>JAQPPZ010017084.1:2697853-4046780 GCA_028583015.1 Wollemia nobilis | reverse complement strand
TCTCTATATGTTCTAAAGGTTAAACGAATTCTAAGTAGAATTTATTTGTGTGAAGAAATATTTTTGAAAGAGATTTAATTTGTGTTTGTATGCAAGGTTTGGAAATATTTGAGTAAGTTTTGTGAGAAGGCTTGAGGATAGATTTGAGCAAGTCTTTGAGAAGTCTTGAGGACAGATTTGAGCAAGTCTTTGAGAAGGCTTTAGGAAAGATTTGAGCAAGTCTTTGAGAAGGCTTGAGGACAGATTTGAGCAAGTCTTTGAAAATACTTGAAGGTAAATTTGAGCAAGTCTTGTGAAGACTTGAAACATAATTTAGAGTAGGTTTAATTACTAATTTGTTTAGGCCTTATGTTAAGGATTGGGGTAGATTTGAGATAGATTTTGGTGCAGATTTGTGAGCAGAGTTAGAGAATATTTATGCTAGACTTGGGACAAATTTTGGTGTAAATTTGAGACAGAGTTTGGTATAAATTTATGAGCAAAGTTAGAACAAATTTATGCAAGACTTGGGATAGAGTTTAGTGCAAATTTGAGACAGATTTGTGAGTAGGCTTTGAGGGTGATAAAGTAGAGAGGACAAAGGTCTCCAGTGGATAGAGATCCATTAACCAATGCAGTTGGAATAGAGGTCTCCTATGGAGACATATCTACAAGCCATAGTAGTGGGGGTAGAAGTCTTCTAGAAGTTCACCAACCAGAGTAGAGGGGATAGAGTTCTCCTGTGGATAAATATCCACAAACTAGAGCAAGGGGAAAGAGTTCTCTTGTGGAGTGAGATCCATAAACCAGCTGGAAAGATAAAGTTATTTTGTGGAGAGATATCCATGAACCAATTGAGGAGATAGAGTTCTCTTGGATTAATTTCCACAAACCAAAGTAAGGGGATAGAGTTATCCTGTGGATAGAGATCCATGAACCATATCAAGGGGATAGAGTTATACTATATAGAGAGATCCACAAATCAGAGCATAGGGGATTGGTGTCTCCTTTGGACAAAGGTCTATAAACATTGTAATAGGGAATTGATTCCTAAGAGATTTGTTGAGAAAATTTAGAAGAAATATTTTCTCCGTGGAGTAGCCCACATTGGGTGAACCATGTTAAATTTGTGTCTCTCTTGTGTATGATGATTTATGCATTACTTTAATTACTACTATTGATATTGCCATTTATAATATTGGATAATATTGTTTGGGAAAGAAAAGTAAAAGTTGATCTTATACTGTTCACCCCCTTCTCAGTATAATCTTGTGTTCTTAACTTGGCTCTGTTGACCAAAGTCCAATGGTGAGAGTCTCATTTTATTGAGTGCAAGCAATTGTTGTTTTTGTCATATCCCAATGATCACCCTCTACCATGCTTTTGTGATGATGATGCTCCCGTCATTGACACTATTAGTAGCCCTACCAATATCGTGTTGTCATTTGTCACTTTCTTCCTTGGCCTCCCCTACTTCCTATGATTTTTGACTTTTAATTGAGCTATGAAGTTATCCAAAGTCAATAAAAGTGGTGTATCTTGGGATGATATTGCTTATTTTGAATCCAATGATGGCATCATCTATTGTGATATCCATTTTATTGTGAACCTGACAACAACATCATCTACTGTAATGGCCTCGTCTATTGTGGACTTGGTAATGACATTATCTACTGAAATGGTCATGTTTGTTGTGAAATTGATGATGACATCATCTTATCTTAAAACTCTCACTATAGATAACTCCCCAAGTCCTATCTCCTATGATCACTAGTAGAAAACCCTCTATTTCTCGACCTTCCTCGCACTAGGTTTTGATCTCCACCACCTACTTCAAAAAATTTAGTGTCTGCCTCCTCGCACCAGGGTTTGATCTTTATCACTTGCTTCAAAAAATATATTGGCTACCTCGTTGTTTGCTTTAGAAAATCCACCCCTACCTTAGAATAAATCCATCACTTGCCTCTTCACATTAGGGTTTTATCTTCGTCTTTGCTTCAATTTTTTTAATCTTTTCACTTGCTTCAAAATATTTGTCACTTGCTTTAGAAAATTTACCCCCTACCTTAGAATAAATTCATCGCCTACCTCCTCATGCTAGGGTTTGATCTTTGCTTGCTTTAGTTTTTTATCTCTCTGTTTGCTTCAAAAAATCTATTGGCTAACTCATCATATGCTTTAGAAAATCTACCCTTGTCTCAAAAGAAAACTCATTACATGAGATTGAAGTAGATCCTACCCTTTTGAATATATAAATAATATAATTTTATTTTTAACTTTTAATAAAATATTAAGAAATAGTTTTTTATTTAATTTCATCAATGGAAAATCTTATGAAAACTATAAAATAGAGAAGACAATAATTATATTAAAAATAACCAATAAAAATTATATATGATTCTTTGAAACATTTTTCAAAAGGATAGGTAACTAAAAGAATAGAGTATTTTTAATGCTAAGTCCAAGTAAGGACAACAAAATAAACACTAAAGTTCAAAACTATTTGGAAATATTAACAACCTTCCACTTCAAGGTTGTTATTTCAATAATTATCAAGTTTTTTTTATGGTGTTTCTAGATGTTTTTAATATATTTAAATAATGTAACATTGTATATTTTTTATTTTTATTTTTAATTATTTTCTTTTAAAATAATTATCTAAAGTTTTATTTTTTTATATGTTAATAATTTTAAATTTTTACTTAGATTATAAGATAATATGAGCTTTGTCGAAATTGAAAATATATATTTCCTCTTAAAAATTATTTAATAATATGAAAATGATCATTAATTTTTTCAATAATTTTTTTTATATTTTTTAATAAATTAATTTTACAATAAAAATATTAAACTAAAAACTATAGCCATATAGATAAACTAATTTTGATTTATCAAAGGGCATTAGTTCTATTGGTTCCTATATTTTGAGGATAAGGTTGTACATCATGCTTGTATAATCTGAGTATGCTTGGTCATCTCATATGGTCTATGACCTATTAGATGTCAAAAAACTACTTTATCCTTTTACTCTTTTTAAATTTTAATAAGGAAACATATTGTTCACCCACCTCTCAGTATAATCCTGTGTTCTTCACTTGGATCTGTTGACCAAATTCCAATGATGAGAGTCTCATTTTCTTGAGTGCAAGTAATTTTTGTTTTTGCCATATCCCAATGATCACCCTCTACCATGCTTTTGTGATTATGATGCCCCCATCCTTGACACTATTAGTAACCCTACCAATATCGTGTTTTCATTTGTCACTTCCTTCCTTGGCCTCCCTTGCTTCCTCTGATTTATGAATTTTAATTGAGGTATGAATTTATCCAAAGTCAATAAAAGTGGTGTATCCTGGGATGATATTGCTTATTTTGAAGCCAATGATGGCATCATCTGTTGTGATATCCATTTTATTGTGAACCTGACAACAACATAATCTACTGTAATGGCCTCGTCTGTTGTGGACTTGGCAATGACATTATCTATTGAAATGGTCATGTTTATTGTGAACTTGATGATGACATCATCTTATCTTAAAACTCTCACTACAGATAACTCCCCAAGTCCTATCTCCTATGATCACTAGTAGAAAACCCTCTATTTCTGACCTTCCTCGTACTAGGTTTTGATCTCCATCACCTGCTTCAAAAAATTTATTGTCTGCCTCCTCGCACCAGGGTTTGATCTTTGTCGCTTGCTTCAAAAAATCTATCGGCTACCTCATTGTTTGCTTTAGAAAATCCACCCCTACCTTAGAAGAAATCCATCACTTGCCTCTTTACATTAGGGTTTGATCTTTGCCCTTGCTTCATTTTTTTTTAATATCCACTTGCTTAAAAATATTTGTCACTTGCTTTAGAAAATCCACCCCCTACCTTAGAATAAATTCATCGCCTACCTCATCATGCTAAGGTTTGATATTTGTTGTCTGCTTCAATTTTTAATCTCTTTGCTTGCTTTAATTTTTTATCTCTCCGTTTGCTTCAAAAAAACTATTGGCTACCTCATCATTGCTTTAGAAAATATACCCTTGTCTCAAAAGAAAACTCATTACATGAGATTGAAGTAGATCCTATCCTTTTAAATATATAAATAATATAATTTTATTTTTAACTTTTAATAAAATATTAAGAAATAGTTTTTTATTTAATTTCATCAATGGAAAATCTTATGAAAACTATAAAATAGAGAAGACAATAATTATATTAAAAATAACCAATAAAAATTATATATAATTCTTTGAAACATGTTTCAAAAGGATAGGTAACTAAAATAATAGAGTATTGTTAATGCTAAGTCCAAGTAAGGACAACAAAATAAACACTAAAGTTCAAAACTATTTGGAAAGCTTAACAACCTTCCACTTCAAGGTTGTTATTTCAATAATTATCAAGCTTTTTATGGTGTTTCTAGATGTTTTTAATATATTTAAATAATGTAACATTGTATATTTTTTATTTTTAGTTTTAATTATTTTATTTACAAATCATTATCTAAAGTTTTATTTTTTTCATATGTTAATAATTTTAAATTTTTACTTAGATTATAAGATAATATGAGCTTTGTCTAAATTGAAAATATATATTTCCTCTTAAAAATTATTTAATAATATGAAAATGATCATTAATTTTTTCAATAATTTTTATTTTTTATTTTTTAATAAATTAATTTTACAATAAAATTATTAAACTTAAAACTATAGCCATATGGATAAACTAATTTTGATTTTATCAAAGGACATTAGTTCTATTGGTTCCTATATTTTGAGGATAAGGTTGTACATCATGCTTGTATAATATGAGTATGCTTGTATAATCTCATATGGTCTATGACCTAGTAGATGTTAAAAACTACTTTATCCTTTTTACTCTTTTTAACTTTTAAGAAGGAAACATACGTTCAAATCTTGTCAAATTATTGTAATATTAATATGATCATGATGAGATGAAACCTGTTTTAACCTCATATAACAAGAAAAAAATAAACTAACTTTTATTTTATATATTGAAAAAAGAATATGCATGAGGGCTGCCTTCTATGACCAATGGCCTAGTAGATGTTAAAAACTATTTTAACTTTATATTATTTTTAACTTCCAAGGAAGAGGCCCATCATAGATGTTAAAAACTATTTTACCTTTATATTATTTTTAACTTCCAAAGAGGAGGCCCCTCATGGATGGTAAAAACTACTTTGTCCTTTATGGTTTTTAACTTTCAAAAAGAAACTCACTTTCAAATCTTGTCAAACTGTATATAAATAATTGTTAAATTATTCTAATAATATTATATAATCATATAAATAATTGTTAAATTATTCTAATAACATTATATATTCATATAAATAATTATTAAATTATTGTAATAACATTATATAATCACAATGTAATACAAACAAAGCCTGTTTTAATCCCATATATAATAAATACAAAATAAACTAATTTTAATTTTAATAATTTCTTATATCCATTTATTAAATCACCTCTTCCCATACTACTACTTTACTTCTATTAACATTAAATCACCTCTTCCCATACTACTACTTTAATCCCATATTCGGAGCGAAATAAAGAGAGGGGATGCATGGTACAGTGGGCTCCTCAGAAGGAGGTGTTATGTCATCCTGCGGTGGGTTGTTTTGTGACGCACTGTGGATGGAATTCGACGTTGGAGAGCATCACGGCGGGCGTGCCGATGCTGTGTCGGCCTTGCGTGGCCGATCAGTTTCTCAACTGTGGATACATAGTCGATATTTAAAAAATCGGGCTGGCTTTGAAGACGAACGAGGATGGGATCGTGGAAAAAATGGAGATCGAGGAGTGCATTAGGAGAATAATGACAGGTGGAGGAGCTGAGATTCGGGAGAAGACAAGAAAGTTGAAGGAATGTGCAGTGAATGCCGTTAAGAGAGGGGGGTCGTCTTTTAAAATCAATGAAACGGAATATAGGGTGATGAATGTGCTCCTGAGCTACTCGTAGACTTTAAAAAACCAGAAAGCAATTGGCCATTGGTTGATTAGAAAGTTGCATGGTGATGACGATGTTAAGAGCAATTGCCCTTTGATTGATTAAAAATTTGCACGGTGGTGATGGCGATGTTATGAATGACAGATTTCCAATAAATATTGGTTACATGATATTTAGTGTGTTTGTATTCTTAAGGAAGCTTTCTCTAATAAATATCATAGAAAGATTTGTATCAAGGTTGACGTTATACTCTTATGTCGAAGGCAAGATGATCTTAAGAATCATTTGGGCTATTTCCCAATGTTTTTGGCAGTGTAGATGGTACCTGTCGGTGAAATAAATACAAGAGGAGATTGATTTTGCTTCATCTTCAAAGTCATATTGCTGATAAAGTTATGTTTAGGGATTAAACATGTGCACCAGCCATTTGTCGTTCGTTTCGCACACGATGTTGAAAACTATTAAATATTCCCTCTACATGTTTCGTTTTTCCAGTCTAGAGGTAGAATTTATTATAAAAAGCATTTTAAAATCTCCTTAGTCGCGGAGGAATTAAGGACGTGTTTTTTTTGTAGTTTTTTTTTGGGTTCGCTATGGGGTAGTAGAAAGTTTTTGCTTCACTTTTGTAAAGGAGCAACGAGATGTTTCGCGCTTGTTATTTAATAATTTTAAAAACTTTTAAAGAGTCTAGTGAGGAAACCATAGATCCAATTTTAAATCTTGGTATAAGAGGATTAGGTCCTTTTCAAAAACTTGTATTAAAATTTATTGTATGTGTCATGAGAGTATAGGAGTGGTATGTCTTTGAGTTTTCATTTAGGAAAGTCAATAGAACAAGAGAATTGATATTTTTAAAAAAATCCATGTTTTACACTAATTTGTTTTTAGTCAAAAAGGATAGGTCGGTTCTTGTTGACTACATATTTATCTTAACGGAGACATTGTTTTTACCGAACAAAAGTTCCATACCAAAATAATAAAAAAATAAGAACTCCAAAACTTCAATGGCTAACATTTATAATTATGTAAAAATGAAACAAGGAGGTACACCATTGATAAGAATATTCATGGAGAATTAAAGCTAGACATTTCAAGTTGCGAGAGGAAAATGATCAATTGACAAAGAATGAAGCTATGAGGGAGTACACTCCAAAGTTGGTGTATGAGACTTTGTTGGAAGATAGCAATTACAATCTAGCATGGTGGTGAAAGACACTCTAGAAGCAAAAATCCCTATTGAATATCATACTCTTTCTATGGCTTGCAATGAAAATTAAGGTTCTAACATGGGAAGTATTATAGAAGAAGAATTGGAATGATCTAGGAAGGTGCCATTTATGTAAGCCAGTCAATGAAACAATTGATCATTTACTCGTAGCTTGCTCTTTTACTAGACATGTTTGGAGGAAGGTTATAATATAGTTAAAGCTTCCTATATGATGGTAAGAAGATTCCTTAAGAGAGTGGTTAAAATCTTGGTTTGAAAATAGGTCATACAAAGGTTTTATAGCTCTCTCGTTGTTTGTCTTGGGGAGTATGGTTATCTAGGAATGCAAGAATTTTTTAGGATCAAGAGAAGCCTACTTGGTAAGTATCCTCCCAAATCATCAAAAGTTTCAATAACTACAATATTTTGGCAACAACAAAGGTAAATGGACAAATCATCCCTCCAAAGATCGATAAATCAAAGGTTTGGGGCTTTTTTGATGAGGCTAGACAAGGGGTCCCTAGAGTTTGTGGAGCAATAGGATTACTATATATTTCTAACTCTCATTATTTTAAATTCAAGGTTGGACTAGGAGAAGGTTCTAATAATTATGCTAAAATTATGATACTCAAATTATTGGTTCATTTGGTAGAATAAAAAAGGAATACAAAAAATCCAAATTACAGATACTTACATGTGGTAATAAAGAGGATGTTTGGTGTGTTTAGGATGAAAAACATGATTCTACAACATATATTCTCTCAAATAAAAGAAGTTGTGGATCAAAGTGAAGCTTTTACTTTTTGGCATATTTATTGAGAACTAAATAGGAGAGCAAATGAAATCTTAAAGGAAGCACTTCAAATTGAACCAGGTACGTGTTTAGTACAAGAATTCATTGAGGGTAATGTAGTTGGTCCATATCTCTATTTGGAGAAGCAAATGAACTCTCAAATGAGACACTTGAAATTGAACCAGGTATGTGCTTAGTACAAGAATTCATTGAGGGCAATGCAATGCAGTTGGTCCATATCTCTATCTCGAGGATTAATTCACTCTAGTTAAAGCAACGACAATTAAAGTAACTTTTTCAAAAAACTCAAAACTCAATGATTTAAAAGATACTACTAGTTGACAAATTGAGAAGGTGTTTAAAGATAAAACTTAGCCTAATAAAGAGAAAACTAATTATGATGTATAAGCGACCTAATTTTTAGATTATTATTGAAACTTTGAAAAAATGTCAATATGAAGAATGTGATTTCATATTTTTTAAATATAAAATTATGACTTTTTTTAGGAAAAAAAATCTTATATAATTATGAAACACAATTTACAATATAACATATCATTATATTTATTTTAAAATTCTTAAATTTAGGCTTGTGATTTTTAAAATGCTTGTTAGATGTAATATCCATATTTGACTTTATAGAGAAGATAAATTATTCATGTTGAGATAGTGTGGTAGTATGTCTTTAGGTTCTCATTTAGGAGACTCGAGTTCAATTCAATGTATAAGGGACTAATTTTTTTTCAAAAACCCATGCTTTACCTTAAAGATTTTAACTGAAAAGAAATAGACTAATTGATAGTGGCCAAATACTTACCTATAAATTATCGGACTATTTTGTTGACTTTATTTTTGTCAATTTAGAAAGTTATTAGAAAAACTAAAACCAAAGTTTATGTTTCACTTCTATTAGTAATTTTTCCCCTCAACATTGACTAATGCTGTTAAAATATGTTTGTCCACATTGGAACTCACGATTTACTAATTTGGGAAAACGGGTAAGTTAGAGGGCACATGGTGCCCTTGAAAGGGCGCACACCAAAGGTCTACCTCTATAGATGTGGACGATTCCCTCCTAATATTTTCTAGAGATAATGTTTTAGGGATATTGACATTTATTTAGTAAAGTTCGTGTTAGAGTATATGGTGGATTTAAAGAGAGTTGTGTTGACAGGAATGACAGAAATCAACATTACATATAAAAACAAAACATGGTATTTTTTTACATAGCTATGAACTTAATTATATGAACTTAATCATTAATAAAATCAAGGTGTTTATGTGGAATAGAAACCAGAATGTTTTTAAAACATCAATGATCTTGAAAGAAGCGTCAAACTCCAACTAGAGCATATGAAAGGCTGAGAAATCAAAATGGCACATGGGTATTTGAACGGAGGGAGTGTCTAGAAGAGAAACTATTTTAGTGAGATTTCAACATATGATAGAAGAGTGGTTGTTCAAAAAGGATTTGCAAAGAGCATGGTGGATTTAGTAGAAATAAAAGGAAGGCATGACATGGCTTATAGGATGAATGATAATGAAAATTAATGAGGAAGAGTTGCTTATAAGGGATAAAGATGAGGAGGTATTTCGAAAGACAACATATATTTGATGGGAGTCGGGGAGTCGGAGGGATGGTAAAAATCATTATAAAGGTTTTACAGAGATATTATTGAAAAGTCATATTTGTATAAGATTTAAACAAAATAAGGAGGGAACATGACTTTGTCTAATATCTAAAAACTATAGAACTCACTAAAGTAAATTTGGAGGAGGAAGATGGAGGTACCTATAAACCATAATAAAACAATATATGGGTGTTATGAGTATGATAATATATATGGGTGTTATGAGTAAAGGTTTATTAAATGAATATGAAAATGTTTATTATAGGTTATATCATGATCATAGTTTTAATTGACAAGTTGTATTTCATATTTTGAATTGCAACTTTCATGTTTGTTTTAATTGTAACACTTCTCAGATTTGTCATGAGTGCAACAACTCTACCTACACATAAAATTGAGAATATATACTACCAATCTACCAACGAAATCACATTACACACATCATACACAAATAATGAATAAAAGAAGAATCATCATTGTATTGTGCATATGTACTATGTTACAATGTTTCACCATATAGTTCTTCTGGTGTTCTCTTTACAGAATGCTCTGATATACACATATGCTCTCTCGCTCATGATCTACTCATAGTGTCTATATATCCCAAACAAATAAAAGGAGGACCTATTTATGGTTGGGCTTAGATTGTTACCAATAATTGTCTATCGACCACCTCAACACATAATTGTTTCCTTGGTAATGCGCCAAGGGTAAGACCCTCCATGAAAGTGATGGGATTAACAAACACATGAACCACCCATGCAAGGAAAGTGAGCACATCTCATTGTAACATAAAAATTCTTTCTTATGAATCTTGCACTAGGAAGGGATAGATACTAGTTACAAGGTTCCCATACAAACTTGCATACATATAAAAGAATGTTGTAAAAAGCAAATATCCACAACTCTCATATGTATATTGATCATAAAAAAATTACATATGCCACAATGAAAGGGCTCAAAGAGGCATATACACAAAATGAATTAGGGTTTGAGTCCATATCTTATATATATATATATATATATATATATATATATATATATATATATATATATATATATATATATATATATATATAAGCAATGGTTACAATCACGATTTTTAGTAACTATTAGCACAGCTGGTAGGGTTCAAACTATCTGCAAAGGCTCCCAGGACTTCCACCATCTTGGTACATGGTAACCCGATGTGAGATAGGGACCGCCAGACGCACAGGGGTTGCACCATCGTCATCAATCTGGCACACCACTCAGAGGAATCGGATTTGGGCTACTGTCTGTGCATGGGCAAGCTCGTGGGATTGGAACCTAGGTCTCCTCTTGGTAAGCGCCCCAACTTACCAATCCACCTATACCCATGGACATGGATTTGAGTCCATATCATTACACAAGAGAAAAATGAGAGAAAAACTTTGCTTGGGCTAGATACTAAGCACAAGGAAGTACTTCATTTTTCCCTCCTTTACAATGAAAAAGAGAAAGTATTTATAAGAATAAATTGAACTCATTCCCTCCAAAAATTGAGAGTGATTCAAAATTATCTAGTTCAAAATTTTGCCCAAGCTTTTGCCATCAACTTTGGACAATCTTGAGGTCTCTAGGTCTATAGTCATAAATGTTATAGGTAAGGTCGGTTCAAGCTGTACTCTCCTACTGCTATGATGATTACGATTAGACCTCCGAGGTTTTCCTTCATTAATGTCTTTGATTTTAGTGTTGCCCTTGGGTTGCCTCTATTATCCTCTAAATCATGTGGACCGTCCAACATTCACATGGTATTTGATTAATCCATTTCATTTCAATCACAAAATTAAGTATGCTTTATTGGAAAGTTGTACTTATGAAATTAAATATGCTGAGATTTGTTAAAAAAATTATATAATATTTTAAAAAGTTTGATTAAGTTAAAAAAATAAATTAAATGTTATAATCAATAATTTTTGTGCAAATACTTTAAATAATTTTTTGGACTATATAAACCTATTTATCAAAAAAAAAAAAAAAAAAAAAATCACACGATTTTTATAAAAACAAAAATCATGAATAATTAAGATATTGAAGTGCTCCTACAACTTCCAATCCAAAATACAAAAGTATGAATATACCTAAATAACTATTTAGCACCAAAGACCATACATGCTCCTAATTGTGCTTTACGCACTAATAATATCATGCAAGTTTGGAACGGCCAAATATGTGATTGGCGCACCCATTATGAACGCCTGTAAATGAAAACCACCACGATATTCAATACGACTTTTTGGGCATATGATGTGAATGTGTAATGTTTTTGCCTTCTCAGCCTATTTTGAAAGGCCTGTTCAGAGACTAATAAACGTACATGTTTTTGTTGGCTTACAGGAAGAGACAGGCATATCATATCATTTTCAGTGGAGGACGTGTTGAAGTTAAAGTCACTTTGAGGATCATCAATACAAATAAATGTTGTCGCCGTTATCTGACCGTGATCAAAGGGAGAAAAATCTCTCTCTATTCTGTGTTTTCAACATCCACAATCGTCCCTATCTACTGACTGACTTGGACCTTGCACACTGCACTCATGGATGGAATTCTGCATTCAAATTTTGGGTTATTCCAAATATATGTCTGGGATTTTCCTGTGTTTACTTTTCTTTTGGTGCGATTGTTTGACTAGAGCCGTGCCGTGGTTGTGCTTTTAAATTTTTTTGGGTTATGTGAGAACGCAATGCAGTCTCGTTGTCCAAAACATCTATCTACGTTTCCTAGTTTAAAAAATTAGATTAACCATTAATTGGCACGACTTGGCTGTCCTTTCCTTTTGAATGCTATCCCATCCCAGCACGCTCGAAGACTTTTCTTGGACTTAAGTCCCATACTTCGGTGACCCGCTTCTTCCTTTTACAGACTGGATATGCCATTGTTGGGGCCCGCCATGCTACCAAGGACTGACGCCCTGACATCATCCTGCAACCACGTTTCCTTAAGCGCACAAGGCTAATTCAAATACCTTCCGACTAACTCTACCGAGCTGTCAGAGCTTGTCAGCCCTAACAACCCCATTACTTGTTGCCCTCATCTGCCTTGCCAGGTCGCCACGTTGGTTCGCATATCCCGCCAGTTCGCCACCAAACCCGATGGCACCCTCGACACTGTGACACTTTGCCACCACTGAGCCCGACACGGGAACCCCAAACAAAATGGCTGAGGAGGTAAATTGTCGCCTCGTTGGCGCTAATTAAAATGGTCGATCTGCTTCTTCCATTTCCAAAAGACTTCCTCCTCCCAGCTGTCCGACCATCTTGCATCAACACTCCCCCAATAGCGAAGTCTGACACGTCCACATGAACCTTGAACGGTCGGTTGAAATCCTTTAAGGACAACACTGGGGGCCAAGGTGAGCTTTCCCTTCAACAAATCAAAAGCCCGCTGGCACTTGTCAGTCCATTCCCACGTGCAATCCTTCTTTAGTAGGTTCATCAGGGGTGCGATAATATTAGAATACCAGCATATGAACTGCCTCTAGTAGTTTGCCAAGCCCAAAAACTGTCACACACCATGCACATTTTTCGACGCCTCCCAATCACGAATGGCCTCCAACTTGGCAGGGTCTAGTTTGATGCAGCCCTAACCAACAACATGATCGAGAAACTTTACCTTCTGTTGAGCAAATGCACATTTCTCCTTTTTAACATATAAGTCATGCGGACGCAATAGCTCAAAGACCTGCACCAAATGCTTCTTATGTTCTGCCAAGTTCCACGAATACACAAGTATGTCATCAAGGTAAACCACGATCGACTTATTCAAAAATATCATTCATCAAGGTACAAAACATAGCAGGGGCATTGCACAGCCCAAAAGGCATACCAATAAATTCAAACGAACCATTCCTCGACCGTCGCTCGATGCAATTTCGACTTGGTAATAGCCTGACTGCAGATCTAGTTTGGTAAACACCCGAGAATCGACAGGTTTATCAAAGCAGTCATCTACATGCGGTAGGGGATAATTGTTCTTCATAATTAACTTCAAAGTCTGATAAACCATGCACAACCTCAACGAGTCATCCACCTTTCGAACGAACAACACCGATGCATCGAATGGGGACCTCGACGGTTGGCGATACCCAACTTCTAATAGCTTCTCGAGCTATATCTTCAACTTGAGCATCTCAGGTCCATTTAGCCGATATGGCGCCCAAGCTGACGTACTAGCACCTGGGACCAACTCAATATGATGGTCCACGTATCCTCGCGGTGGCAAACAGGGCGACAGGTTCTTAGGCATCTGATCAATGAATCAACGCAACACTTCTATATCCGATGGGATAGGAACTTGTTTTCTTCCTCCCATCCGTCAAGCATTACCGCCAAGAACATATGTTGCTTCCCCTAATGCGGTGCCAACCTCCTCTTATCTGTCAAGCACAACCATCGCCATCGCATTCGGCCCACGTATCACACTCATCTGGGTGTTTGTAGTGGCAATGTCCAGTTCGGCTGACTATTGCATATTCACCACACGTGCGCACTACGAGAAATCCCTCGAAAGATGAGGGTCCTAATAGGTCCAGCAGCGAAGCCAGGCCTGTTTGTCGCCTAGGCCTTCGTCCACTTTTTTTTAACCTTTCACACTTGTCATTATTTTACTCGATTCCATTAAGGGTTGAGGAGTCGATTTATGCAACCCTCCATGCGGGACCTTCGCCTTAATGGAAGTCAGACTTGGATTCTTCCCACTAGGCGGAGGCTTACCTTGAAGAAACTGACCCCTCTCGCCCTTCTTGGCAACATGTTCTTTTTGAAAGTCGAAGAACCCATCTGCCACGATGATAGCGAATGCCACGTCTTATGGTTTATGATGATGCAGTTCCAACTGGACCCAGTTTTTCAAGCCTTCCTCGAAGGCAAACATCTTTTTCTTTTTAGTCATTTCAGGGATCACCACGAGCTCTTGGAAGAAGTGGATGTAGTCATGTATCTGCTCGACATGCCTCAACTTTCTCAACTTGTGTTGAGCTTACCACTCGGTATTCTCGAGTCGAAACTTTGCACACAACTCAACTTTCAAATCCTCCCAACGATTGACTTTCTTAGTCATCTTCTAAGCCTTGATCTTTGTTGCCAATATTCTCCACCAGGTCTTCGTCAACCCAATAAGATAGTGTGTAGCCACCTTAACCTCTCGGTTCCCCGACAGAGTACCCATAGCACCCAGTACTCCCCAATGTCCCAGAAGAAACTTTCTAGAACTCAATCATCTCGCACCCCGTCATAACATTGGGGTTCTTCTAGCTTCAGGGACTTAGCAAAAACAAGTCCCAAGCTTGGAGCACTTCCCACTATAGCCATGACGACCTATCAGTATAATGTGACCTCTTCATTTGTCTTGGTTTGACTAAATAAAGCCTCCTCAAGTAGCTTTATGACTTCAACCATGACCTTAGTCATCACGACACACCATTCATTGAAACTTGCAAAGGCTTCATCTGCGACAATCCTCCATTCTCCGAGGACACCAATGGAGCCTTCCACGTTGGCTAACACACCCTCAAGCTCATCAAAGCATTGAATGACACATTGTTTTAAGTCATCTAAGGCACATGTTTGACTCCTGCGATGAGCAGCACTAGCCATCGCTTCAATCCAGGTTTTTGCACGATCCCTTGGACAGGAGAGTGGCAATATTTTTGAGCCCACGTCCACCATTATCTAGATTACACGTAACTCGAACACATTTTGCATAGGCATAACAAACACACAATGCAAGGTAGCTTCCATGGTTTAAGCTCCCGCAAACATGTCACTCTCTAGGCGATAAAATATTGTTTGCAATGAACCTTCAAAAAACAAAAGTACCAAACTCGTGTATATTTCTTTCGCAAAGGAACAACACACACTTGACATCTCTATATGAGCTTTGATACCATTTTTTGTGGGCTTAGGGTGATCAAGCCTAGCCCACGTGACATTGCACACTCCAAGACACTTCTCGACAGTCACGAGATATGCCTAACTAATCACAGCCACTCAAACATACTAGCATACAAGCACCTCATGCGGTAAAGCGTAAACATACATGGGTATCACGATAGCCAATCGTTTATCATGCTTGAACATTTAGAGGTAAAATAACCTAACACTAAACATTCACAAGATGACACGAAACTGGCAGCAAATACTAACTTTCATTACTTAGTAACTGGTTATAATCACAAATTCCCATTATCTAATACAACACGTGGTCAAGGTGGCCACAATTAAAAAACTAGTGTGACATACATTTCAAATTAAAAACGATAGATGGTCAATTAACTATGCCTTGCAGGTGTTGTCAGTCCCTTTGTTCGCTCGCCCATGCAAACGATCCAATGTTCCATCTTGAAGCCAACAATCTTCATTTCCCCGAACTACCAACATGCAATCCAACTACAGTTTGCATTGTGAAACCCTCTCTCGATAATTTGCATTCCACCAACCCACTAACATTGCCATGCTACCAGGGATTGATGCCCTAACATCATCCTGCAAGAATGTTTCATTAAGCACATAAGAAAAATTCAAAACATGCACTCATTCCTTCCAACTAACTTTGTAGGGCTATCAGGACCAACAAGCCTATCAACTTTGATAGCCCCACTACTTACTATCGTCATCCTCCCTACCAGGTCACCATGCTAGAGAGTTTCCACCTACTCTATTCGCACGCCTTGTTAATTTTCCATGTTGGTGAGTTACATGCCTACCTGCCTGTTAGCAAGTCCATTGTTTGCCTCAACATCCCCCTTGGTAGATGTCGTTGTCTTGCACTTTCACCTAGGTAACATGCCTAGATCGGTACCCACAACACCTCCCTTGGTAGGTGTCATCCCTTGGTACACATGTCAGCGAAACACTCTGATCCGCTCACTAAGTCCCATGATTAGCACTTGGAAAACAATTGGACATGTGGTAGAGATATCGGTAGCATATCCCCTACAACCATACTCAAGGGACCCCTGTCAGTTCCAATTTGCTTCTCCCTTTTGTTAGGACTTCTTTTGGTGCTCGAATCTCCCATAAGCATTTTTTATTGAGGTATTGGTACCAAGGCTCATTTGGTAGTATGATCCTTCCTATGGGTTCTTTCAGGGCTACTGATGCATGATCAACTTATAGGTAACCACCCATATTGGGGAAGAAGTCCCCTTATAGATTGATGTCGAATGAAGTCCCCTGTATAGACAATCGGGTTGCATTTAGCATCATTTTTGATGCCATGGAAATATCAACCCTTATTTAGTCAAGCATTTTTGGACCACTCAACATTTGCTGATCAGATTCAGGTGGAAGGGTCCCACCTCAATTGGCTTGGTTTTGGGATCGGTTCCCCACACCTCTTATGTTTTCTCTAGTACCTTGAATCTTCTAGGACTTCTTTTGGGTCCCCTCTCGATGTGGTGCTTGGCAGTAGTAGTTACTTTTGTCTATCCTTAGTCAATTGGGGAGCCTTTGGAGACTCTAGGTCATTGCACTCAATGGATGTTGAGAACTTCATTTGGTCCTTTTTTTGGTATACTTACGGTGGTGGTAACTTCTATTCATTTAATCGGTTCCTTTTCCTAGAGTTATTTGGTAGGTCCAAGCCTGGTGAAAGCCCTAAGATACGGTTGATTGCGGTGCTTGTCAAGCATTGGGATCATCCAATTATGGGTTCCTCCTTCTGAAGTAACTAGAACCTATTTCAGATGAGTGGTTTTCTAGGTAGGTGAGAGCTGGGGAGTGGGGTTAATAGCATTGGGTTGGTGCTTGCACCTCTAGGTAGTGGGTAATTGTCCATGAGGGGCCCTTCTCTCTGGTACTGTTGCAGTCAACCATAAACTCTCTTTATGATGGGCATTATGAGGAATAGTTTATAGAAATCATGTAGTGGGATTCCTCGGGTAGTGATTTTGTACCAAAAAAATACCCCTAATATGGGGAAGAGGGATCTACAACAATGTGGTGGTCTCCACCTGTCAATGTTTCTCTTGTATCCAATATTGACGTCTCGGATACTATTGACATTGGAACCTTTGGTTGCTCTACTGCTTCCTCAAGGTGAAGACTTCTTCTAAGACGGTTTGGAGTTTCTTTACCATTTCTTATATCCTTGTCATAGGTTGGGAGTTTGGGGTCATATGGACAAGGGCTATGAGTTTAGGACCTAGATGGGTTGTGGAGTGGTGGGCTAGATTTGTGGGAGGGCTTGGGTGGTGGTCTTCTTATTTGGATGAGGTCATTTTTTGCTTGGATGGCTATCCAATAGGCAACCAAAAAAGAGTTACCTTCCTAGGCTTTGATCATCATAGCAATCTCAAAGTGAAAGGACTTGAGATAGTATATGAGTGCCATACTTGGAGGAGGTCACATATCATCCAATATTATATGCTAGGTCTCGTGGAATTGGGCGTTGAAATCCTCCATTCCCTATATAGGATCTCATTTGATAGTTGTTAGTTGATCTGGAAATGATGCTCTATTAGCCTCCTTGAATCTATCCACCAATAGGTTAGCCAACTAGTCCCAACTGTTGATTGAGTTTAAGGGAAGAGTTGAGTACCACTCCTAGGTCTTGCCTTGAAGGATGTCACCAATAATCTCAACACAATGCTCTACTCACCAATATTATGTATGGCACATAAGATCACCATATGATGCAAATGTTCTAATGGTGTGATGGTATCTTCCCTAGTTAAATTTGGTAATGACTTTAAAGCTAGTGTGGGGATTGAGTTCCACACAAAAATAAGGATGGGAGGGGTTAGGGATCCATTGTCATTCCATGGTAGGAGCCTTCTAGCCGATTGATTTTGATGAGCAACCATGTCTTGATTAGGGACATTGTTGCTACCCTTGTGAAGCTTGGGGGCTTTTGGTCTTGTGAATCTCGATGGGTGAATAATAGAGTTTCTCAGACCAAGTAGATAGATGGGATCTTCACTAGAATCCCACTCTTTAGACTACATTAGTGGCTAATTTTGGGATTGCACTCCAACAGAGCCATTAAACTGCTAGATTCTTAAGTCATTGGAGTTTCTAGGTGAATAATTCCAATGCTTTAATAAGCAGTAACTGAGACCTTCATCAAAATCTCAGTCTATCCTTCAATCACAAGATAATATTCTACAATTTGTGTCCCACCAAGCATATCATAAAAACCGTTGGGGACCATATCTAACTCTAGTCCATGCTTCATCGTAGTGGTGGTTTTTGGGTGCGTTGGTGCATGCACCTTGCATGGAGTGTTGTTTTTTAAGTTTGAGGAGTGTGGGATGTGGCTTTGAGGACAACCTTTGGGGTTTTTTTACCAAGTTTAGCTCCTTTTCTAGGTGTCTTCTTGGCATACTTCTTCCTACTCTAGCCTAGTCTATCAAGACTTGTGCGAGGAAAGGGTTAGAAAGAAAGCAGATAAAAAATTGTCTAGCCTGTGGTAAGGATGGCAATGTGCCAAGAGTAAGGACCTCCATGCAGTGATGAAATTAGTAAACACATAAGCCACCCATGCCAAGAAAGTGAGCATGTCTCATTGTAACATGAAATTTTTTCTTTACTAAGCTTACAATGGGAAGGAATAGATACTAATCACGATGTTCCCATACAAATTTACATGCACAAATAAAAAGGTAAAAATCAAATAGCCACAATTCTCATATATATGTTGATAATCAATGAATTACATATGCCACAATGAAAGGGCTCAAAGGGGTCTTTACACATAATGACTTTGGGTTTAGTCTAGATCACTACACAAGAAAAATGAGAGAAAAAATTTTCTTAGGCTAAATACTAATAATGAGGAAGTACTATGTTTTTCCATTCTTTACAATAAAGAAAGAGAAAGTATTTATAAGAAGAAAGGGGACTCATTCCCTTCAAAACTTGAGAAATGATTCAAAATTGTCTAATTAAAAATTATGTCGAGGCTTTTGCCATCAAATTTGTACAATCTCAAGGTATCTAGATATGTAGTCATAAACATTGTAGGTAAGGTGAAAAGGAAAACATATCATATGCTAAAATAGACAGAGAACAAAAATTGCAAGCAAAAGACATAAACAACAGATAAAAGGAGGACTAAATTTTTATAGAGAAAAACATTCATTTATTCAAAGGAACTCTCCAATGTTACATGCAAAATATATTTTTATAACCACAAAATGAGAGGCTTTTCTAATTTTCCCTCCCAAATAATCTTCTAGAATCTTCCATGTCTTACAGACTTCTAGGATTTTCTAAGTTTTATAGTCTTCTAGAATATTCCAAGTTTTACTAGACATTAATGTTGATGTGTACCAACATCTTTAATTTGATCAAAATACATAAAGTCTCCAAAAGGGGATTTTGTGAACTTTCTAGAAAATTTCATCATCAAATAGAAAAATCATGCAACACTTGCACATTGTAACATAAGGTTAGTTCAAGTTGTCCTCTCCTGTCACTATGTCTGATTATGATTAGACCTCTGAGATTTTCCTCCTTTAATGTATTCAATTTTGGTGTTGCCCCTTGGGATACCTATGTTGTTGCTTTAAACATGCTAGTTGTCACCTTGGTGACTATATTTGGTTGCTTGGGATGATGAGACTGATATTGGGGCACCGCATTTCCCCTTACATCCAATCACTTTGGATAATTGTATTTTCCTAGTTATGGTCGGGGTCTTATCTCTTTCGCATTCCAATCAATACTCAACGTATTTTTAGGGTTTTAGTATTTTCTTCTCGGGTTGCTTCCTAGCTAGAGGAAATATCTTTTGTTATTGACCCATTCGTTGCTCTTTCATTGGTGCTCTGATAATGACCAGGACCACCTGATTCCATCCTCTAGCGGGTGTATCCTAGATGTTTGTCTCATTTAAACTTCTCTTCTACTTGTTTTCACTCTTCTGCCATGGATCTTAGAGTAGACCTTGCAGGGGCAAAGAATCCTTAAAGTTTAGCAAAATTTTCACAGCTTGATATCTTCAAGGTGATCCACTTTTCATTGCCCTGTGAGTGTTAAGCTCTTATTGAGGGGGTGTGAGATTTCCTTGCTACTTTCTTATTTGATCACCCTAAAATACCCCACTTTCTTCCTCCATGTAATTGGGTTCTATCCCTTAGGGCCAATCATTGATGATGACTTGCGACCTCACTAGGGAACCACGAAAACCATCAAACATGGAAGAGAGTCTGACAAGTGATCCTTCCTACTTGATGAGGGGGAGAGTCTACATGTGTCAATGTTGAAACATGACCCTATTTCATGTTAACTAATCATTAACCAGGATCATAATATTATGCATTGAAACATAAGAACATCAGATTATCACACATAAATATTGACACAAAGTGTATCATAAAATAAATATCTTCATTGTATTAAGCTTCCATATTCAAGGTATCAACATAATACAAAACATGACTTTTCAGTCCTCAAACTATTTCTCTCCCCTACAAATTCGAGAAATGCAACCTTTCACATTCTTGTCATTAAGACAAGCTCTCAACATGCCACATATCAATGTGACTCTTTATATTCCTCTCTCTGTTGACACATTGCACTTTCACAAAGTGACACATACATTAGATTAAATAATGTAATACTCACAACACCCCCCTTTAGTACATTATTTGGTAAAAAATTATTTACAAATTTTTATGACTACACATCCCCCCTTCATCAAAAATTGTCTTTATTCTCTATGTGCCACTATCTCTATATCTTATCAACTTTTGATCACACTTGGTTTCCTTTTTAAGAAACCATACAACATTCCTTTTAGCTTATCCCAAGCATTCACATCAATCCATCCACAATTCATTTTTAATCTACATTCTTTTCTTTATTTTTGTAGATAAAACATGTGTGAATGATTATGTTCTCCACAAGATTTACAATAATAGATATTCCAACATTTCTCTATACTATGACCATATTTACCACAATGCTCACATCTATTTTATGTCACCAATTTGCTATCACTGTTACCTGTTATAAATTTTAGGCCTAAATCATTTTGATTCACATGTATTGTGTACCCAAGACCTTCATGTTTTGGTCTTACTATTGGTACAAATGGTTCTTTCATGTCTTGTTCATGCTTTCCCAAATATTTTTGTTTGTAGCCTATTTTTTGTAACAATTTAGAACCAATTTCCTTAGTGTGCTTCTCAAAATGGCCAAAAGCATCATCACATTGTTGAACACAAATTTGAGCATCACTATGTCTATCATCATCTGAGTCTATGTCCTCATCAATTACAATGGCATAGGCTCTCTCTAAAAAATCACGAACCATGTGCAAGTCACTTTCATTTGGAAAGGAATCACAACATGCATATTTTTCTTTCTCACAAAGATCATTAGTATCACAACATTCATCCACCATCATGGGCTTCAAATCATTAGTATCACAACATTTATCCATCATCATGGGCTTCAAATCATTAGTGTCACAAACAACATCCTTCATCAATGGCTTGTTTCCTTGTGCTTTGATTTTGGAAACATTAACAGTAATTATTCCCTTGTATATTGCTTTCCATTAAAAAATAGGTATGGTGATACAATTTTCATTACTATCATTAGCATCATTAAGGATTCCTTGCATCATTGTTGAAGTGTTAAATATTCTTCTTTATTGGCTTCTTCAATAATGGAATGTAAAACTTTCCACACTTTGTCCGATTCATATTTTTCATCTTCTTTGGCTTCTTGAACAATTTTTTTCAACAAACCTTGTTTCTTGATTTTTGAAAATTTTTATTGTTCTTTCCCCCTTTTGATTTAAATTTCGTTTGAGGTAGAAAACCTTTTACCTCCCATAAATTAAAACAATGCAAGAAAAAATCCTTAAATTCTTTTTTTTTTAAACTATTTGTCAACCTTTGAAGTGGATGAAAAAATAACTCAATTTGCAAAAAAAAAACTTTCAATCTCCTCTTTTTTTATTTGAAATTTCAAAAAAAACTTTTTTTTTCAATACCTCTTATTTTTGTTTTATTTTTTCTCTCTTTATCCTTTTAATTTATCCTTATATCTCCAATTTTGTTTTTCATTTATTTTATAAACCCCTTTTTAATTTTTCCTCCCTTATTAAATAAACTCCCTCCAAAACCATACAAAATTGTAATAATTAAAAAAAAACTTAGTACTTCTATGAAACATAAAAAACTTCACCTTAAGGTCGATGATGAAAGTGCAAATCAACAGTCATTCATCGTCCATTTCGAAGGAAGCCAACGATCACTTGTTCCACTGCGTTGTCCTCTACGGGACCTTTAGAGACTAAGGATGAAAATTTTGGTAAGCCAATGCTTACTCAGAGCCTTTAACCAAGATAACAAAAAACTTTCTCCTCTTTTTCCTATGCTGCAAGCCTACCCACAACCTCCAAACTAGGCAACTATGACACAGACAACATCAACCAATTTTTAGGTGCAATAGTTTGTTGATGGCTGCGGGGTTCATCGAAGAAAAAAATCCTCATACGCTGTGAAATACTCACCTCTGAAGCTCAAGAAAAAATCCACGCCCGTCGACTCCTACACTGCCAATTCTTCCTTCCTCTAACCACTGCCAAAGGTTTCAACTTTCAGTGGTATTGCATACTCAATAGATCTTTAAAAACTACAACTAAATGTTATCTCGAGGCTCATCTCTACCCACCACACTTTTTCTATGAAGTGTTTCAACCAGCCTCACCTCTACGTGAACCAACGACTCTTTCCATGAACATTACCGTCAATGGCTATTTTCAGATGGGCCACCATACCAAAGTAATGGATAATGTCAAGTGCTTCGATTTTCTGTAAACTTCTGCTCGTATAGTTTGAAAAATCATTAACAGTAGAAATGGCTAATGTAACAACTTAGAAATTCTATAGGTCGGCCTCTACTGTGTCAAAACAGGTGCCAATTAAAAAACTATGTAGGCAACTAATGACCATTTTGCTACATTAGAAATTTTTGCTCCCCTTTGAATGGTAACAGATAGACCTCTATCAATTTTGATAAGGCCTTTCTGCTTCATGTCTTCAATGATAAGAATTTATGTTCCTCGTGCCTCCAACTTCTTTGATGTCCTATGTCCCAATGGTGATAAATATCAAAAATATTTTCAGTGCGGGAGGGATTCAACTGAGTCTACCTTCAAATTCTCCAGAGGACATGGGCACTGCCACTATTGTCATTACAGTCTTGAAAGGAGAACATTCTTGGTCTCTTCTGAATATTTTTAATCGTTACAATTTTTTTCTTTCCCTCGCAATCTCATAATTTATTAGATTGCTTCATTCGTGACCCTCCTAATACTAGATCTCTAAGAATTCTCAACACAATGTTTAGTCAAAGAAAACATAATTTATGGCACATTTTATTTATGGATTTTACCCTATGGCACATTTTAAATTAAAGGATAATTTTTTTTATAACAATTACATTTATGTCCTACGTTGCTCCTTGCTCAGATGGTGCTCTTTCTTGAAGCTTTGACTTCTTTTCAATGGTGGTGCTCCATATCGATGTTCCTTCTTCCCTTTGGTAACTTCTCTAACAGTTATCCGCCATCCTTTTAGTGGCCCATCATTATCACTTGGAATACTTTCTTCCCTTGACTCTTCAATTTTTTTTCTATCTTCAATGTTTGCTTTTCTTATCTCTGGACTGCACTTTTCTCTACTTTGAAATCTGATTATATGGCTCTTATTTCACCATGTAAATCAGCTTGTTCTCCTTTCTAATTTTATATAATTTTTTGCAACTTTGTGCAGGTTTAATGGTGATGAATATGCCACGTTTCCAACTTGAAAAATTTAAGACTTCAATGCCTTCTTCTTGCTTGCTTATTTGTTGGCCAAAATTGCTAAAAATTGTAGCTTATTATCTCCTTATTCTACCCAAAAAAGCTTTCTTCTCTCCTTCAAATTTTTTGTCTTCTTTATTTTAATGGTTGCCTTATTAACCTTGTATTTTATCTTCAACCTTCTCTTCTCGCATCTTCTATCTCTATATTTCGGGCATGTCTTCGAATGGCAATGATTGTCCCAAAACTTATCTCAGACTCTTTATAGCTCTCTAGTTGTATGCTTTTTTCAACCTTGGTTTCTCCATAGATCTCTCAACCTTGCTTTGATACCATATTGGAAAACGATACTATTTCATGTTAACAAATCATTAACCAGGATCATAATATTATGCATTGAAACATAAGAACATCACAATATCACACATAAATATTGACACAAAGTATATCACAAAAGAGAGATCTTCATTGTATTATGCTTCCATATTCAAGGTATGATACAATAATGGAGAGTTATCTCCAATATAATACAATACATGACTTTTCAATCCTCAAACTGTTGCTCTCCCCTACAAATCCAAGAAATGCAACCTTTCACATTCTTGTCATTAAGACAAGCTCTCAACATGCCACATATCA
Organism: Wollemia nobilis; assembly: GCA_028583015.1. Classification (NCBI taxonomy): domain Eukaryota; kingdom Viridiplantae; phylum Streptophyta; class Pinopsida; order Araucariales; family Araucariaceae; genus Wollemia; species Wollemia nobilis. Next base: position 4,021,777 of record JAQPPZ010017084.1, on the reverse strand, counting down.
ATGTGACTCTTTATACTCCTCTCTCTTTTGACACATTACACTTTCACAAAGTGACACATACATTAGATCAAATAGTGTAATACTCACAATAGTCAAGTGGAGTGGAATATTGCCAAGAGTGGAGAACTTTTTGTTATCATCAAAAGTGATCTTGAACTATAACTCATAGAAAAGTTTACCTTACCTACCACCAAAATTGCTTGTATGTCATGGGTTTCCTAATCTAGATGATAAGCTAGGCTTCATGACACAAAAAGCTTTAGATTTAGCATCAGTTCATAATGGAGCCCCTTTATTGGTTGCTCTTTCAATGGTTTTCTAGCATTAGTTGCTTCATAGGTTGTAGGGGTCTTGGACCCCTTTATTTTGGCTTCAAATGGTGTTTTGATCAAAATTGCCTTTTTGGTTAGATTTGTTCAGTGTAGTGATTCTTCACTATAGGGTCCTTTATTGTTATTGCATTTAAGATCCAAAAATCTAGGTAGATACAAATCTAACTTATCTCCTTCTTCAAGGTGCTTGCTATTAGTGATACCCACTCACTGACTATCACCTTGAAGATAATGCTCACATCTAAAATATTTTTGATTTTTGCATTCACCAGGGTTGCATTCTTTGGATTCATTATATATGGCCTTCTTTGTATTGGTTGTGCACCTTGAATTACTAGAATTTAGCATACTCACAACTCTAGTGGGATCCCCTTAAAATCCTTATACATCCATGTAAATACATCCTTATACTATAGGAAAATCTTAAAATTTATTGCTTTTAATATTGGGTCCCATTTGAAAGCATGAGATTCCGGAAGCAAAAGGAAAACTATAACTATGCAATATAAGACGAAATGTAACGCTTTAATCCTATGCACAAAAACAAGGAAAGGAGATAAATTGGAGACGAAAGAAAAGATGTAAGGAAATCACAACCCTCTTTATTCAAATTTCTTATCCTCGGTTACATAGACGTCTCCTCCCTTTTTAGGGGCTAGGAGCGTTAAATTGGTCTTTGTTACAATTTGTGACTTAGTCTTCCTCCTTCCGCATGCCCACGTTTGGAATGGGCGGGCCAAATGTTGTCGCCGCTTGCATTGGTAAGGTAGACTCCTCGTCGCTCCTCTAATGCTGCAACTCTGCACTCAAAGAAACAAACAAGAAAGTCAGTAGCACCTATGTATGAAAAATAAAAGATGAATCTAACGATGGTTGAAATGAATCTAAATGAAATGAAAAACTTGACAAAAGCATAAACATGAAACTAAAAGAAATACCACGATTATGAAAGCACAAATCGCCAGTAAGTGAACTAGCAACACTTCGTCGCTCAAAATGCTCCTTCTCTCTATCTCTTTTGGGTGAGGAAACTCACCATTTTATAGACCCAAGGGGTCTCTTTGAATTAACATGCAAAAGTGTTTCTTTGCATGAATGCTTTGTGTGTGAAGAAAAGACTTCTTCTTGATCAAGGGCTTCTTAACTGCCTCTGTGCATGTCTTTGTATGTTTTAGAAAAGCTCACTTGCACTCCCATGCAATGAAGGGATAGCTAAGTGGCAAATCTGAGTTGTCTTAAAAAGCTTACTCTCATTCCCATGCAGTGAAGGGAGAGTCAATTGGCAGATATGAGTTGTCAAAAGAACTCACTCGCACTCCTATGCCATGCAAGAAAAGCTAAGTGGCAGTTCTGAGTTGTCATGCGCTGAGGTCTGACTTTTTGCTGGTCAAACCTGGAGTTCGTCCCACCCCGGAGTGAGCGCTAATAATCGTCTCTGGGTGAGACGAGTATAAATTCGCACTCGTCCCTGGGTAGGACGAGTACAAATCCGCACTCGTCCCTGGGTGGGACGAATAAGCAATAAAGTGTCTAAAAGGTGCCAAATTGATTTTTGACTTGCAAAACTGCTGTGTGAGTGGTTAGAACCACTGTTTAACCTCTGAGGGCTGCCCTGGGGGCTGTGTGTGTTAGTGTGATCAGTGCTTGTAGTCACATAATCGGATTGGTGCTGTTTTGGTGTCTACAGATGCCCCTTTTTGGGAAGCGTTGTGCAAGGCGCAGCGCCGAGCAAAAATAGATAACCAAAGCACTAATGATTAGGGTTTCTCAATAACCTAACCAACTCTTGATGCCCCAAGTATGAAAAGGGCATGCATTCTTGAATCCTTGCTTCTGACGAGCTAAGGAATTTGATTTCAAGTATTAACCTATTTTGGTGAGGTGTGACTTGAGCTTGGACATTGATCCAGTCATGAATAGGCAAAGGGCGCAACCTTTTATCCACGGGGGAACCTTGTGTTCATGCTTCGGGAATGCCAAGTGTTTAATAAGTTTGTGATAATTGCTTGTTTGCTGCCCCAAGCAGGAGCGTGATTGTCTTTGTCAATGATTCTTTGAATGCATGCTATTGCCGTGATTGGGTGTGTGTTTGTTGATTGGTGACTTAAGTGTGACTACCCCCTCAAGCGACGAATCGATGAAGGAATGACTGCCATGAGAAAAGCGACGAGTCACTTGACCCAAGATGACTTAAGTGAGGGTGCCTTCAGATGTTTTCCATTTAATGCGAAAGCAGTTTCCAAACATTCTGACCTATTTTTGGTGGGTGTGAACCCATTTTGGGATGCCATTTGGGGTTAACATTGGCGAAAATCCGTCTTCCCGTGGAGCGGTCCGGCTATGGTAGCCTTCTTAGGGAGTAGGATAATGACAAGGTAGACCCCGACATCAGTTTTCTTATGCCAAGAGGTTAAGTGCAAGAACACTTTTGTCCGACAATTTTTAGTGGTTTTGTTGGCATTTGTCATTTTTATACTTTGGTTGTTTTGTTGTGTTTGTTTGTTTTTTTTTTTTGTGTGGCATGTTTTTATGTATGTGTTTGATGTATGCAGAGGCGATTATGAATGTGATGTTTCTAATTTGTATGATGTATGGATAGGGAATGAATGAAATGAGGTGTTGATGATGTGTCGATGCACCATAGACTGTACAAGATTTGACTGACTTGCTATACTAATGGGATGACTTTGTGGAATGACTTGGCATGTGATAACTGTGTGTTTTTGTATTTTGCATATATTTTGATGGTGATGTACGGAATGAAATATACCAGTTGTTTTAAAATGTAGTTAAGCTTTTCTGAGATTCAGATATTTTAACTAACTAGCCAAGACTGTACATTTATCTCACAAGACTTTAGAACAAGGTATAAATCTGACTTGAATTTAACCAAGTTATTTCACATCCCTGTGTGTGCAATTGAGTTCGTTTATGTGTTATTCATCAGGATACCGCCAGTGCCATATGGGCTCTCAACCGAACCTGTACTGAGGATCACCTAATTAGCTCCACTAACTCCTTTATTGTATTTAGTCAGATTAGTCTACGATGTTATCTAGGATACCATAAGCTAGCTCATCCACATGCAAACATTGATCTGCACACAAGTTAATGTGACAGATATATCGTCATGCGGGAGGTTTACCACCAGTGACCAATAGGCTATCAACCAAACCGGTACTTGAAGCTTGCCTCATGACCTGTCGAAATGCTGAGAATTCCAAGGATTCAAGTTCGACTCCCTTCTTTTCTTCAATTGTATTGGGATACTTGCTCTTTATAGTGATAAAATCACTGTTTATTTTTATGTTTTTTTTTTTTTTTTTTTTTTGGGCAAGGGATTTGAATATGGAGTGACGAGAATCACTATTATTTGTGCCTTTTGATGTGTGCACTGTAGGATGTCAAATTTTAGTGTTTTGACGTTTTGCAAATTTTGGATGTTTTTGCAACTTTTGAGAACTTGGGATTCATGGGGAATTGGGTAGGAGGATGCTTGTCCTTTTGCCAAATCTCAGCATTCCTAGGGTCATTTGCACAGGGGGATAAGCAAGATAGCCGTTTCGCTTATGGTAACCGGGATTACGATGCAGGTTTCATCTTTCGTTCACACAACTTAGGAATTTTTATATGTGTGTTAATTTGTGTTGGGATGCTACGTAACAAGGTTGGATCCAAGTAAAACTTTCCCATGTAAAATCTGCTTAACTGTGTATAGTTTTGGCTAGAAATTTAAAGACATCTGAATGACAAAAACCCTATATACATTAGGCGACAACTGACGATGCTAAAATAAAAGGGTGATATGCTTGGATGTATGCGTGTATGAAAATGGATCTGAGGTGGTAATGATGGAATTGCCAAATAATGATAGCCTATGGTGCTTTTGACTTGTATGACCTAGCGAAGTATGCAATGTATGGATGCAATGCTTAATGCAACCTATATTTTTGTATTTTGATTTTTATGAGAATGCATGGAATTGAAATGCAATTGTTTTTGTGATTTTGATTTTTATGAGTATGCATGGAATTGAAATGCAATTGTTTTTGTGATTTTGATTTTTTTTTTTGAGTATGCATGAAATTGAAATGCAATTGTTTTTGTGATTTTGATTTTTGTGTTGTTTTTGTTGATTTTTGAATATTTATTTTGACCAAGCAGTTATGGTAACGCTTGGAGCTTTTGGTGTTGACCAAAGGGTTTATAAATACCTTTGGGGCATTTAGGGCTGACCAAGCGATTATGAGAATCCTTGGAGCTGTTGGGGTTGACCAAGAGATTGCGATAATCCTTGGAGATTTTAGGGTTGACCAAGAGATTGTGATAATCCTTGGAGCTTTTTGGGATGACCAAGAGATTGCGATAATCCTTGGAGCTTTTGGGATGACCAAGCGATTGCGATAATCCTTGGAGCTTTTGGGATGACCAAGCGATTGCGATAATCCTTGGAGCTTTTGGGATGACCAAGAGATTGCGATAATCCTTGGAGCTGTTGGGGTTGACCAAGAGATTGCGATAATCCTTGGAGCTTTTTGGGATGACCAAGCGATTGCGATAATCCTTGGAGCTTTTGGTTTGACCAAAGGGTTTATGGACACCTTTGGAGCGTTTGGTGTAACCCACTGGCTCTTCAGGGAATAGAGGTACCCCCAGCTTGATGATCTATGTGCACCGGATCTAGCTCTGTAGGAATTGGCACGAATGGATCGGCCTTATGCACGGATAGGAGGACAGGGTCTGCCTTCGGCACTGATGGTGCTATGATATCTCTGGGTGGAAATGGCTCGCGATCATCCCAAAGGAGCGAAATCAACATGTGATGCCAGTGGGTCGGGTCTATGCGCCACTCATGCCCTAGTCTTATGCCTAGTTGGGCCATCAGTTCGTCATGGGTGACAGGGTGATTGTGCCATCGTGCATGATTGAGATATGCCATCTCAGTTTCATCTTCGTAATCATTTTTGATGATCCAAAGGCCCTCGTTGGCCCCGACAGCTATCTGCGACATGCTAAGGTCGTCCGACTCGAGCAGATTGACATGGTCTCGATGGGGTTGTTTCACGCTTTGTGAGGGGACCGAATTTTCTTGCAATGGCACGGGCTCGATGGGAGCCTCCAAAGGGAATAATGTTAGGAGAATTTTGTGATGCTCATCCATGGGGACCACCTGTGAATTAGTGCTGTCAGACTCGAACGGGTCCCATGGCGCTATTGCATATGCTGACTCATCTTTGGCGAGAGAGTCAGGCTCATCAGAATCTGGTGATTCTGAGATATGGAAGACCTCGTCATCAGGTAGCTCTACAACTAGGGGTTGATCCTCTTTGAGAGGAGTTTTGCATGAGTTGGGCATTTGGGACCCCAAAATCTTGATCTCTACCGACTCTAAGTGCTTTGGTAGCGCATTGCTTGTATCGGGGGATTTGAGCTCCTCCTGTTTGATTTGTTCTCGTTGCAAGTTATGGGAAACTTGATGCCTTGGGAGGGATGACCGAATAGCACCCCCCATGCCTTGGTAGGGCATTTCATCCCGCTCTTCTTCTCGCTTAGGTTCCTCAGAGGCTTCTTGAAGAATTTTTGGGGGTGGCCCATGAACCTGGGTGGGTGCCTGAAGAAGGCGCCCGTCATTGGTCTTAGGATTGGCCTCCCGCTCAAGTCTAGGAGGCATCGAAGGCAACGTTTGATAAGGTCGTAGAGACCTGTCTTGCACCCAATTGTGTCTCTCATAATGTTCTATCTTATGCGTGTGAGGGGTTGGAGTCTTCACCTGCATAGTGTGTTGTAACAACTCATCCTCCTGGCACTGAAGGCACTCTTGATTTAAAAGATACTATTGCTCTAACTGTTGTTGTTCTAGCTCAAGTAGTGTGAGTTGCATCCGACGTGCAATATGCTTGGCAGATTCTAAGATAGTTGGTCCTACCGTCTCATGTCTAGAAGGTCTAGATGCCTCTCCTAGATATCTATCCCGGTCATGGTGATCCGAGATCTCTATAGGTCGCCTCCCTCTGTTGGGGGTAGCGGCATTTCCCCGAGGCTTTGGCCTCAGTAGGTAATCCTGATAGCTCGTAATTGCGGAGGCATGTTGCTCCTGCGATGTATATTGTTCTTGAGGAAGGTAAGGGTTTTCCTCGTGCTCTCTTTTGTAAGTGAAAGAGGAACGGGCAGAGTTGGCTTGCCCCGCCTGAGGAGCCTTGTGCTCTGTATTTGTCCTTGTAGTCCTGACAACTAGAGGGGGTGAAGGAGGGATAGTGTAATCATGTGGTTCCTCCCGTCGAACCCTATGTTGACCTAGCACTTCATCACGTGGTGACCACTCATAGCAAGCATCTAATGGAGCTCTCCTATGGATGTACCCCTCATGGAAGGGTGCGTGCTGGGTGCTATGCTGAACAGGAGTGCCCCTAGAAGAGGTGCCCCTATAGTCCCTTTCCGTTAAGGTGTGTAGGGGACTGCCTTGTGTGTTAGGTCACCAAGGTGGTATGACCAAATCCTGGGGACTATAACGGATGTGACTCGTGCTTCTTTGGACATTCATCGCAGCGTCTGCCCATGAGTGGGCTTGACTACGGGTGAGCACCATGACGATGTCTCTCTAAAAACCCTAAAAATTGAAATGAGTCAGATGGGGCCCAAAATTGGTGTGTGCATCCCTCTTACCATAGACAAGATAAAAATGAAGTTTCAAGTCCTAACTCTAAATACATTAGGAGATATTGACATCCGAACAGCTCAAAAAGTGCAAAAAATTGGGCACGCAATTTTAAAACCTAATTTCGGGGCACTAGATGATGGAATTTGGCCCCGAAAACTGAATTTTTTGGGCAAATAGAATTCAATGGAATTATATTTGTTTAAAATTATCCCAACTAACTCCCTGTAAAATTTCAAGTCAATCGGAGCTACGGTTGAGAAGTTATGGCCCCGGCAAGATGCACTAAAATTTAGAGAAAAATATAAAATTTCCCATATTTTGTTGGATGGTCCTGCATCACTTATGGGAACCTTGGGGCGCTTTTGGGTTGACCAAAGGGTTCATGGACACCTTTGGAGCATTTTGGGGTGACCAAGCGATTGCGGGAATCCTTGGAGCTTTTGGAGCGAGTGACAAAATGCGTAGATTTTTATCTTTGTTTATGATTTTTTTGATTTTTGATTTTTTTTGTCTAAACAGAAAATAGCATACACACACAAGCAATGATTATCTCTTTTAAAGATTAATAGTGTGCCCTAAATCTGGTTTAGTGTGTTTTTGTTGTTTGTTTTGTTTTTTTTTTGAAAATTTTGTGAAACGTTTAAATGCAATTATGAAGGCTCTTATGACTCCCAATATGGTCGCCCCTTCAATATACCATTGTCGGACCGATATACCAACCTCTCTATATACCCGCCCTTACGAGAGGGAGACTATAGGTACGTGAGAGCAGATGGTACGTGGAACATAGGCGGTACGGAAGGGGAATCGCTCTGTTTATGACACCTACCATAGAAGACTTATCCTCGCGTGCATGGGAATCACCCCAAGCTACACTTGGTCGGCTTTCGTCGGGATTTACGCCTAGCAACAATCGACGATCGGGGAATGGATGCAATAGCTCAAGCCAAAGTGATAATGGAATCCACCTTTGGTCTTGCTCAAGGGTTGGGGTTTTACGACCAATGCCTTGGTTTAAAATACCACGTGATGTGTGGGGTTCGTTTTAATTTTGCAAAATTGAAACAAGCAAACGAAAAGAAATCTTTCCCTAAGCCATACAAACTGAAAACCAGAAAACAAAAAAATAGAAATTTGACAGAAGCTTTAGAAAAACCCCTACCTCTTCTCTGCCTAATCAGAATTTTTCTGATTTGCTCTAAAAATTTGCACAGATCTATAATCGTCCCTGGGTGAGGCGAATATCATAACCGTAATCATCCTAGGGTGAGACGAATAGTATATTCGTCCCAAGGTGAGACGAATAAAATTCTGTAATCGTCACTTGCATAGACAAATAAAATTCTGTAATCATCACTTGCAGAGACGAATAACAGTCTGATGTTGAAAAATAGGTATCTGTAAAAAAAAACAAGCAATTTTAGATCAGTAATTTAACCTAAAAAAAAATAGAGGATAGAGGTCCCACCATGATCGCCATTGAAAGCACGAGATTTCGGAAGCAAAAGGAAAACTATAACTATGCAATATAAGACGAAATGTAACGCTTTAATCCTATGCACAAAAACAAGGAAAGGAGATAAATTGGAGACGAAAGAAAAGATGTAAGGAAATCACAACCCTCTTTATTCAAATTTCTTATCCTCGGTTACATAGACGTCTCCTCCCTTTTTAGGGGCTAGGAGCGTTAAATTGGTCTTTGTTACAATTTGTGACTTAGTCTTCCTCCTTCCGCATGCCCACGTTTGGAATGGGCGGGCCAAATGTTGTCGCCGCTTGCGTTGGTAAGGTAGACTCCTCGCCGCTCCTCTAATGCTGCAACTCTGCACTCAAAGAAACAAACAAGAAATTCAGTATCACCTATGTATGAAAAATAAAAGATGAATCTAACGATGGTTGAAATGAATCTAAATGAAATGAAAAACTTGACAAAAGCATAAACATGAAACTAAAAGAAATACCACGATTATGAAAGCACAAATCGCCAGTAAGTGAACTAGCAGCACTTCGTCGCTCAAAATGCTCCTTCTCTGTATCTCTTTTGGGTGAGGAAACTCACCATTTTATAGACCCAAGGGGTCTCTTTGAATTAACATGCAAAAGTGTTTCTTTGCATGAATGCTTTGTGTGTGCAGAAAAGACTTCTTCTTGATCAAGGGCTTCTTAACTGCCTCTGTGCATGTCTTTGTATGCTTAGAAAAGCTTACTTGCACTCCCATGCAATGAAGGGATAGCTAAGTGGCAAATCTGAGTTGTCTTAAAAAGCTCACTCCCATTCCCATGCATTGAAGGGAGAGTCAATTGGCAGATATGAGTTGTCAAAAGAACTCACTCGCACTCCTATGCCATGCAAGAAAAGCTAAGTGGCAGTTCTGAGTTGTCATGCGCTGAGGTCTGACTTTTTGCTGGTCAAACCTGGCATTCGTCCCACCCCGGAGCGAGTGCTAATAATCGTCTCTGGGTGAGACGAGTATAAATTTGCACTCGTCCCTGGGTAGGACGAGTACAAATTCGCACTCGTCCCTGGGTGGGACGAATAAGCAATAAAATGTCTAAAAGGTGCCAAATTGATTTTTGACTTGCAAAACTGCTATGTGAGTGGTTAGAACCACTGTTTAACCTCTGAGGGCTGCCCTAGGGGCTGTGTGTGTTAGTGCGATCAGTGCTTGTAATCACATAATCGGATTGGTGTTGTTTTGGTGTCTACACCATTCATCTCCACAATGAATGAACTTCTCATATCTTTGTTCATTGAGGTTTATTTGCACCATCTTTGGTCCTTTATACTATATGATGTCATGCTCTTATGTCACCTTTAGTACATCGATTAGATGGGCTAGATTTTGATTAATCACTACATCTCCTACTATGTACTCTAAAAAATTATTAGGAAATACCCACTTCTCTTTCTCTTACTCTTTCTTTAATGAAGATTTTCTTTTTTGATTGGACTCATCTACCTATTGCATAGTAGTTTTCTTACCATCATGGATTTTTTCTTTTGCGTGGATTTAGAAACAATATGGAAGAAACACCATTTGAAAATGAAGAAGCTCATTATCAAAGTCTTCATTGTATTTCGTACAATCTTGAATTTTAGATTCATATATGTTGTCTTCATCTAATGATAAACTCCTTGATTCATCAGACATTGCAATGTCTTAATTAATAAACTGATTCTTGAGGTTTATCATGTACTTATGTTGTCCCTTATTAAATTTTAGATATTCCTTCTCCCAATTATGGTTCACTTTTTCCATTCTCAACCATCCATATTCCAATAATACATCATAAGCTAGTTTCTGTATTGAGATCACTATGAAATCCATGATAAAGTCTTGATTGATGATTTTTACCTTTTGATTTGTCAGTAAACCTTCATCTCTATACCATATTGGTCTACACCATATAGACAAAAAATTGGAGACCATAAAATGGTGCTCCAATATTCTTCTAGGTCTTATTTGGCATCATCCTAGAACTTGCATTAGCTTATGATTCAACAACTCCATGTGAATCAATGCTAGTTTCTTTCTTGCTTCAATCATCAATACTGTTGGATCAATAAATTGATCCCTCTTGATTGCACAACCACTTCTTGACATCTTGGTTCCACTACCTTTTTTGTGCATGTGATATCTACTACCTTCACATAAATTTTAGGTATTGCACAAAGTAAAATGGATACCTTTACTTTTATTATCATGTTAAATACTTATGTCTCCAATTGTTTTGTTGATGATTGTTTTCCTAAAATATCTTGTATAGTAATTAGCTTCTTTAAAGTCTTCTTGTGGAGTAGTCTCTCTTGTTTGTTCTTTTGTATTTCTTCCTTAATCATGTGTTACCTGCCACATCTTCTTCTCCTTTACAGTGTTTGGATATTGGTTGATTTTCTTTACCTGAGCACTTATTACTACAAGCATATGTTTGTCTTTGTCCTATTGGTTTTTTAAAGGTTCTTCAATGTCAATAAGATTGACATTGTGTGTTCCACTAGAACTTGCTTTCTTTGGATAATTCACTTCCTTGTGATTGCTTGGTCCACACCACCTACACATGTTTGTTTTAGTATTTCCATTTGCTTCTCCTGCTTGTGGGTTTTAACAATTTCTCGTGAAATATCTCCTCATGGCAATTCCTACATTGAATAATAATTCTACCATTCGAGTCATACTATAATCAATTTTGACCACCTTGTTGATTACCTTGTTGGGACTATCTTACCTCATGATGATTATTTCTATAAAATTCACTTGTCGTCCCTTGTCAATTCTTAGAAGTGGTTGATTTCTCTTCATTATCTTCCTTTTGTACTATCATTGTTTGGTGTCTTGCACTCCTTAAGTTGAATGGACATTATATTATTGCGTGTCCCATTGCTTTGTAGATTCTACAATATGCATTTTTTGGACAATTTATATTCATGTGCCCTTCCATTTGAAATATGACCATCACATATTTATTTTCCTTTTTCTTCTCCCATTTTACTTCATTGATCATTCATTCAAAGTCCTTCATTTATTGTATTTTTATATGCAAGTCTTCCTTGTCACTATCAAAGTCATCACTTCTAAAGTGACTTAATTAGATCGTTGTTTGTTTTGCTTTGCTTTCAAAATTTCTCGTTCTTTCATATGTGGTAGGTGATACTATATTCATATTTTTATTGTAGCATGGTAGTAATCCATCAAGGAACCATTGTTTTTGTAATCCATTTGTTCATTGCACATCCATTTTATTGATGAGTTCTTTGAGTTGTCTGTTGCAGTACTTTATATCTTCATATTTATTTTTCTTAGAGGAGTATGTTTCTCCTATTATCTTCATATCATCTTGCAACAACTTAAATTCCTTCTTGATTTTAGCCATTAATTTATCCCACATTGTGAAGGTGTTTGTTCTCTCCCTGTTTAAGTGCCAATCAATCGTGGTTCCTCACAATGTAGCTAGAAATAATTGTAACCATACATTTAGGTCAATCACTCCATTAGCTATCTATATGGTAGTATAGGTTTTTCTGTGACACTTGGGATCTTTTTCTCATATCTAGAAAAAGATGAGCACTTTTGATTTCCTCCCATATTTACAATATTTGCCATTGGGGGTTGATCCTCTTCACTTGGTTCTTCCTCACTCAATGATTACTCATATAGCACTTCTCTTGGTCCCTCTACTCTTGAAACTTATTTGTCTCCAAGTTTTTCTTCACCTTCCATGTTGTTACCAACAAATAGTCTTCAACCAATCTCTCATGCACCTTCACTTCACAACCTCCTTCACAAGCATATGCATATTGGATTTGGTTTATTTTCCCTAAAACTTACTTGTGGTTGCTTAGATTCCTAACTTTTATCCTCTACATCTCTTGGTAAACTCTTCTGCACTTGTGTTGGTGTTAGCATCCACTTGGATTCTAGGTTTCTCTTGATATCTTCCATAATTTTATCTCTTACATCCTTGTAACAAGAAATTTGTCATCCTCCTCTCTAATCTTCACACATGCTAGATTTGAACTTCAAACGATAATGGCACCAAATGTAGCACATCATTGAGTATTTCAATAGTTGGAGAAACAATTGAATAACAAATCCTAGAAGCCAATAGGGAATGTAGTCATTACTAATATAGCTATAAATATATTTTAGGTATGAATGGTAGTTGAGTAGAATGGAATCAATGAGATCACTTGAATGATAATTATTTCTTTACTTGAATGATCATGTGCTTGCATGATAAGCACTAGAACAAAAATCACAACTCACTAGAACAAAATTCATAGGAATTATAAAGAGCAATCAACAACTCACTAAAACGGTTTCACTGGAACTACATTGCACGTCTCCCTCTTGTATGTCGAGTTCTATCTCATATTTTAGACTGCAACCTTCATGTTTGTTTTGATTGAAACACTCCTTGGATTTATCCCAAGTGCAACAACTCTACCTACACATAAAACTAAGCATATACACTACCAATATACCAATGAAATCATATTACACACATATCATACACAAATAATGAACAAAAGAATAATCATCATTGTATTGTATATATGTACGATGTTACAAGGTTATACCATATAGTTCTTCTAGTGTTTTCTCTATAGAATGCTTTGATATACACATATGCTCTCTTGCTCATGATCTAATCGTAGTTCTTATATATTCCAAACAAATAAAGCGAGGACCTATTTATGGTTGGGCCTAGGTTGTTGTCAATAATGATCTATTGACCACCTCAACACATAACTATTTTCTTGCTACACATACATGACATAAATTTTATGCACTTTAGGCTATTACAAAATATTAATTATGATGTCACATTTCATAGAGATATAGAAAAAATTACGTTTCATGTATATGTATTATTATATTGAATTTCATTTCATTTTCATTACGTGTATATTTCATGTGCCCTAGACTTATTATTATGCCTATATCCACTAAGACTTTGTTTGTCCAGAATTAGCTGCTACAACTATTGCCAAGTATATTGACTTCAAAGAATCGTGAGTCATGTGTTAATGTATTTAGTTAGTGATATTATGTTGTCGCTATCTAATACAATGAAAAGGTATGACCTTGAAGATTCTCAATATTTCTTTCGTCTAGCCAAACTTGTGTACATTAAATTTTTGGAATCTTACTTTTGATAAATTTTGTATGATAATATTTTTGATGGGATCTTGACAAAACCAAGGTTGTAGCAAAAAAGTGTCTATCAATCTCTTTTCTTGTCTAGTAATTCATCCAAACTTTATTTGGATAAGAGTGCACTTCTTTGATTTTCTTGGTACCTATTGTATTTGAATGAAATAAAAATTATGGCATGAATCTACTTTCACAGACATACGTTTGGTAGGGTCAACATTCAAAGTATCATTTAGCATCAGTCATTTTCGCTAGTGAGGTAATCAAGAAGATTAGAAGAAAGAGAATTTTAGTGGTTTAAATTTGATCACACATCAACATTACTCTTTGAACAATTATTTGGTTCTTACCAATTTCTGTGAAGGTCATTTTCATCAAAATTAGCCTTTGGCATTTGAATAAAATCCATGTTTTAATAAATTTTTAATGTCTCCTAATAATTCTTTAGTAGAATAAAGATGATAGACATGTAAATATCATAAATCAATGGTAATAAAATTATCAGGAAAATTGACAACGAATGTGTTGTTGTAAGTTACAATCACAAGAGAAACTATAAGCAATTTATATGTCTTTTCATAAAATATGAAATATAGACTTATGAAATAAGCTATGATGGAAACTACAACTCAAGTGGGCATAGCGGTTAATTCTTTGTAATTACAAATATGAGGTCCAAGGTTTCAATTTTAAAGGGTGTAGGGTTGTACACCATATTCCAATATGGGTGGATAAATACTTGGATAACCACATCGTTTCATATAGCCTGTGGCCATTAAAATTTATGTTATTTACTTTCAATTTAAATTTCTATTGTGTTATAACTATTAGATAAGTATGAATCATATGTTGTAAAATATAAAATGTATCAATATTTCCAATGGACATTTTCTAAAAAATATACAATATTATCCTTTGAAATGTGGCTACGCATTACATAAACCAAAAGGTATCCTATTATATGCATAGATTTCATTCTCAATGATAAACTGAGTCTTTAGCTTATCCTCCTTAGCAATATTAATATTATTATACCACAAGAATCCATCTAAAAATGAATATATCTCATGTCTTGCTACTTCTAATATTGAATCTATAAAAGGAATAAGAAAGGGGTCTATTAGGGGTTGGATCTAACTCCAGTCCATGCTTTGGCACACTGATCACCCATTGCAATTGTTGGGTGTATCTAGTGTTTGCACCTTGCACAAAGGGTACAATTTTGAAAGTCCAAGGAACATGGAACGTGGCTCCAAGGACAACCTTTGGGGTATTTTACCAAGGTCGACTTCTTGTCTGGGTGTCTTCTTGGCACACTTCTTCCTACTCTAGCCTTGTCTACCAAGACTTGTGCGAGAAAAGGGTTAAAAAGAAAGTAGTAAAGAAATCTTATAAAAACCTATCTAGCCTACGCTAAGGGTGGTAATGTGCCAAGAGTAAAAACCTTAGTGAATCGATGGGTTTAATGAACACATGAGCCATCCATGCAAGGAAAGTGAGCACATCTCATTGTAACATGAAAATTCTTCTTTATGAATCTTGCACCAAGAAGGGATAGATACTAGTCACAAGGTTACCATATAAGGTTCCCATACAAACTTGCATACATATAAAAGAATGCGGTAAAAATCAAATATCCACAACTCTCATATATATGTTGATAATCAATAAATTACATATACCACAATGAAAGGGCTCAAAGAGGCATGTACACAAAATGACTCAGGGTTTGAGTCTATATCATTATACAAGAGAAAAATGAGAGAAAAACTTTGCTTGGACTAGATACCAAGCACAAGGAAGTACTTCATTTTTCCCTCCTTTACAATGAAGAAAGAAAAGTATTTATAAGAAGAAAGATGACTCATTCCTTCCAAAACTTAAACTTGAGCGTGATTCAAAATTGTCTAGTTCAAAATTTTGCCCAGGCTTTTGCCATCAACTTTGGACAATCTCAAGGTCTCTAGATCTATAGTTATAAATGTTGTAGGCAAGGTTGGTTCAAGTTGTACTCTCCCATTGCTATGATGATTACGATTAGATCTTCGAGGTTTTCCTTCATTAATGTCTTCGATTTTAGCGTTGCTCCTTGAGTTGCATCTTTGTTATTGTCCTCTAAATCATATAGACCATCCAACAATCACATGGTGTTTAGTTAGTCCATTTCATTTCATTACAAAATTAGGTATGCTTATGTAATTATATTTGAAAGTTATGCTTATGAAATTAAATATGAATAAATATATAATAATTTTAAAAAAACTATATAATATTTTAAAAAGTTTGATTAAGTTAATATAAATAAATTAAATGTTATAATCAATAGTTTTTCTGTAAATACTTTAAATAATTTCTTGGACTTATACACATATAAACCTATTTATCAAAAAAAAACACATACTAAAAAAAATTAAGATATTGAAGTGCTCTAACAAGTTCCCAATCCAAAAGACGAAGTATGAATATACCTAAATAACTATTTAGCACATAGACCATACATGCTCCTAGTTGTGCTTAACGCACTAATAATATCATGCAAAATGGAACGGCCAAATATGTGATTGGCGCACCTATATTTAATGCGACTTTTTGGGCATATGATGTAAATGTGTTCCTGTTTTTGCCTTCTCCAACTACTTTGAAAGGCCTGCTCAAAGACTAATAAACGCACTTGTTTTTGTTTGTTTACGGGCAGAGGCATCTGCTAGGCATATAATTTTCAGTGGAAGCCGTGTTGAAGTGAAAGGCACGCGAGTTTGATCGTAGCTAGACAAGATTTAATTAAAGTCATTTTGAGGACCATCAATACAAATAAATGTTGTCGCCGTAATCTGACCGTGATCAAAGGGAGTTAAATCTCTCTCCATGATGTGTTTTCAACATCCACAATCGTCCCTATCTACTGACTGGCCTGGACCTTGCACACTGCACTCATGGATGGAATTCTGCATTCAAATTTGGGGTTATTCCAAATATATGTTTGGGATTTTCCTCTGTGTACTTTTCTTTTAGTGCGATTTTTTGACTAGAGGCGTACCGTGGTTGTGCTTTTAAATTTTTTGGGATATGTGAGAACGTAATGCAGTATCGTTGTACAGAACATCCACCTACGTTTCCTAGTTTAAAACATTAGTTGGCACGACCAAAAATTAGAATTTTGGCTATTGTACAACTTTCCTTTTGAATGCTATCCCATCTCAGCACGCTCGAAGATTTTTCAACCCTTATGGTTAATTAAGCAGCTGTGGACCACTCTGCCTTTGCTGATCAGAGTCAGGTGGATGAGTCCTACATCGATTGGCTCGGTTTTGGGGCTGGGTCCCCACACCTCTCCTGTCTGTCAGGACTTCTTCCGGGTCCCCTCCCGATGTGGTGCTCGGCAGTAGTAGGGAATTGTGTCAACCGGGGAGCCTTTGGAGACTCTGGGTCGTTGCGCTCGATGGATGCCGGGAACTTCGGCTGGTCCTTGTTTGGTATACTTGCGGCGGTGGTAGCTTCCATTCGTTCGATTGGTTCCCTTCCCCGGAGTTCTTTGGTCGTTCCAAGCCTGGTGAAAGCCCTAAGATACGGTTGATTGCGGTGCTTGTGAGGCGTTGGGATCATCCAATTATGGGTTCCTCCTTCTAAAGTGACTATGCTCCGGGCGAGTGGTCATCCAAGTAGCTGAGAGCAGCTGGCATTGGGTTGGTGCTCCCACCTCTAGGTAGTGGGCAGTTGTCCACGAGAGCCCTTCTCTCCGGTATCGATGCAGTCGACCAAAAACTCTCTTTGTGATGGGCATTGTGGGGAATAGTTTCTGGAAACCATGTAGAGGGCTTCCTGGGTAGTGATTTTGTACCGGAAAAATACCCTTAACATGGGTAAGAGGGATCTACGACAATGGGATGGGCTCTACTTGACAACTGTTCTCTTTGTCCAATATTAAGGTCTAGGAGACTCTTGACATTGGAGCCTTTGGTTGCTCTCCTGCTTCCTCAAGGCGAAGACTTCTTCTACGAGGGTTTGGAGGTTCTTTGCCATTTCTTCTATCCTTGTCATAGGTTGGGAGTTTGGGGTGAGATGGATGGGGGTTATAACCAAAATTGATTTTAAGCCCTGGATAGGCTAAGGAGTGGTGGGTTGGATTTGTGGGAGCAATGGCATTGGGGCTTGGATGGTAGCCTTTATATTTGGATGAGGTCATTTTTTGCTGGGATGACTATTATATAGGCAGCCGAGAAAGAGTCCTCTCCCTAGGCATTGATCATCATAGCCATATTAAAGTGAAAGGACTTGAGATAATATATGAGTGTTATACTTGGGGAGGTCACATATCATCCGAGATTCTATGCTAGGTCTTGTGGAATTGGGCGTTGAAATCATCCATTCCTTCTGTAGGATATTTTTTGATAGTCATTAGTTGATCTATAAATGATGTTCTATTAGCCTCCTTGAATCTGTCCACCAATAGGTTAGCCAACTGGTCCTAGCTGCTGATTGAGTGTAAGGGAAGAGTTAAGTTCCACTCCTAGGCATTGCCTTTGAAGGATATCACCAATAGTCTTAGCACAATGCTCTGTTCGCCAATATTATGTATTGCACATAGGCTCGCCATATAATGCAAATGTTCTAATGGTGTGATGGCATCGTCCCTAGTGAAATCTGGTAATGACTTTAGAGCTAGTGTGGGGATTGGATTCCACACAACAAGGAAGGATGGGAGGGGTTAGGGGTCCACTATCGTTCAATGGTAGGAGCCTTTTGGTAGGTTGATTTTTATGAGCAGTCATGTTTCGGTTAGGGATATTGTTGCTACCCTTATGAAGCTTGGGGGATTTCAGTATTGTGAGAGCTCGTTGGATGAATAATAGAGTTGCTCAGACCAAGTAGATAGATGGGATCTTCACTAGAGTCCCACTCTTTATACTACATTAGTGGCTGATTTTGGGATTGCTCGCTAGTGGAGCCATTAAACTGCTAGATTCTTAAGCCATTGGAGTCGCTAGGTGAATAATTGCAATGTTTCAATAAGCAATAACTGAGAACTTCACTAGAATATCAGTTTGTCCTTCAGTCACAATATAATATTCTATAATTCGTCTCCCACCAAGCATGCCAAAAAAATGTTGGGAGCCAGATTTAACTCTAGTCCACGCTTCGACATAGTGACCATCCAGTACACTTGTTGGGTGCATGCGCCTCGCATAGAGTGTACAATTTTGGAATTTCAAGGAGCATGAGATGCAAATTCAAGGGAAACCTCTAGGGTTTTTTACCAAGGTCAACTCCCTCTCTTGGTATCTTCTTGGTACACTTCTTCCTACTCTACTCTAGTCTATCGAGAATTGAGCGAGAAAAGGGTTAGAAAGAAAGTAGTAAAGAATGTAGATAAAAACCTATCTAGCCTATGCTAAAGGTGGCAATATATCAAGAGTAAGGACCTCCAAGCAGTGATGGGATTAATGAACACATGAGCCACCCATGCCAAAAAAGTAAGCATGTCTCTTGTAACGTGAAAATTCTTCCTTATGAAATTACACTGGGAAGGGATAGATACTAATCACAATGATCCCATACAAACTTGCGTACACAAAGAAAAAGGTAAAAAAAATAGCCACAAATCTCATATATATGCTGATAATCAATGAATTACATATGCCACAATGAAAGGGATTGAAGGGGCCTGTACACATAATGACTCCAGGTTCACTCTAGATCACTACACAAGAAAAGTGAGATAAAAACATTGCTTAGACAAGATACTAGGAATGATGAAGTACTTTGTTTTTCCATCCTTTAAAATAAAGAAAGAGAAAGTATTTATAAGAATAAAGGGGACTCATTCCGTTCAAAACTTGAGTGTGATTTAAAATTATCCAATTCAAAATTTTGTTGGGGCTTTTACCATCAACTTTGGAAAATCTTGAGGTCTCTTGATTTGTAGTCATCAAAATTTTAGGTAATGTTGGTTCAAGTTGTCCTCTCTTGTCATTATGTCTGATTACGATTAGACCTTTGCGGTTTTACTCCATTAATGTCTTCTCTTTTGGTGTTTCCTCTTGGGTTGCCACCGTGTTGATGCTTTAAACGTGCTAGTTTTTGTCTTGGTGACTATATTTGATTATTTTGGATGATGAGATTGAGATTGGGTCATTGCATTTCCTATTACATCTGATTACTTTGGGTCATCGCAGTTGCCCAATTATGGTTGGGGTCTTATCTCTTCTACATCCTAACTTATCCTCAATGTGTCTTTTAGGATTTTAGTTTGTGCATATTAGATTGCTTTTTGGCCAGGGGAAATATTTTTTGTGATCCATTTGTTGCTCTTTCATCAGTGCTTTGATAATGACCGAGACCACCTGATTCCATCCTCTAGAGGGTGTATCCTTGGTGTTTGTCTCATATAAACTTCTCATCTTCTAATTTTTACCGTTCTTCTACCATGGATCTTAGAGTAGACCTTGTAGGGGTCAAGAAGGCTCAAAAGTTAGCAAAATTTTCACAACTTGATATCTTCAAGGTGATCCACATTTCATTTTCCTTGAGTGTTAAGCTCCTCTTGAAGGTGTGGGAGCTTTCCTTACTGCTTTCTCGTTTGGTCACATTGAAATGCCCCACTTTCTTCATCCATGTAATTGGGTTCTATTACCTAGGACCATTCATTGATGATGACTTGCGACCTCACTAAGGAACCATGAAAACTATCAAACATGGAAGAGAGTCCAACAAGCGATCCTTCCTACCTAAGGAGGGGGAGATTCTACATGTGTCAGGTGGGGTGGAATCCTTCCAAGAGTGGAACCCTTTTAGTTATCATCGAAAGTGATCTCAAACTCTAGCTCATGGTAGAATTTACCTTAGGAGTATTTTTGAAGGATATTTTATTGAATGACCAAGACTCCATAGCTTGAAAAATAAGGCAGAAAAGGCAAGAAAAAATGAAGTTGGTTATTGCACCTAATTCAAGGTGCCAAAATCATTAATTGAGTAGAATTATTGATGTAAAGTAGATAGGGTAGATAGATTAGATTTACTTATAAAATGTAAGAAAAATTGTTTATAGTGGTTGGAAATTATGTTGGTAGGAAGAAATTTAGACACCAAGGCTTAAAGGCCAAGAATTTTACAATCTATAAATGGTGTTATGGGATACAAGAAAAAGGAATTAGAATCCTTCATTTGAATTGGTTCAAGGAGGACTCCATCATCTCTCTAGAGTTTCAATGTATGTAAATATTTTAAAGGGAAAATGTAATAAGCACCCTTGTCTGTTGCTCTAAAATATTTGAGGGTTTTTGCTTTGCTTTCGTTTTTGTAATGTATGATTTTTTTTTGCTTTTTATGATGTTTTGCTGATAGGTATGATATGCAATTGTTTGGGATTTTGTGCTTTATAATGTGTGAACATATGCATAAAGAAAAAATATAAATTGCATAAACATAAACTAAAATGAAACAAACTAAAACCCACCACAAAACAACATTATTTTATTTTATTTTCTAACCTAGAAATGTAAGTACAGGTCTAATATAAAATTTTGAAAATGAACCATGCACCACTAAACACACCAAAATGTTCATAACTTCATCAAACGGGCTCTAAATGACATGTCGTAAAATGCAAAAAAAATTACAAGCTAGGCACCAATGTCTGGACAACAAACACACCAAAAATTTGACTAAATTTATTGCACACTTCCCAAGGTAATGGCACAATTGACTGGAAAAGGTACGACCAACAAAATAAATTCACTCCAGATCCAAACCCTCATCAAAATGCCTCCATTCTCATCGCCCAAACTTGGAAAACATATGTGTAGACACTAAAATGTGGTAAACCTGATTAAGCATCCACAAACAAGGATCAAATTAACATTATATGGCGCCTTGTACAACCCTCAAGAGGCTCACAGTGGTTCTAGCCACTTCGAAAAGGTTTTTGGAGGCCATTGACCCAATTTTGGGAGTTTTTGACCCAAAATTCACCACCGTCCCACCCTAAGACGGTAGTAGATTCCCACCATCCCACCTTGGGACGATGGTGAGCCATCATCCCAAGGTGGGATAGTGAGCAGGTTTGACCCAAAAAAAAGTCAAATTTGGGACATTTGGTGCCTAGAAACTGCCATTTAGTGTTAGAAATATTAATCCCGATTTCACGCCTCCACCCAACTACGCTCCGAACTTGGGCGAAGCCGGACTGCACTCACAAAGTTGGGCATCCTGATAAAATTTTTGACTTGACGTCGCACGTGCCTTCTAATAGATGTGACGCCTGACAGATCCGATCACCACAAATTTGATCGTCACATTTTGTCAAGCATGTGCAGTTAATTCCAGTTCGATGATTGGTTAGAAATCCTAGTTCAAGGTCTATCAAAACCTGTCAAAAGATAATCCCTATCTTCCTCTACCTATGGTTATATAAGGCATTTTGGGTCTTCAGAATACATACAAAGGCGTGTGTGGGTAGTGTAGAGACGAAGTGCAGATAGAAGTAGTTATTGTGCAGAGTAGTTTAGTGAATAGAGTCACTCATCCGACTCAAATCTGAGCAATAGAATCGGTTGTTATTTATTGTTAGTTTATCTTGCAGTTTCATCTGTAGAAGTCTGTATATCCTCAGTTGAGGATCTGTGTAACTCGTACTCTCAGATAAATAAAATTTACCCTTGTTCTCGATATTTTAAAGGGTCTGCACTTATATCTGTCTGCATTGCTTTTATGATTTGCTCTTTCACATTTTAATCATTATCTAAGTGCCATTATTTTTTCTTGGTCTTTCGATCGCAACCCCTTGCAAATAGCACTCGATGTTTCTCTGTGAAACCCCAACAATCACCTTCTCAATGGAGTAATTTCGTTCCTTGTTAAGGGTTTGTACTTCAAGTGGCAAAGCATCGCGAAGCAAAGCAAGCCACCAGGATATTTCCACTCCCCTTTGGACAGCAGATTTATCACCCAAATTTGGGCTAAGTGTTGCCTCTATCACCCACTTGTGTAGCACTGTCCGACTGTGCAAGCTTGGTATCGCGCAACCAGACAGGAGAGAGCCAAAATTTTGCCTAAGGCTAGGTTCTCGCTCAATTATGCAGCATAGCCTGACTGCATAGGCCGCAAATTGTACAGTCTAAGAGTGTAGCAAGATTTAGCCAATTTTTAGCTCAGTCAGCCTCCCTTGTGTGCAACATGAACTATTTTCATGTGCATACGAGCATTGACTGTGCAGTTGGACATTGACCCAGCCCAAGGCATTGGACATCGCGTATTTTCCCCGTGACACCCAACTTCGGGAGCGCAACCTGACTTTGAGAGTGCAACCTGAGTTTGGGAGTGCAACCCGACTTTGGGAGCATAACTTGAATTCAAGAATTTAATCCCCGATGCCTGAGTTCGGGCTCCTTCGCTTTGTGCTCCTCGACAGTGGGAAAACTAAAAAAAAATTAAAACGACAAATTGGTATTAGAGCCACTGATACCTTGACGTGGAGACCAAAGCAGAATGGCTTCCAACAACAACTTGTAGTTGCATATCCCACACTTCAATAGGAAGAATTATGATTACTAGAGCATCCAAATGAATATCTTGTTCAGATCTCAAGAGTTGTGGGACTTAGTCGAGAACAACTACCCAGAGCTGGTAGATGTAGCAATACTGGCTGCCCTCTCTCAAGCAGACAAGGACCTATTGAAGGAAAACATGAAGAAGGACCAGAAGGCCCTCTTCTATATCATGCAAGTGGTTGAGGAGTCCATCTTCACACGGATCACATCAACCACCAAAGCGAAGCATGCATGGGAGATTCTGGCCAGCTCATACCAGGGCACCAACAAGGTGAAGTTGGTGAAGCTACAAATTCTCAGGAGGGAGTTTGAAAATCTATAGATGAGTGAGTCTAATTCCATGAGTGAATTCTTCACCCAGATGATGGGCATCATCAACCAGATGTGATTGAACAGAGAAATCATGTAGAGCCATAAAATCATGGAGAAGATTATTAGAAGTCTGCCTGCAAAGTTGGACTCGGTTGTGATAGTAATCAAATAATTGAGGGATCTAACAACCCTCTCGATAGACGAGCTCATGGGTTATTTGCAAACACATGAGCAAAGGTTGAGTCGTTCATCTCAGACCTCTTTGGAGCAAGCATTCAAGGCTCAGGTCTCATTCCGAGATAGCGACAGACAAGAATCCCACCATGGCATCTCTAGTTCTCATGGAGGAAGAGGTAGAGGTAGGCGTGGGAAAGGCAACAAGAAAGGAGGACAGTAAAACCCTAGTGAGGGAGAGACCAACTATAATTTCCATCAGCAAGGTGGAAGAGGTGGTTCAAAAAATTAGCAAGCTGGATCTGGTCAGAAGGACATGTTAAAGGTCCAGTGCTATTACTGTAAGAAGTTTGGCCATTACATCTCACAATATAGAAAATGGATGGCCAAGGAGAACCAGTAGCAGGCCCATTACACAGACGAAACCATAAAGGAGGAAATGTGCTATTGACTTGCAACATTGAAGAGGAGTACCAGAAGAATATCTGGTATTTAGACAGCGGGTGTAGCAACCACATGACAGGGAACAAGGAAATGTTCTCACAACTGGATAAAATAGTCCAGTTTGAGGTGAATATAGGGAACAACAAAAAGGTTCCTATGATGGGGAAAGGAAAGATCCTCATTCGCACCAGGCACAACAAATAGAAGCAGATCTATGATGTCTACTATGTGCCTGGCCTGAAGCACAACCTGTTGAGCGTTGGATAACTTATGTAGAAGGGACATACGATCTAGTTCAAAGACGAAGTATGCACCATTAGAGACAAGTTGCATGGTCAGATTGCAACCATGTCTATGATTAAGAATAAGATGTTTCCACTACAGATTCAAAACAAATTGTTGATGTCTCTGAGTGTAGTTGTGAAAGATGCTACCTGGTTGTGGCATCTCAAATTTGGTCAGCTGAGCTTCAATGGCCTGAATCAACTGCATAAAAAGCAGATGGTGAAGGGTTTACCCATAATAGAGTAACAAAACTAAATTTGTGAAGGTTGCTTAGCCAAAAAAATAGCATAGGGATTCATTCCCTTTTGGTCAGTCTTGGAGAGCATCACAGTCACTGGAGCTAGTGCACTCAGACATTTGTGTTCCAATTTAGACCAACACGTTTACCGATAATAAATACTTATTGACATTCATAGATGACTTCAGTCAAAAGACCTGGGTCTATGCCATCAAGTTGAAGTCAGAAGCATTTTCCAGATTCAAGGAGTTCAAGGCTCTGGTGGAGAAATAGAGCGGATATCAGATCAAGATGCTCAGGACATATGGTGAAGGTGAATACATCTCCAAAAAATTCCACAACTTCTGCAAGCAGCACAAAATTCAAAGGTAGCTCACTGTCAGATACACGTCGTAGCAGAACGACGTAGCTAAAAGGAAGAACCAAACCATCATGGATATGACACACAACATGATGAAGATGAAGGGATTATCACACGAGTTCTGGGAAGATGTTGTAATTTGTGTAGTCTACCTGCTGAAAAGATGTCCCACCAAAAGTGTGAAGAACAAAATCCCTCAGAAGGCCTGGAGCGATGTGAAGACAAGTGTGGCTCATCTCTGTGTGTTTGGGTGCATTGCATATGCACATGTTCCACAAGAGAAGTGCAAGAAGATGGATGATAGAGCTGAGAAGTGTATCTTCATAGGGTATAATGAGCAGGCGAAGGCATACAGGTTGTACAACCCTATGACGAAGAAATTAGGTATAAGTCCATACTAGTGGTGAAAGGCTACAAGAAAAAATTAGGTATTGATTACCATGAGATATATGCACTTGTAGCCCAATTTGACACAGTCAGGATGATCCTGGCATTGGCAGCCCAACAGGGTTGGAAGGTGTACCAGATGGACGTCAAGTCAATCTTCCTTAATGGAGTGTTGGAGGAAGAGGTCTACATAGACCAGCCACCAGGTTATGAAATTGAATTCCAGGAGGGCAAAGTCCTAAAGCTAAAGAAGGCCTTGTACGGTTTGAAGCAGACGCCCCAAGCTTGGTACAACTAAATTAACAACTATTTTTAGGATAATGGGTTTATCAAATGCCCATATGAGCACACCCTATACATGAAGACAAATGAAGTAGGTGAGCTCATTATCTTTTGCCTATATGTGGACAATTTGATTTACACTAGCAATAGCACAACACCATTTTCCCAGTTCAAAACAACCATGAAGGAGTTCGAGATGAAGAAATTAGGGCTAATGAAGTATTTTCTTGATATTGAAGTTGACCAATTAGCAGATGGCATCTTCATTTATTAGGGCAAGTATGTGAAGGATGTATTGAAGTGGTTCGATATGGAGGATAAAAAACCTACCATCACACCTGTTGCCACAGGTTTGAAGCTGAGCAAGCTGGATTTAGGAAGGAATGTGGATCCAACTCTATTCAAGAGGCTAGTTGGCAATCTGATGTATTTGACTACAACTCGGCAAGATCTAATGTTCAAATTCAGTCTGATTAACTATTTTATGGGGACTCCGAAGGACATGCACTGTCAAGTAGACAAGAGGATCCTATGCTATGTCAACGAGATGCAAAACCATGGCTTATTTTATGCTAGACAGGACTATTTGGAATTAGTTGGCTATACAGATAGTTACTGCGCTGGCAGCATAGATGATCAAAAGAGCATCTTCAGGTATACTTTTCATCTAAGATCAGGGGCAGTCTCATGGGTGTCCAAGAAGCAACCCATTGTTGCATTATCCACAATCAAAGCAGAGTATGTCATCGCCACGTCAGCCGCATGCCAAGAAGTTTGGCTATGAAGAGTTCTAAGTGAACTAAACCATCCGTCGACAGGCACAAAAATAGTCTTCTATGACAACAATTTGGCCATTGCACTGTCAAAGGATCTCGTGCTCCATGGAATAACGAAGCACATCGACATTTGTTATCACTTAATTAGAGAGTTGGTGAATTCTAAAGAAATTCAGCTATAGTTTTGTATATCTAAGGAGCAGTTGGCAGACATTTTCACGAAGCCTTTGAAGGAGGAAAACTTTAGCAGATTACGAGAGCAGCTTAGAGTCAAAGTGCTCATGAAATTAGGCTTAAAGGAGGATGTTAGAAATATTAATCCCGATTTCATGCCTTCGCCCAACTACGCTTCGAACTTGGACGAAGCTAGACTACGCTCGTGAAGTTGGGCATCTCGAAATTTTTTTTGACTTGACATTGCATGTGCCTTCTAACATATGTGACGCTTGAAAGATCCGATCGTCGCAAATCTGATCGCTGCATTTTGGCAAGCATGCACAGTTAATGCTAGTTCAGTGATTGGTCAGAAACCCTAGTTTAGGGTCTATCAGAACCTATCAGAAGATAACCCTTATCTTCCTCTCCTTGTAGCTATATAAGGTAGTTCAAGTATTTAGAATACATACAAAGGTATTTGTGGGTAGTGCATAGATGAAGTGCAGATAGAAGCAGTTATTGTGTAAAGCAGTTCAGTGAGCAGAGTCGCTCATTTGGCTCAACTCCGAGCAACAGTCTCGGTTGTTAGTTCTTGTTAGTTTATCCTGCAGTTTCATCTACAGAAGTCTGTATATCCTTAGTTGAGGATCTATGTAACTCGTATTTTTAGATAAATAAAATTTGCCCTTGTTCCAGGAATTTTGAAGGGTCTGCACTTATATCTGTCTGCATTGCTTTTGTGATTTGCTCTTTCACATTTTAATCGTTGTCTAAGTGTCATCATTTTTCTTGGTCTTTCGATTGCAACCCCTTACAAACAACGCTTGGTGTTTCTCTGTGAAACCCATGTGATCACCTTCTCAACGGAGCGATTTCGTTCCTTGTTAAGGGTTTGTACTTCAAGTGGCGAAGCATCGCGAAGCAAAGCAAGCCATCGGGATATTTCCACTCCCCTTTGGACAGCAAATTTATCACCCAAATTTGGGCTAAGTGTTGCCTCTGTCACCCGCTTGCATAGCACTGTCCAACTGCACAAGCTTGGTATCGCGCAACCGGACAAGAGAGAGCCAAAATTTTGGCTAAGGCTAGGATGTCGCCTAATTGTGCAGTGCATCCTGATTTCATAGGCTGCAAATTGCATAGTCTAAGAGTGCAACAAGACTTAGCCAATTTTTGGCTCAGATAGCCTCCCTTGTATGCAACTCAACTACGCACTATTTTTGTGTGCACACGGGTGTTGACTACGCAGTTGGGCATTGACCCAGGCCAAGGCGTCGGACATCACGTATTTTCCCCATGCTACCTAAATTTGGGAGTGCAATATAACTTAGGGAGTGCAACCCAAGTTTGGGAGTGCACCCCGACTTCAAGAATTTACTCCCCAATGCCCTAGTTCAGGCACCTTCACTCTACGCTCCCTGACGGTGGGTGAACTAAAAAAAAATTACAACTACATTTAGCACATCATATGGAGCATGTGGATCAGAGGGCACTGAATCCTTATGACACATTTCTTAATGGAGGTCCAAAATAGAGATTCTCTTCCACACCCATTGCATGCCTCCCATTTGACAAGTGGCACCTCCTACCATGCATACCCTCGTATGCCTTTTTGCACATGAGCACCTTTGGGCTATAAAGTGGATGAGAATCGCATTAATGCGCTTGAGCATCTATGCGTGTATCAAGAGCGACTCAAAAGATCCTATAATATGAAATTCCATCTTCAAGACTTTCAGGTTGGTGATCTTGTCCTAAAAGAGAACCAACATAATTCTAGCTTGCTGCCCCACCTACGAGAAAAATTTGTGGTAAACTGGTTAGGCCCCTTTGTCATCACTAGTCAAATAGGGCTTGGAACTTATCACCTAGCTTCACTTGAAGGTGTCGAGGATCCTTAACCCTTGAACATCCTTCACTTGTGGCCCTTTCATACTTAGAGAGCATCCAAAAGGCTCCTAGCAGGTTTCCATCGTCTAGGTCAAGTAAAAACACTCCTAGACTATCTACGATCATCTAGGTCAAATCTAAAATACCCAAAGGCACCCATAAGCCCTTTGGTCACAACAAAATATACCTAGGTATTCGTAGACACTTTTTAAGTTTCGCTACCCATCTAGGTCACCCAAAAGGCTCCTAGTAGGTTTCCACCATCTAGGTCAAGTAAAAACGCTCCTAGACTATCTACGATCATCTAGGTCAAATATAAAATTCCCAAAGGCACCCATAAGCCCTTTGGTCAGAACCAAATACCCCTAGGCAATTGTAGACACTTTTAAGTGTCGCTACCCATCTAGGTCACCCAAAAGGCTCCTAGCAGGTTTTCACCGTCTAGGTCAAATAAAAATACTCCTAGACTATCTATGATCATCTAGGTCAACCCTAAAAGCCCTAAAGGCATCCATAAGCCCTTTTGCCACAACCAAATACCCCTAGGTAGTCATAGACACTTTTTAAGTGTCATTGTCCGTCTAGGTCACCCAAAAGGCTCCTAGCAGGTTTACACCATCTAGGTAAAGTAAAAATGCTCTTGGACTATCTACGAGCATCTATATTAACCCTAAAAGCCCTAAAGGCATCCATAAGCCCTTTGGTCACAACCAAATACCCCTAGGTAGTCGTAGACACTTTTTAAGTGCCACCACCCGTCTAGGTCACCCAAAAGGCTCCTAGTAGGTTCTCACCATCTAGGTCAAATAAAAATGCTCCTAGACTATCTACGATCATCTAGGTCAACCATAAAATCCCTAAAGGTATCCATAATCCCTTTGGTCATAGCCAAATGACCTTAGGCAATCGTAGAAACTTTTTAAGTGCCACCGCCCATCTGGATCACCCAAAAGGCTCCTAGCAGGTTCTCACCATCTAGGTCAAATAAAAATGCTCCTAAACTATCTACGATCATCTAGGTCAACCCTAATAGCCCCAAAGTCATCCATAAGACCTTTGGTCATAACCAAATACCCCTAGGTAGTCATAGGCACTTTTTAAGTGTCGTTGCCCATCTAGATTACCCAAAAGGCTCCTAGTAGGTTTCCACTGTCTAGGTCAAGTCAAAATGCTCCTGGACTATCTACGATCATCTAGGTCAACCCTAAAAGCCCCAAAGGCATCCATAAGCCCTTTGGTCACCCCCCAAATGCCCCAATGGCCCCCAAATAAGCCCATTGGTCACATGTGTATACATATCAATCAAAAATTCAAAAACATCATCAAAACATCAAAATACAAAAACATTGCATCGCATTGCACTTTCATACATATATATCAATCAAAATTTCAAAAAAAAAAAAACATTATAAAAAATTCAAAAATATTGCATCACATCACATTGCATCCCATTGTATTTTATCATCATTTGTATTTAGGCATATTCATTATTAACACTTTACATTTTAGAGTTGCTCATACATGTCTAGCACTATGATGGTACACTACTTACCGTTCAAAATCAATGTTGTGAAAGTTCTAATAGTTCAATGTCGCAATTATCATCTTCACCCATTTTTTTCACATTTTCATAGTCATGTCTATTCCCTTCACTTAGCCATTTATTTTAAAATGTCAATAGGGTTTTCAGTCACTCAGCCATATACAGTCTCTACTCAAATTTTGAAGAAGGCTAGCTTGATTTTTAGGAGGTAGAGTCTTGCATTGATTATGCCTTGTGTACATCATATCCTAAATACAATTAATCATTAACAATCCAAGTTTTGTACAAAGACAAACGAAATCCATGAAGTGGTCTAGGTTACCTTAAGTGAAAAGGTCATCCTGCTCATCCCCCTATGCGAATGGCTCAAGAATGCTAAGAATTGGCAAAAGGACAAGTTTTCCCCTATCCAATTCCCCCCACAACAATAAGTGGTTTTCCCCCATTTTGGCCATCAAAATCCCACATTTTCACATGTTTGCAACAGTCTAAATTTGCGAACCCCCACAAAGCAAAATTTCAAAGTACAACATACAAAAGTCAAAAAGTGCACATGTCAAAAAGCATAAGAAACAATGATCCCCACTGCTCAAAATTTAAATCCCTTGATCAAGATAAAAAGAAAAACTCAAAATAGATAGTGATTATTATCACTAAAAAGAGAAAAATAAACAGTGATTCTTATCACTTCATATGAGAGCAAGTATCCCAATACAATTTGAAGAAAGTAGGGAGTTGAAATTGAATCCCTGGAGCTCTCAGTATTTGGAAAACCATCAGGTGATCCTCATTATGGGTTTTGTGGATAGCCTATCCGTCAATGGTGGTAGCCTTCCGCATGAAAATATGTCTACCATATTAGATTTTGGGCATATGTGTAGACCAATGTTTGCATGTGGATGAGCTAGCTTTGGTAACCTAGATTGCCTAGTGGTCTAGTCATACTTAATACAAAACCTACGATGATGGCATTCATTTGGTGATCCTCAGTACAAGTTTGGTTGAGATCCTACTTGGCACTGGCGGTATTTTTATGCATCTCACAGGAATGAACTCACTTGCATACATAGGGATATGAAGTACCTTGGTCATCCTAGCAGATTCATACCTTGTCAAAAAGTCTTGCATGGTTAATATACAAATTTTGATGAGTTGAATAGAGTGTTTGAGTCTCATAAAAACCTAATGGACATTCTATAATACATCATATCACTTCACCACATTCATTTCAGTTACATTATTCACAAATCCATTATATAAGTCTCATCACAACATTACATATGAGTTGGTGCAATATACATCATCTATGGTGCTAGCATGATATGACATATAGTCTAGACATTTTATTTGCTAAATCAATAAATAATCCATATCACTATACATCCATGCATGTACAAAATCAAATCAAAATCACAAAATATGCATACATAGGCATTCATCATCATTGCATAAATTAAATTGCATACATTTCATAAAACAATAAACACATGATGGTAAACCACATAAAAAGCTCATATATATATATATATATATATATATATATATATATATATATATATATATATGTGTGTGTGTGTGTGTGTGTGTGTGTGTGTGTGTATGTATGGGATAAAAAGATACATCATGTTGCCCATAGGCTACAATAAAGTGAGTCCTTAGACTTCACACTGCTAAAGCATCCAAAACAAAAACACAAAAAGAGTCACATGAGCCACTACCATGGTCACGCAAGACCGGTACTACGACTTGCACTTCCATCGGTAGTTGGAGTCCTCTGTAAACTCCCATACCTACTACCACCTGACCTATCAATTCTTTACCTAGATCCTGGTGCCTCTACCCTAGAGGAAGACTACCTTGTCCTATTGTGGTGACTCTGGCAAGACCCACTGGCACCTACATCATCTTGTAGATGCCCACTAAGATGCACTACCTCAGTCTCCAGCTCATTCGTATAAGCCTACCCCCATCAACACCATGCCTGGTAAGTCTCCACCACCGAATGGAGTCATGTCACCTATGCCTACAGCCTAGTCACCTCCCCACTATTGGAATACTCCCATGTAGGACTACGATATTGCAACTGTGCCCAAAGAGATGCTATCTCGGCATAAGCCACATGTACCTTGGCTTGTTGTGCTACTAGATTTTCCTGTACGTCATGCACCTGTGTTCATAGGAGATATCTCTCCTGCCTCACATTGAGTAGCTCATCTTGTAGCTCTACCTCTGTGTCCCCCAGTACCATCGATGGTGCCTGTACCTCCTCATCCCCAACATCATCATCCCCCAAGTCACCTCGATATCCTAAGTCTAGGAGATCTACATGCTCCCCTGCCATGTGTCCCTACCAATCACCTGCCTCACCTTGGCCGTCACCAAAAACCTCCTGATGTGCCTCCCTAGATACACCCCTCCCCAGTGGCCCCTCTCCATGCCACTGGCCTGTCACCCACCAAGCATCATACTCCATTGTAGTCCTAGCATCATCCACATCCGGAATGTCTACTACAGGATTCGTATCCCATGCCACTGTCTCTACCACTAGCCATGCTAATATCCTCACATCCTTGCAATGTTGATAAGGCATCAGATCACTAAGCACCCCCTGGCATAGCCCAAATTATCGTATCACCCAAGAAAAATGGAAGTACTCTTGCTCCATGCCATGTCGTCCAACCATCCATATGCCTCGTCGCACCCTATGGATATATATAGTAGCATCTACCCACTCTGGGCAATCCTTGTATGGTCTCCAGAACACCTGGCCTACCCCGAGTCATGAGAAAAGATCTGCATAGTCATCCACATCATCTACGAATCATCAAATTTGTCCCCTCTCTTGATACCTTTGCCATAGGATGCCATATCCTATCTCCCTGTCTGCCAGATGTACCCGAGTCATCCATGGTAGCCCATGTGGTCACCCCACAACTATGTGCTACCATACCCAGCACTACAACAAAAAGCTACACCCCACACTCTTTGACCAATGGTAGTGAATCTCGTACAGCTCATCGTAGAGCTGTGTTAGTAGTGTAGTACCCCATGTCATCACTAGTGGCTCTGCCACAATACACCTCACCAGTGTAAATAGTATCTCCACTAGATTCCCTGGGAACCTCACTCCAGAAGAGTCAGGTCATAGCATATTGGAGATGAGCGTCATAAGTAGTGTATTCCTCACCACCAATATCTTTACCTCATGCCAAAATCCTACCAACACACCCCCCTTCAAGCATTCCAGCTCTGCCATCTCTAGATCATAACTGAAGTACCTCTCGAGCACTACCTATCTCTAGTATCATGGTTTTGTGTGGATTAGCCACCCTTCTATCAAAATTTGAAGAATCTGATAGACGTCCTCTGGCATCACCATCATCTCCCCAATGGGTAGGTGGAAGGTATTGGTGCACGAATCCTATAGATCAATCAGGGCAGTCAGGTATGCATGGTCTCCTATAACAACCTCTAACTAGGTCACCTGCTTGAGGCCGATGGCATCCAACCACTCCCAGTCCTCTATGGTCAAGGAATCCCTCATGGAATCAAAGAGAGTAGGTACTTGATATCGAATCCTCACCACATGACAAGGATAAGCAACTCAATAATACACCACCAAAATGGCCTCGCATGGCCCCAAAAACATTCAAAAGAAAAGACTCAAAATGGCCCCTCTTTGAGGCTGGTTTGTGTCCATTACCCCCAGGAAAGGCCCCCAAACCTATGGCCATCCCATCAAGGGATGGCCTATGACCAGCCCACACTAGACATCCCACCTAGGGATGACTCCAAAAAATTGGGCTCAAAAATGTCTTTCAGGCCATCAAAAATAGCAAAAACAATGCAAAATTGGACCTATAAAATGCACTCTAATTGCAAAAAAATATGGATAAAACACAAAATTTGGTACATATCTCATAAATTAGGTTTAATTACCTACAATATAGTGTGATATGCTTCCAAGTCAAAAACATACCATAAAAGCAAAAAAATAACTCCTAATAATAGAAAAATGTAATAAGAGAGACTTGGCATACCTCTCTCGCACCGACTCCTCCACTGGCTGAGTCCACCCACTGAATCATGGTGACTATGGTATGAATTTTATAGTGCTTCGATTCTCAGAATAACTCTCCTACTCCTCACCTCTCAAACTACCAAAGAAAGCATGCACAAATGAGCCTAACCTTCATATTTTGGGTTTATATAAAGATGCAGGGGTTACCACCATCCCAGTGTGGAATGAGAGAACATTTGGCCGACTATGCCACCCTGGGATGGTGGTATAACATGCCCTCATCCTACCTCTAGGACGGTGGTTGCAAAAATAGGCCAAAACAACATAAAATGACCCAAAATAGGTCCAAAACTGCACCAAAACAACTCAAATTGGGTCCAAATTTCACATAGATAAAAATGCAACCATGAATATCCTAAGAGGGATGGAAAAATTTTTAATTCATGTACTAATAAGGCCATTGTGGCTGGACCACCCCTCGAGCATGCAGTTTTCAGCTCCTTTCCTCCAAAAAACTCAGCAAAGTCACCAAAATCCTCTTCCAATTGCCCTATTTTTCAAGGGACAAAACTTAAGGTAAGCATAACACAAGTCAATTTGGTCAAGCGACTCGTCGCTTTTCTCACTAATAATTACCTCATTGGCTCATCACTTGAGGGGGTAGTCATACTCAGTCCAAATCAATAATCACACACTCAATTATGCGAATTGTGTTCATTCAACGAATCTTCAATAAAGACAATCATGCTCCTACTTGAAGCAGCAAACAAGCACACAATATCACATCATAACGCTTGATATTACTGGCATCATGAAGTCATGGGACCTATCCCTTCATGACGAACAATGTTCAAGCATAGGCATGCTCATTTAATGAGTCAAAAATAAGGATTCAAGAACACACACCCTTTCCATGATTGGGGCATCTAAAGTTGGTTAGGTTATCGAGTAACCTTAATCA
Source organism: Wollemia nobilis (assembly GCA_028583015.1). Classification (NCBI taxonomy): domain Eukaryota; kingdom Viridiplantae; phylum Streptophyta; class Pinopsida; order Araucariales; family Araucariaceae; genus Wollemia; species Wollemia nobilis. The sequence goes on along the minus strand of JAQPPZ010017084.1, from coordinate 3,986,756 downwards.
TTCAAAATCTTGGTCATCTATTTTTGCTCAGCGTTGTGCTGCACACAATGCATCTCAAAAAGGGGCATCTATAGACACTAAATTGTGGTAAACCTGATTAAGCATCCACAAACAAGGATCAAATTGACATCATATGGCCCCTTGGGTAGTCCTCAGGAGGCTCACCATGGTTCTAGCCACTACATAAAGGTTTTTGGAGACTACTGGCTCAATTTTTGGAGGTTTTGGCCCAAAATTCACCACTGTCCCACCCTGGGATGGTGGTAGATTCCCACCATCCTACCATGGGATGGTAGTGAGCCATCATCCTGTGGAATCCGGCCAAAACACACATACAAACAAAAATGCAGAGGACAAAACAAAAAAAATTGATTTAATCGAAGCGCCCCTTAAACCTTATAAAAAACATTTTACAAACTTATATAATATTAGGAAATGGGAGGTGGCGGGAATAATGGGGAACGGTTGGAGTGATAAGGGAAATGTGGGCGGAGGGATAAGGGAGATAGGACGTGGAGGAATAAGGGGACGGAGATGAGATGGAGGGATAAGGGGAGGAAGGTGCGGAGGAATAAGTGGAAGGGAGATTTGGAGTGATAAGGAATTTGCCGACAAAATATTATTTTTTAAAAATTTGCCGACAAAACCTAGCCAGTTGAAAACTAGGAGTTTTCACACTGGAGGCTAGAAGCTAGATTTTTCTAAGCCTCCTTTGTGATGACCCTATTCACATTTACAACATTCTCCCCCTTAAAGTTGAGAGGACTGACTACACAGTCTCTCAGCTTTACAAATTGAGCTTTAGTCATCGCTTTGGTGAAGATGTCCGCGACGTTCTCCAAAGTGTGACAGTATTGAAGCTCAACAACTTGTTGTTCCACCATATCTCTGATGAAGTGATACTTCATATCAAAATGCTTCGTTCTGCTATGGTGGACAGGATTATATGCCAACTGAATGGCACTGATGTTGTCATAGTAGATTCTGGTCGGACCACTTTGCTGTTCTCCAATCTCTTCTAGTACTTTCCTTAGCCACAAGGCTTGAGTACTTGCATAAGTAACCGCTATATACTCAGCTTCTGTTGAAGATAGCGCTACTACTGTCTGCTTTTTTGAACTCCAAGTTATTAGTCCTGATCCAAGACTAAAACAGTTTCCTGATGTTGACTTCCTGTCATCAATATTGCTACCCCAATCACTATCATTGAAGCCTACAAGCTTGATAGTGTTACATTTATGGTATTGGATTCCAAAATCCAATGTACCTTTCACATATCTCAAAATTCTTTTAGCTGCCTGCAAATGCGACTCAGAGGGGTTAGACATAAATCTAGAAACAAGAGATACAACATACTGAATATCTGGTCTGGTGTTGGCGAGAAACATCAAACTCCCAACCATGCTTCTAAAAGTGGTCACATCAACTTTTGGTGCTCCATCATCTTTGCTTAATTGGATCCCATGTCCAACTGGAGTTGCAGCTGGTTTGCAATGCTCCATAGCAAACTTCTTGATCATATCCCGAGCATACTTATGTTGACGAGATGAAGATCCCTTTATCTGATTGATGAACCTCCATTCCAAGGTAATAGTGCATTAAGCCAAGATCTTTCATCTCAAACTGCGTCATCATGGAGTGTTTGAACTCCCTATTCATTTTTTCATTACTACCCATAAAAATGAGATCATCCACATACAAGCAAACTATGAGGATGTCATTACCTTGCTTTAGGTAGTAGAGTGTGGGTTCATTTTTGCTCCTGGTGAACCCATAATCTTTGAAGTACCCATCAATGCGTGAGTACCAAGCTCTTGGTGCTTGTTTAAGACCATAGAGTGCCTTCTTCAATCTGTATACAAGGTGTTCCTTACCTTGCACTTCAAATCCCTGTGGTTGCTCAACGTACACTTCTTCTGTCAAGTAACCATTGAGAAATGCACTCTTGACATCCATGTGTTGGACTTTCCATCCTTTGTGTGCGACTAAGGCAAGAACTGTTCTGATTGTCTCCTGTCTGGCTACAGGAGCAAAAGTCTCTTCATAATCTATTCCATATTTCTGGGTAAAACCCTTTGCCACTAATCTTGCCTTGTGCTTCTCAATGCTTCCATCAACATTAAACTTGGTCTTGAAGATCCATTTACAGCCAACACATTTCTTTCCTTTCGGAAGCTTCACGAGCTCCCAAGTGTCGTTGTTTTTTTATAGAGGTTATCTCCTCTTTCATGGCATCTTGCCAAATCTTCTGAGTACATGCCTTCTCATAACTAGAAGGTTCAAGCCGTGCACTAGTTAACAAAGCATAGTTAACTTGATCTCCCCTAGGTTCTTGCTAGGATTCATCATCACCATACAAGTGCATACTTTCTAATCTGTGTAAAACAGATTCCATTTCACTAGCTTGACTCCTAGTATATCTTCTTGAAAATTTTTATCCAACATCTGAGAGGATGGATGATACTTGTAAAGTTCTCTTACCTTTGGATGGAACATCAATATCCATTGGTGAGGAACTTGCTGATCGCTGTGGAGAAGGACTTGGTGAAGCAGTTGAATCCGAAGATGGACTTGGTGGATGTGTGGGTGGAGACTGCTTTCCTTTCTGTGGTAGCTGTGGTTGCACCTGCTGAGCTACTACATCAGTGGCTTCAACATCACTGAATATTTGGGGCTTACCCCACTCTCCCCCTTCATCAAAAATCACATCCCTTGAAACCACTATCTTTCGAGTCGTAGGATTGTAGAGTCTATAACCCTTTGTGTTTTCACAGTATCCTACAAAAATGCAAGCTTGACTCTTTGGATCCAGCTTCTTTCTCAGCTCATCAGGAATGTGAGCATATGCCAATGAACCAAATACTCTGAAATACTTCACATTTGGTTTCTTACCATACCAGGCTTGGTAAGGTGTCTTCCCTTTCAAACTTGAGGTAGGACTTCCGTTCAAGATGTGAACACTAGTCCTTGTTGCATCTCCCCAATATGCATTACTCAAATGCTTTGTCTGAAGCATTGATCTTGCCATCTCCACAATGGTGCGATTTTTCCTTTCTGCTACACCATTTTTTTGTGGAGTGTAGGCAGTTGTGAACTGCCTCTTGATGCCATGATGTTTACAAAAATTCAAAAACTGATTAGAGGAGTATTCTCCTCCTCTATCGGATCTAAGACATTTTATAGAATATCCACTCTCACTTTCAACTTTTGCTTTAAAATCAACAAAGCATGCAAATGCTTCATCCTTATGCTTCAAAAAATATATCCAACACATTCTTGTGCAATCATCAATGAAAAGTAGGAAGTAAGAGTGATTACCTAGACTCTTGGTCCGCATCGGACCACGGATGTCCGAATGTACCAATCGAAGAGGATAGCTGGCCCTCCATGCTTGTCCATGAGGAAATTTTGATCCGGCATGCTTGCCCAAGGCACACCCTTCACGAGACTTCCTTACTGTCTTGAACTTTGGGAAGTCCAGTCACCATTGCTTGTGAAGTTAGCATTTTCAAACTTGCTTGAATTCAAATGACCATATCTCAAGTGCCATAGGACACTTGGATTGGTAATAGCTACATTTGCTAACTTATTTCCTCCTGGCTGGCCAAACTTCAAAGGGAATAATCTATTCTTCGACATTGGCACTTGTGTAATGATTCTATTACTATTGTTCTTGTCAAAAATGGTGCATTTACCCTCATCAAAAATCAACTTATAATTCTTTTCAAGCATTTGACCAACACTTAAAAGATTGTGTTGAAGATGAGGTGTGTAATAGATATCACTTACTTGCTTGATGCCTTCTTTCGTTGGAACCTCCATGGCTCCAATGCCTTCTACTGCCAATGACTTGTCATCTCCCAACCGGATTTTGGATTTGTATGAGGAGTCTAACTTAGCAAAGAGTTCTTTGCCACTCATGTGATTTGAACACCCAGTGTCCAAAATCCATGTATCATTCATATTTTGTCTCTATCGGCCATAAGAAAGAAAGAGATTTGAGGACTCTTCCTCTTCTCCAAAATTCCCAAACTGACTGCTCTGGTTGTTGTTGCTTCCTTGCGAAGTCTTTGACCAACAATCTCGAGCATAATGGCCAGGTTTGCCACAATTGTAGCAAACTTGTTTTGATTTGTCTCCTCCTTTTCCTTTGCCAGATTGTTTCCCTCTATATTGTTGTTGTCCTCCTCTATTCTGATTTCCACCTCTGTTGGATGATCCTCCTCTGTTAGGAGTTCCCCCTCTTTGATTATTCCTGCCTCTGCCTCTTTGTTGACCTCTGCCATGGCCTCTACCTCTTCCTTCATGTGTGGCAAAAGCTTTGTCATCTCCTCCATAACTGGTGGTAGGAGTTTCCTGTAACCTCTCTTCATGTGAGAGAAGTGAACCAGTTAATGCATCAAAAGACAATGTGGTTAAGTCTTTGGATTCTTCAATAATTATTGCAACAGAATTCCATTTAGGAAGAAGTGTTCTCAACACTTTCTTCACCATCATCTCTGGCTTAATATCCTCCCCTAGTGTGACCATTTTGTCGACTACGGCTTTCACTCGCACGCAGTAATCTCCGACTCTTTCATTCTCTTGCATCTTGAGATTCTCAAAATCTCGTTTCAAGGTTTGCAGTTTTACCTGCTTCACTTGGTCACTACCTCTATAGCTTTCTTTTAGGGCATTCCATGCATCTTGTGCAATTACATAAGATGCAACCCTAGGGAAGATACTTTTATCTAAGGCAGCATGAATGTGATATAGGGCAAAAGCATTATTCTTTTGTGCTTCTTTTCTTGCCTTTTTATCGACATTAGAAAATGTTGCCCATTCAGCAGCAGTTGGTTCTGTATAACCTTCTTCAACTACATCCCAAAGACCTTTTCCTATCAACAAGGTCTTCATTTTTATAGACCAGTATTCATAGTCACTACCATTAAATTCAGGGATTGGTAGACTAGTGTTTGCAGCCATGTCTAAAAAACAAACTTTTATTGAGGCAAACTGGAAATACAAAGCAGTACATAATGATTTAATGATTTAAATCAAATCTCGCCTTCTTAGTACATTCATGTTCTGCTTCGGAACTGCTGCTAATGATGATGATCTCAGGTTTCACTTCCTCTGAATCTGCTTCTGCTGCTTCTTCTTCGTCTTCTTCTTCTTCTTCTTTCTCTTCCTCTTCTTCTCTTTCCTCTTCCTCTTCTTCCTCTTCTGCGTCCTCTTCTTCTTCTGGTTCAGGTTCTGGAGAGCGTGGAGTATAGCTCTCACTCGATGCAGCTACCTGTACACCTGGTGTGTAACTGGCACTTGATCGTACATCCGAAACAAATTGCTCAGTCTCGGATTCTTCAATCCTCTTTTCGAAGATATTGTCTTCTGAATCTGCCTCGTATCCTGAATCCGGCTTTCTCAGGTGAGCAATCACCTGATTCTCCAACTGACAAAACACAGTATGAAGCCCTGATCGATGAACCCTTGCATCAAAGGATTCTGGCGTTTCTCTCTTCAAAAGGGAGAGAAGTGCATGATAGCACCCTTCATATCGGATCATCTAACATTTTCACGGGCAGATTAAATCTTTTTTCAAAAAAAATCTCTTCAAATAAGGCTTTAAAATTTTTCTAAAGTTTTTTAAAAAAATTTAATAAATTTTTATATTTTATTTAAATTATCTTTTAAATTTATTATTAAAAAGATAATATTAAATAAATATATAATTTAAATTTATTAAATAATTTTAAAACTTAAAAAAAAAATTAAAACCTTATAAAACTTTTAAAAAATTTTACCTTCTTCGTCGCGATTCGATCACGCGACCTCCTTTGGGCTAGGCGGGCTCCTTAGCCGCTTGACCATGCGGTGCCTTCGAGAACTAAGGCGCAGCACCTTAGTTATATTATAACCGGTGGCGCAAAATCGAAAAAAAAACTTGTTTTATCCCTCCGGCGGGATTCGACCCCCGGACCTCCACTGCACGAGCAAACACCCTTGTCCGCTAGGTCAAAGGCCTCGGACGAGGACCAACGAGCGCACGGGAAAATTTATTACCAATGCGCTATGATTTTTTTTTAAAAATGAAGTGGGATATATCCCACATGCGCCAGGAAACAGGCGCGAGAGGGTTTTTAACCCTCAACCCGTGCAATGGCTTTCGACTGCCTTCGGGCAGTCGATCCTCAACCGCAATTTTAACCACCGCTTCGACCAATCGCAAAGTGACACCTCACTGCCACGTCGACCAATACCAAGTTGCCACGTGGCAAAATTTTGTCCGCCTGGATCCGCTCCTCTGCCAGCTCAATCGCCTCGATCCGCGTGCTGCCGCCACGTGTCGCTACCTCGTGCCGCCACGTGTCGCGTCCAGTCAACGATCCGCCTCGAGATCCGAGCCAATCCTCGTCCTTCGTGCTTGCCTCAAAAATTGTGTCCACCTATCAGCGTTCGCCTCGGGAACCGTGCCTACAGGTGTCACCTCGACTGCCGCGTGCCTCGGGATCCGTGCCCGAACTGGCACAGCGTTGGCTCTGATACCAGATGTGGAATCCGGCAAAAACACATGTACAAACAAAAATGCAGAGGACAAAACAAAAAAAATTATTTAATCGAAGCGCCCCTTCAACCTTATAAAAAAAATTTTACAAACTGTGCATAGTTTATATAATATTAGGAAATGGGAGGTGGCGGGAATAATGGGGAAAGGTTGGAGTGATAAGGGAAGTGTGGGTGGAGGGATAAGGGAGATAGGACGTGGAGGAATAAGGGGACGGAGATGAGATGGAGGGATAAGGGGAGGAAGGTGCGGAGGAATAAGTGGAAGGGAGATTTGGAGTGATAAGGAATTTGCCGACAAAATATTATTTTTTAAAAATTTGCCGACAAAACCTAGCCAGTTGAAAACTAGGAGTTTTCACACTGGAGGCTAGAAGCTAGATTTTTCTAAGCCTCCTTTGTGATGACCCTATTCACATTTACAACACATCCCAGGATGGGACGCTAAGCAGGTTTGACCCAAAAGGGGAAATCTAGGACATTTGGCGCCTAGAAACAACCATTTAACACCCAATATGGAGCATGCAAGTTAGAGGGCACTGAATTCTTATGAAACATTTCTTAATGGAGGCCCAAATTGGAGATTCTCTTCCACACCCATTGCATGCCTCCTTTTTGACAAGTGGCACCTCCTGTCATGCATGCCCTCGCATGTATTTTTGTACATGAGCACCTTTGGGCTATAAAATGGATACAAGGTCCACACAAAAACAAGGATAGGAGTTCTAGGATATGCAATGGAATGCTGCCAATATTTATCCCCATCGTATTGAGCTTTCTTGCCCTCGAAATCTCCTCTTAGCGAAGGAGGTTACCAGGTGACTTCAAGAGGGCCTTTTGAGGGTAAATTTTCCATCCGGGTCAATTTATTCACCAAATTCAATGAAAAAACTTCCTATAGTATTTAGGAACATTCACCAGTAATATTGGTAGCAAAATATGGGTAAAATTGGTGGTTATCCCCTCCCAGGGTGCCCCCAATTAGTTGTAGTCACCATCGCCCCCCTATATGAGGACAAATACTTACATAATTTTATTATTGTTTTTTAATTATATTATTATATACCCTCATATGATGATGTGGTTTAAATTTCATGCAATTTGGAGCTAAATTGACCGAGTTATAGCATTTTTAATTTTTTGTAGGTTCGTAGGGCCCATTCGAGCACCCCAGTTGTATGCAGGTGGATCTGGACCTCAATTTGAAAATATAACCATATGGGTTGTCTTGAAATGTCCATTTATGCATTTTATCTAAATTTCATGAGTTTTAGATATGTTTAGATTCGGGATTTACTCGTCTTGGTTTTCATAGGTTACAAGCGAGCAATGTAAAATCAAGGGGTATATGGATGCAATTTTAGATATTTTTTTAGTGATATCCTCTCAAAACATCCTCTTTGACATCTCCAAAAAAATTTAAGTCATTCTGAGTTGATTTGATTTTGTTTTAATATATGTATTATTTTACCCCTATGGGGATTACATGTTTTCCACCATACACCCTTGCTATTTGACCCCTTTGTATTCCTTGTGTGTAGGTGTAGGTTATTTGAAGGCATTGGGAAGGAATATCAGACATCAAAGATTGAAGATACAAGCAGTGACGGTATTTGCCCCCCACCTCGATTGTGGGTATGAGGAAAAGCATTGGATGTGCACCCTGATTCCTTGAAGGAATTGATCCTTGGAAAGTCTGAAATTTGTAACAATTATATCACATTTTAAAACCTCAAGGGAACTGCTGTGTAACCTTGGATCTGATCCACCCAATTAATAAAGAAGACACTTGTTTATTTTCATTCTTTATTGCTTGGTATTGCTTCATTTTCATATGCATGCTTCCATTTGATGCTCATGTGCAAGATATGATAGATACACATATTTTTTCTCTTCATTAGGTGCACTGCTTTTACCTACTTCAATATTCTAGGAAATCCACAATGAGAAATGCTTTACACGTTCTCCAATGCACTCCTAAATGGTACGACTAGCTCCAAGAACCCTCAAATCACACCACAAAATACTAAAATGAAGCACACCCTGATGAAAATGACCAAAAACTAGCAGACCCATAAGATATCATCAAACACCCACTGAATTTGTCGAAATCACAAACCCCACTGCTGCAAATCAAGTTCAAATTTGTGTCCCCGAAAGTAGAAACACCATGAACTGACTAGGGAGGACCTTTAACCCCTGAAACCAGTGATACCAATGGAGGTTTTCATCTCCAAATGCCAAAGTCTGCAATTTTTGAAGCAAATTTGATAGAGTTCTGTTATATTTCCAGAAAGAAGATGATGCAAATGAGTTCCAAAACTCCAATCTAAACCCCATGCCTCATTTTTAGGTTGTTTGGCTCCAAGAACATTTCAAAATAATATTATTTTATTACCTTAAAAACTCCTACGCCCCCCCTTGGGATGTGTGCCCACCCCCTTGGCCTAGTAGGACAATGTTGTTTTAAAAAATATATAAAGTTACTTTTTTTTTATTTGGTCCTTTTAAATTAAAAAATAACTTTAATAAATTCCAAATATTTTTCCCAACCTTAGCAACTAAATAAATTCATCAAATAAGTTAACCCGAACACTGCAAATGTGGAATGAAGTAGACCAAAGATGAAATTGCCAAAATTAGCAGTTACTATAAATAGTAACTCCATTAGAATCACACAACAGAGCCCTCGAAAGGACTCAAAACTCCATAGCACTACTCTGACTAGCCTACAAGAGCTCAAAGATAGGCTAACGGTCTATGGCACTGATTAAGAGTGAGGAGGGGACATTACAGATTATCCTTAATGTAAGATTAACCATTTTGCATTGAAAGTGAAATATACATACAATTTTATCTATAAACCTTCTCTATTTATCTAAGATTATGCATTGAGTTATTTTCATATAATTGTATTTTGATGGACTCCATTGATGATATACCACTTGTAGGGTATCAATAGTCTAGGGAAACTACACATTAGTGGACTTAGGATAGAATGTGCCTCTTCCTTATATAATTTCTCGATAATTATAAGCATGATATGATCCATATTTATAATTTTCTTTGAAGCTTTGCATTGTTGCATATGTTGAGACTTTTCATTGGTGGGTTTAAGTGCCATGAGATGACTCTTGTAGTAGGAATACTAACCCTTTTTAATCCTCTTTTTGAGGATGCCTTTGTTAGGAGAAGCTACTTTTAGTTTGATTTCTATGTAATTATGTCTTTGTTGTATTAAAATTTGTGTTTTTTAGAGTGCAACATATACATTATAAAACATCTACAAGTGTTAAGAATTATCTTTTGTTCCCCTCTTTGAAACCTTATAATACATTATACAGTGTCATTAATAAATCCAACCATTTTTAAAGGGTATTTGGGACAAAATTTGGACATCCAATACACATGTGACCATGATGTAAGTGGTAATATTAGAGACAGGATTACCATCACTTACTCAAAAATATAGTAAATAGAAAAAGTTAAATTTCTTTTTAACAATAATATTAAAATTAATAATTAAACCATTTTGGTTAAATTGCTTGTATTATATTTTATAATAAAAAATTAACTCATTTTCTATAAATACATCTTACTATAAAGTAAAGTATAAGTTTATGTATTTAAATATATGAATCATTTTATTTTTTAAATTCTTTTATCATAATATTTCATTTAAATTTCAAATAAATTTAAAAAATAAATTAATTACACACAACTTTAAAGTATTTCTATAAAATATCATTTAATATTAAATAACTAAAAATATAATGTTTGGATATTGTTCATTGTTTATAGTTATTCTTTTAAAATATTAAAATGTGCATCTTTTTTATTATCAGTTGAAAAGATTACATTTCAAATACTATTCACTATTTAATTATTAAAATTTGAATACATGAATAGTATAATTATAATTATATATATATATATATATATATATATATATATATATATATATATATATATATATATATATAATTACCTTTTATATACAACATATCCACAACATGTGAGGGGAGAGATTTGAACCTGGGCCTCTCGATAACTGGAGAGTTTTAACTACCCACTTACTCTCCAACTCCTCTACATGAGCGGATTTATTTTTATATTTTAAAAAAATATAATGAAATAGATTTTCTTTAATTTTATTAGTAGGAAGTCTTATAGAAACTATAAGAGAAAAAGGAGAAAAAAAACAAGGTTTATTATAAAGGATGACGTGTTTTTGATTTTTTAAATTAGTTATATTTATTTCCTTGAAAAATATGTAACTTTCATTTCAGAGTTTGAAAAAAATTACAATGAGATGAGTATTTTATACCCTCATATAAGCCTTACTAAATTAGACATGTTACAATAATAACAATCTATTGTAAGCCTTCAATCATATTATAGAGTGTCACTTTGGTACTTCAACCCTATAGCCATCAATCATATTTTAGCTATGATCTTAATTATCCAAAGACAAAAATGAAACATGAAAAGTATCCTAAACCACGACCTCTATAAAAATGAAAAAAGTATCAAAAATATACAAACTATGGCAGAATCATAGTCTCATATACTACTCCTTCCTTTAACCAAGTGTCAATTGGAATATCCAAGGTAACTTTTGATATACCATATGCTTCCTCATTTAGTTCTCTATAAATATGTTTATAAGATATATCTATAAATTATGCTTCTAGTAATTTCACTTACTCATAATAAGGCCTAAGTATCAAATTTTGCATCCCTACTAAACTTGAAGCCTAATCCACCACCAATTTTAAGTCACCAAATACTTGAAGTTTTGTTATTTCCTATTCCACTGTCATTCTTAACAAACAGATCAAAGCCTTCCACTCTACCACATTATTGATACCTTCACTAAAATATGCTTTGAAAGTGAACTTGTGGTTTTCATCTTGATATAACATTCCTCCTACCCCACATCTACCTCGATTGTCTTGACAAGCTCCATAAAAATCCCAAGACTTTGTGATATCCATTGTTAAACTTCCTACCTATATTATAGCATTTAATTTAGGGATTTGTTTTATGCCTTCATTAGTATATTTAATTGAGCTTGAAATTTTATAGGTAGAATTTCCTTGCTCTCAACCAACATAGAATTTCTTGCCAACCAAAGACCCCATGCCACTATTAATGAAATGGACCTATATTCCTTTAAACCTTCTTTTTTGAACCATTGTTGCATATTATCCAATAGATTCCTTGTTGGCCACTATCCCTTCCCCTTAGTCATGGGTGGAATATACCCCCACACTTCTCTTGAAAAATCGTAGTGAACTAGTACGCGATCTATTGTTTCTTCTTATTTTTTACACAAACTGCATTGACTTGGACCTTTCCAAGACCTCTTTTGTAGAACATCCCATGTTAATGCCTTCTTATCTACAGTTAACCAAGAAGAAATTTTGATTTTCAAGTGTGCTTTCATCTTCCAAATCTTGCTCCACCACCAAAGGACCTCCTCATTATTATCTTCAAGTATTGCCTTGTATCCTTCTTTAGTTGTAAATTATCCACTAGTTGGGTTCTTTAACCATACTAAAGAGTATTCTTCCTTTCTCAATATTATAAAATCCCTTGTCAAATCCCTTGTATACTTGCTCCCTTGCTCAATTTTATTTCCTTCCAAAAGTAATTCTTCTCCTGAAAGCCACCCTTGATTCCATAAATTTATTGTTTGTAGAGGTTGCATCTTCTAATACTTTGATTGCCTATCTATTTAGATGTTCTATTAAAATTTGAGATGAGTGGTAATTCCCTTCATTCCCTAGACAGGGATATTTTTCTAGTCATACTTTCTTCTAATTTCTTATTTTCCAAACCAAAAAATTACCCACTAATGGAAAAGCCTTCACTAATGCTTTCCAAATTATAGTTAGATTGGTCACTAGCTTGATTGGAAGTCTAATCCACTTTTCAAATGACATGGAATCTAAATATTTCTCCTTGATAAGCTCATGCCATAATCCTTTACTAGTTATTAATTTCCAAAGACTCTTGGAAGCTAGTGCTTTTCCAAAGTTATATATATTCTTAAGCCCCCATCCTCTTATTGTTTTAGGTTTGGCTATCTCACTCCATTTAATCAAAGGTATTGAATCCTTCTCCCTTCTTCATGTCCAAAGGAAATGGAAGTATTTCTTCCTTATTTTTTGACTATTTTAACAAGAGTATAAACCATAGAGTGCCAAAATACTAGAATGACTTCCAAAATTGATTTATTTAGTGTTAAATGACCTCCTAATGATAACCATCTATTGCACCTTGAAGTTACCCTTTTTTCCACTACATTGTATATCCAAATCTAATCTTGGTATCCATAATTATTTTGCTTCAATGTAAGCCCTAAATATTTTAGACCTTTGCCATATTGAATTAGATTGAAGCAAAAAATCCTTACCATTGCTTCTTCTTGTCCTAGTTGTAGTCTTTTAAAAGCTATATTTATTTTTTGGAGGTTTATTTCCATTCATGTGTAGCACAATATAAATCTAACAACTCTTTATATTTTAGTGCTTCTCTTAAGGTACAATTTCCAAATAGGAGTATATCATTTACAAATAATAAGTGAGTCCCAACTAAAGAGTTTCCCAATTTAATGCCTTTGATCATGCCAAGTCTTTATTGTTCTTTAATCATTCTACTCAACCCTTTAGCCACAAGTAAGAATAATAAGGGTCATAGGAGGCATCTCTGTCTCAACCCTCTAGAAGGCTAGAAGAAGCTAGAAGTTGAAACGTTAATTAAAACAACAAATGAAACATAATTAATACATCCTATTACCCAATTTACAAAGGGCACACTACAACCAATATGAATTAATATAAGTTTGATGTACAACCAACTTACCCTATCAAAATATTATGCTAGATTAAACTTAATTACTTCCTTGATTTTACTAAATGAAGCACTTCCTAAGAAACACCCAGGGTTATGCATAGTGGCGGATATGAGGACCCTTGACGCCAGCCCATTCACCTAAAATTTTTAGGATCAAATTTTTATTAGGTTTAATTCGCCACAATATATCCAAACATAGGCATATTTGTACTCGTTGGAAAGTTCTTTTCAAGACTGATCTAATGGCGATGTTTTTATGAAGTTATAAGATGATTTAATAGGGCAAAAGTGGCCCCAAATATGACCTTAAATTTTAGGGTTTCAAATGCCCCAAATTTTGGTGTGAAGATGCTTGATTTAATTTTCTTAGGATTATCCATGATTCACCTTGATTTTGATTAAGATTCACCATTTTGTACAAGTACATTTTGAGTCCAACCCCTTATGCATAACCCTAGCAACACCTATAGCTTTATGGATTTGTCTTTTACTTAAGAAATCAAATTATTATTTTGAGATGTCTAAAAAACCCCTTTTAACCTCATAGCAATAATATTGGAGATAATTTTGTAGAAAGTATTTGTAGAGGGGGGAAACTACCCTTTAGTGTACGATTCTCGGTTGGATCCATTTGGAGCCAAGATGAACCATAAAGGTGTGTTATATTATCTACACTCGAGGATTCCAAAAGGGATGATTCACCAGGAATGATTTTAGGACTCGTTCCAAGCTCGGGGTGGGAATGTTTAATGTTTCAATTAAGTATACACCTATTGTTTGACCTTTCTAAACTAAGCTATGAGAATGAAATAACAATGCAAGACATACGAGATGTAAGAATACAAAGACTAACCCTAGTATGATTATGTAATTCAATGATGTCTAACCATAGGATTACAAAACAAAGTCTTTGAGAAAGGGTCCAAGGGAATGCACAAACAATATTAAAATCCTAGATGCACACTATATGTTTTTATTATTTCAAATACCTATAAATTTAATCAAATGCTTTTCATTTACTTATAATCTAGGTTTTGGACAAAAATGAACAAAAGTAAACACCAAATAGTCTAAAAATCTATTAGGGAACTTATCTAATACGCGGGTTGATCCAATCTTTATCTTGTATCCAGAATATCCAATGGTTTCAAATCTTGCAAAATAACTTCACAAACCCTAGAAAATTTGATCAAAATGTGGGGGCTTGGTTAGTTCTCTATAAGATTGAGCTTGGAGGCACAAAAGTAAAGCTCCATTGGTCATTTTAGTTGACTATTCAAAAGTAAAATGATCTTTGAACTTTGGAATATATACAAATAGAGCAAAAAAAATATGTGCCAGCAAAATAAAATGCAATTAGGATGGACACAACATAATACTAAGATGCAAAGTGTAAATCAGGGTTTTAGGTGCAAAAGCTTACCCCCAAGCCCTAATTTACCAAATTCAAGACATGTAAAATGGAAGCACAAATTTTTCTTACCAAATTTGTGCCATGTATGGGTAGGGTGAGAATATGGTTCATATGCCCTTTTTGGGCCCTAAAACAATAAAAAATAAAATGCAAAATAATGAAAAAATAGACTTGCAAAGAAAATAATGTAAACACGAAACTTGAAGATCTAACAGAGCAAGCAAGGAGCAATGAAGATGTGGAAGCAGAACTCCAAGAAGATTGATCTATCTAATCACCATGGCTCCTCCACTCAATCCCCAAGGGCATCCAACACCAAAGCACAAAATAGCAAAATAATAACTTGTAGTAGAAGGGCACTTGTTAGCATGATAAAATGAGTGAGTCAAGAATTGGAACCTCCAAAGAACTTGTTGGGGTAAATAAGGAATACAATCCTCTATTTATAAGAAGTTTGGAGGGAAAAATAGGTAAGAAAATTAAATTTCACCATGGGAAAAGGCTGATCCCAAAACATGCCAACAAGTGGAGCGGTTTTAGTGAGAAAAATCCCTAGAATGTAAAATTTGTGCCCAGTAATTTTAGGGCATGAATTTGAGAAGCCAAAATCACACCCCGTATGGATCGAGTGAATTCGCTAAAGCTAGAAAAACAAGGTAAATGAAGAAGGAAAAAAGGCCCCAAATTTGCACTTGGTAAGTTTGGGTGGCTAATTAAGGGATCTATGGACAAATTGACTCATTTTGATGGGTCAATTTTTTGTGTCTATATTTTTCCTCCTCTTTGATGCATTTATGGTTGAATATATACATCAAAAAAATATGTAGACTCCTATGGAAAAAGTAACAAAAACAAAAGGGGTGGTCGGGTTTGGATAGAGGGGTGGTGCAAAAGGTGGTGTTAACATGAACACTATAATTTTACATGCAAAATGAGGCATTAATACCATTAGTGCCTCTAAGGCTAGGGTTCCCCCTTAGTTTTTTAGAAAGAATACAAAAATCCAGATAAAAACTTGAAAAGGTGAACAAAGGGTGCAAAAACACAAGAAAAAGTAAAGAAAGAGCAACATACAAGACAAGGAGAGAAAAGGAATAACAGGGAGGAGAGAAAAGAAAAAGGAGGGAAAAGAAAAAGAAAGGGAAGAAAAGAGGAAAAAGAAGGAAAATGAGGTTCATTTTCATCACGCAAAGAGGAGAAAAGAGCTCTAGAGAAGAAAGAGGATAATGAAACTACCAACTCACTCTGCTTTCATGGCGAAGGACGAGGTTGGGATCACTGCTAATAGGGTAATGGTATGGATCGATACCTAGTTGCTCATTTTAGATTTTGCACCTACACACAAATTTTTTAGTAGATTTTGTATTTTTTTAGATTTTTTAGTTAATTTTTGTCCAAGTTCATCTTGGGGCATGAATTTGGTCATGAAGCATGAATTTGGCACTCTGTCCAAGCTAAATTCATACCCTCTATGGATGGGGTATGAATTTGATTGGGAGAATTTACCAAATTTGCACCTGGTCACTCTAAGGCATGAATTTGGTGAGTTTTGCAAAACATATACCTTTATTTAAAATTTTTATGATTTTGATGTGTTATATGATGGACTGATGATAAAATTATGTTATTATACAGCTAGATGTACTCGAGAGCAGAGAGTGGTGGTCGAGCACACTGGATATTTCTCTAGAGTAGATCACAGTGGAGGAGATAGAGACACTAGGGAATGTGGGACTACTACACTTGGTAGATATACCTCGTGTTGAGGTAGAACGAGCCCTACTGATGGCTATGGTAGAGTAATGGTATCCAAAATTATCCAAATTTTAGCTATTGAACAAGGAGATGATAATAAAACTAGAGGATATGTGGCACATTTTGAGGATCCCCATTAGGGGGAGGATTATTTACATAGTACTGGTATCGATGGTGGCATCGAAGATGATATCGAGGAACTAGACACATGTGATCCACTAGAGTGGACTCCATGTCGATGAGATACCACATTGATGTGGGGTTGGGGTATTGATGCAGGAGCATCCGGTAATCTTAGAGCAATCTTGCATCTTCCAAAATGTCTTTAGAATTTTCTAAGTTCCTAGCATTTGTTTTATTTTCGATGTTTTTCCAAGGAGGGGGGGGAGTTTTGTGGAAGCATTGAAGGCAAGTTTCTTAAGCTTGGGGAGAGGTCGCGAAATCGTGACCTCAAAAGGTTTGGCAGGGAGTGAGCCAGTTTTGTCGCGATATCGCGACGTCGCGATATCGCGACCTTAGTTCAAAGCAAAGGTGGCAGCAAGGTTCCGTCGCGATATCGCGACGTTGGTTCGTCGCAAGGGCAGAGAGGATGGAGACGTCGCGATATCGTGACGTCGTGATATCACGACGTCGAGATATCATGACGTTAGTACAACGCAAGGGCAGAGGAGATGATGCTTGTCGCGATATCGCGACAGTCACGATTTCATGACCTGTCGCGATGTCGCGACCAGTCAAGGACCGACACGTGGCACAACATTGGTCAGCCGCGGGAGTTAAAGAAGTTAGAGAGCAAAGTAAGGCCCGAAAAAGAGAACAAACGGACGGCCGAGAGCGGCCGAGTTTGACACGTGGACGGCCACGAGTAACTTGACAATTGTGCAGGGCACGTGTTCCAAATTTATTACGTCGAAGAGAAGGCATGGCCAGTTTTACATGCGGACAACTACGTGTGTTAAAACGAGATGAGGGCCACGGCCACGTATTTATGTATTGTTGGCAAAGTAATAGGTACGGACATTAAAACAGACACAGGCAATGGCCATTATGAAGGAGACCAACGCAGAGGAACAACCTGACCCAGGGCAGCGGTTGCAGAGTAAGGAAGACCATTAATGCAGGACTCTTGGTAGATCGGGCAGATGGCCCATTTATGATCAAAATTTTGAAAACCCCGAAAAGGGGGGGAAAGTTCGAATTTGAATCTTGTTAGGCAGGCATTAATTGCCTAGAGGATCGGGGCCTCGATAAAACCCAAAATTTTGTAATAGGGACGGATGGTGAAGTCGGGATTGGGGAAGAGAGACTGTAAGCTTGGAAAAATTATTGTATGACTGTGTTAAGAAATTTAATGAAAGTTATTGTGATTCTACTTTGAATTTGTGGTGTGAATCCCGGCTTGCCATCAAGTGGTATCAGATCGGGAGCTCCTGAGAGTGTCACGAATCGCCGGAGAAGGAGGCAGTTACACCAGGATCTGTGGAAAGATTTTCTAAAAAAAAAAAAAAAAGAGAAATATAATGCCTCCACGAAGGAACCGAGGCGGAGGAGGAGATGTGGTGCCGATCGAAGACTTTCGAGCCTTGCAAAGGCAGGTTCAAGCCATGCAAGTAGAGTTACGCAGAAGGCGCGAACCCGGAGGGGATGAGGAAAGTGAAGACGAAGTTGAAGAGGAAGAACAGTCTGAGGAAGAAGAAGAAGGCTGTGGATCCAGCTCAAGCCCGGTTGTATAAGGCCATCTCTCGGATTGGAAAGCAGCCTAAAATGGAGGTTTCTACATACTCGGGAAACCTAAATCCGGAAGAAGTGATTGACTGGATAAATGATTTAGAGGAATATTTCGAGTACGAGGAAGTTGAGGACCCTAACCGGGTCAGATTTGCTAAGACTAAGTTGAAGGGTCATGCCAGCATTTGGTGGAGAGGAACAGAAAAGGGAAGGAGAGAATAACGAGATGGGATAGAATGGTGGAGAAGCTGAAAAGACAGTTCATCCCGGCAGATTACGAGTTAGATCTGCTAAGAAAAATGCGAGCTTGAGACAGACAAACAAAACTGTCCAAGAGTACACTGAAGAGTTTTACAAAATTTCTATTAGAACAGGGCATTTAGAGGCAAACAAAGAGAAGGTGGCCCGTTACATTAATGGGTTGAGGCTTGGTATCCAGGAAGAACTGAGCCTGGTTCGAGTAAACACCATTGAGGATGCTTACCAATTTGCCTTGAAGGTAGAAGAAAAGCTGAACAGGCGGTTTGAAGGCAAGCAAAGAGGAAGAGGCCGAGGTGGAAGGACTGGTGGGAGGACCAGTGGGGAAAAGTACAAAGATCCGAAGAAGACTGGTGAAGCCAGTAGTAACCAAGAACAAAAAGAAGAAGATGTTTATCAGCCCCGAGATCAGAACAGCTACCCAAGAGGACGGGGTGGATCTGGACGAGGATTTGGAAGAGGAGTATTTCGTGGAACATGTTTCCATTGTGGTGAAGAAGGACATCGGGCATTTGAATGTCCACAACATCGAGAAAGAACAAACAAGAGGCCTGAGGGCCCAGCCAGAGCTGCTGTGGCAGAGGAGGATGCTGAATCTGAGCATTCCGAAGAAGCGGAGAGAGGAGAAACAATGATTGTAAGAAGAGTCCTGTTGAATGAGGAGAAGGACACAGACCAGAGGAAAAGTTTATTCCGCACTAGATGTAAATGTGCGGGCAAGGTTTGCAATATCATTATTGATAATGGTAGCACGGATAACCTGGTTTCTGAGGAAATGGTTACAAAGTTACAGTTAGAAAGGAAGAAGCACCCACACCCATACCGGGTCGCATGGTTACAAAAGGACCACGAGCTTTGGTCAACGAGCAGTGTTCTATTAAATTTAACATTGGAAATTATTGTGATGAGGTCCTGTGTGACATCTTGCCCATGGATGCTTGCCACATGTTGCTGGGGAGACCCTGGCAGTTTGATCGGAGTGCAGTACATGATGGCCGTGCCAACACCTACTCATTGACAAAGAATGGTGTACGCCATAAACTAAAGCCCTTGAAGGATGCAGATGAAAAGGTATGTAATATTTCCAGAGTCTGTTTAGTTGAGGGAAGAGAGTTTCTGAACGGGTTAAAGCATGAACATTTATGTTATGCAATAATCCCTAGAGTTAGGGGGAAGGAATGCCAGGATACCCCAGCAGAAGTTCTAAATCTGTTGGAGGAATTTCTAGACATTGTGTCTGACAATGTACCTGAGGGCTTACCCCCTGTGAGAAAAATTAGCCATCATATAGATTTAATACCAGGATCAAGCCTTCCAAATAAATGCCTGCCAAATAAAGCTGCACACAGGATGACACCTGTAGAGACTGAGGAATTAAATAGACAGGTCCAAGAATTATTAGAAAAGGGATTGATTCGGGAAAGTTTGAGTCCATGCGCAGTACCTGCAGTGCTGGCGCCAAAGAAGGATGGGGAATGGAGGATGTGTACAGATTCACGGGCCATCAACAAAATTACTATTAAGTACAGATTCCCATTACCAAGAATGGATGATATCATGGACTTTTTAAGTGGAGCTGAGTACTTCACAAAGATTGACCTGAAAAGTGGCTATCATCAGATCCGTATCCGAGAGGGAGATGAATGGAAGACAACCTTCAAGACAAGAGAAGGCCTGTTTGAGTGGTTGGTCATGCCCTTTGGATTGTCCAATGCACCAAGTACCTTCATGCGGCTGATGAATGAAGTACTGAAAGAATTTTTGGGAAAGTTTGTTATTGTTTATTTAGATGATATATTGATATTCAGCAGGAACCTGGAGGAACACCTGATGCATATCAGGAGGGTCTTTGAAAAGCTGTGAGAAGAACAGTTATTAATAAATTTGAAAAAGTGTAATTTTGTCAAGAAGGAATTGGTATACTTGGGGTTTGTAATCTCAGCAGAAGGTCTGAAGATGGACCCCGAAAAGGTGAGAGCCATCATTGAATGGCCTACTCCAAAGAGCACAATGAAGTGAGGTCATTCCATGGTCCAGCCGGTTTTATAGGAAGTTCATAAAGAACTTCAGCAGTATTTGTGCACCTCTCACGGAGACAATGAGGGGAGATAAAAAGGAGTTCAAATGGACATCGAGGGCTGAAAGGAGCTTTGATACATTAAAGAGAAAAGTTACAGAGCGACTGTTTTGGCACTTCCGAGACTTCAACAAGGTATTTCGGGTGGATGTGATGCCAGTGGCGGTGCAATAGGGGTCTATCTTGAGTCAAGGAGGCAAGCCGATTGCTTATTTCAGTGAGAAGTTAAATGATGCTCGAAAAAAGTATTCGAGTCTATGATCAAGAATTTTATGCTATAGTTCGGGCCCCTGAAGAAGTGGAGATATTATTTATTACCAAAGGAGTTTGTCTTGTTCTCGACCATCGGGCTTTGCAATACATTAACGATCGGACAAAGTTGAACCAAAGGCACATGAAATGGGTGGAGTTCCTCCAAAGTTATACCTTTGTGCTTGAAACACAGAAGTGGGAAGTCAAAAAGAGTTGCAGATGCCTTAAGCAGAAGGCAGACTTTGCTGACTAGGTTGACAGTAGAAGTAGTGGGATTTGAAGAACTGAAGGGTCTGTACCCGCAGATCCGGATTTTGCGAAGCCTGGAAGGCTTGCTCGATACCTATTACTATGGATAGAACAAAATGGTTGGATTTCTTAATCCAAGACGGAATGCTTGTTCAAGGGTAGTAAGTTGTGCATTCCCGGAAGTTCCATGCGGGAGAATTTAATCAAAGAGAAGCACAGCGGAGGATTGGCTGGGCATTTTGGTCGGGATAAGACCATTGCCTTGGTTGAGGAAAATTACTACTGGCCACAACTTCAGCAAGATGTGCGGAAGTTTGTACAAGGTTGCAGAATATGCCAGATGGCAAAGGGTGTAAAACAAAATACAGGGTTGTACCAGCCATTACCTGTGCCTGAGAGACCATGGGAGGACATAAGCCTGGATTTTATTCTTGGATTGCCGAGAACACAGAGGGGAAATGACTCAGTATTTGTGGTGGTTGATCGGTTCTCCAAAATGGCACATTTCATTCCCTGCCAAAAGACAAGTGATGCAGTTCACATTGCTGGGTTGTTCTTCAAGGAAGTGGTACGACTTCACGGTCTACCAAGAAGTATAGTTTTAGACAGAGATACCAAGTTCGTTGGGTATTTCTGGAGAACTCTGTGGAAGAAATTGAAGACAGACCTGAAATTCAGTTCAGCATACCATCCACAAACAGATGGGCAAACGGAGGTGGTCAATAGGAGCCTGGGCAATTTACTGAGATGTTTGATAGTGGATCAACCCAAGGGATGGGATTTGGTCTTACCACAGGCAGAGTTTGCATATAACAGTTTAGTTAATAAAAGCACAGATAAATCTCCATTCCAGATAATATATGGACATAGCCTGAGGAATGTGTCTGAACTAAGGAAGTTGGACAGAAAAGAAAAATGTAGTGCCGAAGCAGAAGAATTTGCAGAACATATGAAAAGTCCGCATGAGGAAGTAAGAAGACAAATTACAAAAATGAACAGTCAATATAAGACAAGGGCGGACCGAAGCGACGGTTCAAGGAGTTCAAGGTTGGAGATGAGGTTATGGTGCATCTCAGGAAGGAGAGATTTCTTGCCAAGACTTACAATAAATTGAAGATGAAAAAGTTTGGACCATGTAAAATACTGGGAAAGCGGGAGTCAGGAAATGCGTATGAGGTGGAATTGCCGAGTTGGCTTGATATTTCACCTATTTTTAATATTTCAGATTTAGTGGAATATCATGAGGGAGAAGGCACAGAGAGGCAAAGTCCAGAATTATGGCAAATTCCAGCATCCACTCCAAGCACAAATGAGGCCGAGGAAGTATTGGATACCCGTGAAGGCAGAAGCACCAGAAACAGACAGTATACTGAGTATTTGATCAAGTGGAAGGGCAGGCCTGTTGAAGATGCAACTTGGTTGTCTAAAACGGAGGTTGACCGCCTGGGTCTTCCTCTAACAACCCAAAAGTGAGGATCACTTTTCTTTAATTACCCCGGGTGTCTGATGCAGGAGCATCCGGTAATCTTAGAGCAATCTTGCATCTTCCAAAATGTCTTTAGAATTTTCTAAGTTCCTAGCATTTGTTTTATTTTTGATGTTTTTCCAAGGAGGGGGGGGAGTTTTGTGGAAGCATTGAAGGCAAGTTTCTTAAGCTTGGGGAGAGGTCACGAAATCGCGACCTCAAAAGGTTTGGCAGGGAGTGAGCCAGTTTTGTCGCGATATCGCGACGTCGCGATATCGCGACCTTAGTTCAAAGCAAAGGTGGCAGCAAGGTTCCGTCGCGATATCGCGACGTCGCGATATCGCGACGTTGGTTCGTCGCAAGGGCAGAGAGGATGGAGACGTCACGTCGCGATATCGCGACGTCGTGATATCGCGACGTTAGTACAACGCAAGGGCAGAGGAGATGATGTTGTCGCGATATCGCGACAGGTCACGATTTCACGACCTGTCGCGATGTCGTGACCAGTCAAGGACCGACACGTGGCACAGCATTGGTCAGCCGCGGGAGTTAAAGAAGTTAGAGAGCAAAGTAAGGCCCAAAAAAGAGAACAAACGGACGGTCGAGAGCGGCCGAGTTTGACACGTGGACGGCCACGAGTAACTTGACAATTGTGCAGGGCACGTGTTCCAAATTTATTACGTCGAAGAGAAGGCATGGCCAGTTTTACATGCGGACAGCTACGTGTGTTAAAACGAGATGAGGGCCACGGCCACGTATTTATGTATTGTTGGCAAAGT
This sequence comes from Wollemia nobilis, assembly GCA_028583015.1. Lineage (NCBI taxonomy): Eukaryota > Viridiplantae > Streptophyta > Pinopsida > Araucariales > Araucariaceae > Wollemia > Wollemia nobilis. Next base: position 3,963,375 of record JAQPPZ010017084.1, on the reverse strand, counting down.
AACAGGTACGGACATTAAAATAGACACAGGCAATGGCCATTATGAAGGAGACCAACGCAGAGGAACAACCTGACCCAGGGCAGCGGTTGCAGAGTAAGGAAGACCATTAATGCAGGACTCTTGGTAGATCGGGCAGATGGCCCATTTATGATCAAAATTTTGAAAACCCCGGAAAGGGGGGGAAAGTTCAAATTTGAATCTTGTTAGGCAGGCATTAATTGCCTAGAGGATCGGGGCCTCGATAAAACCCAAAATTTTGTAATAGGGACGGATGGTGAAGTCGGGATTGGGGAAGAGAGACTGTAAGCCTGGAAAAATTATTGTATGACTGTGTTAAGAAATTTAATGAAAGTTATTGTGATTCTACTTTGAATTTGTGGTGTGAATCCCGGCTTGCCATCAGGTATTGATATTCATACTATGTACAGTGGTGGTGGGGATGTTGGTGTGCCACAATAGTAGGTGACACCTACCATGGGCACTAGTGATAGTAGTGGTAGACGTGGGATCAGGGAGTAATATTTGCATGGACACTGTATGTGTTGGATCATTTATATAGGATGTTACACAGTGTCATGTATAAGAAAAAATAGGGTTGACCTATATAATATTCCTCTAGGTGTGGTGCTGAAAGCACATAGCAATTTGAAGACCAAATGTACTACTAGGACCATTATCCAACATGGAGTGACTAGCAATATATATGTGGAACTGACACTACGAGCATGAGCATAGGTTGTACACTGGTGTCTTACCACTAGGGAGGTGAGTGCTATATGGGTTGTAGGAGCATCAAATCATATGGTGACCATGGCATCTACACCTAGAATAGAGGTAGGACATAGAAGAAATGACTCAAATGAGGAGGATCAGATGACTCATCATCAAGAAGGGTGAACATGATCTGTTTAGGTTTGATTGAGTATAGTGCTAGTTCGATATTCTACAAGAGATTCTAGATTTGGAAAACTATTGGTTCAGATGAATGAGGAGGGACCCATCAAGATGTAGAGGCACTCCTAATGTAGCTAGGTGGGTAGAGGACCTAGATGACTCATTTACATGGATATAAGGGTGGATGATGTCAAGGTGGCCTTCAGATATAAGATATGGTACAAGAGCATTATTCCCCCAAGGATCTCTCCACTAGTACTAGTGTAGATACGCCAAGTGATGAGTTAAGGAGTATAGTTGGCACTTTGAGAGGCCACTTGACATGCCACTAAGAGGTAGTAGAGAGGGACAGTCCCATTGAGACTACTCTAGGCATATGTTTGGATGGAGATAGTGACAACCATGAGGGCTACCATCATGATATCTAGCTTAGGAGAACCTAAGGTAGTAGGTATAGGGGAGGTAGAGGGGCTACGAACCATAGTAGCAATGATGGAGGTGGATATGGAATCCATCCATAGTGTACTAGACTAGGCTTGAGCAAAGTGAGATATAACATGGACTAAGGTAGAGCACCTTAGAGGGGATATGGTTCAACAGACCCAAACAAAAGGATGAATATCATGGCAGGTAGCCAATAGAGTGAGGAAGACCACCTGCTACTAACAGAGCTATAGAGGATGAGGAAGTCATATGAGGTAGCAGTACGAAGAGCAATACATTACCAGATGGCCTATTACCATGTCATCCTAGTTGATCAGAGGGTGCTAAAATCATCTTCTCGATGGTCACAAAGTTGGTTGTAGTTACTAGCGTAAACTGGTTTATTATCTATGAACATGACTCCCCCACCACCTCTAATGAGCAGACCAAAGGGGATAGGCTTGCACGACTAGGGCTAAGATTGAGATGACACATCAATTTTGGATTATGGTATGCACCTTAGGTATGGTTGAGTGTACCAAGCTCTCTATTGTAACACACTGATCAATGAGAATGCACTTAGTTCTATCGAGTAATATTAGCTATGGTTTATTGATGTGTTGTGGTGCAATTAAAATGTGAGTTCTTATGTGTGATTGCTTTTAATTATTTATATATATTTTTGTATGCATGGTGAATACAAGTGTAATGGATGCAATGAATGAATCCTAAATGAATGATATGGAATGGTATAAATCTAACTAAATGTAATGCATCTAAAATGTAAACCTAAATGAAATGCATGGGTGAATGAAAACAAATATCCAAAAGGCCAAACAAAAAGAAAGAAAATAATAAAATCCTATGAGGATGTATGCTCACAAATGGATGAGATGGAGGTTGCCCCTTACATGTGGCCATGAAGCTATCCTATGAGGGTCAGAATCTTACAAGGATGGATAAAATGGAGTTGTACCTACTATGGATGTAGTGCTTGCTAAGATGGATAAAAATAAAGAGATATAACTGCTAGGATGTATGCTTGCAAATGGTCAAATTGAGGCTACCCCTCACTTGTGACCATGAAGCTATTGTTATGGAGTGTTGAAATGATGTGGTTATTTTCTAAAGTGAGTACTATACAATAGGGGTATGATGTGTTCGAAAGGGTGTATGAAAAAAGCCAATGGAGCAAAAAAAGAACCATATCCCTTGACTTGAAGAGATATAAGCAACAAAAAAAAATTGAGGTTAAGGAATATAAGAAGAAATGAGATGGACGAATGCAATGATGGAAATGCATAGTGTACCCTAGGTTGGGGATTTTCTAGGCATTAGAGCCTTAGTAAGAGTGCAATGCATGTGAGCTATGAACTAACTTTGTATCATTACTTGGCATCATCACAAAATCCCCAATAATCTATATGATCAAGCAACCATGCAAATATGAGCAAGTAACAATGTAATTATGACAAGGAAAAATGTAGGGAACAAAATGTTAGGTAAATCATGCAAAATATGATAAGCAATCATGTAGTATGAACAAGCAAACCAAATTCAAACTATATGAAAATGTAATACCATGCACAATTTTTATTTTTTTATTGTTTTTATTATTATTTTAGAAGATGAATTACATCCATTGGTTTTTAAAGTTGGCACAAATTCTGAGTGTGTCGCTTATTTCAAAAAACATGATAGTAGTACAAGGGTATAACCCATCAAATAAAGTACTATGATGGAGGATTTCTCATGATTCTAATCATGAGGGGATCATCCAAATTACCTTCTAGGAGATGCTACATGAAAGTCAGTGCAAAATCTAACTGTATCATTATTTTTGACGAAAGAGGGAGCAATTCCTAACTTCGTAAGATCTTTATAAGATAGAGGAATAGGGTCTTCTCGAGAATGAGAGGACTCGGCCAACGCAACACAAGGTATATAACCTTCAAAGGAGAAGCTATTTTGGGAGATAGCCTTATGCACTGCATCACCAGGGGTACTCATTTTAGCATACTTTTTTAGGGTCACACTAGACTCAGGATGCCCAATGGTTACCATATTGTAAAACATAATATCTGAGAGATAAGGGGGTCCCTCATACTCATCACTCCACTCCAAGATTTTATGATTTAAATGTTTAGCATAAGTAATAATATGATCATCATTGTCAAAGAGTAAAGGTTGGTTTTTATTAGGAATGTATCCTATGCCACATCTCCCAATTAAAATCTCCACTTCTAAAGGCTCTTGAATACCTTTTTGGTGTGGCTTCAAACCTTTACCTATATATACTATACTAGATAGGATTTTCTTGGGAAGTGGGTAATCATTGGATAGGTAAAAATGGGCAAAAGAACGCTCAACAAGACAAGGGTTGTGCTAGCTTTTGAAGCTATAAACTTAAGTAGATGTAACTTTAAGCAATGAAATATGAATGCAATATTATAACTATGATAATGGTAATATAATAAGCAAGTAAAACTCATAGAAAAATTCTACATGAACTCATAAAACAACCATTAATCATATCTCATGAAAATAGTACAATGCTTTGTAAGTGACTTCAGTGTCACATGACTCAAGGCTATATCATGACTAAATAGCCTTTCTACTAAGACTCTTGGATGGCTATGACTCTTGGCCTTCCATATTCCTATGACTCTTCATATTCCTATATATGTATGCATGGTAGACATGTGTGCACATGCATACCTAACTAGGACACTTGTTCTACATGTCAAATAATGGAATATATTCTAACATCCCCTTGTATTACATTATTTGAGATGTTTCTTTGGGTTGCACAACTGATCTCTAAATATCTAAAATTTATTTCATCCTAGTGCTTTTGTGAATATATCTGCTTGTTTTTCCTCTGTAGGTACATAATTTAAGCTAATGTATCGATTTTGAAAATGATCTTTGATAAAGTGACATTGAGCCTCAATGTGTTTTGTTCACTCATGTATGATTGGATTTTTTATCAAATTAAGTACTCCTTGATTATCACAATGTATCAGAGTTGTAGTTCTGTTTATACCCAAATAAAATAAGATGTATTGTAACCATAGAGCTTCACAGATGGTGTCTCTAGCTACATGATATTCTGCTTCTATGGATGATTGTGCTACTGAATGTTGCTTCTTGTTGTGCCATGAAATTGGTCCTAATCCAAGATAGAAGATATATCCTAAAGTAGACTTTCTATCATCTATAGATCCTGCATAGTCTGAGTCTGTGTACCCCTGTAGATAAAATTATTTATCATGCTTTGTATAAGTCAGTCCATAATCTGTGGTTTTCTTGACATAGTGCAGTATTCTTTTTGTAGCTTTCCAATGACTTTCTTTGGGTTCTTGCATGAACCTTGCAAGATAATTAACTACAAAAACTAGGTCTGGTCGAGTGTTTGTTAGATACAATAGACTTCCAATTAACTAATGATAATTTGTAGCTAAAACTAGAGAGGTATCATCAACTTTGGATAATTGTAGTCCTTGTTCCATAGGTGTATCCTTAGGCTTACAACTATCCATCTTATATTTTTCCAGTAAGGTTTTTGCATACTTTGTCTGTGTGATTGTAATATTATCCTTATTCTGATGTACTTCTAAACCAAGATAATAACTCATGAGTCCTAGATCAGTCATCTCAAAAGCTTTTTCAAGATCCCTCTTTATCTCAGTTATCAGTTTTTCAAAACTTCCTGTAAGTACTATATCATCAACATACACTATGAGAATTAATATGTCATTCCCAACCTTTTTTGTATACAAAATTGGATCTGAAGTGCTCCTCTTGAAGTTGTGTTGTAGTAGATGACTATTAATATTTATATTCCATGCTCTAGGTGCTTGCTTTAGCCCGTATAAAGATTTATTCAGTTTACAAACCATATGTTCTTGTCCTTTGATAACAAATCCTTCTGGTTGAGACATGAAGACTTCTTCTAAATCACCATTAATAAAGGCACTCTTGACATCCATCTGATGTAGTTGCCAACCATGATGAGCTGCTAAGGCACATACTACTCTGATAGTAGTCATTCTAGCTATTGGTGCAAATGTCTCTTCATAATCAATCCCTTCTATTTGAGTATACCCTTTTGCCACTAGGTGAGCTTTGTATTTGTCTAGACTTCCATTTGCTTTATACTTAATATTATAAATCCATTTGCAACCTACTACTTTCTTTCTTGGAGGTAACTCTACTAGGTTCCATGTTTTATTCTTTTGTAATGATGAATATTCTGATTCCATAGTTGCTCTCCATTGTGAGTGTTTTAGTGCTTGAAGTGTTGTTGTTGGTTCTTCTATAACACTTAGTAACCCTCTATTAATTCTACTTTGACTACGAGTTTGAGGTCTTGTAGTAGTAAGATCTGGCATTTGTTCCAAATTTGCTTCTCTAAGAGTATTTCTAAGCCATATGGGTTCTTTTCTTGGGGGAATTGTATCTGATTCTATGTGATCTGATTCTAATTCGATCTCCTCTATAGTTTTATATTTATCTCTCTTGTAGATTCTATTTCTATCTCTGCTTGAGGTTCTGATATTGTTTCCTTTGTAAGTTCTAGAACAATTTTTGAATTACTTTCTTCTTCTTCTCTAGTGTCATCTTTGAATCCTTCATCAAACACTACATCCCTGCTTATATACACTTTCCTTGTTCGTGGATCTATTATTTTATACCCTACTGATTCATCATCATAACCCACAAATATACCTGCCATGCTCTTCTCATCCAACTTTGTACATTTTTGTTTTGGGATATGCATATAAGCTTTGCATCCAAAGATCCTTAACTTTGCAACACTTGGTTTTTTTCTTGACCATACCTCTTCGGGAGTAATATTCTTGAGTATTCTTGTGGGTAATCTATTTTTTAAATATACTATTGTTTGAACTACCTCTGCCCAGTATTGATTATCCAATTGGGCTTATTTTATCATACATCTTACCATTTCCATTATGGATCTATTTCTCCTTTCTGCAATACCATTTTGTTGTGGGGAGTATGTTGTAGTAAGTTGTCTTTTAATTCCATTTTCTTTGAGAAATAGATTAAACTCATTTGAAGTGAATTCTCCTCCTCTGTCTGATCTAAGAGTTCTAATAGTCTTTCTTGATTCTTTCTCTACTTGAAATTTGAATTGTTTGAAGCAACTGAAAGCTTTTGACTTGTATTTCATGAAATAGACCCACATTTTTCTGGTATGATCATCGACAAAAAGCTAAAAATACTTGTGCCCTCCAATACTAGTAGTATTCATTGGACCACATAGATCTGTGTATACTAGCTCTAGTGGTTGTTGAGATCTATGTTGATGAATTTCAAAAGGTACTCTATGTTGTTTTCTTGCTAAACATTTTGGATAGATTGTAGATTCCCATGAAATATTTGGTATCCCTTCAACCATTTTGTATCTGATTATTTCATTTAAGGATGATGCACTAGTATGACCCAATCATTTATGCCATAATTCTCTTTCATTTGAAGTTTTGACTGATAGAGCTAGATGAGCAATAGTGTCTAGAATAAATAGGTTTTCCTTATAAGATCTTGTAGCTATCATTTCTCCTTGTTTAACAATATGACACTACTTTCTACCTTTGATGGTCTTGAATTCTATTGTCATATCTTGATCCAGGAATAAATAAAACATTTTTTATTATCCCTTTTCCATCTACTAGATTGACTAAAATCTCTCCTATTCCTTCTACTTTATAGGTCTTAATGTCAACTATTGTAACTGGTTTCTCTTGTATTGCTCATAGAGACTTAAATAAATTTTTATCTCTAGTCATATATCTGCTTGCCCCTGAGTCTATATACCAATAGTCCATGGTTCTTCTCATAAGTTTATAGATTCTATAATCTCATTTGGTGTAGAGGCTCTTGTTGTCTTCCTAATACAATAGCTCTATGTAGAAATCCTTATTTCTCAATCTAGAAATTTAATATTTGTAAAGTTTTGTAATCCTAGTTTGATGTAGAATGCCTTATTTCTCCAACCTTAGTAATTTTGCAAATATTCAATTTGTTTTGTAAATCTAAATATGCAATTTTACAAAACTTCAAATATAATGCTTCTTCAATTTCAAAATATTCATCAGATATGCAATATATAGATTTTTCTAAGGTTCTATAATGCTTATCACTCCACTAAAAACTTCAAATATTTAACCTTCCCTTTATTCCTTATTCCTCCTACCAATATAAAATTTAATATGAAAATATTATGGTAAATGTTACCTTAATTATTTAGGTGCTCCTCCTTGACTTGCTGGGCATTCCTCCTTCTGGTCAAATTTCTTTGGACTTGATAATCGGTGCTTGCTTCTCACTTGCTATGTATCTACCTTTACTCTCTTACACTAGCGACTATATGGGCGCTTATGTCCTCTTGTGCAATGTGCCACTTGTAGCATACGTTATGGAGACTTATTGACTCCCTTTAGGTGGTGCTAACATTCTTGTAAGATGAATGGACACTTGGCACAATATTTCTTGTGTTGTTTGGATGTTACTAATCCTTCCTTGAGCATTGGGTGATGATTTAGAGCATTGAGTGCTCTTCTTTCCTGGAGATATATGTTATGACTATGTGCCAATTCTCACCCTTGTGCCAAATGGCACTATTCCTCTTCCTTGCTCGGGACAAGTGTTACAGTCTTCTATGCATGCACTTCCTTCTCCAACGTATTTCTTCTTTGCTATTTCTCCAATGTATTCTTGCTTCTTTGTAATAGTAATTGGTGTTGTTTCTTCTCTCTTTGGTTGATGATGAATTTGCCCATGACTATTTTTAGCTATGAATATGTTAGAGCTCTTCAATGGCAGCTCTATAATGCTTTCTCTTAATAAGTTATAATTTTTTCTTTCTTGATAATACACCTTTTATTCTTGTTTTTTTATCCCTATAATCAACCTTTCTTTTGTAGATAAAATACTTTTGTATTGTTGGGCTATGTAGGATTTATGTAGGACTTTCTCTTACAGGTTGTAGTTGATGTCTTCTAGCTCCTTGGCTGGTTTATTCTTGAGCCCTAATGGCTCTTTCCTTAAGCACTCTTGTTAGTGCTTTTTCCTACTAATGGGTGGATATTTGGTGAAGATCTTGCCCCCTGTATTTCACTACTCAATGATTCTGTATATGGTGGTGGTTCTCACCACTCCTTTAGTGGTTTTCTTTACCACTTTTCACTACATGTTTGGTGTTTTTAAACACCTAAAATTTACCTCTAAATATGGGAACTCTTTGTTTTCAATAATATTGTAAAATTAGGGATATTCTACCTCACAAACATAGAGTAAATCTACTTTAAATTTTTCCCTTTTAAAAAAAAAATGCATACACTATTCCCTTATCACATCACTCCATTTAAGAACTTAGATAATGCTTTTATAATCTTGTAGATTTATTTAAAATTAATGGTGTGTAATAGTGTATTTTCTTTGGATTAATGACACTCTAAAAACTTTCCTTTTGCTAGCTCTAAATAGCTCTAAAATTTGATGCTCTAAAAACTCTTAATAAGCACTCTCAAAATCTTTGCAATAATACTTTATATGGCATCAAATTTAACACACCTTTTTGTAGCTCCAAATGCTGCCCAAATATACAGTCGATCACCTTCTTAAGTGTTGCTAATAATCCTTGATATTTTCTATCCAAAGCTATTCCAAAATTATCCAAACTTTCTCCAAAATGCATCTTGCTTTGATCTAGTCTCTGAAATTTTCTTTAGAACATTTCCTAGTTTTGACTCAATCTTACCTTCAATTTTTGCTATAGAAATCCATAAACTCCTTTGTACTTTTAGGCTTGTTGTTGGATGGTGATAATTTTCCCAATTCCTTCTAATCAGATGCTCCTTCTGCTTGCAATATTCTATCACAAATTCTACTTATAATCTCCTCCAATGGTTGCTATTTTAGATTTAGTAATAACTCCAAATAATACTAATATGATGATGTTTGTATACAACGGAACACAAAGGTAGGTCCGATTTACAAGGACATAGTGAGGGATAAATTATGGAAACTAAGATGGTCCCTTGTGGCTCTGATACCACTGTTAGATTTTGAAGCTATAAACTTAAGTAGATGTAACTTTAAGCAATGAAATATGTATACAATATTATAACTATGATAATGGCAATGTAATAAGCAAGTAAAACTCATAGAAAACTTCTACATGAACTCATAGAACAACCATTAATCATATCTCATGAAAATAGTACAATGCTTTGTAAGTGACTTTGTCAATATCCCATGACTCAAAACTATATCATGACTAAATAGCCTTTCTACTAAGACTCTTGGCCTTTCATATTCCTATGAATATTCATATTCCTATAGAAGTATGCTTGGTAGACATGTGTGCACATGCATACCTAACTAGGATACTTTTTCTACATGTCAAATAATAGAAGATATTCTAACAGGTTGCTACCACAGATATTTTCTTCAAGGGCAGACCTACAAAGATAAAGGTACACATGCCAATGTGTATAAATTCACCCTTCTTATGAGGTAAACATGTAGTCCTTGGTGAAGGTGGTACCTTGGAAAGATCTAGAAGAGGCTCTTAAAGAAACAAATTAACTTGATCTCGTGATGAGACATTGATTACAGGTTCCTCACTCACGTTTAGATTTTTAGGTTGCTTGGTTATGTGATATGAGGAAACTGAAGGGCATCAATGAAGATAATATTGAGTTTGCTCAACCATTGAACAATATTTTAATGGGTAAGGATAACCCAAAATGGTGACCAGTTGAGTTTTGAATTTGAAATTCAAACATTTATGGAAAGTGGAAGGGACATCGTCATCGCATGAATCCAAGGACATCCAATAAGAAGATTGAAAAATGTAGGAAAATACACCACATAGAATAAGGTATCTAAGATCTTGGATACAATCCTAAGGAGGAGGTATATAATGCCACAAGCCTCTTGGGACTCATTGTTGAAATATTTTATGATGATGTTGGACTTAGTTAAGTCTTCCTCTTTTAATCCAAACTTTTGGAAGAATTAATAAATGCATAAATTGAGGGAAGAACCATTATCAATCAAAATTTGCTTGATAAAAGTCTTTCCAATAATTGTAGTGATATAAAGGGAAGAATACCCTCGTAAGTATAAGGAAGGCTTATCGTATTTTAAGAATGTGATATGATGTATCCCAAGAGAACTTACAACATTAGACATAGCACAAGGAGAAATATTTTTAGGAACAAACTGTTGTCTTAGAAGTTTCAAAAAATTTTCCCTATGAATAGAAGTTTGCAAAATCTCTAAGAGAGAGATCTTGGTCAGGGTACTAGCTAATAGTTTCTGAATATCAAAGGAGACTTTAGGTTACGTCTTCAACACTAAAGGTGGATTTTCTAGCCTCATGCTCATTTTTTGGGTGTTATTCAAAACTAAGGTGGGTTTCGAAGGTGGTTTGGATGAAGAACTTGTCTTATGCTGAGAATGTTGAGTCATTTTATTTTACGCTTGTTTCCTTGTAGTTATGAATATCATTCCAACCATATTATCATAGGGAGGTAGCACATTTTGATACTATACTTGATTAGTTTCTTGTTACCCATGCGGAGAGGATATTGGAATATTCCCATGTCTTGATTAGTTGTGGGTGCTTCTTGAATAAGAGGATTATTGTTTGTTGGAGTATTGAATTAAGAACCTTCTATAATGAGTCGTTCTTTGTCAATTAGATCTTGAACCACATTTTTCAACCTCTTACAAGAGTTTGTCCAATACCCCTCAACTCTATGATACAATTTTACCTAGGTTTATACCAATCAGTTGTGGTATCAAGTTGCCTTATAGGAGGCAACTTGATCATATTAACTTCCAAAATTTGTTGTAGGACCACATTCATAGGCGTGTCGAGTCTTGTAAAATTCCTTTGTGGGGGTTTTTGAGGCTAGCGAAGCACCATATTTTGTAGAGTGTTAACAATACTACTAGCATACCTACTATATGTTACCCCATCACCAACTACATGCTTGTTCTTATACTAATTTTTAGTGGTCCTATCCTCTTTTATCTTAAGTTGATCTCTTATGATAAGGGCTTGCTCTACCATTATTTCCAGATCTATAGCTTGGTCAAAATATGTGATAGTTGTTGTTTCCAATTCATAAGAGATCTGTTCTTGTAAGTTTTCAATAAATATCTCAATCATGTCTCAAGGAGGTAAGGTGTATCTCAAGCATCCAACTAGACTCCTCCAATGAGACAAGAATTATGAAAAACTTTCATCTTTAGTTTGTTTCAACATATAGATATCTTTCATTGTTACATTATTTTCAACATAAGCAACAAATTATTCAAAAAGAAAAATTAGTTATCTCTTCAAATTTTCTCAAAGAATGATTGGGTAATTGATAATACCACTCTAATGCCATACCACCAAGGCTCTTAGGGAATATCTTAAGCAACAAAATGTCATCGTATATGATGTCATGGCAAGTTATCTTGAACATCCTTAAATGCTCAATTGTATCTTTTGTTACCTTATATGTAGACAAAAATGACATTGAAAAATGCTTAGGGTAGGGCATAGAGGTAACGATAGGGTCTAAATATTGACTGCACATTTCTCTATAGTTGTAAGTGAAACTAGGTGGCCAAATCATGTCCACTCTAGAAACTAATTATTTTACCACATTTGTTAAACTAAGCACTTCAAGATTGTTGTTATGCAATACCCTTAGGTTCCCTAGAGGTGGGGTATAGGTAGGCTGTTGAAGGGTAACTTGGATTATGTTGGAGGTATTGACACTGTTATGGTATGGGTTATGATATGTGGTATTTTTATGGAGAGGATACGTAACATTTGGTGGGATAAAAGCATGAATGTTGAGATTAGTTCAATGAGGAGGAAATTGAACATAATCTTGTGATGCACTATTAGTTGGAGGAACTTGTGGAATTATTCCAAAGTTTGTGGTCATAGTATTAGCATATGTTGGGTTATGAACAATATTACCATGATGTGAATATTCAAATAAGGGGTTGTTATGAACATTCCTAGGAGAGGAAGTAGAAGGAGGAGGTACCTAACCTATTTCAAGTCAGGCCTCCTCATCCATAATTCTAAACAAAGTCTCTTTGTGGTGTTTTATGAAACCCCATAAATGATCAACTAATATAAAAGTGAAGCCACCATTAGGCCCCTCAAAGGGATCATACTTAGCATCAATTTCAACATGTTCTTGCTCTTCTGCATCAAGATTAGGATTATCTCTATCAAGTTGATAATATTCTTGAGGAATTTGATCAAATTTCAAATTCCTTTTTTGAATCCTAAATAATAGAGCCATTAGGAGAAACGAAATGATAGAGTAGAAAACTAAGGAAAGACACACAAGAAGATTCTTAAGATGTTTTTAATATTTTTTGATCTAAAAAAATGAAATTAATGGTCTTGTTGAAGTTTTAAATAGAAAAGCAAAGGAAGAGGCTTCCTATATTGGCCACTAAGATGTGTTTTCAAGTCGGGTTCACCAAATATGCAGAGGGGGAAAATTTCCCTACCACATACAATTCTTGGTTGGATCCACTAGGATCCAAGGTGAATCGTAGGGGCGTGTTATATTCTCTTCACTCGAGGATGCCAAAAGGGATGGGTTCACTAGGAATAATTTTACAACTTGTTTCAAGTCTAGGGTGAGAATGTTTAATGTGTCGATTAAGCATACACCTATTATTTGACCTTTCTAAACTAAGCTATGAGAATGAAATAACAATGCAAGACACACAAGATGCAAGAATACAAAGACTAACCCTAGTATGATTATGTAATTCAATGATGTCTAACCCTAGTATTGCAAAACAAAGTCTTTGAGCAAGGGTTCGAGGGAATGCAAAAAAAATATTAAAATCCTAGATGCACACTATATGCTTTTATTCTTTTAAATGCCTAGAAATTTAATCAAATGCTTTTCCTTTACTGATAATTTAGGTCTTAGAAAAAAATGAACAAAAGAAAACATCAAAAAGCCTAAAGATCTATTAGGGAACTTATCTAATCCGAAGGTTGATCCAAGCTTTATCTTGTGTCCAAAATATCCAATGTTTTCAAATCCTGCAAAATAACTTCACAAACCCTAGAAAATTTGATCAACATTTGGGGGCCTACTTAGTTTGCCATAAGACTAATCTTGGAGGCACAACAGTCAAGATGCCTTGGTATTTTAGTTGAATATTCGAAAGTAAAATTATTTTTGACCTTTGGAACATACAAAAACAAAGAAAAATACATATGTGAAAACAAAATAAAATCCAATCAAGATGAACACAACATCATGCTACGATGCAAAGTGCAAATCAAGGTTTTGGGGTGTAAAAGCTTACCCCCAAGCCCTAATTTACAAAATTTATACCCCGTAAAATGGGAGCATGAGTATGGCTTACAAAATTCATGCTCTATATGGGTGGGACATGAATCTGATTCAGATGCCCTTTTTGGGCCCTAAAACAACAAAAAATAAAGTGTAAAACAACGAAAAAAAAACTTGAAAAGAAAATAATGTAAAAACATAACATGATGAGCTGATGGAGCAAGCAAGGAGCAATGAAGGTGTGGAAGAAATACTCCAATAAGGTTTATCTATCCAATCATCAAGGCTCCTCCACTCAATACCCAAGGGTAGCCAACACCAAAGAATAAAACAACAAAACATTCACTTGCAATAGAAGGGAACTTGTTAGAATGAGAAAATGAGTGAGTCAAGAATTAGAACCTCCAAAGAAATTATTGGGGTAAAGAGGGAATCCAATCTTCTATTTATAAAAGGTTTATAAAACAAGTAAGAAAATGAAATTTCATCATGGGCAAAGCTCGACCCCAAAATAGGCTAACAAGGGGAAGGGTTTTAGTGAGAAAAACCCCTAGAATGCTAAATTTATGCCCAATAATTATAGGGCATGAATCTAGTAAGGCAAATTCATGCCCTGTATGGACCAGGTACAAATTTGGTGAATCCAAAAAAACAAGACAAAGGGAGAAGACAAAAATTTCCAAATTTGCACTTGGAAAGTTTCGATGGCTGACCAGGGATCAAAGGAAGAATTGATTCATTCAGATGGGTCAATTTTTTGTGTCTATAGTATTACACAATAATATATACCTATACTCACCAAAGGATTCTGGGTTATCCTTATTAGGAATCAAGTCCAAGAAAATTATTTTGATAGACCCAAGTACCTACCCATAAGTTCTTGATTCCTCAACCACCTTTAAAAGGTCTTCTTCAAACATATCATATCAATCCACTTAAAAGTTAATGGTCCAACCATTTGGTCCTGGACTCCTCACTTTATGAAATGATTTAATTGTTATTTTTAGCTCCTCCTTAGTGACTTATATCATCAAAGTCTCTTGTACTTCATTGACCATATTAGGTAGATAAAGCGCTAGCTTGATATTTTATTCAATATTTGCTCTATTGGGTTCTTGATAAATTTTCTTACAGCGGGATACTCCTAATATTGCTATTTTTTGAAACCTTGTAAAATTTCTCTCCATCATCCCCTTTCATCTCCCATATTGTATTTATTATTTTCTTTGTTTTGCATACTTTTAAAAGAATTTTGTTTTCTCATACCTTTGTTTTATCCAAAGTGCTAAACTTTTCATTGTCCGCTTTGCATCTTCCCATTCTAAAAATTCCCTCTTCCTTTTTTCCAACTTCTTTACCTAAAAATTCTCCTTGTTTGGAAAAACCTAATTGCATTTATGACTATATAACTAATTTAATTCAGATTCTATGTCCACTATCTTTACCTTTGCTTCCCAATATTTAACTTTGGTCCATGTGATTGTAGCAGATTTAATTCTCCTTAGATTTTTAGAAAAGTGAAACATAGTTGTCTCCTTTATTTTAAGTTAATATGTCTCCACTCATATTTTATAATATTTATAAATTCCTTATATTTCAACTAGATAGCATTGAAATTGAAAGGTCCTACAGATTTCTCTTGATCCTTTTCTAAATATAAGAAAATTGGTGAATGATCAGATCCCCCACCTTGATCTATCCAAGACCTTGGTCTTTTTGCTTTAGCTATGAGGTTTTGAGACTAAAACTTGTCCAACCTTTTAGAAATACCTTGTCTTCCAGTTCTTTGATTCCTTCAAGCGGACACTAATTTAATAGGCTCTACATCACACAACCTTGCATTATGGATTTATTGTAGGAAACATTTAGCAAAGAGATCCATTTTGGCCTCCTCTCCTGATATTTATGCTCTTTTAGTTACAAAATTGAAGTCCCCTCCCACCAATACATTTCCTTATTTTAAAAATTCTTTCTATAATGAATTCTTGCCAAAACTGCCTTCTACTACCATAAGGACCATACAAATTGACTATAGAAATCAACTTACCTAGCTCCATAGAATGTAAGTTTGTAACCACACCTACCTCAATATAAACCTTATCAACTAGCTAGAAGGAGTAATTCCATCTTGTTACATTTCTTCCTAATATTTCTTTTGAGTCCAACCCTACAAAGTTTTAGTTTGGTAGGAGAGAGACAAGTATGGTTATTACTTTTTTTACATATAGCATAGTCTATTGGATTAAAATTACATCTAGATTATGAAGTTTAAATAAATGTTTTAGGGCTATTTTTTTATGCGGGACCCTAAGCCCTCTAACATTTAAAGTGAAAATCATCATTAATACCCTTTCCCTTTGGGTTGTCCTACTTTAAGAACCCCAACTATAGATTTTTGTTTGCCAGATAAAATTTTCTTCTCAGCTTTTTCTTGTGCAATTTTTAAGTAGGATTTCCTTCTTATTATAAACTCATGATATTGACTTGTCTCAAGACCCAAGTTCCTTGATACCTGACAATACACAATATATCCTTTATATTTTTTTATGGATATTAGAGCATATTTGCCATAATATGTGCTTATATATGGGGATTTGGAGGACTTGGTGGGGAATATATCCTACTAGGGTTATTTAAACCCTACTCACTTCCTTGGCCTAAAATATATCTAGCTAAACAAGGTAAGAACTTAGAAAATTGTATACCTTTCTCCTTTATTTATTTTAAGCCCTTAATAGCACCACTCTCTTGATATATCTTATCTAAATTATGGTCTATCAAACCCTTCATATAGGA
This sequence comes from Wollemia nobilis, assembly GCA_028583015.1. Lineage (NCBI taxonomy): Eukaryota > Viridiplantae > Streptophyta > Pinopsida > Araucariales > Araucariaceae > Wollemia > Wollemia nobilis. The sequence continues at coordinate 3,946,891 of JAQPPZ010017084.1, read as the reverse complement.
GCTCATCACAAGACAAGATGATATATCAAGTTTATCATTATTAGAATTCAAATCCCCATCTCTAGAAAAAGGAATTTCTAGGTTTAGGCTTTGTTGATTACCTGATAAAATACCTTTATATGCTTTATTAGTTACATGTGTGGTCTCCCTTCCCTCATGGAAAGCTTCCCTATTATAGTTGTAGGAAACCAACTCTTTCTCCTTTGATTGGACATTGATAATAATAAACCTTTTTTAAGAGATTCAAGAGTCTTGATTGGGTCCTCCTCTATTTGAGCTTCATTCATCGCTACCTCCTCTAAATGTTTTTGAACAGAAGAACCTTCAAATTCCTTTTGTACAATATTTTGATCTCTTATATTTTTTATTTCACAATCTACCTTAAGATGACCATAATGATGATAATTACTACATACAATAACACCCTAATGTGGTTAAGATTTTGTAAGAATATCAAATTTCTTGATACGAACTCCATGGTCTTTGGCAACCCTAAACTGAGATCAAGATTCACTAAGATATGAGCTACTATTTTATGAATATCATTTATGTTTTTCATGTCCACTCTAAGGAAAATTTGCAATGAGTTCCCAATCTCATGTAGCATTATTTCATTCTAAAATACAAGGGGCAAAGAGGGTAGCTTGATCTAGATAGGATGGGTATTAGTTTTCTCAGAGCATGGATCAAACCCAAGAGTCCATAATTTTAGATTCAAAACATTGAGCCCCCAACTCCATATTTCATTTTTTATGATTCTAGCATCTTCTACCTTTTGGAAGACAAAAACCATCAAACCCTTTGTCATCACTTGAAATATAAAAGTATAGCCCAAAACTTTCAAAGAGTTATTTTTTATTTAATCTCGTAGAGTTTTTGGTTTCATGGAGCAACCCATAAATATTCCTACCAAAGCCTTGTCCTTTAGTTACAAAACTTACTCTAGCATTAGATCATCACCTACAACCATTCAGACTAACTTCTTCTACAAATTTATATGAAGCTTTTGTTTTTTATTTCTCCTTTTATTGGTAAGGTTTCCCTTACTTCCCTTGCTTAACACGGGTATCTCAATAAATTATCAATGCAACAGTGAATAAGCGAAGCAGAATATAACATAAAATAGCTAAAGATTATTTAGTAAAGGAACCAGGCCACTAGGAGGGCAGATCCCGTCGTTGAGGCAATTATGCGAATACGCAGTGAAAATCAAATAAAAGATAAGATGATAAAATTTAATAATTATCTAATCTATATATATATGAATTGTTTACACGTGGAATACCTAGCCGATGGCTAGGTTTGGTATGTAACATGACTCCCCTCCTCGGAAAGCTTTGTCCTCAAAGCTGGAAATGACTGGAAAATACTTTCAGGTTCCCATGTGGCATCTTCCTCGGGTAAGTCTTGCCATTTGATGAGAAATTCTTGAATCTGGCGTGACCGTAGTCTTCGTACTCTTTGTCGTAATATTTCTTCAGGTTGGAGATATATGCGTCCCTCCTCATCGAGCACTGGTAATTCTGATTGACCTTGCACTTTCTGACCAATTACTTTTTTGAGACACGAAACATGAAATACCGGGTGTATTCTTGATGATAAGGGTAGCTCTAACTGATAGGCTACTTCTCCAATGTGGCACACAATTTTGTAAGGACCATAGAATCGTGGAGCCAACTTTTGGCTGGACTTTATCCTTAACGATGATTGTTTGTAAGGTTGCAACCTTAGGAAAACCCAGTCACCTATATTAAAAGTTCTCTCTGATCGGTGCAAGTCTTGTTGTTGTTTCATACGATTTTGTGCTTGGACTAAATTCTCTTTGAGGATGGTGAGTGTAGACTGCCTTTGTTGGAACCAATCATCCACTTTGGCTACTTTGGATGATCCTTGTATGTAATCTGTGACGGTTGGAGGCTTGGTGCCATACAATGCTTCAAAGGGAGACATCTTAATTGAGTAATGGTAAGAAGTGTTGTACCACCATTCTGCAAATGCTAACCACTAGCTCCATTGGTATTGTTTATCTTGAGCGAAACATCTTAAGTATGTACCCAAACATTTGTTAACTACTTCTGTTTGACCATCTCTCTGTGGGTGGTAGGTCGAAGACATATTCAATTTGGTACCACTAAGTCGAAATAATTCCCGCCAAAAGTTACTAGTGAAGATGGGATCTCTATCACTTACAATATTTTTTGGCATACCATGTAATTTGAAGATGGAATCCATAAATACCTTTGCCACCTTGCTTGCCAAAAAAGGATGTTGTAAAGCCTAAAAATGAGCGTATTTGGATAATCGATCTACGACTACGAAGATTATTGTCCTGCCTTCTGATTTAGGAAGACCTTCAATAAAATCCATGGATATATGTTCCCACTGACGCTCAGGGATGGGTAATGGTTGTAACAACCCTGGTGATTTGACTGTTTCACCTTTATTGCACTGACAAACCTCGCATTCTGCTACCCATTGTTTGACTTCTGCTTTTAATCCTTTCCAACAAAAGGATTGTTTGACCCTTAAGTATGTCTTCAAAAATCTTGAATGTCCCGCTGATGGAGAAGCGTGCGATTCATCGAGGATCTTGGATTTGAGTTCTGAATTGTGTGGAATGTAAATGCGGTTCTTCTTCCTGAGGATTTTATCTTCATAAGAGAATAAAGGGTGTTTAGATGTCCCGATAGATAATTCTTGAATTATCTGAGCAGTTTCACTATTGGATAACCATTCATCTTGTAATTGAGTCACCCATTGGGAGCAAGGACCTGAAATAGCGTTAATAACTACTTCGTCTTCATATTTCTTGGATAACGCATCTACGGCTACATTTTCCTTCCCCTTCTTATATTCGATAACAAAATCATAACCCAATAGTTTGGTTAACCACTTATTTTGTTCCGGATAGGAAAACCTTTGCTCAAGAAAATGTTTGAGACTACTATGATCTATTTTTATAATGAAGCGGCTACTGATTAGGTAGTGTCTCCATTTTTCTACCGCATGAAGAATTGCCAACATTTCTTTTTCATATGTTGATCTTCCCAAAATTTTCCCCGATAGTTGTTTAATTTTGAATGCCAATGGATGACCTTCTTGCATTAATATAGCCCCAATTCCCATGCCTGATGCATCACATTCGATAATAAATGGTTTGTGAAAATTTGGAGTTGCTAAAACTGGAGTTGTACACATGGCCTCCTTAAGAGCGTTAAAGGCTTGAGTGGCCTCTTCTGACCAACGAAAAGCATCCTTCTTTGTGAGTGCTGTGAGAGGTGCTGCAATATTACCATAATTTTGTACAAACTTGCGATAGTAGCCTGTGAGACCCAAAAACCCACGAAGTTTCTTGATGGTTTTAGGTAAAGGCCACTCTTGAATTGCCTTAATCTTGTTGGGATCGACTTTGACGCCCTCGTGTGAGACTATATGACCAAGATACTCGACTTCTTGGACACCAAATGAACATTTGGAACGTTTGAAAAATAACTTTTCTCTATGTAAAATGTGAAGGGCTTTATCCACATGATGTAAATGATCCTTCCATGTTTTGCTATATATGAGAATGTCATAAAAAAAAACTAACACAAACTTACGGAGGAGTGGACGAAACACTTGGTTCATGAGACTTTGGAATGTGGATGGTGCATTGGTGAGACCAAAAGGCATGACCAAAAATTCGTGATGACCCTCATGAGTACGAAAAGCAATTTTGGGAATATCTTCTTCTCTGACACGGATTTGGTGAAATCCTGAGCGAAGGTCTAATTTTGTAAAAAAATTTGCACCATGCAACTCATCTAGTAGGTCATCTATGACAGGGATAGGAAATTTGTCCTTGATAGTGAGTTTATTGAGAGAACTAAAATCAGGACACATACGCTAAGAGTTATCTTTTCGTTGAGCCAAAACTACAGGTGAGGAATAAGGGCTAGTGTTGTGACGAATGACTCCATGATCTAGCAGATCCTGAATGATCTACTCGATTTCTATCTTTTGTGGTTGAGGATAGCGGTAAGGACAACTGTTAGGTGGGACACTCCCTGGAATCAAATGGATGGCATGGTCATGAGATCGTTTAGGTGGTAATCCTTTAGGTTCTTGGAAAACCTCTTCGTAATTTGTTATGATGTCTCATAAATCTGGAGTAGTAATATCCGAAGTTGCTCGAGATTGTCTTTCCAAATAGTTAATTTGAGCTATAAATCCATATCCACCCTTTTTTAACATCTTCTCCATACTATGAGAGCTCACCATTTGTGATGGAGGAGTAGTAATGCCTTGTAAGCGAATGACTCGTGCATTTTCCTTCCATTCCACAAATAATTTTTTGAAATTGAAGCTAACCGTATCTAATGTTTCCAACCATTCAACTCCCAAAATGACATCAGAGTTCCCTAAATTCATGACGAAAAGGGATCCCAACCAGGTATAAGTTCCCATTTTTATGGAAACTTGAGATGTTCTACCAACACATTGAGCGTTCACCCCGTTGGCTACTAGAACCTGGAATTTGTCTTTGTTGGAAGAGTTAATGAATAAATTCAAAGCTTTTGCTGTTTTGATGTCGATAAAATTGTGGGTACTACCAGAATCAATTAGCACATTCACATTTTTTTGGCGGAGAAATCCTGGTACCTTGATGGTATGGTGGGCGGTTAACCCCATGAGGGCATGCATGGAGATAGCCATTGTATCCTCTTCCTTCTCTTCTAGAGTACTTGGTAGTTCTTCTTGCATAGGTTCTTCTTGGTGGTAAGTTTCTTCCTCTTCTCCTTCATATTGATCGCATTCAATATGAAAGTTTTGTTTTTGGGCACATGCTTGTTCCCTAGGATGATGATTGCGACATTTATAGCAAAAGTATCTTGATGGTTGATCATTTTTGTGAAAGGAATTGTTGCGATACGAAGGACGACTATAAGTTTCATGCCGTGCATACAACTGAATTCTCTTCTCAGCCAGCTTGGCTATTCTTATACAATCGTTCAGCGAGGTTGGATTTTGAATGTCCACCTCCACCCTAATATTTTCTTTCAATCCATTGTGAAAATCTCCTACCACTGTGTCGGGACTGAGGTCTAATGTATACGGTAGTAAACTGGTGAATTTCGAGATGAACTCACTAACCGATCCTTCTTGTTTAAGAGATAACAGTCTTACTGTGTATGACGATGTAGCTCCTTCATCAAATATTTCTAAAAAATAGGTAGTGAATTTTTTCCAATTAATAGTAGCTCCTTTCTCTCGCTTAAGCCATACGAACCATTGGTAGGCCTCAGTGCCTAATTTTGATGCAGCGAAAGGGACTTTATCAAAATCCTTAATTTGGTATAAGTCGAGAATGCCTTCCATTTTGGCTATCCAACCACGAGGATCATGACCCTCAAAAGTGGGCATATCAATGCGTGGAAAATTATTAGGGCCTCTCGGTTGGTGATAACCCATATCCCTATCCTGATCTTGGTTATATCACTGTCTATGATAGCGATTCCTGTAATTATCCGGATTGCCTCTTTGCTGCTCCCAATATTCATCCTGGTCGTCATTTTCTTCATGCCTTTGTTCATGGGAGTGATTTTGGGGATTAGTATTGGGATTAGGTTGGTTTTGTGCGCTCAATAGTTTAGTTAGGTTGACATTAATTTGGCGCATACCATCTAGTAAGTGTCGAAGAGTTTCATCCGTGGTAATGGCCGAGTTACTTGATTCTCCTTGTGTGATGGTTTCATGAGTTGGGGGAGGGTTAGTAGCCATAGGGTCTACCAGTAGATGATGTGGATTATAACTGCCAATTTTGAAAGGAGAAGGAGAATTTTTTGTACCTGGGCTTCGATGAGGTCTTCTTGCGTTGTTATTGGTCGTCTCCGAGCTTGATAGTCGACTGTCAGGTCCTTTGGTCCACTTTTTGGTCATGCACTTTCAAAAAAAAAAAAAATGGGCTTCCCTTCTGCAATAATAATTTGATGAATTGCCAAAATTTATGTGTTCCACTGCAATAATAATTTGATGAATTGCCAAAATTTGTGTGTTTCGCTTCAACTGTCGTGCCAACTACGACACAAAATTTAAGGTAGCGCTGCCCCTTGACTTCACTGAATTTAATGTAACTCACCTGACCTCGATTGGCAACGATAGGACACTGCTGACATGACAAACTGACCGACATGACCGAACGCGGGATGCAAACTGACTGAAAAACTGACAGCGATAGGACACGACTGATCGATCGATTGACAGTGAGGAGCGAAATGACAGATAGCGAACGAGGACACGACAGTGGAGAACGAACTGATCAGCCATGAGGAGCGAAGGAACTGACAATGAGGAGTGGAACGACTACGAGGAACAGATCGACTGACAGTGAACGAGGATGAACGAGGACATGACATAAATAGACGTGATAACTAACAGCAAGGAAACCAAAGACAAACACGAGGAGGAGGGCATGTGACCAAGGCCACAACACTAACTGATGGTGTTTCTATTTTTAAATGGTATCGCAAAATCCACACCTTCAGTGTGGGATAAATGGAGACGCCCAAAAAAAAAATATATATATCCACGATGACGTCACGAATTAAATTTAATAAACAACCTTAGCCTTGGCGTATAATACGTGATTTTAACGCGATTTGATTGGCCGCGACCTCGGAAGGAACTGACATGATTTTTCATCAAATTTTTGGCAATTTTGGTGTTTCTTTTCGTGGTTTAAGCTCGTGTTCTCTTCTGCGTGACATGATTTAATATTTCATGGCTGTTGGCAAGCTTTATCTTGCTATTGGTGGATTAAAACTGGAAACACCCTGTGGACGCCTACGGAACGCTTTGTAAACTGGAGTACACCTGCGAAACTCTTGTAAACTGAAATGTAGAAGTCTACGGAATGCGATGGATGCCTGCGGATTCTACAGGACCGATGATGGAAACTGATACCACTTGGTAAGGTTTCCCTTACCTCCCTTGCTTAACACGGGTATCTCAATAAATTATCAATGCAATAGTGAATAAGCAAAGCAGAATATAACATAAAACAACTAAAGATTATTTAGTAAAGGAACCAGGCCACTAGGAGGGCATATCCCGTCGTTGAGGCAATTATGCGAATACACAGTGAAAATCAAATAAAAGATAAGATGATAAAATTTAATAATTATCTAATCTATATATATATGAATTGTTTACACATGGAATACCTAGCCGACGAATAGGTTTGGTATGTAAAATTTATGCTTGGTTTGTTTCTCCTAATTTGGTTAGACTACCCTTCAGTGTTTCCTCTAGTTTATTTGGAAGCACTTTTCTTTCTTCATTGCTCCCCTTGTATACCCTAGATTTAGGGTTTGAAGTTGAATGGATTGTTAGGCATGGGTCTGAGTTGAGTCTTCAATGTTCTTTATCCCCTTTATACCACAAGTCAAAAAGTTCTTCCTTAGAGAAAAAAACAAGGCCTTTAAATATTCCTCAAGCTTTTCACTATAGTCTTTAACTTCCTCTTCATTCATCATTGACTTAGTTATCTTACCATTATTAGTGATCAATGGGCTAAGTTTGTACTGATTGAGATTTCCTATCACATTATTTTAAAACAAAATTATCCTCCCCTCTCCTTCTTGGCTCTGTTGACCAAAGTAAAATGATGAGAGCCTCATTTGCTTGAGTGCAAGCAATTGTTTCTTTTACCAGATCCCAATGATCATCCTCTACTATGATTTTGTGATGATGATGACCCCATCCTTAACACTATTAGCATCCATACCAATATCGTGTTGTCATTTGTCACTTCCTTCCTTGGTCTCCCCCGCTTCCTCTCATTTACGACTTTTAATTGAGTTATATGGTGTTTCCTAGGATGATATTTCCTATTGTGAAGCCAATGATGGCATCATATGCTGTGATAGCCCTTTATGTTGTGAACCTGACAACAACATCATATATGGTAATGGCCCCGTTTGTTGTGGATTTAGCAACAACATTGTCTATTGAAATGGTCCTGTTTGTTGTGAACTTGATGATGGCATCATCTTATCTTAAAAATATCACTACAAATAACTCCCTAAGCTCTATATCCTATGATCGCTAGTAGAAAACTCTCTATTTCTCAATCCTCCTCGCACTAGGTTTTGATCTCCACCACCTGCTTCATTTTTTTTAAACTCTTTGCTTGCTTCAAAAAATTTGTTGTCTGCCTCCTCACACCAGGGTTTGATATTTATCGCTTGCTTCAAAAAATCTATGGGCTACCTCGTTGTTTGCTTTAGAAAATCCACACCTACCTTAGAATAAATCCATCACTTACCTCCTTACATTAGGGTTTGATCTTTTCCCCTTCTTCAATTTTTTTTAATTTCTTCGCTTGCTTCAAAATATTTGTCACTTACTTTAAAAAATCCACCCCTACCTTAGAATAAATTCATTGCCTACCTCCTTACACTAGGGTTTGATCTTTGTCGTCTGATTCAATTTTTTTTAATCTCTTTGCTTGCTTTAATATTTTTATCTCTCCGTCAACTACAAAAAATCTATTGGCTACCTCATCATATGCTTTAGAAAATCCACCCTTGTCTAAAAAAAACTCATTAAATGAAATTGAAGTAGGTCCCACCCTTTTGAATATATAAATAATATAATTTTATTTTTAACTTTAAAAAAAATATTATGAAATAGTTTTTATATAATATCGTCAAAGGAAAATCTTATGAAAACTATAAGATAGAGAAGAAAATAATTATATTAAAAATAATCAGTAAAAAATTATATATGAACGACAATATATATTCTTTGAAACATGTTTCAAAATGATAGGTAACTTAAAGAATAAAGTATTGCCAATGCTAAGTCCAAGGATAACAAAATAAATACTGGAGTTCAAAACTATTTGGAAAGCTTAACAACATTCCACTTCAAGGTTGTTATTTCAATAATTATCAAGTTTTTTATGGTGTTTCTAGATGCTTTTAATATATTTAAATAATGTAACATTGTATATTTTTTATTTAAATTTTATTTTTTTCTTTACAAATCATTATCTATTTTTTTTATATGTTGATATTTTTAATTTTTTCCTTAGATTATAAGATAATATGAGCTTTGTCTAAATTGAAAAATTATATATATATATATATATATATATATATATATATATATATATATATATATATATAATTTTAAAAATTATTTAATAATATGAAAATGATCATTAATTTTTCCAATAAAATATTTAATATTTTTTTAAGAAATTAATTTTATGATAAAATTATTAAACTTAAAACTATAACCATATAGATAAACTAATTTTGATTTATCAAAGGGCATTAGTTCTATTGGTTCCAATATTTTGAAGATAAAGTTGTTAACCATGCTTGTGTAATCTGAGTATGCTTGGTCATCTCATATTGTCTATGACCTAGTAGATGTTAAAAACTACTTTATCCTTTGTTTAACTTTTAAAAAGAAAACATAGGTTGAAATCTTGTCGAATTATTGTAATATCACTATATGATCATGATGTGATACATATAAAACTTCTGTTTTAATCCCATATAAAAAAGAAAAAAATAAACTAAATTTAATTTTATACATTGAAAAAAGAATATCATGCATGAGGGTCACCTTCTATGACCAATGACCTCTTAGATGTTAAAAAGTATTTTACTTTTTTATTACTTTTAACTTCTAAAGAAGAGACCCCTCATAGATAGTAAAAACTACTTTGCCCTTTATATTTTTTAACTTTTAAGAGGTGATAAACTTTCAAATATTGTCAAATTGTATATAAATATTTATTAAATTATTATAATAACACTATATAATCATAATGTGATATAAATAAAACCTGTTTCAATCCTATATAACAAATACAAAATAAACTAATTTTAATTTTAATAATTTCCTTTATCCATTTATTAAATCACCTCTTCCCATACTTCTATTAACAACTTGTGTGTTATGTGTTTTGAGTGATATTAGGAAAACCTTTTAAAAATTTTGTATTTATTTCGCATTTCAAAAGATGTTTGAATAAGTGATGCTCGTGGTACCAGAAATATATTGCTATCAAATTCCCTTGAAGATAAGGATCGTGCTTTTATATAATTATTCGAATGGACTGTTTAAACAAATGGTTTTAAATCGTTGGGAAATAAATTATATAATGGAATCTCAATCTCCAAAGATTTTAGAGCTCAAAAGTAAATTTTGAAGGAATTGACGACCGTGGAGTTTGACGAGCACCTCATTTTAAATGAAATACTCTTAGCTAATAGTCACTATCAATTTGATAAAGAAGTAATCTAAATTAAATTATTATAATTAATAATAAATAAAATTATGAAAATATATTACTTCAGCCGAATCTTTTTTAAAGAAGTACTTAAAAAACTGATATAAATATACCTCAAAAAAAAAAGACTGATAGGCTGATAATTTATTTATAGCCTTTGGTTTAAACAGCAATTTTATGGTTGGTAGACTGAGCCCTAGTGGAGGAAATGCTACGCTCTATATAAGCAGCCAAATGTCGGCAAAAATTTAAAATTTAAATTTAATAAAATAAAGTTACACTGTTGCATATTTAAATAATTAAAATATTTAAATAAAAATTGAAGTTGTATTGTGTTTACGTGATACATTTGTATGCTTTTAAACCACTACCTCGTGAAAATAGGCGTGTGGGAATTTATGTTTTTAATTTTATATCATGGAACGATATGACCGGCGCCCCCTTTACAGCTGTTTTGGCGTGCGGTGAATTCCTCGTGAAAGGTAAATTCCTCCTCGTGGAAGGTTCGAATTTGTCATAACATATGGGGTGGGTTTTGACACCTACCCACCCACATGGCCACAATCATTATTTTTATTTTTATTTTTTATCAGTATGATATGACTGGAGCCTTTTAAACGTGAGGATTCGAAGAAACCCAGTTGCTTCGGTTCTGCAGCAATGGGCAGTTTTGATATTGTTTATGTCGTTCCATGAGATATATTTGAATTTTAGAGTTTTATTCAAAATTTCAATGTCTCTATGATAATCTTAAACCTAAATTCTCCTAGGCATGTGTTATAAGAAGCATACTGAGCTTCTAATTCATCCAAAGAGAGAAAGAGAAGATGGCCAGCAGCCGCAAGCCTCATGCCGTTGTTGTTCCTTTTCCAGTGCAAGGTCACATTAATCCCATGCTTCATCTCGCACAAAAGCTTGTTTCTCACGGCTTCATTGTCACTTTCATAACTACGCTTTACAATCATTCTCGAATCATTAATGCCCACAAATATATTGGTGAAGGCGAGGACAGGATCCGTTTGAGAGCCATCCCCGATGGCCTCCCGGATGGCGATAAGAGAGCCGATTTTGCAAGGCTGGCTCGTGTGACAGAGAATAGCATGGGACCTGCGCTCCACACCCTCATCCACCACATTAACGCCGTGGAAGAGCACAAGGTCACGTGCCTCATCGCAGACTTCTTTGCATCGTGGGCACTGGACGTTGCCAGTAACTTTCAAATTCAAACGGCCGCTTTCTGGCCTGGGCTTATCGCTGCATATGCCATTATCTATCACATGCCAACCTTGACTTCCAAGGGAACCATACCCAAAAATGGTAGGTTTCTAAAGAGTATCATAGTGGCTGGTTTATTCAAATATCTATTTTCTGTTTCTCATGTAATGTTATCTGTCTTGTTTGGTTGGTGCAGGCATTCCAGAGAAAAATGAAATGGTGAAGTATCTGCCCTCCATGCCGAGTCTGTGTTCTGCCAATCTTCCATGGCTGATTGGAAGCGAATCAGACATGGAGTTTCGTTTCCAGTTTTGGCTTCGCAGCATCGACAGATTCCGCCAGCTTCGTTGGGTTTTGTGCAACTCTGTCCACGGTCTGGAAGCTTCGATAATCAACATGTTCCCCAAAGAGGCCGGTATTTGTCCGGTAGGCCCTTTGATCCCTCCAGACATGCGGGACACCATCACAGAGAAAGAGGAGTGTTTGCGTTGGTTAGATAGGCAGTGTTTGGGGTCTGTAATTTATGTGTCGTTCGGGAGCAGTATCGTGTTGAAGGAAAAAGAAGTGGAGCACTTGGCACTGGGCCTCCAGGCAACTGGGAGACCCTTTCTCTGGGTTGTGCGAGGCGTGGAGGCGTACCTTCCTGAGGAATATTCGGAGCGAAATAGAGAGAGGGGATGCATGGTACAGTGGGCTCCTCAGAAGAAGGTGTTATGTCATCCTGCGGTGGGTTGTTTTGTGACGCACTGTGGATGGAATTCGACGTTGGAGAGCATCACGGCGGCCGTGCCGATGCTGTGTCGGCCTTGCGTGGCCGATCAGTTTCTCAACTGTGCTTACATCGTCGATATTTGGAAAATCGGGCTGGCTTTGAAGACGAACGAGGATGGGATCGTGGAAAAAGAGGAGATCGAGGAGAGCATTAGGAGAATAATGACAGGTGGAGGAGCTCAGATTCGGGAGAAGGGAAGAAAGTTGAAGGAATGTGCAGTGAATGCCGTTAAGAGAGGGGGATCGTCTTCCATCAACTTCAATGAATTTTTAAAATCCATGAAACGGAATATTAGGTGATGAATGTGCTCCTGAGCTACTCTTAGACTTTAAAAAACCAGAAAGCAATTGCCCATTGGTTGATTAGAAAGTTGCATGGTGATGACGATGTTAAGAGAAATTGCCGTTTGATTGATTAAAAATTTGCATGGTGATGGCGATGTTATGAATGACAGATTTCCAATATATTGGTTATTAGTGTGTTTGTATTGTAATAGAAGCTTTCTCTAATAAATATTATAGAAAGATACGGCTAGATATTTAGTGTGTTTGTATCAAGGTTGACGTTATACTCTTATGTCGATAAGGCAAGTTGATCTTAAGAATCATTTGGACGATTTCCCTATGTTTTTGGGAGTGTAGATGGTACCTGTCGGCCATTTGCCGTTCGTTTCGCATGCGATGTTGGAAACTATTAAATTCCCCTCTACTTGATTCGCTTTTCCAGTGTAGTGGTAGAATTTATTATAAAAAGCATTATAAAATCTCCTTAGTCACGGAAGTATTAAGGACGTATTTTTATGTAATTTTTTTTTTGGTTCGCAAAGGGGTAGTAGAGACTTTTTGCTTCACTTTTCTAAAGGATTTAATAATTTTAAAAACTTTAAGAATCTCGTGAGAAAACTATAATCGCATGTTTTCAAACCCACGTTTAATTTTGGTATAAGAGGATAAGATTCCTTTGAAATTTTGGTATAAGAGGATAAGATTCCTTTGAAATTTTGGTATAAGAGAATAAGATTTTTTTTAAAAATTTGTACTTTATTTAAAAATTTGTTGTATGTTTGGTGAAAGATATTGTAGTGGTATATTTTTGAGTTTTCATTTAGAAAACTTAAATTATAAAACAACACAACCAAAACATTTAAAAAAAATCCATGCTTTGCACTAATTTTTTTTACCCAAAAGAAATAGGCCAAGTTGGTGGCGGTTGATTGCTTAGGGTGGGCTGCCTAGGTAGTGGTTGATTGCTTAGGGTGGGATGCCTATGTTCGATTCCTTAATTGCTTAGGGTGGGTTGCCTATGTTCGATTCCTTAATTGCTTAGGGTGGGCTGCCTAGGTAGCGATTGATTGCTTAGGGTGGGCTGTTTAGGTAGCGGTTGATTGCTTAGGGTGGGCTGCCTATGTTCGATTCCTTAATTGCTTAGGGTGGGCTGCCTAGGTAGCGGTTGATTGCTTAGGGTGGGCTGCTTACGTTCGATTCCTTAAACACTCTTAAACAGTTAGGGTTTTGTTGACTATATTTTTATTTTTAAGGAGATTTTGTCTTTACCCAAAGAAAGTTCCATACCAAAAAGTTAAAAAATTAAAAACTCCAATACTTTAATGGCTAACATTTTTAATCATGTACAAATAAGTAATAGTGTTAGGGTTTTATGAAGGTACACTAGTGGTAAGAATATTCGGGGAAACCTAAAGCTAGACATTTCAAGTTGCAAGAGGAAAATGATTAATTGGTCTCGATAAAGAATGGAGCTATGAGGGAGTACACTCTAAAGTTGGGGTATGAGACTTTGTTGGAAGATAGTAATGACAATATAGCATGGTGGTGGAAGATGCTCTAGAAGCAAACATCCTCATTGAATACAAGACTCTTTCTATGGCTTACCATGAAAAATAAGGTTCTGACATGGGAGGTATTATAGAAGAAGAATTGGAATGGTCTAGGAATATGTCATTTATGTAAGCCAATCAATGAAACAATTGATCATTTACTAGTAGCTTGTTTTTTCACTAGATAGGTTTGGAGGAAGGTTATAACATAGTTAAAGCTTCTTATATGATGGTAAGAAGATTCCTTAAGAGAGTGCTTAAAATATTGGTTTGAAAATAGGATGGGGATTTGAACGGAGGGAGTGTCTAGAAGAGAAACTTTTAGTGGGATTTCAACGTGATAGAAGAGTGGTTATGCAAAAAGGATTTGCAAAGAGCATGGTGGATTTAATATAAATAAAGTGGAGGCATGACATGGCTGAAGTTCAAAAATTTAAAGGGTGAATGATAATGAAAATTAACAAGTAAGAGTTGCTTACAAGGGATAAATATGAGGAGGAACTGCGAAAGACAACACACATTTGATGGAAGACGGAGAGGATGGTAGAAATCACTATAAAGGTAGTGTAGAGAGATCATTGAAAAGTCATATTTGCATGAGCTTTAAAAATTTGATGGGAGACGAAGAGGATGGTAGAAATCATTATAAAGGTAGTGCAGAGAGATCATTGAAAAGTCATATTTGTATGAGCTTTAAACCAAATAAGAAGGTAACATGAGATTGTCTAATATCTAAAAGCTATAGAACTCACTAAATTAAGTTTGGAGGAGAAAGATGGAGGTACTTATAAAATATTTTGAGTGATAGGTACATAATATGAAAAAGGTTATGTTAAAACTTTTTGAGTGATAGGGACATAAGATGGAAAATGTTATGTTATGGGACATAGTAAAACAATATATGTGGGTGTTATGAGTATGATAATCTCTTAATAATGGTGTATTATTAAAGAAATAGAGGATGGGAATTTGACAAAGATACTATTTTAGTTGTATTAGTTATGGGTGTTAAGATATTTGAGATTAAATGGAAGTTTTTTTTTTACATGCAAAGACAACATCACATGGGAAAATAGGTAGTAGATGCAAGTTTAAGGAATATCTTTGATGTAGGTTATAAATAGCACTTTGTAAGTAATTGTAAAGGTTCTCTAAATGATTATGACAATGTCCATTACAAGTTATATCATGATCATAGTTTGAAAAAATGAGGTAGAGTTTGTTTTGAGTTGAAAAAGTTATGGGTGATATTAGGATAAATTTGGTGCATGATAGTTTGTGCAAGTGGTGTTCTCGATGATTTCTTCTTCGGTCTCAATACCTATAAACCAAGAGATAATAAAGTGCATCCATAATATTGTGGGATGTCTTATTTCTTATGAAAATAAATGAGTCTTTCAAATACTACTACATATTCGCTAGACTAGTTGGTGTTAAATTGGTCTCATTGTTTTTCCTTTAGTTTTGTTAACTTATGTATAAGTTTTCTAATTTTTGGTATGTCAAACTATAAAGTTGTTATTGATCCATGGGAATGCCTAATCTTATTGTGCACCCACACAATTAAAATTCAACATCAAAAGAAAGGGGTTTAATCCTATAAATCTCTAGATTTAGGTTGACTCCCTATTAACCTATAAGATCTAGTCTCTTTGCTTGAGGGAAAAAGGTGTGAGAAATAAAGTAAATGCATAAAACATAAATGCAACCATGCAACTATAGTAAGATTAACATGTGATTTAGTTAAATTTTTTAGAAGTTATCTAATAAATTTAGTGTGTTAGGTCTCAAACAACTTCTAATAAAATAAGTAGAAAATATTAAGTAGTGATAAAAGAGCAAGGCCACCAATACTAAACATCCATAGATAAAAAATTTAGAGACATTGGTAATTCATGAATGACATGCTTAGTCTATTCGTTAATCACAATACAACATCACAAGTAAAAATCTAATTTCAAAGAGTAGCTCTAGTTTTTTGAATAGCCAAAATGATCCTTACAAATGGGCATTGAGCTCTTATTTACAATAAAATAACTATAGTGATAAATCACTACAACACAATTAGATTATGCCCTAGAGATGATGAAGGGACAAAATAAAAAATTAGGGGGCCATAGTCAATATCAACTTAAAGGAGGATGGAAATAATGGAACCAACAACTAGACCCCTAAGGTGAAAGCCTCAATGTGTCGATAAAAGAACTAATTGAATTACTAGAAGATAGGCACATATGGAAATATCCTAAGACCCTTGGTCACGAGGCAAAAGTTGGTATGGAAAAAAGAGGAAGAAATTATGAAGCAGAACAAAGGTAGAAATTATGATTGGGTGTTTTAACAAGAATCAACAAAAAAATAAAGATTGACAATAATGTCCAATGGAATAACTTATCATAACTCATAAATTCCTAAATAAAAAGGGCAAGCCAAAGTCTTGATAATGTTGATAAAAATTCTTGATGTCATGGATAAGGAGCTCAAGGAAAAAGCAAACAATTTCAAAGGTAAATGAGCACACAAATACCAAGGAGGAAGTAGGTGATAGCGCACAAATTTCCAAAAAAAATTCCAGGAATATTTTGGATTAACAAAATAGGTAAAGGTAGGTGAGCTATTAAAGACAAAGGAATGTAGACCTACAACCATGACAACTGTAAACTATAAGTCAAGAATTCAAATCACCCTACAAGTTTTAGAGGGAAGATTTCCCTATTGTAATCTATAAATAGTTGTAGTTTAGTCTATAGAAAGGATCAACAAGTTTGTAATTGTATTCTCTTGTAGGCTTTCCTTTCATTTCTTTTTATAGAAATAGTCAGCTCTTGAGTGGCTTGTGAGCAATCTCAAACCCCAGCTCTTGATACAATCTCTGTAAATTTTTCTTGCATATATATAAATATATAGGAGCTTATGTCAATTTTTTGGTATAGCCATCATGTGGTCTCTTACTGATATGCTTTTGTGTGTATGTATGTGTTTGTGAATTTTTACCTGTTTTAGGTTTTATTAAGTGTATGTATGTGTAAAGGGCTTGCATCTATTTTTAGACTAGTCATCTATCGTTGACTCTCTTATGAGACCCATCTATTTATGCATGCCTATAAATGGTAACTCTAATTTATGCTTCACTATATCAAGGAGAGGAAGTGTTCACCGCTAGCACATAGCATTCTATCCCTTTTATTTTATTGAGTTGTTTTTATTTTATCTCTTGCACCCATTTTCTATTTGTTGAGTCTATGTGTTTCTTAAATATCACATCCTAACAAGGATTTGGCCTTGTAAAAACTCTCAGAGACCCTCAATTGAGTTGAACCCCATGCTCTTGATTGTAACCTTGCTATGTCACTCTCCATAAGGTATGTTTACCCCTCCAAGGACAATCGAAGATTGTAACAGTTTAATGGCATGCCTAGTGGGACCCCAGTGATATATCATTGGACTTAGAATTGCAACAAGAAGTAGGGCATATACTTGATGAGGATATTTACCTATTATCGCTTTTTAAAATGTCTCTTTACTCACTTGGTGACTCTGCTCCAAAATAAACACTAGATGAAGCCATTGCTAAAGATATCAGACTGAGGTTTGGGTGAAGACCTTAGTATACCTGCTATTCGAAAGCATGAAGTTATATTCACTTAGCAACTCCACCTTGAATGAGGAACCCAAAACAACCAAATGAAGAATCAATGATAGGGTTTTTGTGTTCACAAATTACATTAATAGTTGTTGCCACCATCCATAACCATTCTGTGAAGAAGGAAATCTATAGTCCACAATATGGTTTTGCCACCTCTACCATCACCTCCAAAGTTTTCCCTTCTTGGAATGATAGAGGTCCATTGGCACCACCAACATCGAATTAAGTATGGGAGGAAATACCCCAATTTGCTTTAAAGTCTCTCATCTATTCACTGGAGAAGATCTCACCACCCTTTTGAGTACCTTAACCATGTGGTAAGCTTGTGCATAATCCACAACATAGTAGAGAAAAACATGGCTCTAAGGTTGATCGCAACATCTTTAAGAAAAAAAATACTAAGAATGGTACATCACACTCTAGCCTAGATCGATCACCTATTAGGACTAGCTCGACAAAGTTTTTATGGAGATATTTAGAGAAAATGTGGATGGGGTATTACTCCTATAACAATTGACAATAATTAGAATATCTCCCATGGAGGCAATCGAGGATTTCAATCTCATATTTCATAAATCTTGGCATAAATACTTGAGGAGATGTGTCTCTTACTAGGTGTGGTTCTTATATACTATTTTAAAACCTTGGATTTTGATATTTTAATGATGATTAAGGCTAGAGGAGGAAAATCCATATCAAAAGCTTATGAATTGGTCATTCAATCTAAGCATGATTTAATTCATATTGGAAGGCTAACCCCTAGGCTTCCTATGCCTCTATACCTTAATGTGTAATTCCCAACTCTAATTGTTCAACTAATGACCTCTTAGTCATCCCCTCACTCATCCTTAGTTATTGTATCCTTATAGAATCCAACCCCATCAATCCCTAGGGACCTTGAGAAGATTCATACCATAAGCTACTTACATTAATAGCTAATGAAATATTATCTATGAGGGAACAAAGTGCCTGGAGATATCCTTATCAAAATAAATATGTACGTCCCTTCCCACAAGGAAATAAGGGTTATAAAAACTCATCCAATGGGTTACCCAGGCCTCAATTCCAAAACAATCAAGAAAATGGTTAATCCCAAGCCTAACATCAATAAATAGTCCTAGTAGTGACCCCTCTATAGACATAAGTTCCTAGTCATGCTAGGGAATTAGCCTCTATACAAAATAATTATATAGAGGAGCCTACCTCATGGTATTATCCACCTCTTGAGAGCTCCCTCAACTAAGGCAACATAGGAGAAATGTCATTGTTTTGGCCACTACTACACATGAGATGATGCCACTCCAAGCATCCGTTTGATCCTCAAAAGTTGAAAGTCATATATTAGAGCACATATCTATGCCTTCCACCATAGAACAAGGCTATGTTTCTCAAGAGCAAATCTTAACAACATGGGATAAAGAAGATATTTATGTAGTATCTAATCAAATGGAAAACCTAATGGCTAAAATACTTGAGGTCTGATTAAAATATCTAACAAGGTCTAAGAAGTGGGAATGGAGGAAAGGGATATGAATATTTCACCAAACCTTGGTGATCAGCACAAGTTAACCCAATCAGAGCAACAACCTCCAACCACAATGCCTCAATGGTTAAGGACACATGTACCTCCTACCATACCACAACCAAGTGACCTAAAGGCTCTAGAAAACCAAACTAGAGAAACCAAAGATGGCTTGGGACTATTAGTAGCTACATTGCCATTTTTTTGGTATTAATTGAGCAAAGCATCTTAGTAACCCCAAGGCAGTAGTTATCACCACAAAAACCAACCAAAAATACTCAGTTGATTCAAGAGAGATCATATTTTATTCTGTAAATGGAAGTGTCTCTAGGATCTTTCAACATAGTGGATCACTTAAAATAATCTACTTTGTTGGTCCTGATTTAGGAAATGTTAGCTATTCCAAGGTAGAAAGAGCACTTACAAAAGGGTCTATAAGAAGAAGAGAAGAAAAGGAAGCAACCAAAATCTACAACAATACTGCAAATCCCATCCCCTTAACTTAATAGACTCAAGTTGATAGGGATCAATAAGATAATAAATGCTTCTAGATAAGGTATATTGTACACATGTTACACATGCCATTAAATATTGTAAGGCATATTAAATGCCTTCTTATCATTATACGCCAATGGTATTTGTCATACCATGGTATTGTAAAGGCATCTCATACCTTATAAATATTGCATGTTTATCAATAAAAATATCAATTTGGATTATTGGATCTTAGTTTTCATATCACAAGCCCCGCATTCTATGTGACCCTTGTCTACCAAGACAAGTTGATCCATAATTGTACTATATATTTTGGGGCCAACATGTCAATTATGCCAAAAGAAATAGAAGAGGCATTAGGATGAAGATACCAGTCAATAGACAAAAGGATTGTGCAATTATATAATAGTCTAGTTCATATATTAGGGGTTATGGAAAATATTTCGCTCTCCCTATATGCTTGCCTAGACCAAAAAATTATGTAGGATGTATTAGTAATTGATATTCCCCCTTCTTTTAGCATTTTTCTATTAAGAGATTTCACTACAAAATTGGAAGGGTGCATATATCTGGATTGGTCTATGATGATATTGAGAACAACATATGGGATTAGAATTAATGTTTTGGCTAAACCGTTGCATCCTCATCATAGGGATAAGTTGCCACCATTAGAATGGAGTGATGATCAAATATTGGCAGCCAAATAAGAATGGCCATGGATGTATTGCAACCATATATTTCAAAGGATCAGATGAGCCAAGGGGTAATATGAAGCTAGGATTTTGACCCCCTGAAAGTATATAGACAAACAAACATGGCATAGGGATAGTTTGAAATGAGACCCAACCCTTGGGTCATGTAAATAAAAAATGTGTGTTTATTATTATTATTATTTGTTTTATTTTATTTTGCAGGATGCCTTTTCAAAATAAGAATATCCACAAAGCTATTAATGGAGTCATTCTTGGAACTAGCATCAAATTAGAAAAATAATTAAAATAAATTAGACATCAAGCTTGTATTAGCCAAAAATAATTGCACATGAAATGAAGATAAGTCAAAGATTTCACTACATCATCTTCAACATAAAAGTAAGAGCTCATCCTAACAAAAGGAAAACGAGACAAGAGAGGGTACTAACATGAATGAGGTGAAATAGATAGAAATATTTGCCCCAATCCCAAAATAGGAGTTACAAAAGAGGATCGACACTCTCTAGAAGGTTATGCCCTAACAACTCCATGTATAATGGATAACTATCTTTTAGCTTATGAGTTCATCTCATTTTCCAAATAAAATATACCTTGAGAGCTACCAAAATTATAGTGATAAATCACAACACAATTAGATTACACCCCAAAGATAAGTTTCTAAGCATTTATTAACAATTTTAGTTTGGCCATCGGTCTGGGGATGGTAAGCGGAGCTCATCCGAAGTTGAGTACCTTGGAGTTTAAATAATTCTTTCCAAAAATTACTAGTGAAAGTGGGATCACGATCAGTAACTATAGTTGAAGGCATGGCCATGTGACTTAAATATATTGTCCAAGAAAATTTGGGCAATATTACTAACGGTATAGGGGTGAGCTACTGGAAACAAATGTGTGTATTTTGATAAATGATCGACCACAACTAGGATGGTTGTTTTTCCTACCGATTTTGGAAGGCCTTCAATGAAATCCATGGAAATATCCACCCATATTTTTGTTGTTATGGGGAGGGGTTGAAGAAGGCTTGGTGTTGCCACTATTTCACCTTTATTTCTTTGGCATGTTTCACACTCATTGATGAACCTCTTGATATCATTTTTCATACCAATCCAATAAAAGGATTTAGTCACTCTTTTGTATATTTTGAGGAATCCAGAATGTCCTGTAGTAGGCGTAGCATGTAGCTCATTTAGAATATTTGTACGATAAGAGGATGTGGGTGAGAGTACAAGACATTATTTATAACAGAGTATGTTATCTTACCAAGAATAGTGAGGTTTGATCAAGGGGTTTTGTTGGAGGTGTTGAATTATGGTATGTGTGGTAGGGTCCGCATACCATTCTTACTTGACTTGTTCGATCCATTTAGGGATAGGGCAGGAAAGAGCATGTAAGTGGGGATTTTCCTCAAACTTTCTGGAAAGTGCATCCAAAACCATGTTAGCTTTCCTTTTTTTGTATATGATTTCATAATCATAGCCTAATAGTTCTATCATCCACTTTTGTTGTTCTGGGGTGGTTATTCGTTGTTCCAGAAGGTATTTGAGGTTGTGGTGATCGATGCGGATAATGAAATGTTTTCCAATAAGGTATGGTCTCCAATGTTGGATAGCATGGACAATAGATAACATTTCTTTTTCATACGTAGAACGTGCTAAATTATTTTTTGAAAATGCCTTACTAGTGAAGGCTAAGGGTATTTCATTTTGCATGAGCACAACTCCCATTCCTACTCCTGAAGCATCACTTTCAATAATAAATGGTTGGGAAAAATCTGGCATGGCTAGGACAGGAGTGGTACACATGGCATTTTTTAAGGTCATGAATGCTTCATTAGCTTGTGAAGACCATAAGAAGGCATTCTTATTAAGTAGTACCATTAAGGGTGCTATTACTTTGCCATAATCCTTGACAAATTTGCAATAATATCCTGTTAATACTAAGAACCCATGCAACCCTTTTAGTATTTTTGGAATCATCCAATTTTCCACATCTTCAATTTTACAAAGTTCTACTTTAACTCCTTCCTTGGAGACAATATGTCTGAGGTATTCAATTTCTTGTTGGCCAAAGGAACATTTTGATCTCTTTGAGTATAATTTATTTTCCTCAAATATCTTGAGTGCTTGCTCTATATGATTTAAGTTCTCTTCCCAAGTCTTGCTGTAAACCAAAATATCATCAAAAGAAAACTAAAATAAATTTTGAAGGAAAGGAAAAAATGCCTTGTTCATAAGACTTTGAAATGTGGATAGCATTGGTGAGACCAAATGGCATCACCAGAAATTCATAATGCCTCTCGTGAGTGCGTACAACCATTTTGGGTATATCACTTTCCTTAACTCAAATTTTGTGGTAGGCGGATCTTAAATTGAGTTTAGAAAAATATGCGGCTCCATTAAGTTCATCGAGTAATTCGTCGATGACTATAGGAAATTTATCATTGATTGTTATTTTATTGAGGGTATGAAAATCCACACATAGGCACCATGATCCATATTTTTTTCTTACTAGTATGACAAGCAAAGAGTAGGGACTTCTACTAGGTCAAATGACCCCTTCCCTTAGTAGGTCTTGTACTAATTTTTCTATTTCTGTCTTCTGTAAGTATGTATATCGGTAAGATCTAATATTAGGAGGTTGGTGTCTCGAAAGTAATTGGATGGCATGATCATGGCTTTGCCGTGGAGGTAATCCCTCTGGTTCTTTAAATATTTTGTCATGTTTCTCTAGGAGTTTTATTAATTTTTGTACCTCTAGTTGTTCTTCGTTAGTGGTTTGCAAGGAAAATAGTTGGGCAACCATTCCTCTTCCTCCTTTGCAAAGAATATTTTCCATTCTATGAGAACTTACGATTTGTGTGGGACCCATTTTTAAACCTTGAATTGTGTAAGTTTTGTTGTTTTGTATAAATTACATCCATAATTCTTTAAAGTCCCATTGAATTTTGCCAAGCATTCGTAGCCATTGTACTCTCAAAACAATATCACATCCTCCTAATGGTAGTACATACATATTTGCTTTCATGTTATACTCTCCCATAGTGATTTTGATATTCTTGCATTTATCTTTGCATGCAATTTTTCCACCATTACCAATCATGAATTCAAAGTTATTGCAGGGATATATAAAGCAATTAGCTTGTTTGGCCAAACTAGGGTCTATAAAATTATGAGTGCTACCAGAGTCTAAGAGCACAATAGGGTTTTGTTTCTTAAAATACCCTTTTAACATCATCATTTATGGGGCCAAATATCCTGCTAGTGCATTAAAGGACATTTTTGTTTTATCCTCTTCATTTTCTTCTACAACATCCGTTATTACTTCAACTTTGATGTCATCCTCTTCTTTGCGGGTGTAATAAATTATGTCCAAATATATAATTTTGGTGAAATGCATTTGTGGTTGGGTGTAAATTTTTTGTCATAATGGAAACAGAGGCCCTTTTCTTGTATTTCTTTCATTTCCTCCTGGCTAATTTGTTTGATTAGCATGACTTTATTCAGTTTTTGACTGGTGTAGGTGTTTGGTGGGTTTCCTATTAAAACTCTTCCTATTCACCTTTGGTTATTGTTCTTCTCTTCTATCATTTGTGCTAATGCCATGGCGTGCATCATATCACTAAGGTTTTATATTTGTACTTCCATTCGAATGTCTTCTTTTAGGCCATTGATGAAGCAAATTTAGAAAAATGATGCATCAAGTCCTGATGTGAGGTTCACCAATTTCTCGAATTGTGCTTGGTATTCCAGTACGGTGGATGTTTGGCGAAGTTTGGTGAGGGATCTCATGAAGTCTTCAAATTTGGTAGGGCCAAATTGCAACATTAGGTTCTTTGTGAATTCGGTCCATGTGGGAGGACCTTTTATTTTTTCATACCATTGGTACCATTATGTAGCAATTTGTTCTAAGTGAAATGATGCAATATGAAATTTTTGAATCTCTGAAATTTGATATAAGGTGAAATATTGATCTTCCTTAAATATCCAATTTGTGGGGTCGCCTCCATCAAATTTTAGAAAATATAGCTTTGTGGTACGAGGAGGGATTGATGTATGCAGTCCCCCTATTAATATATGTTGTCATGGCGTCGTGTTTTATTGTCCGCTATGCATTAACATCAAATTCTATTGTACCAAGTCCATGGAGTGGGTTGTAGCATCCAACTTAGTGGATATCTCTGTATTAGAGTTGTTGATGCTCATAGTTAGGTTTGCTATTTTGGTAGCAATCTTATCCTCTAAATTATCCTTCCAAAACACCATTCCTTGGATCACTTCTATCATTTCCTTAGAAACCTCTTTTGAGACCTCTTTCGCAATATCCTTTACCACTTCTTTCACAATTTCCTTTGTCTTATCTTGAGATCTACTTCCTTCGGCCATGTAGGGTGTAATTGATAATTACAAGAGGTTTTCGATTTCAAGGGTTTGGAAAAGGTGCTAGTGTCATCGAATTACAATAATTGTGAAAAAAAAAATTGATTTTCTTGTCAATATTATTGCAAAATTTTACAAAAATTAATTTTATTGTCAACTTTTATTTTGCAAAAATTTGTTGTTTTAATGTTGCAAAATTTGTTTTCAACTTGTATTTTTTTGTAATTTGGCACTCCGCTAGGTCAGGTCAATGTTGACAAAGTAAGATGATCAAAGCAGCACAGGGGACAAGACCGAGGCAACACAGGAAATGAGTGGGCAATTAGGGTGAGACCGAGGTGACATTGAGGACAAGACGACATAGGGACGAGGTATAAGGCATGTGGCATGGGGAGGACGTCGAGCGTGGTAAGGTGACCAAGACAATGACATTGAAAAGATGTCGAACGTGATGAGGCAACCAAGGCAGGCGGTATGGGAAAGAGGACACAAGGCTAGGCAACACGATGTGACCAAGGTAGGTAGCACAGGGAAGAGGATACAAGGCAGGCAACATGGAGACGATGGCTATCATGGGCACGTGACTACCACAAGGTAGTCAGAAGCCTCTGTGTGTGTTCTTCAATTTAAAATCTTGCTTTGCCCCTACACTGCCAATGTGGAATAATTCCCTTGCCATTTTTTTTTTATCGCTCGACATCGAAAAACAGCCATCATGAATTAGCCACCAGAAAATCGTTGGCAAAAAAATTTTAATTTTAGGTTTAATAAGATTTTTTATTTAATTTTTGCATCAAAATTTCACAGACGACCAAAAAAATGATCTATGTGATGTTTCCTTGATGATTTCACTTCAATCACCTGTGTTTCTACTGATTTGAACTTGAAACCCCTTCGATCACATTCAATCCTAGTCTACTCAGGAATTATTTTTATCGAATTTATGCTAATTTCACTGGATTTACTCTTCATTTGCTTGAAATTTGCACCGGTGTTCTATGCCTACCCAACTATGTTGTACAATTTGTGAAATAGGTTGACATCATTCGAAGGAGTGCTAGGTGTTGTCAAAAATAAATGGTAACGAAAGATGGTAAAATGGATGCACGACGTTGCTTCGATGAGGACTGTGTGGTGAAGATGGAGTGGATAAATGTTTTGGTAAAAATGCTTTGTCTTTGGAATCTAGCTTTGATAACATATGTTATGAAACCAATAGGTAAATTATGGATTATAATACAGAATAAAAGAATGAAATCATTTTTATAATGAATCATAGTTGATTGAAAGTAGAAACCCACGAGTAAAGTAAATAAATATTCTTGGATGCCTATAGATATCTCTCTCAATGCCTAATTATATCTACCAATAGGTGTGATCAGTGAAAGGACATGTCAGTCCTTAAATAAATGTAATTAATAATTGAATTAATATGTTAGGGAGATGGTCCTAACATAAAAAGACTCCATCATAGGAGGGGGATCAACCCAAAAATCATCTATCAAAAAATTAGCAAGACTCACCATCATCTACATTGGTTTACGTAAGTGGCCTCTATAACATCATGCACCATCTCTCCACCACACATCCAACGATATTCTTAGCGATGGAGGATAGTAGAAAGAGAAAAAATAACTAGGGGAAGGAGATGCATCATTGTGATGACTCTACACAAATGGATTTTGAAGGATATATACTTTTTGACATTCATTAAAAAGGGTTTCTAAGGTAAAATCCTCTCTGTGTTAAGAAAATAACTAGTTGAATTGCTAATAGATTGGTAAAAATGGAAATATCCTCAAAAAAGAGCCTTAACCATACAATAGAAGTTGGTATGGACAAAAGGGAAAGAAATTGCAAAGCAAAACAAAGGGAAAAACTTGAAGACATAAATAAGGAGGAATTATCAAGAATTTTGACAAGAATCAACAAAAAATAAAGTCCAATAATAATGTTTAATGGAATAACTTCTTGAAACTCATAAAAGTTCCAAACAAAAAGGGCAAGCCAAAGTCTCAATAGCATAGATAAAAATCCTTTATGTTGTAGATAGGGAGATCAAGGAAGAATTTTAAAAAAGTGGGCAATTTTGGAGGTAGATGAGCACACCAATACCATGGGGGAAGTAGGTGATAGTGCACATATTTATAGAAAAAGTAAATGAAGAGATATAGTGTGCCATTATGGGAAAAAAATGGGTCATCTTCCAGGAAATTTTTTCCTAACAAAAATAGGTAAATGTAGGTGAGCTATTAAAGACAAAGGAATGGGGACTTGTAACCATGACAATTGCAGGCTAACAAAAAAAATTGCCAAAGGTAACCTCGTTCAATACTCAAAATCCCTATGAAAAGGTAGCCAAGAGGTCAAATCTTCTTGGAAATTTTGGAGGGAATATTTTCCTATTGTAATCTATAAATAGCTATAGTTTAGGCTAAAGAAAGGATCAATAAGTTTGTAATTGTATTCTCTTATAGGATTTCCTTTCATTTCTTTTTGTAAAAATAGTTAGCTCTTGAGCGGCTTGTGGGTAATCTTGAACCCCCACTTCTAGCACAATCTTTGTAAAATTTTGCTTGCACACACACACACACGTGTGTGTGCATATATATATATATATATATATATATATATATATATATATATATATATATATATACATACGAAGCCTATGTCAATTTTTTGGTATAGCCATATGTGACCTCCTATTGATCCATTCCTATGTGTATGTATGTGTCTGTTATTTTTTACCTATTTTGGATTTTATTGTGTATGTATGTGTGAGTGACCTGTGTCTATTTTTAAACCAATCATCTATTGTTGGATATCTTGTGGGATCCACCTCTTTATGCATGCCTATAACTAGTAACTCTCATCTGTGCTTCACTATGTTGAGGAGAGAAAATGTTCACTTCTAGCACATACTGTTTAGGTCTATTTTTGTAGAAATATCATAGTGGATCTCTTGGTGCATCACCACCCCATTTCTTTTGTTGAGTTATTTTTATTTTCTCTTGCACCCATTTTCTCTTTATTGAGTCAAAGTGCACCTTGAAATATCACATCCTAACAAGGAGTCAGCCTTATAAAAACTCTCAAGGCTCCATGATTGAGATGAACCCCACACTATTTACCGTGGCCCAACTATGTTGCTCCCTACAAGGCATGATTGCCCTACTAGGGACAATCATAGATGACAATAGTAACATGAGTAAATAAATTCTAATTCTAGTTAACATGAATATAGTTATTTTTTTTAGAAAAATGGTTGCTTAGCCAATCAAATTTTGTATTGAAGTTCATCTATGTCTATTTTAGTAGCTATTTTCCTCCACTAACACCATCTAAAGAGAGAAAAATTAATTTTTAAGTACTTACCTCACATTTATTCCTTAAGATATGTGCCAAACACATTCATTACTAAAATTTTACTTGGAGGTGTGATTCACTCCCTTGAGTCAATTACTCCCTGGTTTGTAGTGCAAATTATAAATCACTTTATCACAGGAATCCCTCCTAGGTCTTCTATGCAAATTGCATCTTTCTAGGCAAGAAAATTTTCCTCTAATTTCTTACGAATTTGACCTTTATCCTTCCAAAACCAAGCAATTCAAATGCTTTATGGTATTTTGCAATTGTCTCTAATGGTTTTGTAACATAAGCTATCTAGATCTTGATTCTATCCCCTTTCTACATGATTGGATTCACTTTTTAAGTGCAATGGTAGTAGTCAATCTACTATAATTCTAGTGAATTGTGGGGATGTTAAACTCGATCAATACAAAATTATGAATTATACCTTATTTTTTAGGTATGATATCTATAAAATTTGGGCTAATCAAAAGATAAAATTTTGCAAAATGATATGACTTCATTTTATCACTTGGAATGCTTTAACTTAGCAATAACAAATTTGATGAAGTCATGAATTTGGAATCTACAAAAACCTATATTACAATCAACTTTTATAAATATATTGTAAAATAGTTTTTATCTAATTTTATCAATGGAAATTCTTATAGAAAATATAATATGAAGAAGAGAAAAAAATCATTTCGAAAGAATAAGTAACTAAAAAATAAAGTATTATCAATGTTAAGCCTAAGTGAGGACACAAAAAGAAACACTAGAATTAAAAAATATTTGAAGAGCTCATTTCAAAATAATAATTAACTAAAAAGAATAATGTTTTATCATTGCTAAGCCTAAGTGAGGACACCAAAATAAACACTAGAATTCAAAACTATTTGAAGAGGTTAACAACCATCCAGTTCAAGGTTGTTATTTTAATCGTTATCAAGTTATTTTTATTGTGTTTTTAGATGTTTTAAATATATTTAAATAATGTGACATTGCATATTTTTCTTAGAATTTTTATAGGTAGAGAAATTTTTACGATCAATGCTTGGGGCTAAGTATTTCCATCTCAACCATGACCCCTCGTACGGTCGGGAGCTAAGCTTATCAATAGGGGATTAACACACACCCATATATGCATGCCATAGTTTTGAACCTTGGACCTCTATAAGAAGAGACAAAGCCCAAACCGTGTTGTCCTCATGATTGTAACATTACAATTTTTATTTTTATTTGTTATAAATCATTATCCAAAGGTTATTTGTATATTGATATTTTTTAATATTTTATCTATATTTTAAGATATTATGAGCTTAAGCCTAAATTGAATAATAATATATTTTCTATATATATTTTTTAATAATTATTTAATAATATGAAAATTATTAAATTATTTTTAAACAAAATTTTTAATATCTTTAAGAAATTAATTTTACAATAAAATTATTATATTTGAAAATATAACCATATAAATAAGCTAATTTTAGTTTTTTTCAAATTATATTGTCTCTATTGGTTCAAATTAGGTTGGACTAGAATTGTACACCATGCTTCTACAACCATATATTGAATAAACATCTTCCACGAGGTTTTTTTTTTTTTTTTTGTTACATAGGAGAGTTGGTCACAACCACACTATTTTTAATAACTAACAAGCATAGGGTTCAAACCACAAGGGTTGCTTCCACCAAATTTATTTCACTTCATTATTGTTGACCCGATGTGAAGGGGACCACCAGTCGCTCGAGATTTGTACCGTCATCATCGATCTGGCGCACACTAAGAGGATTCATATCATACTACTATCTTTGCAAATAGGCTACCCTCGAGGTTTGAACCTAAGCGTCTTCTTGGTAAGTGCCTGGCTAGAGAAGCACTTTACCAATCCACCCTTATATGGCTTATGGTCTTTTAAATTTTAAATACTATATATATATTTGATTTGGATGTTAAAAACTACTTTATTCCTTTTAACTTTGAGTTTTAAATCTTGCTAAACAATACATGCATAATTGTCAAAATTAATATATACTACCACTATATAATTATGATATAGTACACATGAAGATGTATTTCAATTTTATATAATCAATAAATTAAAAAATTAATTTAAAAAAATTAATTTATTAAAAAAAAAAAATCTTTATTAAATTACCTTTTACCATACTATTACTTCTCCTATTAACATTTAGTAACTTATGTGTTTTAAGTGATATTATGAGAACCTTTAAAATATTTTTACTATAATTTTTATTTTTGAGTTTAAAAAAATTACAATGCTACAAGTACGAAAACATCCTCAAGAATTTTAGTTACACCCTATATAGGAGTTGGTTTAAATTGAACTAGGATGAGTATTGGCATCTTACTATAATATGCTACAATCAACATACAATCTAGAAATATATTCCTAATAATAGGAATGGCTTTCTGATCAATCACAATTCTCAAATAACTCTTACTTGAGTACACAAATAGGATTTAGGTTTCAATTATAAATATGAACACTATTTGAAGCATATATTTCTATAAAATAAAGGTAAATGTCCCCTTCAAAATCCCTCTTTTTTTTACTAATACTAGATCTTTGATATGATCCTTAATAAGAGGAGGACTGCAAGAAAACCCTAAGTCCTCTAACCACTTCTTCCCTTTGCCAAGTGCCCACTAGAAGATTCAAACCATATTTTGAAAGACCATATGCTTCTACATTTAGTTCCCTATAAATGTGTTTGTATGAAATTTTGTTATAGAAGATTCTAATTATTTTTACTTGCTCATAGAAAAGACTAAAAAATAAGTTTTTTAGAACATGATCTACAACCCAACTTATCACTAATTTTTAATATTCATAAATATATAAAGTTGTAAGTGCTTGATCTATTTTTATTCTCATAAAAAGGATCAATGTTTTCCATTTTGTCATATTATTTGTTCCTTACCCTAAAACTTCCTTGAAAGTGATCTTATAATTTTTATTTAAGTAAAGTGCTCCCCCTAACAAGCTCCATCAAATAATGCCAGTGGATTCATAGGATCAACTATTAATATTCCTAAATACCTACTTATTTTTATTTTTGGAAATATTTTTAGACTTTCAAAAATAGAATTAATCTACGTTTGTACTTGAATCACTAGAATGTTCAAACCTTCAAACAACCTAGCATTTCTAGCCAGCCATAAGCCCCATCCTTCTATCAAATGGACATATTTATACTTTTTTAATTATATTTCTTTGAACCACTATTGCATGTTATTTGAAATATTCCTAATAAGCCACTATCCTTTCCCTTAAGTTAAATGTAGAATTGAATTCCACACTTCTTTTATGAAATATAAATGAATCAAAATATGGCCCATTGTTTCTTCTTCCTTTTTACACTTGAAACACTAACTTGGTTCTTTCCAAGACCTTCTTTTAAGAACATACCATGTTAGTGTTTTTTTGGCTAGAGCTAACGAGACAAAGATTTTAGTTTTTAGGGGAACTTTTACCTTCTATATTTTACTCCACCACAAAAGCTTTTCCTCATTGTTGTTTTCAAAGCTTACCTTATACCCTTCTCTAACCATGTACTATCCACTTGGTGGATTCTTGGACTATATTAGAAAGTCTCTTTGTTGATTTTGTCTTATATTTGCTCTTTCGAGTTCCTTTGTGTAATCATGCCAAATATGTGCATCATTTCATTCGAGTGTTAGATCTTCTGGTGTGAGCCATACTTGTTTCCATAAATTAGTACTCTCTATTGATACCACCTATGCCAATACCATATTTCCTTATCTATGGAGATGATCTATTATGTATTATGGAAGTTGACAGTCTCCTTTTCTTCCTAACAAAGGATCTCTGTCTATCCTTAATTCCTTTTCATTCCCTATTTTAGAAACCGAGAATTTTCCAACAAATAGAAAAGCTCTCACTAGTGCTTTTCAAATAGTTTTGGCTTTTGAAATTGATTTATTTTGTAGTCTAATCCAATATACAAAGGACAAGGTGCATATATTTTTTTCTTGAATTAGTTCTTACCATAATCCTTTTTGGTTATCAATCTCCATAAATTTTTTTTTGTTAAAGCTTTTCCAAAATTATGTATATTCTTGAGGATCCATCCTTCATATAATTTTGGTTTAGCTATTCTATTCCATTTAACTAATTCCATTGCATCCTTCTATTTATTTCTTAACCAAATAAATTGGAAACAATTCTTCCTTATTTTCTCTACTATTGTAATGGGAATGTAAGTGAGGGAGTGCCAATAGATTTGGATGGCTTCCAAAACTAATTTCACCAATGTAAGCCTCCCCAATGATAGCCACCCAATGCACCAAGCGTTGATCCTCTTATCTATTTTGGTGTAGAACCATATTCAATCCTAAAGCCCATAATAATTAGGTTTTATATGAAATCCTAGATATTTTATCCCTTTATCAAAGTCTACTTGCTTGAAGCCAAAAATTCTCATTATTGCTTCTATTTACCCTAGCTAAAACCTATTGAAGGCTATTTCAATTTTTTTTTGTAGATTTATTTCCATTTATGTGACTAAAAAATATAGGTCCAATACTTCTTTATACTTTAAGGCTTCCTTCAATGTCCCGTTTCCAAAAAGTAAAACATCATCTGCAAGAAAAAATGGGTTACCTTCAAAGAGTTACCAATTTTGATACCCTTAATCATTTCCTAGATTTCTTCATTCCATGATTAGTCTACTCAAATCTTATGCTACTAAAATCAAAAGGAGAGGACAAAAAAGCCTTGAATAAATTGGAAGTTGAGTGATAAGTATATAAAAAGAGGTTGAATTGATACATCCCATCACCTAATTCACAAAGGGAATGCTACATCCAATCTGAAGTAGGCTCAACCTGATATATAACAAATTTACTTTATCAAAAGCTTTTGATAGATCTAATTTTTTACCATTGATTATTGTTTCCTTGTCTTTATTGAATGTATGTTAGCATAGAATATAGTTTTACTTTATCTACTACATTATTATATTTATACAACTGGATGCCTAATGGGTTTAGGTAGTTAGTGGGGTGGTTTAGGTAGTTTCAAACCATATGAACTACCTCAATGATGTTATTTAATATTGGTCCATTTTCAATACAAAGCCAATGTTCAAATATTCTTTCATGGTATCAGAGCTTCTTTGGTCTTTTGGTAATGTGGTGTAAAAATTTATGGGCAATGTGGTTCAACCTAGCTTCAACCACTTCAACATTTGACATAACATGTGACTGATGCATGCCACTCCAGATCAAGGATAATCATCAATTGACATAGTCATACACAGTACACGAACCAAACACCTTTGTGCAGATCGAGGTAGGGATAAGGACGTATTTCATGGCATATTTCTTGAGATATTCTAGCACATAGACCGAGGTAACACTTTCATGGATCATAATAGATATTCTACCATGCAGACTGAGATAATGGGTGTCATGGTATTTCTAACTGTGCATTGATGTGGCATCGATGTAGTGGCAAAAGCACTGACATGGAATGTATTCATTGAACCTAACATGACATCTTTGCGGTATGATGACATGGCAGTGCACATATGTGGCATATTCTATCATTGGTGGGTGGTAGCGAGTGGAAAAACACTTGTTTGTGCTGATTGTCTAAAGGCAGTCAACGTAGCTAATGCACCTTTATAGTTTTAATGCAGTGCCCATGCAACATTGTGCTGCATGTGGGACAAATCATCCCAAAATATTTTCTTTTTAAATATTTGTCTAGCCTTTACAGAATATAAGCCACATTGTACCTTATTGCTCTCATCCACCCAGATAGCAAACTTTGTTGAGCGGCCATTTCTAAGGCACTTGGTGAATGGGTGAGATTTCAAATCCCATGGAGTCCACATTTTTTCCAAGTGAGAGACATAAGTTTGATTTTTTGATAATTATTTTTATTTTGTTTTTGAAAAATACAAGAGAAAATTCCTTTTCTTGAAAAGAACACAATTTATTTTCTCAATAAGGGAGACAAGAGTCCATTTTTTTCTTGAAACCACCAAAGAAGGAGTGCACATAAGGTTTTTTTTTAATACCTTAGGTTTTATCTTTTGTAAATTCCATTTTTTTTGCAATTTCAAACCTACTTCAACAAGAAACACAACACAATATTGCCATTTTTTTAAAACCTAGTGTATTTTTGTTAATAATGGAGGGATAAGAAAGTCATATGTGCACTTCATTCATTTTGAAAATTGCAAGGGTATTCCAAATTTTTACCTTGTTCATTTTGCAACCAAAAAGGGGGGATAAAAAAATCATTATTTTTCTTGAAAAATTATAAGACAAAGGGGAGAAAATTGTGGAATTGAATATAATTTTTTTTGCAAATAAAACCTCAAATATTTTTGCAAAAAATATTGTAATACAAATGCATTTTTTATGGAAACCGACATCTTAAACAAAACTAGCATTGTAAATAGGTGCATTTTCGGTGGGAACCGACACCTATAGTTAAAATTTATGGAAACTTGTGATTATTTATTGCATTTAATTTCCTATTTTTGCATTTTTAATAAAAATATAAAATTAAAAAGCAAGCAAAGAAAATATCCCAAATTTTACACCTATTTGTGTAATTTATTGTATCATAGTGTTCGATATATACGGTACCTCTGGCCCACACTTACACGTAATGCTATCATGCTTTGGGTTACTGTATCTAATGCCTAACATAGCTACAATAACGATGTATGATCTATTGTTCTCTATAAATAATCGAGGAGAAATAAGGAAAGCCAATTTTGATATTCACTCCATTTTATACCCTAATTCATTATGATTGTTTGGCTTAAACTTCTCCAACTCATCATCCTTTTTTGGAAGGGTTTTGAGGTAGGTGCCATCAATTTGAGTGAATTTTATTTCATGTACTCTTTGTAAGTATAAAGAAAGGGGGACCATTTGGTGATATAAGGAACCTTCACAATGGCCACTGTTCACAAATACCTTTTAGATTTATAGTTGCTCAAAGGTTCTAAATTTGCACCATGGAAAATAAATATGAGAGCTATCCTTCAAGTTGAGTATTTGTGGAATTTAGTCACTGGCACTACAAAAAATCCTACAAAAACAAGACCAGATCAAGAGTCATTTTATAAGAGGGATAGAAGGTGTCTCATATTTATCCTGCTTGCTACTACAGATAACGTACAACCTCATATTCATGATGCAAAAAATAGTAAAGAAACTTGGGATGCTTTTATTACCATTTATGAGGGAAGAATCAATACACTATTCTTAACATTTAATCTCAACTACATACACTCAATAGGAAATTTGGTGAGACAGTTGAACTGTTCCTATGCAGAGTGGTAGAATTGAAAGCCAAATTGAATGCTATGGGAGAAGCAGTGGCAGATACTCTCTTGACTTTGATAATTTTGAGAGCTTTACCAAAATCCTTTAAGGTGTTGATCACATCTCTACAAGTGTCTGGTAGACAAGTTATTTTTGTGGAGTTGGTAAATTTACTTCATATTGAGGAGGCAAATCAAATTTAAAGAGATGAACTACCAGATAATACACTTTACTCAAAACAAGGGGGAAAGAAGCAAGATAACTTTAATAAAGGAGGATATTCATCCAAAGGAAAAGGGAAACAACCTCAATAGAAAGAAATGAAATATTGCAAAATCTGTGATATGGATAACCATGACACCAACAAGTGTTGGTTTAAGAATAAACAACCCAATGACCAAGATCACAAGAAAAAGGGAAAGGAGAAATACAAACCACAAAAGAAGAATAAGCAACCCAAAGGACATTTTGCTTATGAGGAATCATACTCAGACTCTGAGAGAGCACACAAGGTGCTCATGACCCACACATATTCTCAACCAAAGGATCCTATGTGGTATATTGATTTTTGTGCTAGAAAACACATGACTGGTGATAGATAGTGGTTTGAGACTTTTGAGGTAAACGAAGGCAAAACAGTGATAATTACTGATGATAAGACCTACCGAGTCCAAGGTGAAGGAGATGTTTTAGTCACTCTTCCTGATGGACATTGTGAAATTGAGAATGTTCTCTATGTTTTTTGATTGGTAAATATTTTGTTGTTCATTCCTCAGATATTGGATAAAAACATGGATATTGTTTTCAGAGTTGAGGACGGCAGGAAGTGATGCTTCATCACCAAAAATAGAAATCATGTAGAAAAAAGTTCATACAAGCATGTCTTATTTATCTTAGATGTCATTTCTAGGCCTCATGTTGCCATGTCGACAAACACAAAAGAAGCAACTTCTCTTTGGTACAAGAGATATTGGCATTTAAGTTCAGGATATCTTCTCGAGTTGAGCAAATATGAGATGGTGAAAGGTCTTCCTAATATTTCATTCACATTGCCAGTATGCTCAGATTGCTTAGAAGGGAAGCAAAATTGAGTACCATTTGAGGTGATCTCTTCATAAGCTAAGAAACCTTTGGAGTTGGTACACATCGATCTATGCAATCCTATGCCAAACAATTATGGTGGAAAGAGGTATTTTTAGTTGTTTGTTGATGATTACTCATGGAAGATGTGGGTTTTATTTTTAAAATTGAAATAAGAGGTATTTATGTACTTTTAGTAGTTCAAGAAGAGCATTGAGGAGTTAGGATGTTCCATCAAGACCATCCACTCATATCGACGGGGGAATATACCTCCAAATAATTTTTATCATTTTTTAATTCACATGGGATTAAGAGATAGTTGAAAATAGCTTATAATCCATAGAAAAATGGAGTTTCTAAGAGGAGGAACCATTCCATAATGGAAATGGTTCATTGTATGCTTAAGGGAGCACATCTTGAGTAGTAGTATTGGGCAAAAGTAGTGAATACAACAACGTACCTCCTGAATAGAGCACCCACAAAAGCTTTACAGGGTATGACTCCACAAGAAGCATGGAGTGGTAGGAAACCCTTCATTTCTCATCTAAGGATTTTTGGGTGTAAGGCTTTCATGCACATTCCAAAATAGAAGATAAATAAGTTAGATGAGAAAACCTTACAATGTATTTTTCTTGGTTATGATAAGCATTCAAAGGGATATGGATTGATCGATCCTTTAACCAAGAAAACACACATCAATAGAGACATGGTATTTGATGAAGCTTTCACATTAGATAACACATCTATAGCTATATACCTGGATGAAGAGGAGCCTAAGAAAGAGACTCCACCCCCATAGAACAAGGTTCCAAAATGGTATACTAGCACATTGAGAGATTCAAAGTTGACTTCACTTTTATATTTAACTCTAGATCGACCTTGCACATGCAATATGACTTAACATATGAGAGCAAAGGCATCAAATTCATAGGTTGATGAGCTTTACCAATAGTTTTATGAACTATCTATAGACGTAGAGGAAGACAAAGAAGTATATATGGATGATAAAAGGGTTTATATATCTGCATTGGATGATAATGAACCCACAAAAGTTCAAGATACCCTTAGTGAGCCTTAGTGGAAGGCTGCTATGGATGTTGAACATACATCTCTCATGAAAAATCACACATGGAAGCTAGTTGATCTACCTTCAGGAAAGAAGCCCATTGGCTGCAAATGGGTGTTCAAAGTGAATTATAAGGTAGATGGAACTATTGATAAGCATAAGATCCATCTTGTTGCAAAGGGCTATGCTAAAAAATAAGGAATATATTATAAAGAGACTTTTGCACCCACAACAAGAATGACTACCATTCGAGTACTTTGTTCCATGATAGCTCAGTTCGGATGGAAGTTACATTACATGGTTTCATAAGTGCCTTCTTGAATGGTGAATTGCAAGAAGAAGTGTATATGACCCAACCAGAAGGATTTGCCGATGAAGGGCAAGAACAAAAAGTTTACAAGTTTGTCAAATCCTTGTATGGGTTAAAATAAGCTCCACCAGATTGGTACATCAAAATGGATAGTCACCTATTGCAACATGGATTCAATAGAAGTTATTTAGATGCTAATCTCTATATCAAGAATAGTGGTTCTGACAAAGTGATTTTGGTACTTTATGTGGATGATCTGATCATCACTGGTAGTTTAGAGAACATGATCGATGTAGTAAAAGATGACTTGAAAAAATCTTTTGAAATGATAGATCTAGGAATTCTTCACTATTGTCTTGGTTTAGAAGTGACTCAAAAAAAGAATCATATCAGAGTGACATAAAATAAGTATGCCAAAACATTGATTAAAAAATATTGCATGACTGATTGTAAGCTAAAAGCAACTCCAATGGAACCAGGGCTTCAGTTATCACGATATGATACTTCTCCATAGGTAGATGGTACTCTCTATTACCAAATGATTGGAAGTCTCATATATCTAACAAACACCTGGCTAGATCTCAGTTTTGTTGTGGGTTATATTTCAAGGTTCATGTAGAAACCTCATGTGAGTCATTGAAAAATAGTAAAACGAGTTCTTCATCATGTCCATATTAGTATAGAATATGGCCTGGAGTACAAAAAGAATGACAATTTCTTCTTATAGAGATACATAGACTCAGACTATGTTGGATCCATTGATGATCGAAAATCAACTTTTGGATACATTTTCCATCTTTTATTTGAACTTGTCTCTTGGCATAATAAGAATCAACCGGTGGTTGTTTTATCTTCTATAGAGGTAGAATATCGGGTAGCACATGGAGTAGTCTATGAGGTGATATGGTTGAGTCACATTCTTTCAAGTATGGGTCTTCCAAAGAATCTACCAATTCACTTGTTTTGTA
Organism: Wollemia nobilis; assembly: GCA_028583015.1. Lineage (NCBI taxonomy): Eukaryota > Viridiplantae > Streptophyta > Pinopsida > Araucariales > Araucariaceae > Wollemia > Wollemia nobilis. The sequence goes on along the minus strand of JAQPPZ010017084.1, from coordinate 3,907,917 downwards.
AAAATCAAGGTGTTTTGAAGCTTTTCAAGAATCCAGTGTTTCATGAACATACCAAAAATATTGATACTCAATATCATTTCATTCGAGATGAAGTTCCAAGACACAAGATACAACTCCAGTACATTCCCACCAATGAATAGGTTGCAAATATTTTCACTAAGGCACTTGCACATGTTAAATTTAAATTATTTTGCAATGCACTTTATATTTCAAAATAATGTAATAAGGGGGAATGTTAGCATAGAATATATTTTTGCTTTATCTATTACATTATTATATTTATACAAGAAGATGCCTAAGATGTTTAGGTAGTTAGTCGGGTGGTTTAAGTAGTTTCAAACCATATGAACTACCTCAATGAGGTTATTTAGTATTGCTCCATTTTCAATACAAAGCTAATGTTCAGATATTATTTCAATGTAGTCCTTCTTGGGTTACCCCTATTGCTTCATGAATATGTCTTTTACTTAATATCTCAAATTTCTCTTTTGAAAAATTATCTAAGAATATCCCTTTAATTCTATTAGCTGTAATCTTTGAGATGATTTTATAGAAAGTATTACATGAAGAGATAGGTCTATAATTTCTAAAATATTATGGATTATCTTTTTTTAGAATCAAAACCCAAAAAGTGGAATTTATGGATCCTAACAATTGTCCCTTAATCCTTGATTCTTCTACAACTTTTAAAATATACTCCTCCATAAGTTCATAAAAATCAATTGTCCATCCATCTAGACCTAGAATTGTCTCTTTTTGGAATGATTTGACAATTGAATATACCTCCTCCTTGGTGATTTCTGAGAACAAAGCTTCTTTTTGTTCCTCATTGACCATCTTGGGCAAATTTATAACTAGTTTGATTCTCTCTTCTATATTTGTTATGTTTGGATCTTTATACAAGTCTTTGAAGTAATTTATTGCTAATGGTGCCAACTCTTGGAATCTTCTCAAAGTGTTTTCATTCTCCTCTTTCATTTTTCAAATTGTGTTTGTATATTTCTTTTGTTTTGCATATTTTTTTTTTTTTTTTTTTTTGTATTTTCAACCCCCTGTTCTAGCCACAAAGCCCTACTTTTCATTCTCCATTTTGTCTCCTCCCATTCTATCAATTCTCTCTTCTTTTTTTCCATTTCTTTGACTTGAATGATTTCATTTTCTAAAAATACTTTGTTATCTTTGATACTCTAAAGCTGATTTGGAGAAGATTCAATTTTAATATGTTTTTCCTTTGCTTCCTAGTATTTTGCTTTGGTCCAACTTAATGTGACTTATTTTATTCTCTTAAGATTACTTCTAAACTGAAACATGGTTGTCTCTTATGAGGTTGGGTCATAATGCCTCCATTCTATTCTTACTATATCTTGAAATTCTTCATCCCTTATCCAAATAAGATTAAATTTGAAAGGACATGATGGTTTATCCTCATCCTTTTCTAGTTGCAAAAGGATTGAAGAATAATCTGATCCCCTTCTTAATCTATACAAGTTTTTATCTTATTATAAACTAAAATATGTCTAATTTTTTAAATATCTCATGACTCCCAAATATATTTTTATTTTTTGTTGGTTCTATATCACTTAATCTAATACTTTAAATTTTTTAGAGGAAAAAAAAGTCATCTAATAGATTCATTTTGGCTTGTTCTCCTGTTATTTCACTTTTGTTGTAACAAAGTTGAAATTCCCCCACCACTAAATTTTATTTATTTCACTTTAACATTTCAAAAGCAAAGAGATCGAAAAAAATGTTTGAAGTCAACAACAATGAGTAAGTGATGTTCGTGGTACCAGAAATATATTACTATCAAATGCGGTTTGAGATAATGATCGTGCTTTTAAATATGCTTGTATATAATTATACGAATGTACTGTTTAAACGAATGGTTTTGAATCAGGGGAAATAAATTATACACTTCAACCATAATGGAATCTCAATCTCAAAAGATTTTAGAGCTCAAAAGTAAACAGTGAGGGAATTGACGACCATTGAGTTTGACATGCACCTCGTATTCAAAGAAATGCTCTTAGCCAATAGTCACTATCAAATTTACATATAAAGATGTAATCAATTAATAATAAATAAAATAAAATTATTAAAATATATTAATTTAGTTGAATATATTTTCAAAAGTAATCTAAATCAAATTGTTATTATGATGTTAAGAATAAAGAACAACTTAAAGACTGATACAAAGATACCTAAATAAAGACTGATAATTTGTTTAGTATTGTTTATAGCCTTTCGTTTAAACAGCAATTTTGTGGTGGGTAGACCGAGCCCTAGTGGAGGAAATGCTACGCTCTTTATAAGCAGCCAAATGTCACAAGCTTTCTGCAATTTTTAAGGTAGGAAATGAAGTCTACTTAATGATAAAACTATGAAATTTTAAATAAAAAAATTAACAATTAAATTTAATAAAATAAAATTATATATCATAATTAAGTAATGAAAGCATAGTAAAATTCAATCAAAGCATAGTAAAATTCAAGGTTGAATTGTGATTTAGTGGTACTTTTGTCATGCTTTTAAGCCACTATCTCGTGTGTGAATTTTTTTTTTTTATAAAGTTCAAACTAACAAGCTGGGTCGGTAGAAAGGAAAAATCATGAAGTTTCCCTCTTAGCCCCCCATTTTTTTAAATTCTACGTTATAGAACGAAGGCGTCCCCGCGTATCCATGGGTTTTACAGAGTTGTTCACAATTATTTAATTTTTAATAATTGATAAATGTAGGATTTAAATTATAAAGGTTGTTTTTACCAAATCTATTTTGTAAAGTTATTGTTGACCAGGTTCAAAGGCTAAATGAAGACTACCTTACTTAATATTCACAGTTTCGACCTAATGCATACTCAAAAGATTCAAATCAAACTACAAACTGCTTCCAAAATTAAACCTAAAAACATTTACCAATCTACTAACCTTCGGATACCTTTGTGTTCATGTGTTCACAGTTTTTTTTTTTGGTACGTTGAATTCCTCGTTGATATTACGTGCTTCATTTGTCATGCTTTTTAAGCCACTACCTCGTGAAAATAGGCGTTTTTTTGAAGTTCAAAGTAATGGAACGCTACCTGGGTCGGTTCCACTTAGCCTTTATTTTAAGGAACGATTTGAGCCGGCGTCCCGCGTATCGATGCGCTTTATCTCTTTACAGTTGTTTTAGGGTGCGGTGAATTCCTCATGGAAGGTTCGAATTTGTCTTTACATTATGAGTGGGTCTTGACAACTACCTACTCCACCATCATTATAATATGACTGCAGCCTTTTAAACGTGAGGATTCAAAGAAAACCCACTTCTTCAAAATGTTCAACAGCGCTAAATTGCTTTTGAGGACTGATATTGTTTATGTCGCTGGTATACAATCTTATTTGAATGTCTTCATGATAATGATAATCATAAACCTAAATTCTCCTAGGTATGTGTTATATAAGAAACACACTTGAGCTTCTAATTCATCCAAAAGCGGAAGTGAAGATGGCCAGCAGCCGCAAGCCCCATGCTGTTGTTGTTTCTTTTCCCGTGCAAGGTCACATTAATCCCATTCTTCATCTTGCACAAAAGCTCGCTTCTCACGGTTCCTCAGAAGAGGGTGTTATGTCATCCTGCGGTGGGTTGTTGGTGTTTGTATTCTTATGGAAGTTTTCTCTAATAAATAAATATTATAAAAAGATACGGTTAGATATTTAGTGTGTTTGTATCAAGGTTGACGTTATACTCTTATGTCGATAAGGCAAGTTGATCTTAAGAATCATTTGGGCTATTTCCCAATGTTTTTGGGAGTGTAGATGGTACCTGTCGGTGAAATAAATACAAGAGGAGATTGATTTTGCTTCATCTTCAGAGCCATTTTGCTGGTAAAATTATGCTTAGGGATTAATATGTGCACCAAGCATTTGCGGTCCGTTTCGCATACGATGATGGAATCTTTTAATTTCCCCTCTACTTGTTTCGTTTATTCAGTTACAGGAAGAATTTTTATTGTAAAACTTTTTTAAGGTTAGTGGATTGGCAAGTGTAAGTATGGTTGGACATTTATCAAAAAGAGACCTAGGATCAAATCTCAGAGGAACCCTACCCTTTGTAAATGTAGTAGTCTGCTCCAAAACTTCTAAGTGAGCGCCAGAAGATGACGAACACCAAGGGGCCTATGGTCCCCATCTCAGGCCGGATCAACAAAAACGAAACAAATAAGTTTATTGAAAACAGTCCCTTTGATTTAAACCCTAAACTGACCAGTTAATAATTACTGTAACTTATAACCAACTCTATATAATAAAAAAAAAATTAAAAAAGCATTATAAAATCTCCTTAGTTAAGGACGCGTATTTTTAATTTTTTTTTTTGGTTCACAAAGGGGTAGTAGAAAGTTTTTGCTTCACTTTTCTAAAGGGGCAACGACATGTTTTGTGCTTGTCATTTAATAATTTTAAAAATATGAAGAGTCTCGTGGGGAATTGGGGAATTTTTAGTGGTATGTTTTAGTTTTTATGTAGAAGTTCTGAGTTTAAATTTATGTATAGGAGGACCATGTCCCTTTCAAAAGTTTGCATCTTTTCTTAAAATTTGTTGTATCTTTCATGAGAGATATTGTAGTGGTATGTCTTTGGGTTTTCACGGGGAAACTCAAGTTATGGTAAAAGGGACCGAAATCACTTTAATAAAATTCATGGTTTACAATATTTTTTTATTCAAAAGGGATAGGTCAATTGGTAGTGGCTGAGTACTTGTTGGTTGGTGGACTACCTCAGTTCAATTTCTTAGACGATTAAGGTACTATTAACTACGTTTTTATTTAATAGTTGATCTATTGATTTGGACAAAGAATGGAGCTACAAGGGAGTACACTCCAAAGTTGGGATATAAGACTTTATTGGAATATAACAATGACAATCTAGCATGGTGGTGGAAGACACTTTGGAAGTAAAAAGCTTCATTGAAGATCAAACTGTTCTTATGGCTTGTCATGAAAAATAAGGTTTTGACATGAAAAGTACTATAGAAGAAGAACTAGAATGTTCTATGAAGGTGCCATTTATGAAGTCAAACAATGAAAAAATTAATCATTTATTGGTAGATTGCTCCTTTACTAGAAATTTGTAGAGGGAGGTTATAACATGGTTCAAACTTCCTATAAGATGGCAAGACGATTCCTTAGGTAAGTGCTTAAAATCTTGGTTTGAAGATAGGTCATACAAATGTTTTAGCTCTCTCATTGTTTGTGCCTTGTGAAGTATGGCTATCTAGGAATGCAAGAATTTTTTAGGATCAAGAGAAGCCTACTTTTTAGGCCTCCTCCCAAATCATCGATAGTTTTAATAATTGTAAGGTTCTGGTAACAACAAAGGTAAACAAATAAATCATCCCTCCAAAGATTGATAAATCATGGGCCTAGGGTTTTTTTTATGGGACTAGACAAGGGTCTTAGAGTTTGTGGAATAGGAGGATTATTATATATTTTTTATTCTTATTAATTTAAATTCAAGGCTGTAGTGGGAGAAGGTTCTAATAATTATGTTGAAATTATAGCACTCAAATTGTTGGTTCACTTGACAAAATAATAAAAAATACAAAAAATTCAAATATACAAAGACTCATAAATGGTAATAAACTAGATGTTTAGTGTTTTAAGATTGAAAACATGATTTTACAATCCATCTTCTTTCAAATAAAAGAAGTTGTGGATCGAAGTGAAGCTTTTACTTTTTGACATATTTATAGAGAACTAAATAGGAAAGTAGATGAACTCTCAAAGAAGGTGTTTCAAATTGAACCAAATACATGCTTAGTACAAGAATTTATTGAGAACAATGCAATGCAACTGGTCTATATCTCTAGTTAGGGGATTAAATTTAATCTAGTTAAAGCAAGGGCAATTAAAACAACTTTTTCAAAAAAACTCAAAAGTAAATGATTCAAAGGATATTGGTTGACAAATTGTAAAGGTGTCTAAAAATAAAACTTAACCCGATAAAAATAGCTAGTTATGATGTATACAACCCGAATTTTAAGTCATTATTGAAACTTTGAAAAAATCTCAATTTGAAAAATGTAAACTCATTTTTTAAATATAAAATTATTTTTTTTAGAAAAAAATATTATATAATTATGAAACACAAATTACAATATAGCATATAGTTGTATTTTTTTTTTAATTCTTAAATTCTTAAATTTCGCCATATTAATTTTAATCTGCTGGTTAGATGCAATATCCATAGTTGACTTTATAGGGAAGACAAATTATTCTTGTTGAGATACTGTAGTAATATGTTTTTAGGTTCTTATTTAGGAGATTCTAGTTCAATTCAATCCACAAGGGACAAAATATTTCAAAAACTATGCTTTACCTAAAAAACAAAACAATTAATAGTAACCAAGTAATTATCTATAAACTATTCGATTCTATTTCTTGAACAATCAAAATTTTATTAAGTTTATTTTTACTAATAAATTTTATTTAAAAAAGCCTAAAACCAAAGTTTATATTTCACTTATATTACTTAGTTTTCCCCTCAACATTGACTAATGCTGTTAAAATATGTTTGTCCACATTGGAACTCACGATTTACTAATTTGGGTAAACGGGTAGGTTGGAGGGCACATGGTGCCCTTAAAAGCACGAACACCAAAGGTCTACCTCTCTTGGATGTGAACGATTTCCTCCTAATATTTCCTCGAGACAATGTTTTAGGGATATTGACATTTATTTAGTAAATTTCATGTTAGAGTCTATGGTGGATTTAAAGAGAGTTCTGTTGACAGAGAAGGGAAATAAAAGCAAAATGTTTTTGTTTTAAAGGTTAGGTGGATTGTTAGTTGTTTGTTTAGTTAGATATTTATTAAGAAGAGATTTAAGTTTAAACTTTGGAGCATGGATGTTGCAAAGATAGAGTTTGATCTGAATCCTTTGAGTGCCCAATAGAAAGATAACGATGGTATGAATCCCAAGCAATCAATGGTCCCCATCACACTATATTAACAAAAATAAAGTGGTATAAGCTTGTTGGAGACAATCCATGTAAATATTACACTTAACAGTTACTAAAAATAATATGTATGTAACCAACTCCTTCTCTATAAAAAAAATAAGCTATTTTGATATTTTTATACGTAACTTTAGATATATACATAACTTAATTATTTGAAGTTAACCATTAATCATTAATAAAAACAAGGTGTTTATGTGGAATAGAAACCACAATGTTTTAAAATATCTTTAATGTAATCAATGATCTTGAGAGAAGCATGAACTAGAGCTCCAACAAGAGATTATGAAAGGTTGAGAAATAAAAATGGCAGATGGGGTTTTGAATGAAGGGAGATTTTAGAAGAGAAAATTTTAGTGGGATTTCAACATGATAGAAGAGTGGTTTTTCAAAAAGGATTTGCAAAAAGCATAGTGGATTTAATAGAAATAAAGGGGAGGCATGAAATGGCTGAAGTGCAACAATTTTTAGTGTGAATGATAATGAAAATTAATGAGGAAGAGATGCTTACAAGGGATAAAAATGAGGAGGAACCGCAAAAGACAACACACATTTGATGGAAGACGAAGAGGATGGTAGAAATCACTATAAAGGCATTGTAGAGAGATCATTGAAAAGTCATATTTGCATGAGCTTTAAATATTTTATGGGAGACGAAGAGGATGGTAGAAATCATTATAAAGGTAGTGCAGAGGGATCATTGAAAATTTATATATTGTATGATCTTTAAATAAAATAAGGAGGGAACATGTGATTGTCTAATATCTAAAAGCTAAAGATGAGGAGGAACCGCGAAAGACAACACACATTTGATGGAAGACGGAGAGGATGGTAGAAATAATTATAAAGGTAGTGCAAAGAGATCATTGAAACTCATATTTGCATGAGCTTTAAATATTTTATGGGACACAAAGAGGATAGTAGAAATCATTATAAAGGTAATGCAGAGAGATCATTGAAAAGTCATATTTGTATAAGCTTTCAATAAAATAAGGAGGGAACATGAGTTTGTCTAATATCTAAAAGCTATAGAACTCACTAAAGTAGATTTGGAGGAGAAATATGGAGGTACCTTTTAAATATTTTGAGTAATAGGGAGAAATATGGAGGTACCTATATAAGATTTTGAGTAATATGGACATAAGATGGAAGAGGTTATGGGACATAGTAAAATAACATATGTGGGTGTTATGAATATGATAATATCTCTTAATAATGGTGAATTATACTGTATATATTCATTTTCCAAAGACAAATTGCTTTGGAGAAAAGAGTCCAACCCCGTCTATCATCCAAAAAGTCCCATTTAACCAATCTCCCATATTCTTTTAATTCAAAACTAAAATTTCCTTGACTTTGTCAATATTCACACAATTCTTAATCCGATGACGCAACAACCTCTACCAACCAATTTCACCCTCCAAACACCTAATGATACACTTAGAAGAAGGAACCTTACCTTTAACTTGGATGTTAAGTAACCCAAGACTGCCCTCCTTCATAGGAACAATACAATACTTCCATGAAATTAGGGGAACCTTCCTCGAACCATCTGTATTTCGTGATACAAGTCTCTAGTATTTCAAGTGGGTGGATCTTTGGGATGGAAACATTGGTAATTGGACACCGTGGCAACAACTGATTGTTAAATTTAAACTAAAGTCATTCAATAGGTATGTAATGTAGCAAATGCAAAGTCTTCTTCCTATGAAGAAACTTTATAAGCTTTCCAATGGTCATTTTGGTCATGGAAGGATTGGAGGTGGAAATATGGAAAACCAATTTGGTGTTTTAAAGTCTCTAAAATTTATCAGTTAATGGTTCTTGGAATTCCATTTGGTGACATTCTAAACATCAGATGGGATTTGATTTGTTCTTGCAAAAAATGAAAGAAGCGTCTCCCCAGGGTTTGGAAGTTATGAGTTTCCATGCAGTTGAAGGTGTTTCCCTGGTTAGTTATTATGCGGAGTCTTAAAATTAAGGCTCGTTTAGCCAAATCGATGCTTGCATCAAATGCTTGTTCCAGTTGTGGAAAAAATGAAACAATTAAGCATATTTTTTGGGAATGTCTGAGAATGAGAAAGGTATGGAGAAAGGCAGTCTGGTTGTATGACAATGTTATTCAGGGACAACTAAGGTGGAAGGCAGTGTTGTTTGGAGACTCAATTGACTGTTGGAGCCATAGAAGGATATTTTGGCACATTATAAGACTCTCTATCTTGTTCAATCTTTGGAAAGATAGATGTAGTCTGATTTTTAATAATGAGGAGGATTTATTATATTTCATAAAAATTAATTTAATTAGAAACTAAATAAAACTATGGTGAAAGAAGAAATGAAAAATAATTCTTCACCAAAATTTACTACAAAGTAGTAAATTGGGTGTAAGTAACCTAATTATGTAACAATTAGGTGCTCACCAAATTTATCCAATTCTAATTGGATTAAAAAGGGATTCTAGAATTTTTATTATTCTATTGTTTAAAAATCCATCCCTATTTTCTACATGGGCCTATCTTCATTAATGGAAATTAGGTGGAAATTCTCTCCTTTTTCACTATTGATCTTAATTATGGACCTAACATATTATCTAATAATAGGTTAGTTTGGAATTGTCTCTAGAAAAAAAGACCACCTACTTTTGGTGGACTCCCTTTTCTACTCTTTGAATTATCCTCCACATAAGACAAAATGGCTTATCTAAAAGATATATTTTAATATTCAAATAATAGGGCCACTATTTGGCTCATGAGTGGAGAAGTTTCCCTATAAATAAAGGACATCTTGTGAAGAAATGGGGGAGGAAGTCTTGGAAGTCTAGGGAGTATGCTCTCCACCTTGGTGGATCAGAAACCAGAAGGCTTGAGAGATTTTCTTAGTTGAAGAATTAGGCATTCTTGGAAGAATAGAAGAAGTCAAAGCAAGGACGATCTTGAGAAGAGCCACCTTATAAGAGGAGTTTTAGGTTGGTGGTTTCCTATTTCTTATTGGAAGATGCATAGTAAGAATGAATTTACTATACTAGTTACAAGCATTGGTTATAGCTTCATTTATTATTTAAATGATAGACTATAGTATAATTTACAAGATTATTTGAAACTTAATGAAAAAACTACATTACTTATAATTCTATATGGTAGAAATGCTTAATTGACTCAAATTATTACTAGTGAAACTTATTCCAAATACATCACCACCCCAAAAATCCTACAATCTTCATAATTGCTATTGTGGATACACTACTTAGAGAGCACAGGTGCTTATATTAGGCCTCATAATCCTATTGCAGTGCATGTGGGTTATATTCCATTGCCTAAGAACAACTTGTGTGATGTTTTCTTTAAATATGATTTTAACCAAAGGAACGATTGAATCTATACTAGTATGATATGAATCGAATTGAGGTATTGCTTGAGTCCCTAATATGTGTGGATTACCATAAGCATATGAATTGAAGATATCTTTGAATTATTAGTGAGGGTAGATGATGATTAAGCTTTTTTTTTTCCTATTACTCGAGTGTGTATTTAGGAAAAAATAATTCTAATTTTTTTTCATCACTCAATTTAGCCTGCAAATATTGCTAACATGGTCTCTTTGAACGATTCTTCATGTTTTAAAAATAAAAAATTAGAAACAAATACTTAGTAGAATTATGATGACAATATGATATTACACTAGCAAGAGCAGGCTGGGATTTTTCCCTTATTGCCATCATGGATTCAGTAACCCCCAAAACCATCAATTTTGTACCTCCTTAGCTCACTATCAAATGGAAGAATTGTACTAGCATGCATTGATTCTAGGGTTTCTCTGAGTGAAAAAAGAAAGAATATAATCAAACTAAAAATCTCCTAATATTCGCTTATTGAAATTATTGGGTCTTATGCGACAATCAAACATAGAATTTGTTGTGCACATCTAGAGGTAAAAACATTGAATTATCACCTGGTTCTATGCTGGTCCTCCCTATGTTGATCACAATGATGGCACGTAATGAAAAACATCTCCCTAATAGTGTCGATTACCTTAAAATGACTCTTACTTAGTTGGCATCAATCAACCATTCACAGTTGATGCATTCATAGGGATTTTCCTATCATTAAAGTTATTTGGCTAAACCTAGTTATATTTCTTAGCCCCCTTCGTCTCATTGACTGCTTGACCATATTCTTTCAATCATCAAAAACCTTGGCATAGTTTGATCGAATGACAAGTGGTTATCCCAATAGTGGGTGGTGACTGTTGATTACTCAGTTTCAACACGTATGGGTTAAGGCAAGAAAATTCATTTTAGAGAACACCATTCGATTAATTAGGAAACCCATAATGGCTAGATGACCATACGAAGGTGACCATGCCAGCCAAAAAGTATTCATCTAGCCATGGAGGCTAGGCCACGCGTGGGGTTACCGATGCAGGTTGATCAATGAATTAAAGATACGATTGCAGACATTGGGACTAGGGTAAGTTATTATATGGGAAAAATAGTTGGGTCAATTTGCTATACAATCATTGGACATATAGGAGGTTGATGCTATATAACCATTGGTTGTTATCCTCAAAGTCGATCAGAGGATTATAAATTTATATAAAAATTTATAAGTAGAAGTATAAAAAGGGTGTGTCCTCAATTAAGAAAGAATTATGTTATAAATAAATAACATATACCATACAAAATAAAATTAGTTTTTATACTATTAAATAAAAGAAATAATGATTATGAACGAATTAAATGTGTGGAATTTAATTCATTGATTGATTTTATATCAATCTTGGAGAATGGATTTAGAATTCATTCTCAAGGGAATTCATGGGATTCCCTATAATATCAACTAGACTTCTCCAAAATATGATTTCGATGATCATCATAAACATAAGCAAGGATTTATAAAATTCTCAAGGTGGTTTAGAGAAAGGAATTAGGAAATTCCTTAATTGCATCATGAATTTTAAAGAAACATATGAGTTCCTTAAGTGTATGTCAAAATGATGGCTTAGAGAAAGGAACTGGGAAATTCCTTAATTGCATCATGATTTTTAAATGAAACAGTTGGGTTCCTTTAATGGCATAATTGATTGAAAGGGATCCATATATACCCTTCCATAATTGTATTATTTTACATCTTAAGTTTATGAATGAGAGGAAAAACATATTTTGGAGGTTGGGTTTATTCCCTTGAGGGTTCCCAAGATAAACAATGTGTCACTTATTTATGGTTTTATTTGTAAATTCTTGTGTATGATGCATTTACTTTCAAAATGATAATGTTATAAGTTGAGGAGATGTTGTTTTCTTTGATATATAAAATGTGTAAACTTTTAAGCCAATATGACAATGTTTACAGTTGTGAACTACTATTTGATTTATAGTCAAACTATGATGCAAATAATGTATGCTTAGCTTTAATATGTTGTTGATTTAAAGAGATATGGTTATGTCATTTACTTTATGCACTGCTACTGGTTAAATGAAGTATGAATTATGTAATTAACTAGATTCACCTTTCAACAAATAGCGCTTGATATATTCAATGGTTGAATAGATATAGAAAGTGTAATTAATGGAATATAGACCTTGTTCAATTTGTTATCTCTTGTAATGTTTATTTTACAATCTCAAGGATTATAATGTAATGGGTTCTATACCTTAAATATTAATTGGATTATGTTGAACTATTTAATTCATAAACATTCATGAATGGTTTAACCTGAAATACTGCAAAAATGATAACAAATTATGGAATAATTCGAGTTGGAGCTCAAAGTGGGTTGGAGCCCACAAATGGCTATTTGGACTTGAGTTATAAACCAAGTCAAAGCTTACATTTTGAATTGATATTTGAATGTACATGAGTAGGTACTCCCATGATGGCGGGAAATGAACTTAATTGATTCATTAATATAACCAAAGGGATGCCTAATATAAAAAGGTGATCAAATAGGCCTTAAAAGAAATAATAAAATATAATCATGCTTAAGATGATCAATCCAAGGATTGTGTAAGTTTGATCACGTGTAGTGATTTTGTTATCTTAGTGGTCCCATCAAGGAGATATGGGTAGAAACTAAGATTGATGATAACCATTGGTGTGGTTACTTCATCTATGATGGATTTCCATATATGTGGTTTTCCATCTTCAAGGCATTCACTTATATACTGGTCTTGGTGGATAGTATGGTGAAGGGTGATTTCCCTTTGGTGAGGGATGAAACCTAACACTTTGGTGAGCATTCTCATACTTTGATGGTATGAGGGTTTCGTAGAAGCTGATCACTTCTACTCAAGAGTGACTCTGATCAAGTCTTAATATCTCTTGATGATATTTGCCTTGATAACTTACAATCCAGTTGGAATGATTCTATCTTAGATCATGATTATGTCCCTTACTCTTGGAAGATAAATAAATGATATATATATATATATATATATATATATATATATATATATATATATATATATATATATATATATAATTGAGTAGTAACAATTGGGGTTGTTACAAGATCTTTATACAATTCTTTGAAGTAATTTATTGCTAATGGTGTCAACTCTTGGAATCTTCTCAAAGTGTTTTCATTCTCCTCTTTCATTTTCCAAATTGTGTTTGTATATTTCCTTTGTTTTGCATAATTTTTATTTTTTTTGTATTTTCATCCCCATGTTCTAGCCATAAAGCCCTACTTTTCATTCTCCATTTTGCCTCCTCCCATTCTAACAATTCTCTCTTATTTTTTCTAGTTCTTTGACTTGCATGATTTCATTTTCTAAAAAAACTTTGTTACCTTTGGTATTGTAAAGTTGATTTAGAGAAGATTCAATTTTAATAAGTCTTACCTTTGCTTCCTAGTATTTTGCTTTGGTCCAACCTAATATGAATTATTTTATACTTTGGTCCAACCTAATATGACTTATTTTATTCTCCTAAGATTACTAGTAAACTGAAACATGGTTGTCTCTTATGAGATTGGATCTAATGCCTCCATTATGTTCTTATTATGTCTTAAAATTCTTCATCCTCAGCCAAATGAGATTAAATTTGAAAGAGCATGGTGGTTTATCCTCATCCATTTCTAGTTGTAAAAGGATTGGAGAATGATCTGATCCCCTTCTTGATCTATTCAAGTTTTCATCTTATTGTAAACTAGAAATATGTTTAATCTTTTAAATATCCCATGAATTTCAAATAAATTGTTTCTTTATATAAAAACAATTTTTGTTGGTTCTATATCACATAATCTAACACTTTAAATTTTGTAGAGGAAAAAAATCATTAAAAATCTGTTTAATCTTTTAAATATCCCATGACTCTCAAATAAATTGTTCCTTCATATAAAAGCAATTTTTGTTGGTTCTGTATCACATAATCTAACACTTCAAATTTTGTAGAGGAAAAAAGTCATCTAATAAATCCATTTTGGCTTGTTCTCCTCGTATTTGTAAGAAAGTTTAAATTCCCCCACCACTAAATTTTATTTATTTCACTTTAACATTTCAAAAGCACAGAGATCGAAAAAATTGTTTGAAGTCCAACAATAATGAGTAAGTGATGCTCGTTAAGGATCGTGCTTTTAAATATACTTTTATATAATTATACGAATGTACTGTTTAAACGAATGGTTTTAAATCAGCGGAAATAAATTATATACTTCTACCATAATGGAATCTCAATTTCAAAAGATTATAGAGCCCAAAAGTAAATAGTGAAGGAATTGACGACCGTTGAGTTAGTCACTATCAAATTTACATATAAGATGGAATCAATTTATAATAAATAAAATAAAATTATTAAAATAATTGAATAAATTTTCAAAAGTAATCTAAATCAAATTCTTATAATGATGTTAAGAATAAAAAACAATTTAAAGATTGATATAAAGATACCTCAAAGAAAGACTGATAATTTGTTTAGTATTGTTTATAGCCTTTGGTTTAAACATCAATTTTGTGGTGGGTAGATTGAGCCCTAGTGGAGGAAATGCTACGCTCTTTATAAGCAGCCAAATGTCACAAGCTTTATGCAACTTTTAAGGTAGGAAATGAAGTCTACTTAATCATAAAATTATGAAAGTCTAAATTAAAAATTTAACATTTAAATTTAATAAATAAAATTATATTTCAAAATTTAATAATGAAACCATAGTAAAATTCAAGGTTGAATTGTGATTAAGTGGCACTTTTGTCATGCTTTTAAGCCACTATCTCGTGAAAATACGCATGTCGGATTTTTTTGTTTTTTAAAAGTTCAAAGTAACAAGCTGGGTCGGTAGAAAGGAAAAATCATGAAGTTTCCCTCTTAGCCCCTTTTTTTAATTCTACATTATAGAACGAGGGCGTCCCTGGGCTTTACCGAGTTGTTCTTTAGGGAGTTCATTTTTAATAATTGATAAATATATAGTTTAAATTATAAGGGTTATTTTTATAAATTTATTTTGCATAGTTATTCTTGATCCGGTGCAAGGCTAGGTGAAGGCTACTTCTGTAGCACCCGGTGCAAAGGCCACCTGAAGGTTACTTTGTTAGCACGTAATTATGCACTCAGAAGATTTAAATCAGACTATCTTTGCAAACAGGTTGTTTCCAAAATTGAGCCTCTTCTTAGTAAATAACAAAACAGATAAACACTTACAATCTGCTTCCAAAATTAAACCTAAATATCTTCTTAATACAAACACTTACCAATCACAGTTTTTAGTACTTCCTTCTTAATATTACGTGCTTCATTTGTCATGCTTTTTAAGCCACTACCTCGTGAAAATAGACGTTTTTTTGAAGTTCAAAGTAATTCAATGGGAGGTTCCACTCAGCCCCTTTTTTTAGGAGCGATATGAGACGGCGACCCGCGTATCGATGCGCTTTACCTCTTTACAGTTGTTTTAGGGTGCGGTGAATTCCTCATGGAAGGTTCGAATTTGTCTTTACATTATGAGTGGGTCTTGGCAACTACCCACTCCACCATCATTATAATATGACTGCAGCCTTGAAAACCCACTTCTTCAAACTGTTAAACAGGGCTAAACTGCTTTTATGGACTAATATTGTTTATGTCGCTGGTATACAATCTTATTTGAATGTCTCCATGATAATGATAATCATAAACCTAAATTCTCCTAGGTATGTGTTATATAAGAAGCACACTGAGCTTCTAATTCATCCAAAAGCGGAAGAGAAGATGGCCAGCAGCCGCAAGCCTCATGCCGTTGTTGTTCCTTTTCCCGTGCATGGTCACATTAATCCCATGCTTCATCTTGCACAAAAGCTTGTTTCTCACGGCTTCATTGTCACTTTAATAACTACGAATTACAATCATTCTCGAATCATTCATGCCCACAAATGTATTGGTTAAGGCGGGGAGAGGATCCGTTTGAGAGCCATCCCCGATGGCCTCCCGGATGGCGATAAGAGAGCCGATTTTGCAAGGCTGGCTCGTGTGACAGAGAATAGCATGGGACCTGCGCTCCACACCCTCATACACCACATTAACGCCATGGAAGAGCACAAGGTCACGTGCCTCATCGCTGACGTCTTTGCATCGTGGGCACTGGACGTTGCCAGTAACTTTCAAATAGAAACCGCCGCTTTCTGGCCTGGGCTTATCGCTGCATATGCCATTATCTATCACATGCCAACCTTGACATCTAAAGAGTAGGTTTCTAAAGAGTATCATAATCGCTGGATTATTCAAATATCTTTTTTCTGTTTCTGATGTAATGTTATCTGTCTTGTTTGGTTGATGCAGACATTCCAGAGAAAAACGAAATGGTGAAGTATCTGCCCTCCATGCCGAGTGTGTGTTATGCCAATCTTCCATGGCTGATTGGAAGCGAATCAGACATGGAGTTTCGTTTCCAGTTCTGGCTACGCAGCATCAGTAGATTCTATGCAACTCTTTCCACGGTCTCGAAGCTTCGATAATCTGTTCCCCAAAGAGGCCGGTATTTGCCCGGTAGGCCCTTTGATCCCTCCAGACATGCGGGACGCCATCACAGAGAAAGAGGAGTGTTTGCGTTGGTTAGATAGGCAGTGTTTGGGGTCTGTAATTTATGTGTCGTTCGGGAGCAGTATCGTGTTGAAGGAAAAAGAAGTGGAGCACTTGGCGTTGAAGGAATAAGAAGTGGAGACCCGGTGGGTTGTTTTGTGACGCACTGTGGATGGAATTCAACGTTGGAGAGCATCACGGCGGGCGTGCCGATGCTGTGTCGACCTTGCGTGGCCGATCAGTTTCTCAACTGTGCATACATCGTCCATATTTGGAAAATCGGGCTGGCGTTGAAGACGAACGAGGATGGGATCGTGGAAAAAGAGGAGATCGAGGAGTGCATTAGGAGAATAATGACAGGTGGAGGAGCTGAGATTCGGGAGAGAACAAGAAAGTTGAAGGAATGTGCAGTGAATGCCGTTAAGAGAGGGGGGTCGTCTTCCATCAACTTCAATGAATTTTTAAAATCCATGAAACGGAATATAGGGTGATGACTTTTAAAAACCCGAAAGCAATTGGCCATTGGTTGATTAGAAAGTTGCATGGTGATGACGATGTTAAGAGCAATTAATTGCCCTTTGATTGATTAAAAATTTGGATGGTGATGTCGATGTTATGAATAACAGATTTCCAGTATATTGGTTATTAGTGTGTTTGTATTGTAATGGAAGTTTTCTCTAATAAATAAAAAAAAATAGAAAGATACGGCTAGATATTTAGTGTGTTTGTATCAAGGTTGACGTTATACTCTTATGTCGATAATGCAAGTTGATCTTAAGAATCATTTGGGCTATTTCCCAATGTTTTTGGGAGTGTAGATGGTACCTGTCGGTGAAATAAATACAAGAGGAGATTGATTTTGCTTCATCTTCAGAGCCATTTTGCTGATAAAGTTATGTTTAGGGATTAAGATGTGCACCAGCCATTTGCCGTTCGTTTCGCATACGATGTTGGAAACTATTAAATTCCCCTCTACTTGTTTCGCTTTTCAAGTGTAGTGGTAGAATTTATTATAAAAAGCATTATAAAATCTCTTTAGTCACGGAGGAATTAAGGACGTGTTTTTTTATAATTTTTTTTTTTTTTGGGTTCGCAAAGGGGTAGTAGAAACTTTTTGCTTCACTTTTCTAAAGGATTTAATAATTTTAAAGACTACGGAATCTCGTGAGGAAACTATAATCGCATGTTATCAAACCCACCTACGTTTAAATTTTGCTATAAGAGGATAAAATCTATTTTTAATTTATTTTAAATCAAGTTCGAGTTCGTATTGGAATGAAAAAATTGATATGTCTAAAACTTAGTAATAAAATTGGATATATAATAAATGTATATATATTTTAAAATATATATATTTTTAATTTTTATATAAAATTTAAAATCAAATATACTATATATATATATATTTTTTTTAAATATAAACATTTTTATAACTTTATCTAAATATAATAATTTTTTAACAAGAAGATTCTTAAAGGTTAAATAATAATTTATTTGAAATATAAATTATAAGTTTTCTATCAATTATAATAAATAATAATAATAATAATAATAATAATAAAAGCACTTAAAATAGCTTATATTATTCAATTTTAAAAAGTAGAAAATTTTAATTTTAGGTTTCATTAGAAGCTAGAATTAAAGAGCAATTATTTTTTCTTTTATTTTAGGGTTAAGAGCAATGTTTTTTTTAAAGAGTACGGTTTTTTTTTCTTTTATTTTAGTCTTAAAGAGCAATGTTTTTTTTAAAGAGTACAATTTTTTTTCTTTTATTTTAGTTAAAGAGCAATGTTTTTTCTTTATTTATTTTGAAGAACTTGCATATTATTTAAGACAAGGAGAATTTTAAATAGCATGTTCAAAAATAATGAAGCTTAGAGATTTGTTTGTCAACTACTTTTAGGGCTATCTATTCTCTCAAATGATGATAAAAAAATAAAGAAAACAACATTCCCAATAGATTGAAAATAGTTGCTTCCGATATTATCTGCAGAAAATTTTAAGCTTCCAAATTGTAGCTTATAGGAGGGAGATTGCAAGAGGGTTTGTTCATAGTTGCTATGTTTATAGTGCTTCCTTTGTATTTTTTAAGCTAAAATTTGATTTTAGGGTTTTTAATGCTTGTTTTTCACCCATTTTTTTTTTTTGGCTGAATTTAGGGTTTCACCTAATTTATTCGACAAAGTTTTAAATTCGAAGAATTTGATAACTAAGGGTATATACATCTGTTTTAACTTAACCATTAATCATTAATAAAAACAAGGTGTTTATGTGGAATAGAAACCATAATGTTTTTAAAACATTTTTAATGTAATCAATGATCTTGAGAGAAGGGTTAACAGGAGCTCCAACTAGAGCATATGAAAGGCTAAGAAATAAAAATGGCAGATGGGGATTTGAACGGAGAGAGTGTCTAGAAGAGAAAATTTTAATGGGATTTCAACGTGATAGAAGAGTGGTTGTGCAAAAAGGATTTGCAAAGAGCATGGTCAATTTAATAGAAATAAAGGGGAGGCATGACATGGCTGAAGTGCAGCAATTTAAAGGGTGAATGATAATAAAATTAATGAGGAAGAGTTGCTTACAAGGGATAACGATGAGGAGGAACTACGAAATACAACACACATTTGATGGAAGACAGAGAGGATGGTAGAAATCATTATAAAGGTAGTGCAGAGAGATCATTGAAAAGTCATATTTGCATGAACATTAAATATTTGATGGGATATGGAGAGGATGGTAGAAATCATTATAAAGTAGTGCAGAGAGATCACTGAAAAGTCATATTTGTATGAGATTTAAAAAAAATAAAGAGGGAAAATGAGATTGTGGAATATCTAAAAGCTATAGAACTAACTAAATTAAGTTTGGAGAAGAAATATGGAGGTACTTATAAAATATTTTGAGTGATAGGCACATAATATGGAAAAGGTTATGTTATGGGATACAGTAAAACAATATATGTGGGTGTTATGAGCATGATAATATCTCTTAATAATGGTGTATTATTAAGGAAAAAAGGATGAGAAATTGACAAATATACTACTTTAGTTGTGTTAGTTATGGGTGTTAAGACATTTGGGATTAAATGAAAGTTTTTTTTTTTTTTACATGCAAATACAACATCACGTGGGAAAATAGGTAGTAGATGCAAATTTAAGAAATTTTTAATATCTTTGATGTAGGTTATAAATAGCATTTTGTAAGTAATGGTAAAGGTTGACTAAATGATTATGACATCATTATCATAGTTTGAAAAAATGAGGTAGAGTTTGTTTTGAGTTAAAAAAGTTATGGATGATATTAGGATAAAGTTGGTGCATGATAGTTTGTGCAAGTGGTGTTCTCGATGATTTTTTCTTCAATATCAATACCTATAAACCAAGAGATAATAAAGTGCATCCATAATATTGTGGGATGTATTATTTCTTATGAAAAATGAGTCTTTTGAATACTACTACATATTCGCTAGACTAGTTGGTGTTAAATTGGTCTTATTGTTTTTCCTTTAGTTTTGTTAACTTATGTATAAGTTTTCTAATTTTTGGTATGTCAAACTATAAAGTTGTTATAGATCTATGGGAATTCCTAATCTTATTGTGCACCCACACAATTAAAATTCAACATCGAAAGAAAGGGGTTTAATCCTATCAATCTATAGATTTAGGTTGGGTACCTATTAACCTATAATATCTAGTCTATTTGCTTGAGGGAAAAGGGTGTGAGAAATTAAGTAAATGCATAAAACATAAATGCAACCATGCATCTATAGTGAGATTAACCTGTGATTTAGTTGTAATTTTTAGAAGTTATCTAATAAATTTAGTGTGTTAGGTCTCAAACAACTTCTAATAAAATAAGTAGAAAATATTAAGTAGTGATAAAAGAGCAAGGCCACCAATACTAAATATTCATAGATAAAAAATTTAGAGACATGGGTAATTCATTAATGAAATGCTTAGTCTATTCATTAATCACAATACAACATCACAAGTAAAAATCTAATTTCAAAGAGTAGCTCTAGCTTTTTGAATAACTAAATTGATCCTTACAAATGGGTATTGAGCTCTTATTTACAATAAAATAACTATAGTGATAAATCACTACAACACAATTAGATTATGCCCTAGAGATGATGAAGGGATAAAATAAAAAATTAGGGGGCCACAATAAAGATCAACTTAAAGCGATTCCATGTCATATATCACCAAATAGATATCTCCAAAGGGTGAGGGCATGTGTGAAAACCCTCACACCATATGGGCAAGTTGATCACCTAACCTTCATAAGGAGATGGCCCACGATGAACAATACAAAGCCTTTTCGATGATATTTGAGCCAATTCTCACTCTTAATAAAAGCTAATGAATCATGTTTATGATAACTAAAAGGACTCCATCATAGGAGGAGGATCAAACCAAACATTATCTATAGTAAAATTAGTAGGACTCATCATCAACTACATTGATATGGGTAAGTAGTCTCTGACACCTCATGTGTTATCTCTCCACCACACATCCAAGGATATTCTTAGTAGTGGAGGATGGAAATAATGAAACCAAAAAATAGACCCCTAAGGTGAAAGCCTCTATGTGTCGATAAAAGAACTAATTGAATTACTAGAAGATAGGAACATATGGAAATATCCTAAGACCCTTGGTCACAAGGCAAAAGTTGGTGTGGACAAAAGAGGAAGAAATTACAAAGTAGAACTAAGGTATACACTTGAAGACACAAATAAGGAGAAATGATTGGGAGTTTTAACAAGAATCAACAAAAAAATAAAGTCAGACAAGAATTTCCAATGGCATAACTTATCATAACTCAAAATTTCCTAAATAAAAATGTCAAGCCAAAGTCTTGATAATGTTGATAAAAATTCTTGATGTCATGGATAAGGAGCTCAAGGAAAAAGCAAACAATTTCAAAGGCAAATGAACACACAAATACCAAGGAGGAAGTAGGTGATAGTGCACAGATTTCCAAAAAATATTCCAGGAATATGTTGGCTCAATAAAATAGGTAAAGGTATGTGAGCTATTAAAGACAAAGGAGTGGAGACTTGCAACCATGAAAACTGCAAACTATAAGTCAAGAAGTCAAATCATCCTACAAGTTTTAGAGGCAAGATTTACCTATTGTAATCTATAAATAGTTGTAGTTTAGTCTATAGAAAGGATCAACAAGTTTGTAATTGTATTCTCTTGTAGGCTTTCCTTTCATTTCTTTTTGTAAAAATAGTTGACTCTTGAGTGGCTTGTGGGCAATCTCAAACCCCAACTCTGATACAATATCTATAAATTTTGCTTGCATATATATAAATATATATGAGAGCTTATGTCAATTTTTTGGTATAACCATCATGTGGCCTCTTACTGATCCACTTTTGTGTGTATGTATGTGTTTGTGAATTTTTACCTTTTTTAGGTTTTATTAAGTGTATGTATGTGTAAAAGTCTTGCATCTATTTTTAGATTAGTCATCTATCGTTGGCTCTCCTATGGGACCCATCTATTTATGCATACCTATAAATGGTAACTCTAATTTATGCTTCACTATATAAAGGAGAGTAAGTGTTCACCACTAGCACATAGCGTTATATCCCTTTTCTTTTATTGAGTTGTTTTTATTTTATATCGTGTACCCATTTCCATTTTTTTAGTCTAGGTGTTCCTTGAATATCACATCCTAACAAGGATTTTTCCTTGTAAAAAATATCAGATATCCTCAATTGAGTGGAATCCCATGCTCTTGATCGTAACCTTGCTATGTCACTCTCCATAAGGCATGTTTACCCCTCCAAGGAGAATCAAATATGTTAACAGTTTAATGGCATGCCTAGTGGGACCCCAATGATATATCATTGGCCTTGGAATTGTAACAAGAAGTAAGGCATATAATTGATGAGTATCTTTACCTATTCTTGCTTTTTGAAATGTCTCTTTACTCACTTGTTGACCTGCTCCAAAATAAACACTAGATGAAGTTGCTGCTAAAGATTTCAGACTGATGTTTGCGTGAAGACTTTAGTGTACCTGATATTCAAAAGTATGAAGTTATATTCACTTGGAAAATACACCTTGAAAGAGGAACCCAAAATAGCCAAACGAAGAATCAATTATTGGGTTTTTGTGTTCACAAATTGCATTAAAAGTTGTTTCCACCATCCATAACCATTTTGTGAAGAAGGAAAGCTATAGTCCACAATATGGTTTTGCAACCTCTACCATCACCTCCAAAGTTTTCCCTTCTTGGAATGATATAGGTCCATTGGCACCACCAACATCGAATGAAGTTTGGGAGGAAATACCCTAATTTGCTTTAAAGTCTCTCACCTATTCACCAGATAATATCTCACCACCCTATTGAGCACCTTAACCATTTGGTAAGTTTGTGAATAATCCACAACATAGTAGATAAAAACATGGATCTAATGTTGATGACAACATATTTAAGATAAACAATACTAAGAATGGTACATCACACTCTATCCTAGATCGACCTATTAGGACTAGCTTGAAAAAGTTTCTATGGAGATATTTAGAGAAAAGGTGGATGGGATATCACTCCTACAACAACTAAAAATAATTAGAAGAGCTTCCATGGAGGCAATAGAGGATTTCAATCTCATATTTCATAAATCTTGGCATAAATACTTGAGGAGATGTGTCTCCCACCAGGTGTGGTTCTTATATACTATTTGAAAACTTTGGATTTTGAGATTTTAATGATGATTAAGGCTAGAGGAGGCAAATCCATATCAAAAGCTTATGAATTTGTGATTCAAGCTAAGCATGATTTAATTCAGATTGGAAGGCTGATACCTAGGCTTTTTATGCCTCTATACCTCAATGTACAATTCCCAAATATAATTGTTCAACTAATGACCTCGTATTCATCCCCTCACTCATCCTCAGTGACTGTATCCTTATAGAATCCAACCCCATAAATCCCCAGGGACCTTGAGAAGATTCATACCATAAGCTACTTACATTAATAGCTAATGAAATATTATCTATGAGGAGAGAACAAAGTTCTCCGATATATCCTTATCAGAATAACTATGTACCTCCCTTCCCACAAGGAAATAAGGGTTATAAAAACTCATCCAATGGGTTACCTAGGCGTCAGTTCCAAAAAAATCAAGAAAATGGTCAATCCCAAGCCTAGCATCAATAAATAGTCCTAGTAGTGACCCCTCTATAGACATAAGTTTCTATTCACTTTAGGAATTAGAATCTATACAAAATAATTATGTAGAGGATCCTACCTCATGGTATTGCCCACCTCTCAAGAGCTCCATCAACTAAGGCAACATAGGAGAAATGTCATTATTTTGGCTAGTACTGCACATGAGATGATGCCACTCCAAGCATCTATTTGATCCTCAAAAGTTGGAAGTTAGATACTAGAGCACATATCTATGCCTTCCACTATAGAACATGGCTATGTTTCTCAAGAGCAAATCTTAACAACATGGGATAAAGAAGAAATTTATGTAGTATCTAATCAAATGGAAAACCTAATGGCTAAAATATCTTAGGTCTGATTAGAATATCTGACAAGGTCTAAGAAGTGGAAATGGAGTAAAGGGATATGAATGATTCACCAAACCTTGGTAATTAGCATAAGTTAACCCAATCAGAACAACAACCTCCAACCATAATGCCTCAATGGTTAAGGACACATGTACCTCCTACCATCCCACAACCAAGTGACCTAAAGGCTCTAGACAACCAAACTAGAGAAACCAAAGATGGATTGGGACTATTAGTAGCTACATTAACATTTTTTTGGTATTCATTGACCAAAGCACCTTAGTAACCCCAAGGCAGTAGTTATCATCACAAAAACCAACCAAAAATACTCAGTTTATTAAGAGAGATCATATTTTATTCTGTAAATGGAAGTGTCTCTAGGATATTTCAACATAGTGGATCACTTAAAAAAATCTACCATGTTGGTCATGATTTAGAAAATGTTAGCCATTCCAAGGTAGAAAGAGCACTTACAAAAGCGTATGTAAGAAGAAGAGAAGAAAAGGAAGCAACCAAAATCTACAACAATACTGCAAATCCCATCCCCTAAACTTAATAGACAGGGATCAATAAGACAATAAATACTTATAGAAAAGGCATATTGTACACATGTTGCACATGCCATTAAATATTATAAGGTATATTAAATGACATCTTATCATTATACGCCAATGGTATTTGTCATACCATGGTATTGTAAAGGCATGTCATACCTTATATATATTACATGTTTATCAATAAAAATATCAATTTGGGTTATTGGATCTTAGTTTTCGTATCACAAGCCCCTCATTCTATCTGACCCTTGTCTACGAAGACAAGTTGATCCATAATTGTATTATAGATTTTGGGGTCAGCATGTCAATTATGCCAAAAGAAATAGAAGAGGCATTAGGATTAAGATACCAGTCAATAGAAAAAAGTATTATGCAATTATATAATAGTCTAGTTCAAATATTAGGGGTTATGGAAATGCTTTCGCTCTCCCTATATACTTTCCTGGACCAAACAATTATGTAGGATGTATTAGTAATTGATCTTCCCCTTTCTTTTAGCATTTTTCTATTAATATGTTTCACTACAAAATTGGAAGGGTGCATATATATGGATTGGTCTCTGACAACATATGGGATTAGAATTAATGTTTTGTCTAAACCATTGCATCCTCATCATAGAGATGAGCTTCCACCATTAGAATGGAGTGATGATCAAATATTGGCAGCCAAAGAAGAATGGTCATGGATGTATTGCAACCATATATTTCAAAGTATCAGATGAGCCAAGGGGTAATAGGAAGCTAGGATTTTGACCCTCTGAAAGTATACAGACAAACAATCATGGGATAGGGATAGTTTGAAATGAGACCCAACCCTTGGGTCATGTAAATAAAAAATGTGTTTATTATTATTATTATTATTTTGTTTTATTTTATTTTACAAGATGCCTTTTAAAGAGAATAATAACCACAAAGCCATAAATGAAGCCATTCTTGAAACTAGCATCGAATTAGAAAATTAATTAAAATAAATTAGGCAACAAGCTCGCATTAGCCAAAAATAATTGCACATGAAATGAAGATAAGTCAAAGATTTCACTACATAACATAAAAGTAAGATCTCATCCTAAAAAAAGGACAATGAGACAAGAGAAGGTACTGACATGAATGAGGTGAAATAGATAGAAATATTTACCCCAATTTCAAAAGAGGAGTTACAAAAGAGGATCGACACTCTCTAGAAGGTTATGCCCTAAAAAATCCATGCCTAATGGATAAATGTATTTTAGCTTATGAGTTCATCTCATTTTGCAAACAAAAGATCCCTTAAGAGTTGCCAAAATTATAGTGATAAATAACAACATAATTAGATTGTACCCCAAATATTATAAATAATGTGAATAAAAAATAAGGGGGTCGTAATCTATATTGAATTAAAGATATTCCATGTTAGATATCACCAAATATATATCTCCAAAGGGTGAGGATAAATGTGAAAACACTCACACTATGTAGGCAAGTTGATCACCTAACCTTCATAAGGATATGGCCTATAATGAATAATTCAAAGCCTTTTCGGTGATATATAAGCCAGGCTTCGCTCTTGACAAAATCTAGTGAACCTTTTCAGTGATAACTAAAATGTTATGAAACCAATAAGGAAATTATGGATTATAATGGATAATAAAAGAAGGAAATCACTATCATAATGAATAGTAGTTGATTGAAGGTAGAAATACACAAGTAAAGTAAATAAATATTCTTGGATGCCTATAGACATCTCTCTCATTGCCTAATTATATCTATCAACAGGTGTGATCAGTGAAAGGACATGTCGGTCCTTAAATAAATGTAATTAATAATTTAATTAATATGTTAGGGAGAGGGTCCTAACATGCCACCCTCCTTAAAAAAAAATTTTTCCTCAAAGTTGAAATTGCTGAAATTATTGTTGAATGTGATGGAGGGTCTCCCACGTAGCATCTTCTGAAGGTATACCTTTCCACTGAATCAATACTTCAATGATGGTGTGATTGCAAAGGTGGTACATGCAACAATCTAAGATAGCTCCTCATTCAACCATGAGGGCCTCATTGTCGATAAACTATAGAAGTTGAGTTTGAATAGTTATGTGAGTGCCTACTATGGCTTTAAGACAAGAAACACATAATACTAGATGGATTTTGGAGGATTTAGGTAACTCCAGCTTATATGCGACTGGTCCAATATGCTATAGAACTTTATAGGGGCCATAAAATTTAGGTGATAAATTTTGAGACCCCTTGATTTTTAAAGAACTCTGGTGATATGGTTGAAGGTGAAGAAATACCATATCCCCTTCTTAAAAAACTCACTCTATTTGATATTGGTCTACCTATTGCTTCATGTGGTGTTGGGCGAGGTGTAGATTGTCTTTCAGAGTTGGAATAATATTTTCTCAAATAACAAGCTCCATCTCTATAGCGGGCACCTTTGTATTTTCGGGAAGATTGGATGGAGATGATTGGCCATATAGTTCTTCGAAAGGTGTCATTTATATGGTTGTGTGATATGTAGTATTATACCACCATTCAACTAGTGGAAGCCATTTAACCCAGTGGAGGGGTTTTGTGGAAATGAAACATCGGAGATAAGTTTCTAAGCATTTATTAATAATTTTAGTTTGGCCATCGGTCTGGGGATGGTAAGCAGATCTCATCCGAAGTTGAGTACCTTGGAGTTTAAATAATTATTTCCAAAAATTACTAGTGAAAGTGGGATCATGATCACTAACTATAGTTGAAGGCATGCCATGTAAATTAAAGATATTATCCAAGAAAATTTGGGAAATAGTACTAGCGGTATAGGGGCGAGCTACTAGAAAAATGGGCGTATTTCGATAAATGATTGACCACCACTAGGATGGTTGTTTTTCCTACCAATTTTGGAAGGCCTTCAATGAAATCCATGGAAATATCCACCCATGTTTTTGTTGGTATGGGGAGGGGTTGAAGAAGGCCTGGTGTTTCCATTGTTTCACCTTTATTTATTTGGCGTGTTTCACACTTGTTGATGAATCTCTTGATATAATTTTTCATCCTGATCCAATAAAAGGATTTAGTCACTCTTTTGTAGGTTTTGAGGAATTCAGAGTGTCCTGTAGTAGGCGTAGCGTGTAGCTCATGTAGAAGCTTTGTACGATAAACGGATGTGGGTGAGAGAACAAGACGTTCTTTATAACAAAGTATGTTATCTTTCCAAGAATAGTGAGGTTTGATCAAGGGGTTTTTTTGGAGGTGTTGAATTATGGTATGTGTGGTAGGGTTTGCATACCATTCTTCGTTGACTTGTTCGATCCATTTAGGGATAGGGTATGAAAGAGCATGTTATTGGGGATTTTCCTCAAAATTTTTGGAAAGTGCATTTGCAGCCATGCTAGCTTTCCCTTTTTTGTATATGATTTCATAATCATAGCCTAATAGGTTTTCCACCCAATTTTTTTATTCTGGGGTGGTTATCCGTTATTACAGAAGGTATTTGAGGCTGTGATGATCGGTGTAGATAATGAAATGTTTTCCAATAAGGTATGGTATCCAATGTTGTATAGCATGGATAATAGCTAACATTTTTTTTTCATACGTAGAATGTGCTAAATTATTTTTTGAAAATGCATTACTAGTGAAGGCTAAGGGTCTTTCATTTTGCATGAGTATGGATCCCATTCCTACTCTTGAAGCATCACTTTCAATAATAAATTATTGGGAAAAATCTGGCATGGCTAGGACAGGAGTGGTACACATGGCATTTTTTAAGGTCATGAATGCTTCATTAGCTTGTGGAGACCATAAGAAGGCATTCTTATTAAGTAGTTCCATTAAGGGTGCTACTATTTTGCCATAATCCTTGACAAATTTGTGATAATAGCCAATTAATCCTAAGAATCCATGCAACCCTTTTAGTGTTTTTGGAATTTTCCAATTTTCCACATCTTCAATTTTATGAGGATCTACTTTAACTCCTTCCTTGGAGATAATATGTCCAAGGTATTCAATTTCTTGCTGGCCAAAGGAACATTTTGATCTCTTTGCGTATAATTGATTTCCTCCAATATCTTGAGTGCTTTCTCTATATGATTTAAGTGCTCTTCCCAAGTCTTGCTGTAAATCAAAATATCGTCAAATAAAAATAAAATAAATTTTTGAAGGAAAGGAAAAAATACCTTGTTCATAATACTTTAAAATGTGGACAGAGCATTGGTGAGACCAAATGGCATCACCAAAAATTCATAGTGCCCCTTGTAAGTGCAAAAAGTTGTTTTGGGTATATCACTTTCCTTAACTCAATTTTGGTGGTAGCTAGATCTTAAATCGAGTTTAGAAAAATATGCAGGTCCATTAAGTTCATCGAGTAATTCATCGATGACTGGAATAGGAAATTTTCCTTGATCGTTATTTTGTTGAGGGCATGAAAATCCACACATAGGTGCCATTATCCATCCTTTTTTCTTACTAGTATGATTGGCGAAGAGTATGAAATTCTACTAGATATAATGACCCCTACCCTTAGTAGGTCTTGTACTAATTTTTCTATTTCTGTCTTCTATAAGTATGGATATCGGTAAGGTCTAACATTAGGAGGTTGGTGTCCTAAAAGTAACTGGATGGCATGATCATGGCTTTGCTATGGAGGTAATCCCTATGGTTCTTTAAATATTTTATCATGTTTCTCTAGCTGTTTTATTAATTTTGCTGCCTCTGGTTGTTCTTCGTTAGTGGTTTGCAAGTAAAATAGGTGGGTAACCATGCCTCTTCCTCCTTTGCAAATAATATTTTCCATTCTATGGGAACTTATGATTTGTGTGGAACTCATTTTTAAACCTTGATTTTTTTAAGTTTGGTTGTTTTCTATAAATTACATCCATAATTTTTCAAAGTCCCATTGAATTTTGTCGATCCCAAAATAATGTTACATCCTCTTAATGGTAGTACATCCATATATTATTTCATGTTATACTATTCCATAGTGAGTTTGATATTCTTGCATTTACCTTTGCATGCAATTTTTCTTCCATTACCTATCATGACTTTGAAGTTATTGCAAGGATATATAAAGCAATTAGCTTGTTTGACCAAACTAGGGTCTATAATATTGTGAGTGCTACGAGAGTCTAAGAGCACAATAGGGTTTTGTTTCTTAAAATACCCTTTTACCTTCATTATTTGTGGGGCTAAATACCCTGCTAGTGCATTAAAGGATATTTTTGTTTTATCCTCTTGATTTTCTTCTACAACATATGTTATTACTTCAACTTCGATGTCATCCTATTCTTTGGGGGTGCAATAAATTGTATCCAAAATATATAATTTTTGTGAAATGCATTTGTGGTTGGGTGTAAATTTTTTTTCACAATGGAAATAGAGGCCCTTTTCTCGTCTTTATTTCATTTCCTCCTGGTTAATTCATTTTATTGGCATGACTTTATTCAGTTTTTGGATGATGTAGGTGTTTGGTGGTTTTCCTGTGAAAACACTTCCTATTCACCTTTGGTTATTATTATTTCCTTCTATCATTTGTGTTAATGCCATAGCATGCATGATATACATAGGGTTTTGTATTTGTACTTCCATTAGAATGTCTTCTTTTAGGCCACTGATGAAGCAACTTTAGAAAAATGACTCATCGAGTCCTGATGTGAGGTTCGCCAATTTCTCGAATTGCGCTTGGTATTCCCTTACGGTGGATGTTTGGCTAAGTTTGGTGAGGGCTCCTGTGAAGTCTTCAAATTTGTTAGGGCCAAATTGTAACATTAGGTTCTTTGTGAATTTGATCAATGTAGGAGGACCTTTTATTTTTAATACCATTGGTACTATTGTGTAGCAATTTGTACTAAGTGAAATGATTCAATACAGACTTTTTGAATCTCCAAAATTTGATATAAAGTGAAATATTGATCTTCCCTATATATGCAATTTTTAAGGGTCACCTCCATCAAATTTTGGAAAATCTTGCTTTGTGGTACAAGGAAGGATTGATGTATGCAGTCCCCCTATTAACGTCCAGTGTGATGGCATCGTGTTTTATTTTCTGCTATGCATTAACATCAAATTATGTTGTACCAAGTCCATGGAGTGGGTTGTAGCATCCAACCTAGTGGATGTATTTGTATTAGAGTTGTTGATGCTCATAGTTAGGTTTGTTATTTTGGCATGCTCATAGTTAGGTTTGTTATTTTGGTAGTGATCTTATCCTCTAAATTATCCTTCCAAAATGCCATTCCTTGCATCACTTCTTTCATTTCCTTGGAAACCTCTTTCGAGACCTCTTTCACAATATAATTTGCCACTTATTTTGAGACTTCTTTCACAATTTCCTTTGTCGTATCTTGATATCACCTTCCTTCGGCCATTTAGGGCGTAATTGATATTTACAAGAGGTTTTCGATTTTAAGGATTTGGAAAAGGTGCTATTGTTACCAAATTACAATAATTGTGAAAAAAAATTGATTTTCTTGTCAATATTATTGTAAAAGTTTGCAAAAAAAAATTTATTATCAACTTTTGTTTTGCAAATATTTGTTGTTTTAATGTTGCAAAATTTATTTTCAAATTGTATTTTTTGTAATTTGGTGCTCCGTGGTGTCAGGTCAACATTGACAGAGTAAGATGATCAAAGCAGTAGAGGGGACGAGACCAAGGTAGCAAAGGGGACGAGCAGGATCTGAGAGTGATATCGAGGTGGCATTGAGGACAAGACGGTATAGGGATGAGGCACAAGGCAGGCGACATGAGGAGGACATCGATCACAATGATGCGACTAAGGTAGCAACACAAGAAAGATGTTGAGTGCGACGAGGCGACCAAGATAGACAATACGAGGAAGAGGACACAAGACCAGGCGACATGGGGCGACCAAGCTAGGTAGCACGGGGAAGAGGACACAAGGCAGGCGGCACAGAGAGGATGGCTAGCACGGGTGCATGACTACCTTTTAAAATATTGATTTACCCCTACACTACTAATGTGGGATAATTCCCTTGGCATTTAAAAAAAATTCAACCACCCGACACCAAAAAATAGTCATCGTGAATTAGCCACCAAAAAATAATCGCTGAAAAAGTTTTAATTTTAGGTTTAATAAGGTTTTTTATTTAATTTTTGCATTGAAAATCATAGACGACCAAAAAAAAGATCTCCATGATGTTGCTTTACCGATTTCACTTCAATCGCCTGTGTTTTTGTTTATTTGAACTTGAAACCCCTTCGATTGCATTCGATCCTAGTCTGCTCAAGAATTCTTTTTACCGAATTTCTGCTGTGTTCACCAAATTTGCTCTTTGTTTTCCTGAACTCTGCATTGGTTTTCTACGTCTACCCAACTATGTTGTACTATTTGTCAAACCAGTTGACGTCATTCGGACGAGTGCTAGGTATTGTAAAAAACAAATGGTAACGAAATATGGTAAAAAGGATGCAAGACATTACTTCGATGGGGATTGTGTGGTGAATATGGAGTGGAGCATTTGTTTTGTAAAAATACTTTATCTTTGGAATCTAGCTCTGAAAACATATGTTATGAAACCAATAGGGAAATTATGGATTGTAACGCAGAATAAAAGAAGGAAATCACTGTTATAATGAATCGTAGTTGATTCAAGGTAGAAACCCACAAGTAAAGTAAATAAATATTCTTGGATTCCTATAGATATCTCTCTCAATGCCTAATTATATCTACCAATAGGTGTGATCAGTGAAAGGACGTGTTGATACTTAAATAAATGTAATTAATAATTTAATTAATATGTTAGGGAGATGGTCCTAACATAAAAAGACTCCATCATAGGAGAAGGATCAACCTAAACATCATCTATAGCAAAATTAGCAAGACTCACAATCATCTACATTGGTTTACATAAGTGGCCTCTGGAACCTCACGCACCATCTCTCCACCACACATCCAAGGATATCTTTAGCGATGGAGGATAGTAGAAAGAGAACCAATAACTAGGGGAAGGAGATGCATCCTTGTGATGACTCTACACAAATGGATTTTGAAAGATATATACTTTTCCATATTCATTAAAAAGGGCTGCTAAGGTGAAATCATCTCTGTGTTAAGAAAATAACTAATTCAATTGCTAATAGATTGGTACACATGGAAATATCCTCAAAAAAATAGCCTTACCCATAAGGTAGAAGTTGGTATGGACAAAAGGAAAATAAAATGCAAAGCAAAACAAAGGCAAAAAATTGAAGACATAAATAAGGAGGAACGATCAGAAGTTTTGACAAGAATCAACAAAAAAAGAAATTCAAAGATTGATTAATGGAATAACTTATTGAAATTCATAAAATTTCCAAACGAAAAGGGCAATCCAAAGTCTCGATAACATAGATAAAAATCCTTGATGTTGTGGATAGGGAGCTCAATGAAGAAATTCAAAAAAGTGGGCAATTTTGGAGGTATATGAGCACACCAAGTCCATGGGGGAATTAGGTGATAGCACACATATTTCTAGAAAAAGTAAATGAAGAGATATAGTGTGCCATTATGGAAAACAAAATGGGTCATATTCCAGGAACATTTTTTCTAACCAAAATAGGTAAAAGTACATGAGCTATTAAATACAAAGCAATGGGGACTTGTAACCACAAAAACCACAAACTAACAAAAATAATTGTCAAAGGTAACCTCATTCAATACTCAAAATCTCTAAGAAAAGGTAGCCAAGAGGTCAAATCATCTGGAAAGTTTTGGGGGGAATATTTTCCTACTGTAATCTATAAATAGCTATAATTTAGGCTATAGAAAGGATCAATAAGTTTGTAATTGTATTCTTTTGTAGACTTTCATTTCATTTATTTTTATAAAAATAGTTGGCTCTTGAGAGGCTTGTAGGTAATATTGAACCCCCACTCCTAGCACAATCTTTTTTAAAATTTTCTTGCACACACACACATATATATATGTGTGTGTGTGCATATATATATAGACGGAAGCCTATGTCAATTTTTTGGTATAGCCATATGTGGCCTCCTATTGACCCATTCCTATGTGTATGTATGTGTCTGTGATTTTTTACCTATTTTGGATTTTATTTTGTATGTATGTGTGAGTGAAATGTGTTTATTTTTAAACCAATCATCTATTGTTGGATCTCTTGTGGGATCCACCTCTTCATGCATGCCTATAACTAGCAACTCTCATCTGTGCTTCACTATGTTGAGGAGAGGAAGTGTTCACTTCTAGAACACATCGTTCAGGTCTATTTTTATAGAAATATCGTAGTATATCTCTTGGTGCATCACCAACCCTTTTCTTTTTTTGAGTTATTTTTATTTTCTCTTGCACCCATTTTCTCTTTATTGAGTCAAACCTTGAAATATCACATCCCAAAAAGGAGTCAGCCTTGTAAAAACTCTCAAAGGTCTATGATTGAGATGAGCCCCACATTCTTGACCATGGCCAAAATGTGTTGCTCCCCACAAGGCATGATTTCCCTACTAGGGACAATTAGAGATGACAATAGTAATTCTACTTCTAACTTGAGTAAATGAATTCTAATTCTAGTTAACATGAATATAGTTAATTTTTTTAGAAAAATGGTTTCTTAGCCAATCAAATTTGGTATTGAAGTTCATATATGTCCATTTAAGTAGCTATTTTCCTCCACTAATAAAGAGAGAAACATTAATTTGTAATTACTTACCTCACATTTATTCCTTAAGATATGTGCCAAACACATTCTTTACTAAAATTTTACTTGGAGGTGTGTTTAACTCCATTTAGTGAATTACTCCTTGGTTTGTAGTGCAAATTATAAATCACTTTATCACACAAATCCCTCCTAGGTCTTCTATGCAAATTACATCTTTCTAGGCAAACAAATTTTCCTCTAGTTTTTTATGAATTTGACCTTTATCCTTTCAAAACCAAGAAATTATAATGCTTTACGGTATTTTGCAATTGTCTCTAATGGTTTTGTAACATGAGCTATCTAGATCTTGATTATATCACATTTCTACATTATTGGATTCACTTTTTAAGTGCAATGGTAGTAGTCAATCTACTACAATTCTAGTGACTTGTGGGATGTTAAGCTCAATCGATCAAAAATTATGAATTATACCTTATTTATTGGGTATGATATCTATAAAATTTGGGCTAATCAAAAGATAAAATTTTACAAAATGATAGGACTTCATTTTATCACTTGGAATGCTTCAACTTAGCAATAAAAAATTTGACAAAGTCATGAATTTGGCATCTACAAAAACCTAGATTGCAATCAAATTTTATAAACATATTGTAAAATAGTTTTTATTTAATTTCATAAATGGAAATTCTAATAGAAACTATAATATGAAGAAGAGAAAAAAATCATTTCGAAAGAATAAGTAACTAAAAAAACAGAGTATTGTCAATGTTAAGCCTAAGTGAGGACACCAAAAGAAACACTAGAATTCAAAACTATTTGAAGAGCTCATTTCAAAAGAATAAGTAACTAAAAAAAATAGAGTATTATCAGTGCTAAGCCTAAGTGAGGACACCAAAAGAAACACTAGAATTCAAAACTATTTGAAGAGGTTAACAACCATTCAGTTCAAGGTTGTTATTTTAATCATTATCAAGTTATTTTTATTGTGTTTTTAGATGTTTTTAATATATTTAAATAATGTAACATTGCATATTTTTCTTTGAATTTTGATAGGTAGAGAAATCTTTACGATCAATGCTTAGGGCTAAGTATTTCCATCCCAACCATGAACCCTCATACGATCGGGAGCTAAGATTATCAATAGGGGATTAACACACACCAACATATGCATGCCATAGCTTGAACCTTGGACCTATAGAAGAAGAGACAAAGCCCAAACTGTGTTGTCCTCATGATTGTAACATTGCAATTTTTATTTTTATTTGTTATAAATCATTATCCAAAGGTTATTTGTACATAAATGTTTTTTAATATTTTATTTATATTTTAAGATATTATGAGCCTAAGTCTAAATTGAATAATAATATATTTTCTATATATTTTTTTTTTAATAATTATTTGATAATATGAAAATAATTATTAAATTATTTTTAAACAAAAATGTTAATATCTTTAAGAAATTAATTTTATGATAAAATTATTAGATTTGAAAATATAACCTTATAAATAAGCTAATTTTAATTTTTTTCAAATGATATTAGCTCTATTGGTACAAATTATGTTGGACTAGAATTGTACACCATGCTTCTACAACCATATATTAAATAAACATCTTCCATGAGGGTTTTTTTTTGTTACATAGGAGAGTTGGTCACAACCAAACTATTTTTAGTAACTAGCAAGCACAGAGTTCAAGCCACAGGGGTTGCTTCCACCAAATCTATTTTACTTTGTTATTATTGACCCGGTGTGAAGGGGACCACCGATCGCTCAAGATTTATACCATCATCAACGATCTGGCGCATACTTAGAGAATTCAGATCATACTACTACCTTTACAAATAGGCTACGCTCGAGGTTTGAACCTAGGTGTATTCTTGGTAAGTGTCTGTACAGACAAGCACTTTACAAATCCACCCTCATATGGCTTATGGCCTTTGAAATGTTAAAAACTATATATATATATATATATATATATATATATATATATATATATATATATATATATATATATATATATATATATATATATATGATTTGGATGTTAAAATCTACTTTATTCCTTTGAGTTTTAAATCTTGTTACACAATACATGCATAATTGTCAAAATTATTATATACTACCACTATATAATTATGATGTAATAGACATGAAGATGTATTTCAATTTTATATGATCAATAAATTAAAAAGATTAATTTAAAAAAATTATTTTATTAAAAATAATAAATATTTATTAAATTACCTCTTACCATACTATTACTTCTCCTATTAACATTTAGTAACTTATGTGTTTTAAGTGATATTATGAGAACCTAAAATATTTTTATTATAATTTTTATTTTTTAGTTTGAAAAAAATTACAATGCTACGAGTACGAAACATCCTCAAGAATTTTAGTTACACCCTATATAGGAGTTGGTTTAAATTGAACTAGGAGGATTATTGGCCTCTTACTGTAATATGCTACAATCAACATACAATCTAGAAACATATTCTGAATAATAGGAATGTCTTCCTAATCAATTGCAGTTCTCAAATCACTCTTACTTGAGTACAAAAATAGGATTTAGGTTTCAATTATAAAGATAAACACTATTTTAAGCATATATTTCTATAAAATAAAGGTAAAGGTCCCTTTCAAAATCATTTTTTTTTTACTATTACTAGATCTTTGATATGATCCTTAATAAGAGGAGGACTGCAAGGAAACCCTAAGTTATCTAACCACTTATTCCCTTTGCCAAGTGCCAACTAGAAGATTCAAACCATATTTTGAAATACCATATGCTTCTACATTTAGTTCCCTATAAATGTGCTTGTATGAAATTTTGTTATAGAAGATTTTAATTATTTTACTTTCTCATAGAAAGGACTAAAAAATAAGTTTTTCAGAACATGACTTACAACCCAACTTATCACTAATTTTTAATCTTCATGAATATATAAAGTTGTAAGTACTTGATCTATTTTTATTCTCATCAAGAGGATCAATTTTTTCCATTTTCTCATATTATTTGTTCCTTACCCTAAAACTTCCTTGAAAGTGATCTTATGATTTTTATTTAAGTAAAGTGTTCCCCCTGACAAGCTCCATCAAAGAAGGCCTATGGATTCATAGGATCCACTATTAATGTTCCTAAATGCCTACTTAGTTTTGTTTTTGGAAATATTTTTAGACTTTCAAAAATGGAATTAATCTGCGTTTGTACTTGAATCATTAGAATGTTCATACCTTCAAACAACCTAGCATTTCTAGCCAACCATAAGCCCCATCCTACTATCAAAGGGAAACATTTATACTTTTTTAACTATATTTATTTGAACTACTATTGCATGTTGTTTGAAATATTCCTAATAAGCCACTATCCTTTCCCTTAAGTCAAAGGTAGAATTGAATTCCACACTTCTTTTATGAAAGATAAATGAACCAAAATATGGCCCATTGTTTCTTCTTCCTTTCTGCACTTGAAACACTAACTTGGTTCTTGCCAAGACCTTATTTTAAGAACATACCATGTTAGTGCTTTTTTTTCTAGAGCTAATGAGACAAATATTATAGTTTTTAGGGGAGCTTTTACCTTCCATATTTTACTCCACCACAAAATTTTTTCCTCATTGTTGTCGTCAAAGCTTACCTTATACCCTTCTCTAACCATGTACTACCCACTTGGTGGATTCTTGGACTATATTAGAAATTATCTTTGTTGATTTAGTCTTATATTTGCTCTTTCAAGTTCCTTTGTGTAATCATGCCAAATATGTGCATCATTTCATCCCAGTTTTAAATCATCTGGTGTGAGCCATCCTTGTTTCCATAAATTAATAATCTCTATTGATACCACCTATACCAATACCATATTTCATTATATATGGAGATGATCTATTATATTTTTTGGAAGTTTACAGTATCCTTTGCTTCCTACCCAAGGATCTTTGCCTATCCTTACTTCCTTTTCATTCCCTATTTTAGAAGTCGAGAAATTCTGAACTAATGGAAAAGCTCTCACTAGTGCTTTTCAAATAATTATGGCTTTTGAAATTGATTTATTTTGTGGTCTAATCCAATCTACAAAGGACAAGGTGCATATATTTTTTTTCTTGAATTAGTTCTTACCATAATCCTTTGTTGGTTATAAATCTCCATAAACTTTTTGTTGTTAAACATTTTCTAAAATTATGTATATTCTTGAGGCTCCATCCTTCATCTAATTTTGGTTTAGCTATTCTATTCCATTTAACTAATGTCATTGCGTCCTTCTATTTATTTATTTGCCAAAGAAATTGGAAACACTTCTTCCTTATTTTCTCTACTATTATAATGGGAATGTAAGCCAGGGAGTGCCAATAGATTAGGATGGCTTACAAAACTAATTTCACCAACGTAAGCCCCCCAATGATAGACACCCAATGCACCAAGAGTTTATCCTCTTCTCTATTTTGGTGTATAACCATATTCAATCCTAGAGCCCATAATCATCAGGTTTTAGATGAAATCCTAAATATTTTATCCCTTTATCAAATTCTACTTGCTTGAAGCCAACAATTCTCTTTATTGCTTCTATTTACTCTATCTAAAATCTATTGAAGGTTATTTCAGTTTTTTTTGGTAGATTTATTTCCATTTATGTAACTAAAAAATATAGGTCCAATACTTCTTATACTTTAAGGCTTCCTTCAATGTCCCATTTCCAAAAAGTAAAATATCATCTGCAGGAAAAAATGGGTTACCTTCAAAGAGTTACCAATTTTGACACCCTTGATTATTTCCTATCATTCTTCATTCTATGATTAGTCTACTCAAACATTATGCTACCAAAATCAAAAGGAGATGAGCAAGAGGACACCCTTGTCTCAAACTTGTGGAAGCCTTGAAAAATTTGGAAGTTGAGCCATTGATAAGTATATAAAAAGAGGTTGAATTGATACATCCCATCACTTAATTCACAAAGGGAATGCTACATCCAATTTGAATTAGGCTCAACCTGATATATAACCAATTTACTTTATCAAAATCTTTTGATAGATCTAATTTTTTACCATTGATTGTTGTTTCCTTATCTTAATTGAATGTATGTTAACATAGAATATAGTTTTACTTTATCTATTACATTATTATATTCATACAAGCAGATTAGGTAGTTAGTGGGGTGGTTTAGGTAGTTTCAACCATATGAACTACCTCAATGATGTTATTTAATATTGCTCCATTTTCAATACAAAGCTAATGTTCAAATATTCTTTCATGGTATCAGAGCTTCTTTGATCTTTGGGTAATGTGGTGTAACGGTTTCTAGGCAATGTGGTTCAACCTGGCTTCAACCATTCCAATATCTGACATAATATATGATTGGTGTAGTCCACTCTAGACCGAGGATAATAATCAATTGACATAGGCAA
Source organism: Wollemia nobilis (assembly GCA_028583015.1). Taxonomy (NCBI): domain Eukaryota; kingdom Viridiplantae; phylum Streptophyta; class Pinopsida; order Araucariales; family Araucariaceae; genus Wollemia; species Wollemia nobilis. The sequence continues at coordinate 3,867,881 of JAQPPZ010017084.1, read as the reverse complement.
ACGCAGTACACGAACCAAGTATCTTCATGCAGATCGAGGTAGGGATAAGAACATGTTTTATGGCATATTTCTTAAGATATTATAGCACATAGATGGAGGTAACACCTTACCATATTATGATAGAAATTTTGGCATGTAGACCGAGATAATGGGTGTCGTGGTATTTCTAAGTATACATCGATGTGGTATCGATGCAGTGGTGAAAGCGTTGACATGGAGTATGTTTATTGGACTTGCTATGGCATATCTACAGTAGGATGATGTGGTAGCATGCATACATGGTAGATTCTATCATTGGTTGATGGTAGTGGGTGGAAAAATACTTATTTATGCTGACTGCCTAAAGGTAATCAATGTAACTAATGCACATCCACAATTTTAATGCAGTTCCCATGCAACATTGTGTTGCATGTGGGACAAATCATCCCAAAATATTTTCTTTTTAAATATTTTGCCAGCCTTTGCAGAATATAAGGCACATCATGCCTTATTGCTCTCATCCACCCAAATAGTAGACTTGGTTGAATGACCATTTCTAAGGCACTTGGTGAATGGGTGCGAGTTCAAATCCCATGAAGTCTATATTTTTTCCAAGAGAGAGACATAAGGTTGATTTTTTTATGAATATTTTCCATTTTATTTTTGAAAAATACAAGAGCAAATTCCTTTTCTTGAAAAGAACACAATTTTTTTCTCAATAAGGGAGACAAGAGTCCATTTTGTTCTTGAAACTAGCCAAGAAGGAGTGCACATAAGTTTATTTTTAATACCTTAGGTTTTATTTTTTACAAATTCCATTTTTTTTGCAATTTCAAATCTACTTCAGCAAGAAACACAACACAATTTTGTCATTTTTTTTAAACCTAGTGCATTGTTTTTTGTCATGGAGGGATAAGAAATTCATATTTGCACTTCATTCATTTTGACAATTGAAAGGGTATTCCAAAATTTTCACCTTGTTCATTTTGCAACCAAAAAGGGGGATAAAAAAAAAATATTTTTCTTGCAAAATTATAAGACAAAGGGGGGGAAATTTGTGGAATTGAATATCATTTTTTGCAAAGAAAACCTCAAATATTTTTGCAAAAATCATTGTAATACAGATGCATTTTTGGTGAAACCGACATCTTAAACAAAATTAGCATTGTAAATAGGTTCATTTTCAGTGGGAACCAACACCTATAGTTAAAATGTGTGGGCACTTGTGATTATTTATTACATTTAATTTCCTATTTTTTGGATTTTTAATAATAAGTTCAAATTAAAAAGCAAGAAAAGAAAAGATCCCAAATTTTACGCCTATTTGAGCAATTTATTACACCACAGTGTTTGATATATACGGTACCTTTGGCCCACACTTACACGTAATGTTGTCATGCTTTGGGCTATTGTATCTAATGCCTAACATAGTTTCAATAACGACATATGAGCTATTTTTCTCTATAAATAATCGAGGAGAAATAAGGAAAGTCCATTTTGATATTCATTGCATTTTATACCCTAATTCATTCTGATAGTTTGGCTTAAACTCCTCCAACTCATCATCATTTTTTGGAAGGGTTTTGAGGTAGGTGCCATCAATTTGATTGAATTTCCTTTCACGTACTCTTTGTAAGTATAAATAAAGGGGGACCATTTGGTGATATAAGAAACCTTCACAATGACCACTATTCACAAATATTTGTCAGATTCATAGTTGCTCAAAGGTTCTAATTTTGCACCATGGAAAACAAAGATGAGACCTATATTTCAGGTTGAGGATTTCTGGGATTTAGTCACGGGCACTACAAAAAATCCTACAACAACATGACCAGATCAAGAGGTATTTGATAAGAGGGATATAATGTGTCTCATGTTTATCTTGCTTGCTACTACATATGATGTACAACCTCATATTCATGATGCAAAAACTGGTAAATAAGATTGGGATTCTTTGATTACCATTTCTGAAGGGAAGAATCAATCCACTATTCATAACATTCAATCTCAACTACATACACTCAGTATGGAATCTGATGAGACAATTGACCTATTCCTATGCAAAGTGGTAGAATTGAAAGCCAAATTGAATGCTATGGGAGAAGCAATGGTAGGTCCAGTATTGATCATATCTCTACAAGTGTGTGGTAGACAAGTTACTTTTGTGGAGTTGATAAATTTACTTCAAACTAAGGAGGTAAATCAACTTCAAAGAGATGAAGTGCCAAATAATACACTTTACTCAAAACAAGGGGAAAAGAAGCAAGGTAACTTTAAGAAAGTAGGATCTTCATCCAAAGGAAAAGGGAAACAACCTCAAAAAAAAAAAATGAAATATTACAAAATCTATGATATGGATAACCATAACACCAACAAGTGTTGGTTTAAGAATAAACAACCTAATGACTGTGATCACAAGAAAAATGGAAATGAGAAATACAAACCACAAAATAAGAATATGCAACCCAAAGGACATGTTTCTTATGAGGAATCACACTCAGACTCTACGAGAGCACACAAGGTGCTCATGATCCACACATCTTATCAACCAAAGGATCCTATGTGGTATATTTATTTTTGTGCTAGAAAACACATGACTGGTGATAGATCATGATTTGAGACTTTTGAGGAAAAGAAAGGTAAACCAGTGAGAATTACTGATGATAAGACCTACTGAGTCCAAGGTGAAGGAGATGTTTTAGTTACTCTTCCCAATGGAAATTTTTAGATTGAGAAAGTTATCTATGTTCCTGTATTGACAAACAATTTGTTGTTCATTTCTCAAATATTGGATAAAAACATGGATGTTGTTTTTAGAGTTGAGGATGGCAGGAAGTTATGCTTCATCACTAGAAATAAAAATTATGTAGCAACAAGTTCATACAACTATGAATTATTTATATTAGATGTCATTTCTATGCCTCATGTTGCCATGACGACAAACACAAAGGAGGCCACTTCTATTTGGTACAAGAGATATGGGCATTTGAGTTTAGGATATCTACTCGAGTTGAGAAAATATGAGATGGTGAAAGGTCTTCCCAACCTTCATTCATATTGCTAGTATGATTGTATTTATTAGAAGGGAAGTAACACCGAGTACCATTTGAGGTGAGCTCTTCATGAGCTAAGAAACCTTTGAAGTTGGTACACATCGATCTATACAGTCCTGTGCCAAAAAATTATGGTGGAAAGATATATTTTCAATATTTTGTTGATGATTACTCATGGAAGATGTGGGTTTTCTTTTTAAAATTGAAATCAAAGGAATTTATGTACTTTCAATAGTTCAATAAGAGTGTTGAGAAGGAGTTAAGATGTTCCATCAAGAACCTCCACTCAGATCGAGGGGGGAATATAACTCCAAATAATTTACATCATTTTTGAATTCACATGGGATTAAGAGATAGTTAACAATAGTTTATACTCCATAGAAAAATGGAGTTGCGGAGAGGAGGAACCATTCCATTATGAAAATGGTTTAATGTATGCTTAAAGGAGCACATCTTGAGTAGCATTATTGGGTAGAAGTAGTGAATACAACAACGTACCTCCTGAATAGAGCATCTATAAAATATCTTCAGGGTATGAATCCATAAGAAGCATGGAGTGGTAGGAAATCCTTCATTTCTCATATAAGGTTTTTTGGGTGTAAGGCTTTCATGCACATTCCAAAATAGAAGAGAAATGAGTTAGATGAGAAAACCTTATAGTGTATTTTTCTTGGTTATGATAAGCATTCAAAGGGATATCGATTGATCAATCCGTAGACCAAGAAAACACACACCAGTAGAGACATGGTATTTTATGAAGCTTTCACATCATATAAAACATCTATAGTTGTATACCTGGATGAAGAGGAGCCTAAGAAAGAGACTTCACCCCCATAGAACAAGGTTCCAAAATGGTATACAAGCACATTGAGAGATTCAAAGTTGACTTCACTTTTAGATCTAACTCTAGATCGACCTTACAAATGCAACATGACTCGGTAGATGAGAGTAGAGGCATCAACTTTAGAAGTTGATGAGCTTTACCAATATTTTTATGAACTATATATAGATGCAGAGGAAGACAAAGAAGCTAATATGGATGATGAAAGGGTTTATATATCTGCATTGGATGATAATGAACCCACAATAGTTCAATATGTCCTTAGTGAGCCTTAGTGGAAGGCTGCTATGGATGCTAAACATACATCTCTCATGAAAAATAACACATGGAAGCTAGTTGACCTACCTTCAGTAAAGAAGCCCATTGGATGCAAATGGGTGTTCAAAGTGAAGTATAAGGTAGATGGAACTATTGATAAGCATAAGACCCATCTTGTTGCAAAGGGCTATGCTCAAAAAAATACATAGATTATAAAGAGACTTTTGCACCCACAACAAGAATGACTACCATTCGAGTACTTTGTGCCATGACAACTCATTTCAGGTGGAAGTTACATTATATGGATGTCATAAGCGCTTTCTTGAATGGTGACATGCAAGAAGAAGTGTATATGACCCAACCACAAGGATTTGTGGTTAAATGACAAGAAAAAAAAGTTTACAAGTTGGTCAAATCCTTGTATGGGTTAAAGTAAGTTCCACTAGCTTGGTACATCAAAATGGATAGTCACAACATGGATTCAATAGAATTCCTTTAGATGCTAATCTCTATATCAAGAACATTGGTTTTGACATAGTAATTTTGGTACTCTATGTGGATGATCTGATCATCACTGGCAATTAAGAGAACATGATCGATGCAGTAAAATATGACTTGAAATAATCTTTTGAAATGATAGATCTAGGACTTATTCACTATTATCTTGGTTTAGAAGTGACTCAAAAAAGAATCATATCAGAGTGACACAAAAGAAGTATGCCAAAACATTGATTGAAAAATACCATATGACTGATTGTAAGCTAAAAGCAATTCCAATGGAACCAGAGCTTTAGTTATTGTGATATGATACTTCTCCACCAGGTAGATGGTACTCTCTATTTCTAGCTGATTGGGAGTCTCATATATCTGACAAACACCAGGCTAGATCTCAGTTTTGTTGTGGGTTATCTTTCAAGGTTCATGCAGGAACCTAATGTGAGTCATTGAAAAGTAGTAAAATAATTTCTTCATTATGTCCATAGTAGTACAGAATATGGCTTAGAGTACAAAAAGAATGACAATTTCTTCTTACAGGGATACACGAACTCAAACTATGTTGGATCTATTGATGATCAAAAATCAACTTCTAGATACATTTTTTATCTTTTATCTGGACGTGTCTCTTGGCACAATAAGAAGCAGCAGGTGGTTGTTTTATATTCTATAGAGGTAGAATATTGTGTAGCATGTGGAGCAGTCTACGAGGTGATATGGTTGAGTCACATTTTTCAAGTATGGGTCTTCCAAAGAATCTACCAATTCACTTATTTTGTGAAAATCAAGGTGTTTTGAAGATTTTCAAGAATCTGGTGTTTCATGAATGTACCAAACATATTGAAACTCAATATCATTTCATTCGAGATGAAGTTCCAAGACACAAGATACAACTCCAGTACATTCTCACCAATGAATAGGTTGCAGATATTTTTACTAAGGTACTTGCACGTGTCAAATTTGAATTATTTTGCAACGCACTTTGTATTTCAAAATAATGTAATAAGGGGGATGTTAGCATAGAATATAGTTTTGCTTTATCTATTACATTATTATATTCATACAAGTGGATGCCTAAGAGGTTTAGGTAGTTAGTGGGGTGGTTTAGGTAGTTTCAACCATATGAACTACCTCAATGATGTTATTTAATATTTCTCCATTTTCAATACAAAGCTAATGTTCAAATATTCTTTCAATGTAGTCCTTCTTGGGTTACCCCTATTGCTTCATAAATATGTCTTTTACTTAAAAACTCAAATTGTTCTTCTAAAAAATTATTTGAGAATATCCCTTTAATTCTATTAGCTATAATATTTGAGATGATTTTATAGAGAGTATTACATGAAGAGATAGGTGTATAATTTCCAAAATATTATGGATTATCTTTTTTTAGAATCAAAGACAAAAAAGTGGAATTTATGGATCCTAACAATTGTCCCTTAATCCTTGATTCTTCTACCACTTTTAAAATATCCTCCTCCAAAAGTTCATAAAAATTCAAATAAAAATCAATTGTCCATCCATCTAGACCTAGAATTTTCTCTTTTTGGAATGATTTAACAATTGAATGTAACTCCTCCTTGGTGATTTCTGAGAACAAAGCTTCTTTTTGTTCCTCATTGACCATCTTGGGCAAATTTAGAACTAGTTTGATTATCTCTTCTATATTTGTTTGTTTGGATATTTATACAAGTCTTTGAAGTAATTTATTGCTAAAAGTGTCAACTCTTGGAATCTTCTCAAAGTGTTTTCATTCTCCTCTTTCATTTTCCAAATTGTGTTTGTATATTTCCTTTGTTTTGCATAATTTTTTTTTTTTTTTTGTATTTTCAACCTCCTGTTCTAGCCACAAAGTCCTAATTTTCATTCTCCATTTTGTCTCCTCCCATTCTAACTATTCTCTCTTTTTTTTTTTCCATTTTTTTGACTTGCATGATTTCATTTTCTTTTGGAGAAGATTCAATTTTAATAAGTGTTTCCTTTGCTTCCTAGTATTTTGCTTTGGTCCAACCTAATGTGACTGATTTTATTCTCTTAAGATTACTTCTAAACCGAAACATGGTTGTCTCTTATGAGGTTGGGTCATAATACCTCCATTATGTTCTTACTATGTCTTGAAATTCTTCATCCCTTATCCAAATGAAATTAAATTTAAAAGGACATGGTGGTTTATCCTCATCCTTTTCTAGTTGTAAAAGGATTGGAAAATAGTCTGATCCCCTTTTTAATCTATACAAGTTTTTATCTTATTATAAACTAAAGTCCAATATTTTAAATTCTATATCACATAATCTAACACTTTAAATTTTGTAGAGGAAAAAAAAGTCATCTAATAAATTCATTTTGGCTTGTTCTTCTCGTATTTCACTTTTGTTGTAAAAAAGTTGAAATTCCCGACCACTCAATTTTATTCATTTCACTTTAACATTTCAAAAGCAAAGAGATCGAAAAAAAAATGTTTGAAGTCAACAACAATGAGTAAGTGATGTACGTGGTACTAGAAATATATTACTATCAAATGCGGTATAAAATAATGATCGTGCTTTTAAATATGCTTGTATATGATTATACGAATGTACTGTTTAAACGAATGGTTTTGAATGAGGGAAATAAATTATATACTTCTACCATAATGGAATCTCAATCTTAAAAGATTTTAGAGCTCAAAATTTAATATTGAAAGAATTGACGACCGTTGAGTTTGACGTGCACCTCAAAATTTAATATTGAAAGAATTGACGACCGTTGAGTTTGACGTGCACCTCGTTTTCAAAGAAATGCTCTTACCGAATAGTCACTATCAAATTTACATATAAGCCGTAATCAATTAATAATAAATAAAATAAAATTATTAAAATATATTAATTCAGTTGAACAAATTTTCAAAAGTAACCTAAATCAAATTGTTATAATGATGTTAAGAATAAAGAACAACTTAAAGACTGATATAAAGAAACCTCAAAGAAAGACTGATAATTTGTTTAGTATTGTTTATAGCCTTTGGTTTAAACAGCAATTTTGTGGTGGGTAGACCGAGCCCCAGTGGAGGAAATGTTACGCTCTTTATAAGCAGCCAAATGTCACAAGCTTTCTCCAATTTTTAAGGTAGGAAATGAAGTCTACTCAATGATAAAATTATGAAATTTTAAATAAAAACATTAACATTTAAATTTAATAAAATAAAATTATATATCATAATTAAGTAAATAGTAAAATTCAAGGTTGAATTGTGATTAAGTGGTACTTTTGTCCTGCTTTTAAGCCACTATCTCTTGAAAATACGCATGTGGGATTATAATTAAGTAAATAGTAAAATTCAAGGTTGAATTGTGATTAAGTGGTAGTTTTGTCATGCTTTTAAGCCACTATCTCGTGAAAATACGCATGTGGAATTTTTTTTTTTATATGAAGTTCAAACTAACAAGCTGGGTCTGTAGAAAGGAAAAAACATGGAGTTTCCCTCTTAGCCCCGTTTTTTTAATTCTACATTATAGAACGAGGGCGTCCCCGCGTCTCCATGGGCTTTACAGAGTGTTCAGATTTAAATTATAAGGTTGTTTTTATCAAATTTATTTTGTAAAATTATTGTTGATTCAGTGCAGATGTTAAGTGAAGACTACTTTACTTGATATTGACAACTTCGACTTGGTACGTACTCAAAAGATTCAAATCAAACTACAAACTGCTTCCAAAGTTGAACCTAAAAATATTTACCAATCTACTAACCTTCGGAAACCTCTGTGTTCACAGTTTATTTTCGTACATTGAATTCCTCTAATTCTTCGTTGATATTACGTGCTTCATTTGTCATGCTTTTATTTTTATTTTTTAAATAATATTTTTTTATACACATCCACCATGAAAATTAAACACGGGTCACATCATTATAATACAAATGACATCATTTGTTATGCTTTTTAAGCCACTACCTCGTGAAAATAGGCGTGTTTTTGAAGTCAAAGTAATTCAACGCTGCCTGGGAGGTTCCACTCAGCCCATTTTTTAGGAACGATATGAGACGGCGTCCCGCGTATCGATGCGCTTTACCTCTTTACAGTTGTTTTAGGGTGCGGTGAATTCCTCATGGAAGGTTCGAATTTGTCTTTACAATATGAGTGGGTCTTGACAACTACCTTCTCCACCATCATTATAATATGACTGCAGCCTTTTAAACGTGAGGATTCAAAGAAAACCCACTTCTTCAAAACGTTCAACAGGGCTAAATTGCTTTCAAGGACTGATATTGTTTATGTCGCTGGTATACAATCTAATTTGAATGTCTCCATGATAATGATAATCATAAACCTAAATTCTTCTAGGTATGTGTTATATAAGAAGTGTATATATAAGAAGCACACTGCGCTTCTAATTCATCCAAAAGCGTAAGAGAAGATGGCCAGCAACCGCAAGCCTCATGCCGTTGTTGTTCCTTTTCCCGTGCAAGGTCACATTAATCCCATGCTTCATCTCGCACAAAAGCTCGCTTCTCACGGCTTCATTGTCATTTTCATAACTACGCATTACAATCATTCATGCCCACAAATGTATTGGTGAAGGCGGGGAGACGATCCGTTTGAGAGCCATCCCCGATGGCCTCCCGGATGGCGATAAGAGAGACGATTTTGCAAGGCTGGCTCGTGTGACAGAGAATAGCGTGGGACCTGCGCTCCACACCCTCATCCACCACATTAACGCCATGGAAGAGCACAAGGTCACGTACCTCATCGCAGACTTCTTTGCATCGTGGGCAAAGAAACTCTCTAAAAAAATCCATGTTTTACATTAAATTTTTTTACCCATAAGGGAGATGTCAATTGGTAGCAGTTGATAGGGTTTGAGTGCTTGTGAGTGAACTATCTTGGTTCAATTTCCTAAACGGTTAGGGTCCTGTTGACTACATCCTTACCTAATAGAGACTTGGTTTTTAATAGAGACTTGGTCTTTACCAAAGGAAAGTTTCATACCCAAAAAAAAATTAAAAACTTCAATACTTCAATGGCTAACATTTATAATCATGTAAAAATAAAGCAATAGTGTTAGGACTTGGGGGTCAAGAGGTACACCCATAAGAAGAATATGTGGAGAGACTTAAAGCTAAACATATCAAGTTGTGAGAGAAATTGATTAATTGGTTTCAACAAAGAATGGAGCTACAAGGGAGTACACTCCAAAGTTGGAATATAAAACTAAAATTATTACACTCCAAAGTTTTACCCTAAAGTTGGGATATAAAGAATGGAGCTACAAGGGAGTACACTCCAAAGTTTTACCTTAAAATTTATTGGTAGCTTGCTCTTTTACTAGATAGGTTTGGAGGGAGGTTATAACATAGTTAAAGCTTCTTATAGGATGACAAAAATATTACTCAATAGAATGCTTAAAATATTGGTTTGAAAATATGTCATACAAAGGTTTTATAGCTCTCTTGTTGTTTGTGTTTTGGGGAGTATGGCTATCTAGGAATGCATGATATTTTTAGGATCTGGAGAAGCTTACTTGATAGGTCTCCTCCCAAATCATTGGTAGTTTCAATAATGGTAAGGTTTTGGTAACAACAAAGGTAAACAGACAAATTATCCCTCCAAAGATTGACAAATTAGAGGAGTAGGGGGTCCTTAGAGTTTGTGGAGGAGGAGGATTATTATATATTTTTAATTCTCATTATTTTAAATTCAAGGCTCTATTGGGAGAAGTTTCTAATAATTATGTTGAAATTATGGCACTCAAATTGTTGGTTAATTTGACATAATCAAAAGGAATACAAAAAATTCAAATTTACAAACTCACAGGTGGTAATACCACCTAGATGTTTGGTGTTTTAGGATGGAAAACATGATTCTACAACCCATATTCTCTCAAATAAAAGAAGTTGTGGATCGAAGTGAAGCTTTTACTTTTTGGCATATTTATAGATAATTGGATAAGGAAGCAGATGAACTCTTAAAGAAGGTGTAGACACCAAAATCTAGCCACTTGTCCTCCATCCATGCTTTCCCACCATTTCCACCACCAAAACATAGCCACTTGTCCTCCATCCATGCTTTCCCACCATTTCCACCACCAAAACATAGCCACTTGTCCTCCATCCTAGCTTTCCTACCATTTTCTGTCCATTATTTATATATAACTATTATATATATATATATATATATATATATATATATATATATATATATATATATATATATATATATATATATATATATATAAATAATAATATTTTATATATTATATTATATAATAAATATATATTTATATAAATAAATTAATCCCAGCCATCCAATTTCATTTAATATCATCCATCCATTTACCTCAATCCATGCCACACCCTAAATTTAATATCTACCCTTATATATGCTTTAATCTTAGCCACACGATTAGTGTCATTGAAACCCTAGCATGCCCTAGGTTGGATTATAAATAGGAGCCATTTTGATGGTTCAACCCCTAAGTGATTGAATTCCTTGAGTCCCCTAAGGTTCCTTGAGTTTTTTGAAGTACCTTAGAGTTCCAACCCAGCCTTTGTGATGTTACCCCACTCCATCATCATATTCCCTGTTCCATCACTTATCGCCACCACCATCGCATCCCTCGCATTCATCTAATTTGCTTCTACATATTTGATCTAACATCTCGAACACCCTGCTACTCTCCACCATAGTCTCGAGTGCCCTTATGCTCTCCATCGCATTATCGCTACTATTATCAATAATAGTCTCGAGTGTCTTGCTACTCTCTTCCATAGTCTCGAGCATCCTGCTACTCTCCATCATCCTCTCGAATACCCTGTTGTGCTCCATAGACCTCCTAAGCATAAAATTGTATTTTAGAGCCCTATTATGATGACAAGCGAGATCCTTGGGTGTCGCTAGGGCACACCCTAGCCATCGATCTACAATAGATCCAACCATCAATAGGCAGCAAGCAAGATCAAGGTAAATCTATTTCATTTTGTCATATTTCATATTGTTTAATTTTGTTCGCATTTATACTATTTTTTTTTTTAATTTACATGGTGGAATTGGTATCCGTCATGAATCTGAGCAGGCTATCTAGCTTTTATGGCCTCCATAGTATTCTGCGCTGTCTACCCTAGAAGCTGCCACATAGATATTTGCGCAGTTCACCCCTATAACCATCATGCCACAATCATTTTAAACCTTTTAACATTTATACTATTATAGCTAGGGTTTTAGTTGTAATTTTTGAGGGCTCACACAATGGAGCCCTTATTAGTATTACTAACTCTCTGGTGTTTCTTTGTGTGTAGATTAGACAGTATATCAGAAGCATTGGACAACTGATTATGTTGGAGTGGCCCGAAATCAGATATGCAGAAGCCCACTCACACATGTTGAGAGCAAAGATGCAATTGAAGGCACCACCATTTGTTGCAGCTAGGGTTTTGGAGAACCCTAGAAATATTTGTAAAAATTGTGTCAAAGAGGATTCTTAAATCCATTATTGTAACAACAAAGTTTTTAGGGTCCCTCGTTTAATAAAAATCTCATTTGTTGTGCAATATTTGATTCATTTGACATATTTTTCGCTTGTTAGGGTTTATGAGGAGTTGCAAAAAAATGTAGGAGGTTCACGAATGCACTGCGGCACTCGAGGATCATCCATAAACACCTGTAGGTATTCTAGAAGTGCCCTCCTACATCTCAAAAGTGCCCTGATATGTTTTACAGTGATTTGGAGCAAATACATAGGCTATCCAGTAAGTCCATTATCTAAAATCCATTTTTTTGTTTTACGTATTTTGGGCTCTTTGATGTATTTTTCTTATTTCAAGAATAAAATGAATAATCATTAATTAATCTAGAAAATAACTCATCTTAGTTTGCATTCTATGTTTTTTTTTCTGCATCCATTCACACATTCCAGTTAGGTTTATGTTTTTGATGTATTCACAAATATAAAATGTTGTATTTTGATTGCATTTGAATTGATAATTGACATAAATTAGAGCTACATTTTAGGGTTAGAAGTACCTTCTTTTATCTATCTAAGTAGAAACATCATTAGGGTGCTAAGAGTATTCCTACCATTGGGTGATTCCAGGCAAAGGGGTGGACGAACCCTCCAATTGTCTTTGACAGGGGGTCTTAAGTGGTGTACTTCACACTCTTTGGAGAAATTGGCATTCTCTTGTTGGATTTTGATTTAGATTTATAAAATTAGTTGCTCCTAACATTGTTTGTCCACATTAATAAACGAAAACCTTAAAACGAACAATTCACACACAACACGTTTCACTCAAAATAGTAGTGGTAGGATTTCATCACCAACCATTGCTTGAGATTTGGTTACGGTGGCATTCATCTCCATCCATCAATATCTGCCCATAGAAACCATAGGATAGCCCTCGAGCAAACTTGTTGGATTTCATCACTAGCAAGAATCTTGTTGCCCTATCTTCACCATAGTTTTTACCTTTGTTTCATTAAGCAATATTAGAACATCAAAACACACAATACTGACACTTAAAATGAATACACATTAAAAGGAGATAAGCAATGAACAAGATAATCCACACTAGTTGAAACTTAGCATTGGTTATTTGTTTCCTTTTTTTTCCTTAAATATTTTAGTTTTGTGTTACATTTAATAGTTTAATCTATATTTTGATAATATTGCTTATGGTATTAACTAGAAATCAAAAGAAATATATAAGTCAAGATAATTTAATGGAACCTTCATCCACCTTCCCCACCACTTCTGTGGTAGATTCCCTAAATGAGACACAGGCAGATTTATCTACAGGCCCCTCACATTCCTTACCATCCACAACCTTGCATATGGCCATGCCCCAAGAGGAGTCAACATCCCCTACCATCGACCATCACATTGCCCATATAGACATGGCAAGAGTATAAGCTCTTATGAAGTCTTCTAGTTATGTCTTAGAGTCCATTCCCAATTCACCTAGACAGGATCCCACTTTACGACAAGAGCTTGTTGATTCCCAATCCCCATCCAACTTCATGTAGGTGTATACTAACCCTCTTTTTGAGGTATAAATTGCACATTATTCCCATGTGTTCATTCCCTAACCCTCATGTGCTCCTAGTACCTCATACACCTCCACTTACACCAATCCCTTGTATGAAGCACATTTCAATGCTGCTTCACAAGTTCCAAAATCACAAGTTACCATACCTAGTGTAACTTGTCCCCAAGCCACATTTTCCATACCATATACCTCCATACCATTAGCCTCTGATAGAGATATTAGAAAGGCATGGAAACACCTAAAAAAAAATTCTTAGATAGCGTTAAAACGCTCAATAGCAAGTACAGGTTTACCCTAAGCCTTTACATAACTTTACTCAGACTATCCTTGTCAACCAGGATCCATCATGGGCACCACAATCGTCTCTAGTTTCTATCCTTGTTCCCCCACCAAGACACACCATCACCCATCCTATTCCCATTAGCCAACCTAGCCATAACCCTCATACATCAACCTCATTCCATAATTCCTAGTATTTTCATCATCAATCTCTCATTCAACAATTCTCATCAAATTCACCTAGCCATAATTACCAATCTCATCATCACTTAGTCACCCCACAACATTTATCCATGCCACCACAAAATCATCAGGTAATTCTGGTCTTCCACATTCCTGAGGAAGACCCTTGAATTAAGGCCATGCTGAAACAAATAGATCAATTGATTCAATATACCCCTGGTTTTTTAAACCAAAAACCAACCTTACATCAATTAATCAATCAAAAAAATCATCCTTTGATACCATCATCGCCATATCCGATAGACTTTACAGTACCTAAGTTTGATAAATTAAGGGAATTGAGGATCCCAAAGAACATGTGAGCACTTTTGTACATGCCTGCTTTAGAATTCAAAACGACAATGCTCTCATGCTTTGAAATTTTCCTCAAACATTAGGAGGGGATGCCATAGAATGGTACAATCAATTTCCAAGCCGTAGTATTTATACTTTGAGCAATTGATTGATCAATTCTTTGAGTGTTTCATCTTAAATTTTAAAAAGAAGATCTCATTGTCTGATTTCTATGCTTTGAGACAACATGATGATGAATCTATCTATGATTTTAGAAACCGTTGGAGGGTTGTCATCACTAAATTGCCATTCACCCTACCAATGGATGAGCTAATTAAGCTATTCACCAAGATTTTCTTAAAACCCATCTCTTGGATGATTTAACTACGAACTTATCAATCATTTGAAGAAGCTTTAGCTCAGGCTAGTGTCATTGAGGATATCAAAATCTAAGAAGGCATACTTAAGCCTAAAAATAAAGAATGGTAAAATAAGGGCCAATACAAAAGAAACTATTTTGGCCAACAAAAATCAACATAGGCTACCCCAACCACCCAATCCAATCAAGTTAATCAAGTGGTCATGATACAATCGGTAATGGCTCAACAACAACCTATGCAAAATACACTGTAACAAATTACATATCATGTGGTCCCCCCGACAACACAAGATCCAATAGTGCCAGCTATGGAAAACCATCCTCGACGATAATTTGTTTGATAAAATCACCAATATACCCCATTAGCCGAGTCATATGCTTCCATTTTTTGAAGGTTATATGACACAAATAAACTTTCTTTATATGAAATAAGACCTGATGATCCCGCCAAATGTAGGAAACATTATCGGGAACATCTATTTTGTTCTTATCATAGGAAAAATGGGCATGATATTAACAATTTCCATGTGTTTAAATACATAGTACAATACCTTATTGACTTGGGGGTGATCTAGCTTGATAATCCCCTCACTCAAAAAAAATAAAACCTTGGTATATTTCAAACACCACTTCCTCATCATGAGGTGGTGCAACCAAATGTAGGAGGGGCTAACACCAAAACTCCTCCTAATCAATCCAATCATGTACAATAATACCAAGGGTTTGTATAGACCATTCATGTGGTCACTAGAGGTCAAAGGAACAACCAACAAAGGCAACCACCTCAAGAAAGTGTGTCACAACCTTCTACATTGCCACCCATCCAAGTTTCCCCCAATCCTTCATCACCCATCCATATCCCTTGTCAATCAAACCCTCCAAATCTACCCATGAATCATCCACATCAACCAATCATCTCATTGAGTAGCCAATTAACTACAATTCTGAAAATAGCTTCTACCAAATTGTTAATCTATGAGTTGATCCAAAAATCTCCTCCACATCTCGAGGCATTAATTGATATTTTTAAATCCATCGAATTGCAATCACAAGATCCTAATTCCTTAAACAACTTATTGGGGAGAATCCAAACATGCATGGAGCCTTCCATCACATTCTATGAATTTGAGATTATGTCAATCTCATCAGAATTCGTAGACCCTCCATTGCATATAATGGCTCTAATTGACAAGAAGCCTTTTAAAAGAGTGCTAATTGACATCAGTTCCTCTATCAACATCATTACCACATCCACTATTCATAGTTTGAACATTCCTTCATCTCACATCACCAAGTCATCCTTTACCCTCAAAGCATTTAACGATGCTTTGTGTTCCATAGTTGGCATTGTTGTTTTACCCATCGAAGTAGGGGTCAAAATGTTGCACACAATGTTTCACATCTTGGAAGGATCCATGGCATATGATGTACTCTGTGGAAGACCTTGTATGAGGAAAATTAGATGTGTCCCTTTAATACTACATAAATATTTTAAATATGTTCATGAGGGACAAATACATTGCATACCAGTGGATGTCAAGATGTTTAAGTATTGTAATTTAATTTCAAATATGTATGAGTCCATGCTTCCTTACACTCATATTTTCCTATCGCCATCATCCAATCCACCTACCACGTCATCCATCCCTTCATCAAAAACTCCCATTCCTGAGGAGCTCCCTATCACCAAATCTCATCAAACTTCCACACCCCCATCAATGTCATCATTGATTTCATGCACATGTGATCATAGTCAGTCCACATCATCATCATCATTGCCATCCAAATCATCAATGTCCACTCAGCAGCCTTCCTAATTCAATCCGTTGCCATCACCTAATGTTTCACAAGTCGAGTTAACATATTGTGAAACATCTCCATCTTCACCATTCCTCGAGCCATAATTTGACCATAGTCCTTCCATGTCATCCCAATTTGAGGTCCACCTCACTAATCCTAGTATTGGTGAATATGTGGTCCAATACATCATTGTCACACCTCTCACCATCCTAGTGCTAATAATTTTGGTCTCCCTCGTGACAAACCTTTAGCAATAGGAGTAGTATATAACATGGTTTCAGCTCCAAATAACATAAATTTTGTATATGGGGGGATTTATTCTTCATCAAGTCTAGCACCCATAGAGGAACCCAAAGAACCAACAATTTCCAACATTCCAAACATGACAGGATTTCCATCTCGATATTTCCACATTTTCAATTGGCAATGTCATGGCCTAGGATTGCATGAATAGGAAGTGCATCAACCTATCAATGTCCCATATCAAGAAGTGCACGACCGTTCAAGTCTAGGTTACCATCCACTTTCCACCACCTCTTCTCTTCAACAAGTATTCCAAAGGCTTAATCTCAATTCAGGAGAAGAAGCCCTCCATCCTAATAACTCTAATGATGAAATCTATGAATGATTTGAGCTTATGCCAATAATTTTGGATGAATATGAAGAAGAATCAAATCCCATTATTCTCCATACCGAACAATATGAGTTTTATCTCAACATGTTCCCCATACATGAGCTCATATTTCACTTGCATCTTCTACAAGAGCAAGCCACCCCTAATGGTGAACCACCACGTCCATTCCATTAAGCCATTTCATAATCCAACTTGTAGTATGTGTACATAACACAAAAACAATGCTTTTCACCAATACCAATAAAAAAAAAAAAAAACGTTCTCTTTCTTGGCATTGCATATGTACATATCATTTAGACAAATGCATTTATTTTTGTTGCTTGCTACTTTTTAGGTTAACTAAGCCCCCTACCATCGATTCTTAGGTTCCATCCATTACATCTAACCTTATTCACCTTGCCCATAAGTCAACATGAATCCTGTTGATTTATTTACTCCACTCCATAATCCATATGATCCAGCTAAACCAATTTCAATTGATATAAGCATTATTGATATGGATCGTATTTTCTCACCTCCATCCTTTGTCAAATTTTTCTTGTCGAAGGAATTTTTAGGGCTTCCACCAACTACATTCCTCCTTCCCTTTTGCCTTCGTCTTCACCTTCACCTTTGGATCCCGAGGTTTTCCAGGAAGAAATAGATGAGGACAAGCCAAAATATTTTGATGACATCTTAGATGACATTAATCTGATCTCTATGTCCCATTAGCTTGAGGAAGGTTCCCACATGTCTATTGAAAATACCATTGATGTGGACCTTAGTTCAGATAAGGACAATCCCCAAATTGTCAATCTTGGAAAAAGTTTACCACCCAACGAACAAGAGAAATTTATTGCTCTCCTCAAGAGGAAGAAGTGCATATTTGCATGGTAATACAAGGACATGCCCGATATTGACCCTAGTTTGGTTGTCTGTAATCTCACCTTACAGCCTGATGCTAAGTTGATCAAACAAAAACTTAGGATAATGCATCCTACCATGGCTCTCTTGGTAAAAATAGAGCTTCAAAAAATTTTAGACATGAACTTTCTTGTTCCTATCGATTATCTTGAGTGGCTTTCAAACATGGTACTCATTCCTAAACCTAACAAGATGATACGCGTTTGCACTAACTTTTGAGATCTTAACAAAGCATGTCCCAAGGATGACTTCCCTCTCATAAACATTGATACTCTTGTCGATACCTACGCTGACCATGAAATGCTTTCACTCATGGATGGTTTTTCAAGATACAACCATATTCGAATAAATCCTGATGATCAACACAAAATAGCATTCACTACACCTTGAGGAACTTTTTTTTACAAGGTGATGCCCTTTGGCCTCAAAAATATAGGTTCCACTTATCAACGTGCCAAGACATACATTTTCCATGACTACACACATAATATCATCAAATATTATGTGGATGATCTATTGGCTAAATCTAAAACTCAACAAGAACATATTGGTTTATTGGAGAAAGTTTTTGACTGAATCCTAGATCATAATATAAGGTTAAATCAAAAGAAATGTGTCTTTGGTGTTACCTCAGGAAAACTTCTTGGATTCATTGTCTCCAAAAGAGGCATTGAGGTGGACCCTAACAAGTTAAAGGCTGTCATGGAGATGCCTCCCCCAACTAACTTAAAGTAATTACGTAGTTTACAAGGAAATATCCAATCAATCCATCATTTTATTGCACAAATTTATAAAAAATGTAGGTCATTCAATCACCTACTACAAAAGCGGGTGTCATTCTCTTGGACATATGAATTCCAAAAAGCCTTCGATGACATTAAGCAATACCTAGCTTCTCCACCAATCTTAGCTCCTCATCATCTGGGGGTCCCATTTTATCTTTATATCTTAGCAATGGACTTCACCTTAGGGACAATGCTTGCCCAAAAGAATGAACAAAATAAAGAGCAAGTTGTCTACTACATTAGCCGAACATTGGTAAGCTCTGAAACAAGATACGCTTATGTAGAAAAATTGTGCTTGGAAATGGTTTATGTTACTAAGAAACTTCAAAATTACATGCTTAGCCACACAACATATGTCATAGCTAGAGAAAATCCTCTGCATTACATGATGTCTCGCACTTACAATAATACCCGTACCATTAAATGGATAATGCTTCTTACTGAGTTTGACTTGGAATTCATTAGACACAAATCCATTGAAGGTTAGGTAATAGCCAATCAACTTGTGGAAGCTCCACTACCTAATGATCATCCTTTGATTATTGAGCTCCTAGAGATTCAGTATTTGCTATCACTGAGTAAGAATCATATGTCATTCTGTAGGAAGACATCGATATCACATTATTCTTTGATGTGTCTAAGTGCATGAAAGGTCAAGGTGCTGGAGTCGTATTTCACACACCAGAGGGGGTACCTATCCACTTATCATTCAAACTAAATTTTCAATGCACAAACAACACAACATAGTATGAATCCTTAATCTTAGATCTTTAATTAACTATAGCTATGAGCATTAAGTGCATTAGGATATTTTGTGATTATCAACTTGTCGTAAAGCAAATCAATGGAGAATACTAATGCAAAAAACCTACCATTAAGCATTATCATGAAGTAGCAATGAAATTGATCTCTAAGTTTGATTGGGATGAAATCAATAGCTTTCCACTATCAACTAATAGATTTGCAGATGTGATTATGGCCTCTCTTGGATCATTAATTCTAGAAGACTCATTTGGAGAGATACAACCCCTTATCATTTCAATAGTCTCTAAATATGCAATTGTTAGTATTGAGTCTAAGGATGAAAATGATGTTTTATTTATCCAATCGGATTCATATGAGCCTTGGTTGAGCCAAATAGTAGCCTTCCTCAAGTTTGGAGCACTCTCATTTGGCATATCGTAGACTACCAAGCACACTTTCAAGCAAAAGGTAGTCAGTTTCGTTATTTTGGGCATGTGTTGTACAAACATGGTTATGATGGAGTTCTTCATTGTCTCAAGGATTGTGAGGCTCAAAGATACATAGCTTAAACCCATGATGGTACTTGTGGTAGTCATTTTAGTGGAATGGCCATTGCAAAGCATATTTTACATATGGGTTATTATTGGCCCACAATGGAATGTGATTGTTGCACCTATGTCAAACATTGCAAAAAGTGCCAAGAACATGCTAATTTAACTCATGTACCATCACAATCTTTGCATCCCATTCAAAGCCTTTGGCCCTTTTCACAATAAATCCCAGATCTAATTGGTAAAATTTCACCTCCTTCTTCGAGACAACATACATTCATTATCATAGCCACTGAATACTTCACAAAGTGGGTTGAGGCAATTCCTCTAACCAACTTGATAGGACCTAGAATCATGGATTTTATACTTCATCATATATTTTATCATTTTGGTATCCCATCAAAAATAGTTTCAAACAATGGCAAGTCTTTCAAAAACAAATATGTTCGAGCACTTTGTGAGAAATACAACATTCAAAATAGTTTCTCAACTCCATATTACCCACAAGCAAATGGACAAGTTGAAGCTTCCAATAATACCTTAGTTGCTATTCTCAAGAAACTAGTCAAAGAAAATTATAGAGATTGGCATACACAAATTCCCTTGGCATTATGGGTTTATCGAACAAGCATCTACATGCCTACAAGGAAAACATCATTTTCATTGGTCTATGGAGCCGAAGAAATCATGCCTCTTGAGCTCGAGATCCCCTCATTGAAAATTTATTTGTAGGAATTTATAGATGATGACACTGCTAGACAAGCACGTCTTGACCAACTCACACTTCTTTATGAGAGGCGAGTCAATGCTTTAGAGCATTTATGATTTTATCAGGACCACCTCAAACGTGATTACAACACAAAAGTTCATCTATGTGAATTCCAAGTAGTAGATGTTGTCCTTAAAGAGAACCAACAAAATACCAATGCATTATCGCATCTTCATGATAAATTCAAGGCTAATTTGTTAGGTCCATACATTTTTACACAAAGAGTGGGTAATGGTACTTATAGGCTTGCCAGTCTAGAGGGAGAGGAAGATTCCTAACCACTTAATGTTATACACTTGAGAGAATTCTATGCATGATTTGATTACTATATATGTATATATACATGGCTAATACAAAAAGACATTTGCATACACTTCATTCATAACATTGCATTTCATTGACATCTACATTTCACAAACAATGCATTTGCTCATATTTCATATGGCATTTCACAAGATTGCATGTCATACATTGCATTCACATCAACATTTTGCATTCTATATTAGGGATCATTTATTAAATTTCAAGGTCTTAATTGGTCCAACAAAAGTCATGTTGCCTTAATCAAGGATACCCTCACAAATATCATCCATACAATGTTAAAATTACCATCAGCACAAGATACATGTTCGTAAATCCTAGGTGTTTACGGTCACTCAACCACTCCTAGTGTTTTAGGTAAACTTCAAAATACATGTCGAGTTATTTTTAGGACCATTACACATATACACTAAGAAAATCTTGAGTTTTAGGAATTGACTACAAAACATTCTTGAACCAAAAACAATTTTCACATCTTAAAAATATCTTGAGCAAAGAGGGATAGCACCATCCTTGGTAGGAACCTCGAAGTGAAAAGGGTCATCCTTGTTAGTCCCATCATGCAACATAGTCCATAAAAATAGTGGTTCTCACCACTATCACATTTCTAAAAGTAAAAGAAAGAGTATGGAAAAATACCTAACAAAAAATCTAAATTTTTGACATCCACATTACTAATCATTGGGTTGTAAGGATCATACTACATTTCCAGTCAGACGGTTATGTAGTCATCCCAAAAATATAAGCAATCAAAAATAAAAATCATGGACTATGGATTTATCCCCCACTGGAGCTATAGATGCTTGACTAATAGTGGAGTACGCTCATACATGGTGAAATGTCTCTTTTAAAAGAGACCTCTGACCACTCATACAAACAAGCTAGCTTCTTGGTTTTATCCATAACAAGTTTACCCAATTTACTCAAGATAAGTTAGTGAAATCACTTGAACACACATTGGTTCTTGATTGCTTCGAGTCATTACCATGCTCTTGATTCGGTAAATAAATCCACTGCACACACATTTGGTAGTAGAGGGATTAGGCAGTGTTAGTGAGTTTGTTTGATACCACTAATATGTCTGAGTCTCCGAAAAATAGTTAGTCTTGCATATCAACATCTATATCTTCTTCCATATCAACATAAATATCTTCTTCCATATCAACACCCATATCTTCTTCCATGTCAACATCCTTGTCATTTCATGAGCCATTATCCGCCACATGCCACCAAGTTTGGTGCCCCTAATTAAAAAATAATGCTAAACATGGCCAAAGCAAAGATCTAAACAATAAATGATCATTAGCATGCCATCTTGCATTAATCATCCATACATTCCATATTGCATTAAACATCCATACAAGGCATATTGCATCAATCATCCATATATTCCATCTTGCATTAAACATCCATAACATATTCATATGCATTAATTATTCATATAACACATGCATTACACAAAAGCATACCACAAAAAGACATTCACACAAAAATAGATAACACAAAAGGTAAAAGCCATGTATATATATATATATATAGCATGTACAATGAGTGCCCAAAGGCTACATACAATAGAGCACCAAGTCTCATATACGAAAAGTGCATCTAAGCACTAGCTAATGTCTATGAGTGGACCCTTGTGACCTACTAGGAGCCCTAGACCTAGAACTCTACCTAGACTCAGCTGGCCTAGTTGACTGCATCGTAGAGAAATATGGAGGATCTGGAAACATGATATGATTAACCACACATAAATCCTCCAAGGAGTGCACATATGCCTCACTCACATAAAGTCATCGTAATTCCAGCCCATGTCGATGTTCCCTAACTAGAAGCTCTACTTGGAGCCTCACAATTATCTTTCGATCATCTCCACCTGCTTCTCTCGTCATCCACTCTGCTTGCATATGAGCTATAGTGGCATCCTATGTACTAAGGTTCACTTGTAGGTGTGCTACAGCCTCATTGTGATACTGCACTAGACCCTCTAGCTCTGCTCGTAGCTACTCCCTCTTGGCCCGTAGACTCACCACCTCTAATATCTCCCCCATATCACAATCCTCCTCCTCATCCTCCTCTTTGCCAACTATAGGATTCTACTACCCTGCACATCATGCCTTCTTCCTTCAACTACTAGATCGAAGGTGTATCGGTCGCTTCAAAGTCTCATCAAAATACTCAACATCACCCTCACCATCAACCACCACCTTAGGTACCCATACTGGTTGGGCACCAAACCATGTCGTATACTCTAAGGTCATCCATGCGTCATCTACATTAGGGACCTCTAGCTCCTCATAATCCTCAATCACCTCCCTCCATGGCTCCGAACATGGAAGCCCCACCTCCTCTCGGTGCCTCCTATAAAGCACCAGCTCACTTGGTACTCTCTATTGCAAGTCGAACTACTACAACACCCATGAGAACTGGAAGTACTCTACCTCTAGCTGCCTCCTCTTAATCCACCATGTCCATTTGAGCCACACCCTCTATCCACACTACGTTCGAAAAATACCAATCTACTTTTGATAATAATTTCCTCATCTTGATAACAAGAGGAGAAAATTGATGTCGGGGCTCCAAAATCCTCAACTATAGTAATCAACACATTTCATTAATAAATAAATAAAAAAAAAGAAAAAACAACAAAATTTTGCACAACACAAAAAGTCTTCAAAAGCATTACCTTGGCAAATATTGCATTACATGCTTAGCCACACAACATACGTTATAGCTAGAGAAAATCCTCTACATTACATGATGTCTCACACTTACAATAATACCCATACCATTAAATGGATAATGCTCTTTACTGAGTTTGACTTGGAATTCATTAGCCAAAAATCCATTGAAGGTTAGGTAATAGCCGATCAACTTGTGGAAGCTCCACTACCTAATGATCATCCTTTGATTATTGAGCTCCTAGATGATTTGGTATTTGCTATCACTGAGTAATAATAATATGTCATTCTATAGGAAGACATCGATATCACAATATTCTTTGATGGGTCTAAGTGCATGAAAGCTCAAGGTGTTGGAGTCGTATTTCACACACCAGAGGGGGTACGTATCCCCTTATCATTCAAACTAAATTTCCAATGCAAAAACAACACTGCATAGTATGAATCCTTAATCTTAGATATTTAATTAACCATAGCTATGAGCATTAAGTGCGTTAGGATATTTGGCGATTCTCAACTTGTCATAAAGCAAATCAATGGAGAATACCAATGCAAAAAACTTACCATTAAGCTTTATCATGACGTAGCAATGAAATTGATCTCTAAGTTTGATTGGAATGAAATCAACAGCTTTCTACGATTGACTAATAGATTTACAGATGTGATGGCCTCTCTTGGATCATTAATTCTAGAAGACTCATTTTGAGAGATACAACCCCGTATCATTTCAATAGTCTCTAAATATGCAATTGTCAGTATTGAGTCTAAGGATGAAAAGGATGTTTGCTTTATCTAATTGGATTCATATGAGCCTTGGTTGAGCCAAATAGTAGCCTTCCTCAAGTTTGGAACACTCCCATTTGGCATATCTTAGACTACCAAGCACACTTTCAAGCAAAATATAGTCGGTTTTGTTATTTTGGGGACGTGTTGTACAAACGTGGTTATGATGAAATTCTTCATTGTCTCGAGGATAGTGAGGCTCAAAGATACATAGCTTAAACCCATGATGGTACTTGTGATGGTCATTTTAGTGGAATGGACATTGCAAAGCATATTTTACATATGGGTTATTATTGGCCCACAATGGAATGTGATTGTTGCACCTATGTCAAACATTGCAAAAAGTGCCAAGAACATGCTAATTTAACTCATGTACCATCACAAGCTTTGCAGCCCATTCAAATCCTTTGGCACTTTTCACAATAAATCCTAGATCTAATTGGTAAAATTTCACCTCCTTCTTCGGGACAACATACATTCATTATCACAGCCACTAAATACTTCATAAAGTTGGTTGAGGCAATTCATCTAACCAACTTGATAGGACCTAGAATCATGGATTTTATACTTCATCATATCTTTTATCATTTTGGTATCCCATCAAAAATAATTTCAAACAATGGCAAGTCTTTCAAAAACAAATATGTTTGAGCACTTTGTGAGAAATACAACATTCAACATAGTTTCTCAACTCCTTATTACCCACAAGCAAATGGACAAGTTGAAGCTTCCAACAAGACCTTAGTTGCTATTCTCAAGAAACTTGTCAAAGAAAATTATAGAGATTGGAATACACAAATTCCCTTGGCATTATGGGCTTATTGAACAAGCATCTGCACGCCTACAAGGGAAACATCATTTTCATTGGTCTATGGTGCCAAAGCAATCATGCCTCTTGAGCTCGAGATCCCCTCATTGAAAATTTCTTTGTAGGAATTTATAGATGATGACACTGCTAGACAAGCACGTCTTGACCAACTCACACTTCTTGATGAGATGCGAGTCAATGCTTTAGAGCATTTATGAGTTTATCAGGACCACCTCAAACGTGATTACAACACCAAAGTTCATCTATGTGAATTCCAAGTAGTAGATGTTGTCCTTAAAAAGAACCAACAAAATACCAATGCATTATCACATCTTCGTGATAAATTCGTGGCTAGTTTTTTAGGTCCATACATTGTTACACAAAGAGTGGGTAATGGTACTTATAGGCTTGCCAGTCTATATGGAGAGGAAGATTCCTAACCACTTAATATTATACACTTGAGAGAATTCTATGCATGATTTGATTACTATATATGTATATATACATGGCTAATAGAAAAAAACACTTGCATACACTTCATTCATAACATTGCATTTCATTGACATCTACATTTCACAAACAATGCATTCGCTCATATTTCATATGGCATTTCACAAGATTGCATGTCATACATTGCATTCACATCCACATTTTGCATTCTATATTAGGGATCATTTATTAAAGTTCAAGGTCTTAATTGGTCCAACAAAAGTCATGTTGCCTTAATCAGGGACACCCTCACAAATATCATCCATACAATGTTAAAATTACCATCAGCACAAGATACATGTTCGTAAATCCTAGGTGTTTATGGTCACTCAGCCACTCCTAGTGTTTTAGGTAAACTTAAAAATACATGTCGAGTTATTTTTAGGACCATTACACATATACACTAAGAAAATATTGAGTTTTGGGAATTGACTCCAAAACATTCTTGAACCAAAAACAATTTTCACATCTTAAAAATATCTTGTGCAAAGAGGGATAGCACCATCCTTGGTAGGAACCTCGAAGTGAAAAGGATCATCCTTGTTAGTCCCATCATGCAAAATAGTCCATAAACATAGTGGTTCTCACCACTATCACATTTCTAAAAGTAAAAGAAAGAGTATGGAAA
Source organism: Wollemia nobilis (assembly GCA_028583015.1). Lineage (NCBI taxonomy): Eukaryota > Viridiplantae > Streptophyta > Pinopsida > Araucariales > Araucariaceae > Wollemia > Wollemia nobilis. Next base: position 3,841,169 of record JAQPPZ010017084.1, on the reverse strand, counting down.
AATACCTAACAAAAAATCTAAATTTTTTACATCCACATTACTAATCATTGGGTTGTAAGGATCGTACTACATTTCCATTCATACGGTTATGCAGTCATCCCAAAAACATAAGCAATCAAAAATAAAAATCATGGACTATGGATTTATCCCCCACTGGAGCTATAGATGCTTGAATAACAGTGGAGTACACCCATACATGGTGAAATGTCTCTTTTAAAAGAGACCTCTGACCACTCATACAAACAAGCCAGCTTCTTGGTTTCATCCATAATAGGTTTACCCAATTTACTCAAGATGATTTAATGAAATAACTTGAACACACATTGGTTCTTGATTGCTTCGAGTCATTACCATGATCTTGATTCGATAAATGAATCCACTGCACACACATTTGGTACTAGAGGGATTAGGCAATGTTAGTGATTTTGTTTGATACCACTAGTATGTCTGAGTCTCCAAAAAATAGTTAGTCTTCCATATCAACATCTATATCTTCTTCCATATCAACATAAATATCTTCTTCCATATCATCATCCATATATTCTTCCGTGTCAACATCCATGTCATTTCATGAGCCATTATCCGCCACATGCCACCAAGTTTGGTGCCCCTGATTAAACAACAATGCTAAACATGGCCAAAGTAAAGATCTAAACAATAAATGATCATTAGAATGCCATCTTGCATTAATCATCCATACATTACATATTGCATTAAACATACATACATGCTATATTGCATTAATCATCCATATATTCCATCTTGCATTAATCATCCATAACATATCATATGCATTAATCATTCATATAACACATGCATTACACAAAAGCATACCACAAAAAAACATTCACACAAAAATAGATAACACAAAAGGTAAAAACCATGTATATATATATATAGCATGTACAATGAGTGCCCAAAGGCTACATACAATAGAGCCCAAAGTCTCATATACAAAAAGTGCATCTAAGCACTAGCTAATGCCTATGAGTGGACCCTTGTGACCTACTAGGAGCCCTAGACCTAGAACTCTACCTAGACTCAGCTGGCCTAGTTGACTGCATCGTAGAGAAATATGGAGGATCTGGAAACATGATATGATTAGCCACACATAAATCCTCCAAGGAGTGCACATATGCCTCACTCACCCAAATTCATCGTAATTCCAGCCCATGTCGATGTTCCCTAGCTAGAAGCTTTGCTTGGAGCCTCACAATTGTCTTCCGATCATCTCCACCAGCTTCTCCTGTCACCCACTCTGCTTGCATATGAGCTATAGTGGCATCCTGTGTACTAAGGTTCTTATGGGGTATGGGAAAATCGCACTCAAACAATTTCCAAATTTTCATGCATTAATCTAAAAATCTTTACAATAATAGCCCGTAGGCTTACAATAACCAGCGCTCGGCTTGGTTTTCTTCCTCACACTTTGCGTGCGATCTTCCCAAATCCACCACCCTTTCTCTTACAGTCTCTGATTTTTTATCGAGGTCTCGACCCTCTAGCCCATTAATGACCCACTTGTCAAAATACATTAAACAAAATCCCAAAGTCCACTTCCTTGGCTGAGTTTTCAATTTTTTCTTTCCATAAATGGGCAACTGCCTCGATCCGCTATGAAGGTCAGCATTAAAGAGACCCTTGAACTACAACCACCATTTTGTCAAACTGTTCTTTTGAACTGTTGTCTCTTTTTTTGTACGTGTGGCCGTCTGCGTGTTCATTTCTTATTTGCTTTCTTCTAGCCGTGATATAGCGACATGTCACGATATCATGACATGTCACGATGTCATGACCATTCCACCTTCGAGCCCCCTATTTTGTTTTATGTCATGATATCGCGACGTCGCGATATCGTGACAAAAATTTTGCCTTGCCTTGGTCTCCTTTTGATGTCGTGATACCGCAACATCGTGATATCACAAAAAAAATTCCACCTTGCTTTGGTCTCCAATTGATGTCACAATTTCACGACGTCGTGATATCGCGACAAAACTTCTGCCTTGCCTTAGTCTCCTTTTGATGTCGCGATATCGTGATGTCACGATATTGCGATGTCGCGATATCATGACAAAACTTCTGCCTTGCCTTGGTCTCCAATTGATGTCGCGATTTCACGACGTCGTGATATCGCGACGTCGCGATATCACGACAAAATTTTTGCCTTGCCTTAGTCTCCTTTTGATGTCATGATATCGTAACGTCGTGATATCGCGATGTCGCGATATCGCGACAAAACTTCTACCTTGCCTTGGTCTCCTTTTGATGTCATGATTTCACGACGTCGCGATATCATGAAAAAACTTTCGCCTTGCCTTGGTCTCCTTTTGATGTCACGATTTCATGATGAAACTTTTGCCTTCACAAAAATAAAACACTTAAAAAAATTCTCCTTGATGCAATATTGCGCTGTTGCTGTCGGATGCTCATGCATTAGGTTTACTTGTAGCTATGCTACAGCCTCATCGTGAGACTGCACTAGACCCTCTAGCTCTGCTTGTAGCTACTCCATATTGGCCAGTAGACTCACCACCTCTAATATCTCCCCCATATCACCATCCTCCTCCTCATCCTTCTCTCTACTAGCCATAGGAGTCTGCTGCCCTGCACCTCATGCCTTCTTCCTTCAACTACTAGATCGAAAGTGTCTCGGTCGCTTCAGAGTCTCATCAAAATCCTCAACTTCACCCTCACCATCAACCACCACCTTAGGTACTCATACTTGTTGGGCACCAAACCATGTCATATACTCTGAGGTCATCCCTATGTCATCCACATTAGGGACCTCTAGCTCCTAGTAATCCTCAATCACCTCCCTCCATGGCTCTGCACATGGAAGCCCCACATCCTCTTGGTGCCTCCTGTAAAGCATCGGCTCACTCGGTACTCTCTACTACAAGCTGAAATACTACAACACCCATGAGAAATAGAAGTACTCTACCTCGCTCTGCCTCCTCTTAATCCACCATGTCCATTCGAGCCGCACCCTCTATCCACACTACCTTTGAAAAATGCCAATCTACTTTCGATAATAATTTCATCATCCCGATAACAAGAGGAGAAAATTGATGTCAAGGCTCCAAAATCCTCAATTGTAGTAATCAACACATTTCATTAATAAAAAATAAATTAAAAAAAAACAACAAAATTTTGCACAACACAAAAAGTCTTCAAAAACATTACCTTGGCAAATATTGCATTACATGCTTAGCCACACAACATACGTCATAGCTAGAAAAAATCCTTTGCATTAAATCATGTCTTGCACTTACAATAATACCCATACCATTAAATGGATAATGCTCCTTACTGAGTTTGACATGGAATTCATTAGACAAAAATCCATTGAAAGTTAGGTAATAGCCGATCAACTTGTGGAAGCTCCACTACCTAATGATCATCCTTTGATTATTGAGCTCCCATATGATTTGGTATTTGCTATCACTGAGTAAGAATAATATGTCATTATGTAGGAAGACATCGATATCACATTATTCTTTGATGGGTCTAAGTGCGTGAAAGGTCAAGGTGTTGGAGTCGTATTTCACACACCAGAGGGGGTACCTATCCACTTATCATTCAAACTAAATTTCCAATGCACAAAAAACACTGCATAGTATGAATCCTTAATCTCAGATCTTTAATTAACTATAGCTATGAGCATTAAGTGCATAATGATATTTGGTGATTATCAACTTGTTGTAAAGCAAATCAATGGAGAATACCAATGCAAAAAACCTACCATTAAGCATTATCATGAAGTAGCAATGAAATTGCTCTCTAAGTTTGATTGGGATGAAATCAATAGCTTTCCACTATCGACTAATAGATTTGCAAATGTGATGGCCTCTCTTGGATCATTAATTCTATAAGATTCATTTGGAGAGATACAACCCCTTATCATTTCAATAGTCTCTATATATGCAATTGTTAGTATTGAGTCTAAGGATGAAAAGGATGTTTTCTTTATCCAATTGGATTCATATGAGCCTTGGTTGAGCCAAATAGTAGCCTTCCTAAAGTTTGGAGCACTCCCATTTGGCATATCGTAGACTACCAAGCACACTTTCAAGCAAAAGGTAGTTGGTTTCGTTATTTTGGGGACGTGTTGTACAAACATGGTTATGATGGAGTTCTTCATTGTCTCGAGGATAGTGAGGCTCAAAGATACATAGCTTAAACCCATGATGGTACTTGTGGTGGTCATTTTAGTGGAATGGCCATTGCAAAGCATATTTTACATATGGGTTATTATTGGCCCACAATGGAATGTGATTGTTGCACCTATGTAAAAACATTGCAAAAAGTGCCAAGAACATGCTAATTTAACTCATTTACCATCACAAGCTTTCCAGCCCATTCAAAGCCTTTGGCCCTTTTCACAATAAATCCTAGATCTAATTGGTAAAATTTCACCTCCTTCTTCGGGAAAACATACATTGATTATCACAGCTACTGAATACTTCACAAAGTGGGTTGAGGCAATTCATCTAACCAACTTGATAGGACCTAGAATCATGGAGTTTATACTTCATCATATCTTTTATCATTTTGGTATCCCATCAAAAATCATTTCAAACAATGGAAAGTCTTTCAAAAAAAAATATGTTCGAGCACTTTGTGAGAAATACAACATTCAACATAGTTTCTCAACTCCATATTACCCACAAGCAAATGGACAAGTTGAAGCTTCCAACAATACCTTAGTTGCTATTCTCAAGAAACTTATCAAAGAAAATTATAGAGATTGGCATACACAAATTCCCTTGGCATTATGGGCTTATCGAACAAGCATATGCATGCCTACAAGGGAAACATCATTTTCATTGGTCTATGGAGCTGAACAAGCATCTGCACGTCTTGACAAACTCACACTTCTTGATGAGAGGCGAGTCAATGCTTTAGAAAATTTATGAGTTTATCAGGACCGCCTCAATCGTGCTTACAACACCAAAGTTCATCTATGTGAATTCCAAGTAGTAGATGTTGTCCTTAAAGAGAACCAACAAAATACCAATGCATTATCGCATCTTCGTGATAAATTCATGGCTAATTTGTTAGGTCCATACATTGTTACACAAAGAGTGGATAATGGTACTTATAGGCTTGCCAATCTAGAGGGAGAGGAAGATTCCTAACCACTTAATGTTATACACTTGAGAGCATTCTATGCATGATTTGATTACTATATATGTATATATACATTGCTAATACAAAAAATATATTTGCATACACTTCATTCATAACATTGCATTTCACTGATTACTACATTTCACAAACAATGCATTCGTTCATTTTTCATATGGCATTTCACAAGATTGCATGTCATACATTGCATTCACATCCACATTTTGCATTCAATATTAGGGATCATTTATTAAAGTTCAAGGTATTAATTGGTCCAAAAAAAGTCATGTTGCCTTAATCAGGGACACCCTCACAAATATCATCCACACAATGTTAAAATTACCATCAACACAAGATACATGTTCATAAATCCTAGGTGTTTACGGTCACTCAGCCATTCCTAGTGTTTTAGGTAAACTTCAAAATACATGTCGAGTTATTTTTAGGACCATTACACATATACACTAAGAAAATCTTGAGTTTTGGGAATTGACTCCAAAACATTCTTGAACCAAAAACAATTTTCACATCTTAAAAATATCTTGTGCAAAGAGGGATAACACCATCCTTGGTAGGAACCTCGAAGTGAAAAGGATCATCCTTGTTAGTCCCATCATGCAACGTAGTCCATAAAAATAGTGGTTCTCACCACTATCATATTTCTAAAAGTAAAAGAAAGAGTAGGGAAAAATACCTAACAAAAAATCTAAATTTTTGACATCCACATTACTAATCATTGGGTTGTAAGGATCATACTACAATTCCAGTCAGACAGTTATGCAATCATCCCAAAAACTTAAGCGATCAAAAATAAAAATCATGGACTATGGATTTATCCCCCACTGGAGCTATAGATGCTTGACTGACAATAGAGTACGCTCATACATGGTGAAATGTCTCTTTTAAAAGAGACCTCTGACTGCTCATACAAACAAGCTAGATTCTTGGTTTCATTTGTAACAGGTTTATCCAATTTACTCAAGATGAGTTAATGAAATAACTTGAACACACATTGGTTCTTGATTGCTTCGAGTCATTACCATGATCTTGATTCGGTAAATGAATCCACTGCACACACATTTGGTACTAGAGGGATTAGGTAGTGTTAGTGATTTTTTTTGATACCACTAGTATGTCTGAGTCTCCAAAAAATAGTTAGTATTCCATATCAACATCTATATATTCTTCCATATCAACATAAATATCTTCTTCCATATCAACATCCATATATTCTTCCGTGTCAACATCCTTGTCATTTCATGAGCCATTATCTGCCACATGCCACCAAGTTTGGTGCCCCTGATTAAACAATGGTAAACATGGCCAAAGTAAAGATCTAAAAAATAAATGATCATTAGAATGCCATGTTGCATTAATCATCCATACATGCCATATTGCATTAAACATCCATACATGCCATATTGCATTAATCATCCATATATTCCATCTTGCATTAATCATCCATAACATATCATATGCATTAATCATTCATATAACACATGCATTACACAAAAGCATACCACAAAAAATATTCACACAAAAATAGATAACACAAAAGGTAAAAGCCATCTACATATATAGCATGTAAAATGAGTGACCAAAGGCTACATAAAATAGAGCACCAAGTGTCATATACAAAAAGTGCATCTAAGCACTAGCTAATGCCTATGAGTGGACCCTTGTGACCTACTAGGAGCCCTAGACTTAGAACTCTACCTAGACTCAGCTGGCCTAGTTGACTGCATCGTAGAGAAATATGGAGGATCTGGAAACATGATATGATTAGCCACACATAAATCCTCCAAGGAGTGCACATATGCCTCACTCACCTAAAGTCATCGTAATTCCAGTCCATGTCGATGTTCCCTAGCTAAAAGCTCTGCTTGGAGCCTTGCAATTGTCTTTCGATCATCTCCACCAGCTTCTCCCGTCACCCACTCTACTTGCATCTAAGCTATAGTGGCATCCTGTGTACTAAGTTTCACCTGTAGCTATACTACAGCCTCATCGTGAGACTACGCTAGACCCTCTCGCTCCACTCGTAGCTACTCCATCTTGGCCCGCAGACTCACCACCTCTAATATCTCCCCCATATCACCATCCTCCTCCTCATCCTCCTCTATGCTAGCCATAGGAGTCTGCTGCCCTGCACCTCATGCATTCTTCCTTCAACTGCTAGATCGAAGGTTTCTTGATCGCTTCGAAGTCTCATCAAAATCCTCAACATCACCCTCACCATCAACCACCACCTTAGGTACTCATACTGGTTGGGCACAAAACCATGTCATATACTTTGAGGTCATCCCTGCGTCATCCACATTAGGGACCTCTAGCTCCTCGTAATCCTCAATCACCTCCCTCCATGGCTTTGCACATTTAAGCCCCACCTCCTCTCGATGCCTCCTATAAAGCACCGGCTCACTCTATACTCTCTACTGCAAGCTGAACTGCTACAACACCCATGAGAACTGGAAGTACTCTACCTCGCTCTGCCTCCTCTTAATCCACCATGTCCAGTCGAGCCGCACCCTCTATCCACACTACCTTAAAAAAATACCAATATACTTTTGATAATAATTTCCTCATCCTGATAACAAGAGGAGAAAATTGATGTCGGGGCTCCAAAATCCTCAACTATAGTAATCAACACATTTCATTAATAAATAAATAAAAAAGAAAAAACAACAAAATTTTGCACAACACAAAAAGTCTTCAAAAGCATTACCTTGGCAAATATTGCCTCTGCCCTAGCCGCAACACTCGTTCCCTCCATCACCATAGCTTTCATGCCAAAATTCTAATACCCCACTTCACTTCTCACTCTACTCCACTCCTCAAATGCAACTTCTCAAACTTTAAAACGCACAAATGAGCTCCATTTTCCAACCTGTAGGCTATTTATAGCAATTGTAAATGCACTAAAGCACCTTGCGATGTTTCAAATAGGCTAAAGCGTGCAAGGATATTTTTAGGTATGCTAAAGCATGCAAGGGCATTTTCTAGTTCCATGAAGCACACTTGGGTGTTTACTGCTCCTTAAAAACGCATGTGGGCATTTTACATGTAAATCAAGAAAAGATAAAATCGATCAAATTGGTAGTTTACCTCCTCCAAATTTCACCAAATTTCACCCACACATCAATTCCATCATAATATTATATTTTGTGAAAACAAAAATAAGTTTGAATTCATAATTTCTGTTTACGATCAAAAGTTGTGAAAAGCACAATTCCACTTACAAAACATATCAAATAAGTCCAAATATTCACAAAATGACCATCTTCATTATATGCATATTAATTCCCATCATCCCACTAATTTCTATGAAAATATGAGATGATTTGGCCCAATAAATTGAATTTTATGTCCAAAAATATGTAAAATTGATCAACATGCTAAACAATGTTTGCCAATCAAATCTATTTTTCACAAGTCATCACATTTCATCTTCGAAAGTTCAAATTTTTTGTTAACATCATACTCCATCATCCATTTCTTCCCACATGTGCCAAATTTTAAGTGAATCTTGTATATAGTGGTTTGTTCTATATACTTGGTGATTACAACGATTTGCGTCCATGCAATTCGGTAAGATGAATGAATCACCATAAGAACACTTCATCATTATCATCATTCCATATCTCCTAGTTTGAAAGCACAATCAAGCTTGGTTCCTCACACTTCAAGTGAACCTTTGACAAGATTAATCTTGCTAAAAAGCTATCATTGATGGCCTAGTTCATGGGGCTTGAAACATGGACAAAATTACATCACATCATTCCCAATTTCCTTGACAGTCATCATAGTGACTGGCTCTAGCTAGGGTGATTGGTTCCATTGGAAAAAAATTATTCTACGCTCACTAGCAAGCCCTCCAAAGTTGATTCATTTTATTTTTTGCATCTTCATATTGCATATCAATGAGGCCATACGATAAAATTTATTCAACATCATGGAATTACCCCAAATTTGGGGCAACTAAATTTGATTATTATTTTCCCACAAAGGGATACATCTCACATGATCATGACATCTACATTTGGTAAAAAACCCTTCATATTTTGGGTTAAAAATAGATGCATTCATCATCATTTCTCCCAAACCCCTCATCTATTGGGGAAGAAATAGATGCATTCATATTTTCCATTTCACAAGTCACCCTTCAACCGTTGGGGTAAAAAACGGTCACACATTCCATGATCCCATTTTTTCTTTGCACAATATTTTTTTCAATTCATTCTTTTTCAATTGGCTCGTGAGATTCATTTGCAACTTATTCACCAATTGAGGGGGTAAGCTACGCAATAACTCCAAATTATTTATTATTTTATCCTTAATTTTATCTTCACATTCCAACAAGAGAGAGAAGATGCTTTTGTGCCTAGCCTGATGAAGTGTCTTGTATTTTTGCACCATATTATGTTTTACGCAACATGGTACAAAAAGGGGCATCTTTAGACACCAAAAACTAGCCACTTGTCCTCCATCCATGCTTTCCTGCCATTTCCACCATCAAAACATAACCACTTGTCCTCCATCCTAGTTTTCCCACCATTTTCTATCCATTATTTATATATATTTATATATATTTATTATATATATTTAAATAATAATATTTTATATATATTTAATAAATATATTTATATAAATAAATTAATCCCAACCATCCGATTTCATTTAATTTCATCTGTCCATTTACCTCAATCTATGCCACACCTTAAATTTAATATCTACCCTTAGATATGCTTTAATCTCAACCACACGATTAGTGTCGTTGAAACCTTAGCATGCCCTAGGTTAGATTATAAATAGGAGCCATTTTGATGGCTCAACCCTTGAGTGATTAAATTCCCTAAGTCCCCTAACGTTCCCCAAGCTTTTCAAAGTGCCTTAGAGTTACAACCCAACCTTTGTGCCCTAACCTCACTCTATCCATCCTATTTCTTGTTCCCTCGCTTATCACCATCGCCATCACATACCTCGCCTTATTTTGATTTGCTTTTGTAGATCTGATCTGATGTTCCAAGTGCATTGCTACTCTCTACCATAATTTTGAGTGCCCTGCTACTCTCTACCACAGAACTGAACACTATGCTACTCTTCGTTATATTCCTGAGCACCCTGCTGCTCTTCGCCATAGTCTCGAGTAACCTGCTACTCTCTATCACAATCTTGAGTGCCCTACTGCTCTCCATCGTCCTCCCGATCACCCCACTGCACTCTGTAGACCTCCTAAGCACCCGACTACATTTTAGTTTCCTATTCTAATGAAAAGCGGGATCCTTGGGTGTCGCTAGGACACACCCTCACCATCAACCTACAATAGATCCAACCATCAACAAACAACAAGCAAGAGCAAGGTAAATCTATTTCATTTTGTCATATTTCATATTGTTTAATTTTGTTCACATTCATATTGTTATAGCTAGGGTTTTATTTGTGATTTCTAAGGGCTCACATAGTGGAGCCCTCATTATTATTACTAACTCTATGGTGTTTCTTTGTGTGTAGATTAGATAGTATATCAGAAGCATTAGATAGCTAATTAAGTTGGAGTGGCCCAACATCGAATACGTAGAAGCCCACTCACACCTGTTGGGAGCAAAAACACAACTTAAGGCACCACCATTTGTTGTGGCTAGGGTTTCGGAGAACCCTAGAAATATTTGTAAAAATTGTATCAAAGAGGATTCTTAAATCTATTATTGTAACAATGAAGTTCTTAGGCTCCCCCCGTTTAATATAAATCTCATTTTTTGTGCAATATTTGATTCATTTAAATTTTTTTATAGGTTGAAGTGTGCAAAGGCATTTTTAGGTATGCTAAAGAACACATGGGTATTTTCAGACATGTTGAAGCACACATGGGTATTTTTTGGTGCACAAAAGCGCACCAACGCATTTGTTGGACGTAAAAAATGCATGCAGACATTTGATGCATAATTCAAGAAAAGGTAAAATTGATTAAATATGTAGCTTAGTTGCTCTAAATTTCATCGAATTTCTCCCACACATCAATCCCATCATAAAATTAAGTTTTGTGAAAACAAAAATCAGTTTGGATGCATAATTTTTGTTTATGACCAAAAGTCATAAAATCACACTTTCCAATTACGAAACATATCAAACTCATCCAAATTTTTACAAAATGACAATTCTCATCATTCGCATCATAATTTCCATTATCCCACCAATTTATATGACAATATAAGTTTATTTGGCACATTAACTTGAATTTTATGTCTAAAAGGCACAAAATTAACCAATAGGCTATCCAACATTTGCCAATCAGTTCTATTTTTCACACATCATCACATTTCCTCATCAAAATTTTAATTTTTTCCAACATCATACTCCATCATCCATTTCTTACCACATATGCCAAATTTCAAGTGAATATTGTATATAGTGGTTTGTTCTATATACTTGGCGATTGCAGTGATTTGCATCCATGCAATTCGGTAAGATGAATGAATCACCATAAGAACACTTGGTCATAATCATCATTCCATATCTCCTAGTTTGAAAGCATAATAAAATTTGGTTCCTCATATTTCAAGTGAAACTCTAACAAGATTAATCTTGCTAAATAGCTATCATTGATGGCCTAGTTCATGGGGCTTAAAACATGGACAAAATTACATCACATCATTTCACATTTCCTTGATAGTCATCATGGCGATTGGATTTAGCTAGGGTGATTGGTTTCGATCCTAGGAATTATCTAACAGTCACTAGTTGGCCCTCTGAAGTTGACTACTTTTAATTTTTTTGCATCTTCATATTGCATATCAATGAGGCCATACGAAAAAATTTATTCAACATCACATAATCACCCCAAATTTGGGGTAGCTAAATTTGATTCTGATTTTTCCATAAATGGGATACATCTTACACAATAATGACATCCACATTTCTCCCAAAACCCTTCATCTGTTGGGGCAAAAATAGATGCAATCATCATACACATTTCTCCCAAAACCCTTCATCTATTGGGGCAAAAACAAGTGCATTCATATTCCCCATTTCACCAACCTCCTTCAACCATTGGGGCCAAAAATGGTTGCACATTCCATCATTCCATTTTCCTTCTTTGCACAATTTTTTTTTTCCATTCATTCTTTTTCAATTAGATCGTGAACTTCATTCAAAACTCATTTGCCAATTGAGGGGGTAAGCTATGCAATAACTTCAAATTTTGTATTCTTTTATCTTCAATTTTGTCTCCACATTCCAAACAAGAGAGAGAAGTTGCTTCTATGCCTAGCCCGATCAGGTGTCTCAAATTTTTGCACCATATTGTGTTTCATGCAATATGGTACAAAAAAGGGCATTTGTAGACACCAAAATCTAACCACTTGTCCTCCATACCTTTTCCGGTTATTTCTGACCTTATTTATATTTATTTATATATTTTTATATATATTTAAATATAATATTTTAATATATGTTTGATAAATATATATTTATAAAGTGGATTATTCTTAGTTGTTCGATCTCATATAATCTCATCCATCCATTTACCTTAATCCATGCCACATCCTAGATTGATTATCCACCCTTAGATATGATTTAATATCAACCACACGATTAGTGTCGTTGAAACCCTAAAGTATGCCCTATGTTGGACTATTAATGATTCATTTTAAGACTCTCCCCCTTAAAAGTTATCTAAAATCCTAATTAGCTAGAAAGTGATCAAAGTTTTCTAAGTGCCTTAGAGTCCCAACTAAGCCTTTTAGTGCCCTAATCCTACATTTGCCCTAATCCATCTACCATTCCTCGATCACCTCACTCGCCATCATCACCACTGCATCCCTCACCCTCATCAAATCCAGTTTTGTAGATCTGATCTAACCTCCTGAGTGCCTTGTTGCTCTTCGTAGACCTCCCAAATGCTCTAATACTCTTCATAGAACTCCCGAGTGCCCTGTTGCTCTCCACAGACTTCTCAACCACCCTGCTACTCTTTATAGACCTCTCGAGTGCCCTGCTATGCTTTGTAGACCTCCCAAGCATCTTATTGCACTCTCGAATAACCCACAGATGTTTTAGAGCCCTATTATGACATCAAATGAGATCTTCGAGTGATGCTAGGGCACGCGCCCACCATCGACTTGCAATAGATTCATCCATCAGAAAACAACAAGCAAGAGCAAGGTAAATCCATTTATGTTATTATATTTCATGTTGTCTTATCTTGTTCACATTTCCATTGCTATAACTAGGGTTTTTAAGTTATGATTTCTGAGATCTCACACTATGGAGCCCTCATTTGTTATTACTGATTCTCTAGTTTATTTTTGTGCAAGTTTTGACAATACATTAGAAGCATTGGACAACTGCTTAAGCTGGAGTGGCCCGATATTGGATACGTAGAAGCCCACTCAACCTTATTGGGAGCAAAGACGTAGTTGAAGACACCACCAGTTATTTGTGGCTAGGGTTTTGGAGAACCCTAGCAAAGTTTATAATATTGTATCAAGGGATTATTGGATCCACTATTGTAACAATGGAGTTTCTAGGCTCCCCCCTTTATCAATATAAATTCCATTTTGTTGTGCAATATTTGATTCACTTGAATTTTGTTTTATTTAGCATTGTTTGGTGTCACATTTTTAGCTCTACAAGAGGCACTTCACATTGAACCAAATACTTAGTATAAGAATTCATTGAGGGAAATACGATGCAACTGATCCATATCTCTATTTGGGGGATTAATTCACTCCAATTAAAGCAAGGGCATTTAAAACATATTTTTTTAAAAACTCAAAAATCAATAATCTAAAGGATACTCATTGACAAATTGGGAAGGTGCCTAATAATAGAACCTAGCCTCATAGAGATAACTAATTATGATACATAAACGATCTTATTTTAAAGTAATTATTATTATTTTTTTTTAACATGGTGGAATCGGTAGTCGCCACGAATCCGGGCAGGCTGTCCAGCTTTTATGGTTGTCACAGTATTCTGCGTTGTCCGCCTCGAAAGCCGCCACACAGATCTTCGCGCAGTCCACCCCTATAACCGCCATGCCACAATCATTTTAAACATTTTACGCCACTGAAAGCACCAAGAAAGGGACAAGCGTTCAGTCCGACGAGGCCCAAGATTTGAACCTTGTACCTCCGCCCCCCTTATGGGGTTTGGATGAACCAATTGGTCTACACCTCGGACCTGATTTTAAAGTCATTATTGAAAAGAATGTAATTTCATATTTTTTTAATATAAGATTATGACTTTTTTTTTTTTTAGGAAAAAAAATCTTATATAATTATAAAACTCAAATTACAATATAGTATATCATTGTATTTATTTTAAAATTTTAAAATTTAGGCTTATAAATTTTAATTGAAATATTGTAATAGTATGTCTTTAGGTTTTCAATTAGGAGACTCAAGTTCAATTCATTTAGGAACTAAAAATATTTCAAAAACCTATACTTTATCCTAAAAATTTTTACCCAAAAAAGATAAGCTGGTTGATAGTGACCAAATACTTACCTATAAACTGCCTCACAAATAAAATTTTGTTAAATTCATTTTTGCTTAATAAACTAAAATTTATAAAAAATATTATTAAAATACAACTAAAACCAAGTTTATATTTCACTTCTATTAATTATTTTTCCCCTCAACATTGACTAATGCTGTTAAAATATGTGTGTCCACATTGGAACTCACGATTTACTAATTTGGGTAAACGGGTATGTTGGAGGGCACATGGTGCCCTTAAAGCACGCACACCAAAGGTCTACATATGTAGATGTGAACGATTTCCTCCTAATATTTTCTGGAGATGATGTTTTAGGGATATTGACATTTATTTAGTAAATTTCATGTTAGAGTCTATGGTGGAATTTGGTGGATTTAAGGAGAGTTGTGTTGACAGGAATGAAATGAAATAAGAGATTTTAATTACGTCCGCGAGATCCAAATATGGTTTATGGGACCTCAAATATGGAAGCACAACTGCTTAAATCATATTATATGATCTTTAATATCTTTGAAAATGTTGTTCCTTCTCCTACTAATTTGGGTTAGCAATTCCCCAACTTTTTTTATTTTACTGTCTTCAAATAACTCTGTCATAGATCCGTTTGACGATTACATATAACGTCTCAATGATTGCGCGCCAGTGCGTTGAGTGTTAGTTTGACGATGATTGTATCAAGTTATTGAGAGTTTCTTTCACTTTGGGTCGCGTTTATAGAGGAGATGCAGGGGTTATAGAGGCAGCTTCAGTGATTTGACCTATGGAGAAACGCAAAGGGTTATAGAGGCAGCTTCAGTGATTTGACCTATCGAGAAAAGGCAGGGGTTATAGAGACAGCTTCAATGATTTGCCCTGTGTTTGAAGGCAAAAACCTCGGGAAGAACGTCTGACCCCAGTTTTTAAAGATGAGAGGATGTTAGCGATTCCTCTAATTTAAAAAAAATAAAAATAAAAAATAAAATTAAAAAAAATCTCAAAGGCAAACAAAACATGGTATTGGAACCCACAATTAGATTTAATAAAAAAATAAAAAACAGGTATGCTTTTAATCCAAGTCTCTTTTTGGTAAGTGTTTGGCCAAACAAACTGGTAGTTGTTTGTTTGGCCAAGCACTTATCAAGGAGAGATTTAGGTTAAACAAACAAAACATGGTATTGAAACCAACAATTAGATTTAATAAAAAATAGGTGTGCTTTTAATCCAAGTCTCTTTTTGATAAGTGCCAGGCCAGTTTGTTTGTTTGGCCAAGCACTTATCAAGAAGAGATTTAGGTTAAATATATTTTTATTTTTGGCCTGGATTGGTAGTTGTTTGTTTGGCCAGGCACTTATCAAGAGACTAAAGTTAAAACTTTGGAGCATGTTTGTTGCAAAGGTAGTAGTCTAATCTGAATCCTTTGAGTGCGTGTGACAAGGATGGTATGAATCCCAAACTACTGGTGGTTTCTTCAGGTGGTTTCCTCACACTGAGTCAACAAGGTGGTATAGACTTGTTGGAAATAACCCATGTGTTTTGAATCTGAACAGTTACTAAAAATAATGTAGATGTAATTAACTCCCCTATGTATCTAAAAAAATATAATATTTTTATATAACTATAATTTGAACTTAATTATTTGAAGTTAACCATTAATTATTATTAAAAACAAGGTGTTTATGTGAATAGAAACCAGAATATTTTTAAAACATCTTTAATGTAATAAATGTTCTTGAAAGATGCGTGAATGGGAACTCCAAATAGAGCATATGAAAGACTAAGAAATAATAATGGCAAATAGGGATTTTAACGGAGGGAGTGTCTAGAAGAGAAACTTTTAGTGGGATTTCAACATGATAGAAGAGTGGTTGTTCAAAAAAGATTTGCAAAGAGCATGGTGGATTTAATAGAAATAAAGGCGAGGCCTGACATGGCTGAAGTGCAGCAATTTAAAGGTGAATGATAAGGAAGATTAATGAAATTTTTAAAGGTTAAATGGATTGGTAAATACAGGTCTTACGTATTTATTAAGAAAAAAATTAAGTTCAAATTTTGGAAGAAAGGTAATAGTCTGTTATGAATCTTATGAATCTTGTGAGTGTACATTAGACCGGTATCAACCCCTAGCGACTGATAGTACTCATATCACATCGAATAATAATAATGATACATATAGGTTTGTTGGGAGCAGGCCTTATGGTTTGAATCTAATAACTTACTAAAAATAGTAGCTGTAACCAACTTCCTTATTTAATAAAAAAAATAATAATAATTAATGAGGAAGAGTTTCTTACAAGGGATAAAGATGAGGAGGGCTTTTAAAGACAACACATTTGATGGGAGATGGAGAGGATGGTAAAAATCATTATAAAGGTAATGTGGAGAGATCATTGAAACGTCATATTTGTACGAGCTTTAAAAAAACTAAGGAGGGCCTATGACTTTGTCTAATAACTAAAAGCTATAGAACTCACTAAAGTAAATTTGGATGAAAAATATGGAGGTACTTATAAAAGATTTTGAGTAATAGGGACATAAGATGAAAGAGGTTATGTAATGGAATAGTAAAACAATATATATGGGTGTTATGAGTATGATAATATCTCTTAATAATGGTGTATTATCAAAGAAATAGAGGATGGGAATTTGATAAAGATAATATTTAAGTTGTGTTAGTTATGATTATTAAAGATATTGGGATTAAAGGAAAGGTTTAGCTGTGTTAGTTATGAGTGTTAAGACATTTGGATTAAAGGAAAGTTTCTTTTTTACATGATATGTGAGAAAAATAGGTAGTAGATGCAAGTTTAAGAAACATCTTTAATGTAGTTTATAAATAGCAATGTGTAAGTAATGGTAAAGGGTTATTAAATGACTATGACAATGTCCATTACAGGTCATATCATAATCATAGTTTGAAAATATGAGGTAGAGTTTGTCTTGAGTTGAAAACATTATGGGTGATATTAGGGTAAAGTTGGTGCATGATAATTTGTGCAAGTGGTGTCCTTGATGATTTCCCCTCTGGTTTCAACACCTATAAACCAAGTGATAACAAAGTGCACCCATAATATTGTGGGATGTCTTGCTTCTTATGAAAATAAATGAGTCTTTCTAATACTACTACATATTCACTAGATTAATTGTTATTAAATTGGTTTCATTGTTTTTCCTTTAGTTTTGTTAACTTATGTGTAAGTTTTTTAATTTTTGGTATGTCAAACTATAAAGTTGTTATTGATCCATGAGAATGCCTAATCTTCTTGTGCACCCACACAATCAAAATTCAACATTGAAAGATAGGGATTTAATGTCAATTTCTAGATTTAGGTTGGTTCCCTACTAATCTATAAGATCTAGTCTATTTGCTTGATGGAAAAATGTGTAAGAAATAAAGTAAATGCATCAAACATAAATACAACCTTGCAACTATAGTGAGATTACCATGTGATTCAGTTAAATTTTTTAGAAGTTATCTAGTAACTTTAGTGTTTTAGGTCTCAAATAACTTCTAATAAAACAAGTAGAAAATGTTAAGTAGAAATAAAAGAGCAAGGCCACCAATACTAAATATCCATAGATAAAAAATTTAGAGACATGGTTAATCCATGAATTTCATGCTTACTCTATTCATTAATTGCAATACGACATCACGAGAAAAAATTCAATTTTAAAGAGTAGCTCTAGTTTTATGAAAAGCTAAAATGATACTTACAAATGGGTATTGAGCTCTTATTTACAATAAAGTAACTGTAGTGAATCACTACAACACAATTAGATTATGCCTTAGAGATGATGAAGGGCCCAAATAAAAAATGAGAGGGTCACAATCAAGATCGAATTAAAGGGATTCCATGTCAAATATCACCAAATAGATATCTCCAAAGGGTGACGATAGGTGTGAAAACCCTCACACTATGTAGGAAAGTTGATCACCTAACCTTCATATGGAGATGGCATACAATGAACAATCCAAAGCCTTTTCGATGATATTTGAACCAAGCCTCACTCTTGATAAAATATAATGAGTCTTTTCTATGACAACTAAAAATACTCCATCATAGGAGGAGGATCAACCCAAGCATCCTCTATAAAAAAATCAGTAGGACTCACCATCAACTACATCGATTTGGGTAAGTGACCTCTAGCACCTCATGCATCATATCTCCATCACACATCCAAGGATATTCTTAGTAGTGGATGATGGCAGGAAGAGAACTAATAACTAGAGGAAGGAGATGGATCCTTGTAATGACTCCAAGCTAGTGGATATAGAAGGAATACTTCCCTACATTCATCAAAAAAGGCCCTTGAGATGAAAGCCTCTCAGTGTTGATAAAATAATTAATTGATTACTAGTAGATAGGTACATATGGAAATATCCTAAGACCCTTGATCACAAGGAAAAAATTGGTATGGACAAAAGAGGAAGAAATTGCAAAGCAGAACAAAGGTAAAAACTTGAAGACATAAATAAGGAGGAATGATAGGGAGTTTTAACAATATCGATAAAAAATAAAGTTTGATAAGAAAGTCCAATGGAATAACTTATCAAAAATCATAAAAGTCCTAAAGGAAAAGGGCAAGCCAAAGTCTTGATAATGTTGATAAAAATCCTTAATGTCATGGATAAGGAGCTCGAGGAAAAGTTTTGAAAAAAAATAGTTTCAAAGGTAGATGAGCACACCAATACCAAGGGGGAAGTAGGTGATAGCACACAAATTTCCAAAAAAACTACTAGGAATATTTTGGCTCAACAAAATAGGTAAAGGTAGGTGAACTATTAAAGACAAAGGAATGGGGACCTACAACCATGACAACTATAAACTATAAGTCAAAAAGTTAAATCATCCTACAAGTTTTGGAGGGAATATTTCTCTATTGTAATCTATAAATAGTTGTAGTTTAGACTATAGAAATGATCAACAAGTTTGCAATTGTATTCTCTTGTAGGATTTCCTTTCATTTCTTTTTATAAAATAGTCGACTCTTGAGCGACTTGTGGGTAATATCAAACCCCATCTCCTGACACAATCTCTATAAATTTTTTCTTGCATATATAAAAATTTATATATGGGAGCTTATGTTAATTTTTTGGTATAGCCATCTGTGGCCTCCTACTTACCCACTTTTGTGTGTATGTATGTGTTTGTGAATTTTTACCTATTTTAGGTTTTATTAAGTTTATGTATGTGTAAAGGGTCTGCATCTATTTTTAGACTAGTCATCTATCATTGGCTCTCTTGTGGGACCTGCCTATTTATGCATGCCTATAATTGGTAACTCTAATTTATGCTCCATTCCTTTGAGAAGAGGAAGTGTTAATCTCTGGCACATAGCATTCTGGCCTATTTTTGTAGGAATAGCTTAGCTGATATCTTGGAGCATCACCATCCCTTTTCTTTTATTGAGTTGTTTTTATTTTATCTCTTGCACCCCTTTTACCTTTGTTGAGTCCAAGTGCACCTTGAAGATCACATCCTAACAAGGATTTGGCTTTGTAAAAACTCTCAAAGGACCTCAATTGAGTCGAACCCCATGCTCTCAGTTGCAACCTTGCTATGTCACTCCCAACAAGGCATGATTTCCCCTCCAAGGACAATCGAAGATGTCAATAGTTTAATGACATGTCTAGTGGGACCTCAGTGACATATCATTGGCCTTAGAATTGCAACAAGAAGTAGGGCATAGAATTGGAGAGGATATTTACCTATTCTCATTAATTGAAGCATCTCTTTACTCACTTAGTGACTTTTCTCCAAAAAAAATAGTAGAAGTCGTTGATGATACCAGATAAAGGTTTGGGTGAAGACCTCAATCTATCTACTTTTCAAAAGCATGAAGTTATATTCACCTCGCAACTCTACCTTGAACGAGAAACCAAAATATAACCAATTGAAGAATTGATGATTGGGTTTTTGTGTTTACAAATTTCATTAGTCCATAATATGGTTTTTCCATCTCTGCCATAACCCCCAAAGCTTTACCTTATTGGAATGATAGAGGTCCATTGGCACCACCAATATCGAATGAAGCATGGGAGAAAATACCCCAATTTGCTTTAAAGTATCTCACATATTTCACCAGAGAAGATCTCACCACCCCCATTGAGCACCTTAACTATGTGGTAAGCTTGTGCATAATACACAACATAGTAGAGCAAAACATGACTCTAATTTTGATGGCAACATCCTTAAGAGGAAAAACCTAAGAATGGTACATCACACTCTAGCTTGGATTGATCACTTATTGGGACTAGATCGACAATTTTTTTATGGATATATTTTGAGAAAATGTGGATGGGGTATACTCCTACAATAACTAATAATAATTAGAAGAGCTCCCATGGAGGTAGTACAGGATTTCAATCTCATACTTCATAAATCCTGGCACAAAATACCTGAGGATATGTGTCCCCCACTAGGTGTGGTTCTTATATACTATTTGAAAGCCATAGATTCTAATATTTTAATGATGATTAAGGCTATAGGAGGAAAATCCCTATCAAAATATTATCAATTGGCCATTCAAGCTAAGCATGATTTAATTCATATTGTAAGGTTGACCCCTAGGCTTCCTATACCTCTATACCTCAATGTGAAATTCCCAGCTGTAATTATTCAACCAATTACCTCTCAATCATCCCTTCACTCATCCTTAGTGATTGTATCCTTATAGAATCCAACCCCATCAATCCCCAAGGACCTTGAGAAGATTCATCCCATAAGTTTATTACATTAATAGCTAATA
Source organism: Wollemia nobilis (assembly GCA_028583015.1). NCBI lineage: Eukaryota > Viridiplantae > Streptophyta > Pinopsida > Araucariales > Araucariaceae > Wollemia > Wollemia nobilis. The sequence continues at coordinate 3,819,818 of JAQPPZ010017084.1, read as the reverse complement.
AAATTTTATTAATGAGGAGGGAACAAAGTGCCTTGAGATACCCCTATCATAATAACTATATACCTCCCTTACCACAAGGAAATAAGGGTTATAGAAACTCATCCAATGGGTATCCTAAGCCTCAGTTCCAAAACAATAAAAATTGGTCAATCCCAAGCCTAGCATCAATAAATAGTTCCAATAGTGACCCCTCTACATTAATAATTTCCTAGTCATGCTAGGGAATTAGCCCCCATAAAAAGTAATTATGTAGAGGAGCCTACCTCATGGAATTTACCACCTCTCGAGAGCTCCCTCAACTAAGGCAACATAGGAGAAACATCATTGCTTTTGGCCATTACTGCACATGAGATGATGCCACCCCAGGCATCCATTTGATACTCAAAATTTGAAAGTCAGATACTAGAGCACATCTCTATGTCTTTTGCCATAGAACCTGGTTATGTTTCTCAAGAGAAAATCTTAACAACATGGGATGAAGAAAACATTTATGTAGTATCTAATCAAATGGGAAACCTAATGGCTAAAAGACCTTAGATTGTATTAGAATATTTGATGAGGTATAAGAAGTAGAAATGGAGGAAAGGGATATATATAATCCACCAAACCTTGGTAGTCATCACACAAGTCAACCCAATTAGAACAACAACCTCCAACCTTAATATCTCAATGGTTAAGGACACCTATGCCTCATGCCATACCACAACCAAATGATCTAAAGGCCCCAAGCAACCAAATTAGAGAAATCAAATATGGCTTGGGGCTATCAGTAGCTTTGTTGCCAATTATTTTGGTATTCATTGAGAAAAACACCTTAGTAACCCCAACGTAGTAGTTATCACCACCAAAACCAACAAAAAATACTCAATTGATTCAAGAGAGATCACATTTTGTTTAGCAAATGAATGTGTCTCTAGGATATTTCAACATAGTGGATCGCTTAAAAAAATCTACTATGTTGGTCCTAATTTGGGAAATATTAGCCATTCCAAGGGAGAAATGGAACTTACAAAAGGCCCTGTAAGAAGAAGAGAAGAAAAGGAAACAACCAAAAAGCTACAACAATACTACAAATCCCATCCCTCTGACTTAATAGACTTAAGCCCCCCATTCTATCTGACCCTTTTCTACCAAGACAAGTTGATTCATAATTGTATTATAGATTTTGGGGCTAGCATGTCAATTATGCCAAAATAAATAGATGATGCATTAGTATTAAGATACCGGTCAATAGACAAAAGTATTATGCAATTAGATAATAGTCTAGTTCAAATATTAGGGGTTATGGAAAATATTTCACTCTCCCTATATACTTGCCCAAACCAAACAATTATGTAGGATGTATTAGTAATTGATCTTCTCCCCTTATTTTAGCATTTGCCTATTAAGAGATTCCACTACAAAATTTGAAGTATACATATATATAGATTGGTATATGATGATATTGAGAAAAACGTATGGGATTAGAATTAATGTTTCAACTAAACCATTGCATCCTCATCATAGAGAGGAGTTTCCACTATTAAAATGGAGCAATGATAAAATATTGGCAGCCAAAGAAGAATGGCCATGGATGTATTATGACCATATATTTCAAAGGATCAGATGAGCGAAGGGGTAATAGAAAGCTAGGATTTTGACCCCATGAGAACAAACAAGCATGGGATAGGGATAGTTTGAAATGAGACCCAACCCTTGGGTCTTGTAAATAAAACATGTGTGCTTATTATTATTATTTTTGTTTTGTTTTATTTTATTTTGTAGGATGCCTTTTGAAAATAAGAATAGCCACAAAGTCATCAATGGAACCATTCTTGGAACTAGCATTTAATTAGAAAAATGATCAAAACAAATTAGGTAGCAAGCTCACATTAGCCAAAAATAATTTCTCATGAAATGAAGATAAGCCAAAGATTTTGCTACGTCATCTTCAACATAAAAGTAAGAGCTCATCCTAACAAAAGGACAATGATACAAGAGAATGTATTGACATGAATGAGGTGAAATATATAGGAATATTTGCCCCAATTCCAAAAATGGAGCAATAAAAGAGGACCAACACTCTCTAGAAGGCTATGCCCTAGCAACTCTGTGCCCAATGGATAAAGAAATTTTAGCTTATGAGTTCACCTTATTTTGCAAATAGAAGGTCCCCTGAGAGCCACCAAAATTGTAGTGATAAATCACAACACAATTAGATTGCACCGCAAAGATTATGAATAATGTGAATAAAAAACAAGAGGGTCATAATCTATATTGACTTAAAGAGATTCTATATCAGATATCACCAAATATATACCTCAAAAGGGTGAGTATAGATGTGAAAACCCTCACACTATGTAGGCAAGTTGATCACCTAACCTTCATAAGGATATGGCCCATAGTGAACAATTCAAAGCCTTTTTGGTGATATTTGAGCCATGCTTCACTCTTGGTAAAAGCTAGTGAACCTTTTCAGTGATAACTAAAAGACTTCATCATAGGAGGATGATCAAACCAAATATCATCTATAGGAAAATTAGCAAGACTCACCATCAGCTGCATTGGTTTGCATAAATGGCATCTTGTACCTCATGCATAATCTCTCCACCACACATCCAAGGATATCCTTAGAGGTGGAGGATAGAGGAAAGGGAACCAATAACTAGGGGAAGGATATGGATCCTTGTGATGACTCTACACAAGTGGATGTTGAAAGACATACTTTCCCACATTCATAAAAAAGGGCTGCTAAGGTGAAATCCTCTCTATGTTAATAAAAGAACTAATTGAATTGCTAATAGATTGGTACACATGGAAATATCCTCAAAAAAGAGCTTTGACCACAAGGTAGAAGTTGGTATGGACAAAAGATAAAGAAATTACAAAGAAAAACAAAGGCGAAAACTTGAAAACATAAATAAGGAGGAATGATCGGGATTTTTGACAAGAATCAACAAAAAAAGAAAGTCCAATAAGAAATTTTGATGAAATAACTTCTCAAAAATCATAAAAGTCCCAAAGGAAAAGGGTAAGCCAAATTCTTGATAGCATAGATAAAAATACTTGATGTTGTAGATAGGGAGCTCAAGAAAACGTTTAAAAAAAGTGGGCAGTTTTGAAGGCAGGCGAGCACACCAATACCAAGGGGGAAGTAGGTGATAGTGCACATATTTCTAGACATAGTAAGTGAAGATATATAAAATGCCATTATGGAAAATAAAATGGGTCATTTGCGAGGAATATTTTGGCTGAGCAAAATAGGTATAGGTAGGTGAGCTATTAAAGACAAAGGAATGGGGACTTGTAACCACAACAACTGTAGGCTAACAAAAAAATGGCCAAAGGTAACCTCATTCAATACTCAAAATCCCTAGAAAAAATGTAGCCAAGAAGTCAAATCATCCTACAAGTTTTGGAGGGAATATTTTCCTATTGTAATCTATAAATAGCTATATTTTATGCTGTAGAAAGGATCAATAAGTTTGTAATTGTATTCTCTTGCAGGCTTTCCTTTCATTTCTTTTTGTAAAAATATTTTGCTCTCGAGTGGCTTGTGGGAAATATTGAATCCCCACTCCTAGCACAATCTTTGTACAATTTTTCTTGAATATACATATACAGAAGCCTATGTCAATTTTTGGTATAGCCATATGTGGCCTCCTATTGACCCGTTTGTATGTGTATGTATGTTCCTATGATTTTTTACTTGTCTTAGATTTTATTGTGTATGTATGTGTGAGAGTCCTATGTCTATTTTTAAACTAATAATCTATCGTTGGATCTCGTGGGAGCCACATCTTTATGCATGCCTATAACTAGTAACTCTCATATATGCTTCACTGTGTTGAGGAGAGGAAGTGTTCACTGCTAGCACATACTTGAAAGCACGAGATTCCAGAAACAAAAAGGATAGAATAAAAGTGCAATGTAAACGAAACTAAAATAACGCTCAAACCCTAGGTTATTGAGAAATGCGTAAAAAAAAGGAACATGAACACAAGATATCAAAGCAATATAAAATACGACCCTTTTATTGATATGCTTTTCAAATTTGTGTTACAATGCATCTCCTTCCTTTTTAGGGGATAGGAGCGTTAAATGTTGGTCTTTTACAACTTGTTTAAGAATTCCTTCTTTTGCGTGCCCACATATAATATGGGAGAACCAAAACGTTGCCGCCGCTTGTGTTGGTAAAAGTAGATTCCTCGCTGCTCCTCTAATGCTGAAAATCTGCGTTCAAAGAAACAAACAAAGAATCAGTAGCACCTGTGTATGAAAAATAAAAGAGCAAATATGAAAGGTTACCATAAAAGATAAATATAATGATGGTTAAAATGAGTCCAAATAAACTAAAAATTTGATAGAAGCATAATCATGTAACTAGCAAAATACTACAAAATAAACAGTCACCAAATTCGATATAGATCCATATTCGTTTCGGGGTGGGATGAATAAACCTGCAACAGTTTAGTATTCATTTCGGGGTGAGACGAATAAACCTGCAATAAGGTAGGGGGTGTCCGAAGGCAAACCACCTGCTGGTTGAAACTTTTTTTTGACACCAATCCACTTGGGATGAGTCGAAAACCTGTTGTGATGTGTTGTCGACGAATTGGTAGGATATTGTGGCCAAAAAAATTGGGTTTTGGGTCTTGATTCGTGCCTCCAAAATTCACCCAATAACCTCCCTTTCGATTAAGATATTATGGATGTAAAAGCACAAATCGTAAGTAAGTAAAAGGGCAGCACTTCGTTGCTCAAAATTCTCCTTCTCTGTATCTCTTTTGGGTGGGAAAACTCCCCAATTTATAGACCTTAGGGTCTCCTTGTTTGAATTGCGCATGCGAGGGCGCCACTTGAGTTAACTATCCTATTTTCAGAGAAAATCTAACTCCCTGTTAAAAAATATTCTTGCATGATGTTTCTAAAATAAAGACACTCATCACTGAAGTCTTTCTTCTTGAATAAAATCTATTCCTTGCAATTGCATGGCCTGAAGCCTCAGTTAACTGGCGGAGTTGCCGAAGTTTGACTTTTTTTTACTAGTCAAACATTCTATTCACCCCACCCTGGGATGAATTTTGTATTCGTCCCTGGGTGGGATGAATGACAGTTTGTATTCGTCCTTGGGTGAGACGAACAGAGAGCAAGGTGCCAAAAGTGTGCCAAATTGACCTCTGACCTCTAAAACTACTTTTGGAAGTGGTTAGGACCACTGTTTAACCTCTAGGGGCTGCCCTAGGGACAGTTTGTGTCAATGCAATCAGTGCTCGTTGTCACGTAATCGGATTGGTGTTGTTTTTGTGTCTATAATACCGTTCAGGTCTATTTTTATAGAAATATCATAGTGGATCTCTTGGTACATCACCACCCCTTTTCTTTTATTGAGTTATTTTTATTTTATTTCTTACACCCATTTTCCATTTATTGAGTCCAAGTGCACCTTGAAGATCACATCCTAACAAGGAGTCGACCTTGTAAAATACTATTAAAGGCCCCTGATTGAACTGAACCACACACTCTCGACCGTGGCCCAATTGTGTCTCTCCCCATGAGGCACGATTGCCCTACTAGGGACAATAAGAGATTAGAATAGTAATTCTACTTCTAAATTGAGTAAATGAATTCTAATTCTAGTTAAAATGACTATAGTAAATTTTTTTAGAAAAACGGTTTCTTAGCCAATCAAATTTGGCATTGAAGATCATATATATCTATTTTAGTAGCTATTTTCCTCCACTAACACCATCTAAAGAAAGAAATATTAATTTTTAAGTACTTACCTCAAATTTATTCCTTAGGATATGTGCCAAACACATTATTTACTAAAATTTTACTTGGAGGTGTGATTCACTCCCTTGAGCAAAAGACTCATTGGTCTGTAGTGCAAATTATAAACCACTTTATCACACGAATGCGTCCTAAGTCTTCTATGCAAATTGCATCCTTCTCGGCAAGCAAAATTTCCTCTAGTTTCTTACAAATTTGACCTTTATCCTTACAAAACCAAGCAATTCAAATGCTTTATGGTATTTTGCAACTTTCTCTAATGGTTTTGTAACATAAGATATTTAGATCTTGATTATATCCTCTTTCTACATGATTGGTTTCAATTTTTAAGTGCAATGGTAGTAGTCAATCTACTACAATTCTAGTGACTTATGGGGATGTTAAGTTCGATCGATAAAAAATTATGAATAATACCTTATTTGTTTGGGTATGATATCTATAAAATTTGGGCTAATCAAAAGAATTTTGTTTTACAAAATGATAGGACTTCATTTTATCACTTGGAATGCTTCAACTTAGCAATAACAAATTCAACAAAGTCATGAATTTCCCACCCATAGAAACCTATATTACAATCAACCTCGAGATTTTGTATTCCAAATATTTATACTGATCTTTTCAAAGATCTTCCTCCTTGTATTCTACTTGCTTAACATTTTCTATCAACCCCACTACTTTGTTAATTTTATCAAAACAGTTAGTTGTGTTCTACCAAATGATTCCTTTATTTATGTCTTTAGTATTTTCATCGTTGATTAAGCTAAAAATATCATCAATAATCAACATGTATCCTTGATCTAAGATAAGATTAGGTATTTCATTATAAATTAGCTTATTTGGTTTATTATTAATTTTCTCCATGGATTTCTTTAATGCATCATAGGCCACTTTGTAGCCTTTTAGCTTCTTCCATTTCTCAAGTATGTTTTTCATCTAGAGTATCATTGTTTTTTTATCAACTATGACCAATTGGTTGAGATGGTCATTAGATGAAGCATATAGCTACTATAATATCTAGGCATGCCTTTATCTAGAATCTAAATTTACCTTTGCATTATCAATTGTAGAATAGTTTGTCTGATTAGTACCTTATATTCCTGGAGGTATTCTAGATATCTCTTATCATGTCCCACTTATTTGCATATTTAACCATAATAAGGTTAAAAACAAGTGAGTGGTTAAACCCATTCACATAGGGGTCTTGTGTGAGTTGTGAGTTGTTAGAAGTGAAATTTAATCTATTAGTTTGTCACAACCTAAATTGGGAAATCTAAAAACATATTTAAAGATCAAATATCAATGAAAATTATAATAAAAAAGTATTTTGATTTTCAACATTTGGTATTAGAGCAATATGACCTATTGAAGGGATGGTGATGACATCCTCCCACCCTACTCCATGGAGAAAACTTTAAGCTTTAGCATATTTCATTTATGGATAGTGAGTGAGGTGGACAATGATTAAGTATCAACCTCTACTTTAGATTTGGAAAAAATGTTTATCGAGAGCTCCCTTATGCAAAGACTGAATGTCAAGTACAAAAATGAGAACATCAAAATGATGTATGATTATGCATTGACCAATATCATCCACAAGAATAGGAATAACAAATACGAGTGGGTCATCATAACCAAGTTCATAAATTTTAAGTTCAAGTTAGATTTATAGGTTCCCAAGCTTGAGGTTATGTTGGTAGGATGGGATGGAAACAATGGATTCACACTCATTGTGGGTGTTATTGCTAATAGGAAGGGGTTACAAACACTTCCTCCTTAGTTCATGAGACCTCTACATGAGAGACCTAATATTGATATCGATGCCACTTCTACTCTAGTTTGTAATGAGAAATTCTTCAAGTTGAATTTATGCTTTGATATGAGCATCATCAATAGCCTAAGCATACATGTGTGACTATTTTCTGAGGCCAAGTTGTATTATGGTCAAAGAATGAGTCTCCTTTCTAGAAATATGGTAGAAAACTATGTAGTTGACTCATAAAACTATAGTGCAAGTCTCGTCATGGGCAATCCTTGTTTTGGTCATAGCTCCAAATAGGGTTATGCACAAGGGTGAATATTCAAAAATTGGGTGAATATTAGGATTTTCAAAATTAAAAATTGGTGAATATGAGGACCCTCGACATTAGTCCATTCGCCTAAAATTTTGGGACCAATTTTTTCTTAGGGTCAATTCACCACAACATATATCTAAACATAGACATATTTGTACTCATTAGAAAGCTCTTTTTGAGCCTAGTCTAATGGTGGTATTTTTATGAAGTTATAAGGTTATTTAATGGGTCAAAATTTACCCCAAATATGACCTTACTTTTTAGGGTTTCAAATGCCCCATATTTTTGTGTGAAGATGATTGATTTGATTTGCTTAAGATTCAACTTTATTCACCTTGATTTCAATTAGGATTCATAATTTTTTACAAGTACATTTTGAGTCCAATCCCTTATGCATAACCTTGGTTCCAAAGCTTCACATGGGATAGTTATGAAAAAATTGTTGATGAAGTAGAGAAAACCTCAACATAAAATAAAGGAGGTAGCTGCAAAGAAGCAAAGGTCCAAGCTATCAATGCTACCCATAAGTAAGCTCAAAAAGTTTGTCAACTCTCTCTTTACTCCCACTTTGACCAAGAGGAATTCATAGCGTGTTGACCCATGAATTCTAAAGAGCAATGAGCATGACATAAAGGTGAATTACATGCTAGGGAATGAGCTAGGGAGTAGGGATTTTGGGATCATATACCTATATAGTAACAAGGAGAGTGAGGAGCTATTCAACGAGGCTATTTCCTATGACCACTACACCAAGCGTGTTGCCACCATGGTTACAAAGACCATCATTGAGGACATCGATTACTTGGTATTTGGTAAATATCAAGGATATGGATTCAATAAATAATAAAGTAAAATCTAAGGAGATTGCTCTTTTGGGTATGCTAAATTTCACAAATAGACTATGGTTGGTCTGTAGGGAGGAGTGCTTCATTATATTTATGACCAACTATAGAGATCATCTCAACTTGACTCTCTTAAGAAGTGGTGGGATGGACCTACACATTTTTCTATCCTTATACAATTTTATTATGTTCATAGTTCTTACAAATAATTACATGGGTATTGGTTATCATTTGCTTTATTCTTTTATTGAAAAGAAAATAAAGTGTGAAGGAGATATGAAACCTATAAAACTTATAGAATTTATAACTATGATTTCCACATTGAATGCCAATATAAAAGAGGAGTCTTCACATTTAACCCACTATACACAAACATAGAGTGAAAAATATGTAATCAAATTTTTTGCTGCATAATTGACACCATACAAAAAGGTCAAATAGTTGAAGAGTGTCAATGCTCCTATTTTTTAGATCAATGAATATAAGAGTGAGATCTTGATCATGGATGATCTTGTTGACATGCTGTATAAATTTAGCATCAAATTTTTAGTTAGAAGTAAAAAAATTCCAATGTGGACATAACAATTGAATAAATAGAAGATTCCAATGTGGGCATAACATATAAAGTGACAAATTTTAAAGTGGACATAACCATGGTTAAGGATGAAAAGAGGAAGAAGATTTATAAAGAGGAGCATAAGAAAAATATTGTAACACATGACGAAGAACCTCCCCATGAGGATATTGAGGAATAAATGTTTACTAAATTGATTAAGGATTAAATGTGTCCATATTCACAAGGTCGTATTTAGTGTGATAATTATTCCCACTAAAATTGTGTATGATGTATGAAGTGGAGGCCTATGTCACACTTATCTATAATTCATTATGTGCTTGGAGTACATGATTGGTGGTACTTGACACTCCTAAATATTATACAAATGAAGAGTTTACATTGCAGGGGGAAGGAAATCCTAATATTTCTTAATGTCCATTGTACCCAAAATTTTAAAGAGGGTATTTTTGATAAGTACTAGGTGATCGAAGATTGATAATTATTTCAAGACTAGTAAGGACCATCCGAATGCTCAATTGATCATATAAACAAGTGAAAGCCTATGCCACACTCAAGGTGAATGGTTGAGTTTATCGCCATTCACAAGATTATGTAAATCAATAAAACTTAGTCTAACTAATTCTTTGTGATTGGTTGTGTGTGTCCTTGGTCATAATTATTATGAATAGTCGTGTGTGTCTCTATTTACTAGTTTATTTTTATCTAGAGTGTGTGCTCCTATCCAATTTGGATAGGACCTTGGATAGTTAATTTTATCCCTATCATTGGTTAAGTGTCCAATGAGTCCATTCCCACTTAATAAGCATAGTGAGGTCATTCCTACTATTGCTTGTTGTAAATAGTTGAGTGTGTCCCTATTCATACTCTAAGTATACTTGATGAACTATTGAGTGTGTCATAGATTATTATATGGTTTTTCTATTGTTGTGAGTATTCCTATCCATGTTTGGATCATGATTGTAATAAGGGAAGAATGTTAGGATTTATTACATCAAATGATATGATAAATCATAATAAGGTAAATATAAAACCACTCGCATAGGAGTCTTGTGTGATTTGTGAGTTGTTAGAAGTGAAATTTAATATGCTAGTTTGTTAAAACCTATGTTAGGAAAACTAAAATGTATTTAAAGCTTAGATATCAATGAAAATACAATCAAAAGAGTTATGATTTTCAATATATTCTTTGACTTGTCTATGTAATTATTTAATGCATCATGGGTTGCTATGTAGACTTTTAGCTTCTTTTCTTCCTCAAGTATGCTCTTCATCTAGAGTATTATTTCTTTATTATCATATATGTCCAATTGGTTGAGTTTCTCATTAGATGAATCATATACCTACTATAATATCTAGGTATACCTTGATCTAGAATCTAAATTTTACTTTTCATTGTCAATTGTAGATTAGCTTGTCTAATTAGTACCTTAGATTACTTGAGCTATTCTAGATATCTCTTAGCATATCACACTTATGTGCATATTTAAACCCACAAAGATTTAATTTGATCCATTATCAAGACTTCAATATCCATATTCTTTATTTTTGTCCTTAATTTTTCTCTTACTTATGTGAGGGTGGTGATACCTTTGTATTTCTAGAGATCCTTGTATTTTGCACTTATCCTCAATTGCTTCAATTGAATCTAAAGACCTTACTTATCTTTCTTTAACTACTATTTTGTTTCTTTTTTTTTCTTGGTTCAACTACTTTTGATATCTTTTGTCTCTTCCTCTAGTTGTTGTTTAAGATCTTCTATCTCTTGTCTTATCTATATTTTTAGACTCTTTTTCCCTTAATCCATGTGCCCCTTGATATATTATTTCTCTTTCTATCTAGCTTCCAAGTCCCTTTTCAATTGAGCAATCTAGCCTTCTTGAGCATTGAAATTTGCTTGAATACCATCCATTGTTTTTTTCTTCAATTAGAGTTGTATCCTATAGTTCTCATCCTTCTCAACCTCCTACATATATTTCAAAGTCCATGCTTGACTTATTTATTTTTCCAACTATGTTAATTGAAGAGGCATGACCTGACTTAGGTTCAATGTTGATAATATCATATGAAAATATAATGGCACTATAATTGGTTGGCTTAGATCCAAGAATAGTGCTTCTACGATAATTGATATGATATTTAGCTCATTGTATTGTTATTGTTACCTCCTCTGTGCTTCATTCTCTTAGATACTTTATATCTTTCTATAAGAATTGGCTAAAAGCCTCACTAGATTTTATCATGATGACATTCTAACCATTTTACACTCAATTGTTGATCTTGGTAATATAAAAATTTATAACTCTAAGTAGGAACAAAAATGTGCCATACTAGTACCATGTTGATATGCCATAGAATTGAAATTGCTCAAGGTAGATGATGCAAATGGTAATGTGGTGAGTGGAGCAAACTGTGTGGTTGTGGATGAAGTGAGAAGGCATGAGGGATGGCATGAGAGTGAATATCATGATGGACTACATCAAGTTCAAATGGGATGATGATGAGACTGATATGGTTGGACCAACAAAAGTAAAAGTATGATGGGATGTAATAGATAATTATGGAGATTATTAAGAAACTAGTGACAACTTGGTTACTAAGGTGGATGATTTTATCAATATTGCTATAATTATGGTGGCACTTAGTTGATGGGATGGACACAATAGAAGTAGGGGAATAAATAAGCATTATGAAAAGTAAAAGTATAAGAATATGGGAGAGAAATATCAGGGTAAAAGAACTTAAAGGATAGGAGTGTGTTGAAAGTGGTGTAGGGAATAGTGATAAAATAAGTTGGGTCCCTTGAAACAACAACTTCTACCTTTGTTACTTCTTACTCAACAAAGTTGATCTTACTATTTTGAAACCATGATTGATGATATCCTACATAATGTGTGTTTCCATTTGTTCATATTTATTATGGTTGTTTAACTCCTTTCTCAATATTTTTATAAGAATTATATGAGTTCTTCTCTACCTTTGCTTCTCCTTATTTTTCTTACAACATTGGTGATTTGGTAGTGGCATACACTTTTATTTTTTTTATCACCATACCCAGAAATGTGTTATACACTCATAAGGAGTATTTGATGTTGTTGTTGCTATGACTACACCAAATTGTGCTATTGTGGTAGATATCATAGTGAGCATCACTTTAAACCATGGATAAGGAACAATGGTGATATCATTATTTATATTTTTCTCTTACTCTTTTGGGTGATGCTTGTCCCTCATGTTAGAAAAGTGTATGTCAAACATATAATTAATCACAATCCTTCCCTTTGTGCTTGTGCTATGCCAATATTTTCTTTGGATTCCATTTGTGTGTATTTTCTAATGAATCAATTATACAATATTTTAGTCTCACATTCTAATCAAAATCATCCTTTTCTTCTTTTTAACCATGGATAGGGATTATTCTATAGCATATGTAATTCATATTTGTAAACTTTAGTTCTATTTATCTTAGCCTTTACTTAAGGTCTATTTATCTTGTGGTGCCACTGCATGGTTTTGATGTAATCCTAGGAATGGATTGGTTGCAAGCGCACTAGGTAGTACTCAATTTTCAAGAAATATGGATTGAGTACATGGAATATGGTGGAGAGGTACGAAGGGTATATTACCTGCAAGGGTATTTTCACCTCAAACCCTCTTAACAATTTAACTCAATAAAGCCATAAAAAATGGAGGAATGGCCTAAGTTGTTAGGATAAATGAAATTGAGGAAGAAAAGAAGGAAGAGGTATTCAAAAAACACCCAATTATTTAGGAATTCAAGGATGTATTTCCATAGGATTTACTTGGATTACCACCCAAACGTCAATTTGATTTCACAATTGAACTTCAACCTAGAAATGATCCTATACATAGAGCTCCTTATAGAATGAATTCCATAGAAATGCAAGACCTGAAAGTGTAGCTACAAGGGTTACTAGAAAAAGGATTAATCAAACCAAGTGTGTCACCTTGGAGTGCACCTATGCTATTTATAAAGAAAAAGGATGGTTCCTTGAGATTATGCATAGATTATAGAATGCTAAACAAGGAAACTATCAAGAATAGATATCTTGTACCCAGAATCGAAGACCTTTTCAATCAACTTAAATATGTTGAAATATTTTCAAAGATTGATCTAAAAGCAAGATATTGTCAACTGATAATCCATGAGAGGATACTCATAAGATGAATTTTAAAACTCGGTACAATCATTGTGATTTTACTGTCTTACCTTTTTGTGTGATGAATGCTCTAGCAATATTTATGAACTTAATGAATAGTATCCTTAGGAAGCACTTGGATAGATTTGTTCTGGTATTCTTGGTTGATATTTTGATATATTCTCGAGATAAAGTAGATCATTATGGGCACTTTAGGATTGTATTGGAATTGTTAAGGAATAATCAGTTGTTTGGGAACTTGTCCAAATGTGAATTTTATGTGCCAAAAGTACAATGCTTAAGGAATATTGTATCAATATAAGGGATCACAATAGATCTTAAAAAAATAGAAGCGATATTGGATTGGTTGCAATCGATAAATGTGACAAAATTCCAATGTTTCATGGGTTTGACCAAATATTATAGGTGGTATGTCACGTATTATGCCAAAATTACCTCTCTAATAACTAACCTTTAGAGGAAAGAGATAAAATTTAGATGGACAGATAATTATGAGGCAAATTTTGATCTGCTTAAGCAAAAAATTACTATGCCTCCTATACTAAAGATACCCGATCCTTAGAGAAATTTTTTAGTTTTTACAAATGCATCATTGAAAGTTTTAGGAGTGCTCTCACAGGAAGGATAAGTGATAGCCTATGGGTCAAGGAAGTTGAAACAACATGAGTTCAAATTTGCAACCCATGATTTAGAATTGGCAGTGGTAGTATTTGCTCTTAAGTGTTGGTGACATTATTGGTAGCAAGACCCTTTTATTTGAGGATGAATCATCATAGTCTGCAATATATATTCACTTAGCCTTTTCTCAATGATAGGCAGAGAAGGTGGATGAAATTCCTCGTTGAATATGATTTTGGTATTGAATATATAAAGGGAAAGGAGAATAAAGACACTAATGCACTAAGTAGAAGGAAAAATATAGTTGTATTGTCTCACATCCACATTGATTTGATGGAATAAGTTAGGTAAATGCAATATCAAGATGCATATTGTAATCAAATTTGGTAAAATATGGAAAGAAAATTAGATGAAAATAAGGACTTTAACATCAAAGATGGTTTCTTAAGCTTTAAGGACATGGTAGTAATCCTTGAGGCTAGAAATTTGAGGAATATGATCATGAATGAGGCTCATAGATCTCCATATTCTGCTCACCCAGGTGGAGCAAAAATGAGAGAAAATATGAAGAAAATTTTCTATTAGCTAGGAATGAAGAAAGACATAACTAAATTTATTACTCAATGCCTGGAATATCATAAAGTAAAAACAAAACACAAACATCTTTCTAGATTTTTATATCCACATGATGTGCCCATGCAAAAATAGTAGGTTATTTCAATTGATTTCATTATGGGGTTGCCTAAAAATAGGTTTTAACATGACACAATCCTAGTTGTGGATGATAGAATGACCAAGGTTGCACATTTTATACCCGGGAACACTAAGGATGATGTCATGGTTATCGCTAACAAATTTACCAAAGAAATATTTTGGCTTCATGGTTTTTCAAAAGTAATTATATTAGATAGAGACTCGAGATTTACATTCGAGTTTTGGTAAGCCTTACATCACACCATTGGTACAAGATTGAAAATTAGTTCTGCTTATCACTCAAAAACTGATGGACAAACTGAAAGGGTGAATCAAGTGTTAGAAGACATGCTTCAGATGTACTATATGGATCAAAAAATCCAATGAGAGGATTACTTGCATTTGGTAGAATTTATCTACAATAATGGTCACCATTCGACTATAGGAATGGATCCATTCAAAGCATTATATGGCATGAGGTGTTGAACACCATTGTCATGGGATAATCTAGAGGACTAGATTGTACTTGGATGAGATATTGATAGGGATTAGGTGTGGTTTACTTAATGTAATAAGTCGTTAACCATTTATGGTTGCTTATTTTTAATTGTTAGTTGGGATAAGTTGCATTGTTATCATTTAATGTAACCTTATCCGAAACATGTGTTGTAATGCCTATTTATAGGTTTCTATTGTTAATGGATACTAATTTTAGATTGTCATTCATTTATTTTTCTATTGTAATTGATTCCACATCATTGGTATCAGAGCATTTTATGGGTTACAAGCTAGTATCCTCTTCTCCTAGGACAAAATTGGTTCAAATGAGGAATGAGAATGCCTCCGTAGATATATATGTGGAGCAGTTACTTTCTTTTCAGAAATTTTGCTATAGGCTTTTTGTACATAGTTTTGTCCCTATTTTTGCATTGCACTTTTGACAATCACATAAACTTTGTTTGTTTCATACTAATTTCGTGACCATTAGCTATTTCCATATTTTAAAACATGATTTCGAGTACAACTATCTCACTTTATGAGGGCTATGCTCAACTTCATGACCTCACTATGAAACTTTAAGAAATTCATGCAGACATGCTTCAACTGCCTGTTAAAGATCTCAACAAAGATATCATTGCTCAAGTTCATGACCTCATTGCAAAACCTCAAGAAATCCATGCAAAACTGCTCTCATATCATTGGTATCAGACATGGTCAAATAAATGGAATAACAACTAAAAATGATCAAGGAAAGACTTAAAGAAGTCGTAAATCATTAGAAAAGCTATGTTGATATTAAAATGTTACCAAGGGATTTTTTTATGGGTGAAAAAGTATTTTTGAGGGTGAGATCAAATAAGAGTGCCATCAAGTCCACTAAACTCCATCCACATTTTGTGGGACCCTTTGAAATTACAGAGAAGATTAGTTCTATGGCATATTAATTTGCCCTACCACCCTATCTATCCAAGATTCATGATACTTTTCATATTTTTTGCTTATAAAGTACATTGCTAATCCTTATCATGTGTAGGATTTTTCTAACTTGCAGATGGTGAACCCAGAGGTTATAGAGGTTCGACCAATAAAAATCCTTGAGTTTCGATCCAAATTGATTAGGAAATATACCCTAGAGCAATGCAAGGTCCAATGGAACCATTATTATGAAAGGAATGCTACTTGGAAGAAAGTAGAAGACATGCAAAAACATTTTTCATTTATGTTTGAAAATTATTTATAATTGTTGTGTTTTGCTTAAACTTGGTTTTCTCATAGAGGATTGTGTTAAGCTCAAGGGGAGGAGGATGTCATGACCCTCCCTTGACAAGATTTTATTTGGGAGTATTTACATTATGCTATGTTGTATTGGATGGAGAAAAAGATTATATTTTGGTTAGTTTTTATACAATTTGTGTTTTGTAGAATATATTAAAAGTTTTGTGTGAAAACTTATTTTCGTATAGACAATCATTCCTTGATAAAATTTCTTTTGATATGATTGATGAGCCACATAATTGCTCATTTTTTGTACTATTTTCCCTATAATGTGCGACACTTATTCTTGTAGATATAAATGTTTTATGGAAATTATATATATAATTAACATTTTATTTTGCATGTTTTCTAATATTTGTCTTTAAGTGTATTTTGTGTAAATTTAGTGGATATTGTTACATTTTGGCATGTTTTCATCGAGGTCCCACTCGGAATTGGCACTTAAAATTTTATGAAGAAAAAATATCTACGAAATATCGGTGAGGGGTACAAAGTCAGGTGACCAAATTCCTTTGAAAAAACCTAATTCCATTTGACACTTAACTATTAGGTGCTTGCTTTTCGTTAGGCACCTACTTCCCATTAGGTGCCTACTTCCCGTTAGGCGTATGCTTCCCATAAATCACCTATTTTTGTTAGGTGCCTACTTCCCGTTAGGCGCTTGATTCTAGACTTTTGCATATAAGGTGCCTGCTTCCTAACTTATTTAGACATGACATCTGATTTCCACTAACACCAAACTCTAGCACGACTCTGTGGTCGATAGAATAGAGCAAAACTTCAGCAACTAGCATAAAAAGAATTTCAGCATTGAAACAGGACATGGGACAATGTCAAAGATGACTCACCACCCATTTTATAGCTACTACATAAAAAATTTATGTAAATTAGGCAAATAAATATAAGACATATTCTAGAAATAGAATACGCTGAAATATCATGATATCTTGCCTGATTCCTTCAATTAAACAAGCAATTGTAAAAGCTAATAATTTTCTAATTCATTCTAAAAATTGTAACAGTGTGTGGCCGCATATCTATTAATATCCACACCACCCATAATGAAAACCCCCAGATTTTCTTGTAAATTCTTATTATAGTTGTTAATAAAATATTTGAGTATTTTCTTGTAAAAATCATCTGGTGATAGTCTACCACGGGCAAAACCTGCTGGAAGCGTGGACCACTTACAATAGAGTTCTTCCCTTCTTTCCCATATTTTCTATATTTATTTTTATAGATTAATTTACTTTCCAATTATTTCCCTTGTTTTATGTGATTTCCAACAAGGTAGCAATTAGTTTTTGAACACATTATGTCCTATTTTCATAGAATGTAGGATAAGTTATTGGTTTGGAATTAAGGATTAAAACTTCAATGAACATCAAAACACCCCCAAACCAAAATATTAGGGACTCATATCTGAAGGAGAAATTATAAGCATATATTTTACACGGCTTCTCACAAGACTACGAGCTACCCCGGGTTGACAATTAAATGGAGGTAATTAATTGAACCATAGAAAAACTAACCAATATTTTGCTCAATATTTTGGCACTCTTGCCGGGGAGTAGCCATTATAATTTCTTGTTCTAAAGGAAGCATAGTAGAAGCAATTTAGATTATTTCTCCAGAAACCTTCATATGAAACTTTGTATGAGTCCACCTAAGAATATGGGATCAAATAGTCATTTTGTCAAAAAACAAAAAAGTTGTTTATCAAAATCCTTCTGTTTTAGTAGAACTTGAACCTGATGCTGAACTCTCACCATAACAATATCCACCTGTGCATTGGTGGGAACACCCACTATTTGCATAGGATCATTCTAAAATAATCCAGTAGAATTTTAGAGCAGGATCAGAGATAAGTAGAGTTCAATTTGAGGAAGATCTACTGAATGCTAAATGTTGACAAGTAGTATTAGATGAAACCATATCAAATACTAACTTATCCATCCTTCTGAAGGATAAAAGAAACTAATTAGAAGCATTGACAACTTCTTTGAATGAAGCAGGGGTAGAAACTCTAGTAGTGGACAAAATGGTAGAAAATCCAGAGGAAACATCCACTAGTTTTAGTTTTCTAATAAGAGATGTAGGAGGAGATCACAAGATCAAACACATATCTCCTGACTACCTTCCAATATTTAGAGGACTACCAAGAGAAGATCCAGATTTGTTTCTATTTGAATTTGATGTTTTATGCTGATTTGTGGATTACACCACATATGCTCAAAAACTAAAATTATTCCCTTCCACCCTTGATGATTCAAATTTGCACTGGTTCATCAGCTTGGGGGATAAACATATAACTACCTGGGAACAGTTGAAAAAAAAAATCTTGTATTAGTATCAGGATTTTGGTAGAGCAAGAGATGCAAGAGAGGAAGTCCTAGATATGACACAAAAGGAAGGGGAATCTATGGAAGAATATTGAGATAGGTTTAGCTTCAATTTGCAAAGATCACCCCATTCAAAAACTAGGAGATATGTCCCTAAGAAGCATTTTTTGAAAGGACTGACAAATGAATCCTTGGAGGCTTTAAACATGATCTCTAGAGGAAATGTTTACCAACACCAAATGGATGATATTTGACAGTTGTGTTGAAAATTTTCAAGAAGAAAAGGTAAGTTGACCCCTAGAAATGTTAAGCAATTAGCCACTATCACTAAAATAAAGATAGACAACATGCTTGAGGACCTTAAGAGCGAGATGTTATCATATTTGGCTGTTCAAATGGATACTCTTATGCTTTAGAGAAAGAAGCAGGAGAATGATGTAGCATTTGCCTACTTATGTCTTAAATGTAGAGGCAAACACCCTAGAAACGAGTGTTCAAAAAATAAAGTTTGTGTATGTTTTATCTGTAAAAAGGATCATAAAATGAAGTTGTGTCCATAGTTAGTGAAATATAAAGAGGAACCTGAGGTAGCAAAGGTATACTTCATGGGTAATAGGAGGAACTGGCAATAGTCTCCTATGGGTAATAATATGCAATCAAGAATGTCATCCTATGGGGGCAAAAATTACCAAAACCAAGGTCAAACCCATCCACCCCACATGGGTTGGTCAACCTTGGAATCCATTTCCCCAAGGAGAAAATCCTTAAAATCCTTACCCTTGGAACCAATACTAGTAACCTAGATGTTAGTGGAGAAATTAGAATGCTTGGAATCAGTATCCATAGCGTACTACTCCAGCTCCACTACAACCAAGTCTGCCTACTCTTCCTGCTCCAAGGACTCCAGTTTCCAACACAACCAATAGTAAACCTAAACAAAAAGTAATATCCAACCTATCAGATGGAAAATGAGATGTACCCTATGTATAATATTAAGGTAAATTATGATCCTATCCAGTTAAGGTTAGGATATAAAGTAGGTATAGAAGTCACTCCTCTTGTAGAAGAAGAGAAACCAATAGAAATAGAGAAATGGGAATCACCCCTTATAGAGGAGGTAGAAAAATAATAAACACTTGTACATAACAAAGAGGAGGTTCCACCTTTTCCACAAAGGTTGTAAGAATCCAAGAAACCAATACAAATAGAGTTTGATATCCTCTCTAGTTTAAAAAACTTAATAGTCACAATCCCTCTCTTTCAGGCCATCAGAGACATACCTATTTATGGGAAGGTCATAAGAGAGTTGTGCCTCAAGAAACCAGGGAGGGAACTAGCTAAATCAATAAGTTTTTTAGGCCAGTTAACTAACCTTATGTTAGGAAATACCTACAACCAAAATTACTCAAATATAAGAAGCCTTGTGCTGACTATAAAAATAGAAGGTTGTGTTTTACCCAACACACTAGTAGATTTGGGGGCTACCATCAATATCATACCGCAAGAGACCATGCAAAAATTGAAATTGACTAATTTGAAGCCCACTAAAATTGTGTTGCAGATGGTAGACAGGTCTATAGTACCCCCCTGATGGAATACTGGAAGATATCACTGTTACAACAAATGCATGGGAGTATCAAGCAGATTTCTTAGTATTGCAATCTAAGTCTGGACTAGGTGGATACCCATTACTATTAGGTAGACCTTGGCTAACAACAGTTGATGCTTACATAAGCTATAGATATGGGTAAATGACCATTTCATATGGTCATAATATAAAGAAACTGATCATACATCCACTTGCATAGTCTACAATTTTTTTGGGAGAACCTGAGGATGAGAATCAAAACATTGGTGGTCTATCAATGATCTAACTTGTCATAAAACTTGAGGAGTTGGAATATAAAAGTGATGATGATAAGATGATATCTCACTTTTTTCAAGGAGAACCCTCATGTCCTCCTCCTGAGTTGTCATTAGTGGGAGGAAAAGACCACCATATTCAACAAATAGAAGTTGCACTTGGTAGAATGTTGAATGTAGATAACAAGTTGACAACTAAACAACAAATAAAACTAAAATAAACATTGGAAAAACATCATGATGCCTTTGCTTTGGAGTATTTTTACATGAGATAAATAGATCCTAAGACCTGTACTCATAGGATATATCTGGAAGACCAGGTTAAACCAGTAAGACAACCATAGAGGAGAATGAACCCAGCTATGAAATAAATTGTCAAAATAGAGTTACAAAAACTCCTCACAATTGGATTCATCTACCCCATTTTAGATAGTGAGTGAGTATCACCATTAGTGGTGGTTCCCAAGAAGAATGGGAAGTGGAGAATTTGTGTTGACTACAGGTTGCTGAATAAAGCAACTAAGAAATACCACTTCCCTTTACCCTTTATAGATCAGGTCCTTGATACATTAGAAGGCAAGAAGTATTTTTCTTTCTTGGATGAGTTCAGTGGATACAATAATATCCAAATAGGGGAAGAATATCAAGACAAAACCACCTTCACTTGTCCATGGGGGACATTTGCTTGCCGATTTTTACCATTTGGTCTATGCAATGCACCTACCACCTTTCAGAGGACAATTATTAGCATTTTTTTAGATATGATTGGAGAGACTATGGAGGTATACATGATATATTTCACCGTATATAGTGAAACGTTTGAAAATACCACAAAAAAATTAGAAAAGACACTTAAACATTGTGAGAAAACTAACATGTCCTTAAGCAATGAGAAATGCTATATAATGATGCAAGAAGAGATAGTTTTAGGACATCATCTTTCTGTAGATGAGATCAAAGTAGACAGAAATAAAATAGAAGTCATCCAAACCCTACCTACTCCCAAAATACAAAATGATATCCATAGTTTCCTAGGATTAACCAGTTACTATAGGAGGTTTATATCATAATTTAGCAAAACCAGTAAACCTCTTACCACATTGTTAATTAAAGATCCAGAGTTTGTCTAGACTGAAGAATATGAATAAGCATTCAACACCTTAAAGGAAAAACTAATTATTGCTCCAATGCTGAGAGGTCCAAATTGAACCATACCTTTTTACATATATGTTGATGCATCTAACAATGCAACAACCTCAGTAAGGGGATAAAAAAAATGATGATTATTTTTATGCCATCTATTATGTTAGTAAAAACCTCATAGGGGCTGAACTAAATTATATTGTCATAGAGAAGGAGTTTCTTGCAGTAATACATACTCTTAACAAAATTTCATCATTACATTATAAGTTCTCAGGTATTTGTATACACTGACCACTCAAAAATCAGATACTTGAAAAATAAACCTAGGATTAGTGGTAGAATTATCAGATGGATGTTGCTTTTATAGGAATTTGATGTGACAATAGTGGACAAGTCAGGAAAGGACAATGTGGTAGCTGATTTCTTGTACAGGTTGACACCTCCAGACTATGCAACTACAGAGGACCACTTACCAAATGAGCATTTGTTTTCTCTAAATGATCAGATACCTTGGTACATAGATATAGATAATTATTTAGCCACTGGTAAAGTATCCCCTACACTTTTACCTCATGAAAAATAGACTTTAACTGAGAAAAGTGCAGATTTCTCATGGATTGATGGGTACCTGTTCAAAATAGTACCTGATCAAATCATCAGAAGATGTGTTACTAGGAATGAAATAATTGAAATACTAAAGGCTTACCATGATGAACATTGTGGTGGCCATTTTACAAGAAAAAGGATTGCATATAAAGTTTTATAGGTTGGTTATTATTAGCCTTCACTATTCAAGGATGTAGTCAAGCATGTGAGCTAGTGTGATCAATGTCAAAGAATGGGTAAACCTACTCTCAGAGATGAGATGCCACTCCAACCAAATTTTCACATTGAACCATTTGATAAATGGGGGATGGAATTCATAGGACCTATTAATCCGTAGTCAGGAGGTAAGAGGTATATCCTAGTTTGTACTGACTATGTGACAAAATGGATTGAAGTGTAGGCTTTGCATGATTAAAAGGAGAAAACTATAGAAAATTTCTTGTATTCATTAATTTTTACAATATTTGGGGTCCCAAGGGAGATTACAAATGATCAAGGACCTTAGTTTACTTCAAGTATGATCCAAGAACTCATGCAACAATACAAAATCAAGCATAACAAAGCCACTCCCTACCATCCACAGATGAATGAGCAAGTTGAGGTGACCAACCAAGAATTGGAAAATATCTTGACAAATACAATGCAACAACATAGGAAGGACTAGGCTACTATATTACAAAAAGTAGTGTGGGTCTACAAGACCACCTGAAAGACTACTACTAGTTCTACATTATTTTATTTAGTCTATGGGAAAAGTGTTATGATGCATATAGAGTTTAAATTCAAAACACTTAGGACTATTGTAGAATTGAATATAAACCTGGGTGATGCACAAAAATAAATAATTTATCAACTAAATCAACTGGTTGAATATCGCCTTGAGGCTTTGCAAAAAATAGAGATCATTCAAAAACAAAGGGCCAAGTGGCATGATCGCCACACCAGGCCAAAGCAGCTTAAAGTGGGAGAATGGGCATTACTCTATGATTCTTAATTCTAGGAAAGGAAGGGCAAGATCATGCATTATTGGATGGGGCTATATGAAGTGGCAGAAGTCATCAATAATAGGGTTGTAAGGATCAAAACAATAGACGACAGCAACATTACCTTAACAGTCAATGACCACCACCTAGATCCATACCATGTGTCTGAAGAATACATGATTGAGTCTATATTAGGCATGGGAGAGACCCTAGTTGATTCTAATTTTATCTTGAGTATGTAAGATGTGGACCTAGTCCACATAGTCCCAAAGATAATTATTCTTTCAAAGTTTTATTTTTTTTAGGTTTTTATTTTGCAGGAACAATACCCTTTGTGCAACAGTTAGGCATCCTAGGAAACCTAGGCCTAACAAGCACATGATCCATGAACCTGCATCTTCTAAGCTTTCTAGGAGAATTTTCTTGTAGTAGGAGTAGCTAATCCCCATTCAGAGAGGGGAATACTAAACCTAAACTTGCACAAGAGTGTTTGGATTGGTCTCTTTGGATAATAAAACACTCAACTGTTGGTTCAGGGGTGGATGTTGATTTTGTTCCTATTTTTTAATTAGAAGAACTGAAGGGCCTGATCAACCTGACAGTGCATAAACAAGGAAAATTCAGGACCCATTGAATAAAAGAGAAGCACTAGCTTTTTATGTTTGATGGGAAGGTGCTTGATTCTTGTTGTATGGCAGAAGGTACCTGATTCCCATTGTATGGTAGAAGGCACCTGCTTCCTGTTGTATGATAGAAGGTTCCTGATTCCCGTTATACACTCCATGATTCTTGACTCCTAGTATGTTACGAAGATGGTACTTGTATCCCATTTTTTGGTGAATCCACATCGGATTCCTGGTTTCTCCAGGAAGGCGCTCGAATTACAATTTTTGGGAAACTGACACTAAATATTATTAGAATATGTAAAAAAAAAGTTGAGTTTTTATAAAGTTTTTTTTATAAGTATGATATCTGAAAGTTTGCAAAAAGGCACCTGCTTCCCGTGTTAAGTAAAGCGCTTGATTGTTAAGGCACCTGATTCCCATGATAAGTATAACACCTGAATACTAAGGCACCTACTTCCCATGTTAAGTAGAGTGCCTAATTGCTAAGGCTTCTGCTTCCCATGTTAAGCAAAGTGCTTGATTTCTACGGTACCTGTTTTCAATTTCCAAGGCACCTATATGCCATAATTCAAAAAGAAGACACGTGATTTCCATACAAAAAAGACACCTAATTTCCATCTATTGTAGCTATTTTCTACCTTGAAATAATACGTTAGCATTGGTATGTATCCTGAGCCACGTTAGTACCCCATGCTTGTACAAAGTCAAATCTATCGTGGATAAAATTAAAAATTAACATCAACCAAATTTCAAGGAGTAAATGTTTGTTATCCCAAGGAGATACGTTTTTTCTAATTTTTATTTTGAATTTTGTAGGATTTCTCAAATAAGTCACATTGCAGCTACCAAGAACTAATCACGTCGAATAAAATTCATTGCATGGGAACCATGGCCATAATTTTCTATTACGGTTTACCCAATAATCAAGTGACAGCCAATAGCGATGCACCACGAATATCTGCGCATAAGCACCCATGGAACAAATTTAGGTGCATGATTAAATTTTATATTTTTTGTCTTTTTTTTTATGAACATGTGTGTCTATGGAAAAGTGCAGGCACAACCCCCCATTATTGCCTTAACCACTTGAACAAATCAACTTGGCATGGTGTTGTGTGACATGCCTCTGATTGGTCAATTATTTATGGTTATCACCTCCGCACAATCAGGCACATGCTCAAAAATTTTTTATTGCAGATAACCATAATCATTGTTGATTATGGTAATTAACTGCTTGCGTGCTTGAAAGAAGTTGTTTTAAAAGTTTCTTACCAACTACTGTGAAGCCACCTTTAGAGAAAGAAAAAATAGATAAGTGAAGCACAATAGCAATTCAAAGAGAAATTAGAAGCATCCCTAAGTGAATTATGAACTAAATAAAAAGCATAGGGGTGAAATCGAAGAATCATGACCTCAAGAAGAGTGAGCTGATCAAATGCTTGGGTATTTATATAGATGTACAAGCATAGTTTGACATTCTAGAATGGATGGACTATTGTTGAATAATCATTTAGGGCCAGGATGCGGTAGTGGCAAATGAATTTATGGCATCAATGAGGGATGGGGTCATGCACATGTGGAGGTTGGATATTCCAATCACTAAGGACTATATCTCTAGAGTTATAGGTCTACCTATTATAGGGAAGCACACATACAAGGAGGATAACCTTACTCTCTATGTGCAAATATTTTTTAAAGCATCAACCAAGCACCTAATGTGTATTGGCTTATCAAAAAAATACATTCCCAAGCTCTAGAAGGTAGTTTTTTAGTAGATCACCCGCTTCTTCACATGTTCTGGTAGGTACTCTACACTGAATGCAAATCACTTTTGTTTTCTCAATCACATCCTGCATGGGGACAAAATTAATGTCCCACATTACCTTGCATAGATATGAGGCCAGGTGATACCAGGTACACACAACCTCTTCCTTGGCTCACCATGGCCTAATTTTGGCCTTGGTATGATATGTAAAGTCACATAAAAATGTGATGATTTAGGAAACTATGAGCACTAGTGCAATGACAAGGTCACAAGCAGAGGAGGAGATACCAATTTCAAATGAATAGTCAACCCAAGGGGTGACAAAATGAGAAGATACAATGTTTGTGTCCTAGCCTACAAAAATATAGGGGAAGCAGGACAAGCCTTATCCCCTATTTTTCCCAAATTTGGAGAGGAAGCAAGATAGGATCTGTATCCTACTACCCCTCAAATTGAAGATGAGGTAGAATATGATTTCATACCTATTTCCACTAGGATGTGAAGCAGAAGAACAAAGGCATCAAGGGTGGTTTCAATCTCATCTGATGAGGATACACCAATTGATGAGCTTAATAGGGAGGAGTACTTCGCCCAGATTTTATAGGACATTTCCAGTGGGTTAACTCCTCAAAAGGAGGTGGCCAGGGAATAATTACCACTAAAATACCAGGTGGAGGATTTGCAGCAATAGCTGCAAGTTTTGTGAGAACATGCTTCCACTTGGGAAGCCAAGTTTAAAGAAGAACATGCTCTATTTTAAGAGTCCTGCAAGGAAGGTGCCCTAAAAAATACACAAATTATACCAAACAATTTGGTAGTTGTAGGGGCATATTAGTGCATTATAGTTGAGGGTGGACCAGTAGGAGTCAAGCAGACAGCCAAGGTTGATACGGTGGTGCAAATTGATGGGGCAACAAAGGTGCCCCTACTGATATTGAAACAGAGCAGGGACATGTTGTTGCAATGGAAGTAGAGCAACCCTATTCCATGTCTCCTTCTATAAAATAGATACTTCAAGAGGATGAAGTTGAGGTTGAGGAGCCTCAAAATTCAAAACAACCTACAGATAAAGGATATGAGGAGGAGAAGGATATGGAGGCTAAAGAGCCTCAAATTTTAGGTAAGGATGGAGAGAAAAAACACTATCCAGCTGATGCAAGGATTGAATAACCTTAGGAGGAGAAAATAGTTCCAAATGAGCAACAATATGTTGTAGAGAAAGAAGAGGCTCAGTAGCCTGAATATCCTATAAACTAAAAAGCAACAGTAGCACCAACACACCCTGGGGTACAACAAATAAAGCTGAGGTTAAAGAAAAAATTTGTAAGGGCATCTCAGTGATGACCCAGAACTAGAGCAAGAGTTATCGAATTGAAAGTATTGTGTATCAAATCTGATAAGGAATTAGAATTGAATTTCATGTGCCAAGTTATACAATAAAAATATAAAGGATACTAAATTTCACTTGTGGGATGAACCTCTTATCAATATTAACCACCAAATATATAAGTAAATTTATGTCTAGAAAATAAAATAATTCATTGGATTTCATGCTTACCATAAGATCAACTCACTTACTATAATATTTTTAAAGACAAATAATGGGGATAATGTTTTGTATAACAAATGATCAATCCATTTGATACACAAGATTATGAGCTCCAATTGAAGATTGAACAATTCAAATTAGATGTGTAATATATTTTGTCTATACTATAGACAATGATAGTTGAAGAAAGTGATGATAAGGTGCATGAGGAATAGGTTCATATGTTGCATGTTGTACAAAGTTACCCCAGTTATTCACAACTCTTGGATTGTGCTTCCTACATAGTATATTTCATGGATTATTAGCTATAAAATTTTGGAAAAAATATTTTCTCAACTTCAAATCCTACCTAATATCATTGATTATACACTTTAAGAGATAATAATTCCTAATTATATAGTTATAAAAAGTTAAACCATATGGGAATATACTACATATATGCGACTATGCCAAAGTACCATGCAAAGGCAAATATAAGAGTAATTATGGTTTTTGTACAACAATACATCAGCCTATTGTCAAAACATAGAGGGATAGATCCTAAGATTATGTTCAGATAATTGATTAGGACATTTATAGAGGGAAGGGTTATGTTTATCTAAGTAGTAAGAGATAATTTTATTGACTATATAGATTTTCTAGACATTATTTTGAAATCCCTACTATGATTATGTATTTGCCTTGGAGTTCATCTGACAACTAGATTATGTGGATCAAAAATATTTTATGGGATAGAAGAATTTTGTGCTCTATAAAATTTAATAAAATTCCTCTCAATAACTCCCATGCATAAGTTATACAATCATCAACTAGAGAGTAGTTTAGAGGAGCTTCGACTAAAGAAATTACATGACTACTAGTCTTATGATCCACATGCAATTTTATTGAAAAATATGATAGAAAAGAGAATCAAGAACAATTTGCATACATGAAAAGAGGCCTGGTATAGGGAAATAAAATAACATAGAAGAAAAAGAAGCAAAGGCTAAGATAAAAAAACCTCGAGTTTATAAATATGATTACTTAAGCTTTAGAATAATCCTCATCCATTCTTAAAAAAAAACAAAAAGATGATTTTGGTCAAAGGGTGATACTAAAGCATTGAATAATTGACTCATTGGCAAATACACAAATGAAGTCTAAAGAAAATATTGACTCGTTGGAAAATACATAAATGAAGTCCAAATGAAGTCTTTTACCCCTACTTCTTCTCTCTCATATTTTTCTACTTCTACTTCTTCTCACAATGCTTCTATAATTCCTCTACTTCTTTTATTGTGCTCATCCCACCAACCCCAAGTGTGATCATAATTATAGAAGTATTGATGAAATCATCCACCTTAGTAACCAAGTTGTCACTAGTTGCTTAAACATCATCTACATCACCATCTATTCCATCCAAATTTATTTTTACTTTAGTTGGTCCAACCATGTCATTCCCATCATCATACCACCCCATCTTCACATGGTCCATCGTGATATTCACTCTCATGTCATCCCCATGCCTTCTTGATTCATCCATAACTACATAGCTTACTCCAATCACCATATCACTATATGCATCATCTACCTTGGGTAATTTTAATTCTATGGCCTATCAACATGGCACTAGTATAGCATATTTTTATTTATACTCAGATCTACAAATTGGTACATCACCAAGATCAATAATTGAGCCTAAAAATGGTTAGAAGGTCACTCACGATGAAATTTGGTGAGGTTTTTAGCCAATTCTTATAGAAAACTATAAATTATCTAAGAGAATGAAGCATAAAGGAAGTAACAACAATAATACAATGAGTTTAATATCATATCAATCAGGATATTACAAATATATGTCTCATCATTTTAGCCTATAAATACCTCCAAAATAGCTGATATAGAAGGTAAATCAACTAATGATCATAAAAATACTATTAGAGGACCCAAGCCAACCAATTATAGTGCCATCAAATTTTATGATGAGAGTATCAACGTTGAACCTAATTTGGGCCATGCCTGTTTAAATAACATAGTTGGCAAAACAAATAAGTCAAGAAAGGACTCTAAAATATGTATAGGTGGATGAGGAGGCAAAGAACCATAGACTAAAATTCTAAGAGAAGAGAAAGGTAATGAATGGTATTCAAGAAAATACCAATGCTAAATAAGAGTAGATTACTCAAGTGAAAAGGGATATGGAAGCTACATAGAAAGAGATAATATCTCAACAGGAAATTGGATCAAAGGAAATATGGTCTAAAAAGGTAGCTAAGAAAAATTAAATCTTAAACAATGATTATATCAAGAGAAGGAAGATCTCAAAATTAGTTGGAGTACGAAAAATAAAAAATTAAATAGCAATTTGAGAAATATTTAAGTGCACAAGACAAGGAGCACTAGAAATACAAAGACATCATCACCCTCATAGAGATAAGAGAAGAACTAAGGAAGAAAATGAAGAATATGGAGATTGAAATATTTATAATGGATCAAGTTAAATTTTTGTGTGATTAAATATGCACATAAGTGGGACATGCTAAGAGATATCTAGATGTTTCAAGAAATCTATGGTACTTATCAACCATGCTACTTTACAATTGATAATGCAAAGCCAAATTTGGATTCTAGAGCAAGGTATGCCTAGATATTATAATAGGTATATGATTCATCTCATGAGCAACTCAACTAATTGGGAATAGTTGTGAATAAAGCAATGATACTCTAGATAAGAACATACTTGAGAAATAAAAGAAGCTAAAAATCTACAAAGTGATATATGATGCATTAAATAAATCCATGGAGAAGATGAAGAGTGAACCAAATAGGCTAATGGATAATAAGTTACCTAAGGGGATACACTTATTATAAATTAGATTTAAAGCTTAATCAAACATGAAAATACTAAAGAAATAAATAGAGGAATCATCTAGGAGAACACAACTACTAATTTTGACAAATTAAACAAAGTAGTGGGGTTGATAAAAAATATTAAAAAGGTAGAAGAAAAGGAGGAAGATCTTTGAAAATAGTATTATGAAGATTTAGAATCCAAAATCTTGAGGTTGATTGCAATCTACATTCCTTTAGATGCAAAATTTTATCTTTTGATCAACCTACACTTTATAGACATCATACCCAAATAATAAGGTATAATTTAGGATCTACTATTAATTAAGCTTGACATTCCCACAAGTTTCTAGAATTTTAAAAGATTGACTACTACCATTGCACTTGAAAAATAAAACAATCATGGAGAAAAGGGATAGAATTAGGATCTAGATAGCTTAGATTACAAAACCATTAGAGATAATTGAAAAATACCATAAACCATTTGAAATTCTCGGTTTTTGAAACATTAAATCTCAAATTCATATTGGAGGAAATCTTGCTTACTAAGAAGGATGCAATTTGCAAAGAAGATCTAGGAGCTATTTATGTGGTAAAGTGAGTTGTAATTTGCACGATACATTGGGGAGTGAATGACACCTTAAGGTGAAAATTTAGTAAATAATGTGTTTGACATAGATCCTAAGGAATAAATTTGAGGTAATTACTTGAAAAGTAATGTTTCTATTTTTATATGGTGTTAGTGGAGGAAAATAGCTACTAAAATGGATTTAGATGAATTTCAATGCTAAATATTATTGGCTAAGCATCCATTTTGCTAAAATATTATGCTATATTTATGTTAACTAGAATTAGAATCCATTTACTCAAGTTAGAAGTAGAATTACTTTACTATAAATAAGAGCTCAATGCTCATTTGTAAGGATCATTTTGGCTATTTAAAAAACCAGAGATACTCTTTGAAATTGGATTGATACATATGATGTTGTACTATGATTAATTAATAGATTAAGCATGTCATTCATGGATTAACTATTTCTTTAACCTTGTTATCTATGGATGTTTAATATTAGTAACCTTGCCCTTCTATCATTTGTTAGTATTTTCTATCTATTTTATTACACGTTGTTTGAGATCTGATGCACTAAAGTTATTGGACTAAAACTGAAAAATTCAATTGAATCATATGCTAATCTTACTACAGTTGCATTGTTGTATTTGTATTTTATGCATATACTTAATTTTTCACACCCTTTTCCCTCAAGCAAATATACTAGATCATATAGCTTAATAGGGAGCTACCCTAAATCTAAATATTGAGAGGATTAAACCCCTTTCTTTCAATGTTGAATTTCGGTTATGTGAGTGCAAGAAGATAGACAGGTATTCTCATGGATCAATAACAACTTTACAAATTAACATACCAAAAATTTAAAAACCTGCACATATGCAACTAAAAGAAAAACAAAGAGAAAAGTTTAACACCAACTAATCTAGTAAATATCCAATAGAATTAGAAAGACACATTTATTTTCATAGGAAGGAAGGCATCCCATTAAATGTGTGTTGCCTTGAGGAGTCCCTCCTCATCTTTATCCTCGTTAAATTTCATTATCATTCACCCTTTAAATTGCTGCAGTTCAGCCATATCATGCTTCCCGTTTCTTTCTATTAAATCCACCATGCTCTTTGCAAATCCTTTGTTTGAACAACCACTCTTATATCATGTTGAAATCCCACTAAAAGAGAAACACTCCCTTCGTTCAAATCCCCATGTACCATTTTTATTTCTCGCTCTTTCACGTTCTCTAGTTGGAGGAGTTCCCATTCACGCTTCTCAAAAGGCATTGATTACACTAAAGAAGTCTTAAAAGCATTCTGATATCTATCCCACGTAAACACCCCGTTCTTATCCCTGTTGTTTTGGGCGTCTTTGAGACGTTATATGTAAATTTTCATCTCCGTCATCTCAACACAACTCTCCTTTATGTCCACGAAATTTCACCATGGACTATTACATGAAATTTACGAACTACATGTCAATATCGGTAAGGTGAACCAACAAACGAAAAAAATATTACATGACAAGTGAGAACATCTCGTTAGGCCTTTAGAAAAGTGAAGCAAAAACTTTCTGCTACAGTTTGCGGAAAAAAAAAAAATTACATCCGTAAATCGTCCGTGACTATCTAGATTTTATAACGCTTTTCATTATTATATTTAGCTTAGTTTTGTTTTTGTTGGAACACTATATTAATAAATTTTTTAAATTTATATAATGAAGATCTAAATTTCAATCATAAAGAATGTGACCTTATATTTTAACTGTGTATGTATAGTTAGTGGACTTGAGTGGTTTATGAATCCCATCACTTGTGATATTCTTTGTCAAGGGGGCAGTAAGTTTATAAGAGTCTTTGGTCCAGTTCATGTGGAATTCCTTACTTCTATTAACATTTGTGGGGGCTGACCCTCTTGCTTTCTATCTTATTAATGTGATGGTGCAAATCTAAAAATATATTCCATGATTAAAATTTAATTTAACCTTAATATCTATCTCTATGTTTAATTAAAAAAAATAGCAGTTTACAACATAGCATGCGAAGACGGTAAATGGCTTGTGCATGTCTTCTACCCTAAACACTTTACTACCAAAATGGCTCTGAAGACTAAGCAAAATCAATTTGCTTTTGTATTTATTTACATCGTAATCTCTAACATAAGAGTGTCACGTCAAACTCGATGAAGATCGTAACTCCAGACGTATCTAGAGAAAGCTTCCATAAGAATACAAACACACTAAACTAAATATCATGTAATCAACCAAAGGGCAATTGCTCTCTGGTTTTCAAAAGTCTATGAGTAGCTCAGGGGCACATCCATCACCCTATATTCCGTTTCATGGATTTTAAAAATTCATTGAAGTTGACGGGAAGACGATCCCCCTCTCTTAACGGCACTCACTGCACATTCCTTCAACTTTCTTGTCCTCTTCCGAATCTCAGCTCCTCCACCTGTCATTATTCTCCTAATTCACTCATCGATCTCAGCTTTTTCCACGATCCCATCCTCGTTCGTATGTACAGTTCAGAAACTGATCGGCCACGCAAGGTCGAATTCCATCCACCATGCGTCACAAAACAAACCACCGCAGGCTTTTCTGAGGAGACCAGATGTAGCATGCATCCCCTCTCTCTAATTCCCTCCGAATATTTCCGAGGAAGGTACGCCTCCACGGCTCGCACAACCCAGAGAAAGGGTCTCCCAGTTGCCTCCTTGCCCAGCGCCAAATGCTCCACTTCTTTTTCCTTCAACACGATACTGCTCCCGAACGACACATAAATTACAGAACCCAAACAGTGCCTATCTAACCAACGTAAACACTCGTCTTTCTCTGTGATGATGACCTGCATGTCTGGAGGGATCAAAGGCCCTACCAGATAAATAACCGCCTCTTTGGGGAACATGTTGATTATTGAAGCTTCAAGACCGTGGAATGAGTTGTATAGAATCCACCGAAGCTGCCGGAATCATCGGATACTGCGTAGCCAGAACTGGAAACGGAACTCCCTGTCTGATTCGCTTCCAATCAGCCATGGAAGATTGGCAGAACACAGACTCGGCATGGAGGGCAGATACTTCACCATTTCGTTTTTCTCTGCAATGCCTGCACCAACCAAAGAAGAAAGACATCATTACATGAGAAACATAAAATAGATATTTAAATAAACCAGCCACTATGATACTCTTTAGAACCTTACCATTTTTGGGCAAGGTTCCCTTGGATGTCAAGGTTGGCATGTGATATATAATGGCATATGCAGCGATAAGCCCTGGCCAGAAAGCGGCACTTTGAATGTGAAAGTCATTGGCAACGTCCAGTGCCCACGATGCAAAGAAGTCTGCGATGAGGCACGTGACCCTGTGCTCATCCATGGCGTTAATGTGGTGGATGAGGGTGTGGAGGGCAAGTCCCACTCTATTCTCTGTCACACGAGCCAAATTTGCAAAATCGGCTCTCTTATCGCCATCCGGGAGGCCATCGGGGATGGCTCTCAAACAGATCCTGTCCCGGCCTTCACCAATACATTTGTGGGCATGAATGATCGAGAATGATTGTAATGCGTAGTTATGAAAGTGACAATGAAGCCGTGAGATGCGAGCTTGTGTGCGAGATGAAGCATGGGATTAATATGACCTTACACGGGAAATGGAACAATCCTCGGCACGAGGCTTGCCGCTGCTGGCCATCTTCTCTTCCTTTTTTGGATGCATTAGAAGCTCAAATGTACTTATATGATCACCTTGGCATGCCTGCAAATTATTCGATTTAATTGTGATCACCTTGGCATGCCTGCAAATTATTTGATTTGATTTTGTTGAAGCACGGTTATATTACTTATAGTTCCTTCAAAATTTTAACCTGGATAATAAAAAAAAACTATAATAAATAAAAATAAAAAAAACTATAATGAATAAAAATGAAAATAAAACTTTAAATTATAAACAAAATAAATAGTATATTATAAAACAACTACCAATATCTTTCTCACATAATTAAAAACTTTAAAACTACCAACTTCTGCAGAAGTTCATCAATTTATCCCTGTTGGTCAATGTGAAAAGGTATGTTTTCTTTGAATCCTCAAGTTAAAAGGCAGCAGTCATATTCTAGCGATGATGGGTTGGTAGGTGTCAAAACCCAACTCATATTATAAAGACAAATTCGAACCTTAGAAAAGCTGTAAAGAGGTAAATCCGTCCCATATTGTTCTATGATGTACAAATAAAAAAAAGCGGCTAAGAGGGATTCTTCACGATTTCTTCTTTCCGACCGACCGAGGTAATGTTCATACCTTGGAACCTTGTTACTTCGAACTTCAAGAGAAAAACAAATTCTCACACGGCAATTTTTAACAAAAAGATCCACTGTGATAAGACTCACTGATGTGTATAAATATTGATAAAAAAACTTCGACAAAAATATCACTTAATCACAATACAACTTTAAATTTTAGAAAAAACGTGGCATTTCCTCCACTAGGGCTCAGTCTACCCACCACAAAATTGCTGTTTAAACCAAAGGCCATAAACAATACTAAGCAAATTATCAGTCTTTCTTTTGAGGTTTTTTTTTTTTTTTAAAAGTAAACTTGAGTTATTTTTTATTTGTAAGGTTATTATAACACATTGATTTAAATTACTTTTTAAAATAAAAATAAATAAAATAATATCTTTTTTTTTAAGCGAAAAACCTGGGCCGCTTTGGTCTGAGAGACCACCAACACCGTCAAAGTCACCGGGAGTCGCACCCTACCATGCCCGTACCAACATTATCAATTGGATTTTGGATACCCAATTCATCTTTTTGGTAGGGTGGAGATTTGAACCTGGGACCTTCCTTGGAGGATTGCCCTCTTCTCTTCAACTCATCTACAACACCTAGGTTGAAAAACAAAATAATATCTTTCAATAAATTTATTAATTGATTGCATCTTACCTCTGAATTTGATAGTGACTATTCGCTAAGAGCATTTCATTTAAAACGGGGTGCCCGAAAAACTCAACGGTCGTCAATTCCTTCAAAATTTACTATTGGGATTGAAAGTATCTTAGATTCCCATCATCCTAGAAATCTATAATTTATTTTCCACTGATTTAAAACCATCTGTTTGAACAATCCATATATAATTATATGGAAGCATATTTAAAAGCAAGATGCTTATCTTAAACCAAATTTGATACCAAATTTGATAGTAATATATTTCTGGTAATTACGAACATCACTTATAATTGTTTGACTTCAAAAGTACTTTTAGATCTCTTTGCTTTTGAAATGTCAAAGAGCACTGAATAATTTTTTTTTTAAAGGTTTTTCCTAATATACCTAAAAGCGCAAGTTGTTAAATGTTAATAAAAGTTAAGTGATAGTATGGTAAGAGGTGATTTAATAATAAAAAAATTAATAAAGTTTTAAATTTTTAAGATAATTAAAATTGTTTTAATTAATTTTTAGAAGTAATATAAAATTAAAATAAATTTTTATTTTTATTTTTTTATATAGGGAAATAATTTTTGTTTCACCTTTTTAAATGTTTACTTCCAATGAATTGAAATGAGTTTTATTTGTATTGTATTTTGATTATAAAGCAGTATTATAATAATTGGTGCAAAAATGCATGTTTTTTTTTTAATATGGTTTTGGTAAGATTTAAATTTGCATTTCCTCTTTAAAATAAAAAAATGATAAAAAGTAAATTAATCTTTAAGCTCTCATGTCCGTAGACCATATGAGATGATCCTCATAAAGCATATTGTTTATCTAATATATGTTATTCAACCATATTCTTATTGAAGGCATGGTGTACAACCCAAATAATGTCATTTGATAGATAAAAATTAGATTATTTAAATGGTTATATTTTAAATTTAATAATTTTATTATATTAATTTTTTTATTAAAAAGGTAACATGAATTCATTTTTATATTATTAAATATTTGTAAGAGAAATTTTTATATAAAAAAAATATATAATGTTTAATTTAGACTAAGCTCGTATTATCTAATAATCTAAATAAAAGATTAAAAATATTAATGTGAAAAAAACCCTTTGGATAATAATGTGTAAAGAAAAAAATAAAAAATAAGGATAAGAAATATAGAATGTTACACTATTTAAATATATTGTAAACATATAGAAACACAATTAGAAAAACTTGATAATCCTTAAAATAATAACCTTTGAATTGTTGATGAGGGATACTATATTGGTATGTCTTTTGGTTTTCAAAGATTCATCAACATTCAAGGAGGAAACTAAGATTTCAATCTTGTCAAGCAATACATGGATAATATCCAAGTTTTGTTGTAATACCACTATGTGGTGATGATGTGATTTAAATGACATTAGCTAAACTGGTTAGATTCTTCAACATTCAAGAGGAAACCAATATTTGAATCTTGCCAATAAAAATATGGATAATATCCAAGCTTATATATTGGTAAGATTCTTCTCCTTGAATGTTGAAGAATCTAGGTTAATTCCATGATGTAATATCACTATACCATAATGTAATATAGATAAACCTATTCTAATATTGTATAATTAATTATAAAATAAACCATCTTGATTGTTTTTTTTGACAATTTTGAAAAAAACTTGTATTAAGACATAGAAAAGTTACAATGTGGGAAGAGCCTCTTCCAAACCGAATTCCAAGAGGACACAGTCATACAATAGTAAAGGAAGAACTGCACCAGAGCCAATTTTTGTTAACCAAAAACTAGCTGCCAAGGGGTCCCCCATCGTACTCTATTTTTTCGAAGGTCATTAGCTCAAGGACCTTTCAAGACCCTGTCTAATCACCTCATCTTCAATATCCATGTCACTGTGCAACTGAACTCCAACCTAATTTTTCGCACCCATCTTAGCCAGAAAGTCAGCCGCTTTGTTCAAATCTCTACTCACATAAACTGAGATCACGTCCTCCAATTCCTTTCATAATTATTTAATTTGGGTAACAAGAGCCCTCAACCTCCAAGCTTTCATATCAAATTTCCTCATGTAGTCTAGAGCTCCAACCATTATTTGCGAGTCTGATTCAAGAATAATCCTGCGGTGGCCATGTTTCACTGCCCAAACGAAGCGAGACTTGATGGCAATGGCTTCGGCTTCATTGTTAGTGGTTCTTCCAAGGCCTTGCAATTCCCAATAGAGCACAGTCCTAGCATGGTTTCGATACACAACTCCAATTTTAGCTCTACCCAGATTGCCTTTTGCAGCTCCATCAGTATTGATTTTAATCCAACCTTCAGGGGGAGGTTTCAAACAATTTTTGTCCTGTCCCTCTTGTAGTTCAATGCGTTCTTCCATAGCTCCAATGTCAATTTGAGCTTCCTCCTCAGCATGAACAGCCATAGTTTCGATAACCTTGCTCCAAATGGTCTGCCAAACCCTGTCTAGAGCAGTAAAATTTTCTCTAAAAATTTTGGCATTTCTTTCCGATCATACTTGCCACCGAGATAAAGCTTAAACCGAGCTCCCAACCAATACGAAGAGCTTTAGATTTGAATCTACATTTCTGCCATTTTGCCCAGATATTCATCCGGTTCAGGTCACCACTTACTTGAATTTTAAAGTATGCAAACCAACACAGCCAAATCTGTCAAGTGAAAGGGCAACCAAACAACAAATGGTCAGCAATTTCCTCACTCTTGTAGCATAGTACACATTGAGAAGTGCCGATGATACCTTTTGATCTGAGATTATCAAAGGTGAGGATTCCATTGTGCATGCACTGCCAGGGAAAAAAAGTTAACTTTCGACCGACCTTTAGAGTGCCAGATTTTCCTCCAGTCCTCAACCTGAAAAGTATGAGGGGGGGCTCTGGGAGAATGTTGTCATATCCGTCCTTTACTGTATAGACACCAAGACTCCCAAAGCCCCAAGCTAATTCATCCTCCATGTCTCCCCCTATAAGAAATATTTTTGTCAAAATTTTAGTCATGATGGGAGTCAAATCCGAAGGGATTGAAATGGGCCACTCATCCAACTTCTTGAACTGCTTAAACTTACACTCCCCCAGCTGAGTAGTTGTGAAATAACTTTCAATACGGATCCATACCTTGGCTTCAATGGCTGCTTTTATTGGCTGTAATTCTAGAAATTTAGTAATGATGGGTGGGAACTAATCCCAAGAATCTATCCAAAAATGAGCCTTCTCCCCTCTTCCCACTTTCCAAAATAAGCGGTCTTTAACAACCTGAGACCCTAACTTGAGAGCCTGCCAAACTAGGGACCCAGTACCATTCAAGGGGATGCGAGCTACATCGTTTGGGTTGTCCTATCCTAGGTATTTTCTAGTTAGGATTCTACTAAAAAGGGAGGTGGGTTGGGAGATCCATCTCCGATCATGACTTTCTAGCCAAAGCTTTATTATTCAGCTTAGATTTTCTCAAACCCAGACCTCCTTTAACCTTGGGCTAGGTAACTTTGTCCCAGCCCACTAAGGCCCACTTTCTCTCTCCCTTTGCTCCTTCCCATAAAAACTTTCTAGCCATCCTGTCCAACTCTTTCCATATTGTAATCGGGGCAGCCATGATAGAGAATTTGTAAATTGTCATGGCTTGAATGACTAACTGTAAGAACGTTAATCTGCCACCATAACTTAACCACTTGTGAGACCAGTGATAAATTTTGTCCTTGATACACTCCAACATATTCCTCCATGTGTCTAATTTTAGCTTCTTGAAGTGCAAGGGGACCCCCAAGTAAACCACTGGGAGAGAAGTCCTTGTGAATCCCAGGATTTCTAAAATTTTGTTCTGAAGCCTTTGCTCCAGATTAAAAAAAACCACTTTGGATTTCTTGTCATTAATGACTTGTTGAGTAGCCCTGATATAGACATTAAGAGTATCCCTAATCATTCTAGCTTCTCTAAAGCTGGCTACTCCCACCAAACCAATGTCATCCACAAACTACAGGTGCGTTAAAACTTTGTCACCCACCCTGATACCCAATAATCTACCTTGTTGTCTTCTCCTCAAGAAAAGTCTACCAAGAACTTCAACCAAAATGAGAAAAAGATAAGGAGAACATGGATCCCCTTAGCGCAGTCCTCGAGTAGCTCTAAATGGTTGCGAAGGAAGGCCCTTGATTAGCACA
This sequence comes from Wollemia nobilis, assembly GCA_028583015.1. Taxonomy (NCBI): domain Eukaryota; kingdom Viridiplantae; phylum Streptophyta; class Pinopsida; order Araucariales; family Araucariaceae; genus Wollemia; species Wollemia nobilis. The sequence goes on along the minus strand of JAQPPZ010017084.1, from coordinate 3,779,919 downwards.
GAGTAAGTCAGGGTAGAGACACAGCTGATGACCCACTCTATCCAGTCCTGAGAGAAACCAAAGGCTGCCATTATTTTAGCCAGAAAACTCCATTCAACCTTGTCATAATCCTTTGACATGTCCAGTTTTATGAACATCCCTTTATTACCAGAAGTGTGCATTGAGTGGATTGCTTCCTAGGCCACAACCACCCCATCCAGAATCTGTCGTCCCTCAACAAAACCCCCTTGATCAGATGAGACAATGTTGTGAAGAAGAGGTTTTAGGCGCTTAGCCATTACCTTTGTGATTATTTTGTATAGCACATTACATAAGGCAATAGGCCTATAATCTGAAATATGAACCCCCTCCTCCCCTTTTGGAATTAAGGTAATGAAAGAGTGGTTTATAGCTTTAAGCATTCTCTTATTTTCTCTGGACTCTTCTACAACAACCAATACATCTTCCTCTAAGTAGTCCCAGAAAGCCTGAAAAAACTCAATTGGGAAGTCATCTGGACCGGGAGTTTTACCAGTGCTCATTCCAAAGACCACAGTTTTCAATACATATCTATCAATGGGTTTGAGGAGGGCCTAATTTTCATCCTCAAAAATAAAAGCAGGTATGACAGAAATAACTTCATTTTGGGCCTCTACATCTTGTACCACACTTTCCTTAAAAATCTTAGAAAAATAATCCATAGCATGGGAATGCATACCTGGAAGTGTATCAAAGGAATGACTATTCTCATATTGAGGGGCCTCCATCTTGTTCATCTATCTTCGAGCACAAGAAGTCCGATGAAAGAATTTTGTATTTTTGTCCCCTTCTAATAACCAGGTGGTCCTTGCTCTCTACTTCCAATAGGTCTCCTCCTGGTTGTCAATGTCCTCAACCGTTGTATGCAGGGCATCATCCTCAGCTTTGAGCTGGTCTATAATTACTCCTTCTCTGAACTGTTTTTGGACCTCATCCCATCTGGCCACCAATGGAGCTCTTTGGGCCTGGAAGTCTGTTTTATTAGCATGCCTCCAATACTTCAACTGAGTTTTGACATATTGTAGTTGTTTATGGATTCTGAACATTGCTCTCCCATAAGCTAGGCGACATTCTTCCCACCACTGTGGAATTTTCTCCCAAAGTTCTTTCTGAAGCCAAAAATTCTCAAATCTGAAAGGTTTGTGATGCTACCCCATCCTAGTCACGCCTTCCAACAGAATGGGACAGTGATATAAAATTGGGCCTTCTAAAATCTAAAAATTTATATTCCATTTTACAAACGCCTCCTCTGAAACCAAAAAATGATCTAGCTTAACCTTCCTGCTATGTGGCTCCCACCTTTTATTAGTCCAAGTGTAGTTAATGCCAGGACATTTAATGTCCACTAAGTGTAAAGCCTGGACTTGGGCAATCATGAAATGGTACCTTGGGTCCAAAAATGGTGTTCCCCCTTCCTGATCTCTAGAAGATAATTTAGCGTTAAAGTCCCCCGCTATAATCTAGTATAGATCTTCCTTTGAGGTTCGCATGTTATGCACAGCCTTCCACTGCAGCCTCTGACCATCTAGGTTTTGAGACCCATAAAAGTTTGTGATTAGAACGTGTTTCGCAGTGACATTATTCCTAAAAATAGAAGTGATAACGCCCCTCCAGACAAGATGTTCTATTGTAGACCATTCAAGAGAGTTCCACAGAGTAACAATCCCCCCTGAGGCACCTTGGGCAGCCACATCCATAAGACCAGCACCCCTCCAAATTTTGTTGACTGTTTTGGACATAAGATCTAATGACATCTTAGTCTCCTGTAAAAGTAAAAAATCAGTATTACGATTCTCTAAAAGTCTTTGAACAACAGATTGATGGGTTATGTTGTTTAAACCCCTCACATTCCATGATTGTATAATCATTGGTTATCCTGGGAGCAATAAGAGTCTATTGGCCTCATCGATCCTCCCGTGATCAGTTTGTCTCCTTGGATTGCTAGCAACTCCTTATTGGATCTTCTACCTACTCCCTAAGAATTGCTATTTTTTGATCTTTTTTCTACCTGGGTAATCCCCAAAGTTGGCCTTTCCTTGTTCTTCTCTTCTATTCCCATGCTGACATCCTGAGATACTGTCTACTCCTAGTTATGCACTACTAAAGCCCCTGAACACACTGGTTGTGATACCTCACAGAGTTCAACTACCTGTTGTATGACGGGAGGAGATGAGAGGGGGAGTTGCACGGGAATATTAGAATTTTCCTTATTACCCTCCATGCCCTCCATAAATTGTTCCTCTTCGTCAACCAGTGACTTAAATATCTCATATCTATTGGAGGGTCTGAGATGGGATTTCTCCTTTCCCTCTTTTTTCTTTGTTCGTATTTTTCTTCTGGGATGTTCAAAACCCTCTCTCTGAGCTTCCTGGCCTTGAACGGTGCTATTAGGATATTTATTAAGTGTTGCGTTATCCTCTTTAGGCAGGTTTGGCATTCCTAAAGGGGCCTCCATTTTAGCATTCATATTATTAGGGCAAAAATGGGCCAAATGTCCATGTTTGTGACAAACCCTACATCTAAAGGGTAGGGCCTCATAGTCTAGTTGTTGAATCCAGGAGAGTCCTGCCAATTCAATTTCCATCTCTATCGACAAAGGCTGGTTGAGATCCATCTCCACACATATTCTTGCATACACTGCCATGCTTCCTTCAATTGTGTCTCTGGCAACACCCAGATGTCTTCCAATAGAATTGCCAATCCTTGCTAACACCTGCTCACTCCATAATTCCATTGGAAGAGCATATAATCGTATCCATACTGGGACAACAGTAGGTTCAACTCGGGGATTGAATCCCACTCTCCATGGTTTAACAAATAGCCCTATCGGGCCATGATTTTTCTTCTCTGACTTGAAAGCCCTATTTCTATCGATCAAAGACAAAAATCTAACAATAAAATATCCATTGCTAATAAACCACAATGAATACTCACCATGAGGCTCCCAGTTTTGGCGGATCCAAGAGTGCAAAAAATTCAGGGAAGGATGTATACCCATGAACTTGTAGATTAAATCGTTATTAGCTCTGTAAATGACTGATTCTTCAACCATACTTGGATCGATGACAATTTTTTGCCTAGTTTCGACCTATGGAAAACATCCATTCACACGGTGTGCTGTCGACCTATTCCCAGCAACCGTGAAGAGCATTTTATATGTCATTTTTTGAGCTTTGTCGTTCTTTGGAGGAGATTTTTATTTAAACAAATCTGCGTATGAGCTGCTACTCCCTAGAAAAGGAGCTGGAGAAGTCCCCATTGGACCCTCTTGGAGCACCAATCTAGCCTTCAGAACCACCGTACCCCGAAAGCACTTCTGCAATCCAGCTGATGCCCAAGATTTTTCGAAGTTCCAGAAACCTTAGTTCAGAGGAACCTTATGATTAAAATTTTAAAAGGTAATTTTTAACTAATTCTAAATTTTAGTGTTTTTTTTTCCACTTGAATTATATATTTACTTTTTCAAAGCAAATGATAAATTTTTAATATATATAAATATTCGTTCTTATATAATTTTTAGAAGTTATTAATAATGAGTCTTTCCCGAGTGTTTTGGAGGAGTTTTTTTTTTTTTAAGTATGCAGAGTTCTTTCTTATAAAGAATGATCATGTGATAAAACAAGAAAAATATGACACACTTCCATTCGATAAAAATCCTCATGCCTCATTCATCGAAATGAGGCGCCCGTCCCTCAACCCTCGAACCAGTGAAATTCATCATTTCTAGCGGTCCAATTCAAAACCATCATTGGAAAGAAAAAAAACATGTCTTGTGAAGGAATAATAACGTTTTCAGTGGTTGTAGGATATGGACCTCGGAGAATGGAAAACCTCTATTATTAATAAAGCACAACATAATAGTTTTAATTAAGGGGTTTATCATACTACTCATTTAATTAGTGTAATTTTTAGTTTTACGAGCTATGGTGAATGTGAGGAGAGAGCTTTATCACCCTATCCATTTAGTTTTATGAGGTATAATTTTTGGTGTAGTTCTTAGTTTTACGAGAGATCATGGCTGTAAGGAGACTGCTCTAATAGGGGTGGGATTTATCACATTATCCATTTAATTTTTAGCCCCCAAAGGTTAGGCGAATTGGTAATTGTTTGTCTAGCTAAGCACTTACACAAAAGAGATCTAGGTTCAAATTTTGGGAGCATGCCTACTTAGTGCACACCAAATGGATGAAAATGATATAAATCCCAAGCCAGGAGCGATCCTCTTCACACCGGGTTAAAAACTAATGAGGTGATATAGGCTTGTTGGGGGGCACTATTTTTTATAAAACTTCATGTTGAAATTAAATAAAAATAGGTTTATAACTTTTTAAAGTTAAAGTTAAACTAAAATTTTTATATATTAAAATTGTAAGGGTGCAATTTATTTCAATTTTATATAATTAATTAGATTTTTTTTTATCTTGTGAGAAACCCCTACCACCAAAAGCACACGATTAGGCTGGGAAGGCTCCCCCAACCATGACCCCTCCTAAATTCGATAGCTATGCTTATCAATAGGGAATTTAACACACAAGCCACCATACACCCACCACCTCACACATTCGCCCACGCCACAATTTGAACCTTGGACATTTCGAAGAAGATCCAAAGCCCAAAAACCTTAATCAAGAAAAAGTGTTCCCCATATTCCCTGGGGGTCAAGATTTTCTATTCCACGGGGCCTGTCCCATCTTAGTATACCCCTCAGGCTAGCTGGGGGGTTTTTTGGTATTTGACACAGGTTACTAGGCTTAAACCTCAAACCTCCTTTCGAAGATTGAGGAAACTTGTCAGTAAAGTACATGGTGTGGATACTAATTAGAAATATTTAAAGACATATTATAGTTTGTAATGGATTTTATTTATTTTTATTTTATATTATATTTTTGTAATAAAAGAAAATTATTTAACATTTACCAAAAAAAACGACACCGAGGTTCAAACCTCGAGGGTCATGTGGATACTAATTAGAAATATTTAAAGACATATTTGAAAGCATGAGATTCCGGAAGAAAAACAGTATTGAGATGCACTATAAACAAAAACTAACTCGATGCATGAAATAGGAAGAACGTAATCAAATCGAGACAAAATATAAAGAGAAAGCAGGAGCATAGCCCTTTTATATTAATTCCAAACTCGGTTACAATCCATCTCCTCCATTTTTAGGGGCTAGGAGTGTTAGCATGTCTTGGTTACAATCGTGATTAATACTCCTTCGCATGCCCACATTTGAAATGGGCGAGCCAAAGCGTTGTCGCCACTTACGATGATGAATCCTTGCTTGCTGCTTCTCCTGCGATCAAAGAAACATAGAGGCATTAGTAGCACCTGTAACAAAAGGATAGAACATTTGACTTTAGAAATCAATAAGAAATGTGTGTGAAAGATTGATTAAACCAGTGAATAAAATAACCCAGGATGCTGCCAGCAAAACAGTCAGTGAATCTGATCGCCGTTACCTGCAAGTTAGTGAAGAACCAAAAATCAATGAAAACATGATAATATTTGATAAGTGGCCTCTGAAATCTGAACTGCAAACTATCTAAACAACATAGAGTATAACGCAGGATATATTCGATAAACTATTTAAATAGTCAGCCGATCTGCATTCCAATTAGATGTCGATACCTGCAAGTTAGTAAGATAGCTACAGCCGTGAGAGCATAATAATATTTGACAGAGGTCTTCTGAAATCCAGATAAACACACAATGACAAAACGTAATGCAAGATATAATGCAATGCAGAACGTAACGCAATGACTGATAAGCGGCCTCTAAAATCCGAACTGTAAACTATCTAAATAGCATAGAGTATAACGCAGGATATATTCGATAAACTATTTAAATAGTCAGCCGATCTGCATTCCAATTAGACGTCGCTACCTGCAAGTTAGTAGGATAGCTACAGCCGCGAGAGCATAATAATATTCGACAGAGGTCTTCTGAAATCCAGATAAACATGCAATGACAGAACGTAATGCAGGATAAACATGCAATTGAAAACGTAATGCAGGTGAAGAACGTAATGCAGGATATAATGCAATGTAGAACGTAACGCAATGACTGAATAGACTAACATGCAACTAACAAAAAGTGTAGGGTGCCCAAGCGGGCCACCCCCGTTAGAACTTGACTTTGACGCCAGTCCACTAGGGATGGGCTCAAAATCTCAGAGAATGTGGTGTCATCAAATTGATGGATTACTGTGGTAAAATGTCGGGTTTAGATCCAGATCCATGCTTCTAACAGCCACCCAATAACCTCTCTTGCGAAAGAGATTACAGGTGTAGAAGAGATGAATCGAAAAGGAGTGCAATCGGGTGTTTAATTTGGCAGCACTTCGTCGCTTGAAATGTCTACCAACTTTTTTTTTTTTGGGTGGGAAAAGTCCACCATTTTATAGACCCATGGGGTCTCTTTGGAAGGGCACGCAGGGATGCCATGTGGTGGCCATGCCTTCCCAAGAGGGAGGAGACTCCTCCCTGACTTGGGATTACATGACTGCCCTTGTGACAGTCCTCTAACTGCCAATATGCCCACCTACGTGTGCATGCACAGTAGGCGGCAATAATTGACTATCTTCGGCTGTCACTCGTTTAATGTCTGCTTTCGATGGTTTAAATGGCACTTTTAAATGTTTTAATGTTTGCTTTTAAATTTTTTAATGTCTGCTTTCAAACGTTTAAAATCCGCCTTTGATTGGTTTAAATTTTTTAATGTCTGCTTTCAAACGTTTAAAATCTGCCTTTGATTGGTTTAAATGTTTGCTTTTAAATGTTTTAATGTCTGCTTTCAAATGTTTAAAATTCGCCTTTAATGGTTAATGTCTGCCAAGGCATACATGTGAAGTTCTTGTCGCGATATCGCGACGTCGCAATATCACGACACCAAAAGGGGAACAAGGCACAGCAGCTGGAGCTGTCACGATATCGCGATAGTCGCAACATCGCGACATCGCGACATTGCGGTTGTCGTGATATCACGACCGTCGCGATATCGGTCGTCACGACTGTCGTGATATCATGACCGTCGCGATGTCACGTGGTCATGATATCATGACTGTCGCGACATCGCGCTGTCGTGATATCGCGACCGTCACGATATCGCGACAGCGTGATGTTGCAACTGTCGTGATATCACGATCGTGTGACATCGTGATGGTCATGATATCATGACCATCATGATATCACGACAACATGACGTCACGATAGTCATGATATCACGATCATCACGATATCATGACAGTGTGACGTCACGACCGTCATGATATCACGACAGCACGACGTCGCGACAGTTGTGATATCGCGATCGTCGCAATATCACGACAGTGCGACGTCACGACCGTCACAATATCGCGACCGTCACGATATCACGACAGCACGACATCATGACTGTCGCGATATCACGACCGTCACGATATCGTGATAGGCAGCATTTGCCTAAGTGTTTTAAAAGCAATTTTTGCCTAAGTGTTTAAAAAGCAATTTTTGCCTAAGTGTTTAAAAAGCAATTTTTGCCTGTCATGTAACCAAAGCACTGTCATGTAACCGGATTGGTACCTTCCAAAATTGCTGTGTAAGTGGCTAGGGCCACTGTTTGACCTCTGAGGGCTGCCCTGAAGGCTGTGTGTGTCAATGCGATCAGTGTTTGTAGTCACATAATCGGATTGGTGCTGTTTTGGTGTCTACAATATTATAGTTTGTAATGGATTTTATTTATTTTTATTTTATAGTCTATTTTTGTAATAAAAGAAAATTATTTAACATTTACCAAAAAAGACACAAGGTTCAAACCTCGAGGGCCACCCTTGAACCTTGCACTTAATAGTTACTAAAAATAGTATGGTTGTAACCAATTCTCCTATGTAACAATAAATAAATAAATAATAAAATAAAACCATTTTATTTTTTTTTTCTAAAATTTAAAAATAAAATTATATTGTTTAGGTATTCAATTTTTTTTTTTTTTAAAGTGAAAAACCCCTTGCGAAGCCGCCTTGGTCTGAGAGACCATGAATAGGGGGTTCTACACCGTCAAAGTCACCCGACCCTGCCAAACATTATCAATTGGATTTTGGATACCCAATTTAGCTTTTTGGTAGGGTAGAGATTTGAACGTGGGACCTCCCTTGGAGGATTGCGCTCTCCTCTCCAACTCACCTACAACACCTAGGTAGGTATTCAAACTTTAATTATTAAATAATAAAGAATATTAAAATTGTAATATTTCCTAATGATAATTAACAAAGTGCGCTTTTGAAGTTTTTAAATATTAACTATAAACAATGATCCCCCAAAAAATGAATGTATCCTGGATCGACGTAGTCATTCTCATAAATATCATCCTCAAAGCCTATGGTAAGGTGTTGAAGTGAGTTTACAAGGAGCTCATCCGAAATATGCACAAAATACCCTAATCTGAACCTATTTGTAGGTAGTTGATACTATGGTTGGTAAGAGGTTCGGATACCTTGCTTGTACCGACTAAGACTATTTCTACATCAATGGCAATAGGAGAAGTATCGTAGGGTAAAATCCAGGTTTGATAGATAACAAACATTCCTTAAAAATGGATTATCATTGTCATCCACCATAGGGGATGAACTTATAGAATCGTCAAAACCCCCATAGACAAAGTTAATTTAGTTTGGAGGCACCCCCACGGGCACAATGATACCAATGGGTAGTGACGGAAAGCAAGGTATACCCATATCCTACACTAACTCGATGAGTAAGGTGAATGCGATATTTTGTACGAGATACTCAATGAGTCCAAGATTAGTCAAATGAACTATGACTTACGGTGGGGTGGATGAGGATGATGGGGTATGGCTTTAGATGACTCGTTCATAGCAATAGATGATTCTTCCTCATCCATAGGGTTTGGAATATCTGCTATAGAAATGGTGGAAATGGATGATGGGATTTCATCAATTGGTGCCTTTGACATCTTCTTTCTCGAAGGATTTGATGATGAAGAAGGAATATCAAAAGAAACCAATGATGATGGTGGAGATGAAGGAGGTGGGGATGAATTAGTGGATGATTATGGTTATGGAGCTGGAATTTTGATAGGGTCATTTGGTTTAATGTCCATATGGGTAGATGGGAAGGTAGACTCTTGCAGATGATGGACCATATTGCAGTACTTGAAGGGCTCGAGGTTTGCATGGACTACAAGAACCTCCCCTTTATGGATGTACTTAAGGCATTGGTACAATATGGATGGGACACACTTCATATATTTGATCCAAAGGTATTCCAAGAAATATGTTATTCTACATTGCACCCTCCAAGACATGGCATAACATGGGAATAGTCATTAGTACAACCTAAATAGGGAGGACTATTGTGCAGACGGTAGAGCATAAAGCATCATTAAATGCTCAAAGAGTGAATGTAGATGCTAAAATATGTGATGATGGAAGACTGAGATGTAGTGCAACATTTGTAATGATAATAATGAAGGAGTATGTATCGATCAAGACTCGCTTGTAGAGAATTCGATTCACACTAGAAATGATGTGTAGTGGAGGATCAAATGCATCAGCGAGAAATGACTTGATCTCATGATCATGAGATGTGATAACAGGATCCTTGTATTGTTGAACATGCCTTACAAATTTGATAAAATAATTGGGATCCTAAGGCTACAATTCAATCAATTTTAGAATCTCTATTAGATCTTCTTTGTGTGGTGGTTACTATTGTATTATATCATAAATGGAGAATCTTATCGATGTCATGTGTAGACTTTGGGTAAGTCTACTTTTGATCGTCACCATTGGGTGAGGTGGAGGACCTTGGATAGGAATCAATTGTGGTAAAGGATGTGATGTGAAAGGAACATTGGTCAAAGCTATAGGTGGTGCAACTTGATTAGGATTTTACCTAATGTGGCACATGAGCAACTTGATTAATGTGATGTGAAATATCCCTTATCTCTTCTATGACCTTTTATTGAGCTAGGGCTTCCTCAAATGTTTGATATTGTTGGATTTGTAACAACAAAGAAATTTATTTTGAACAACTCCTCATAAATAGATGATCTATCTCTGTTATAGGCAAGGTAAATGGTAACTTTAAGATAATTGCTTGCCACCTATTATAATAATCCAATATTGATTCATCGTCAAACTGGCAAAGATTGGACAAATTAATCAAGGTTGTTTTCTTTTTCATGCTAAAAATGAGCATTCCAAGAATACACTCGTAAGTTTTTCAAAGCTATGGATGCTATGTCTAGGTATATGGTTATACCATTCTAGGGCTAGGCTAGAGAGTGTTATCAAGAAGGTCCTAAGCAACAAGGCATCATCATCCTGGAGTTGAAAGCAAAGGTTCATAAAATTGGTGACATGCTCCTATGCATCATCATCTCCTTTTAACTTGTCTAGCTTGGGTATTTTGAAATGCTCAGGATATGGAGGAGATGGGACAGAAGGATGGAGTGGTTGATTACAAATTTGGATCAATGTGAGTTTCTGATAACATGTTCATAAAGCTTAATTTTCCAATGATGTAATGCACTCGGTAAGCAACTTGTAAGCTTCAAATGATATGATCTCACATACCCACCTTTGTCCTCGAGGAGGGGGAGGAAAAATATATCTATTAGGGTGAGGTGGTTGATTGTGGTCATCAACCATATCCTCATAGAGAGACTTGGGGTACCCCTGATCTTGATAATTTGACTCTAGTTCCTCATAGACCTCATACTCCTGTTGATGATTGTTTGGTTGACACTATTTAGGTCTATGGTGCTGAAGAGGCACACGAGGAGGTTGGCATAGGCGATAGGTTATGATACTATGCAAGGAAAATTTGATGGATTTGCTACCTATAGGTACTAGGAGTTGGAACCATCTCATGCATTGTCCTTTATATTTGTTCCTAGTGTAATCATTGTTGATGCAACCTGTATTGGTGCAACCTTTGTTGATCTGATTGGTTTTGATCTAGATTATTTTGATCCAATGGTAGCTTATATAGCCATAAATTGTGTAGCTGCTCTTGTCTATTTATATTTTACCTAGATATTTAGTATATCTGATCAGCTATGTTGGGTCAATTGACCCTTGTATTGATACGAATGGATTTGATGTACTCCTTTTCCCTAGAAGGGTTGGCCACCTACTTTCCATGATCAAGGGAAACTACATTAACATGATACTCAAGCTTATAGGTAAGCTCTACGTACTTAGGCGATGTAGAGGCACAACGTTCTTGCATAAAGTACTCTTTATATCGAGGAGGAGGATGATCTAGGTCTTCCTATTTCTCATCTTCCATAAAGGCATGGACTGATGTAGTTGTCTTGCTAGGATGACGAGTGTTGTACCTATCTAGGTGAGTATATTTTTGACACATCCATGGGCAATCAAGTCGAGTGTCTTGCTCATCCAGGTTGAGCCATGGTATATACTATTGTTCATGCTCTTATTGATGGATAGATCGAGTTGTAATGCAAACTCGCAACACCAAACTACTAGGACCCCCCATGCTAAGTGTTTTGCTAAATAAAGCATAGAGTGTCTCAACCATAGAGGTCATCACTTTGATCATACTAAGGACCAATAAATATGTCCTAAATAGGGACCTCCTGTAGGTTGGATTCCTTGTAAAAACTAGGATGCCATTCAGGAATGGTCATATCCTCTAGACTGATTCAAAGGTGTTCCATGCCTTCTTGAATTTTTTTTGCAACACTAGCCCTTGATCGGACTTGGACGCGTGTTGTTACCATGGTCTGATTTAAACCAAAAAATAAAGAAACAATCAAGAAAAAAATGTGATTATCTCATTTAAATTTTAATTGTGAGTCCCTATAACTGTTTGAGTGTGTTTTGATGTTATACCTTATGCCTATGAAAACTAAGAGTGAAAATAGAAAACTAACAAAGGTAGTACGAGCACACCCCCTATCGAGGAGTGTGACTTAAAAAATAATAAGTATATTATTACGGATGTGGATCAAGGTAACCTTATGGGAAAAAAATAACCCTTAAAGGGGTTGCATTATCTAATGTTCTACTACTAGCAAATCCTTGCTTTCACTTAACCTATGTGTTTAAGACATGAACAATAAGGACAACTGCATCCACTAATTATTTTAAAGATACCTATGGTAAAGAGGCTCATTAATCCTTCCGAATCCAAATGCACCCAAGAGTAGGGGACTTTTTGGTGATGAAATCCATAAAGCCACTCACTTTTGCCCACTAATGTTGCTATGGTGCGGGCCAATGAATATATATGAAGCCCACCATCATTGGTCTTGATCAATGGTTGGATATGCAATCCAACTTGTTGATGTTTAAATAAGTTGTGGTGTGTGGGATTCTTTTTATTATGAAAAAAGTAAAATCAAGAAGCACTCAATGATATTTTTACTAATGCATAAAATAATATTTTACTTTCAAAATCCCTATAGCATAATAGAAATCTAAAATGCAAAACCCTACATGAGATCAACCTTTGATCAGGCAACAACAGGAAAGCGAAACAATCATAGATTTAGAGTTGTCCCACACAGGGATGAATCTAGACAAAGGTCATCTATTCCAAAGATGATTGTAGATAGCAGCTAAATGAACCAGGGATGGTCTCAGATAGGGGTCATCTTGACCAAATATGGTCACAGATAGAGACCTAACACTTATAATATTTTAGTACTATGCTCTTTGTATTTTTATTTTTTTTGTAATTTTCTTTTAAAAATACAGAGAAAAGTAACAAAGGCACTCACTTTGATGGCCTACGTTTTATGAAGATCCCACTCTTTCCTATCTCTACTCTTTAATTTTAGGTCTTCTCGATCCAATATGGTCATAGAAAAAGAGTCATCTCAGGGTTGAACGATTGCCTGACAGGGTCGTCTCACATAGAGGGTTAAAATTGCAATTACAAAAATAAAAACAATTAGTAGTAGAATTAAAAACAGGGACTAGGTCCTACCATGATCACCACTGAAATATTGAAAAATACCGTACACCCATGCAATAAAATTAAATCAAAGATAGCAATCATGTAACCATAATGATAAAAATAGTATAATAAAAATGGTACTCTTTTATTAATATTAAATCTGTTCTTTTCAAAATGATTACAATGAGATCCCTTTGAGGGATTTGTTACCTCTTTGATACATTGAGTTACAAATAAAAATAATCCAGGTGTACTTCGTAGGATCTTCCTCGCACTCATGAACTGACTTGGGGTAGGTTTTCGAGATTGAAACAATGATTAATGTGCTAAGGTATTGCACTCCTCTTCCTATGTAAGAACCTGTAATATGCACACAAGAAAGATAAAGTAGTTAGTAGCATGTGCAAAGCCCTTCGAGATAGGGCTCGATATAATGATGATAAAAGATGTGATAAATGAATAAAATGAAAACAAATGCATGAATAAATGAGATTATAACTGATCCAAATTGCAATAAAGAAAATACTGCTAAAATCTATTGAAATAAAATCAAACAAATAAATTTGTGATAGAGGTCATCTTCATGCAAGATGATCATACTTGCGGGTCATCTTTGATAGAGATGTCGCTATCCTAGAATTACATTTTTGAGGCCAATGTGGGCTGACCCTTGGGTTTGATATAAGGAGTTTTGTTCATGGATTGGTGCACTCGTAGGAGTGGCTTAGTGGGTCTAGATCAGTATTAAAAGAAGGAGCATTAGATTGCATGGAGAATATGGGTGCGATCTTCAACATTTGTTATGAAACAACACCATGCTTTCTACAATGAGAAGAATGCAAAGGCTTGGAAGCTCATGGTTGAATTTTGGTAGCACTTCGTTGCTTGAAGATTTGAAAACTCTCGATATTTTTACTGAGGGCTGAGCATTATAATATAGATTCCTCAAAAGAAATATAATAATAGCATAACCATGTGCATGAAAAAGTGAATAGATAGTTCACATTAAGAAAAGTGAAAGCCTATCTTCAAAATTTCCATGTAATTGATTGTGTCATGTGGTTGCTCTAATATTGGATCATGCATGCACTAAATTATGGTGCAAGTTCATGCATGAGATTAACTAGTAGTTTCAACTGCCAATTATGTCCTACTCTTTTTTATTTTGCTTCTAGCATGATTGTCTTGAGGTGAGACTATCTTGACTGGATGTCATATTGGGGTGAGATGGCCATGGTTTGGAGGTCATCTCGGGGTGATATGACCACGCTTTCAAAGGGGAATGTCCTTGTTTGAGTGGTGAAAACCACTGTTTGAGCCCTAGGGCTACCTAATATGGGTCATATTATCTAAAAGGAGTCTATTTAGGTAGTCTCCTCAACATGACGTGTATTAGGTGTATATATATATATATATATCTTAAGTAAGCACCTAAGAGGATTATTATACTCAGGTTAGACTTGAGATGTCATAAACAACAAGAAAAAATAGAAAAGATTTTAGAAATAAAATTCTCAAAGATAAAATATTGAAAGAGAAGCATTCTAAAGAAGAAGAGAATTACATTCTCAAGGCTTCAAGAAGCAAATCAGAGAATCCAAGATTAATTCTGGAAAGCCATTTGGGAAGCTCAAGTGACATAATAGACAAGCCAAAGCTATGTGCATTCAAAGTGTAAGGGTCATTTGATGAAGTTATCTATAATTAGAGTGATTAGAGTGTAATAAAAAGGAACTATCAGGGCTAGACAAATCACTTCAAGTATAAACAAGAGCCAGCCCAACCAAGATACGTTCTCATTGTGAGCAGGTTCAAACAACATTATTTTGAAAAGTAAAGTGAACCTCGTTAAGCTACAGTATAATTCAAATCTAGAATCAACAAAGAAATAATCAACTTAAGTGTTGTTGTGAAAGAGAACTATAGGTGGCACAAGGTATATTTATATCAAATTTTGTATGGTTTAATTTTTTGAGTAACATTTATGTGGCATAGAAGAGTGCATTCATTTCTTGGTGAGTGTTACATGTCAGAATACTTTGATTAGCTCACATGTCATAGTCAACATTTCCAGCAAAGAAAAGGGAAGGTAAGAAGTGTTACCTTTGCATTTGATATTTAATTTTTATAAAGTCCTAAGTTAAAGTTTAAATTTGAGGAAATTTGGATAACTTAGGAACTTTATTTAAGTTGGAGCTAAAAGGAATTCAACTTTATGAAAATTTAATATTAAGGTGGGAGTTATAAGGACTTCAACTTTATTTTTGAAATATTAAAAATATTTGATATTTTATTATTTGCAATTAATAATTGCAATATATTTCAAAATTTTAATTTTTGAAATTTTTAATATTTATTTGATTTTTGGAGAGATAAGGATTTCTACTCCAAAAAAATATTTGAAAAATATTTTGAAGTTTGACAATTTGAAAAATATTTAGAAACTTGAATATCTGAAAAATAGTTTTGAAACTAGAAGATTTATAAAATTTGTAAATTTAACTATTATTGAGATAAAAGGTTTACTACTTCAAAGGATTTGAAAATTAAAAAATAATAATAATTTGCAAATTTATTTTTGAAAGTTTATTTGAAATTTTGAAATTTTTAAAATTTCAATTAATTAAACTTTGTAGTAATAAGGCATACTACTCGAAAAAAATTTAAAAGAAATTTTAAATTTTTGAAATTATTAGAAATCATTGCGATTACTAAACTTTGGAGTAAAAAGGATTTCAACTTCAAAGGAATTAAAATATTTGAAAATGGATAAATGGAAAAAAAGAATAGAAGAAATTTTCAAAGTACATATAAAGAACCATACTTCATGAGAGGAATCCAAAAGAAACCATATTGTTTTATTAAAAATTGTTATAATATTTTATTATTATATTTAATAAGTATTTTTTTTCAAAATTATTTATATATTATTTGATAAAAATTAAAAATATAATATAGCGTTAAAATATATTTTTCTTGTTATATTTAATGGCATAAGCATATTTATTTTTTATTTATTCTTAAATAAGAAATATTGAAAAAATAAGATATCATGAATGAAAAACCCTCTTTTTGAAGGCAATAAAATTTTTAAATAATCAAGGGTTAATGTAGCCAAGTGCACGAAGGTAGTTAATTGTAAATCCATCATGTTATACATACATTTAATTCTCATCATTTATCTCATAAAAAATATTAGATCTCATTTTTTATTTTTCAAAAAAATATATATTATTGGTGTTTCACATTTACCTTCTACACCCTTTTTATAAAAAAAATTACATCAACCTTTTTTTTATTGGTTGGAGGAAAGGGTTTTGAAAGGGTCCCCGAACCTTTTACAAAGAGAGAAAGCCCTTGAGAAGCAAACAGATGCCCCACCTAAGGGACCCTAAGTGAAAATTGTCGCACAAAAGGATAGAGAAGCAAAGGGAAACCGAGGTCCGCACAAGAGGCAACAAGGCGATGAAGTCTTGAACAAGCAAAAAAATCAAAATGAAGATTTCTCATCTATGCAAGGGAAATCTTGCTCAAACAAGAAATTTAAAGATTTTGAAAAATTTTCCCCTCCCTGAGGGGGTCCCCCAAGCACAACCATCCAATGGAAACTAGGTGGGACCTCTCTAAACCCCACTTCCATCACTGCTACAAAGCTAAAAAAAATCGGTGCTATCGTTCCTCTCGACCATCTAAGGACACTCAAGAAGTATTTTATCGAAACCAAAAAAGTGCATTGAAAAAAAGAGGCAAAGGAGCACACTATAAACTTAGGTCCAACAATCAAACCTAGAGCCAAAAATTTGATCTCCCTGGAAAAGCTTCTAGAAAAGTCCTCAATTTTCTCAGGATGCACACAACAACTAAAAGACAAGGGGTTCGCTTGGCCTATGGAAGAAATATAATGGCACTAGGAATTAGATATGCCCACATCCATAGGAGAAGATCTCCTAGAAAGCAACCACACAACTTTGAAGGAAAACAAGGAGCCTTCCTGACCCTTAGTGAAACTCCCCAAAAATAAGGGATCGAGGATGCACTCATCGACAAGGTCCACCCTCCCAAGATGGGGAACAAAAGCACATCCTTGTCGACAAGGTCCACCCTCCCAAAATGGGGAACAAAAGCACATCCTTTTTGGAAGATAGGGGGTCCTCCTGGCTCCCGGTGAAACAAAAGGGGTGAAACCCATGAGGAGTTCCAACGATAATGAAGGGCACAAACTAGTGAACCAAGCACCTTTGATGATGACAACCCATTGAAGGAAGATAGGGGGCCTTATTAGCTCTTGGGAAAACTCCCTAAAAACTGGGGATTGAGAATACACACATCGACAAGGTTCGTCCTCCCGAGATGGAAGAATATAACCACATCCTTGTTGGAAGATAGGGGACCCTCATCGCCCCTAGTAAAACAAAAGAGGTAAAACCCATGAGGAGTTCCAATAATAGTGAAATGTGTGAGCCAATGGATCAAGCACCTTTGAAAAAGTCTTGAAGAATCTTTACAAGAAAACCCTTCAAGATTGAAACGAAAAAATGAGATTATTTCCCACCTAGGATGAGGAGTGGGAAAGGACCACCAAAAGAACCTCAAACACAACACAACACCTACTGGAATTTAGAGGAAAAAAAACCATCAAAGAAAAACCGAACATTGAAGGAAGAAGAAGGTCAGAAAGGACCCCGATTCTAGTAGGCTCTAGCCCCATCGAAACACCAACACAAACTCCAAAAAACCATGGCAAAAGAAGACCTCTCCATTCAAAGCATACCTAATAACACCTTCTCGAGCTCCCTCTTTCACCACCTCCCCTCCTTTCTCTCGATAGACCTCCTCCCAC
This sequence comes from Wollemia nobilis, assembly GCA_028583015.1. Lineage (NCBI taxonomy): Eukaryota > Viridiplantae > Streptophyta > Pinopsida > Araucariales > Araucariaceae > Wollemia > Wollemia nobilis. Next base: position 3,762,132 of record JAQPPZ010017084.1, on the reverse strand, counting down.
TTCCATCCTCCGCATCAACTTAATAAATATAGTTTAAAAAAAAAAAAAAAAATTTAAACGATTAATTGTTTTAACACTAACTTGATTTATTTAATTTAAAAAAATTATTATAAAAATAAAATTAGACGAATAAGTTGAAGGTACATCTTATAATTAAGATAAATCAGTAATTCTCTCGTTCAAGAGAACTAACTACAAGCTATGATGAACATGAAGAAGAGAAAGCCCTGCCCTAGGGGGTCAACAATGAATCACAATTGAAGGTCATAAGAAACTATCTCAATGTCGCTATCAATGTTTTGACAAAATATCATTCAAGTATTCAAGTAGTTCACGAAGATGAGTAGAACCTTCAACGTTTTGGCGCAATACAATTTAATAAATTCACCAAACAAATTTAAGCTGCCCAAAAAAAATCTAAGTCGATGGTCCCACTGCTGAGACAGACTAAATATGGATCAACATTTTTTTATTTTTTAATATTTACAATTTATTTACCTTTGCACTATGGATATATTCAAAGGTTCGTGGACCAATTTGCATGAACCCTAAAATTTGTAAATAAAAATCATGATCCAGGGAATGCTTCGCTACTATGATAAAGTGTAAATTAATGCCTCTACGTTCTGGTCGTCTCCCCGTTGAATGGTGAAGACTCATCCATGCACAGAAGCATCCTCCTGCAGCACAAAAGGTAACCCTCGACAGATTTAGATAAAAAAGGTTGGAAAAGAGAAAATCTGAATCACCTATTAAATATGAGATGGGGATCTTACTGAGGAGGGCTCTTCACTTTAGCGATGTTATCTAAGCTGGGCTTCCAATGGGAAATATGAGGTGGCAAGAGCGAACACTGACGTTCGTTCTGCTTCTCCCACACCCGCTGGATGATAGGAGCCACGAGATTCCCGCCACGGACTTCCCGTCTGCAGACAGAAACGAAGGCAACTCCTCTTTGCGAAGTCGAAGCTTAATACGAACATTCGACCCATCACAGGCCAAAGAAACAATCTTCATGCTTCCTATCGACTTGTAGCTGTCATCGCCGAATTCCTCTCTCGTTAAATACCCGCCAGGAAAACCTCTCCGACCAAGTTGGAACTGATGGACTCCGCAATTCGCCGTCAACATCTCCTTCACGTACACAGGGCTTGGCAATGTCATGACTGGTTCTTCGACTTTCGATATTCTTATCCTTCGGCCATGTTCTGTCTTCGAGACTCGTCGCAGGAAATTACCCATTCCTGGTCACTCTGTATACAACAATAATTATATGGTATCTTCTACTTGGTGAATAAATAACGCTAAGCAGCATTTTCTAAAGCTAATTTATAGAATAGGTTATCAACTCTGCACAACATGAAACTCTCTGTACGAGCGCTACATAATGTTGTACTATGCACATACTAGCTTATGATAGCTCACTTACAATGGGCAACTAGACTGAGAAGCTTGAAACAACCTGAAACATAGTCACCTGCCAAAATTCATGGATTGTCACCTGTATTTATTTTATAGATAAAGAAATAAATGTTAATTGTTTGATGACCTTTACTCTATATTTTTTAATACATAGGAAATTTGGTAACTTCCTTTTATTTTCTATTAGATTTGGGTTCAAATCCTTGGAGCTGCCTCTATAACACCTACCATCACCACTACATGGCGTGAAGGACACCATGTATGGCTCGAGATTGGAGTCGCATTTATAACCCCTACCTCAACTCATTATTAAAAACCTAAAGGAGACCATCACTGGCTCAAGATTGGAGTTGCCTCTGTAACCCTTACCTCATAACTCCTACTTCACCTTGTTATTGACTTCCTAGCATGAGGGAGACCACAGGTGGCTTGAGATTAGATCCACCTCTATAACCCTTACCTCACCTTGTTATTAACGACCTGAGACCGATGGCTTAAGGTTGGAGCCACCTCTATAACCCCTGCCTCACTGCATTATTAACGTCCCAATGTGAGGGAGACCATCGATGGCTTGGGATTGAAGCTGCCTCTATAACCCTTATGTCACCTTGTTCTTAACGATCCCTTGTGAGGGAAATCAAAAATGACTCGAGATTGGAATCACCATCATTGGACTAACATGAACTCAATAGAATAGGACAATCTGCTACCTTACCCTAAAAAAGGCTTACCTCCTAAATTTAAACCTAGATCTTCCCTTAATAAATACCAAAACTTACCAATCCACCCAACTTTTTGAACTTACCAAACAAAACCCTTACATATCATCAAATGACAAAGGCCATCACAGTTCATTTGAATTAACCATTAGAAGAACAAAGAAGGATATAAGAGATGAGAAAATATGTTATGCAAGATGAAGTTTACAAGGAACTAAAGGTATGAACAAAGATATGGAGAATTTTTTAAAATAAAGAACATGGAAGATATCAAGTGTAATCTAGGTAAAACATCTTCATTTTTCTCAAGTAGTATAAAATCATCTCCTTGCAGTGAAAATGAAAGTAGTGTACAATTTATTCCTTCCTTTTTAGCATTTCAAGAGTAGCATAATAAAGAAAGAAGTATCGAGGATATTCATGAAAAATTTAGGTTTTTTTTATACTATTAAAAAGAAAGAGGGTTTTGAAAGGTTCCCCACAACCTTTTACATCAAAACCGACCTAAAAGGCGAAAACTAGAAGAAAAACAAAGACAACACCCCCCAAGGGAGACCAAAAGAAATGAAAAACCAGAAATACAGAGATAAACCAAACATGAGGAACATTGGACAAGAGGGGACAAGGGATAACTAAGGAAGTTCACCAACATGTCAACTTCTTGAACAACTATTTTTTTCATCTTGAAAACCTCCTCAGAATAGTCTAAAGCAATCTTCATGGAGCTCCAAATTGCTCAATGCTTTAAATCCATCAGTTTCAAGTTGTGCATAACCGAGCTCTTCCTCTCAGAGACCTCCTCCAGAGTGTAGACATATTTAACCATATTATCCTTATGGAAGTCCCTAGACAAGATTTCTAGGTCAATAGAAGGGGAAAAGTGGGATGAACCATCCTCCTCCCGCTTTTTACCGAGCAACCACTTGGATTTTAGGTTTTTTAATGTAACATAAAAAGAAATAATTATGGAAGATGATCCTTATGCTATAGGGTTTTCAAGAAAATATAAAGAAAAATGTATTTATGATGCTATACCTTTAAATTCATGTTATCTAAAGTAGCATAAACCTATAGATGATGAATATCATTATGAAAAGTCTAAAATATTTAAAAATATTGATAAATATGAAAGTGTTGATGGGAGCGAGCCTCACCTTTTCCTTATTTTAGAAATTAATTTTTGTGATTACGAGTGGGAAGCAAAGTGCAAGCAAGGAGTGAGATCTACTTCTTATACCATATCTTAGGAGAAATTCAAAATTTAAAGGATTCTTATGAATATAATCTAGGTACTATGGGATGAAAGTCATTTTTGAAAGTCCTCAATACAAGTAAGGATACCCTAATTGCAAGTATGAACCCTTATTAGGGATAAGAGGACCAACAAATCTATGGAAATTCCTATCCAACTAGCAAAATTTACAGCAAAAGTGATCATCAAGGATGAGATGATAGAGCATTATATGATGGTTCTTAAAAGTCTAAGTTTAATATGCAAGTTCCATGAATACTTCCCAAGTGTTTTAGAGATCCAAAATCAGATCAAGTGGAAATAGGGATTGAATTCAAACTGATCCACAACTTTTCTTCCAAATTAATTTTTCCTCATCATCTTATCTAGTTCATTAATCTAGGACAAAGTAATGAATGTTGGACCTTGGTTTAGGGGTGAAGATGCATTATATTTAATACCATTGAGTGAGAATGTTTGTGTGAAGAAAAAGAGAATTAAAAGGATTGTGGATTACGATTTTTGGACTTATCTAGTTCAATAATCTAGGACAAAGTAATGAATGTTGGCCCTTGGTTTAGGGGTGAAGATGCATTATATTTAATACTATTGAGTGATAATTTTTGTGTGATGAAAAAAAGAATTAAAAGGATTGTGTATTAGGATTTTTGGACTTTATTATTAGCTTATCAATAAGGAGTTTTTAAAGAATATTGGCAATCAGGAGAGAAGGCATGTTGTATACACTCAAATATGTGTTGCCATGGATATTTCAAAACCTTTACAATGATCCATTAGAATTAAATATAAATCAAGAGAATGGGATAAACAAGTGGTTTATAAAAACATGCATTCTACTATTGCATATGTTATTAGAGTGGACATATGACAAGAGATTGCAAAGTGAAAACTATGGAGAGATGAAATTTTTTGGACATGAAACAAACTTCAATATAAAGCAAGGAGATCATATCATAGTAGAAGTTGGGTCAAATCAAGGATTTGCTACTACTAAGAAAGTGGAAAAAAAAATCTTACATAATCAAATGGTGAAGGCCATTATAGTTTACTTAGGTCAACTATTAGAAGAAAAAATTGATATAAGCGATGAAAAAGTAAAATGCACAAGTTCAAATTAGAAGAATTTAAATGTGAGAAGGAAGATGAGGAGGCAATATTTAAAGCAACTAAAGTGAAAGAGGTCAAGATTAATTCAAGTAAATAATCTTTATATTCATTTTTATCAAGTGGTAAAAGATCCTCTCCTTGCAATAAAAATGAAATAAGTACAAAGTTTACTTGTTACACTTTATGGTTTCAAGAGCAATATAATAAATAAATATATATGAAGGATATCCATGGAAATTTAGGGTCTCTAAGATAGCAATAGAAATTAATTACTATGAAGGATCATCCTTGTAATTTAGGTTTTATGGGGTATATATATATATATATATGAGGTTATTATTTGTATTTTGGGTTCTCTGGGATAGTATAAATATTTAGAAAATAAGCCTCATTATGAATAGTATGAAAAACAAAATATATGGATGAAGATGGAAGTGTTGGTGGAAATGAAAAAATGTGAGGAAATTTATCAAATCAAGAACAAAAAAAAAAGAAAAATCAAAGGGATATTGATTTAGGAAGCCAAAAAAAATATCATAGGTGTTGACAAGTAGGGATAAATCCATTAATAAAAATAAAAATTTATGATAAAAATGGTATCATGAAACACTAGGGGTACAAATAACACCTCCAAAATAATATTTATTAAGGAATTAATAGGTTTTTATAGTATTGAGTTTATTTTACTATAGAAATAAAATTAAGTAGTGAAGAATAAAATGATGCTTTAAAAATATCAAAGTTCAAATTCTAAATATATATGCTCTAACTATAATTACTCCTCATGAAATATGTTGAAAGGACCTTAGCATATTTATGTCAAGTACAATGATGATTTATAACTATGATCTATGGAATCTTGAGGTTACTTCAACATAGCTCACTCCTAGATGGTCTAAATTAATGTAGGATTTTGCTTTATTTGTCAATTCAAATGGCCTTTGGGATGCAATCCCTTCAAGTTTCTAATATACATGGGAAAATAAATTCATCTAACAAACTCATATAGCAAAACAAAATGGACACATTTTTTCATCCAACACATGGTTATAAATCGAGTATATAATCTCTTCAAATAATTAATTATGAGAAGGATCAAATCATAAATTCATTATTTTGACTTGTGACTTACTCAATAATGGTTATCAAAATCCATTTCGCTTCTAGTCCATGTGTCTTCAAGAACTTAATTTCTTCCATTTGGTTATGTTATGGTGGTGTGAAGCAAATTTTGAAGGAACATGTATGTATAGGTATCTTCAAAAGATAAAATATTTGAAGGGGTAAATGAAGATTTGGAATACCAAGTATTTTGGTAACATATTTAAAGAAAATAAGGAAATTGAATACAAGTTCAAAAAATTTATAAGATATAGTATAAATCAATGGAATAAACCATGATTCTTATGTCCAAGAAAATAATTACTTTTTATTATCATAATGTATTGAAAACTAAGTAGTCATATTGATTCCAAGAATTTTAGGAGAAATGGCTTAAAGAAGGAGATAGAAATGTTATTTTCATACTAATCATAGTTGAAGAGCCCTAGAAAAGAAAGGCTACAATATGTGATATCATTGCTATATTTACTATGTTGTTTAACATAAAAGGTGAGACAAAATATTTTTATAATTTTTGTCTAATAAGCCTTTGTAATATTATTTATAATATCATTTCAAATACTATGGCAAACAGGTTTAAAAACATGATAGATTTTGTTATCTCATAGGAAAAAAGTCGTTTAAAAAAATTTCTATGGTGTAATCACTACATAAAAGGCCATACATTATTTTTATTCCATGGAGAAACCAACCATGGTTATAAATTTAGATATGAATAAAGCATAAGATAGGATTTATTGGATTTTTTGACATGATATTCTCAAAAGGTTTGGTTTTGATCAAGGTTGGTGAATGGACTAGATATTGTTATAACACTCTAAAGTATTCTATTTTGATAAATGGATCATGTTGTATACATTAAGTCATATTGTGGACTATATTAAGATAATTCACTATGTCTTGATCTATTTTTAATTCTTGTAAAGACATTAGGGAGATCTTTCTCAAAGGCAAAAATAGAAAAAAAATTAAGGTATTCAAGTTTCAACAAAAGGTCCCTTTGAATCTCATGTATAATTTGTTGATGATACTTTTATTTTGGTCCATTCCTTAGTTAGTGAAGCCATGAATTTTAAATTAACATTATCATGCTATGAGAAGGCTACTAGACATTGGATGAACATTATAAAATTCATATTTTTTCACTAATACTACCCTATATTTACACTAGATTATCATGGAATTTTAGATTTAAAGATCTAAAATTTTCCATCAATCTACTTAGGTATTCCTTTGTATCATAAATGAAAGAAACTAAGATTTGGTACTCTTTAAATGGAATGAAATCTTGCTTAGCAAGTTGGAAATATGAGTTATTAACCACAACTAGAAGGTTATAACTCTTAAAGGCTACATTTCTACCCATACCTATTTATATGATATCACTTTCAAGATTTCAAATGATATATCATCGTAAATTAATAAAATTTAAAGAGATTTTCTTTGGAAAGGGTGTGAAAAATTTAGGTTTTCTCTTTGTAAGTGGGATACAATTTTCAAATGAAAGAATGCTATAGAGGTATGCTTATGCAATTATAGAATTATAAATTTGACCTTAAGGGGAACACTTGGTTGGAGATTATTAAAATATCAAGGAAAGAATTGAGAAAAATAATACTTCAAAAATATATCCCTTATGCAGTAAAATTATTTAAGAAATGAACCCTACCCAAATGATAACCAACATGGTACTTCATATTAGATAGTTAATAACTAATAAACAAACATATTATATGATCACTCAATGAGAGTGGTTATGCAAATTTTTTTGTTTATGTTTAGTTGAAGCCTTATCCTCTTATCTTTGTTTCAAAGTGGTAACCATTAACATGAGCATGTCTAGCTTGTAAAGGTCTAAAGATAAAATCTTATATTAATGTGAACAACAACTTTAAATCATGAATTTTTATTTGTCTATTTTTACATAAAAATAATTTAATTTAAAATATTTCAAATGATATTAAATATTTGATCAAATTAAAATATAAATATTTAAAGCAATTGAAAACCATATATAAATTTAAACCTATAATATTACCCACAACTTTTTCAATTAAAGACGGACTCTACCTCGTATTTCTACCTCATATTTTCATGCTATAACCATAATATGACATATAATGATCATTACTATAATCATTTAATAACCCTTTACTATTACTTGCACATTATCATTTATAACCTCCATAGTAAATGTTAGTTAAACTTGCGTCTACTACCTACTTTCCCCACATGATGTTGTCTTTGCATGTAAATAAAACCTTTTCATTTAATCCTAAATGTCTTAACACCTATAGCTAACAAAACTAAAATAACGTCTATGTCAACTCCCATCTTTTGTTTCTTTCATAATACACCATTATTAAAAGATTAAAAAACAATTTAAAAGATGTACTTTTAACACCCACATATATTGTTTTACTATGTTTTCATACCCTCCTCCATCTTATGTCCCTATTCTTCAAAATATTTTTGTAGGTACCTTCGTCTTTTTCCTCCAAATTGACTTTAGTGAGTTCTATAGCTTTTATATCTTATACAAAATCATATTCCCTTCGTTTTGTTTAAAGCTTATACAAATATAAGTTTTCAGTGATCTGTCCACATTATCTAACTTTTCAATGATGTACAATACATTTGTAGTGGTTTGAGTTGGTTGCAGCTACTATTTTTAGTAATTGATCAGTGTAGGGTTCAAATAACAACAACAGGGATTGCATCGTTTTGTTATTGTTGACTCGGTGTAAGATAGCAATCGCCCGATCACTCGGGGTTCTCGTTGTCGATCTAGCACACACTCAAAAGATTTAAAACAAATTACTACCTTTGCAAACTGACATCACCAAAATTTGAACCTAAATCTCTTCTTAATAAATACCCATCCAAACTAGCACTTACCAATCTACTTTGAAGCTATTTGCATCCCTCCTCATCTTCATCCCTTGTAAGCAACTCTTCCTCGTTAGTTTTCATTATCATTCACCCTTTAAAGTGCTGCACTTCCCTTTATTTCTATTAAATCCACCATGCTCTTTTCAAATCCTTTTTGAACAACCACTCTTCTATCACGTTGAAATCCCCTAAGAGTTTCTCTTCTAAACACTCCCTTCAAATCCCCATGTACCATTTTTATTTCACCTTTCCATGTTCTCTAGTTGTTGGAGTTCCCATTCACGCTTCTCTAGAGAGCATTGATTACACTAAAGATGTCTTAAAAACATTCTGGTTTCTATCCCCACATAAAAACACTGTTACCACTTATACATTTTTTTTGTGCGTCTTTGAGACGTTATATATAATGTTTATTTTTGGCATCCCTCTTAACACAATTCTCCTTACATCCACCCAATTCCACCAAAGAATCTTACATGAAATTTACGAAATAAATGTCTAATATCCCTAAAAACATAAGGAGGAAATCGTCCACATCTACAGAGGTAAACCTTTGGTGCGCGTGCCTTTAAGGGCAACATATGCCCTCCAACATACCCATTTGGGTAAATGGGTAAATCGTGAGTTTCAATGAAAAATAATAGTAGTAAAACATAAACTTTTTGGTTAATTAAAAAATAGTAAAACATAAATTTTGGTTAATTAAAAAGAATAAGTTGATTGCAGTTATTAAATGTTTGTGGGAGTCATCCTTATTCAACACGCTACAATATATAAGTTGGTTTTAGTTTTACCTTTCTAGTAATTTGTCATCCCAATAAAGTCAACTATAGAGATTGCAGCTAACAAGCATAGTAAAATTTATAAACCTAAATTTAACAATTTTGAAATAAATACAACGGTCTGCCGTATTGTAATTTGTGCTTTTTAATTTTCGACGATTATAAATGTTAGCCATTGAAGTATATGGTGTTCTAAAAAGTACTACATGACAAGTGCGAAACATCTAGTTGGTCCTTTAGAAAAGTGAAGCAAAAACTTTCAGCTACCCATTTGCAAAAAAAAATATTAAAAAATACATACGTAATTCCTCCGTGACTTAGGAGATTTTATAATGCTTTTTATAATAATTTCTACTTGTAGACTGGAATTCCATCACAGTGTGTCACAAAACAACCCACCGCAGGATGACATAACACCTTCTGAGGAGCCCACTGTACCATGCATCCCCTCTCTCTATTTCGCTCCGAACATTCCCGAGGAAGGTACGCCTCCACGCCTCGCACAACCCAGAGAAAGGGTCTCCCAGTTGCCTCCAGGCCCAGTGCCAAGTGCTCCACTTCTTTTTCCTTCAACACGATACTGCTCCCGAACGACACATAAATTACAGACCCCAAACACTGCCTATCTAACCAACGCAAACACTCGTCTTTCTCTTTGATGGCGTCCCGCATGTCTGGAGGGATCAAAGGGCCTATCGGACAAATACCGGCCTCTTTGGGGAAGATGTTGATTATCGAAGCTTCAAGACCGTGGAAAGAGTTGCGTAGAATCCTGTCCCCGCCTTCACCAATACATTTGTGGGCATGAATAATTCAAGAATGATTGTAATGCGTAGTTATGAGAGTGACAATGAAGCGAGCCTTTGTGCAAGATGAAGCATGGGATTAATGTGACCTTGCACGGGAAAAGGAACAACAACGGCATGGGGCTTTCGGCTGCTGGCCATCTTCTCTTCCGCTTTTGGATGAATTAGAAGCTCAAATGTGCTTCTTATGAGAATATAGGTTTAGGATTTTGAATAAAACTCTAAAACTCAAATAAGATTGTATACCATAGGATACAACATAAACAATATCAGTCCATAAAAGCAATTTTCGCCATGTGGAACAATTTGAAGAAGTAGGTTTTCTTTGAATCCTCATGTTTAAAAGGCTGCGGACATATTATAATGATGGTGGAGTAGGTAGTTGTCAAGACCCACTCATAATACAAATTCGAACCTTCCATGAGGAATTCACCGCACCCTAAAACAACTGTAAAGAGATAAAGCGCATCGATACGTGGGACGCCGTCTCAAATCGTTCCTTAAAAAAAGAGGCTAAGTGGAACCGACCCAGGTAGCGTTCCATTACTTTGAACTTCAAAAAAACGCCTATTTTCACGAGGTAGTGGCTTAAAAAGCATGACAAATGAAGCACGTAATATCAACGAGTTTAAAAAAAAATAGTGAAGAGGTATTCGAAGAGGTATTAGATGGTTATTGGAATGGTAGGTTAATTTTGAAGTAACTTTACAGTAGTCTAATCTAAATTTTTTGAGAGTGTAGAGTGTGGTCTTTACTTCGATCAACAATAACATTAAAAAGTAAATTTGATGAGAACAATCTTATAATTTAAACCTTACACTTATTATTAAAAATAACATAATTATAAACAACTAGGTAAATAATAACATAATTGTAAACAACTAGGCACCGGGATGCCCTCGCTCTATAATGTAGAATTTAAAAAAATGGGCTAAGAGGGAAACTTCATGATTTTTCCTCAATACCGACCCAAGTAATGTTCAATTCCTTTGAACCGTGTTACTTTGAACTTTAAAAAGAAAAACAAAATCCCACATGCCTATTTTCACGAGATAGTGGCTTAGAAGCATGACAAAAGTACCACTTAATCACAATTAAACCATGAATTTTACTATGCTTTAATTACTTAATTATGATATATATTTCTATTTTATTAAATTTGAATGGGAAATTTTTTATTTAAAATTTCATAATTTTATCATTAAGTAGACTTCATTTCCCACCTTAAAAATAGCAGAAAGCTTGTGACATTTAGCTGCTTATAAAGAGCGTAGCATTTCCTCCACTAGGGCTCAGTCTACCCACCACAAAATTGCTGTTTAAACCAAATGCTATAAACAATACTAAACAAATCATTATTTAAGTTGTTTTTTATTCTTAACATCATCATAACAATTTGATTTAGATTACTTTTGAAAATTTATTCAATTATTTTAATAATTATTTATCTATTTATTATTAATTCATTGCATCTTATATGTAAATCTGATAGTGACTATTCGCTAAGAGCATTTCATTGAAAACGAGGTGCACGTCAAACTCGACGGTCGTCAATTCTTTCAATATTGACTTTTGAAGTCTAAAATCTTTTAAGATTGAGATTCCATTATGGTAGAAGTATATAACTTATTTCCCCTGATTCATAACCATTCGTTTAAATAGTACATTCGTATAATTATATACAAGCATATTTAAAAGCACTATCTTTATCTTAAACCACATTTGATAGTAATATATTTCTGGTACCACGAACATCACTTATTGTTGTTGACTTCAAACATTTTTTTCGATCTCTTTGCTTTTGAAATGTTAAAGTGAAATTAATAAAATTTAGTGCTGAGGAATTTAAACTTTGTTCCAACAAAAGTGAAATACGAAGAAAACAAGCCAAAATGAATTCAGATGACTTTTTTCCTCTACAAAATTTAAAGTGCTAGATTATGTGATATAGAACCAATAAAAGTTGTTCTTATGAAGAAACAATTTATTTTGGAGTCATGGGATATTTAAAAGATTGAACAGATATCTAGTTTATAATAAGATGAAAATTTGAATAGATCAAGAAGGGGATCAGATCATTGTTCAATATTTTTACAACTAGAAAAGGATGAGGATAAACCATCACACCCTTTCAAATTTAATCCCATTTTGCGGAGGGATGAAGAATTTCAAGATATAGTAAGAACATAATAGAGGCATTATGACCCAACCTCAAAAGAGACAACCATGTTTCAGTTTACTATTAATCTTAGGAGAATAAAATTAGTCACATTAGGTTGGGCCAAAGCAAAATACTAGGAAGTAGAGACAAGACTTATTGAAATTGAATCTTCTCTGAATTAGCTTTACAATACCAAATGTAACAAAGTTTTTTTAGAAAATGAAATCATGCAAGTCAAAGAAATGAAAAAAAGAAGAGAGAATTGTTAGAATGGGAGGAGGAAAAATGGAGAAAGAAAATTGGGACTTTGTGGTTAGAATAGAGGGTTGAAAATACCAAAACAAAAAAATCATGCAAAATAAAGGAAATATACAAACATAATTTAGAAAATGAAGGAGGAGAATGGAAACACTTTGAAAATATTTCTAGATTTGGCACCATTAGCAGTAAATTACTTCAAATACTTGTATAAAGATCCAAACATAACAAATGTAACAAAGACAATCAAAAGAGATAGATCAGTAGTATAGGTGTCTCTCTAAGCTAGAGGAGAGTATGTGTCTCCCTTGGCCAACATCAAACCCTTGTTCGAGGATGAGTTGAAAAAATATAAATGATAAAAATAGGGACTATGTGCTTAGTAGTAAAAGTGCCATCAGGTGAGCGATAGCACTACTAGTGCTTTTATTGATTGATAGTGCCTTCACTTTCAATGACCATCTCTATTTCTATAATAGAGAGTGATGGTGCTAATAAAACTGCAATGTGGTAGTGCTTTCACTTTCAATGACCAGCTCTATTTCTATAATAGATAGTGATGGTGCTAATAAAACTATAATGTGGTAGTGCTTTCACTTGAGTGACAATAAAATGATGCTCAAATAATGAATTTATGATTTTTATAAGTGATACAATGAGGGTCCTCTACTAGGAAGTATAAGGACCTTGATGGATGCAATATGATAGAAATATTACTTATGCAAAATATAAGCTTAGTGATGCTTAAAAAAGATAAGATGACAACTAGATATAAGCAAAGTTAGCAAGATATGAAATCTAAGATTAGACAATTACAAGATGGAGATAATTGCAAGAACTAAGATGAGGAAAAAGCATGATCCAAGCAAAATTGTAACTCCAATGTTCCCTTATGTTGATAAAGTTTATTGGAGCTTGCTTGTTGTTCAATAACTTGAGATATTAAGGGCTTGTTTCCTTCAAAAGATCATGATATAATTTTTATAGAATTTTTCCATGCTTTGAAGAGTGATTATTATGAATTTTGATAGATTTTTGCCACACATATGATCATGATGATTTGAGTTCTCGAAGTGCTAGTTTTATAGGAAGACATGGCCCCTTGGGGGATGGTTGCATTAAATTTTATAGGATGGGCAAAGGCAAGTTTTTGACATAGGATTAAGATTTAATTAATGGATTGAGGATTGAAAATGGTAAATTTAAGGATTTGGATTTTTTGTAGGGCTATAGATTAGACTAATGTGATCAATTTTATTTTTTATGGGTAGCTTGGAAGGTACTAATTACCAACTATTTCCTTTTTTGATGTTTGATAGTCATTAGCACTAGAGACAATAGAATTGGAAATGCTAATGATCCAACACTTTTTCCAATATGACCTTTGCTAGTCAAATCAGGTGAGAAAAGATCAAAATTTCAAATTATGCAAAAGCAATACAAGGAAGCAAAAGTACCACCAATGCTTTTGCTCATCTTGATGCTTTTGCTTTTAAAGTAATAAATTCTCCTAATTTGAGCTTAGGGATATCTAATTTAGTTTGGATAGTTGATTAGTTTATTAATGAATATGTTGGAAAGTTTGGATCTCTTGATGATACACTTAAAATCAGGTGTCTACAACAAGTGCATTAAATGTCTATATATGTATTATATTGATGCATTAATTAAGCATTAGTTGCAATAATAACACGACGATGTACATTATAATTTTTGCATATTATTACATCTTTATATACAATGTAGGCTTATGCACTCACTCATGTAATCCAACTTTTCATACTTATATGTACAAAACATACATGCACTCATATAACCTTTATTTTTTATAACTATAAATATATAATTATAGTTCTTAGGATTTCTAAAAGTAAACTAAATGGCCCATGTTTTTCACATCATATGTTTATAAGTTATTCTTTAAAGCAAATGGCTTTGGCTCCCTTTTTTTCTATACACTAAGATTTAGGGTTTATGTGGCAATAAGATGATACTACATTGACGTTATGTAGTGTTAATTCATCTTTTAGAATATATCACCATTGTACCATTATAGGTCATGCTTTGTGTTAAATAGGACTTTTGGTATTATATCAATGGAAGATTTTTGTATGTACAAAAAAATAGGTTTATGTCATTATCCTAGCATAAAGATGATATTATAATATGAAAATTTAATAGTACAACATTTGAAGTAAAAATAAAAGAAGCATTTATTTGTATAAATTGATAAAATATTATATGGATTGAAATAAGTTCCTAAAGGATGGTATTAATGAGTTGATAATTATCTCTACTAGTGTGGTTGTGTGGCTTTGTTAAAATCTAGATTTAACCAAATATCATATATGATAAAATCTAGCAGTACTTGACCTTTTATTATTACACTAGTTTCTTGGCATGTAGGTATATCAACCACTCGATGATGTCTTTGTTTATCAACTAAAGTGTGCCCTAGATCTATTGAGGCAATTCAGAATGGAAAGTGGAAGGAAGGGATAAATTCTAATAATAGGAGGATAAATTTTGAACAAAGAAGATGAGAGCAACTTTGTTGATGGGACTTGGTTCAAAGGATGGTTTATAGTCTAAAGTATCTTACAATTATTAGGATAAATACCATTTTTAAGTAAATCTTACTTTCAATTTTATGTTTGGATCAACATGAAAATAATTTGAGTAGCGAAAAGAATTTTTGTTACATAAAAGGAAGAATAGATCATAGCATTAAGAAGGAAACAATAAAAAGTTGTGTATTGGTTGTATTTTCAAATTCTCTCAATTTAACAGATGATCAACTTTCAAATATTATTTTATTTTTATTCGAAAACTTGCATCCTTGAATTAATAGTAAATGGGATACCCCTACCGAAAGCACGAGATTCCGGTCAAAGGAAACACCAAGTGCGATTGCATTCAAAGTTAAGCACGCTTAAGTCCTAGAAATATAAATTACATGAAACGAAAAAGAGACACATTGGAAGAGACGCAATAAGATAAAGAAAAACACAGCCCTTTCATTAATTTCCTTTGATCTCTGTTACAATAATGCCTCCTCCCTTTTTAGGGGCTAGGAGCGCAAATAGGGTTTGATTACAATCGCTGAATGATTCCTCCTTCCGCGTGCCCACGATTGCAATGGGCGGGCCAAGATGATGTCGTCGCTGATGTCGATGAGTTCTTCGCCTCTGCTGCTTCTCCTGCGAACAAAGAAATGATCAAGACGTTAGTAGCACCTGTTGCAAATGAAAAGCATTCTCTCTCTAAAACTAACAAAATATGCATACGAATATTTGCTCGAAACCATGAAAACAAGTGAATCCAAATTGCTTCAAAACCCGACGAAGGTAAGAAAAGTTACTGAAGGCCATCGCCACCGAGGCAACTGGCCAATCCACCTTAAACTGGAATTTGTCCCTGGGCAGGACGAATCTCGATCGTAATTCGTCCCTGGGTGGGACGAATTCTTCTGAGTAGGAGAAACCGACCTGCTGCTGCTCCAATGTCGGATCCCGGGACCTGCAAAACTCCTACAAATAGGGGGGTTAGGTAATTGGGGCCATTTTGGGACGACCCAGATGGTCGGATTTTCCCAATTTGGCCTCCACCCTCGGGAATTTGACCTTGACACCTGCAAGTTAGCAAAACGACAAAGCAATACAAAACACCCTAAACTCTGACCAAAAGCTACAAAATTGCAATTATAGACTAATCAGACCTAGTAACACATAATGCAATCTAAAAAATAATCTAAAGTGCTCAAAAACTAAGATTAGGACTTAGGAGGTGCGGGGGTGCCCAAGTGGGCCTCCCACCGTTGGCCCTCGATTTTGGAGCCAATCCACCAAGGATGGGCCCAAAACCTTTTAGGATTGGGGGGTTGGCGAATTGGTAGGTTCAGATGTCCATGCGTCGGATTTGAGTAAGGTTCGAGCTTCCAAAGGCCACCCAACAACCTCCCTTGCAAAAGAGATTGATGGATGTAGGAAGGTGAACAAAGGGGGATGCAAGTGAGTCTTCAATTCGGTAGCACTTCGTTGCTTGAACACTCCTTCAACTTGTCTGTTTTGGGTGAGAAAAGTCCCACCTTTTATAGACCCAAGGGGTCTCTTTTGGGAGGGAAGCACCAATGCCAAGTGTTGGCCATAGGCGCCATGTGGCAGTCTTGTCTTCCCATGAGGGAGGGGAGTCCTTCATTGACTTGAACTTTGATAAATGCTTCTTGTAATAGTCCTCTAACGGCCCCTCTGTCCACTTACACATGCGTGCAAGGTAGGAGCCCTTAACCGACCGTTTCGGGCTGCCACTTGGCACCATTTGCCTTTTTGCCCGTTTAGCTTGGAATTCGTCCCACCCAGGGACGGATTTAGAATTCGTCCTGGGGTGGGACGGATTCTATTTTGAATTCGTCCCGGGGTGAGACGAATACCGGGCAAAGTGTCCAAGTGTGCCAAATTGCTTCTTGACCTCACAAAATTGCTATGAAAGTGGTTAAGACCACTGTTTAACCTCTGAGGGCTGCCCCTGGGGCTGTGTTAGTCAAAGCGATCAGTGTTTGCAATCACATAATCGGATTGGTGTTGTTTTGGTGTCTACAGATGCCCCTTTTTGGGAAGCATTGCGGGTGACGCAGTGCTGAGCAAAAATAGATAACCAAAGCACTAATGATTAGGGTTTCTTGGTAACCTAACCAACTTTTGATGCCCCAAGTATGGAAAGGGCATGCATTCTTGAATCCTTGCTTCTGACGAGCTAAGGAATTTGATTTCAAGTATTAACCTATTTTGGTGAGGTGTGACTTGAACTTAGACATTGATCAGCCATGAACAAGTGAAGGGCATTTTTATCCTCGTGGGGAACCTTGTGTTCATGATTCACGAAATGCCAAGTGTTTGATTGATTTGATTGTTGCTTGTTTATCGCCCTAGCCAGGAGCGTGATTGTCTTTGTCAATGATTCTTTGAATGCATGTCGTTTTCCTTAATTGGGTGTGTGATTGTTGGTTGGTGACTAAGTGTGACTACCCCCTCAAGCGACGAATCGATGAGGGAATGACCTTCGTGAGAGAAGCGACGAGTCGCTTGACCCAAGATGACTTGTGCAAGGTTGCCTTTAGAGGGTTTACCGTTAAGCGTGTGCAATTTTTCCAACATATGGACCTATTTTTGGTGGGTGTTAACCCTTTTGGTGATGTCATAATGAGGTGAAATCGTCGAAAACCTATTTCCCGTGGAGCGGTCCGGCTATGATAGCCTTCTTGGGGAACTAGGAGAGCGATAATTTGGACCTCGACATCGATTTTCTCTGCCTAGAGGTTAAGTGCATGAGCACTTATGCCCGGAAATGTTTTTGTTGTGTTTTTGTTGAATTTTGTACTGTTTTTGTTGTTTTTGTGACACCATTTGGTGATTGAATTGTCGGCAATCCGTCCTCCCGTGGAGCGGTCCGGCTATGGTAGCCTTCTTCGGGAGTAGGATAGTGACAATGCAAACTCCGACATCAATTTTGCTATGCCAAGAGGTTAAGTGCAAGAGTACTTGTGTCTGGCAATGTTTATTGCTTGTTTTGTGTTGCATTTTTTTGTTGTTTTGTTGTTTTTTGTGACACCATTTTGGGATTAAATTGTCAAAATCTGTCTTCCCGTGGAGCGGTCCGGCTATGGTAGCCTTCTTAGGGAGTAGGATAGTAATAATTTGTGACCCCGATGTCGAATTTGTATGCCCATGTTGTCAGTTGCATTTGCAATCCTGTCAGGCAGGTTTATTGTCTGTTTTTAGTGCATTTTTAGTCATTTTTCTTGATTTTTTTTTGTGCTGGCCTGAATTCGTCCCTGGGTGGGACGAATTCCAGCTGGAGAATTCGTCCTCGGGTGGGACGAGCGCTGATCAGAGCGCTCGTCCCAGTCAAGGATGAATTCCAGTGCAAAAGGCCTATTTAAGGGCCAAAACTTGATTTTGGGCTCATTTGTGTCATTTTTTTCTTGCGATTTTGGAGCTTCGGGAGGAGGAGGTAATTCTGCGAAGCGAAGCGCCGCTGGAATTCTCTCTGCCATCATGAGTGCACAAACTGGTTCGAGCGGCGGAGCTGAGGCGAGACCTGTAAGTGACCCTAGGGTTTATTTTGCTTTAACTTAATGCATTGTTTTTGTGTTGTTCTTTTCAAAACTTTAAGATTTTTGTGATGTTTTTTGTTTAAAAACTAAGGTTAGAAACCCTAGAACTGAAACTTTTATCTTTTTCATTTATTTATTTATTTTTCAATTTTTTTTTGCTTGTAGGTTGTTAGGAGCCGCTACCGTGTACCCGCTGCCTTTACTGAGGCGCGGTTGGCCTTGACTGGTGACGACTGGGAATGGCTTGATGCCCTTGGGCTCAAGCAGGTGGCTCGACTGGAGCCTGTGGTTTCGGATCAGGCCTATCTGACGGCCCTGATCAAGCTTTGGGATCCGCGGACCAATACTTTCCATCTCCCGACAGGGGAGATGACTGTGACTCTTGAGGACGTCTATCGGTTGCTTCGGATTTCGATAGATGGTCTGCCTATTAGGACATCTCCGTTTGATCAGCGGAATGCTATACTCACGAGATGTTTTGGGCATGGGGGGGAGCTGGGTGTAGCAGACCCAGTGGAGACAATCGAGGCGGATTGCCAGGCTGGCGGGATTTTGGTTGGCTGGTGGAAGGAGAGGGGGGTGTTAGGAGTGAGGCACGCATTCCTAATGGGCCTCATTTCTAACATTCTTCTCCCTGATTCGTCAGGCTCGAGGTTCCCGTGGAACCTGCTATATTTGGTGTGGTAGTTGGCAGAGTGCTCGATAGAGGCACCGTTGATCCTGAGATGGGGACAGAATTTGTTGGCGCAGCATTACGGGGAGCTGTACGGGGTCCGCTGTTGACAGCGGAAGGGTGTCGCTTGTAGCTTTTTGTTGCAAGTGCTGGGTTGGCAAGACATAGTCGTTGAGAGGCCTACCGGGTTACCGTGGATGACTCGGGCGGTGATGGAGGATGATGAGATTGGTTATGCAGCTTTGTGGCGACGGTCTGCGGAGTAGGGGCAGAGTCGGCGATGGGCAGGTGTCGTTGAGCACTACATTGATGCCTTTTTGCGGCTCACTCCAGGGGAGGTGTTTTGGCGTCCCTATCGGGACTGTCCAGCCTGGCCTGAGGCTGGAGAGTGGCTCCGACGGGTACGGAGGGAGCGATGGTTGACTGGGCGGCACGGGACGAAGCATGAGTTCTTTCCGTACCGTCGGGTTACACGATAGTTTGGGGTGCGCCAGGGGTTTCCTGGTGAACCCGTAGGCTATCGACGTTGGGGAGATGAGAGGGATTTGGAGCCACCTGTCCTCGTGCCATTGGGTGAGGAGTCGGATGCGGTTATTGAGGTGTTGGATGTGGATGACGTAGGTACTACCACTGAGTATGACTCGTGGTGGGTTTTGCGGCGCTGGAGAGGTGAGGGTCCACTGGGAGGCACGAAGGCGGTAGTGGAGGATGCTGAGGCGGCAGGGGGTGATTGGGGAGGGCCGTTGGATGATGCAGACATGGTGGATGCGGGAGATGAGGATGTGGACTTGGGTGTTCCGGAGCAGCCGAACATGCAGGATGTGGAGGAGCAGTTGGAGCCTGAGCAGGCTACTGTCCCCGCGAGTCCTATGCGTCCGACAGATACGGAGGGGGTGGGGTCGGATGTAGGCGATGAGGTTGCGTGGCTTACAGAGCTGCTACGGATGCGGGATCTGGAGAGGGATCTTCTACGGGCTCAGTTGGCAGAGCGGGATAGAGTTTTGGCGCAGCGTGATGATGCATTGTCTATCTATCATCGGTGGGAGGCAGAGTGGTGTCCGTACCGGATAGACTTGGAGAGGGAGGTCATCCGCCTTGGCGGGTGGCTCCCTGAGCCTTCGATCAGCAGATCTTTTCGACGGACGAGGGATAGTCCGACCGAGCAAGCATCATCCGCATCATCGATGAGGGGGGGTAGCAGGCATGATGCGCGCGCTGCCGCGGGTCCCGGAGGACCCACACCATGGGGGGTAGTTCCCGTCGCACCGATCCTACGTGATCATGGTGGCCGACGCCTTAGGTTGGGTTTTGGATATGATTGCGGGGTCTGAGGACCTGTTTTGTAGCCTGCGGGCATCTTTTTGACGATATATATATATATATATATATATATATATATATATATATACCGGTTTTATTTTTGGATTTGTACATGTGATGATGTGATTGATTTTTGTTATGCATGTTTATTTATTTTGATGAATGCGGATGTTATGACGAATTGAAATGTTTTATATGTCTATGTGATATGCAAATTGAAATGGATGAATGATATTTTTATTTATCTGCTTTTTCTTTGTTGTTTTTGTATTTTCTGATGGTATCATAAGGATGATAAGTAGCGCAGATGGTTTTGGGATGAATGTAAGATTTTCTGAGATTCAGACAGTTTTAACTCACTATCCATAACTGTACTTTATCTTACAGGACTTTTGAACAAGGTACGAATCGACTTGTTTTTTATCAAGCTATTTCACATCCCTGTGTGTGCAATTGAGTTCATTTAGTGGTATTTGTTAGGATACCGCCAGTGCCAGATGGGCTTTCAACCGAACCTGTATTGAGGATCACCTAATTAGCTCCACGAATTCCTTTGTTGTATGTACTAAGATTAATCTGCGTTGTAATCCAGGATGCCATAAGCTAGCTCATCCACATGCAAACATTGATCTGTACACAAGTTAATGTGACAGATATATCGTCATGCGGGAGGTTTACTTCTGTTACCGAGTTGGTATTGAAGCTTGCCTTATGACCTACAGAATGCTGAGAGTTCCAGGGATTCAAGGTCAACTCCCTTCTTTTTTTTTTCAATTGTATTGGGATACTTGCTCTTTTGTAGTGATAAGATCACTGTTTATTTTGATTGATTTTTCTTTTGAGCAAGGGATTGGGGATATGGAGTGATGAAAATCACTGTTGTTTGTGCCTTTTGATGTGTGCACTATAGTTTGTCAAATTTTTGAGTTTTGACATTTTGCAAATTTTTGTGTTTTGCAACTATTGAGAACTTTAGGGATTCTTAGGGAATTGGGTAGGGAGGAAGCTTGTCCTTTTGCCAACTCTCAGCATTCTAGGGGTCATTCGCACAGGGGGATGAGCAAGATAACCGTTTCACTTGTGGTGACCTAGATTATTTTGCAGGTTTCGTCTTTCGTTCACACAATTTTGGGAATTTTAATGTTTGATTTGTGTTGGGATGTTACGTAACAAGGTGTATTTCAAGTATGACTCTACCTTTGTAAAATCCGTTCGACTTGGTACACTACATGGCTAAAGAGGAAAATGATGACCGAATTCATCGAAACTCTTAGTACATTCCCAGACCACTGACCGTAGTGTGGTAAAATTTATGCATGGTGTTTTTATTGATTTTGATGAATTCGATTATGCCTAGAATTGAGATGCAAATCTTTGTTGATTTTGTTGATTTTTGTTGTTTTGTTTTTGTTGAATTTATTGATTTGTTTGACCAAGATATTGCGATAATCCTTGGAGCTTTTTGGGTTGACCAAGAGATTGCGATAATCCTTGGAGCTTTTTGGTGACCAAGAGATTGCGATAATCCTTGGAGCTTTTTGCGTGACCAAGAGATTGCGATAATCCTTGGAGCTTTTTGGGTGACCAAGAGATTGCGATAATCTTTGGAGCTTGTTGGGTGACCAAGAGATTGCGATAATCCTTGGAGCTTTTTGCGTGACCAAGAGATTGCGATAATCCTTGGAGCTTTTTGGGTGACCAAGAGATTGCGATAATCCTTGGAGCTTTTTGGGTGACCAAGAGATTGCGATAATCCTTGGAGCTTTTTGTTTGTTTGTTTTTGTTGATATTTTTTTTTTTTTTTTTTTTTTTTTTTTTTTTTTTTTTTTTTTTTTTTTTTTTTTTTTTTTGGTACATGGCTTTCTTAGATATGAAATGGTCGCAAATGACTGATATTCAAGGGTTCTGTTTCCTTGATACCGTCAAGAGAAGCTAGCCTGTACGTTCCTGGTCCTATTTTGCTATCAATGACATAAGGACCTAGCCAATTTGCCGTGAATTTGTCCCTCATATGGGACGGCAAATTAGAGTTTTGTTGGTTTTCCTTCAGAACCAGATCACCAACCCAAAAGTCTCTTAGGTGAACTTTCATGTTGTAAGCTCTCTTAAGCCGCTCTTGATAGATACGTAAGTGCTCGAGAGCATTAACGCGTCTTTCATCAAGCAACGTAAGCTGGTCTAACCGGGCCTACCGCGTAGTGTCATCATCGATGAATTCCCGCATTGATATGCGGAGGGAAGGAATTTCCAACTCGAGAGGCATTACTGGCTCTGAGCCATACACTAGTGAAAATGGAGTTGCCCCAGTGGGCATCCGAATGCTAGTGCGATAGGCCCAAAGGGCAAGTGGGATTTGTATGTGCCAATCCTTATGACTGTCTGCGACGGTCTTTTTAAGGATGGCGACTAGCATTTTGTTTGACGCCTCTGCTTGCCCATTTGCTTGCGGATAATAGGGTGTTGAAAAGTTGTGCTGAATTTTGTACTTTGTGGTTAAAGCACGCACGTCTTTGTTCTTGAATGATGGCCCATTATCCGAGATTATTTTGGATGGAATACCAAAACGACATATGATGTAATGCAAAATGAACTCCGCTATGCGGGGTCCTGTCGTAGAGGTTAACGGAATTGCTTCCACCCATTTGGTAAAGTATTCTGTGGCCGTTATGATAAACGTGTGACGGCCTGAAGATGCAGGGGAGATCTTTCTGATTAGATCGAGGCCCCACTCGCAAAAATGGCCAAGCAGACTGGACTGTCTGTAGGGCCTGGGAAGGTGCGTGCATCAGATTGGCATGATGTTGACATTTTACACACCTCTTGACATACGCACAACAATCTCGCTCTAAAGATGGCCAATAATAGCCCATGCGAAGAATGCGCTTTGCAATGGCCATACCACTGAAGTGGCCGCCACATGTACCGTCATGCACTTGGGTGATCGCCCAAGTGGACTCTTGTTGGTCCAAGCAACGAAGAAGAATTCCGTCGTAGCTGCGATGATACAAAATGTCTCCTATCAAGACATATTTTGCCGCTTTCTATTTGAATGTTCGTTTTGCGGCTTGCGTCAATCCAAAGGGTAGATTACCTAACTTGAGGTAGTCTCTTATGGGTAAATACCAGTCTCGTTGATCGGATACCTCGACGTTTGAACAGACTAATCCCTTTTGGAGTTCTTCCCTAACAAATGCTGATTGGGATAGAACTTGTAAGAATAGTGTTGTGTTGCTATTAATGGGAGTGGGGGAGAATAAAGACCCCCAGTTGGCATGTTTCAGATAGTCTCGGATTTGAAATAACTTATCCGAAGATGGTTCGATCTGGATCATGTGGATTCCTGGCGTCAAGTCTGAGCTTGCGCGCTCCATCGTGGGTTGCGATAAGGTTTTGACCTGAATGGTTGTTACATCACCGGAAAGGTCTTGCGGGATTAGTGACCCTAAGGAGGCCATTGTGTCCGCAAAACGATTCGATGATCGAGGGAGTGCCTCGATGTCATACCACTCAAGTTTTTCCAGGAATTTATCCACGAGGGCTTTATAGGCCTTCATAACTGGGCATTTGCATTGATATACCCCTTTGACTTGATTGACGATTAACAGTGAATCGCCAAAGATGTTTAATCTTTTGATGTTCATGGCGATTGCTGTCTGAAGACCTAGGAGCAAGGCTTCATATTCGGCATTGTTGTTGGTGCACTGGAAGTTTAATTTAAATGACAGGGGCATTGGAGCGCCCTGCGGTGTGAAGAATACAATTCTTGCGCCACCACCTTGCTCGCATTTAGAACCATCGAAAAATAAGGTTATGTCGGCCTGAGACTCAAGCTCTTCAGAATCTGGCGATTCTAAGACATGGAAGACCTCATCATCGGGTAGTTCTATGACTAGAGGCTGATCGTCTTCAAGAGGAGCCTCTGCTAGTTGATCGGCTATGACTTGTCCTTTTATAGATTTTTGCCCAATAAACTCAATGTCAAATTCCGTCAACAACATGATCCATTTCGCCGTGCGGCTACTATGATAAGTACGACTCATCATGTATCGCAATGGATTCTCCTTAGACACAACATACGTCGTGTTGCTCAGCATGTAGTGGCGTAGCCTTTTGGTAGCAAACACCACTGCCAAGCAGAGTTTTTCAACGTATGCATAGTTAAGTTTGTAACTGACCAGGGTGCGGCTAAGATAGTAAGTAGCCTGTTCTTTGTGAAGTTCATTCTTCTGGGCTAGCATTGCGCCAGTGCCACCTCAGTAGCTGAGATGTATAAGTAGAACGGCACACCTGGTCTAGGCGGTGCCAATACTCGCGGCGAAGCCAAGTATTGTTTGATTTCGTCAAAGGCTGACTGGCACTTGTCATCCCAATGAAATGTGACCCCTTTGTGCAATAGTTTGTTCATTGGTCGGCATTTGTTAGATAATTGCGCTATGAAGCGTTTAATTGACGTGACCTTTCCTTGCAGACTTCTGAGCTGCTTGATAGTGGTTGGGGGAGCCATTTCAAGGATTGCCTTGACTTTGTTTGGGTCCACTTCGATGCCTCTTTTGGAGACTATAAAACCCAAGAGTTTTCCGGATGTGACGCCGAACACGCACTTCTTGGGATTCAGCTCGACCTTATGCTCTATGAGGTGATCGAGAATCTTGCTTAAGTCACCGAGATGATCTGAGCGCAAGATAGACTTGGCTAACAAATCATCCATGTAATCTTCCAAATTTTTGTGCATGTAATCATGGAATATATATGTCATAGCACGTTGGTATGTAGCGCCAGCATTTTTAAGGCCAAAAGGCATGACCTTATAACAAAATGTCCCCCAAGGCGTTGTGAATGCCGTTTTGAGTTGGTCTTCAGGATTGATACGAATTTGATTGTATCCCGAGAAACCGTCCATTAGGGAGAGCATTTCGTGACCTGCTGTAGCGTCTACCAATGCGTCAATGCTTGGCAAGGGGAAATCATCCTTAGGACTCGCTTTGTTTAGGTCTCAAAAGTCGGTGCATATGCGAATCCTTCCCTTCGGGCTTCTTGACGGGAACCATGTTGGACAACCATGGCGGATAATCCACGCAGATGACAAATTGTGCATCCAACAGCTTTTGCAATTCATCTTTGACCATCAAGGCCACTGTTGGGTGCATTTTTCTCAGTTTTTGCTTTACTGGCTTGATTTTCGGATCAAGCGTTAAATTGTGCATGACTAGTTATGGGTCTAGTCCCGGCATATCTTTGTATGACCATGCAAAAACCTCCTTCTTTTCTTTAAGAAGGGCAATGTAATCGGCTTGCTCTTTGGGGGAAAGGCTTACCCTCAGCCTTGAGAATCCTTGGATTCATTGGATCCGTGCCGATGTCTCACGCTGCCGTCTCTTCGACTGACATGTGAGATCCATCCTCCAACTGATGTGGAGTTGGGATTAAATGGATATCATCAACTGAGTTAAGATATGCGTTTGGGACCTAGGGTCCCTCTTCAGCTTAAAAAATATCTTGAGTTGTCCTTGGGGTAAAATGAAGCATTTCACCGAAATGCCGATACTCGATGGTGACAATGGTGAATTGATGCGATCCCGCTCAATGGCATCCATGTTTAGATGCAATGACCGAGATGGATCGGTCGGATTGCGGATGGGTGTGGTCAAATCAATGGAGATCATGTGGATGGAATGAATTTGGTCTCCAGAACCACGGGTGTGACGACTTGATTCTTTCAGATGTTCCCTATAATCTGGATCTGGCTCTACGGGAACATGCATGAATGGATCCTCTCTAGGTGCAAATTCGTCTCTATGTGCGAAAAGGAAGGCGGGGTCTTCCCTTGGTACTGTTGTCCTAATGGGATCTTGAGGTGGATGATGCTCATCTTGAATTTGGAGCCATAGGCCTAACACTTGGTCCCACCTCGCTGGGTCTACATGCCATTCATGTCCTAACCGTATACCCATTTGTCCCATTAGATCTTCATGGGTTAGAGCGCGGTGATGTCATCGCGCATGTCTGAGATAGTCCATCTCAGTCTCGTCTTCTGAATCACTTTCATAGATCCAAAATTGTTCATCCTCTTCAGCATCTGTTGCTTTCGACATTGAGGACTCTTCCTGTTCCAGTGAATTAATCTGGTCCCATTGCAGTTGTTCCACTCTCAGTGGAGGGACTTGATTCTTTTGAGACTCGTGTTATTTCGTCCGGAACCTCTAAGGGGAACAGTTTCAAAAAATGTCCGGAAGCTGTTGTTGTTCTCTTTGATGACTGTTCTCTGAACTTTCACCTCTCTCTAGCAAAGGAGAGGGATTATTGCTATTTCCAGGGGTGTTTGTAAACCATGGGAGATAATCCCCCAATGTGTATTCTGTGTTTGGATTGGCATACGGGTCTTGTGCCAATCCCCCCCTGTCGCCTATTTCTAGGCCTTGCATGTTTTCAACCAAGATGTCTAATGGCAGGGGATGGCTGAATCCTACCCCTGACTTGTCATATGGCATCTGATACCTTGGTTGGCAAAGGATCCGCATCCCTTGCTCATATCTGCCTAGCCCATACCCATGCCAATTGCATTGTTTGAGATATTTTAGGGCAAATTCTGGGTTCGACAGATAGTTGATGTTTTCGACAAAAGGCTCTTCATCTGTTTCCTTTTGTTCGCATGGTTCAGAACCATGATCAAGGCCCCCATACACAAAATTTTTTTGGTTCGGTGGGTAGCCTAGAGGGACGATTGTTCCAATGGGAAGGCGAGGTCTTCCCATGTCTTGTACTGACTCCAGTGTGGGGGTTGCCACAACATTTTGCACTATGTATTCTCCCAGGCCTCAGACTCGGCCATCTCAACAAGTGATTGTTGAGGATTGGGTAGGAGGAAACGGTAGTCCTTCCTGAGTCCATTCCATGTTTGGTAGTTCAGGAATCTTGGTTTCCGTTACGTTGGGTGCTTCCTCTGTTGATATTGCTGAGATCGTGGGCAACCCCTCTTCTAGAGGCTTAACCTCTTCCATGATTTGCTTTACCTTGTCCTTCTATTGGACCACGATAGGTGGCGTTGATGATGAAGGAGCCGATGATGAAGTCTCACCTGGCTGGGATTTTGCTTTATTTGCCACTAGTGGTGCCTGCGGTATCGGACTCTGTTTAGATGGATTTAATTGAAAATCCAAATGCGTTGATGGGAGGGTCGATTGAGGTATGAATTGTACCACATTGCAATACTTGAAGGGCTCTAAGTCCATTGGGACTACATGTATTTGCCCTTCATAGGCATACTTCAAGCACTCGTGTGCGATCGAGGGGACACACTTCATGTCCCCCGATCCAAGGCCGCCCTAGCAGTATGTTATAAGCCATTTCGCCTTCCAGCACATGGCACAAGTGTGGGTATTGACTTTTGTCCTACCTGTATAGGCAAAACAACCATGCCGATCGTCGAGCAAATTGCATCGTTAAAAGCTCGCAGTGTGTACGTGGAAGCTGTGATGTGAGAGGTCGGCGGCTTCAAATGCTTCAAGGCTGCAGATGGTTATAATGTTATCGGACGAGCCAGTATCTATCAGCACTCTCTTGTACGGGATCCCGTTGACCCGTGCGATAACGTGCAGGGGTGGATCCGGCATGTCATTGGATATCGTTTTGATCTCGTCTTCTCTGAATGTGATGAAAGGCTCCGTACATTGTTTCACATGTCCCACGAAGGCGTTGAAAGAATTTGCTTCATGGGGTTGTACTTCAATGGCTTTTAAAATGTCCATAAGAGCTTCTCTATGGGGAGCTGATTATTGAATAAGCTCGTAGATGGACAGCCTAGTCGACGTGGTCCGCAAACTCTGCGTACATTTGGTTTGTATCGTGACCTCAGGTCTAGGCGGAGGTAACTGTGTTGGGTGTTGTTGAGGCTGCGATGTCGACGGAACTTCCCTCGCAGGTACCTCGGGGGCAACTGCTGGGTATTTTTTGTTCCTTGTTACAATGCTAATCATTCCCACAAATCCTTGCGTGGGAAGATCTTGTCGCACCTCATTTATTTGGAGTGGTTTTGTCTGCGCCTCGTGGGCAGGCAAGGGGTCCTTGAATACCCCCATTTGTTGGTTGTTAGGTGCGATGGGGTTGTCCACGACCAATGTTCGATTGTCGATCAAATCCTGGACTAGTTATTTGAATTTCCAGCACCCATTTAGGTCATGTCCTCTGCGTCTATGAAATCTGCAATACAATTCCTCCCTATACCCCCTAGGCTTGGGAACGTTAGGGTCAAAATTTTGGATTTCTGGCAGAGTAACTAGATTCGCCGCTGACAAGCGGTCAAATAAGGAGTCCCTAGACTCCGCATACGGGGTGAATTTTCGCCTAGGGCGACGCTGCTGATACTGTTCCTGTCTCCTGTTATCTCTTTCGTAAGCAGGAGGCACTGCCTGGTAGTTAGCCTTTTGAGGCTGCATTTCTTGCACAGGCACGGGGACATTTATCACAACTTGGTTGATTGCAGCGTGTTGTGGTTGCGTTGTCCTAGTTTTAGTGGTTTTATTGCACTCTTTCTTCTTAGGCTTGGCAATTGCGCCTTCGCCTATCTTAATCTCTTCTATGACTCTGGCTTGCGCCAAATATTCTTCTAAGTTGTCGTATTGTCGCAGCAACAATAGACCGGAGAT
The DNA here is from genome assembly GCA_028583015.1 of Wollemia nobilis. Taxonomy (NCBI): domain Eukaryota; kingdom Viridiplantae; phylum Streptophyta; class Pinopsida; order Araucariales; family Araucariaceae; genus Wollemia; species Wollemia nobilis. The sequence continues at coordinate 3,732,864 of JAQPPZ010017084.1, read as the reverse complement.
TGATTTTAAACAACTTTTCGCGAACATTTGCGTGAGGTCCGACATGGGAGGACGGTAGGGTAACTTAGAAAGCAAAGCTCTCCATCGGTTCCCGTACGCTGCCATTGTTTCCTCCTCAAATTGTTTAAGGCTAGCAAGATCACTAAGTGATGCCTTCTTCCTTGTGTTGAAGGCGAAACGTTCAAGAAACGCATCTACTAGCTGATCTAAGCTGCTTATGCTGTGTTTGGGTAGCTGTGTGAACCAATCCGAGGCAGGGCCTGCGAATGTGGTTATGAATGTTCTAAGCAATAATGCGTCGTTATCTTGAATGCCGAAGCATTGGCTTAGAAACCGTGTAAAATGTTCCTGTGTGTCCTCTTCACCTTTAAAAACTGCCAATTGAGGCAACTTAAAGTGTTTGGGGTAAAGAGGTGTAGGCACTGAGGGATGCACCATATTATTGCGGAGTAGACGTAATGTGGGTTTTTGATGCCCAGTAGCTTTTGTCTCCACCGACTCTAAACGCTCCAATAGCGCTTGGTATGCATCGAAAGATTTTATTTCTTCCTCTCTTGTTCGCTCTTGTTGCAAGTTACGATAAACTGGAGGCCTATGGAGGGGTGGCCGAATGGCATCCTTCCTGCCTTGATGGGGAGTTTCGATATACTCCTCTTCTGGTTCATACTCCTCGTAAAATTCTTGAGGAGTCTCAGGGTGAAACCTATGACCCTGATCAAGTTCTTGCTGAAGGTACCCATCATTGTTTCGGGGAGTTGCCTCCCTCTCGAATCTATGGGGTCTTGGAGGCAGAGCTTGACGAGGTCATGGAGACCTGTCTTGCGCCAATGGATTACGCCTCTCATACTGTTTAGCTCTTTGGATGCGAGGGGTTGGCCCCCTCTCAGGTATTTCATAGCGTAACTCATCCGCTTCGCGTTGCATGCGTTCTTTATCCAAGCGGTATTGATACTCTATCTCTTGCTGACTTTGTTTAAGCCGCATGATTTGGGCTTGACGGGTGGTATATCTGGCGACAGCCGGATCAATTTGTTCTACCCTATTTTGTTCAGAAGGTTCAAATGTTCCTCCTATGGGTTTACCTCGATTTTGATGCTCTAAAATCTCAAGGGGTCGCTTCCCTCTATCGAGGTAGGTAGTATGTGCTCGAGGTTCTGGCCTCAAGGTGATCATGATATCCTGCTGGTGCGGAAATGCAAGGTTCTCGCATTGTTTGTTGCTCTCGAGGAATGCGATGGTTTTCCTCATACTCCCTTTCATGGGTGTAAATGGGATGAGCGGAGTTAGGTCGCCCTATGTAAGGAGCCCTGCGCTCCGGATTTGGTCTCTCTGTTCTGATGATAGGTAAAGAAGGGACTCCATATCCACGTTGCCCCTCCAAATGAACAGTGTGCTTGTTTAGCGCTTCATCGCACGGTGGCCACTCATGCCTACCTTCAAGAGGTGATTCTCTATTTATGTCAAAGTCTACATGTAAGGCATCTTCCCGAAAGGGGCTGCTTTGAATAGGCATACCCCACCGAGGATTCTGAATTGGATTCTTTTGTAGGTTTGACCTATAAGGCGGTATGACCAAATCCTCAGGACTAAAGTGAAGGCGACTTGTGCTTGCTTTTTGTGTACCTTCCGGAGCTTCCGCCCTTGATTGGGCTTGACTGCGGGTGTACACCATTGCGGTGCTTCTATGCTATCTAAATAAATTTTTATCTCGTTTTTATGTTTTTTTTTTTTTTGTCTACACTAAGCAGAATTAAACACACACATTCACAAGACCGTGATTATCTCTTTTAAGGATTCTTGGTGTGCCCTAGACTGGTTTAGTGCATTTTGATGTTTTGTTTTGTTTTTGTAGATTTTGTAGAACGTTTAAATGCATCATGTAGGCTCTTATAACTCCAAAAAGGTTGCCCCTTCAATATACCAACCAGGCCGATATACCAACCTCTCTATATACCCGCCCTTACGAGAGGGAGACTATAGGTACGTGAGAGCAGAAGGTACATGGTATGTAGGTGGTATGGAAGGGGGATTGTCCTGTTAATGGCACCTACCATAGAAAACTTATCCTCGTGCGCATGGGAATCACCCCAGCTACGCTCGGTCTGTCTTCGTCAGGATTTACGCCTAACAACAGTTGACAATCGGGAAATGGATGCAAATCAATCCAAGGCGGTGATTAAATCCACCAATGGTCTTGATCAAGGGCTGAGGTCTTACGACCAGCTCCTTGGTTTAAATTTGTTTCGTGATGTGTGTGGGATTCGTTTTATCCAACAAAATGAAACTAGCATACATGACTTTTCCTAATGCAATGCAAGATTAAATGAAAACAATTAACGAAATAGAAACAAAAACAGAAAAATATAACAGAGATCATGAAAATCCCTACCTCTTCTCTGCCTGCTCCTTTTGTCTCTAAATTTCTGCTCTGAAAATCCGCAGACAGGAATTCGTCCCTCTGGGAGACGAATTGCAGAACAGAATTCGTCCCACCTAGAGACGAATTTGAATTCGTCTCAGGGTCAGACAAATTGCAGAAAAGGATTCGTCCCTGTCAGAGACGAATAGCAGTCTGCAACAAAAAAAGATGTACCTGTCAAGCACAAACACAAAACTCTAATCAGTTTCTGTGATTTCAAAAACCAAGGAACAGAGTCCCACTGTGATTGCCACTAAAAGCACGAGATTCCGGTCAAAGGAAACACCAAGTGCGATTGCATTCAAAGTTAAGCACGCTTAAGTCCTAGAAATATAAATTACATGAAACGAAAAAGAGACACATTGGAAGAGATGCAATAAGATAAAGAAAAACACAGCCCTTTCATTAATTTCCTTCGATCTCTATTACAATAATGCCTCCTCCCTTTTCAGGGGCTAGGAGCGCAAATAGGGTTTGATTACAATCGCTGAATGATTCCTCCTTCCGCGTGCCCATGATTGCAATGGGCGGGCCAAGATGATGCCACCGCTGATGTCGATCAGTTCTTCGCCTCTGCTGCTTCTCCTGCAAACAAAGAAATGATCAAGACGTTACTAGCACCTGTTGCAAATGAAAAGCATTATCTCTCTAAAACTAACAAAATATGCATACGAATATTTGCCTGAAACCATGAAAACAGTGAATCCAAATTGCTTCAAAACCTGAAAGAAGATAATAAAAGTTACCAGAAGGCCATCGCCACCGAGGCAGCTGGCCAATCCACCTTAAACTAGAATTCGTCCCCGGGCGGGACGAGTCTCGATCGTAATTCGTCCCTGGGTGGGACGAATTCTTCTGAGTAGGAGAAACCGACCTACTGCTGCTCCAATGTCGGATCCCGGGACCTGCAAAACTCCTAAAAATAGGGGGGTTAGGTAATTGGGGCCATTTTGGGACGACCCAGATGGTCGGATTTTCCCAATTTGGCCTCCACCCTCGAGAATTTGACCTTGACACCTGCAAGTTAGTGAAACGACAAAGCAATACAAAACACCCTAAACTCTGACCAAAAGCTACAAAATTGCAATTATAGACTAATCAGACCTAGTAACACAGAATGCAATCTAAAAAATAATCTAAAGTGCTCAAAAACTAAGATTAGGACTTAGGAGGTGCGGGGGTGCCCAAGTGGGCCTCCCACCGTTGGCCCTCGATTTTGGAGCCAATCCACCAAGGATGGGCCCAAAACCTTTTAGGATTGGGGGTCGGCGAATTGGTAGGTTCAGATGTCCATGCATCGGATTTGAGTAAGGTTCGAGCTTCCAAAGGCCACCCAACAACCTCCCTTGCAAAAGAGATTGATGGATGTAGGAAGGTGAACAAAGGGGGATGCAAGTGAGTCTTCAATTCGGTAGCACTTCGTTGCTTGAACACTCCTTCAACCTGTCTATTTTGGGTGAGAAAAGTCCCACCTTTTATAGACCCAAGGGGTCTCTTTTGGGATGGAAGCACCAATGCCAAGTGTTGGCCATAGGCGCCATGTGGCAGTCTTGTCTTCCCATGAGGGAGGGGAGTCCTTCATTGACTTGAACTTTGATAAATGCTTCTTGTAACGACTCCTCTAACGACCCTCTCGTCCACTTACACATGCGTGCAAGGCAGGAGCCCTTAACCGACTCGTTCGGGCTGCCACTTGGCACCATTTGCCTTTTTGCCCGTTAAGCTTGGAATTCGTCCCACCCAGGGACGGATTCAAAATTTGTCCTGGGGTGGGACGGATTCTATTTTGAATTTGTCCCTGGGTGAGACGAATACTGGGCAAAGTGTCCAAGTGTGCCAAATTGCTTCTTGACCTCACAAAATTGCTATGAAAGTGGTTAAGACCACTGTTTAACCTCTGAGGGCTGCCCCTGGGGCTGTGTTAGTCAAAGCAATCAGTGTTTGCAGTCACATAATCGGATTGGTGCTGTTTTGGTGTCTACACTACCTCCTTGGGTCTTACCCGAAAGTGGCATCCCTCTTGGGATATTTTCCACAAATTAAAAAAATAGGAAATAATTTATCCATAGAGAAAATATATATAGCAACAATCTCAACATGTTTTCAAAAGTGTGGTTCAAAATATTTTAGAGTATTCATATAAGATCTAATTCCTTATTTTTAGACATTATGATAATAGTAACATCATTCAAATTTCATATAATCCTATCATTAATGTATGATTTGATTCAATAGGAAATAATATAACTACAATTACATATTTTTTTATGATTGTGAGAAAAGTATGTTATTATATTATATAGATAATTAGAAGCAAATCATTAAGTAATAAGGAAAAAAAGATAACCCAAGTTCAAACCTAGTACCTATATTTTATTCTAACATTTTTTAACCAATTCCTTAAAAGAATAAATAAATAATGGAGTGATATTATCACAACCAATTAGATTTCTCAACATTTAAGGAGAAGATCAAGGATAAAATCTTGCCAAGCCATACATGGATAATATCAAAGATTTATTGTAATACCACTATGTGAGTGATGATATAATACGAATAATTTCATTTCAATTGAAAAACAAATAAATAAATAATAATGACAAAATTAATATTAGGTTCACATTTCCTTTAGAGATTGGAGTGGAGAGTACCATGGGATATTAAATGAAAATATAACTAGAATAAAGTATACAACTTAAAGTTAGTTTTAACTAGAAATTTTAAAGTAGGAGTTTATTGAAGATGGAGTTTGCAATATTATGGAAGTAGGAGTTCATAATATCATAACTTGATAGTCAATCAACACAGGAGTGGTAGTAGCATCAACATTAGTGTGGTTTAAATTTTTCAAGGGAGGAGCATTGAGCAAGCAGATTACCTCTCAGTTAAAGTCGGTAGCGAACGCAATCTAGCTAGAGTAGCCTATAGCGAGGGTTAACATGATCTAGGAGTGAGAACAGTCGATAGTGAGTGCGAACATGATCTAGGAGTGAGTACATCTAGTAGTGAGTGTAAGCATGAGTTGCGAGTGAGTGTAGGCAGCAGTGAGTGCAAAAAAATTAGGTAACATGGAAATAAAGTCATTTGTAAAAGTGTTTAATGAAAGTATGAATAACCAAGTCAAAAGTTTGGATTCCCTACCTAGCAATGAGAAGAAGAGAGAATCTATGGAAAACCCAGTCTAGGTAGCATATTCTACGCCATAAGTGATTATAAAGGATGAGATGATTGATCATGATATAATGATACTTAAAACTAGAGAGTTAATTTGTATATTTAATGGATATTGGCCAGGTTTTTCTGAGATTCAAAATTGGATTAAGTAGAAATGGGGATTGAATTCAAATTACTCTATGACTTTTCTTCCAAAAGAACTTTTTCTCATTATTTTCTCTAGTTCAGAAAAAAGGGATAAAATAATGGATGGAGGCCCATGGTTAAGTGAAAGAAATGTATAATTTTTAAGACCTTGAAGTGAGAATTTTTTTGTGGATACAAAAACTATAAAAAGGCTTCCTGTATGGATTATGTTTTCTGGACTTCCTTATCAACTTATCAATAAGGAGGTTTTGAAGAATATTGGTAATACCCTAGGTGAATTCATCCAGGATGGACCAACTACTAAGGAGAGAAGGCATGTTGTATACACTCGAATATGTGTTTCCATGGATATTTATAATCCTTTACCGTAGTCGATTAGGATTAAATCTAAATCAAGAGAATGGGATCAACTAGTGGATTATGAAAATATTGCATTCCAATGTCATAAATGTCATGAAACTGGGCACATGACAAGATACTGCAAAGTAAAAATGGAGGAAGAGATGGATTTTTTTGGACATGAGGGTAGTTTCAATTTGAAACAAGGAGACCATATCACACAAGAATCTAGGTCAAATCAAGGATTTTCCACTCCTAAGAAAGTGGCTAGAAAAATCCCTCTACATCATCAGATGGTGAATGCCATTACAGTTCACTCCAATTATTTATTAGAAGGAAATAATGATATGGGAGATGAGAAAGTGCAATGCGTAAGTTCAAATATAAAAGGAGCTAAAGGTGCAAAGGAAGAGGGAAAGATAAATTTTAATATAAAGGAAGATGAGGAGACAAAATTTATAGAAAATGATGTGAAGGAGGTCAATCTTAATCCAAGTAAATCACCATTACTATCCTCAAGTAGCTTAAAATATTTTTCTTCCAAAAAAATGAAAGTAATACGAAGTGTATTCCTTGCACTTTAGGATTTCAAGAGCAGTTTAGTAAAGAAAACCTTGTAGAGGATATCCAAGGAAATTTAGGTATTTCAGTACAACATAAGAAAGTGATGACTATGGATGATCATCTATGCAGTTTAGAGTTTTCAAGGTAACATAAAGAAGAAAATGTTATTGAGGCTATTCCTTGCACTTTTGACTCTTTAGGGCAACATAAATCTTTAGCAGACAAGTCCCATTTTTAGCAATATGAAAAATGGAAGAGATTGATGAATATGAGAGTGGTGGTAAGAATGGAAGAAGGAGAGGAAGGCTATCACAAAAATAAAATAGAGAAAAAGAAACTCAAAAGAATATTGATTTGGGAAGCAAAATACAAATATCATAGGTGCTAACAAGAAGTGGGTTCAAACCCACTAATACAAATAAAAAAATTTGATGATGAAAATGATATCATGTAATATTAGGGGTATGAATAAAATCCTAAAAAAAGAGTTAAATAATTAATAGGTTGTTATAGCTTAGATTTTATTTTGATACAAGAAATAAAATTATGCAGTGAGGAATGTAAGGATTCTTTTAAGAAGATTTAGAGGATAGGTGATTGTTTAGCACTTTCTTCTATGAGATCTTCAAACAATATTGCAATAATATGGGATAAATGCAAATGGGATGGATAACTATTAGAAGCAAAAAGTAATTGGGTTGTTGGATTATTTTGCAGGAAAAAGGAAAACATAAAAGTTGAGGTTATAAATGTATATGCTCCAACTATAGTTACTCCTCATGAAAGATATTGGAAGGACCTTAGTATATTATTGTCAAATACAATGATGATTCATTGTGATATATGGATTCTTAGGGGTGATTTTAATAATGTTATATCTCCTTTGGAAAAGAATGGTGGCATTCCAAGATGGTCGAAATCAATGCATATTTTTGCTTCACTTGTCAATTCAAATAACCTTTGGGATGTTAGTCCCTCAATATTTCAATACACATTGGATAATAGATGCATTGCAAAAAATCATATAGCAAAAATATTAGATAGATTTTTGTTATCCAATAAATGGTTGCAAAAAAAATATACAATGTCTTCATATATTTTATTGCAAGCAGGATCATATCACAAACCTATTATTTTGACTTGTGAGTCACCTAACAATGGTCATCCAAATCCATTTCACTTCCATTCTATGTGGTTCCAAGACCCTGATTTTTTCCAGATGGTTATGTTATGGTGGGATGAGTCAAAATTTGAAGAATCATGTATGTACAGGTTTGTTCAAAAGTTGAAATATTTAAAGGAGCAAATAAAGATATGAAATGTTAAATATTTTGGTAACATTTTTAAATAAAAAATAAAATAAATTGAATCCAAACTCAAACATTTACAAGAGATAGTAGAAATTAATGGAATGGATGAGGATTCTTATGTGAAAGAAAAACTAGTACTTTTTGATTATCATAATGCATTGAAGAAGGAGGATTCATATTGGTTCAAAAAATCTAGAGAGAAATGACCCAAGGAAGGAGATAGAAATATTAAAAAATTTCATGATACAACACAAACAAATTTTTCTATTTGTCATATTAAAAATTTTATAACTCTAGATGGAAGAAATATTGAGGATGAAGAAGATATAAGGAAGGAAGCAATAAATTATTCCAAAAATATTTTGTCATATTCTAGGAAATATAAGGAGGCACAAGAAAAACTTTTGCAAAATATTCCATCACTTATCACTCAATGCAGGGTTATGCGTAAAAGGGTCAACCCCAAAATGTATTTATAAAATTTTGGCAAATCAGTTTCAAAATCTAGGTGAATAGTGTCCATACGCATGTATAAGGTTAACTATTATTATGGGTAATGTTGGAAATTTAAACTTAAAATGGTCATATTTTTATAAAATTGGGGTGAATCAACCCCCCAAAAAACATTGCGCCCAAATTTTTTTGGCTAATGGGCCTTGGTCAAGGATCCAAAATATTAGCCAATTCCAAATTTTGAAAATCCTAATTTTAGCCAATTGGCTATAAATAGTCGCTATGCATAACCCTAACTCAAGGACAAAATGAAAGCTTGATGAAGAAGATTTCTATGGAGGAGCTCCATGATTCTTGTAATTTTTTTCAAAATTTTTGGAATTTTTTGAAGAATGATATGTTAGATGCAGTTGAAGAGGCTTGAAAAATAAAGGATATAATAAGTGATATCAATGCTACTTTTATTACCTTGGTTCCTAAGAAATATGACAAAATATTTTGATAGCTTTTTTCCAATTAGCCTTTGTAATATGATTTATAAAATCATTTCAAAAATTATGGTAAACGGGTTAAAGGGCATTCTAGGGTGTCTTATATCAGAGGAACAATGTGACTTTGTTCAAGGTAAATAAATTCTTAATGATATAATTATTGCACAACATACAATACATTCTCTTCATTCTATGAAAAAATAGGTATGCTTTTGAAATTAAATATGAACAAAGCATATGATAGGATTTCCTAGAATTTTTTACATGCTATTCTCAGAAAGTTTAGCTTTGATTATAGTTGGTGTGAGTGAATTAAATATTGTTATAGCACTGCAAAAGTTTTTGTTTTGATCAATGGTTCTCCTATTGGGTACTTCAAACCATCTTTTGGACTTCATCAAGGTGATCCTCTTTCTCCTTATCTAGTCATTATTCTAGTAGAATCGTTAGGGATAGCATTTTAAAAGACAAAAATGGAAGGAAAAATCAAGGATATTCAAGTTGTAAAAAATGGTCCCTTTGAATCCCATATCCAATTTGTTGATGATACTTTTCTTTTGGGCCATCCCTAAGTCAGTGATGCCATGGAGTTCAAATCAATATTATCATGTTATGATAAGGCTACTGGATAGTTGGTAAATACTTAAAAATCCAAGATATTTTTTATTAATACTACCCTAGATTTACAAAAAATTATAGTGAATATTTTAGGATTCAAAATTGAAAATTTTCCATCAACCTATTTGGGTATTCCTTTGTCTAATAAATGGAATAAAAAGGAGATTTGGATATATTTTTTGAATATAATGAAATCTTGATTGGTAAGTTAGAAAGGTAAGTTCTTAACCATGGTAGGAAGGCTAAAACTCATAAAGACTACATTACAATCCATTCCTATTTATATGATGTCACTTTTAAGACTGCCAATAGTTATTGGAACAAAAATGAATAAAATTCAAAGAGACTTTCTATGGAAAGGTTGTGAGGAAAAATTTATGTTTCCTCTTTGTAAGTGGGATGGGGTTTGCAAAGGAAAGAAAATTGGAGGAGCAGATTTATAAAATTGCAGACTTATGAATTTAGCTTTAGGAGCAAAGCTTGGATGGAGACTATTCAGAGACCAAAAAAAGAATTGGGCAAAAATATTACTTCAAAAATATATAGGTTCTCTTGATGCAATGAAATTATTTAGGAAAATAACTCTACCCAAAGGATCATCAACATGGAACTTCATATCAGAGATTTTGCATTTGATAAAGAAACATATTAGATGGTCAGTCAATGAGGGGAGTTATGCAAATTTTTGGTCTGATGCTTGGTTGAAGTCTTATCCTCTTATCTCTGACTCAAAATGGAAACCATTGGCTCAAGCGTGCGTAGCATGTAAAGGTCCAAAGGTTAAATATTATATTATTATGAGCAAAAAATTTAGAACATGGATTTCTTTTAGTAACCTGGTTGAAGGAGAGGAACTCAAACAAATTGCAAATGAACTTCAAAATATGCTTTGAGAGTTTTATTTTCCAATTTTTTCATGAAATGATGAGTTTGTTTGGAATTTATCAAAGGATGGTGGATACTCAGTCAAATTGGGATATGAGGATTTAGAACAATCAAAATTTCCTTCTCCTATTGATTTTTCTTGGAAAAAAGTTTAGTCATTAGAGGGTCTCCCTAACGCCTCAACATTTCTTTGGTTAGCAATTCAATGTAAGATTCTTACCGGAGAGGGTCTACAAAGAAGAGGATATTATGGACCCTTCAGATGTCCCTTATGTGAGAAGGATGTAGAGACGTCAGACCACTTAATTCTTCATTATCCGTTTGTTCACACCATTTGGGATTATTTTTTTAAAATATGAAATCATATTGGGTAGCTCCATCAACATTGAAAGCGTTTATAAAATGTTGGATAAATTATAATAAAGCTAAAGCATTAGGTATTCTTTGGAGGATTGGACCTACCATTATTTTTTGGAATTTCTAAAGCATTAGGTATTCTTGGGAGGATTGGCCCTACCATTATTTTTTGGAATTTATGGCTTGAAAGGAATAATAGAACTTTTAAAAATAAATATCAAAATCATGTCCAAGTTTGTAACCGTATTAGTGTCTCTCTCATCCATCATGGGAAGTCTCAATTGCAAAAAAAAGAAAAAGAGGTGCTAATAAGTTGACTACAGGATTTGCACATACATGGAAGAATCATATGCGATAACATAATTAAAACAAAGGATATCCTTCGATCTATGGTAAAATGGAAATGTCCAAAAATTGGGTTTATCAAAATTAATTTTAATGGTACTTCTAAAGGAAATCCGAGATAAGTTGGTGGAGGTGGTGTTTTTAGAAATAGTGAAGGCAAAATTCTCATCACTTATTCGAATCATATGGAACTTTAACTAACAACTATGCAGAGGCTAGGGCACTTCTTAGAGGGATTAAAATTGCAACAAAAAAAGGATGGAACTATATTTCAATTGAGGGGGACTCACAAATTATTATCAATGCTATTAACAAAAATGGATGTAAGAACTGGATAATTAATAGTATTATTGTTGGTGTTCATTATCTATTGATAGAGAAAATCTCCTAGTAGTGTGAGCATATTTATAGATAAGGAAATCAAGTAGCAGATAAATTAGTGAATTATAGTGTTGATCTTCATCTCGGTGAATTCCAAATTTTAAAAGGCAACTGGGCCAAGTGAGATTTTATGCGACACTTTGAGAAAGTTGAAAAATATATTAATAGAAAAAAATCATGATAAAAATGTATGCTTCAGCAAATATAATATTTTTATATTATGATGGGAGTAGCCCCAATAAAAAAAAGACATATAAAAATAATAACAAAATTATACTTAATAGAAAAAATATATATATTCAAACAACAAAAGACATAATTATATTCACTCGAGGGCACATTCATCGTCCTACATGTTCTGTCTCATGGCATTTAAAAAACCATTGAAGTTGATGGATGACGAATCACGCGTCTTCACAGCATTCACTGCAAATTCCTTCAATTTCGTTGCCCTCTGCCTAATCTCATCACCTCCAGTCATTAATGTCCGCACGCACTCCTCAATCTCTACCTTTTCCACGATTCCGTCTTCAGTTATCTTCAAAGCCAACCCGATTTTCCAAACATGCACAACATATGCACAGTTGAGAAACTGGTCTGCCACACAAGGCCGACACAGCATCGGCACGCCCGCTGTTATGCTCTCCAACGTCGAATTCCATCCACAGTGTGTCACAAAACAACCCACCGCCGGATGAGATAACACACTCTTCTGAGGAGCCCAGTGTAACATGCAACCCCTATCTCTAATTCGCTCTGAATATTCCCCGGGAATGTAAGCCTCCACGCCTCGCACAACCCAGAGAAAGGGTCTCCCAGTTGCCTCCAGGCCCAGGGCCAAGTGCTCCACTTCTTTTTCCTTCAACACGATACTGCTCCCGAACGACACATAAATTACAAACCTCAAACACTGCCTATCTAACCAACGCAAACACTCTTCTTTCTCTGTGATGGCGTCCCGCATGTCTGGAGGGATCAAAGGGCCTACCGGACAAATACCGGCCTCCTTGGGGAACATGTTGATTATCGGAGCTTCCAGACCGTGGACAGAGTTGCACAAAATCGAACGAAGCTGCCGGAATCTGTCGATGCTGCGTAGCCAGAACTGGAAACGAAACTCTTTGTCTGATTTGCTTCCAATTAGCCATGGAAGATTGGCAGAACACAGACTCGGCATGGAGGGCAGATACTTGACCTTTTCATTTTCCTCTGGAATGCCTGCATCAACCAAAGAAGACAGACAATATCGCATGAGAAACAGAGAATAGATATTTAAATATACCACCCACTATGATACTCTTAAGAACCCTACCATTTTTGGGTATGATTCCCTTGGATGTCAAGGTTGGCATGTGATAGATAATGGCATATGCAGCGATAAGCCCAGGCCAGAAACCGGCAGTTTGAATGTGAAAGTTACTGGCAACGTCGAGTGCCCACGATGCAAAGAAGTCAGCGATGAGGCACGTGACCTTGTGCTCTTCCATGGCGTTAATGTGGTGGATGAGGGTGTGGAGCACAGGTCCCATGCTATTCTCTGTCACACGAGCCAGCATTGCAAAATCGGCTCTCTTATCGTCCTCCGGGAGGCCATCAGGGATGGCTCTCAAACGAATCCTGTCCCCGCCTTCACCAATACATTTGTGGGCATGAGTGATTCGAGAATGATTATAATGCGTGGTTATGAAAGTGACAATGAAGCCATGAGAGGCGAGCTTTTGTGCGAGATGAAGCATGGGATTAATGTGACCTTGCACGGGAAAAGGAACAACAACAGCATGAGGCTTGCGGCTGCTGGCCATCTTCTCGTTCGCTCATACTTCACACATCTGAAGTTTCAGTAGACTAATTATATATAGACGGGCTCCAAGAATTGCTGCAGCATCCAGCTTAGTCGAGGCACTATTCCAAGGACAAACTGGAGTGTGGCTGTGTCTTATTCCTTGCTTTAAAAAGCTATATTATAATCATGGTGGCTGAGTGGGATTTGAAAGGTCGCTCTGCATAAATGGACTCCGATCTTTCTGAAAAATATATTCTCCTTTGTTAAAAGAAAATTCATATTCTTTTAGTGGCTTTTGGATTCACGAAATAGAGACAACATGCGTCCCATCTTCCTTTATACCAGTTTTCTCCACTGGGCCGAATGTATCCATCACAGTATAACGGCTTTAAAGCGAAGGCTATAAACAATGGTAAACAAAAATTAAAACTCTTTCCATCGGTATCAACTGAACATAATGGCTCCATGTAGCCGATTTAATTTTGCTTATTTTTTAAAAGAAGATCTTAAAGCTTCAAATTATAATTTGCATCCCTGTCCGACAATACATTCTTCGAACTTATATGCTAAATAATTTAAGCACAGGATTCCATTGATAACCACAAAAATTAAGCGGGGAGTGGAAATAATGATGAAAATGAGTTTAATAATATTATTGTTTCATTGATAGGAGTTACTTTACAAAGCAATCCTTTCCACTCTATTATTATCTATATCCATTATCTTTCTTTTAGGTACTGATTACGTTAGCATTATAGTAAATCATAGCCCTTAGATGTGTCATTTTAGGTAATTGGTAAGTTAACTATACGTCAAGACGAGGAGTTGGACTTCAGATCAATCTTAAGTGTGTGGGGTCACTTGATGCGGATTTTTACGCGGACTTTAATGTTGAGTCATAAAAATGTTAAGATGTTCAGGTTAATTCAATACATCAAACAAAAAAACTTCAAATGATTAAAGTAGTTTTTCTATTTTAAGAGATAATAGTTATAAGTATGTTATTTATTTAATATATATTTATTTTTATTTAAGTATTATATTATTTGATATTTTGATATAAATATTCTGATTAACAGTGTGTTTATTATTTATGTTAATAATATGTTCTTGTGAAGTGTATCCATATATCAAGTGCCAATTATGAGTAAAAGTTGTTATGTGTACAAGTGTAAATTATGAGTGAAAGGTGTTGTGTACAAGTGTGAGTTATGAGTGAAAGGTGTCATGTGAGTAAGTGAAGAGTTGTGTGAGGTGTCATGTGTGTAAGTGAGAGTTATGTGTGAGTGTGATGTAATCATGAGACTTTATCATTATGTAAGAAAGGTATATGAAAGGTTACATCTCCCATGTGTTTGAGAAGAGCAAAAGTATGGTGTATTGAAGAGTCACATGTAAGGTTATATATTATTGGTTTATGAGGATGGTTGATAGTCTAAAGTATCTTATTGTAAGGTCATATAAAAGCTCTTTGTAATGTAACAAAATTATCTATTATCAATAGTGCTTTTATTTTGGGCAATATTAGTGTTACTATTGAATGAGACTAGATATGTTTGATTACACAATCTTAAGAAATATAGACCTATGATATTTAGGTCCATTTGCTAATAGTGGTATCAAAATCACTTTAGTAAGATCTATACAAGAAGGAAGGAGAGATATTGGAGTTGAGGAAGGATTGTTAGAGGATGACTATTGAAGAGGATATTGTTGAAGTGAAGAGTTGTTGAATAGAGGGGTTGGAAAGAATTATTATTGGAATCAAATAATATTGGAGGAAGAGATTGGAGAATATTGGAGAAATATATTATGGAGGAAGAAAGCTAGCACCAAGACTAGTGTGAATTTGAAGGAGATATGATGACATATTAAATATTTGAGGAGAAAATTAAAGGATATAGAATGTGTAGATTAGGAAATATTGAAGACAAACAAACATGAAGATTGGATGAAGATATTGAAGATAGACAGATAGATTGAAGGAGGATATTCTAGATAGAAGATAAGTTTGGAGTCTATGAAGAGGATACCTACATCTAAGGAAGGATGCATCTAGAAGAGAGTGCTTGTGCTTGAGAGGAGAGTGTTTGCACTAGAGGAAAGATATATCTAGATTCTGTGAAAAGAGCATATGCACCTAAGGATAGATACGTCTAAATCCTAAGAAGAAAAATGATTTCTTGTGTTTAATAATACATCTAAGAAGCAAATTGAGAGACTATCAAGAAGATAACAAGTAACACTTGAGAGTAACACCCTGAAGCACAAAATTATTCTGCTCTAGAATAAAGATGAAAGTGGAAAGAATAGTATTTACCCTAATGAGTTTCCACATTGAATTGAGCACATTTTTTTATTATTGGGTATATTTGATTTGATTTATTTTTTTGGAGATATATGGTAATGATTTAATTAATTAAATAATGATAGGTATAAAAAATTAGATATTTACCCCTGCCTCCTTGGGTCTTACCCGAAAGTGGCATCCCTTCTGGGATGTTTCCACAAAATAAAAAAATAGATATGTGAAATTTGAAATTGGAATTTGATTAATATATTGAATATTGATGATATTAATATTATGAAATTAAGAATTAGAGATGCATAAAAAGAAATTGAACTTGACTTTTAAAATTTTTGATTAAAGGAAGAAGAATTCAAATTTGAAAATTTGAGATTGGTTGAAGTTGATTGATTAAATTTCAAAGAAATATTAAAATTTGAAGAAGAAGATTATATTGCAAATTGAAATTGAAGGAAAAAAATCAACATCTAAAGAAATTTGAAAAATAAAAACTAAGAAAGGAAAGGAAAAGATAAAGATTCCATGTGCTTCATCAAAAACTAGTGCAGTTAAATAAAATATATCAACAAATCATTTGCAAAAAATCATTGATGTTGGAAACAACGGGTCAACAAAATTAATTAAATATCTATAATTCATCTACAAAAGGACTAAAGATAGAATGTTTTTAATACTTCAACATGTTTACATTATCTTCTCAAGAATGTTAATAGTCATTATGCATACAATGATACTAATATTTAGCATATAAGTTCGAAGAATGTATTTTCAGACGGTGATGCAAATTATAATTTGAATACAAGGAAGAGAAATGTTGGAATAATTATCCTTGTAAATTTTGTGGAAGAAATAATCATCCTCAAGAACATTGTTGGTATAAATAAAACAATTATCATGATAAATGGAAAAGAATAATAATGATGACATTGGATAAACTTCTGCAGAGAATTATCCACTGGCTATTAAATTCACTAAATAAAGACAACATGTGTCCCATATTCCTTCTTATTAGTTTTATCCACTGGGCCGAATGTATCCATCACAATATAACGACTTTAAAGCGAAAGCTATAAACAATGGTAAACAAAAATTAAATTTCTTTCCATCAGTATCAACTGAACATAATGGCTCCATGTAGCCTATTTAATTTTACTTATTTTTTAAAAGAAGATCTTGAAGCTTAAAATTATAATTTGCATCACCATCTGAAAATACATTCTTCGAAATTATATGCTAAATAATTTAAGCGTAAAGGATTCCCATTGATAACCAAAAAAATTAAGTGGGGTGTGGATATAATGATGAAAATGAGTTTAATAATATTATTGTTTTATTGATAGGAGTTACTTTAAAAATTAATCCTTTCCACTCTATTATCTATATCCAAGTTCACATTATCTTTCTTTTAGGTATTGATTACGTTAGCCTTATATTAAATCATAGCAATTTTTTAAAATTGTACAAGGAGGAATTAAATTTTTTTAGGAGGACAAAGGTGAAAACGTGCAACTAAATGGAGGTGAATACATGGGCATTAAAATTCATCAATAAGCTACAATCATTCATGACCTAATTTTAAAACTCGCATCAAGGAGACTTTTTGCATTTGAAGAAATCAAACTGAAGAAGAAAAAGAAGAAAAATCAAGGGTTTGACTCCATTGAAAGAATATTTTGAATTCAATAGAAGGGAAATGAGGGTTTGTAGTAGAGGGCATCCAAATACGAACCATGTAGTTGAAAAACATACACTAGGGTTTGATAAAATTATGGGTTGGATCCAGAGTGGAAAAATTGTAGGGAAAAGAAAGCTACAAACCATAATCTGACAAAAGTGGCTAAAAACAAACCGAAGAAAACATATAAAAGGAAGGAGAATACTGTAGAGCTATATTAAATAGTTAAAAAAAAATGGGGATAAATTGTGACAAGTATGGAAGAATTGAGAAATTACTCCAAAAAAGCATTGAAAATATAGATCGGGGTATTTCGACAACTGGGTCAAAAATAAATCATGGAAGAAAAGTGGAAAACATAATTTTTAGGTGAACAAGGGTTTCAAGGGACGTATTGTACGATTTTGAGGTAGATTGTATGCTCTCAAGAAAAAGATTGTACAATTTTGAGTAATTTTTGGGCTATTTTAAGCCACTTGGAGCAAATCATATGGAATCATACAGATTTAGTGAAGGGAAGCAGCTAGAGAGAGATATTGTACAAATTAGTATGACCCTATACGATTTCATATTGTAGTTATACAATTTGCATAAGATATAACAGTTTGAATATTGAACAGTGTACGATCTAGAGGTGGTTGCTAATAAGGAAACCATACAAGAGCAAGTTGACAAGTGTATTATACGATTTATAGTAGATTGTATGATTTTTGGAACACTTATAGTTGTGGAATTGGTGATGTTTGAGTAGCAATATAACTGGAGGTATGGTGAGAAAATAATTTTAGTTGAAGAGTTCGAATACTGGTTAAGAAGAATTGCAGCCAATAGGGTGGAACGGTCACTAGGACCCCTACATGAGAGAGAGTCACAACCACGACAACACCAAGGGCAATAATTTCAGTCCTATAGTTGGCATGGTACTCAGTCCTTGGAGGAGAGGAGGATACGGGCCATGGAGAGGAAAAAGGTACTAGAGTGGTGATCGAAGGAGAATACCACCAAAACATTGAGAGGAGGATATGGCACAAGAAAGGATCTCAAGGAGGGATTTGAGGAGTGAAGTGTACTTCCCATATCCAAATGAAGATCTTAGTAGCGAACCTGAGGAAGGTCAGGTTGGGATAACAGATATATCATTTCTACAACATGGAGAAGAGACAAGTAGGAGGTGGTGGAGTAACGAATAGAACAAGAACCACCCCTAAAGGAAACATTTTGAGGGGGTTTGTGTAGCTATAATAGTGCAAGTGCCACCATACCAGAAGACCTTATACAACTATTTGTTGTAGATTATTCAGGCATATAATCCTATAACTAGAATTACCTATGTCAATGTGGGTAAGCAATCGATGAAAGTAGAAGTGACGGTAGAGGCATTCAAAAAAACATTCAGATTTCTAGCATATAGCATAGAGATAGTTAAGAATTTTGTTGATCTGATTGAGACATATCGAATCATCACTTCGCTTACCAATTTGAAATCATCAACTAATGCGAATATCTCGTGTGCAGGGACTCGAGCAATTAAGCAAAGCTAGTTCAAATGGAATGATTGGCCATGTGATATGAATACTATGATGGCTCAACTATCAGGTGATACACGAGCTATAGAGATGCCAATTTGGATGGCTCAATATGTAAAAGGTATCACCAAAGGAATCAAGTATGATTGGGGTACCTATTTAGAGAAAAAT
Source organism: Wollemia nobilis (assembly GCA_028583015.1). Classification (NCBI taxonomy): domain Eukaryota; kingdom Viridiplantae; phylum Streptophyta; class Pinopsida; order Araucariales; family Araucariaceae; genus Wollemia; species Wollemia nobilis. The sequence goes on along the minus strand of JAQPPZ010017084.1, from coordinate 3,713,918 downwards.
ATGCACGAAGTACTAACAAAGAGACCAAATAATTTTGGGATGACATTCTATGTCATTGGATTGTTGTTAAATGTTGTTAGGAAGAAGGAAATCCACTTAACTTAGGAATGTTAAGGCAAGACAGCCAACCATTTTGAGGTGGGCAAAGTTAATACCAGTTCAGAAGTAGACTTTAGAGAAGTCTTGAATAAATAAGGAGTAGCAAGCCACTGAAGTACAAGAGGATACTTCCTCGAATGATGAGGATGTACACCCTAGAAGGAAAAGGCCTAGGAAGTTGGAACCTGAACTAGAGCAACAAGCATTTCAGCAATGGCAACAGGAGCAGCCATCAGTTTAGGAAATGGAAGAAATTGTGTGGAGGAAATCCAACATAATACAAATAAGAACAAGAAGGTAACGGGAAATAATGGTGAATAATATTTCTCCAGAAAAACAAGTCGAGACTATACAAAAAAATTAGAAAAAAGAGGAACAGTCAGATTCAAAGAAGCTGGATCTGCATGAGTGGAATTGGGCAGAAGCAGAGAAGATGTTGGAATCTCCATAGATTTTCCAGCATCACAAATTTAAAATATTATACTCTTCAAAAATATTGGAGGATATAGAGGTGAGGTAGATAGCACAAGAAGTAGTAGCCACTACTCAGGAGGAAAAGGAGAAAATCAAAGTGAGATTGGAAGCCTCAGAGGAAGAATCTAGAGAAAAAATAAGCCCCGTTTCAAATTTGTAATGGGGGAAATATTGAATCAGAGTGATGCACAAGAAGAAACGAAGGCATCATAGGAATAAGAGGAAACTATTGTTGAAAAAGTCACAGTAATTGAGACATAGCAGAATTAGGAAAAAAATTAGGTGATCAAAGAGCAACAGATGGGTTTGACTAAATAGAAAGAAGCCCAGGAATTGATAGAGCGGAAACAATCTCCATAGGATATTGTGAATATAGATGAAAATTTAGAGGTGGAGAGGACTATGGAATAGACTCCACCAAGAGAAAAGATAAATACAAAGAGAACACTACTAGAGCTCAGAGGAAGCTCTAGCCACGACATGAAAGAGGAGCAAGAACAAACTCCTACAGATGAGGAACTATGGAGAATGTAAATAATCTATCTTTTGAAGGTATCGTAGTTTGAAAAGATTGAAACTAAGGAGGAGGTGCAAGGAGTAGAAGATGACATAGAACATTTCTTCTCTCATATAGGCAATACCATAGCTAGCACTAAATTATATTTTTGTATTAGATGCGTGGGAGAATTGAAGTTGTGGGAGGAACAAGTGTATCTCGAGTTCGAGAAGATAACAGAATGGGTGAGCAACGAGGAGCGTACAAAGAGAATCATATAAATTCATGTAAAACATCCATAGAAGTTACCCAAGGAAGAGGTAACCACGATGTTAGGAAGGGATGACTTGCTAGAGGGAGTGATAACTAATTACAGGCAGCATCCGAGGTTGTACCTAGATAGAGCCAACTACCCGACTTGTCCCATGAATACAGCAGAGTTGGAACACAAGAGGGTTACTATGGGATTGACTATCACTCTGAGGAAGTTGAACTTCCTAACATGTTGGATAGAGTGATTGAGCATCGAATTGAAGCAGATCTATCAGCTCAAGGAAGCTCAGAAGGAGGAGACAGAAGCTACTCAAAAATATATTATTGAAATGGAGGAAGAATTATAGAAGTGTAAGGCTATAGCAAAGTAGAAAATAAAGAAATTGAAAGAACTACTAAGCACCAGGGCATATTTAGAAGCTAGACTTAAGTCACTTGAAGAGGAGAAGCAATAGGTCTTGTATATAGTAGAATACAAGATCAAGGAGTTGGAGGCTCAACTCAAAGCAAAGGATGAACAGATGAACACGTAGTTGGCTGAAAAATATGATCAAATGGTGGTGCAGGCCAAGAAGATAGAAGAGCTCACAAAGGACAACAAAATATATAATGATATGGTCCTAGAGAAGCAAGTGTAATTGAGTGCTAAAGAAGATACTATTTATGTTTTGAAGGCAGATATTCATCATCATCTGCAGACCATTATAGATAAGAATGAAGATTTGCAAGCAGCAATTCAAATAGAAGCACACTTAAAGGAAAAGTTGAAGAAGAGTGCCACTAATCATGAAAAGAAAATGAAAGAACTCCTAAAGACTGCCAAAGAGAAATCTAATTTCCATGGGGTAAAAGTAGTAGAAATGGGGAACTACGCAGTTAGGTTGAAGAACAAACGCGTAATTCTTCAATTCCAAGTGGACAACTTGAAATTTGTGGTCACGGATTACAAGAAAACTTGCTTCCTTGAATTAATAGTAAACAATTTATCCTTAGAGAAAAAATATATAGCAACAATCTCAACATATTTTCAAAATGTGGTTCAAAATATTTTAGAGTATTCATATATGAGCTAATTCCTTATTGTTGGACATTATGATAATAGTAACATCATTCAAATTGCATATAATCTTATCATTGATGTATGAGTTGATTCAATTGGAAACAATATAACTACAATTACATATTTTTTTGGCCATGACACTTGTGAGAAAAGTATATTATTATATTTATAGATAATTAAGAGTAAATCATTAAGTAATAAGAAAAAAAAAATGATAACCCAGTTCAAATCCAATACCTATATTTTACCTTAACATTTTTTTAAACCAATTCCCTGTATGTTAAAAGAATAAATAAATAATGGAGTGACATTAGCACAACCAATTAGATTTCTCAGCAATTGAAGAGAAGATCAAGGATAAAATCTTGTCAAACCACACATAAATAATATGTAAGCTTTATTGTAATACCACAATACCGTAATAAAGTCATTACTATCTCATATAATTGAAAAAGAAAAAAATAAATAATGACAAAATTAATGGAAAAAATATATATATTCAAACAACAAAAGACATAATTATATTCACTCGAGGGCACATTCATCGTACTACAAATTCTGTTTCATGGCATTCAAGAAAACGTTGAAGTTGATGGATGACGAGCCACCCGTCTTAAAGGCATTCTCTGCACATTCCTTCAATTTCGTTGCCCTCCAACGTCGAATTCCATCCACGCTGTGTCACAAAACAACCCACCGCAGGATGAGATAACACACTCTTCTGAGGAGCCCAGTGTAACATGCAACCCCTCTCTCTAATTCGCTCTGAATATTCCCCGAGAATGTAAGCCTCCACGGCTCGCACAACCCACAAAAAGGGTCTCCCAGTTGCCTCGAGGCCCAGGGCCAAGTGCTCCACTTCTTTTTCCTTCAACACGATACTACTCCCAAACGACACATAAATTACAGACCCCAAACACTGCCTATCTAACCAACGCAAACACTCTTCTTTCTCTGTGATGGCGTCCCGCATGTCTGGAGGGATCAAAGGGCCTACCGGACAAATACCGGCCTCTTTGGGGAACATGTTGATTATCGAAGCTTCCAGACAGTGGACAGAGTTGCACAAAATCCAACGAAGCTGGCGGAATCTGTCGATGCTGCGTAGCCAGAACTGGAAACGAAACTCTTTGTCTGATTTGCTTCCAATTAGCCATGGAAGATTGGCAGATACTTGACCATTTCATTTTTCTCTGGAATGCCTGCATCAACCAAAGAAGACAGACAATATCACATGAGAAAAAGAAAAAAGCTATTTAAATATACCACCGACTATGATACTCTTTAGAACCCTACCGTTTTGGGGTATGGTTCCCTTGGATGTCAAGGTTGGCATGTGATAGATAATGGCATATGCAGCGATAAGCCCAGGCCAGAAAGCGGCAGTTTGAATGTGAAAGTTATTGGCAACGTCCAGTGCCCAGGATGCGAAGAAGTCAACGATGAGGCACGTGACCTTGTGCTCTTCCATGGCGTTAATGTGGTGGATGAGGGTGTGGAGCACAGGTCCCATGCTATTCTCTGTCACTCGAGCCAGCATTGCAAAATCGGCTCTCTTATCGTCCTCCGGGAGGCCATTGGGGATGGCTCTCAAACGAATCCTGTCCCCGCCTTCACCAATACATTTGTGGGCATGAATGGTTCGAGAATGATTATAATGCGTGGTTATGAAAGTGACAATGAAGCCGTGAGAGGCGAGCTTTTGTGCGAGATGAAGCATGGGATTAATGTAGCCTTGAACGGGAAAGGGGACAACAACGGCATGAGGCTTGTGGCTGCTGCCCATCTTCTCGTTCGCTCATACTTCACACATCTGAAGTTTCAGTAGACTAATTATATATACACGGGCTCCAAGAATTGCTGCAGCATCCAGCTTAGTCCAGGCACTATTCCAATGGAGTGTGGCTGTGTCTTATTCCTTGCTTTAAAAAGCTATATTATAATCATGGTGGCTGGGTGGGATTTGAAAGGTCGCTCTGCATAAATGGACTCCGATCTTTCTGAAAAATATATTCTCCTTTGTTAAAAGAAAATTCATATTCTTTTAGTGGCTTTTATCCCATCTTCCTTTATACCAGTTTTCTCCACTGGCCCGAATGTATCCATCGCAATATAACGGCTTTAAAGCTATAAACAATGGTAAACAAAGATTAAAACTCTTTCCATCGGTATCAACTGAACATAATGGCTCCATGTAGCCGATTTAATTTTTCTTCTTTTTTAAAAGAAGATTTTGAAGCTTCAAATTATAATTTACATCGCCATCCGACACTACATTCTTCGAATTTATATGATAAATAATTTAAGCACAAAGGATTCCATTGATAACCAAAACAATTAAGCGGGGAGTGGATATAATGATGAAAATGAGTTTAATAACATTATTGTTTTATCCTTTTTGAGTTACTTTAAAAAGCAAGCCTTTCCCCTCTATTATCTACATCCAAGTTCACATTATCTTTCTTTCAGGTACTGATTAAGTTAGCCTTATATAAAATCATAGCCCTTAGAGGTGGCATTTTAGGTAATTGGTAAGTTAAATATACGACAAGACAAGGAGGTGTTGGGCTTGAGATCAATCTTAAGTGTGTGGGGTCACCTGATGCGGATTTTTATGCAGACATTTACGTTCAGTCATGAAAAAGTTTTAGATGTTCAAGTTAATTCAACACATCACAGAAACGCTTCAAACGATGAAAGTAGTCTTAATGTCCGAAGAGATCATAGTTCATATAAATAATAATCATAAGTACCTTTTTTATTTATTTATATAAAAATATTAAAATTATTTAGTATTTTAAGTGTATTGTAAATACTTTGATTAGGAATCAAATATATATATATATATATGGGGTCACCTGATGCGGATTTTTATGCAGACTAAGGTTGAGTCATAAAAATGTCTTAGAAGTTCAGGTCAATTCAATACATCACAAAACGTTTCAAACGATGAAAGTAGTTTTAATGTATGAAGAGATTATAGTTCATATAAGTAATAATCATAAGTACGTTGTTTATTAAATATTTATTTATTGTTATAAAAGTATTATATTATTTGGTATTTTAGTATTATTGTAAATATTTGGATTAGAAATTAAAAAATATTTTTTTTTATATTGAACATTGTTTACAAATATTTATAAATATCAGCGTTCATTCGAGCAAATACAAGAGGAATCGACCTCACAACTATGGATGATAATAGACCTCACAACCATATGGATGATAATAACTAGGCAACTGCCATTACACCAAATGCCATAATATATATTTATTTATTAGAGTATGTTTATTATTTATGTTAATAGTATGTTTTTGTGAAGTGTTTATATATATATATATATATATATATATATATATATATATATATATATATATATTATGTTAATAGTATGTTTTTGTGAAGTGTGTTTATGTGTCAAGTTTGAGTTATGAGTGAAAGGTGTTGTGTACAAGTATGAGTTATGAGTGAAAGGTGTTATGTGAGTAAGTGAATAGTTGTATGAGGTGTCATGTGTAAGTGAGAGTTATGTGAGTGTGATGTAATCATGAGACTTTGTCATTATGTAAGGCATATAAAAGGTTGCATCTCCCATGTGTTTGAGGAGAACAAATGCATTGAAGAGTCACATGTAAGGTTATATATTGATGACAAATCTCTATGCAATGTAAAGAATGATCTATTATCAATAAAGCTTTTATTTTGTATAATATTAGTGTTATTATTGAAGATTTTATATATGTTTGATTATACTATCCTAGAAAATATAGACCTATGATATTTGGGCCCATTTATTAATAGTGGTATCAAAATCACTTTAATAAGCTCTATCCAAGAAGGAAGGAGAGATATTGGAGTTGAGGAAGGATTGTTGGAGGATGACTATTGAAGAGGATATTGTTGAAGTGAAGAGTTGTTGAATAGAAGTGTTGGAGAGAACGACTATTGGAATCAAAGAATATTGGAGGAAGAGATTAAATAATATTGGAGAAATATTAATGGAGGAAGAAAGGTGGCTGATACTCTCATAGGTAGATAGGTGGTTGATTTCATAGACTCTTTAGTCCAACCCAAAATATGGAAAGAGCTCCACATTGCAAATGTTGATGCCCAAATTTCAAATGTTGTCATAGAATTATCAATATTTCTAAGGGCAACTGTAATTCCATATGGTATGTCTCATGATACCCTTTTCTGGAAAGAAACTAACTTTGGTTTTTTCTGTCAAATCTGCTCATATGTTGACTTTCACTCCCTAAACTTCTCTCATTCCTTTCAATATGATTTGGCTTAAACACCTCATACCTAAAGTTGATGTATTTTCTTGGTTGGCCATCCAAAAGAAGATCCTCACTACTGATAATCTCATGAATATATGGATGGTTGTTCCTAATAGATGTAATATTTGCTTGGCAGCTTGGAAATCTGTCAACCACATATTTACGATATGTTTTTTCTTCCACTCTACCATGGATCATCTCATATCAACCTTTCACATCTCCTGGGACCAACCCAAATCCTTGGCTCTTTTTTTTCTTAGTGGCCCATGTCTTTTAGAAATTATTGGTTGTCTTATTTGTGGAAATTTTATCTCCATAATTTCTTGTGGTAGATTTGGCTCAAAATAAATAATAGAATCTTTTCAAACACTCTTACAGACTCTATCTCTATTTCCAATAAAGCCATCACCTTTGCTATTAAAAATTCTAAGCTTTTTCCTTACACCAAACCATCTGAGTCTACCCTTGAGTCCACTTTTTTTTGTTCCCTTAGTATTTCCCACAGTCTTAGCTCTATTCCTTATAATATTCATCCCATAATTGGTGCCCACTGGACTCCTCCTCTTGTAGGATGGCTTAAACTTAACTATGATGGTGCTTCTAAAGGAAATCTGGGTGTAGCAAGTGCTGGAGGTCTGGTCAGGGATCATAATGGATGACTCATAGTGGCTTATGCTAATTTTGTGGGTGTCTAAACTAACCACTATGTTGAAGCTCATGCATTTTAGAGAGGGATAGAAGTTCTCATATATTATAGGGAAAATTTACAAATTGAAGGTGATTCCATGAATGTTACAAACTCTATCATAAACAATAAAATTCCTTCATGGAACGTGTGCATTGTTATTTAGGAAGCTAAGGTCTTGATGTAGAATTTTCACAACACTACAACGTATCATGTGTATTGGAAAGCTAACAAGTCTACTAATTTTATTACCAATGTTGGAGTTAGTCACAGAAATATGTCCATATGGCACCAAAATTTCCGTCAAAATGTTCTTAATGCTATTGTTGTCGACTTGGAAATGCACAATCGATATTGAGAGGTATGCTCACCTCAAAAAATATGATGATAGGAGTGACATAACTGCTTCTCCGATGGTGAACTCTATCTCTATTGCCAACAAAGCCATCACCTTTGCTATTGAAAATTCTAAGCTTTTTCCTTTCACCAAACCATCTGAGTCTGCCCTTGAGTCCACTCTTTTATGTTCCCTCAATATTCCCCACAGTCTTAGCTCTACTCCTTCTAATATCTATCCCAGAATTGGTGCTCATTGGACTCCTCCTCCTATAGGATGGCTTAAACTTAACTATGATGGTGCTTCTAAAGGGAATCTAGGTGTAGCGAGTATTGGAGGTTTGGTCAGGGATCACAATGGATGACTCATAGTAGCTTATGCTGAGTTTCTGGCATCTAAATTAACCACTATGTTGAAGCTCATGTGTTGTAGAGAGGGCTAGAAGTTATCTAATATTACAGGGGAAATTTACAAATTGAAGGTGATTCCATTAATGTTACAAACTCTATCATCAATGATAAAATTTCTTCATGGAATGTGTGCACTATTATTTAGGAAGCTAAGATCTTGATGTAGAATTTTCGCAACACTACAACCTACCATGTGTATTGGGAAGCTAACAAGTCTGCTGATTTTCTCACCAATATTGGGGTTATTCACAAAAATATTTCCATATGGCACCAAAATTTCCCTCAAAATGTTCTTAATGTTGTTGTTGTCGACTTGGAAATACACAACTGATCTTGAGAGGTATGCTCACCTCAAAAAATATGATTATGGGAGTGACATAATTGCTTCTATGGTGACCATATTTAACTTGGTCCACAACACCATCCTTAGTAGCATCATCAGTGGCATGGATAGCCTCAGTGCCTCCCTGAAACTATTGGTCAAGAAACATGGCCAAAAGAGCTCTATAGCTGAAAATTATTGATGATTAGAGTTGGTTTGTTTTGTCTTTCAAGTTTTGTTCCCCTGCGTGGGAATTTTGATACTAATATTTTGATCCCTGTATTGGCACTGGTTTGATTTTACTTTATGTCCTCCTTAGCCCCTATGTGGGCTCTCTCTTTTGATCTTTATTTTTTTATTAAATAATCCCTGTGTAGATCTATTTTTTCTTTGGTCTGGTTCATGGAGCGATTAGGGTGTAGACACCATATTTTGTGCTTCCCTATGTACTTTTCATCATATGATTATGTTTCTGATTTTGGGCACCGGTTAAAACCCATATAATATAATTTCTACCACATACCAATTTTTTTTTGAAAATTTTAAATTAATAAGAATCACAATTTTATTTAATTTTTTTAACAATAAAAAAATATTTTAAATTTATGTTTTATTTTAAATATTATTTTTCTTTAATTTTGATTCCTTCCTTAGGTAAGAAAATAAATGCATCTTAAAAAATATCTTTAATTGTTGTTTTTTTAAGTATTTCCAATTCATGTTAGTAATTGTTAATGTTAATAAAAAATAATATAAACAAGGTATAATTAATACGTAATAATTATTGCTATGAATTATTATAAACAAGTAATCAATCTATAATTTGTTTAAAGTATAAATTTTAATAATTTTTTATCTATTTAAATTATTATAATATAATTAAATCTTATATTATGGGATGATTTAATGTTAACTATTATTTTTTATATTATCGGTTGTGTATGTGTATTAATTACTTTGGGCTTACATAAATATGTACAAGTGTGAGAAGGAAAATGGAAAATCACAAAAGGGCCTCGTAGGGGATCCATCGTGATGCTTCCTCCAATTTTCTCACCTAGAAGATAGAGGCAGTTTGTGAGCTTAACACTAGGATTTAATGGATTAGTTAGAGAACACTTATGTTTCTCTTAAGATTTTTTTTGACAAAGATTAACCTTCATCTAGTCCTATGCTAGATACATATGCATTAAGCAATATAATAAGCAAATTCCCCTAAACTAAAATAATTTTTTGATTTTGATGATAAATGAAAGGCGATTTTTCCTTTCAAGAGTAAGGGTTCAAGGATAATATAACAAACAAGAATAATGCATCTATATGAAATTTTGCTTTCAATAATAATAAGATTAAATATGGTCCTCTAATGGTTAATGTTAACTAGTTACTTTCTTTCCCTTTCATATTTAATAAATAAACAAAAATACAAAAATAGAAATAGATGCAAAGAAAATAACAAACAATCCTACGATCTAAATGCTAAAATGAAAGAATTGGATTACAAAAACCTAATTTTTCTATCATAGATACAAAAGCATTATAGTCTTGTGAAAGTATTATCAACACTACTAATTCTTGATGCCACTTTTGTTCACTTGTGAAATAGATAGAAAATAGATGCATCAATAGTAAAGGGATCTTCCTAAGCTAAAGGAGAGTATGTGGCTCCTTTAGCTAGCAATAGACCTTTGTTTGGAGATAGCTAAAGAACTATAAATGAAAATTTTTATGTGCTTAGTTGAAAAACCAACATTGGGTGAGCAATAGTGGTATTAGTATTTTATTGATTAACAACACTTTTATGTTTTATTGATATGACTTTACTTCTACAACAAAGAGTGATAGCACCATCAAACCTACAATTTAATAGTTCTTTTGACTCTATGAATAGAAGAATTATGCTTAGATGATGAATTTGTAATTTTTGTAAGTTATACAATATGTCTCTAACCAAGAAGTGTAAGGGTCCTGATGGATGTAGCATAACAAAAATATTGCTTATGTAAAATGTAAGATTAGTGGTGTAAAAAAAACAATATGATAGCTAGATATAAGCAAAGTTAGAAAACTATAAAATATAATATTAGAGAGCTACAATATGAAGATAATAACAAGAACTAAGAAAGAGAGAGATAATGATCCAAGCAAACTTGTAGATCCAAGATACCAAACTTGATTTCCTGTTATGTTGATGAAGTTGCTTGGAGCTTGATTATTGTTTAAGATATTGAGATCTTGAGGGCTTGTTGCCTTCACAATATCATATGTTATAATTTTGATAGAATTTTGTCATGTTTTGAAGAGTTATTTCTATGAATTTTGATAAATTTTTGTTATGCACAATCTTATGATGAATTGAACTACCCAAGTGCCAAATTTATAAGAAATCATAGCTTTTTGGGGGATGGTTACATTGAATTTGATAGGTTTGGAAAAGAAAATATTTTTAAATGGTCTTAAGATACAATTAATGGATGGAGGATTAAAAATGGAAGATTTTAGGATTTTTTTATCATTGGGGTTGTGAATTAGACTGATGTGATCAAATCAATTTTTAATGGGTCATATAGAAAATACTAATTGTTAACTTTTTTCCTTTATATTTTTTAACATTTAGTAGCATTGGAGGTGATACTACTAGAAATGCTAATGCTCCAACACTTTTTTCAAGATGATTGTTGTCAATAAAATTAGGTAAGAAAAGATAAAAAATTTAAATTATACAAAAGCACTACCGAGGAGCAAAAGCATCTCCAACACTTTTGCTCATGGCCTAGTACTTTTCTTTGAGAGAAATAAATTATCTTTATTTGAGCTTGTGCATAACTAATTTATTTTAGATGCTTGAGTAGCTAATTGATGAATATGTTAGTAAGTTTGGAGCTCTTGATTATGCACTCAAAATTAGGTATCTATATTTACACCTTTTTTATGCTTTTATTGATTGATAAATGTGTTAAAAATAATATTAATACCATAATTTTGAGATAGATAAATTTGTCATTGTTTAAGATTAGTAATACAAGATGAATGATGCTTTTGATTAGTTTATTACAAATTATATTAAGTTGTTAATGATTTAGATGGTGTTTAATTATTATGTTATGATGATTAGTTTTTGAGTTAATGAGTGATACATGATTTGATCAGGTTAAATGTAATGATGGTTTAATGATTAGACAATATTATATGCCATTGCTTGGTTATGATAATTTTGATTAGAGTTGTTTAATTAATTTTAGATGATTACCTTGAGATAGATGATGACATGATGATGGTAAAATATGTATGAGTGAAAAGTGATATACCCAAGAGGATATTGGATAATGCCATGAGATATCTTATAATACAAACTATATACAACTATGTACAAATGTAGATTTTCCTAAGGGGTACTTTAGCTTAGATAAAAGACTTACTTAAGAGAATTTAGTTATCTTTACCCAAGGGGACTTTAGTTAGCTTTAAGATTTTCTCATGAGGACTTTAATTAGCTTGCTATGATACCAAATGTGTACAATGATATATAATTATGTACAAATAAATATTAGATATTTATTCAAGGGTGACTTCTAACTGAGTTACAAAAGATAAATATATTATTTTTGGTGCCCCCATGCAAATGCCTAAGGAGAATTTTATAATTTAAAAATTGTAAAATAGATTTACCTATAAAAAAGGCTTAAATGACTCTTGCTTAGCCCAAAGGACTTCTAATTTTTCTTTGCCTTGAGGACTTTTGATTTAGCTTTGCTAAGAGGACTTATGATTTAAATTTTCCCAAATGACTTCTAGTTTTTACTTTGCTTGAAGAACTTGATTTAGTTTTGATATACCTTTAGAAAATTTTCTAAATGGGATTTTTCTTTGATTGATTTACCTCATAGAGAAAATACCATAGAGGACTTTTGATTAGAGATTAATGTGACAATGGATTATACCCCAAAGTTAGAGGAATAATTTATTATTGATATATTTCCCCTATACATGATAGTATATAGGAGACAAGAGATGATAAGATTGACCTTGTCATTAGCACCTATAAATCTTGTAATATTCATCATGCAATAATAAATTGACAATATAGAATATTGAGGAGATAAGATTGATATTGCCATCAAAACCTACAAACCTGATAATATTCATCATGCCATAAGGGGTTTAAAATTTGAAGAGATGGAGTTTTTAATATGAGGAAAAGATATTGATAGATAAAGATAAGATAGATAAGAATTATGGTTATGTTGTGCAAACTATAACTAGTTTACTAGATGGAACTGAGAGGATTCACTTGCATCAATCACCTAGTAAGAGGAAAATATTTTTTTCTAACTAGAATTATCAGTTGCGTGTCATTATAAATCCTTGATTTAATATATACTAGGTATTCCAATTAGAGAGAGTAAAAAGAATGCAAGTAGATATGAAATCAAGTAGATGCAAGCAAACAACAATAGGAAACTAAAAAAATAGGCAATTGATGCAACCTTAGATATAATATCATTTAAGATGCATTATATTCATTGGTTTTTAAGTTTATTTTTGTCAAGTATGGCAAGGAAATAAGCACCTAAACCATACATGGTAGTTATCATGTATGGACCTAGCCAATTAAACTCAAATTTAGATTTGAGCTCAATTCTAACATTGGTGTTTGTTTTATTCTCCTTGAGAACAAGATTACCAATATCAAAGGATCAAGATCACACCTTTTTGTTATAATCACATTTAAGACATTTTTGGTAGACCCTCATATTATCTATGGAGTGGATCTATTTTTTATCAAGCAACTTCAACTACCTGAGATAGGCAAGATAATATTTATCTCCAATAGAAGCATCTTATTTTGCATAAGGAAGGAACCTCTAGCTCAAAGGGAAAGATTGCATTGTTTCTATAGACCAAATAATAGGATATCATGCCAGTGAGATTTTTGACACTAGTGCAATATATCAATAGGATGGGATAAAACTAGAGATGCTAATCTCTATTAGTTTTGCTAATGAACGTTTTTAGTATTTTGATGAGATTTTTATTAGAAGCTTCAGATTAGCTATTGTCTTAAGGGTAGTAAGACATAGAGAATCTGTGTTGAATCTTGTATTTAGCATTAAAATTTTGGATATCCTTATTCTTTAAGGGTGTTCCATTGTCCAAAGCTAGCATATAAGGGATGCCATAATGGCTAAGGATCTAGTTGAGGATGAACTTGGAGAGTTGGACTCTAGAGGTTGAGGCTAAGGGTATAGCTTTGAACCACTTGGTAAAGTTTTCAATAGTTATGATGATAAATTTATGATCATAATATGACATGGTATTTATCTTTCCAATAATGTCTAATCCCCAAATTAAAAAATACCATGGTGAGATCAAATATTGAGGGGCTTGGGATGGAGTGTGGATAATGTTATTATATTTTTAATACTTATCACACCTCTTGACATACTCATAAGAGTCATTTTCTATATAGGAATAGTAATAATCCATTTGTAGGAGTTTCTTGGTGATGGTGAGACCTTTGAAGTGACTATTACATGATCCATCATAGGCATATTTGATGAGTATATGAGATTTATCTAAGTCTAAATATATAAGCAAAAGCCATCAAGGGTGCAACGGTAACATCAATGATGACATATCTATAGGCCCATTGCTTGATATTCTTATGCTCATTGAAATTCAAAACATCATGTAAAGTGTCATCCTTAAGGTAAGCTAAGATATCCTTACACCAAGGATGATAGAATGAAGTTTATTCTATAGAAAAGACTTCTAAAGGAATATTGCTTGAATCTAGGGTTGAAGGTTTCCTAATTTTCTAAATGATGATTATATCTTATTCATGATCTAGGTCTTAGGGGATAAGGGATGTAGCCAAGGCCATAGCATCGACATGGTAGTTTCTAGATCTAGATATAGCATTAATGGTGACTTTGTTAAAAGTATCCATTAGTTTATCGATAATGCCCTTATATAGCTTGAGATTATAATGTTTAGTTTGATCAATGCCATTAACTTGGTTGACTACTAGATGATAATATACAAAGACAAAGGATTCTAAACTAGAGAGCTAATGTTGCATGTAACCCTAGGTTTAAGGATCAACCGTAAAGGTCATTGACATAGTCTTTCATTATGGCATACATAATGTCATGAAATATGTATGTCATGGCTCTCTGGTAGGTGGTTCCTACATTCTTTAGCTTGAAGGGCATGACTTGATAGTAGAAGTTTTCCTTTAGATGATGGATTTTTTTACCTTGGTCCTCATGAGTAATTTTGATCTAGTTATAGCTTGATAATCTATCCATTAGAAACAACATTTCACGTCCTAATGTGAAATCAATAATTATCTCAATGTTGGGCAGAGGAAATTTGTTCTTAGGATGATCTCCATGAGAAGATAAAGAAGATAAAGCAACAATATTGGTGTCAATAATAATATCTAAGGTAGCATCTAGGAGCATTGGATAAACTAGAGGAGAAATATCCTTAGATAAAATAGCACATAGGACCTCAAGGAGCAACTAGAAAAACCTCATCAAAGATCAAATCTTATCAGATGAAAAAGTCATGTGTCTTAGGATCATAGAGATGATAGGCCTTGGAGGTATCAAAATACCCCATAAAAATACATCTATGACTATTTAGTACCTAATTCTTAGAAATATATTTGAAAAAATGGTATGATGTTGTGGATCCAAAGATATAAAACTAAGACACATTAGGCTTTCCACTTGTTAATCTCTTAAGAGGATTCATACCCTAAATGACTCAAATTGGATTCTTGTTTATGATATATCTTGTAGAATTCATTACATTTTCCCTAAAATTGGGATCCATCTACTTAGCATGTACCATGCATATAGCCATCTGCATAATGATCCTATTCTTCTACTCAACTACACCATTTTTATTTGGGTACAATAGATTGTCCTTTCAAATGTAATACCATGAAGGTTCAAGAAATTAGAAAAAAATATTACTTATATACTCACCTCCTCTATCTATCCTCAATCACTTGATATTTCTTTTGAGTTGATTCTCTACCAATTTCTTGAAGCCGTTAAACTTTCCAAAGACCTTGTATTTTTTATGAATGGTGCACAACAATAAATACTAGGAGAATTAATCAATAAAGGTAAAAAAATATATTTTTACAAAGAAAAATTGTACACATGGGTCCATAAATATCATTGTGAATGACAACCAAGGGTAGTCTAACATGCATAGTAGTTCCTTTTGGAAATAAATATCAATTAGACTTCCTAAAAATACACCCCTCACAAACACCACTAAAGGATAAATAGGAGGAATCCTAATAGCCAACTGATGTCGACACATGTACCTAAAAGGACCATAGCCAAGATCCACAAGTTTATGATATCATCATTAACTAAAATCATCTACCTATACCATGATAACCATAAAGTATTTCATTTGAGGAGGAAAAGGAATCAAATGATCTCAAACCTTGTAAATATAATTTCACTTATCACAATATCTTGAGGAAAATATCTTGAAATCATCATCATTATCCTTTATCACCAATTGGTCCAACAAAAAATCTATATTGCTATTAATATGGGTGATATATAAAAAGATAAAAAAATTGGGTAGCACACTAGGAATATGAAGTACCTCATCAAATAAAAAATAACCTACTCTTAAACTCACTATATGCATCCACCCATAAAGAATAATCATCCTCAATTATAACACATTCTTCAAAATATTATGTGTTATATATGTGCAACAATAGATACCATTTGGTCATATGTTGAGATACCCCCGAATCTATAATCCACTCATTAGAATATGTGGATGTGTAATATAGTAAACAAACAAATACATGAGCATATGAGGTTTTACCATCATGATTGTCCCCATCCTGGGCATAGAAGTAAGTAGCATCAACACCACATTTTTAATTTCTTCTTCAATATTATTAATTTTTTATTCAAAATATGAGATATCTAAAGGGTAAAATGAGGATTGGAATGCCAAATATTTTGATAATGTATTTTAATAAAAGGAGAAAATTGAATCCAACTTAAAAAATGTATAAGAGAGTAGAAATTAATGGAATGGACTAGGATTCCTATTTGTAATATAAAATAATTATATTATTATTATCATAATGTATTGATAAAAGGAGAAGTCATATTGGTTCAAACATTCAAGGAAAATATGGATCAAGGAAGGGGATTGAAATTCCAAATTCTTTCATGCAATAGCCAAAATAGATTTTTCTTTTTTTGCATTAAAATATTTCAACTCTATATGGAAGAAATAATAAGGAGAAAGGATATAAAGAAGGAATAAAATAATTGTTTCAAAGATATTTTATCAAATATCGGGAAGATAGTAGGCTCAAGGTAAGATTTTGAAAAATATTTGATCAATTATCACATAAGAATAAAATAAAATCTTGATGAATAAAATATCTATTAAGGAGCTACATGAGGTAGTTTTATCTTTCTATCCTAATAAGGTACCTATCCTCGATGGATTTCTTGCAATATTATTTCAAAAATTTAGGATTTATTGAAGAGTGATATATTGGTTGTGGTTTAATATTACCAAAAAACGAAGGTTACAACAATTGCGATCAATGCTAAGTTTATTATATTTGTTACCAAGAAAAGGAGATAAATATTTTTATAATTTTCATCCAATAAGCCTTTGTCATATGATTTATAAGATAATTTTTATAATTATGTCAAACAAGTAAAAAAGCATTGTAGATTGTGTTATCTCATAGGAACAAGGTAGTTTTATTCATGGTAAAATATTCTTGATGGTGTAAGCATTGCATGGAAAATATAGGTTTAGTTATGAAGTTAGGTATGAATAAGTATAATATAGGGTTTGTTACATGTTTCAACATTTTATTCTTAAAATATTTGATTTTAATAAAGATTGGTGTGGATGGAATAAATGCTCTTATAGTCAAAATATTATATTTTGATTAATAGATACAATGTTGGATACTTTGAGTCATTGTGTGGATTATGATAGGGTGATCCATTATATCCCTATCTATTTATTATTCTTGTAGAGGCATTAGGGGGATATTTTTCAAAGGAAAAAATAGAAAAGGTCTTCAGGTTGCAACAAATGGTCCCTTCAAATTTCAACTTTTATTTATTGATGATATTTTTTTTTGGGGTCATATGTCTTATTGATGTTTTGAAAATCATTATATACTCTAATTCTATTTGTTTTCTTAGCAACAAGAATAACATTAATTATCCAATTAAAATAGTCAACGTATTTGTTGAACCCAACATTGAGGAGTTTTTGGACCTCCCATTTAACTAGCAATGCAAATTTTAGATGTATTTTTTTGTAATTTGTATTTTATGGTTTTTACACTAAGTGACAATTGGGTAATGGGAAACTAGGGAAGGTTTAAGGCCAAACATATTGATGTGGGACCAAGCAAATATGTCTCAAAATCTATCAAGATCTTAGTGCATTCCTCATACTTGATTGCGGTGAAGACCTTGCCTAGCTTACGGATATTGGTATCTAGAGTCCCAATATTGATGCCCATTATTTTCTTAATTAAAATATGAGATTCATCATCCTATTAAGGGGGAGCTAGTAATATTCCTAAGATTTATAGACTTATATTATCTAAGGTTAGTTGATTTACTATAAGATGGTGACATTGGCAATGTGGAAATAGATCCACCAAAATAGAAGTCATTTTGTGCTAGATAGTCCAAAGGGCTACCTAGTAAATTTAGAGAAACTTAGATCTATGAGAAGTAATGACCCATTGTCATTATCCTCATCCTAATCTAGTCAATTTAAAAAATAGCATCATCATGCAACATCCTATCAGTATGGTTAGCTTCCTCTTCATTAGTAAAAGAACAGGTAAAATATTGACTATTATTAGGGATATAACCTATACTATAGCATCATGATCAAGCTTCAATCTATAGGGACTCTTTGATACCCTACTCATACAAGCCTATTACTTTACATTGATATCCCATATTGGAAGGCATCTACTTAGAATAGGATATAGCTTTTAACAAGAAGCATGAAGCATACTTTCATGCAGTTGGGTAAAGGTTACTTTCATGGATTTTATCCTTGTAGATAGTACCAACAAAAATGGATCAACTTCCTCTTTACATTGGTTTACTCTTATTTCTTGAGGGTAAGCCTAAGGTTCAATGTGACAAATAAATCTTGGCTAGGTCCAGCATAAATTGATTAATATTTATAAGTTATTATTTAATAAAAATGGCTTTGGTTGTAAATTTTCCTATGCACTAAGTTTTATGGTTTATATGGAATTAATATGATGTTAGATTGATGTTATAACATGTCAAGTCATCTTTTAAAATACATCATCATCATGCCATTGTAGGTCATGCTCTATGTTAAATAGAAATTTTGGTATTATATCAATGGTAGCTTTTTGTATGTACAAAAAAATTGGGCTTATGTCATTATCTTCGCATAAAGAGAATGATATAAGATGAAAATTTAATATTACAACATTTAAAGTAAAAAGAAAAAAAGCATTTATCTATATAAATTGACAAACGCATTATATATATTGAAATAAGTTTCTAAAGTATGGTATTGAAGAGTTGATAATTTTTTTTTTATACATAGAGAATTGGCAACTGCCTTTCCTTTTTGAACAATTGGTCACAAGGTCAAATCATATTGCCTCCGGTCGTAGCGTCAAATCATGGAGCTACCACTATAACCCCTACCTCACCTTGGTAAACATGACCTAAAGTGAGGGAGACCCCCGATGGCTCGGGGTTGGTACTATCGTCATCAAATTGGCGTACACTCAGTGGATTCTAGTCAGACTACTACCTTTTTCCTAGAGTGAGCATTCCCGTGATGTTTGAACCTAGGTCTCCTCTTGGTAAGTGCCCAACGTCTTACCAATCCACCTAACCCTCGCGGACATGAAGGATTGATAATTATCTCTACTAATGTAGCTTTATTAAAATCTAGATTTAACTAAATATCATATACAATATAAGCTAACCATACTGACCTTCGATTATTACACTAGTTTATTGGCATGTAGGTATATCAACCAATGATGTCTTTGTTTATCAACTAAAGTGTGCCCTAGATTTATTGAGGTAATTTTGAATGAACAAGTAGAAGGAAGGGATAAATTCCAATAATACAAGGAGAAGTTTTGAACAAAGAAGATGAGAGCAACATTATTGATGGGACTTGGTTTAGAAGGATGGTTGATAGTCTAAAGTATCTAACAATTATTAGGCTAAATATTATTTTGTAGTAAATCTTGTTTCCCAGTTTATGTTTGGACTAACATGAAAATAGTTTGAGTAGAGAAAAGGATTTTTGTTACATAAAAGAAAGAATACATTATAGTATTAACGAGGAAACAACAAAAAGTTGTGTATTAGTTAGATTTTTAATTTTTTTTAATTTAATAGAAGATCAAACAACAATCTCAACTTGTTTTTAAAAATATAGTTCAAAATATTTTAAAAAAATTATATAAAAGTTAAATTCCTTGTTATTAAATAGTATGATAATAATAGCACCAATTAAACTAAATATAATCCTATCACCTTATGTATGAGTTGATTCAATAAGAAACAATATCCATACAAGTCTACAACTTTACAATATAAAGAATCAATTGACAAGTATTTTATTGTATTATATAAATAATCAGGAGTAAAGTCGTTAGGTAATAAGAAAAAGAATAATTACTACTTAATAGAAAAATATGAAGAAGAAAAAATATATTCAAACAACAAAAGACATAATTATATTCACTCGAGGGCACATTCATTGTACTGCATACTCTTGTTTCATGGCATTTAAAAAACCGTTGAAGTTGATGGATGATGAGCCGTATTACATATTTTGTTTCATGGCATTTAAAAACCCGTTGAAGTTGATATATGACGAGCCATGCGTCTTAACCGCATTCTCTGCACATTCCTTCAATTTCGTTGCCCTCTCCCTAATCTCATCCGCTCCTGTCATTATTGCCCGCACGCACTCCTCAAACTCTACCTTTTCCACGATTCCGTCTTCAGTTATCTTCAAAGCCAAACCGATTTTCCAAACATGTACAACATATGCACAGTTGAGAAACTGGTCTGTCACACAAGGCCGACACAGCATCGGGACGCCCGCTGTTATGCTCTCCAACGTCGAATTCCATCCACAGTGTGTCACAAAACAACCCACCGCAGGATGAGATAACACACTCGTCTGAGGAGCCCAGTGTAACATGCAACCCCTTTCTTTAATTCGCTCTGAATATTCCCCGGGAATGTAAGCCTCCACGCCTCGCACAACCAAGAGAAAGGGTCTCCCAGTTGCCTCCAGGCCCAGTGCCAAGTGCTCCACATCTTTTTCCTTCAACACGATACTGCTCCCGAACGACACATAAATTACAGACCCCAAACACTGCCTATCTAACAACCGCAAACACTCTTCTTCCTCTGTGATGGCGTCCTGAATGTCTGGAGGGATCAAAGGGCCTACCGGACAAATACCGGCCTCTTTGGGGAACATGTTGATTATCGGAGCTTCCAGACCGTGGGCAGAGTTGCACAAAATCCAACGAAGCTGCCGGAATCTGTCGATGCTGCATAGCCAGAACTGGAAACGAAACTCTTTGTCTGATTTGCTTCCAATCAGCCATGGAAGATTGGCAGAACACAGACTCGGCATGGAGGGTAGATACTTGACCATTTCATTTTTCTCTGGAATGCCTGGATCAACCAAAGAAGACAGACAATATCACATGAGAAACAAAAAATAGATATTTAAATATACCACCCACTATGATCCTCTTTAGAACCCTACCGTTTTGGTTGATGTCAAGGTTGGCATGTGATATATAATGGCATATGCAGCGATAAGCCCTGGCCAGAAAGCGGCACTTTGAATGTGAAAGTTATTGGCAACGTCCAGTGCCCACGATGCAAAGAAGTCTGCGATGAGGCACGTGACCTTGTGCTCTTCCACGGCGTTAATGTGGTGGATGAGGGTGTGGAGCGCAGGTCCCATGCTATTCTCTGTCACACGAGCCAGCATTGCAAAATCGGCTCTCTTAGTGGCTTTTAGATTCACGAAATAGAGACAACATGCGTCCCATCTTCCTTTATACCAGTTTTCTCCACTGGGCCGAATGTATCCATCACAGTATAACGGCTTTAAAGCGAAGGCTATAAACAATGGTAAACAAAAATTAAAACTCTTTCCATCGGTATCAACTGAACATAATGGCTCCATGTAGCCGATTTAATTTTGCTTTTTTTTTAAAAAGATCTTGGAGCTTCAAATTATAATTTGGTACATTCTTCGAACTTATATGCTAAATAATTTAAGCATAGGATTCCATTGATAACCAAAAAAAAAATTAAGCGGGGAGTGGATATAATGATGAAAATGAGTTTAATAATATTATTGTTTCATTGATAGGAGTTACTTTACAAAGCAATCCTTTCCACTCTATTAACTATATCCAAGTTCACATTATCCTTCTTTTAGGTACTGATTACATTAGCATTATAGTAAATCATAGCCCTTAGAGGTGGCATTTTAGGTAATTGGTAAGTTAACTATGCGTCAAGACAAGGAGGAGTTGGACTTGAGATCAATCTTAAGTGTGTGGGGTCACTTCGATGCGGATTTTTACGCAGACTTTAATGTCGAGTCTTAAAAATGTAAAGATGTTCAGGTTAATTCAATACATCAAACCAAAAAAAACCTCAAATGATCATAGTTTTACTGTCTTAACAGATAATAATGTTATTTATTTAATATATATTTATTTTTACTGAAGTATTATATCATTTCATATTTTGAGTATCATTATAAATATTTTGATTAACAGTGTGTTTATTATTTATGTTAATAGTATGTTCTTGTGAAGTGTGTCCATGCATTAAGCGCGAGTTATGAGTAAAAGGTGTTATGTGTACAAGTGTGAATTATGAGTAAAAAATGTTGTGTAAAAGTGTGAGTTATGAGTGAAAGATGTCATGTGAGTAAGTGAAGAGTTGTATGAGGTGTTATGTGTGTAAGTGAGAGTTATGTGTGAGTGTGATGTAATCATGAGACTTTATCATTATGTAAGAAAGGTATATGAAAGGTTGCATCTCCCATGTGTTTGAGAAGAGCAAAAGTATGATGCATTGAAGAGTCGCATGTAAGGTTATATATTATTGGTTTATGAGGATGGTTGACAGTCTAAAGTATCTTATTGCAAGGTCATATGAAAGTTCTATGTAATGTAACATAATTATCTATTATCAATAAAGCTTTTATTTTGTGCAATAATACTGTAACTATTGAATGAGACTAGATATGTTTGATTATACAATCTTAAGAAATATAGACCTATGATATTTAGGCCCATTTGTTAACAGTGGTATCAAAATCACTTTAGTAAGATCTATACAAGAAGGAAGGAGAGATATTGAAGTTGAGGAAGGATTGTTAGAGGATGACTATTGAAGAGGATATTGTTGAAGTGAAGAGTTGTTTGAATAGAAGGGTTGGAGAGAATTATTGTTGGAATCAAAGAATATTGGAGGAAGAGATTGGAGAATATTGAAAAAATATATTATGGAGGAAGAAAGCTAGCACCAAGACTAGTGTAAATTTGAAGGAGAGATGATGACATATTAAAGATTTGAGGAGAACATTAAAGGATATAGAATGTGTAGATTATGAAATATTGAAGACAAAAAAACATTAATATTGAATGAAGATATTGAAGATAGACAAATAGCTTGAAGGAGGATATTCTAGATAGAAGATAAGTTTAGAGTCTGTGAAGAGTATACCTACATCTAAGGAAGGATGCATCTAGAAGAGAGTGCTTGTGCTTGAGAGGAGAGTGTTTGCACTAGAGGAAAGATATATCTAGAGTTTGTGAAAAGAGCACATGCACCTAAGGATAGATACGTCTAAATCCTAAGAAGAAAAATGATTTCTTGTGTTTAAGAATACGTCTAAGAAGCAAACTGAGAGACTATCAAGAAGATAACAAGTGACACTTGAGAGTAACACCCTGAAGCACAAAATTATTCTGCTCTAGAACAATGATGAAAGTGGAAAGAATAGTATTTACCCTAATGATTTTCCACGTGTGTGTGCAAATGAATTAAGGTGAGTGCCATAAGTAGAGGTATACTTCTAATATTAGTCACACATTGAATTGAGCACATTTTTTTTAATATTGGCTATATTTGATTTGATTTATTTTTTGGTAGATATAAGGTAATTATTTAATTAATTAAATATTGAGAGGTATAAAAAAATTATATATTTACCCTTGCCTCCTTAGGTCTTACCCAAAAGTGGCATCCCGATGTTTTCCACAAATTAAAAAAAAGATATTTGAAAATTGAAATTGGAATTTGATTAATACATTGCAGATTGATGAAATTAAAATTTGGATGGAGAAATTATGAAATTGAGAATTAGAGATACATAAAAAGAAATTGAACTTGAATTTTAAAATTTTTATTAAAGGAAGAAGAATTCAAATTTGAAAATTTGAGATTGGTTGAAGTTGATTGATTAAATTTGAAAGAAATATTAAAATTTGAAGAAGAAAATTATATTGCAAATTGAAATTGAAGGAAAAATTCAACATCTAAAGAATTTTGAAAAATAAATACTAAGAAAGGAAAGGAAAAAATAAATATTCCATGTGCTTCATCAAAAACTAGTGTAGTTAAAGAAAAGACATCAAGAAATCATTTGCAAAAAATCGTTGACGTTGGGAACAACGGGTCAACAAAATTAATGAAACATCTATAATTCATCTACAAAAGGACTAAAGATAGAATGTTTTTAATACTTCAACATGTTTACATTATCTTCTCAAGAATGTTAATAGTCATTATGCATACAATGAAACTAATATTCTTCAAAATAAGAATGATGATTCAAAATGTGGAAATAATATACATCATATGGAAAAATTTAATCATTACAATATATTTTAACACAAGGAAGAGAAATATTGGAATATTTATCCTTGTAAATTTTGTGGAAGAAATAATCATCCTCAAGAACATTGTTGGTACAAAGAAAACAATTATCATGATAATGGAAAAGAATAATAATGATGACATTGGATAAACTTCTTCAGAGATTTATCCACTAGCTTTTAAATTCATTAAATAGAGACAACATGTGTCCCATATTCCTTCTTATAAAGGGTGCACTAGTTTTCTCCATTGGGCTGAATGTATCCATCACAATATAACGACTTTAAAGTGAAAGCCATAAACAATGGTAAAAAAAAATTAAAACTCTTTCCATCGGTATCAGCTGAACATAATGGCTCCATGTAGCCGATTTGATTTTACTTATTTTTTAAAAGAAGATCTTGAAGCTTCAAATTATAATTTGCATCGATGTCTGAGAATACATTCTTCGAACTTATATGCTAAATAATTTAAGCGCAAAGGATTCCCGTTGATAACCAAAAAACATTAAGTGGGGAGTGGATATAATGATGAAAATGAGTTTAATAATATTATTGTTTTATTGATAGGAGTTACTTTAAAAAGCAATCCTTTCCACTCTATTATCTATATCCAAGTTCACATTATCTTTCTTTTAGGTACTGATTACGTTAGCCTTATATTAAATCATAGCAATTTTTAAAACTGTACAAGGAGGAATTAAAATTTTTCATAAGGACGAAGGTGAAAACATGCAACTAAATGGAGGTGAATACATGGGGATTAAAACTCATCAGCAAGCTACAATAATTCATGAACTATTTTTAAAACTCGCATCAAGGAGACTTTTTGCATTTGAAGAAATAAAATCGAAGAAGAAAAAGCAAGGGTTTGACTCCATTGAAATAATATTTCAAGTTCAACAGAAGGGAAACGAGGGTTTGCAGTAGAAGGCATACAAATACGAACCATGAATTTGAAAAATGTACACTAGGGTTTGATAAAATTATGGGTTGGATCCAGAGTGGAAAAATTATAGGGAAAAGAAAGCTACAAACCCTAATCTAACAAAAGTGACTAAAAACAAACTGAAGAAGATAGAGGGAATGAAGTAGAAGACTGTACAGTTGTATTAAACAGCCAAAAAAATTGTTTTTGGGGATAAATTGTGCCAAGTATGGAAGAATTGAGAAATTGCTCCAAAAAAGCATTGAAAAGATAGATCGGGGTATTTCTACAACTGGGTCAAAAAGAAAACATGGAAGAAAAGTGGAAAACATGATTTTTAGGTGAAAAAGGGTTTCAAGGGATGTATTGTATGATTTGGAGGCATATTGTATGGTAACAAGAAAAATATTGTGTGATTTCGGGTAATTTTTGGGCTATTTTAAGCCACTTGGAACAAATCATATGGAATCATATGAATTTAGTGAAGAGAAGTAGTTAGAGAGGTATATTGTATGAATTAGTATAACCTTGTACGATTTCATATTGTAGTTATACGATTTGCAGAAGATCGAACAGTTTGAATATTGAATAATGTATAATCTAGAGGTGGTTACTGATAAGGAAACCATATAGGAGCAAGTTGGCAAGTGTACTATATGATTTATAGTAGATTGTATGATTTTTAGAACACTTCTAGTTGTGGAATTGGTACAAATAAGGAGTAGCAGGCCATTGAAGTACAAGAGGATACTTCCTCGGATGATGAGGATGTGCACCCTAGAAGGAAAAGGCCTAGGAATTTGGAACCTGAACTAGAGCAACAAGCATAGGAGCAGCCATTAGTTTAGTAAAGGAAGGAAATTATGTGGAGGCAATCTAGCCTAATACAAATAAGAACAAGGAGGCAAAGGAAAATAATAGCGAATAATATCGCTCCAAAAAAACAAGTCGAGATTGTACAAAAAAATCAACAAAAGAGGAACAGTCAGACTGGAAGTTGGATGAGAAGATGTTGGAATCCCTAGAGATTTTCCAGCATCACAAATTTGAAATTTTATACTCTTCAAAAATATTGGAGGATATAGATGTGAGGCAGATAGCACGAGAAGTAGTAGCCACTACTTAGGAGGAAAAGGAGAAAATTAACTTAAGAGTGGAAGCCTAAGAGGAAGAATCTAGAGGGAAAAAAAAGCCCCATTTCAAATTTGTAATTGGGGTAAGTTCAAATCAGAGTGATGCACAAGAAGAAACGAAGGCATCACAGGAATAAGAGGAACCAATTGTTAAAAAAGTCACAGTAATGGAGACAGTAGAATCAAGAAAAAGAGCAGGTGATCAAAGAGCAAAAGGTGGGTTTGACTGAATAGAAAGAAGCCCAGGAATTGATAGAGCAGCAACAATCTCAGCATGATATTGTGAATATAGATAAAAAGGTAGAGGTGGAGAGGACTGTGGAACAGACTCCACCAAGAGAAAATATAAATACAAAGAGAGAACTACTAGAGCTCAGAGGAATCTCTAGCCATGACATGAAAGAGGAGGAAGAACGAACTCCTACATATGAGGAATTGTGGAGAATGCAAACAAGCTATCTTCTGAAGGTATCGTAGTTTGACAAGATTAAAACTAAGAAAGAGGTGCAAGGAGTAGAAGATGACGTAGAATATTTCTTCTCTTAGATAGGAAATACCATAGCTAGCACCAAATTATAGTTTTGTATTAGACGCATGGGAGAATTGAAGCTGTAGGAGGAACAAGTGTCTCTCAAGTTGGAGAAGATAACAGAATGGATGAGCAACAAGGAGTGTACAAGGAGAATCATAGACATTCATGTACAACACCCATGGAAGTTACCCAAAGAAGAGGTAACCACGATGTTGGGAAGGGATGACTTGCTATAGGGAGTGATAACCAATTATAGGCAGCATCTGAAGTTGTACCTGGATAGAGACAACTACCTGATTTGTTTTATGAATATAGTAGATTTGGAACACAAGAGGGTTACTTGAAGATTGACTATTACTCTAAGGAAGTTGAACTTCCTAACATATTGGATAAAGTGGTTGAGCATCGAATTCGAGCAGATCTATTAGCTCAAGGAAGCTCAGAAGGAGGAGATAGAAGCTACTCAAAAATAGATTATTAAAATGGAGGAAAAATTATTGAAGTGTAAGGCTACAACAAAGGAGAAAATAAAGAAATTGAAAGAATTGCTAAGTACCAGGGCATATTTAGAAGCAAGACTTAAGTCGCTTGAATAGGAGAAGCAATAGGTCTTGTAGATGGCAGAAGACAAGATCAAGGATTTGGAGGCTCAACTCAAAGCAAAGGATGAACAGATGAACACGTAGTTGGCTGAAAAAGATGAGCAAATGGTGACACAGGCCAAGAAGATAGAAGAGCTTACAAAGGACAACAAAATATATAATGATATGGTCCTAGAGAAGCAAGTGTAATTGAGTGCTAAATAAGATACTATTTATGCTTTGGAGGCAGATATTCATCATCATATGCAGACCATTATAGATAAGAATAAATAATTGCAAGCAACAATTCAAATAGAAGCACACTTGCAGGAGAAGCTGAAGAAGAGTGCCACTGATCATGAAAAGCAAATGAAGGAACTCCTGAAGACTACCAAAGAGAAATCTAATTTCCATGGGGTAAAAGTAGTATAAATGGGGAACTACACAGCCAAGTTGAAGAACGAAAGCGTAATTCTTCAATTCCAAGTGAACGTCTTGAAAGTTGTGCTCACGGATTACGAGAAAAATTGTATCCTTGAATTAATAGTAAACAATTTATCCTTAGAGAAAAAATATATAGCAACAATCTCAACATATTTTCAAAGTGTGGTTCAAAATATTTTAGAGTATTCATTAAGAGCTAATTCCTTAGGACATTATGATAATAGTAACATCATTCAAATTACATATAATCTTATCATTGATGTATAAGTTGATTCAATTGGAAACAATATAACTACAATTACATATTTTTTGGCCATGACACTTGTGAGAAAAGTATATTATTATATTTATAATTAATTAGGAGTAAATCATTAAGTAATAAGAAAAAAAAAATGATAATCCAAGTTCAAATCCAATACCTATATTTTACCTTATCATTTTTTAACCAAATAATAAATAAATAATGGAGTGACATTAGCACAACCAAAGATTTCTCAACGATTGAGGAGAAGATCAAGGATAAAATCTTGCCAAACTATACATAAATAATATCCAAACTTTATTGTAATACTACAATACGACTATATGAATGATGATGTAATAAAGTCATTACTAAATAATGACAAAATTAATACTTAATAGAAAATGGAAAAATATATATATATTCAAACAACAAAAGACATAATTATATTCACTCGAGGGCACATTCATCGTACTACATATTCCACCCGTCTTAAAGGCATTTTCTGCACATTCCTTCAATTTCGTTGCCCTCCAACGTCGATTTCCATCCATTGTCTCACAAAACAACCCACCGCAGGACGAGATAAGACACTCTTCTGAGGAGCCCAGTGTAACATGCAACCCCTCTCTCTAATTCGCTCTGAATATTCCCCGGGAATGTAAGCCTCCACGGCTCGCACAACCCACAAAAAGGGTCTCCCAGTTGCCTCCAGGCCCAGGGCCAAGTGCTCCACTTCTTTTTCCTTCAACACGATACTGCTCCCAAACGACACATAAATTACAGACCCCAAACACTTCCTATCTAACAACCGCAAACACTCTTCTTCCTCTGTGATGGCGTCCTGAATGTCTGGAGGGATCAAAGGGCCTACCGGACAAATACCGGCCTCTTTGGGGAACATGTTGATTATCGGAACTTCCAGACCGTGGACAGAGTTGCACAAAATCCAACGAAGCTGGCGGAATCTGTCGATGCTGCGTAGCGAGAACTGGAAACGAAACTCTTTGTCTGATTTGCTTCCAATTAGCCATGGAAGATTGGCAGAACACAGACTCGGCATGGAGGGCAGATACTTCACCATTTCATTTTTCTCTGGAATGCCTGCATCAACCAAAGAAGACAGACAATATCACATGAGAAACAGAAAATAGATATTTAAATATACCACCCACTATGATACTCTTTAGAACCCTACCGTTTTGGGGTATGGTTCCCTTGGATGTCAAGGTTGGCATGTGATAGATAATGGCATATGCAGCGATAAGCCCAGGCCAGAAAGCGGCAGTTTGAATGTGAAAGTTGTTGGCAACGTCCAGTGCCCACGATGCAAAGAAATCAGCGATGAGGCATGTGACCTTGTGCTCTTCCATGGCGTTAATGTGGTGGATGAGGGTGTGGAGCACAGGTCCCATGCTATTCTCTGTCACTCGAGCCAGCATTGCAAAATCGGCTCTCTTATCGTCCTCCGGGAGGCCATCGGGGATGGCTCTCAAACGAATCCTGTCCCCGCCTTCACCAATACATTTGTGGGCATGAATGGTTCGAGAATGATTATAATGCGTGGTTATGAAAGTGACAAGGAAGCCGTGAGAGGCGAGTTTTTGTGCGAGATGAAACATGGGATTAATGTGGCCTTGAACGGGAAAAGGAACAACAACGGCATGAGGCTTGTGGCTGCTGCCCATCTTCTCGTTCGCTCATACTTCACACATCTGAAGTTTCAGTAGACTAATCATATATACACGGGCTCCAATAATTGCTGCAGCATCCAGCTTAGTCCAGGCACTATTCCAAGGACAAGTTGGAGTGTGGCTGTGTCTTATTCCTTGCTTTAAAAAGCTATATTATAATCATGGTGGCTGTGTGGGATTTGAAACGTCGCTCTGCATAAATAGACTCCGATCTTTCTGAAAAATATATTCTCCTTTGTTAAAAGAAAATTCATATTCTTTTATTGGCTTTTAGATTCACGCAATAGAGATAACATGCGTCCCATCTTCCTTTATACCAGTTTTCTCCACTGGGCCGAATGTATCCATCACAGTATAACAATACATTCTTCGAATTTATATCCTAAATAATTTACAAAGGATTCCATTGATAACTAAAAACAATTTAAGCGGGGAGTGGATATAATGTGAAAATGAGTTTAATAACATTATTGTTTTATCTTTAGTTTAGTGGTTAAAGATGGCGGTTGTTTTTAAGTAGTTTTGTGTTCAAAGGTAGACTTTTTATAAAAGTTCCCTGACAAAACATTATTGTTTTATCCTATTTAATGATAGGAGTTACTTTAAAAAGCAATCCTTTCCCCTCTATTATCTATATCCAAGTTCACATTATCTTTCTCTTATGTACTGATTACGTTAGCCTTATATTAAATCATAGCCCTTAGAAGTGGCATTTTTCCCCTCTATTATCTATATCCAAGTTCACATTATCTTTCTTTTAGGTACTGATTACGTTAGCCTTACATTAAATCATAGCCCTTAGTGGTGGCATTTTAGGTAATTGGTAAGTTAAATATACGTCAAGACAAGGAGGAGTTGGGCTTGAGATCAACCTTAAGTGTGTGGGGGTCACCTGATGCGGATTTTTAAGCAGACTTTAACGTTGAGTCAAAAATGTTTTAGATGTTCAGGTTACTTCAGTACATCACAAAAACACTTCGAACGATGAAAGTAGTTTTAATGTCCGAAGAGATCATAGTTCATATAAATAATAATAGTATTACATTATTTGGTAACTTAAGTATCATTGTAAATATTTTGATTAGGAGTGTGTTTATTATTTATGTTAATAGTATATTTTTGTAAAGTGTTTTTATGTGTCAAGTAGAGTTATTAGTGAAAGGTGTCCTGTGTAATATTTTGATTAGGAGTGTGTTTATTATTTATGTTAAGAGTATGTTTTTGTGAAGTGTTTTATGTGTCAAGTATGAGTTATTAGTGAAAGGTGTCATGTGTACAAGTATGAATTATGAGTGAAAGATGTTATGTGAGTAAGTGAAGAATTGTGTGAGGTGTCATGTGTATAAGTAAGAGTTATGTGTGAGTGTGATGTAATCATGAGACTTTGTCATTATGTAAGGCATATGAAAGGTTGCATCTCCCATGTGTTTGAGGAGAACGAATGTATTGAAGTGTCACATGTAAGGTTATATATTGATGACAAATATCTATGCAATGTAAAGAATGATCTATTATCAATAAAGCTTTTATTTTGTACAATATTAGTGTTATTATTGAAGAGCTTATATATGTTTGATTATACTATCCTAGGAAATATAGACCTATGATATTTGGTCCCATTTGTTAATAGTGGTATCAAAATCACTTTAATAAGCTCTATCCAAGAAGGAAGGAGAGATATTAGAGTTGAGGAAGGATTGTTGGAGGATGACTATTGAAGAGGATATTGTTGAAGTGAAGAGTTGTTGAATAGAAGTGTTGGAGAGAATGACTATTGGAATCAAAGAATATTGGAGGAAGAGATTAAAGAATATTGGAGAAATATATTACTAAGGAAGAAAGCTAGCACCAAGACTGGTGTGAATTTAAAGGAGAGAACGATATATTGAATATTAGAGGAGAACATTGGAGGATATAGAACATGTCGATTAGGGAATATTGAAGACAGATGAACGTGAAGATTGGAAGAATATATTGGAGATATATGGATAGACTGGAGGAGGATATTCTAGATAGAATATAAGTTTAGATTTTGTGAAGAGAGTGCCTACATCTAAGGAATGATACATCTACAAGAGAGCGCTTGTGCTTGAGAGGAGAGTGTATGCACCAGAGAAAAGATATGGTTGGAGTCTATGATGAAAGTGCATGCACCTAAGGATAAATATGTCTAAATCCCAAGAAGAGCAATGATGACTTGTATCGAAGAATACATCGAAAAAGTAGACTGAGAGACTATCAAGAAGATAACAAGTAACACCCTGAAGCAAAAAATATTCTACTGTAGAACAATGGTGAAAGTGGAAAGAATAGTGTTACCCTAATGAGCTTCCATGTGTATGTGCAAATGAATTAAGGTGAGTGTCTTAAGTAGAGGTATACTTTTAACCTTAGTCGCACATTGAATCGAGTACACTTTTTTATTATTGGGCATATTTTATTTGATTAATTTTTGGGGAGATATAAGGTAATGATTTGATTAATTAAGGAATGGGAGGTATAAGAAAATAAGATATTTAAAATTTGAAATTGGAATTTTATTAATATATTGAAGATTGGTGAAATTAAAATTTGGAGGGAGAAGTTGTAAAATTGAGAATTAGGGATACATAAGAAGAAATTGAACTTGAGTTTTGAAATTTTTGATTAAAGGAAGAAGAAAAAAAAATTGAAAATTTGAGATTGGTTGAATTTTTTTTTAATTGAAGTTGACTGATTAAAGTCGAATAAAATATTAGAATTTGAAGAAGAAGATTATATTGAAAATTGAAATTGAAGGAAAGGAATTTTCAACATCGGAAGAAATTTGAAAAATAAAAACTGAGAAAAGAAAGAAAAAATAAATATTCCATGTGTTTCATCAAAAACTAGTGCAGTTAAAGAAAAGACATCAAAAAATTATTTGCAAAAAACCACCGAAGTTGGAAACAATGGGTCAACAGAATTAATGAAACATCTACAACTCATCTACAAAAAGGACTAAAGATAGAATGTTTTTAATACTTCAATATTGTTTACATCGTCTTCTCAAGATTGCTAATAGTCATTATGCATATTGTGATGCTAAGGTTCTTCAAAAGAAGAATGATGATTCAAAATGTGGAAATAATATACACCGTATGAAAAAATGTAATCATTGCAATAGATTTGGACACAAGGAAGAAAAATGTTGGAATATTTATCCTTGTAAATTCTATGGAAGAAATAATCATCCTCAAGAATATTGTTGCCACAAAGAAAACAATTATCATGCTAAATAGAAAAGAATAATAATGATGGCATTGGATAAGCTTCTTGAGAGAATTATATTTAAAACAATTCTAGAGACAATAAAATTCACTACCAAAACAAAAACAAAATGGCCTAATAAAGCAAACCCAGCATCATAGGCAATGCCAAAGCTAAATTCAGAGAATGAAGATAAGATGAAGACATGAGTCAAAGATTGAAGGGGAAAGTCCTTCCTACCAAATAATGTAATACGGAGGGTGTTGGAGGTATTACATTATTTGGTACCTTGAGTACCATTGTAAATATTTATATTAGGAGTGTGTTTATTATTCATATCAATAGTATGTATCAAGATGTGAAGTGTGTTTATTTTTCAAGTGTGAGTTATGAGTGAAAGGTGTCATGTGCACAACTGTGAGTTATGAGTGAAAGGTACCATGTGAGTAAGTAAAGAGTTGTGTGAGGTGTCAGGTGTCGTGTGTAAAAGAGATTTATGTGTGAGTGTGATGTAATCATAAGATACTTTATCATTATGTAATAAAGGCATGTTAAAGGTTGCATCTCTCGTGTGTTTGAGAAGAGAAAAATTTTGATACATTGAAGAGTCACAAAGTAAGGTTATATATTGCTACAAAGCTCTATGTAATGCAACAAAATGATCTATTATCAATAAATTTTTTCTTTTATATAATATTAGTGTTATTATTGAATGATATTATATATTTGATTATACAATCCTAGGAAATATATGTTATTTAGATCCATTTGCTAGCATATTCAACCAAATTTTAAATTCTAAAGCATGGTATATAAATCTACTCCATAACCTTTGACATCTTATTATGAGTTCTAAAGTCAAAAATATGGTATACAAATCTATTTCATTATATTCAAACCTCCTTTTATTAAGTTTTTAAGTCAAAATCTATAATTAAAATTAAATTTTTAAGTCAAAATCTATAATTAAAATTAGTAAAGAACAAACTTTTAAAGTTCATAATATTTTTGAAATAAAATCTTTTTAAAAGTATGAATCAAATAAAATTTAAAAATTTATTAGCTTATCTTTTATTGAAAAGATATTACATATAAACAAGATAATGTTTGAACCCTTAACTTTACCGAGCTAAACACTTACCATTCCAACAAAACCTTATAATCTTATAAACTTTTTTCTTATCAACTCTTTACTAATTATTAATATTTATAAAATTAAATATCCTAACTTTAAAATACTATAACAAAATTATTCTTATCAATTTTTAACTAAATAGTTAATATTTTTTAATTTAGTATTTTAAAGTATAGACTTATGATTAACATCTTTCTAAAAATAAATTTATTCTTAAAATTATTAATCAATTAAAATTTAAAGTTAAAATGTTGTTTAAATTATAGATTAACCTCTAAGACCTTCTCCAAAATACAATAGTATATTAGTAAAATTCCAATAAACTAGGTCTAAATTTCATGTCTAATTAATAAACCCATAGGACAATATCCACGTTGCCCCCAAATCCAAGTCTCATTTCTTTCTAGTAGTTGTCCTCTATGGTATCCACCTTTAAGATTCTCCACCCTGTTCTAAGGTTTCCTAGAAGAACAATTGGCCAATAAAAAAAAACATTTATAAAATAAAACTAAAAACCAAACTTTCTAGAAAGGATTCTAATTAGGCTAATCAATCATATTCTTAAACCTAAAACTTCTAAATAAGAATACTCATTAAACTAAAAATATGCATTAACCAAAGTTCATGTCTAATTAATAAACCCACAGGACAATATCCACATTGCCCCCGAGTCCAAGTCTCCTTTCTCTCTAGCAGTTGTCCTCTATGGTATCCACCTCTAAGATTCTCCACCCTATTCTAAGGTTTCCTAAAAGAACATATGGCCAATCAAAACAAGCATTTATCAAATAAAGCTAAAAACCAAAATTTTTAGCAAGGATTCTAGTTAGGCTAATCAATCATATTCTTAAACCTAAAACTTCTAAATAAGAATACTCATTGAACTAAAAATATGCATTAACCATTAACATCTCCTCTTAACAAACACATTTAACCTAGCATTTCCTTCTCAAACCACACCAAATAATCGTCTAAGTATTTGAGCCATAGAGATTGATTTGAGCACATTAATACACCACCCTTCTCAAACCATATGCATAGAAGAGTTGAAGGGTGTTGAAAATATTATAAAAATAAATTATATTAAAAAATTTAAAAAATTTAAATAGTTTATTTTTATATTTAAAAGAGAAAAGATTGTATATTATAATTAAATAATTAAAATTTAGGAAAAATAATATATATTAATAAAAAATTATATTATAAAACTTAATCTTAAACCAAGCTTCAAATTTGACATACACCCTTCACATTAATAAAATTTTTACAAAAAAATAAGTTTTAAAACCTTTATATTTTCTATCTTCAAAAATATTTATTTGCTGAGTTCCTATAAAATTAAAAATATATATATAAGTTTTAAACACTTTATATTTTCTATCTTCAAAAATATTTAAATATTTATTTACTGAGTTCCTATAATTTATATTGAACTTAATTAAAATAACATGCAATTAGTTAGGCCATTTACTCTTTAAAAACATAAATATATGCATAACACTTATAAATATGAATATCACTTTTATATATATATATATATATGGTTAAACAGGCATATGAATAAATTTGACATTTTATATGTTTAAAGGATGCACATAGTGATGTTAACTATGAAGGTTAAATATCTCTAAATATTAACTAGTATTTTAATATTTTTTTTGGTAATTAAAAGAGGGTTTTGAAAGGCATCCCACAACCTTGTATAATAGTTTTAGCAGGAGTAAAGAAGCAACCCGATCGATGTACTTAAAGATTTAACATTCCCTCGTGTCGTTAAAACTAACAACCAAACAAACAAGAGCGGAAAATATTTTCAAAGAAATTCAAATAAATAATCTCGCTCAGACCAAACAATAAATTGGAACCAACTCCCACAACGCAAATCGAAGCCAAGACCCTGCAACAAAACCACTTCAAAGCATAGAAGGTCATTGTAACTCTTTCGAGAACCACCTAGAATGTCAAACTGCAAGCCCACATGTCGGTAGCTCCATCCAAGCAAGATCTGGAGAAAGATGCTCAACATCCACAAACACCACCAAACCGCTCAAGCACCATAAATCCTGACTTAGCACCAGCCAAAGGAAAGCAGATAGCAACTACTGCAACACAACACCCTGAAATCACCCCCAATAATTTTGGATCGGCATTTGGCCCTATCCCCCTTAAGGACCCTGACCAAATATACAATGGTAAACCAAAACCAAAAGATATGGAGAGTCGACTGAACAAGACCCCAACTGATAGCCAACCTAAGCGGATTCGACACTCACCAAACCAAAAGAATGTCCAGATCCCAAATAGGGGACCGCCAACCAAAACACTCTGCATCACAGCAAAAGTTCCAAATCACCCTCATAGTTTGGGCCAGCATATGGCTCTATCCCCCTTAGGGACCTCAACGAGATCTACAATTGCTTACCGAGCACAAAATAAATTTGAAATGAACTAAAAATACCCCATGGCTAGCAAAAGACACCATCCACCGTTGAAACAGAGTATAAAAACCAAAAAGAATAGTCAAACCTAAATAGGGGAAGATGGGGGACCTCCCGTTCAAGTTCAAAAGGATCAGAGCAGCAAAGCCGGAGCGGGAGCCTCCAAAACCCTAACTAGTATTTTAGTATTAAACTTTTTAAATTAAACATATTTTAAAATAAAAATAGTATTTAATTAATTATTATATGTATTATAATTGATTATATTTTGTATTAAATTTAACAAATTATGTATTATGTGGAAGATCGGTTATGTTATTACTTTTTGGAATTTAAGGCCTAATAGGAATAAGAGAATTTTTAAAAATATATCGAAAAATCATGCCCAAGTTTGAAATCATATTATTTCCTCTCTTGCAAAATGTTTATAGATGGTGGTCATCCTCGAAAGTCTCAAATGCAAAAAAATTAGGAGGTAACACTTCATTATATGATTTGAACATACATGGAAGAGTCATCTACAATAAAACCTTTAAAACAAAGGATCTACATCGATCTAGGGTGAAACAAAATTGTCCAAAAAATAGGTTTATCAAATTATTTTTGATGTTGCTTCTAAAAAAATTGAGAAAAGTTTATGGAGGTGGTGTTTTTCAAAATAATAAAGGCAAAATTCCCCCAACCCCCCATTGGAATCATATGGAACTTCAAATAACAACAATGCGGGGATTAAAATTACAATTAAAAAGGGATGAAAATATATTTCAATTGAGGAGAATTTACAAATTATCATTAATGCTATCAATAAAAATGGATGTGAGGATTGGAAAAAAATAGTATTACTATTGATTTTCATCATTTATCACTAGAGGAAATCTCTTAGAAATGTGAGCATATTTATAGAGAAGGAAATTAGGTAGCAGATAATTTAATCAACCAAAATGTTTATCTTTATCTTGGTAAAATGTGAGCATATCTATAGAGAAGGAAATTAGGTAGCTGATTTTATCTCTTAATGAAAATGATGTCAAGGATTTGATTTTAGAAACATAGCACTTTGAGGAATATGAAGAATATATTTGATAGAAAATAAATGAAAAATCTTTGTGATAAAAAGACATGTTGGTGTGAGAAGAAAAAGGGGGAAAGATATTGCAAAGGACCTCTTTGTGATGCTTCCATCGCATCTCCTCTTTTCACTTAATGATAGGGGTAGTTTTTGAGCTTAGAGTCTTGTGTTTGATGGATTGATTGAAGAACACTTATTTTTCTCCTAAGATACTTCTCTAATTAAGCTTAACCCTAGTCTAGCCCTAATGCAACAACAATGTCTGAAACTAAAATATTTTTTGTTCTTTGATGATAACTGAATGATAATTTTTCTCTTTTGAAACCAAGGGTGCAATAAGAATACAAAAAATAAGTCCTATATGTAATTGTGATTCAATGCTAAAGTTTGAAGATTTAGTGGGTCCCTTAAATGATTAAAGACTAAACTAGTTCCTTATTTGTCTTTTCTTATTTTTATGATAGAAAATAAAATTGATTTAACCTAACAAATACAATTATGTCCTAAATGCTAAAATAAAAAGGAATATGGAGCAAAAAAATATGTATCTACCATAGAAGCAAAAGTAATTTTAGCTTGGGAGGAGCACTACCAATGGTACTTTTGCCTTCCTACAAATAGATAGAAAAATTTTGGATTAACAATAAAGGGGCCTACCTAAGATGGATAAGAATGTCAAGCATCCTTGGCCAATATCAAACCCCTATTCAGATAGGTTTCGAAATCAACAAAAATGATAGATGCATAAATTAAGCGATCAATGGAAAAAGCACCACTACGATAGTGATAGCGCTATCGACACTTTTGCGTAATAGATAGTTCTTTTACTCTTTGTGTCTATGTAAAAACTAGAGAGCAATAGCACCATGAAAATTACAATCTAATAACACTTTTACTTTAACAAAACAAGATTAAATGCAAATATTGAATGATTAGTAATTGAAAGGATGATCTCTTACTTAGGAGTGCAAAGAATTTGTTAAATGATAAAAAATAAAAGAGATTTCTTGATTAAAATAAAGACTAACAATAACAAGATGAGATTTCTAACTAGATACAAATGAGATATGCAAGGCTAATATGCTAAAACTTGGAGTTGTAAAGCAAAGAAAGTTTCAAAAGCAAGTAAGGGGAAAGAGCACAACCCAAGATGCTAAGGTTGTTTTCCCCTTGTTTTTGGAAACTTGTTGAAAGCTTGTTTGTTTGCTTATAGACACTTGAGATGTTGATATTGAAGGCTTAAATGCTTGGAGATTTCAATGCTTGAAGACTTGATTGCATGGATCCTTGGATGCTAGAAAATATGAGGCTTGAATGCTTGAAGGATGGCCTTCATAATATTATGGTAAGATTTTGGCATAACCTTACCATGTATGAAGATGAATTCCTCTGAATCTAGAGATATTTTAGTAGAATTTTTTTGCAATGTAAGATTATATATACGAAATAGTCATCCCAAGTGTTGGTTTTATAGAAATCCATTTCTCCTTGGGGCAAGGATTACATTAAAGTTGATAGGATTGAAGATGGTAAGAATTTGAAATGAGATCAATATGCCATTATTAGAGAAAAGATTAAAAATATAAAATCTTGGATTTGGAATTTATGTTTAGGAGTTATGAATTAGATCTTAGGATCTAATCTAGCAGATACTAATAGTCAACATTCTTGGTTTTTTTGCATGATAGTCAAAAACATTTATAGAAAAAAGCACCAACGATGCTTTTTAGATGGCACTTTTGCTGATATGACTGTTGGAGGAAAATTTTGGGCAAAAAAGATCAAAAGTTAAAATTGGCAAAAGCATTGCCTAGGGTGTGAAAGCACTAGCAACGCTTTCACTTATGCCCATGTGTTTTTGCCTCTAAAGTAAAAAATGCTCTAAATTTGAGCATAAGGATGATTGATTCAATTTGGGTGATTGATTAGCTAATTGATTAAGGGATTGGAAAGCTTGAAGATTAGTAGTGCCCTTAAAATTGCATGTCTACATTTGCCCTTTCTTATGCATTTGTTGCATTATAAGTGCATCAAAAATAACGTATATATCCTAATTTTGAGATAAAAATATTTTTTGTTGCTTATGGTATGTGATGCAAGATAACAGATGCTATGATTGTTTATTTAGAAGTGATTTTAGGATTTACATTTCAAAGAGTATTAAATGTTGCCATGACCTGGTGTGGCTCCTCAAGTTTTAAAAGAAGAATCAGGTTGGAATGAGGAAACTCAACTTGATTATGATCCATATTGGTATAGTGATAAAAATTGAGAAAATCTAGGGAGGCTAGCGAGTAAAAGGGATTGCATAAAAAATGAATCTATTTTACTATAAATAGGAGGATATTGGAGCTCTGGAGTAGTGAAAGTGACTTGGTTTTTGATGGCTCAACACATGCGTCCACCACATCGATTAGACAAGGTGAAGAAACCCACAACAAGAGTATAAGCACTAACACCAATGAGTACCAAAAATAAAACTTATTAGTGCATTCTTAGCCTCAAAAAGGATGCCTAAACAAGTAGGTGATGCTTTTGCAACTAGTTGGTGCTATCACATGGTGCTTCTGCATGTCAATGGTTCTTTCATACCTTGGAGACACTTTCATTGTGCAATTTTGCTATCACACTTAGGTAGAACTTTTGTTGCTTGGGGATGCTTATCTCACATGGTAATGCTTTTGCACCATAGTGGTACTTTTCTACATGTAAGAGTGTTTTTGCAAGTTTAAGCTTTTTGGTTGCCAACTTTGCTAACTTGCAAGGCTAACAAAACTTTTGGCTTGGCTTGGGTGTTGGAGAGACTACAAATACTAGACTACATGGAGTAATATCCACATATATTGTAGACCATCCAAGGTCTTCTTAGGTTTGTAAAGCACACACTTTTGGTGGAATTAGGGTTGTATAATGTGGCTCTAATGCCCAAGGTGGAGTTTTACTAGGCACTCCTAATAGTTTTAGAAAAGAGATGGTATTCATATATGAATAGCTTCTTATTACCAATAGGAGAGATTTTTGTCACACTAGAGGATGTATGGCAACTTTTGAGGATCCTCATTGGGGAGCAATAGATGCACCTAGGATAGGATTAGTGTAGGTTCTTGGAGAGGTTAACTAAGGATGCAAACTTCTCAATAGTACATTATGGTATTGACATAAAATTCATGTACACTAGGGTTGATTGGATAGATAGACCACACTCATGTATGCTTTGGTATCTAGAATACTCATCAATGATATCATCAAGAGGTTATCCTTTGGGGATATGGGAAGGTTATGTCCGCTATGCATGATGAGCAAAGTATTTTTATATAGGGCAAGAGATTTAGGTGGTGCACTTTGCTCCAAGTGTGATATTAGGAGAACATTGTAGTTTTTATATCACCAAGACTATTAGGGAAAGTTGGAGACCAGGAGGCACTAGTGACCTATAGGTAGGGACCACTAGTTTGAGATATGATAAAGTAGACCCAATAGGTGTATTCTATAAGTGGAAAGGAGGCTGGTAGATGAGCTTTAGTCAACACAGATCAAGTAGAGGTTGTATAGGCATCATCTAGGC
The DNA here is from genome assembly GCA_028583015.1 of Wollemia nobilis. Classification (NCBI taxonomy): domain Eukaryota; kingdom Viridiplantae; phylum Streptophyta; class Pinopsida; order Araucariales; family Araucariaceae; genus Wollemia; species Wollemia nobilis. The sequence continues at coordinate 3,672,502 of JAQPPZ010017084.1, read as the reverse complement.
TAGCATAATTATTTCTACCATCTATCTCATACCAAGGAGGTTATATGGCTAGTAATATCATGAGGGAGTAGGAGCTCCATTATTTTGACTAAGCAGTCTACCAATTCGATGTGAGGTAAGGGTACTGATAGGGCCATTTTGGTATCAAAGGTTTACTTAAGATAGGGGATTTAATAGTATTCCAAATGTATACTCCTCCACTAAGGTGGACCTAAATGATACTATCATTTTGGACCCTTGATATGATGATCCTGGTGTGACCTAGGATTACTAAAGATGGTATTGGACCATCCTTTTGAGGAGGATGAAAATTACAAGGGCACAACTAATAGAGAAGATATGGAGAATAAGTAGGGCTAAGCAAGCAATGCAAGTGTTTATATGATACTATAAAAAGATATAGAGATGATAGGAGGCTCAAGGGAAGATAGCAATAGTAGCAGCAACAATAGTAGGACCTCCACCACTTGCTCTACATATAAGCATAACCAATGAGGTGGGATCAATTAGGTGACCTTAGTCAACCATCAAGGTGAAGCATTATACCTTAGTAAGGTAAGTAAATATATTACAAGTACCTTTAGGAATGACAAAGAGGGACCTACTAGAAACATAGGTCATAGGGATGTAGTAGAACATCCAAGATTTGACTATGGATCAAGATATAATGATGGTAATATTTGTAGTAGCAATAGCAAGATCCAAAGTAGGCCATATATTGTAGACTTTGTTGGATCAAATGATGTAGATCTAGTAGTAACTATAGGATGAGAGTGCATATAAAGTAAACTATAAGGTTGTCTACCATCCAATTATCCTAATAGATAGGCACGTACAATCACCCATGAGATGTGATGAATCCATTTGAGATTTATGACTTTCCAATATCAATGCTTACTCAATAAGTCATCACCTACTAGAGGGGGATCCACAAGAGCACTAGACATGGGCTTCTAGAGCTAGCCATAGGATTTGACTATCCTAATATTTTGGGATATTAATAATATTATATTATGATGATTTTGATTGTATTATTATCATGATATAACACACTTTGAGAAATTTATAAATACATCAATTGTTCATGGGATCTTTTATTTAGCTTTTTCTATGGGACTTTTTATTTTATATTTATCTTCAAACAAATACTTAAAGGTATTTTGCTTGGATTGAATTTCCTTGTAGAGAAGTGTCATAGAGGACTTGTGATTGATTGGTGTGGCAACAAATAATACCCCAACTAAGAGGAAAAATATATTATTGATTGATTGCCCCATGTACGGTGTCCATGGAAACAAAAGATGATATGATTAATCTTGCTATCAGTATCTATGAACCTCATAGTAATCATCATGTAGCAAACGCTTGATGAGATACAACAAGTAATTTTATTAAATTTTCCATCAATACTTGTGAACCTTACAATATTCATCATGCGACAAGAGATTGGTAATTTTGAAGAATTGATAGAGATTTGTAGTTTGAACACCAATTTTATTTGCAATAATATAATTAGGAATATCCACTTACATTAGTTGCCTAGTGCATAAAATTGAACTATCCTAACTAGGATCATCATTTACATGTCATTATAGATCCTTAGATTGATATGCAATAGGTAATCCAAATGAATATTGGCATGTGCATCCAAGTAGGCATGAAATAAAGCAATATGTAAGAGGTAGCTAAAAGAAAATAAGCAACTAATGTATACTAAAATATAATATCTTTTCATATGTATTGTGTTCTATGGTTATTTAAGGTATTTTCCATCAAGTGTGGTGAGGCGATAAGCACCTGAACCATACTTGGTGGTTATGATATATGAACTTATCCAATTGGGCTCAAAATTGCCTTTGATCTTAGTTTTGGAATTGGTTTTTTCTAATTCTCTTTGAGAACAAGATCATTAAATTCAAAGGAATTGGATTGTACCTTCTTACTAGAGGTATAATTAAGCCTTTATTGTAGACTTGTAGGTTCTCTAAGGCATGGATCAACTTTTCATCAAGCAGTTTCAACTAGGTAAGATGGGAAAAATAATATTTTTCTCCAATAGAGGAACCTATAACAAAATGCACAAGGAATATAACTCTAGCTTAAAAGGGAATATGGGTTTAGTTCCATAAACCAAAGCATAAAACATTATGCTAGTGGGAGTTTTATCACCGGTGTGACGTCTACAAGGCTAGAGACAACTGGAGATGCCAATATTGACTAGTTTTACTAACAAGCTTCTTGAGGATATTGACAATATTCTTATTAGAAGCTTTAGCTTATCCATTGCTTTGAGGATAATAAGGTGTAAACTATTTGTATTGAATCTTGTATCTAGCATAAATTTTCTACACATCCATGTTCTTGAAGGATTTTATTATCATAAATTAGCATGAAAGGGATACCATAATGGCTAAGGATATGATTGAGAATAAACTTGGAGACATGGACTCTAGTGGTTGAGGCTAAAGGTAAGGCTTCAACCCAATTAGTGAAGTACTCAATAGCTATGGTGATGAACTTGTGCCTATCATACGACATTGTAACTACACCAAAAAATGGATTTAATGGTGGTTTTCAACTGCCCTTAAAGGCCTTTAAGGGTAGTTATCCAGCCATCATATATGAGGGTATCGTAAAAAATTTACATCATACAACAACCGCTAAAAACTGCCTCAAAAGGCCACCCTCTTAGGGTCTAAGAGGGTGGTTCAAAACCACCCTCTTAGAGCTACGAGGGTGGTTAGAAACCACCCTATTAGGACTATGAGGGTGGTTAAAAACCATCCTCTTAGGGTTAATACCTCTTAGGCCTAAGAGGGTGGTTTATAACCACCCTCATAGACCCTAAGAGGGTGGTCTAAAATTACCCTTTTAGGGTATCACCTAAAAAAATATAAAGTATGCCTCAACTAAAATAGCATAGCACTCAACAGTGGTTTATCTTAGCTAAAATAATATAGCACTCAATCAAAGACTTGTTGTGAAGCCATAAGAATGAATTTGCACTAGAGACCTTGTTGTGAAGCCATAGAAATGAAGTTGCACAAGACCTTCCATAAGGAACTTAGAAATGTGGAGTTAAGAAATCATGGTCTTTCACACACTGAAAAACAAAAACTTGGCAATAGACACACATCTTGTGAATCTAGGAAAGGAGAGTTGTACTAAAAAATAGTAAATATTATGCAATTTGTTGTTTTACACTGAATGTAAAGGAGAGTCGTGGTTCTAATAAGCTATAAACATTCTAGATATTTCTTCCAGTGATTAAATACACTAGAAAAAATTGGATATTTCTTCCAATGATTAAGTACACTGGAAAAATTTGGATATTACATACACTGGAAAAAATTATCTTGTGTCCAGACAAGGAATCCTCTATGTATGTGGGCAAGGTGGTCTTTTTATAACTTGGCTATATTGTAATTGTGTATTCCTCTTTTTAATATTATAGTATTGTGTATTGATCTTGACACTAACAATTCTATATAAAGCAACTACCTGTAAAGATCCATGATGCAAGTGGTTATACCATAACTCACCTACCTTACACTACAAACATCCCTTGCCTTCTTCATAACATCCTCAATCACTTGGTCTTCATATATCTCCAAAGACCGAACTACCTCAGGTGTAATGCAGTCTGCTTATGCCCACCATAAGAAACAATGCGGGAGGAAATAATATTAAAAAAAAATCTTGCACCCATAATCAAAAACCTTTTAAATTCAATGGAGTAAGCAAAATTTTTTAGACCTACAACCAAAACCATTTGAATCCATTAAAAAGGATGGAATAAAAACATATCCCTTAAATCAAATCAAATCCAATCAATCAATAAAGAAACAAATAAGTCTAAGAATTTACATCCACAACTAAAACCATTTGAATACATTAAATAAAAGGGAGAAAAGAACATCCACATCCACAATCAAAACAACTCAGATTCAACAAATAAAAGAAATGAAACATGTACACCCATAGTCAAAAACCATATCGATTTTCCAAAGCCAAAAATAAAAAATAAAAAAAGCTCGCAACCAAAACCATTGGATCCTATTAAAAAAATTAAAATAAAATAAACAAAAACACACATATATATATAAATAATTGTGTACCCATAATCCAAGCCATTAAAATTCAATCCCAAAAACCAAAAAAAACATAAATATTGTAGGAACAACAATACTTAAAGACCTCATATTTTCACAGTCCATATACTGAAAATAAATCAATTTGTGTAATTCCAAACATCATGAAAATTTAAAAAATGATATTTTTAATCATCCTTCTTCATCAATATTTTCAATTTTGAAATGTTTAGTATTACACACTTCTAATCTAGAATTTATTGGTGTTTGTTAGCATACCTGAATCTGCAGCAAGAGTCTTCTTGATGTGGCAAAGAACAAGGGTATCACTAGTAGTGGGCTTCAAATTTTCCATAGCCCATTGTAATGCATACATACTTTGCTCACTCTCATCCACTACAACCAAAAAATTTCTTCCCTTGACACCTTCCATTATACTTCATAAGAAGGAAAACTAGATTGACTCCACTACTCTTTTGTTGAATTTGGATCAACTCAATCTTTTTTTTTTCTTTGGATTGATTGTTGAGAGAAATTAAAGGTGGGTGTTGCTTATGTAGGATTTTTCTAGACCACAAAAATTTGGAATTCTAGTTCCAATAGACTTTGTTATTTTATGGGTGTATGTTTTTATGCTTCATGCATAGTTTAGTTTTAAAGCATAGTGAATAAGTCTTTCTACATATAGTGACTTGTGAAATTTAATGCAGAACTGAAGGCTTTTCCTAAAAAATGCTTGCATGTCTTGGAGTAAGACTACTATTATTTTAACAACTAAAAATCACATTTTCCTCTGTAAAGTTGTAAATTAAAAATTAAAGACACATATTTGAGGAGAAAATAAGAGAAGATGGCTACTAAAACTGATCATGTACACTCTTCACTGGTGAGGTATGAATAGATTTACAAAAATGAATTCAAAGGGTTGCAAACTATTGTTGAACTAGGAATTGACACCTAATTTAATCTAAATTACTTGCAGTTAGTGATTTGTACATTTAAGTGGACACCTCTTTCAGTCCAACTGAGGTGAACTATACATGGAAACTAGGACTCTAGCTACTATTATTCCTAAGGAAATTTAAAACAAATGTGGAACATAAATCAAATAGACCATAACAGGCAAGGCCAAAAAGGATTTTTCATAAAAAATAATACAAAATATACTAGATGGAATAAATGGCCAACCATAAAAAATAATAGGTAGAAAGGATTCATACTCACATATGTTGTGAAACCAACTGTGATAACCATAATTGCAAACCCATGTGGAAGTATTTCCACAAATATTTCCCTTGCTAAAGTATAGAATACTACAACTGGGATGATGATCCCAAATAATATTGAAATCAATCTCCTCATGCTATTGCATGCTAATATCAACCTTCCACCCAATAGAAAAACCTGGAAAAAACCAACCATACACACAAAATATTAATGACCGCTATATCCTTGAAAAAATATATAAAGATATAGCAATGAAATAATTTTCATTGTAGATCCAAAAGGAGTCATGTCAAAAGAAACTAAAAAACAAGAATTATAAGAATATAACATGAGTCATAGAGTTAGTTTATTTGTCATTACCAAGATCAGGAACAAGACCAACTACTAAAAAGAATCGTTTAGGAATAGAAATGTGTCTTATACCATTACCATGGAGATGGCCTAACAATGTGTTAGAATATATAGGCCTGAATAAGGAAGATTATGGCAAAGAAAATATTATGCCATTTCTTCCAAGAGAAGAAATAGATGATGAAAATAAACTCAAAGATATTCCTAAAATGCAAAAACAATTATATCACTTAAGCCAGTACATGAACTATCTAGAAAGGAATTTTTATGGCTTTGATATACATTACTGTCACTTCTAGATGTCATACATACCACACTAAAAGATTCTATAGTTGCACAAGGTATGATAAGGTTAGACAAAGGTCCTCAGTTTGGAATAAGATATTATATCCTCAATTTATGTATACAATAGTTTTTCTTATTCATTTTGGCTTATGCTTTGCTCTTGTGGAAGAGGGATTCTTGTTTATTACACCAAGAATTATCACTCATAATATGATCGAAGTTGCAGTGAAAACTAGAGCCAATTCCTGGTGATAGGTGCATACAACTATAGGTGATTGACTACAGAGGGATGTACTAGATTTGATGGATGATATCTTTAGTTATTCCTCAAAAAAAATAATCATTTGGAATTATTAGATATGACATTTGTGAATTATATTTTAAGGCAAGTGTGCATTTTTCAGATGTCCAAAGTCTTGTGCAAATAATTAAATGGTTTCCTGTGAGTTTTAAGTGTGACCTGAAAAATGTATTATGCTTTTATCTTTGGTAACAATCTGTATAATTTGTTCCCCTCCAACAAAAAAAAAATGCATAAATTTGTTCAACACTTGTAAAATATTTTTATTATTTGTAATTCTGACACATGTTTCTTAAAAATGAGAGATAAGTAGAAGTGCCACACTTTAGGGATGTTGCACAATTTGTTTCATGTTCCTCAAGGCAATAGCCTTTCATGGTCTTAATAAACAGTGGGTTGATATCCTTGCAAAGGCATACAATTGTGATATTTTTCACCTTTTGAAGATCATTGCAAAAGCAATTGGTAGAGAAATAGAGTCCTTATATTGATTAATAAAATTCTTGGGACAATATTTTCTCCAAAAATTTCTAATTCTTAATATTTTTTCATGCCTCCATATTTTGAATTTATTATGTTTGATAGGTAACTGTTGCAGATGATCTTTCACAATTTTACTATCCACCAGTGGTAATAGTAATTGTATCCTATCCTAAGTTAGCAATCAAAAATGAGTGCCTCATTGATGGTGAGTTGAGAGGATTTGGGCAGATACACCCTCGCAACCAAGGCATTGAGACTTTAGGTACAATTTGCAACCCAATTCTTGAAAGATACAATGTAGACATTGGATTCACTTCAAACGATATATTGTTTCTTTTCATGAAACAACAACATCCTTTCTTAACTTTACAAGGATCTGTATTGATTGGTGTTTTGGGTCCTCTCAAGCATAAAACTTGGACAATTTTTGTTAGATAGGGCAGGTCATAAACATCTACATAACCTACTTCCAAATTCTTAAGCAAGTATATTTTGCAAAAGATATTGTACTCATTATCTTTAAGTAATCTATGCTAATATACATAACAAACGATGCAAAGGTACACCAACTAACATAGAAGAGCTCTGCAAGCTAATCTTATTTTTGTTTGGTTGTTCATGGGAGACTACCGTCTCTACAGGTGTGATGGTGTTTCAAATGTTATACTTCTATTTTAGTTGTGCAATGTGAAGTACTTTATTTGTTTGCTTGATAATTGTAATGAAATATTCACTCAATAATAAATCAAGTATAGGGATGAAGAAAAGAAATATGGCATGTTTTGGTGATAGTAGAATAGTTGTTTAATGCAAGTCTACTGCTCTCTTACAGATGGCTTTAACATCAGCATTTGAAATTGTAGCTTTTATTTTTTTCCAAAATCATCAAATTATGTCATCAAATGTGTTGATAAGATTGGTCTTGTTTCTTTTAGGTTCTATTCCTTCTTATTCTTACTTATGATTCTAGTGTATTCAAATATAGGAAGATATATTTTTTCTAGTGTATGTGTTTTTAATTGGAGACCAGCTTTGTCCATGTATGAGCATTCCCATTCATGTAATGCAATACTAAACAATTATCTAAGGTAACAATACAAAGTAAGACAATGCAAAGGAAATATTTGTGCACATAAAAAATGCACAAGTATTCTTATTGTATTCTCCAAAAAGGATATAATACAATGGGGGATAATAACCATGGTTGAAGACTGCTCTCAAGACTATATTGGATGGGTTCTTATAATCCCAAAAGGTGGAAGGGGTGGAAGCCAAATGCTATACCCATCCAACCACCTATACATGATGACTGACATATATCCTTTGCTAACTCTAATAAACTATGTACATATAATGTGATTATTTATATTTATTTGTTTACATAAAAATAAAGCACAATAATAGTATAATCAGTATAAAAACATCATAACAAAATGTCTTGTCTAATATTCATGTCCCATGTCAACATGAAAACCTACGATCCAGTCCTTTTTGCTATAGGATGCTTTCATCCTCTTTGTTGTAGGATGCTTTCTTGGGCTTTGATTATTATTCCAATCTCTGGAAAAATGCTTATATTCATGATAGTTTCTCAAAATGCTTATATTTTTAAGAAATAATGGCCAATATTTTGGAAATTTTGAGTAGTTTTGTTGTCATTGATGTCAAAAGCATATTGGTTCAATTTCGTCATCATTAAGGACATCAAGTGGTTTTTCCAAAAGCAAGGTGGTCTTGAAAAGGAATACGATATAATATTTAATTTTTAATATTATATGCCTAAAAAGGCATAAAGGATGAAACCCAAGGAAGGAGAAGCAAGTTTAAATTAAATAATAATATTATATTATTATAATATTTCGGGCCAAATAACAAGGTGAAGAAAAACAAGGTTCAAGTTAAAAATACCCATGAGCATATTACAAAAGATTTAATTTAAATTAAAATTTAAATTTAAATTAATAATGGGTGCAAAGGTTTTAAATTTAATATTTAAAATCTAATTTAAATTTTTAAAATTCGAATTTCGCCAACGTGTAGAATACAAGAGCATGTGTATTAATATAGGAAATAAATTTCATTTTCTAAGTCCTGGAATACACACATATTTGAATGAAAATCGAGTGCTGCATTTGTTGGAGAAAGAGAAGTTCACGTTTTAAAGTGATTGGAGGCAGACTAAGGTGTAAGGCCATCATCATGGATAGAAATTCCCACCGGCGGTAGTATCACAGGCGACAGTTGAGATAGTGCTAAGGCTTGCAAGGAAGGGATCACGGGTTCAATCCACGCGATAGATGTTTTTGCTAGTGGAGAGGTTTTCATTTTTCATGGGTGCCTTCGTGAGGAGAATAAAGTGGGAAACATGTGCCTAAATTCTTATGTGGGCACGCAAACCACTTGGTAGACTAGCTTGAGGCTAGGGTGTTGGAGAGGCTATGTCGTGTGTTCGATTCTCGTCGAGGATGTTTTGGTGGGCAGATTAGTTGAAAGGTATGCGAAAAATATTTTTGCTTCTCCAAAGGTTGTGAATTTCAGAAATTGCCTAGAGGTTTTTGTAAGTTGGAAACTATAAGGTTTTTGAGGGAGTTATAAGGTAAAGTAAATTAAAATATTTTTATTTTAATTTTTGGTGATTGAAATTTATTTTATGAAGTTGGAGTGATAAGGTGTTTAAAGGAAATTATTGTGTATTTTATTTTTAATAAAGATGTTGACTTATATTGTGTAAGTTTGGAGATTATAAGGTGTACCAAAAGATTTGATATTTTTGTATGGTAAAATAATTATTGGAAAAAATATTTTGTGGAGATCTTGAGATAGGTTGTGGCTACCTAACCCTAGTGTTCACAAAGAAAAATTTATTATGGTTAAGACAAGTTTTGAAGACATATCTCCATCAAAACAAAAGGTATGGGTACGTCTTCCTTGTGAGTAAAATACTATTGGATTGGATGTTGTGAATGTTGAGTTGGAGTGAAAAGGATTGTTTGATAAGCATTGTTGAGTTTGGTTTTGAGATATCCAATTTTTATTGATGAGGATTTTTTTGGAATGAAGGTTGATGCTAGAAACCTTGTTTGATAAGCATTGTTGGAAATATTGAGTGAGCCTTTATGTGCTTGAACTAGGTTTGTGAAATATCATGAGTATCATTGTATGTGAGGTTTGTTTGATAAGAATTGTTGACTAAGCTTTCATTGAGTGATTGGTTGAGTGGAGTTGATTGAGCTTAGTTGATTGGATGTTTTGGAGTGATAGTTCAAGTTTTGTGAAACAAATTGTTCTTTATTCTTAATTGATTTGAAGAAAGTTTGGAAGTGATTGAGCATTGTATGAGAGTAAAATATATTGAGTCTCTAACCATTCTCCATATGTTTCTATGGTTAAACAAGAGAGTTTGAAAGTGATTGAGCATTGTTATGAAAGTGAAACATATTGAGTCTCTAACCATTCTCTATATGTTTCTATGAGATTAAAACAAGATTTTGTGTGATTGAAGAGGTTTTCTATGAAATTTTAAGTTAAGTTTTGTGTGCAAGTTTTATAATTGATTTGAGCAAGCTTTTGTGAGAGCTTGTGAGTAGATTTGAGTAAGTCCTAGAGAGGACTTAAGAATAAAATTGAGGAAGATTTTGTGAAAGCTTAAGGATAAATTTGTGTGAGATTTTATGGAAGCTTACAATCATATTGGACAGAGTTGAGGTAAGTCTTGGTGAAGACTTGTAGAGCAGATTTGAGGTAAGTCTTGGTGAAGACTTGTTGAGTAGATTGAGCAAGTTCTAGTGAGAACTTGTTGAGAAAATTTGAGGTAAGTCTTGGTGAAGACTTGTTGAGCATATTGAGCAAGTTCTAGTGAGAACTTGTTGAGCATATTTGAGGTAAGTCTTGGTGAAGACTTGTGGATAGATTAGTGTGAGATTTTGTGGAAGCTTACAATGCATATTTGAGGTAAGTCTTTGAGAAGACTTGTGAGCAAAGTTGTATGATTTATTTTTTCAAAATTTGAGTTAAGGTTTGGGGTAAATCTAGCAGAGTTAATTTGTGCTAGACTAAAGGGCTATGTTTAGTGCAAATAAAATACAGAGATTGAGAAAATTTGTGCTAGACCAAAGGATTGTGTTTAGTGTTGATCAAAGATAGAGATTGAGCAAATTTATGCTAGATCGAAGGACTGTTTTTAGTGCAAATCAGAGATAGAGATTGAGCATATTTATGCTAGATCAAAGTATTATGTTTAGTTCATATCAGAGATAGATATTGAGTAGATTTGTGCTAGACCAAAGGACTATGTTTAGTGTAGATTAGAGATAGATATTGAGTAGATTTGTGCTAGATCGAAGGACTGTGTTTAGTACATATTTGAGACAGAGCTGAGAGTAATATTTGGAGGTGATAGAGCAGAGGATAGTAGTCTCCAATGGATAGAGATACATTAGATAGGGTGAAGAGAACAAAGATCTTCAATGGAGAGAATTACACAAGCTAGAGCAGTGGAGGCAGTAGTCTTCTAGAGGATCACCAGCTAGAGTAGAGGAGAAGGAGTTCTCCTATGGATAGAAATCCACAAAATAGTTGAGGGTATTGGTGTCTCTTATGGAGAGAGATCCACAAACTTGAATAGGGGATTGGTGTATCCTTTGGATAGAGGTCCATAAACATTGTAATAGGGAAAGGATTCCCAAGAGATTTGTTGAGAAAATTTTAGTGAAATATTTTCTCCATGGAATAGCCCACATTGGGTGAACCACATTAAATTGGTGTATCTATTGTGTGTGGTTATTTGTGCATTGATTTTATTACTGTTGTTGATATTGTCATTGATATATTACATAATATTGCTTGGGTAAGAAAAGTAAAAAGTGATCTTATCAGTTCACCCCCCCTCTTAGTATAAAATTGTGTTCTTCACAGTCAACCCCTGAAATACAAAACACTTGACCAACCAACATGGCCAGACAAACCTTGAAATATTTTAGAAGTGATATTGAAACCCTTGTCCAACCTACATGGCCATACAAACCCCAAAATATTTTGGAAGTGATGTTGAAACCCTTGTCCAACCAGCATGGTCGTTCAAACCCTAGAATAAAAAACATTATGAGAAGCCCCAAATTGGTGAAAGTTTGTGGGAGTGATGGCTAGAAGCTAAAACTTTTCCCTATTACTCTAAAGGACACAACACTCTGTCATTTTACGAGATTGGGAGGTAATAGTATATAGACCTAGGAGCAAATGAAAGTAAAATTTTTGAAGAAGTACTAGCACTATTGCAAAGCATGCAACACAAGGAACGAAATATTCTAAAATACCAAGAAGGATAAAGCACTAGAGGACTACATGGAAAGGTTTAAATACATGCTATAGAGGTTGAAACAAAATAATTTCGACCAAAACTCACTAAAATTAGTCTTCCTAAGAGGAATTGAGGAAGATTGCATGGAAGCACTTAATCTTATGGGAGATGGAGATGAATTGGGCAATATTGCATGGAAGAACAAATTCTAGAGAGTGAACATCATACCTTATACGATATGCTCAAGAAAAATTATGAGGATTGACAATTGGGAAGCCCTAGAAACTCGACTGGTACTGCTCCACCTAGTGAAAAAACTTTGTCCTTTTAATTTAAAGCCCTAGCTCAAGCTTTAAATTTTAAAAAAAAAAAATCTCTAATTTTCTTGCAGTCCCTTCGTCTGTTGTGTTGCACGCTACTCTAAATAAGTGTTGATGGTTCACTATCAAGCCCTAGCTTGAGCTTTGAAATAAAAATGAGAGCTCTACTATTCTCATGGTCCCTCTATCTATGTGTTGCTCTAAATAAGTGTCAATGGTTAGCTATCAAGTCCTAGCTTGATGTTTAAAATAAAAAGGAGAGATTTGTTATTCTTGTGGTCCCTCCATCTACGTGTTGCTCTAAATAAGTATCTATGGTTTGCTATCAAGCCCTAGCTCAAGATTTGAAACAAAAAGGAGAGCTTTGATATTCCCATGTCCCTCCATCTGTGCACTGCTCTAATTAAGTGATGAAATTCTCATCTCTAGAGTTAGTAACCATGGTCTTTATATTTTTTTGTACTGAGACCCTAAGAGGGTGGTTATAAACCATCCTCTTAGGGTTGCCTAAACTACCCTCTTAGCCCTAAGAGGGCATTTAAAAACCATCCTCTTAGGTCTAAGAGGGTAGTTAAAAACCATTGTCTTAGGTCAAAGAGGGTGATTTAAAACCACCCTCTTAGAAAACCCTAAGAGGGCAGTTTAAAACCACCATCTTAGGGTGATCCTAAGAGGGTAGTTATCCTAAGAGGGTGGTTATTATAAGAGTGTGATTATCCTAAGAGGGCAGTTTAGGTCTAATAGGGTGGTTTAAAACCGCCCTCTTAGGGTGACCCTAAGAGGGTAGTTATCCTAAGAGGGTGGTTTACTTAGAATATATTAAGGTAGTTTTTTACCACCATAAAAAAATGCCTTATTTTAGTCGTCATTAAAGCCCTTTTTTGGTGTAGTGTGGGTTGATCTTCCCAATGATGTCTAAGCCCCAAATTGAAAAATTACAAGGATAAGTTAAGGGTTGGAGAGCTTGGGAAGGTGTGTGGATAAATTTTTCATGCTTTTGATACTTATCAAACCTCTTAACATAGTCACAAGTGTCATTTTCCATGGAGACCCAATAATAACTCATCCATAGGATTTTCTTGATGATGGTGACACTTTTGGAGTGACCATCGTATGATCCATCATGGGTCTCTTTGATGATTATTCAAGTTTTGAGTAAGGATGTGCATTTAAGAAAACTTCCATCAAGGGTGTCACAGTATAAGGCTTAAGGTTCTTATACTCATTTTAGTTCAAACCATTAGGTAACATGCCATCCTTAAAGAAATTAAAGATATTCTTATACCAAGGATTAGGAGGAGTTGCTTCTATGGAAAAAACTCTAGAGGAAGTTGACTAGACTCTATGGTTGAAGGCTTCCTAATTTTTTGAATGATGATCACATTTAATTGTCATATAGCTCTAGGGGATAAGGTATGCACTCAAGGCCATAGCATTAGCATGGTAATTATTAGACCTAGAAATGGCTTCAAGGATGATTTAGCAAAAGTAGACATTAGTTTGTCAACAATGTCTTTGTATGGCTTAATTTTTTACCCATTTAAGAATATGTCCATAAATAACAATATTCTACATCCTATAGTGAAATTGACAATCATGTCAATGTTAGGCAAAGGGAAGTCATCCTTGGTACATGCTTTATTGATCTTCAAAAAGTTAGTACATACTCTAATTCTACCTATTTTCTTAGCACCAAGGAGAATATTAGAGATTCAGATAGAATAGTCAATGGCTTTGATAAATCTGACATCAAAGAGTTTTTGGAGCTTCTCTTTACCTAAAAGAATGATTTTTAGATGTATTTTCCAAAACTTCTACTCTATAGGTTTTGCACCAAAAGCGATGACTATGTGATGTAAAACTAGGAAAGGATCAAGACCTAGCATATTGGCGTAGTGTGAAGCTAAAATATATTTGAACTCTATCAAAATTTTTGTATATTCCTCACACCCTATGGGGTCGAGACCTTTTCTAGATTTAGGATTTGGGGTCTTTAAGAGTCCCAATATTGATTTTCATAGTTTCCTCAATTGGATACAAGACTTATCTTATAATTTGTAGGGAGTTGGAAGCATTTCCAGGCTATCAAGATCTACAAGATCTGAGGATGATTAACTATCATCATTTGGCTATGAGATATAACATTGATGATTTGGAGAAAAAAACACCAAAATAAAATTCCTTAAGCATGAGATAGTTTGAGGGGTCATATTAGAGAGGATTGTTTAAAACATCCTTTAAATCATAGTTTTCTTCATCAAAATTTAGCTCAAGATAGTCTAGGGTTAAGAAATTTAGTAAACTTAAAAAGGATAGGATCTATGAAAAGTGATGACCTATCGTCATCCTCATCCCAATCCAATATGTTTAGAGAAACAATATCATCATGGGACACAAAATTAGTAAGGATGGCTTCATATTCATCATTGAAATAAAAATAGAAGGGTAAGGGCTAGCCATAGTTTTGGATATGACCTATCCCATAGGGTCCTATCGAGGATTTGGTAAGTAAAGCTCTTTGATGCTCTACTCAAATAGGCCTAGTCCTTTACCTTGATATTTTTCATATTAGAAAGCATTTATTTAGTAATGTATTATAAGTTTGATAAGAAGCATGAAGCATGTTGTCAATCAACTAAGAAAGCATTATTATCATGGATTTTTTCATTATTAGTAGTACCAACACAAATGAAGCAACTTCCTATTTGCATTGTTTTACCTTTATTGCTAGAATGTAGACCTAAGATTCAAGGATACGGAAGAAGCTTAGCTAGATCTAAGACAAGTTAATCATTAGTAGAATTACTATTAATAATATTTATTATATTAGAGCTTTGACCCTTAGGTTTATTGTTAGATAAATATTTTAAGGTAAGAGATCTTAATGCATTGGTGATTGGAACCTAAGAAGAAGAAGATGATTCAAGAGACAATTTGAGAGAATGGAAAAGAGGAGTTTTAGGGTTCTCAATCTCAATCACCTACCAATAGGAAAAGAATTTGAGATCAGTTCAATAATGGTAAGTATTATGTCTATACTCATTTTTAAGGCACCAATGAAGGGTCTAAGGCATGGCCTACATCTCATGGATCCATGGCCTCCCAAGAATAATATTATACTTTAAGTCATAGGGCATCACATAGAAGAGAGTATTAAGAATGCAAGGTCTGACTCTAATGGATAAGACTATAGTACCACTAGCCTTGGCTTTTCTAGTGTCAAATTCCATGATAAAAATATTGAATTTCTCCAAATCTTGTTTGGTTATCCCAAAATGATTGATGAATCTTAGGCTATAAATATTGAGACTATAATTGTTATTGACTAAGATTCACTTGATGAATTTGTTGTCAATATTACCTATGATGTATAATGGGATATCTCTAACCATAGAGAATTGAGGTATATCATTCTTATGAAATGATATAGTCACTTGGTTAACCCTAGTGGGTCCCACCACATAAGTGAGATAATTTAGGTTAAGGTATTGAGGAATAACTTGTTAGATTTTGAGGATATATGCAGTGTGAGAGATCTATCACAAGTCCTAATAAGATATAAAAAATATGAAAGAATGGAATTCTGCAATATGACTAAAATATACTATAAATAGAAAGTGATGAAAATACAATGTAGTATGGAGGTAATGGTCACTCCATTAAGAAAAGCTAAAGAACTACATTGTACTCCATCTAGGAGTTCTACAAATATCTACTACTCGCTATAATTATGAACTTGATGTACTTGATATGAACCTGATATCTGCTCTATCACTATGAAGCCCTTTATATAGAAAGATAGATTCCTTGGCCAAAATTCTACCTAGTTGTACAAGGGGATACCTTACACATTACAACTTGCACATTGACACTTGTGAATTTATTACATTGCTTGAAGTAAGTAGTTAACTTCCCCCTAAAGTAATCTCCTACTCTAACTATGTACTAAAGGTGGTACATTTACATGACCCAAATGATGTAATATACTCTAACTCTAACACCCCCCTCTATTACATTATTTGGGTATTGAAGATTTCAATATTCAATATGGATATTCTTCTTGAGAATGGTCTTGATCAGGTTCTTCTTTAGTTGCTTCAGTCTTCAAGTTATAGCTTCTTGTCTTTTCCAATCCTCAGTTCTTCGACATCAGATGTCTTTTATAAACTAGTGATCTCATGATTTTGCATGTCTTAAGTGAATCAAAATTGACCCATTGTCTCTCCTTTAGATATTTGTATGACTTGTCTCTCTGACCTTCATAAGTATCAAACTTGAGCTCATTGTTAGTAGATGCTCCTGGAATAATATTTTGAAAATAATAATCTATTTTGTGTAGCAATCTTTCTTCATGGCTTTTATAGTACTTGTATTTATAGTAGCAGAAGAAATATTATTGATTTTTCTTTTCACAGTATTTGCATGGATGGAAATTCCAACAATTGATCTTCTCATGACCGTATTGATTGCAATAGGTGTATGATAGAGATATTTTGACTACTTTGTAGTCTATATTAGGGATATCATGTTTATCTATATCCTTGACTAGATACTTAAACCATATGTGCATAATTGAAGCTATTTCATCTTTACTTATTTGTATGATGTCTTCTTGATCTATATTTTCTTCTCCCTTTTGAATGTGATCTTTTATGTTTTCATTGGTATAGTTATCATCAATTTCATTAGAAGAATCTATTTTTCCATAGCTATTTGTTTCAGAACTTATTTCCCATCTTATTAATTCTTTCTTTCCTTTTTCATTTTCCTTATTGTTATCCATTGTATTATCAATCATGCTTTTAATTCGTATTGGTATTTTTATCATTCCACTTCTAAGAGTACTGCTTAACGTGTTGGTAGTCATATTTATAGATCCTTTAATTAGAGTATAAAGTGATTTTAATAGTACCTGGACCTTATGAGATAGTATATTTTAAGTGGTATACCTTATGACTCCCTAGTTTAGAGTATATGAGCTTTACAGAGCTTAAGTTTTGTACGCTTCCTTATATCTCCCTAGTTAAGATATGTGAATTAATTTGATAAAATCCTTGTAGAATTTATATTTTGTAGAAACCTTATGAATCCCAAATGAATTAGATACTTGATAAAATTTGATGAATGCTATTATTATCAATTTTTTGTAGAATACCTTATGACTCCCTAGTGATTTTGGATATGTTATATGAGTGATAAAGTGCTTTTTGTGAATAGTAGTTCAATTTTGGTTGATTTTGTAAAGTTTTGTAAATACCAAAATAAACTTTTATTACTCCTTATTTATCCTATTGAACTAAGCACTTTCTAATTTTATGAGATTCTAATGGTTGAATTTATTTTATCCCTTTAATGTGATTTTGAGACAAGTATACCAATTAATTTCCAACTCTTGGTATTTCTTAATGAACATCCTTTTATATCCTTTGATTTTTTGATATTTAATATTTCTAAATTCCAATAACCTACTTTGGTGTCATATTCTTTGTAACTCCCTAATATGGAATATTAGAAAACAATAATATTTGCAATAATAGAAATTTAATTTTTCCAGGTAGAAATCCTTATTTCTCCTATGTTTTAAATTGCAAATATTAGGCTATTTTGATATATATTTTTCCTTTAATTTTGCTTTCAAATATGGTTGATTTCCCTATAACTTCAACCTTATATTATACCCTTATAACTCCTTTTAATGAAAGCAAATTAGAATAAGGTAAATTCTTACCTTTATATTACTGCAAACCTCTACGTATTCAGTGTAGGATTCAAATGTGTATGACAATAATATCCAATATTTCTGTTAGGAACTATGAGCAATGGTAGACTTCAATTCTTCCTTGACTTCACTACTTGAATGGTGGTTCCTTAATTCTGGCTTCTTTGACCTGCTTTGAATATCCTGATCGAGAGCTTTAAATGTTTTTCTTGTTGTAACTTATTTTTGCTCCGAATATCTACTTCTCTCCTTTGTTTTAGGTGGCTTAAATAGGAATACAATATTTTAGATAAGGACAAGTGTCATGGTGGTTTCTTTCAATGCTTGGATATGGTAGATGTTATTTGATACTTAGAGTTCACTATAGAATGAAGGATAGATGTTACAGTATTTATGTGAGTGCTTGTATACCTTGTTACAAGTGTCACTCCTTCTCTAACACAACCAATGCTCTCCTATGTAACGCTTCCTTGGACTATTACTTTCACATATGTAGAATTTGAGCATTATTTTGAGCACTTATATGGAAGTGTAGCACCCTAAAATTGGCATAGTAAAACCTTAATAATTACAATTACTCTAGTAAATAATTCAAATTCAAATTTTAACCTCCAAAACCGCTCCCAAACCGTCGCTTAATCCGTTTCCTCCTTTCCCATGCCATTTTTAGAGTTTGTTTTGACCGTTTGACGATATCGTCGCCGATCAGACGATATCGCCTCAGATCGGACGATTTCGTCTGGGCTAGGACGTCCAGACGATCTTGTCCCAAAACTAATTTTTCACAATTAGTCTTTGTTCCAACGACGTCTCTAATCCGGCAGAAGCGTGTCTGCGCCGTTAGAGACCCTCCCCGTTGGAGATCTCCCAAATAGGGATGATCTCCAACCTCCTAACCTCCCTCCTAAGCCTATTTAATCCTAAGCCCTCCCCTTAGCATCCCCCTGGCTGATATTTCCTGTAAATTGACTTCACACGCATTAAGACATCCTAAATTGCTATTTGCATTAGTTCTATCCAAATTTTGTTGCAGGTACCTTAGTATTTTTTAGCCGGAGCAAGCTTACATCGTCGCAGACGATCCTGTTCAGATCGGAGGCGATCCTGTCGAATCGAGATGATTTCATCACAATGCGAGACGATTTTGACTACAATCATCATTGGGGGCAATCAGTGCCCAGAGTTTGCATTTTCCTCCTTTTAATCTGTTGTTTTATTCTGCAATTAGCTAGTTTATTTATTATTTTATGCTATCTTGCATTTTGGAGTTCACCCATCTAGATCAAATGCATAATTAAGTTATAATTGTCATTAAATCAGTATAATGCATTCATGTTTCTGTTTATAATTTTTAGTTTGATATTGTTATTGTCATTTTACATTGTTTCCCTATGTTAGCATTGTTGTATTTTCTATGTTTTGCACCTATTTCTCTGTTTGCAGGTCTCTACGAAATTCGTCAGATCTCAGATGATCTTGTCTGATAGCAGATGATCCTGTCAAATCAGAGGTGATCCTGACTGCTTCAAGAATCAGAATCTTCATCAGACATCCGGATCAGGTATGACTTTTTAATCTTGCTTAATTTCTCTATTTTCTGTCCTAATTTGTTCTTCTGTATTCATTTAAATCTGCATTTCATATAGAATAGCTTAGACGCATTTTGGCCAAACCTAGGACTTGGATGTTTAAGGATAAAACTGAACACATCAAAACACATTCCCAACCTAGGCATGGAAACTGCCATTAAATGTTTCCTGGTGAACCCACCATCCATCGAAAAATCACCATAATACACCTCCCTCGAGAGGCGGGACCTTCGCAAGGCCTCTCAGTCCGAGGTACCATGCCATCCTTTTCACATCCCCCTTCCGGGCACGGATCCTATAGCCTGAAGGTAAGGGTGTGAAAAATTTGGAGCGATACATTTTGGTGAACCCGACGTGAATGCATTTTAAACCTTTTGAAAACAAAACAAAAAAAATAAAACAACCAAAACATAGATGCATTTCAAATCATTTAAAATTAATAAGTTGCATATCATGTTTAGATGGTAGCTCCTAAGAAAATATTAGCAGTTACTATAAATGTTGAAAACCAATTGGCAGCCATAGAAATCAATTATGTGCTTAGTGTGCCTGAAACAGATAGAAATCAACTTTTGTGGGACGAACTTGATAGAAGACTTAGTGTCATTTCATCTAGGTCAACAAAACTTAAACAAATCAAGAGGCTTGTCCTAGATAGAATCTTGGATCCTCATCAACTCATCTTTTATCATGAACTTCAGAGAGCCTTGCCATAGATGGTTAGCTTATAGGAGAGCTCTTGTGTCTTCAGAATTGTTCACCTTCGAGGAATACCTCGAGAACGCAGCCATTATACACCAGTTCCTAGGTCATGTAGAAGACCAAGAGGTTGTTCTTACGGATAGGGAAAGATGGAATAGAGTTCCTCGAGCTATGTTATATCGAGAGTATTGCCACGAGCTTTACTTCTATCAACCAACATCTGAGACAGATAATATCACTATAGCTCTTTTCATTAAATTTTTGAAAGAAAATTTTCAATTTGAAGAAGAACACTTCATGACTCCTAAAGAACTCGAGCCCATTAATGATATTTATAAATTGTTTATAGAAAACTAGATCATTACTTTCAGTATTATTTCTTGCATTTATTGTGTTGTTTGTTATCTTTACAATATTATTACAAAAACAAAGAAAAACTAAAAAAAACATAACAAAAACCAAAACATTTCATTTTAAATATTGTAGTAGGTATATAATTAATATATACCTCTTAAGCTTGTTGCATATATATATATATATATATATATATATATATATATATATATTTGCTGAAATCTAAAATTAAGCACAATGCCTAAACTTAGGAATGGTAAACAAACTGAAGGAGAAGAAGAAGATTGGTTAGAAGATAAAACTAGAGACCCAAATGTCCTTCCTGAAGATCCAATTCCGGAAGGAGAAACTCTAGATCAACCAGAAGATGACCTAGGTGAAGACAATGAACAAGAAGAAAATGTTAAAGAGGATGGATCCTCATCCCCTAGAGTAGCTCCAGATGGAACTATTGCTTTTGACAACGTAGATCATTTTTGGAAATTTTTCCATAATAACATTGGTGTTCTTAATATGGCAGTTCGTATTGATAAAGGGCAAATTAGTGACACTCAAGCAGCCATGGAACATATGTTTGATGTGCGCACTAATCCCTTGTCTTTCATTGATCAAGAAAGTGATAAGGCTGGACCATCCAATAGAGATATGGTCACTATGATTCAAAACATGCCAAAACAATAGGTTACCCAACCTCCTAAGGAACCCTTTATTCAGCCTAAAATCATTCCCACACAAAAGAAAACTTCCTTCACCGCTTTACTTCGCCAAACTATTGATCAATATGCTTCAAGTAAACAAAAACCTAAAATGAAGTCAAACACCAATTTTCAACAATCTGGAATACAACATAATACAACTTCAAAATTCCTTCATAACACCTTTCCTACCAACAATTTACACAATAGCAACATAGCATCTAATCTTCATGTCCCTCCATCATATGCTCACAAATCCCATATCAATGCCCTACCGAACCAATATGGTGGGCAAACTAGTAATCTGGAAGCCATGGTGAAACAGTTAGCTTCGCGTATGGACCAGATAGATCCTTACCGTCCCTCGTACAATTATCGAGAGATATGTAGTCAACCTTTGGATCCCATAGTTGTAGCACAACCTTACCCTAAGCATTTTCCCATGCCCATCCTGCCTATATATAAAGGAACCGAAGATCCCATAGAGCATCTTCGCATGTTTAGGATAGCATGTCATGATATATCACATGATGACTTGCTATTACTAAAAATGTTCCCAAAAAGTTTAGGTGGAATGGCATTAGAGTGGTACTATCAATTGCCCACTCATTCTTTGAGAAACTTTGAAGAAACAGCTGAATCTTTTGTCCATCAATTTAGTGCCTACATCGAGAGGCATGTAACCATTAAAGATTTATACAACTTAAAACAAGACAAGGATGAATGTTTTGCCGATTTCTTAGCTAGATGGAGGCAGTTGATAGGAAAACTGCACTTTGTGCTACCTTATAGGGAAATGTTGGACATTTTTATTAATAATTTACAAGAACAAATATCTTATGAGCTATCAACTGCTACTTTAACTACCTTCGATCAAGCTATAGATTTAGCTCGAAGAGTAGAAGATGCCCTCATTAGGAGAGGCCAACTTAGGAAGAAGGATGATGAGAAAACATCCAGAAATCAATATAAAAACAAACAAGTTGTTGGTGACGGAGTCACTGATAGCAGAAATGTTGCTAATATCAATGCAACGAAAACAACAAAAAAATTTATATTGAAACCGCTCGATAAGCCTCCTCGAGAATTTACTAGATTGAATCAACCATTATCAACTATTTTACCTCAATTACTCGAAAGAGGTTTGATCCAATTACCAGCTATCCGGGAACCTGATCCAACTATACCCGGATACAGAGCTGACTTACACTGTGATTTCCATAGAGGACCTGGACACTCTACCAACGCTTGTAAAAGGTTGAAACATAAAATACAGGATCTGATTGATAATAATGAAATGGAGGTGCAAGCCTTCCAACCTAAACAAAATGCTCCTAATAATCCTCAAAAGAACATTCCCCAAAATCAAAATCAAAATGCTAATCAATCATTAGACATATTTCAACACCCTTTACCAAGACATGGTAAAGAGGTGGCCAATCAAATCGAACATCATAATGTTCCTCCTCCTACCCGATATGTAGGAACTATTAGTGGACATTTACTTAATCCTGATCCTCAAATATTTGACACAACCTTATCCCTGGTTACGACCAGGCCCCTACATAATATTCAAACTCCTGATTCTAGTGATATAGAATCAGATACTGAAAGTGAAATAGACATCACTTCAAACCAATCGAATAGTTCTAAAAATGAATCAGATCCTATTCAACCCATCATAGATGCTATGGTTCCAGAAGAACCATTTCCTAGAAGAGTTACTACTCGACCCTCTTCTAATCAATTCCTCCCTAATGAACAAGCCATAAACGCTCAACCGAGACCAGTTCAGCGTCTTCAATATAACATTGTAGGTACCATTGGAGTCGTTACCCGACAACAGGCTCAAAATTCTCAACAAGAACCAAACTAGAATGATGGATCAGCTCCATTTGTTTTGAAAAATCCCAATAAAGGGAATCATGCTTCCAATGTTCAACCTAAACCCCCTTACAATATTAATGAGCAATTATCCAATACTACAGCCAGAATTTCCCTTTTGGATTTATTAAGATCTTCTCCCACCCATAGGGATGAGTTGATGCTTACATTAAGCCAAATGATGGTACCTCAAAATATTCAACCTGAAGCCATGGCCAATACTATCATCACTCGAGAAGTTGATTGTATTGACTTCCGGGATAAAGATATCCCACAACACAGTTTACATAAGGATAATCCCTTATATATTACTGCTCTAATTGGAGATGTAGCTATTAAACGAGTCCTGATTGATAATGGTTCATCTCTAAACATTTGCACTTTTGACTTCTACCAACGATTTGGCTTTAGAAGTGATGAAATGAAGAAAACTGACATGATTATCAAAGCTTTCAATGACGAAACACAAGAAACATGTGGAGTTATTACCATCCCATTGCAAGTTGGTCCTAGAACTCTAGATACCACCATGTTTATTGTACATTGCCCCGCATCGTACAATATACTCTTGGGTCATCCTTGGATCAATGCAATGCGGGCTGTCCCATCAACTTTACACCAATGTGTTAAATTCGAATTTAAAAATCAGTTGGTCACTATCCATGGTGACCCTAGACCCTTTGATATGTGTGCTTTGGCAGAACCTGTTGGAGTGCAATTTTGCCCTGCTCTGTCATCCACACATCCTAATTCTTATTTTTCATCTAAAACTATGAAACACACACCCATAACTTCACCTATTTCCCCTCCATTAATTTCATCCTCATATATAGATCAACAATCTTCTAAACAAACCACTCTAGAACCTCAAAAAGATCTTCAATCTACAACCAATCCTTCATGTTCTATCCCTATAATTTCAAAACCTATAGACCCATCTATTAACACTTCCACATTATCAACATCTATCATACCTTCCACATCTAAAGATATAGGGAATGATCCTTCTACATCTTATGCTCTTTCTGATGAACTTTTACCAGATTTATCCACAATCTTAATATCAAAAAAACAAATGCTTTCATGCAAGATTCAATTCTTTTAAATAACTTGCCACCATCTCCTCGTACTTTGGGCCTCCCACAACCTATGGGAAGTACTTACCAAGTCGGGAGTTGTGCCTTCATTTATAAAGGATATGACTGGGAAGAATCCCTCGAAATATCAAAACTCATCATGAGGGATATGCTCGATGTTATTTTACCAATGAATATATTAAAGCTAAACCCATAATGCTTAAAATGGGATATAAAGGGAAAGGCTTGGGACCTTTCCAAAATGGCATGAAAGAACCTTTCGAGGTAGAACCGTGGCCCGCCCGCTGTGGTGTGGGCCTATTTCCTAGTAAGGGTCAACCCTTTCCTTTTGAAGATGATGATCAACTCATATGTTATCAAGATTATTTGGATAGGCATGATGATTTGCCTCTAAAAATCCAGCCATTTACATGTAACATGCTATCCATAGCTTACCCTGAAATGATTGCTGACTCCGATGAGGAGTTGGAAGGAGATATCTTCCACGATGTCTCCGTTGAAGAGATGTTACACAATGGATTTTATTTTGATGGTTCTATACCAACTATAGCCCAACTTGAGACCACTAATCCTCAAGATGAATTATCCAAATTAACCTTACAAGAATTACAAGAATTGGGCGTTTCACCCGCCCCACCTAATTTTGAAAGAGATCTACACATGGAGGTAGAAAACGTCATTAAAATTAATATTGGAACTGAGGATAATCCTCACATAATCAATATTGGATCAGAATTAAGTCAAGAAAAACAAGAGCAATACATTGCATTCCTTAAAGAATATGAAGATGTCTTCGCTTGGACATATGAAGATATGCCAGGTCTAGACCCTTCTGTAGTCATGCATCATCTAGTGGTCCATCCGGATGCTAAACCGGTTAAACAAAAACTTAGAAAAATGCATCCCAAAGTGGCTCTGCTAGTCAAAGGGGAGTTAGAAAAACTCTTGAATGTTGTTTTTATACAAGCTATTGATTATGCTGAATGGATCTCAAATGTAGTTCCAGTTACCAAGAAAGAAGCTACCAAAGTTAGGGTTTGCACAGATTTTAGAGATATTAACGCTGCATGCCCTAAAGATGATTTTCCTCTTCCAAACATGGATCAAATCATTGACTTTACTGTCGGGAGTGGGATGATGTCCTTAATGGATGGATTCTCCGGTTATAATCAGATCAGGATAGCTCCTGAAGATCAGGCTAAAATAACCTTTATTACCCCCTGGGGTACCTTTTGTTGGAAAGTGATGCCATTTGGCTTAAAGAACGCAGGTGCAACCTATCAACGAGCTATGACTTATATTTTTCATGATATGATGCATGATATCCTACATGATTATGTAGATGATATTATAGCTCACTCTATTAATGAAGATAATCATTTAGATGATTTGAGAAAAGTTTTTAATCGATTACGAGAATATCTTATTCGATTAAATCCAGCCAAATGCATATTCGGAGTTAAGTCCGGTAAACTATTAGGGGTTTTAGTTTCTTTACGTGGTATCAAAATCGACCCTCTCAAGATTGCGGCTATCACTGATATGCCCGCACCTACTAATATATCTGAGTTACGAAGTTTACAAGGTAAGCTTCAAGCCATCCGTCGCTTCATCGATAAGCTAGCGGACAAAACCGGTCCCTTTCTTAAACTTCTTAAGAAGGATGTCCCTTTTAATTGGGACGACGAATGTAGAGAAGCTTTTGAACTTCTCAAACAATACCTCCTTAACCCACCTGTGCTTTCACCGCCTAGACCTGATCGCCCATTTCTCCTGTATATTTCAGCTTCAGATTCTGCCTTAGGAGCTATGTTAGCTCAGCTTGATGATGCGAAGAGAGAACGTGCTAATTATTATATTAGCCGAACCTTCATCAGTTATGAAACCCGCTACACAACATTAGAAAAACTATGTCTAGCAGTCGTGTTTGCTACGCAAAAATTATGCCATTATATGCTTAGTCAAAAAACTTATGTCATTGCTAAATATGATCCCTTGAGGTATCTCATGAGTCGACCTTATTTATCGGGTCGCACAACCAAGTGGGTTCTTGCTCTAAGCGAGTTTGATCTCACATTCATAGGACAAAAGTCTGTTAAGGGTCAAATCATAGCAGATCAATTAGTTGTTGCACCCTTAGAGTCTACCCATCCCCTCATCATTGAGTTTCCTGATGAATGCCTTCAATTAGAGGCAGACCATATTGAACAATGGTCCTTATACTTTGATGGAGCCCGATGCATGAGTGGGGCTGGTGCGGGTATTATTTTAATATCCCCACAAAAACATCTTATTCCTCTGTCCTTCAAATTAACATTTGCTTGCACCAACAATATCGCTGAATATGAAGCTCTAATCCTTGGATTACGAGCTGCCTTGGCGCTAAAAATTAAACATCTGTTAGTTTTTGGTGATTCTCAACTTGTTATAAACCAAATTAATGAAGTTTATCAGACCAGAGATGATAAACTGTGCCCATATAAAGCCTATGTTTTACAATTAATGTCTCTATTTGATCAAGTTACCTTGGAAGCTATTCCTCGAACTTGCAACCGTGCAGCTGATGCTATGGCCGCAACTGCATCTCTCCTGCCCTTGGAGTTAGATGACGAATATGCCACTATCATTATTCGTCGACTCCAGGAACCCGCTTCAAATAAGTCATGCTTAGAACCTTTGGATGTGTTTCTAATCAATGAAACTACTCCTGAACCTTGGTATACGGATATATTTGATTTTCTCCAAAATGGGACTTTCCCTGCCAATTCTAATAGAAACCAACGTCGGTTATTACGTAGACGAGCAAGTCGATTTGTAATAATTGGCAATACTTTATATAGGAGATCTTTTGAAGGTATCCTATTAAGATGTTTGAATTTAGAAGAATCCAAATCAGCCTTGAGTGAAGCCCACGATGGATCTTGTGGAGGACACTTCAGTGGTAGTGTCATTGCTAAAAAGCTCCTTAGGATAGGATACTTTTGGCCTACCATGGAGAATGATGCACATGATTATGTGCGCCATTGCGACAAGTGCCAGAAACATGCTGACCTTGTCCATGCGCCTGCACAAGAACTGCAGGCTATTTCATCTCCTTGGCCCTTTTCAAAATGGGGTTTAGATATTATTGGCAAAATCAATCCTGTGTCATCTGATGGACACAAATTCATCATAACCGCCCTCGAGTATTTCACGAAGTGGGTTGAAGCTATGCCTTTAGCTTCCCGCACCGGCACACAAGTCTCTAAATTTATTTTTAATCAAATCATTTGTAGGTTCGGAATTCCTGCAAATCTCATCTCAGATAATGGAACTTGTTTCAAAAATAAAGATGTTAAAAAATTATGCCAAAAATATAAGATTCAACATCGCTGGTCCACTCCCTATTATCCTCGGGGTAATGGTCAAGCGAAGCATCTAAAAAAACCTTAATCAAAATTCTCAAAATATTGGTCAATAAAACTGCCGCGATTGGCACATTCAGTTATATCCAGCCTTGTGGGCCTATCGAACTAGTGTTCGAACCCCCACTGGAACTTCACCTTTTGTTTTGGTTTATGGTGCTGAAGCCATTTTTCCCTTTGAATTAGAAGTTCCTTCTTTGGCTCTACTACTTCAAGATACCGAAGTAGGAGATGAATATCGAGCTGGCAGACTCAGCCAACTGGAACTCCTAGATGAAAAATGCATCAATGCTTTGGAGCATCTCCGTGCCTACCAAAACAAGCTTAAAAGATCATATGCTAAAAAAGTTCGTCATCGATCCTTTGAGATCGGCGACCTTGTTTTAAAAGAAAATAAAAAAAATACTAATGCAACTAAGGACCTTAAAGGTAAATTTGAGCCCAACTGGCTTGGACCATACATTATCACCGCTAAATTTGAATCAGGAGCATACAAATTATCTACCTTAGATGGTAAAGAACTTAAAGAACCCATGAATATTTTGCATCTTAAACGTTACTATGTATAAATTTGGTCATTTCATCCTTGTATATATTTGTTTAAAATATTTCAAAATCACTATCTTGTATTTCTTTCAATTTATAAATTCAAAAACACCAAAAACATTCATAATCATCAAAATATTCAAAACTATTTGTTGTATTTATTTATGGCACTTGTTAATTCTTTCAAAAAAAAAAAAATAATAATAAAAATAAAAACAACAATATTCTTGACTCTTTCGAAACCAAAACAACATAAAGAAGAAAGAGAGAGTCAACATTCTCAAAACTTCTCAAAAAGTATTTATATATATCTTCTTACAAATGTTGCAGTTATATGTTTCAAATTATTTTGGATAAATTAGCATTTATTTGGAATCCCTCACTTTCACACTCACAAAAATAAATATCTTGATTTTATCTGGCATGATTACTAATCTCTCTTATATCAAAGTCCACAAAATTCAATTAAATAAAGTTTGAGCATAGAGAATTGATCTTGTTATTTACTTAAACCAAGCACATCTTTTCACAATAAAATGATTATATTTGTAATTTCCATGCTTTGCTACATAGTAGAAGTGGTTTCTTGAGCGAAAAGTTTCCCCTGCTATCCTATCATGCACATGGTCTAGAATCTTTGAGAATTGGCAAAAGGACAAGCTCACCCCTACCTGGAATAAAAATCCCTTGCTCTACAGCTAATCCGAGCAAGTATCCCTAGTATAGAACAAAAAGAAAAAGCAAAGTTCAAGAAAAAGAGAAAAAGAAAAATATTATTTTATATCATTACAGCATTATCAAGCAAAAATACAAAAGAAAAGCAAAAGCAAAAGCAATAAAATCCCTTTCCCTACCCTTTGAAAAGAAAAGAAGGGTTGATGAGCTTGAATCCCTGGAATTCTCAATTATTCGAAAACTGTGAGGTAAGCCCCATAACAGGTGGTTTGTGCCCAACCCGCTTGGCCTTGGGTAACTCCTAGCGTGGCGATATGTCCGTCACATTAGCGACCTTCTTTTGTACAGACCTATGTCTGCTTATGGATTAGCTAGCTCTTGATAATCCGACTTACATAGTAGTCTAGTATGGTTATATGCATCTACATCATGGTTAATGAACACTTATTTGGTTCATTCAAATCACTTGTATCATATTATCTTGCTCAAAACTGGTAAATGAACATAGCAATTGCACACACATTTTATATTTGAGAGATTTTGTGTATCATTATGATAAATCAAGATTGGAAATGAATTCACATATGCACATGGGATTCCTTATAAATCTAACTTTTGTCTTTAAGATACTTTGAAATATTTTTTGCAAATTGTTTGGAATAAATTCATTTTCTTCTTTAAAGTACAGTTGTTTAGTATAAAGACAACTACATGCATAATAGAAAAATCAAAATTTCTTTCAAAACCATACAATCAAAACACACAACAACAAAAAAAAAAAATATATATATATATATATATATATATATATATATATATATATATATTTATTATGTCGACTTTCGCGACGATGGTATAGTTCCAAAACCAAAATTGGAATTTTATGCCTAGCGCAAGTCCTCATCTTCATATTTTCTGTTTATTAAAAATCAACCATGCAATAAAACTATCTCTTTTTGGATTTCGCGATGATGGTATAAGTCTATACCTACATATTCTATGCCTAGCGCAAACCATTGTAACAATTTTTATTCCCCATTTATTTAAAAATCATGAAAACCATATGACTTAAATCATTCTGTTATACAATTATGTTTTAAACAAAAAGCATGCACATTATCACTATTTCATGTCATTATGTCAACCTTCAATTTTGCAATGATGGTATAATTCCTAGGGAATTATCCAAAAAATTTATCACACTTAGGAATTTATGCCTAGCAAAAATCATTTTAACATTATTTCATGCATACTATTTTTATGAAAATCTGAAAACAAACCATCATCATCATCATTTGCACCATTGCACCAAAGTCTTAAGACAGTCTCTTAAGCACTCTTTTACTTTTAACAATATTTCTATACTGGGATTAGCTTGACGACCGAGTGAGCGGCGACTCCATGAAATGGTCTATAATAGCGACAATGTCCTTTGAAATTATTGTTAGAAGTCTCTTTTTATTTTTTATCACATCACATCACAAACAACCAATTTGTTACATCAGATTATTTCATTTAAAATCTTACAAGCATGACATTTCAAAATTATAATATTTCAAAATGACATAATTACATGAATCCTCAATCCGATCATCAAATCAATCAATCAAAACATTTAAAAGCATCATAAAAATACATAAGACACAAGTCATATGATCAAAAAATATCTCATCTCATATATATCAAAAATATATACATCATCTCAAAACTGGATTGGTATGCCACAATCTACCTCGGCATACTCAATCCTCTATCAAAAATAATAAATACTATATATCAATCTATACAATGTCGTGCAGTAGTCTAGCCTCGAGAACCCCTCGAGCTCTCAGCCTCATCTCCTCCCCCGCCCTGAGGTGGACGAGGTGGCCCCATCGTAGTATGAGTGGTACTACGAGTCCTAGTCATCGATCGGGATGAAGTCCTCGATGACCCAATCCTGATCGGATCTACGATGTTAGCCGGCAGTGGTAATCTCTCCTCCTCTGGCACCATCTGATAGTATAATGTCTGGTAGAAAGTGATTTGGGCAATAGCCCATGCTAGCTCCCGAGTGCTCGCCCCTCCCCCCGTGCTCTGAGGCATGCAATCTCATCTCTGAGCTGTGTCACCTCAGCTCGGTGTCGTGCAGCCTCCTCCTGCAGGGTCTGCACCTATGCTTGGAGATGGACTGTCTTCGCTCAGAGAGTCATTGTCTCGCTGCTCTCCCTAGTGTCAACACCCTTGCCCTTATCGGGCGATGGTGGCCTCTCTCTATGGAGAAGGGGGTCTCTCCTCCCTCCTCTCCCACTATCGCGGCCTCTCCTATGCCTGTGGCCTCCTCTGCTCTCTCCCATCGTGACCCTGGGCCGCCTCAATAGCCGCCTGGTATCGCCTCCCTATCCGATGCACAACTACATGAATCGGACCCTGAGCCCTCGTCATCCGAGGAGGGCGGATGCCTACGTACCAGGCATCATAGCCATCGGCTACCCCTACGTCATCCCCATCCACTAGCTGAATGGGGGCATCATCCGCGTCCTGACTCTAGAAGCGCTGCATATCTGGAGCCCCGTTGACCGTAGTGTTATCCCAGATAGTCCGAGAAAACTCGTAATCCTTGAGAGATGGGATCCCTTGCTGTAGACCGAACTATCACAAAACTCGGTCGTAGCGGTGGAGCTCCACCTCTCCCCTCTCCATCCTCAGCCAGCAGACTCGCCTGATGCGAGCCAGCTCCTGTCCATCCTCGGCCCACCCTGGATGATCCCTCCAAGGCCTCTAGGTGATCTGGTCCGGGACAAGGTCATCCAGCAGTCTCCGGGACATCGATAGATCAATCCGCCACTGTGACCCTCTCCGGAGCCACCAGTAGAAAACTCGGGGCCTCTCCCCATCAATCCCTATCAAAGGAAGCCCTATCGGCCTCCGCACTACAATGTGCTCCCAGCACCAAACCTGTAGAAGCGATGTCATAACTAGACATCGGCCGCCCTTGTACACGACCCCATGCAGGATCCTGTACAATCGACATAGAACAAAACTGCCCCAAGAGAATCTGTAACCATGGTCTCGCATGTCGTAGATCACATCTGCTAGCACCCATGGTACCCTACACCCACTCTGGTGGCACAGCAGAAGTCCACCCACCACTCTGACCAAAACCTGTGTGAGTCTGGATGCCCCAGGCATCTGACGCAGCGCCTCGATGTTCACTCCGCCCTTCTCCAGGGCGAAGCTCGGGTCACCACACAACCGCATCATAGCATGGCCCTGATTGGCCGTAGGAGTGATCAACCGTCCTTGTATGGGGATCCTCAGAATCCTCCATACATCCTCTAATGTGGGAGTCATATTCCCTGTAGGTAACCAAAAATAGGAAGAACCCGGATACCACCTCTCTGCTAGGGCTGTGTAGCCCCATGTCTATAGAAACTTGTGGCATTTCTGCCACATGCTGTAAGCCGGCTTGAGCCAGCTGATCCCGCTCTGCCTATGATAGAGCGGCCAAGTCATCTCTCAACCCATCATATTTCCATTCTCTGCTCTTTAGTAAACCTCTCTACAACATAAACAACAACACAATAAAAATCATTAATAAAAACTCAAGTGATTAATAATGCAAGTTAAAATCAGTTCAATTTTATACAAATGATGATATCGTCCACTATTGGACGATATCGTCCCAAATTTGAGCACAATCGTCTCCGATTTTGCAAGCCGAAATCGTCCCTAATTTGACGAAATCGTCCCCCTTTCGTCGATTTTGCCCTTAGACGAAATCGACGAACTTGAGATGATTTCATCGAAATCGGGACGATTTCATCTCGACGACGTCGACGGCCCAAAAATGGCCGCGATGCTCAAAAATTGATCAAAATTCACCTAAAAAGCATGTAAATTCAACTTAAACCATTCTAAGCTAAGTTTAGACTCTTACCCGTAGCCCGCGCCGGACCTCTGTCGATCTGTGCGCTGTCTCCACCATTTTTGCTTGCAGAGCTCTAAAAACCAGAAAAATGAACAGTAAAAATGAATTAGGGTTTTACCCTATTTTTCTTAATTTTATTCAAAACACAATTAAAAACATTTTAAAATTTTGCTTTTTCACGTTTTTACCTCAAACGTTCGATTTGGGTAAAAACACGGAGGGGGCACCATAGTAAGCTGTCGTACGATTCGACCAAGAATCGTCGCCTAAAAATGGGAATAATTTTTGCTTTCTCGTAGATCGAGAAGAACTCATCTTTAACGCATTTTCTTCAGAAAATTCGCTAAAGAGGGGGCAAAATGTAGCACCCTAAAATTGGCACAGTAAAACCTTAATAATTACAATTACTCTAGTAAATAATTCAAATTCAAATTTTAACCTCCAAAACCGCTCCCAAACCGTCGCTTAATCCGTTTCCTCCTTTCCCATGCCATTTTTAGAGTTTGTTTTGACCGTTTGATGATATCGTCGCCGATCAGACGATATCGCCTCAGATCGGACGATTTCGTCTGGGCTAGGACGTCCAGACGATCTTGTCCCAAAACTAATTTTTCACAATTAGTCTCTGTTCCAACGACGTCTCTAATCCGGGCAGAAGCGTGTCTGCGTCGTTAGAGACCCTCCCCATTGGAGATCTCCCAAATAGGGATGATCTCCAACCTCCTAACCTCCCTCCTAAGCCTATTTAATCCTAAGCCCTCCCCTTAGCACCCCCCTGGCTGAAATTCCCTGTAAATTGACTTCACACGCATTAAGACATCCTAAATTGCTATTTGCATTAGTTCTATCCAAATTTTGTTGCAGGTACCTTAGTATTTTTCAGCCGGAGCAAGCTTACATCGTCGTAGACGATCCTGTTCAGATCGGAGGCGATCCTGTCGAATCAGAGATGATTTCGTATCAATGCGAGACGATTTCGACTGCAATCATCATTGGGGGCAATCAGTGCCCAAAGTTTGCATTTTCCTCCTTTCAATCTGTTGTTTTATTCTGCAATTAGCTAGTTTATTTATTATTTTATGCTATCTTGCATTTTGGAGTTCACCCATCTAGATCAAATGCATAATTAAGTTATAATTGTCATTAAATCAGTATAATGCATTCATGTTTCTATTTATAATTTTTAGTTTGATATTGTTATTGTCATTTTACATTGTTTCCCTATGTTAGCATTGTTGTATTTTCTGTGTTTTGCACCTATTTCTCTGTTTGCAGGTCTCTGACGAATTCGTCTGATGAATTCGTCAGATCTCAGACGATCTTGTCTGATAGCAGACGATCCTGTCAAATCAGAGGCGATCCTGACTGCTTCAAGAATCAGAATCTTCATCAGACATCCGGATCAGGTATGACTTTTTAATCTTGCTTAATTTCTCTATTTTCTGTCCTAATTTGTTCTTCTGTATTCATTTAATCTGCATCTTCATATAGAATAGCTTAGATTCATTTTGGCCAAACCTAGGACTTGAATGTTTAAGGATAAAACTGAACACATAAAACACATTCCCAACCTAGGCGTGGAAACTGCCATTAAATGTTTCCTGGTGAACCCACCATCCATCGAAAAATCACCATAATACACCTCCCTCGAGAGGCGGGACCTTCGCAAGGCCTCTCAGTCCGAGGTACCATGCCATCCTTTTCACATCCCCCTTCCGGGCACGGATCCTATAGCCTGAAGGTAAGGGTGTGAAAAATTTGGAGCGATATAGGAAGTAATTAGGGTTTCTTCAGCGGTGACAAGTAAAACCTTATTTCTTTTGCATGAACCTACCTTATAATGTATTCTTGCAAGCTTCATCCACATATTATTTCCAACTCTTTATTTGTTGTGTTCTCTCATCACTGCTTCAATGGTGCTGAGTTATTTCCAATTGTGTAATGCTTTGGTGGAGGTCGAGTGGCTTTGAGCTAGGATAATGAGCAATACTTCGATGGAGGTTTTGTGACACTCCAACGGTGATGTGGAATGCTCCTTGTGGACATATGTCTAGCTCTGGTATTGCTTGCTTTGATTTTATCCTGCTTTCAAGTTGTTGTGTTTCTTCCTTTGTAAATGATAGCTCCTTCCTTATGCTATGTTATGTGTGCTTGCAGGTTACTTGTTATGGTTGTCCAAACCATGGATGATGTGAGCTCTTCTGAAGGCTCTTTTGATCTTGCTTGGATGATGCTTTTCTATGGCTGCTTTGAGATATTTCTTCCTTGTGAAGAATGTGTCTTTATGACACTTAGACATTTTCCTTTTTCCTACATAGGACAAAATATCATGGTGCACATCCTTCTTTTGCACATCCTTTCATAATATTTTTCTACTGGTTTTAATGGTGGCTTTCTTGTAGGCAAGGGCTGATTTGACGTTGTCTCCTTTTCTAGACAACTCTCTCCTTTTGCTTGGTTAATATGGTAATAAATCCAAGCTAATAACCATGTAGATATAACCTTTTGTAGAAGTAATTTCTACACTAATTTTTACCTATAAATAACCCTTAGTGCACCTTGAATCTGAGACTCACCAAGTCTCAATTTGAGCTTCTTTTACTGATTTTTATGGTGGCTTTCTTCTCCACTCCTTGGAGGAATATGATTTGATTTTGGTGGCTTCTTTGGTCCATGAAATGTTTTAGGTTTTATGCACCAAATAGTGTCTCTAGATACTTTGATAATTTGTTGGTTTTCTGCATTTGATCTTAATCAATCAAAAAACACAAACTAACCCTTTTGAGAGTAACTAGTTAAAGATCAACTAGTATAGTGTAAATGAATTAATAATGCACTTTAATGGTAACAATAATCTCACATTATTACTCCTATAAATAAACTCTCAAAATAATTCCAAAAGAACTTAATAATCTCTGCAAATTTTAAGAGTAATCTGTAAAGAACCCTTAA
Organism: Wollemia nobilis; assembly: GCA_028583015.1. NCBI lineage: Eukaryota > Viridiplantae > Streptophyta > Pinopsida > Araucariales > Araucariaceae > Wollemia > Wollemia nobilis. The sequence continues at coordinate 3,636,621 of JAQPPZ010017084.1, read as the reverse complement.
TAAACAATCTGTAATTTTCACTACAATCAATATTGTAGGATGTAGTCTTTTTGCTTTCTAGATAGATAATGTGTAGGTGATAATTTTCTTTCTTTTAAAAAATATCCAAATCCTATTTAATGTGTAAATATATCTTAAAATTAACTTTCTTTTTTACACTTTCTTGAAAAATATAATATGAGCCCTTCTCCTTGCAACTTTAATACAAATATGGTCTTTAATGTACTTCTATATTGACCCCTTATTTGAATTTTAACTAATTGCACCCAAGTTACTTACATTTAATGGCTTCTACAAATTATGTATATCTTGGTGTTCATATTCACTAAGTTGTTGCCTTGTGATGAATGATATTACAACTTCTTGTTGGTTGTCCAAAACAACTTCTTGCTTCACCAAATTATGGTTTTGAACCTTCTATATTGAGCCTAGGGTTTGGTGGCTTGTTCCTTTCAAGTGATATTCTATTTTTTATTGTAGATTAAAAAAACTCTCTATCTCTAAAATGTGCCTTCTTGTTGTGAGAGGTAATCTCCAAATATCTTGGATTTGGTAGGCTTCTTCTTCTGTCTAAGTCCTTCAATCTTCTTCTTGACTTCAAATAGGATCTTCTTCTTCTCAAGATTTTGAATATCTTGAGGTCTTCACTAGATTCTTATTTGGGATTTGGTACTCTTTTCCAAATTCTTTTTCTCTTGGGCTTGTTGTTGGATGGCGATAATTGTCTCCTCCTTCACTATTAGGAGCTTCTTCTTTGTGGTGGATTTCTCTAATTATTTCTTCTATGCACTCATTTTATGATGCTACTATGAGCTCTACAACAAGTCTCTCCAAGCCTTCTTCTTTTCCTCCTTGAGACCTCTTCAAGGTCTTCAATCTTGCAGCTTCTCTAGTCTTCCACCTAAGACCTTTTCTTCAACCTTTTTCTTCCAAAAGTGTTGGTGATGAGATCTTCTTCTCAGATCTCTGGAATCTGTTGCTTCTAGATTTTAGAATGGGACCTTATTGGTCCTTTTTTCTACAATTTGTAGGCTTCAGGAACTCTTATTTGGACCTTATTCTGAATCGAGAATTCTTCTTATGAATCAAGAACTCTTCTCTGGATTTCTTTTTCAAAATTAAGGCTTCTATGGTCTTCTTCTTCTATATCAAGGCTTTTATGGCATTTTTCTTTAGGTATAAGGCTTCTATGGCCTTTTCTTCTGCAATGTGAAGTTTTTCAATCTAGCAATGGAGATATCGAATCTCCAAACTTCACCACAACTCTTCTCCTAGTATTTTTATGCAACAAATAACTAATCTCTGCATGAGGAAAGCACATATACTTTTAGATAACGAAGGTCAAATCCTTCTCTATCTATTGTAGGAAGCATCCCAACTTATGAGAGTTACTTTTCTACAACAAAAAAGCTTTTGATAGTAGTTAGAATGAAAAATGCATATCCTTAAATAGTGTTCACTAGTTGATCCATCAAACTAGTGGAATGAATGTTGAGTCCTAGTCTTCATGAGTTTTCCTGCAACTTTGTGGAAAGACTAGTCAAATGTAATCTCAGAATTTTTTTAAGTAAGATTTATTTTAGTCCTCACTTATGACTCTCCCTAGTCCTATTGACTATTGTGGATCTTTCTATCAATTGATTCCTAATGGTAACTTTTGCATGCAATGGTACAGAACAATAAATTCAGTTTGTAAATATGCAGACCCATAGTAGCAATTGTGACTTTACCTATTCCTATCTGTATTCACCATAGCTTTGATAACACTATTAGATTTTGAGGATATATTCAGTTGGAGAGATCTATCACAAGTCCTAATAATATGTTGAAATTATGAAAGAATGGAATTTTGTAATATGACTAAAATATACTATAAATAGAAAGTGGTAAAAATACAATGCAGTATGGAGGTAATGGTCACTCCATTAATATAAGCTAAAAAACTACATTGTACTCCATCTAGGAGTTCTACCACTATCTACTACTCTCTATAATGATGAACTTGATATACTTTATATGAACTTGATATCTAATCTATCACTATAAGGTCCATTATATAGGAAGATAAATTCCTTGGTCAACACTCTACCTAGTTGTACAGGGGGATACCTTGCACATTAAAACTTGCACATTGACACTTGTGTATTTATTACATTGATTGAAGTAAGTAGCTAACTTCCCCTAAAGTAAAATCCTACTCTAACTATGTACTTACATGACCCAAATGATGTAACATACTCTAACTCTAACATAACTTGCTCACTCAAAATTTTGAGCAAGATGTCCCTCTGGGTCAAAGAGGTCCTAAGAAACTCAAGAAGAAATATCTTAGCCAAGATCCTCTCAATTTTATGAAGCAAATAAAAATTTTCCTTAGCCTAGTACCATGAGGGATACTATAGTGTTATATATTTAGGTTTTCATTCAGGAGATCCAAGTTCAAACCCCAATACGAGGGGACTGGAACCCCTCATAAAAACCTATGTTTTTAACTCAAATTTTTTTCCTATGAATATACCATAGTGGTATGTCTTTTGGTTTTCATTCAAGTGACCCAAGTTCAAACCCCAATACCCCTCATAAAAACCTGTATTTTTAACTCATTTTTTTTACTCGAAAGGGATAGCCCAGTTGGTAGCAGTCAGGTTATTTTTGATGGGCTGCCCCATTTCAATTACCTGGATGGTTGGGGTCTTTTTGACTTTGTATTTACCCATATAGGATTTATATAGGTTTCCTATGCAACAAAAATAAAGTGCCCTTAACCTTGGATCCTGATTGGATGATTAAGGGAGGTCCTTTTGGGAAAGAAGTTATTTTTGTACAAAGGACCAAAGGAGGTTTAGAAGGTTGATTATATTGTATCTTATATTTTTATATAGTTAAAACACAAATGTGAGATATATTATTATAATAACTAGAGAATACCAACCATACTTTGGTTTGAAGGTGGGATATTCATATAGTGAATATTATTCATTATATTTTAAAATTTTGATTATGATTAGACAACATATTTCAAAAAATCTAAGATATTGTTTGGAAGAATGGGAATCAAAGCTATTGAGTACAAATTGACCTTTATCAATTAGGTCTTAGATCAATTTTCTAATTTTCATACATATATTTGTTACTTGATCGTTGATTCGATGGAAGGTTCATTGCTTATTGGGATGAAACCAGAAATTTTTTTCCTTTCAAGTTCAAGAAGTTTGATAGGTAGAAGCTATACCACTTTAGCTTTTAAGATTTAATATAGGATGGCTAAAAGAGATTAATTCAATTGAGAGTACTAGATTTTTGTTGTTGTGGCTTCCCTATAACATGATTTTAATGGTTTCTACAACACTAACATTGTTGGCTTGTAATGAGTTTATTACTCCATCACCTACAATATGTGTATTCTTATACTACTCCTTTGGGTTAGAATAATACTTATCTTCATCCTTATGGAATTTAGTTTTTAATTGCCCTATTTTGAAAAGGGTGGTATCTACTCTCTTGGACATGTCAATCACATCTTTGAAAGAAGACACATTAGTCATCTCTAAGTAGAATACTAGTTGCTCATTAATATTACCTATAAAAATTCCTATAAGGTTTCTAGGTGGAGGGACATATTGGAGTATCCCTGTGAGAGATCACCATATTGCTAATAATTTGGTGAACTTATCATATTTAGACTACTTAAGCTCATAATCATAACATTTTTCTCAATGTAGACAAATAATTGTTTGACAAACATCTCAACAATGTCTCTAGAGCTCTTTAAAGAGTGCCTCAATATTTGGTAGTACTATTCTAAGGTAGGGTTACTGAGGCTCTTAGGAAATATCTTTAGTAGCAATATTTCATCATAATAAGTATCATTACAAGTGGTTTTGAACAACCTAAGGTGGTTGATAGGATCTTCCTTCCCTTTATGCATTTGGAAATTAGGAGTTCCAAAATTAGGAGGAAAGGGAAACTAGATACAAAGGGATATAAGGGTTGGTTACACAAGTAATCATAAGAGTACTTGTGACTAAAGGAAGACCCTTGGATGAAAGCAATTTTTTGCTTCAATAGCTCTAGTTGGGAAGTTAAATTTTGAATTTTGGAAGAAATAATACTTGATGGCACACAAGGTACGTGTTAAGATACAAGAGAAATTTGATCATAGACATAAGAAGGAGGTTGATACACTTGGGTGTACAATGTTAAAGTTAGCATTGTATGACTTACTCCCAAGGTATTTGAGATGAAATAATTAGAAAATGAAGGATGATAAATTATAAAATTAGGTCTTAGAGTAAAATCCATAATCACGCTTTTAGAATGAAGTTTAGAGACATGAGGATTAGATATTGGAAAACTTGATGATACACCCTAACTAGGAGTGTATATTGTGTCCACTTGTTGATATATGGGACAACTCACATTACCCTATAATAATTCCTCAAGAGTAGGCAAACATGATGATGTTTCATAGATGGTGAAAGGATTTTCCTTTTGACCTCCATGGAAGTAGTGATGATAGGAGAATTTGAGTCAATAAAATTAGAAGTTTATGCAATAATTTTTGAATTTAGAGATCGAAAAAATGGATCAAGTTGATTTAGAGGTGAAGGATTTGAGTTGGTTTATTTAAATAGTAAAATATATAATTATTTAAATAAATAGTTGGTTCGTTTAAACAGTAAAAGATATCATTCTTAAATAAATAGTCAATATAAATGAAATGATAAAGGATTATTATTTTTAAATAAATAGTTAATTAAAATTAATACAGATATCTCATTTTAAATAGATGAGTAATTTATATTAGGGTTATAAAAGTTTTCATCTTGAATAAAATACAATTTATTCCAAAAAAAATTGGTTATTTTATATCAAGAAATAAAATAACCCTATTAAGCAAATAACTATAGATGTTAACCAAGTTGAATTGACATGGAATTTGCCTAATAAAAATGGCCAATCAATGTTGGTTTGAATGTGATAAGATCCCTTCTAAGGATGGGATGGATCACCTTTAGAGATCTGATCAGACCAGTTGTGTGAAGGGATGACTCCTTAATGATAATGCCTTAGGTAGAGGGAAGAGAGGATGTTTTCCCCTAATGCTTGATGGATGTTGATGGAGAGTTAAGGCAGGTAGGCAAGGGACGGTAGTTGAGGAGAGAGGACATGATTGGATAGAGAGGTAGGACACAATTGAATGGTAAAGAGGCTATTGAAAAGAGCAACAACACGGAATTGAAGGAGAAACTCAATGGGAAGAAGAAGATGAGGGCGACAGTGTTTCTGAGCAACCCAAGCAACCAACAATAAAAAACACTAGGTTGGACTCATGATAAACTATTAGGTGTATTATGTTTTCATTTCTTTAGTTTTATAAGTTGTTAGGTTGTGGGACATCATTGGTTATGTCAACTTATTTAAAAGCTATGGTAGGTCCTTCCTTTAAATTTGTAGTGCTAAGTTTGAGAGGTGAACCTTTGACTTGCCACCTATTAGCATTATAAAACCATGAAGTCATGCGACCATGTTTAACCTCCTTGACCATGATTTAGACGTTGCACCTCTACGATTCTATTATTATACGTAGCCCTAGTTTTTGGTAGCACTTATGTGTGTGTGTGGCAGCTATTTTATAGAAGCACTGTAGCCTTGGTTTTGGCATCACCTATGTGTGCAATCAACTAGTTGTGCCACCCCATGCTCACCATCGTTACCATTGCTCTAATGAATGGATTGTCACGGGTTAGATAGCGCTAAGGTTAGAATAGTAAAGGTAGTCATCCATACGTTTGTAGGGTTAACCCTCTTCATTGATGCTTGTAGTCATGTTGTATTTTCTATAGGATCCCAACCACCTTAGGTAGCCATATTCGAGTTTGGCAGCATAGCATTGTGGCTACGACGGTGCTAGAATGAATAATCCATGTTGTGGTCAATACTGGCACTAAGGGATCTCTCATAAATACTTCACCTACTCCCATATTAGTATGGGGGTGAGTGGTATCTGTAGTGTTGTTACCTAGGTTCCGAATACTCCCTTCTAGGCACTTGGTTCTCCTTTCATGAGAGTCTCGATCGTTGGTTATCTATGCATAGGAAGCCAATTAAGCCATACCTGGTTTGGCAGAACCTTTGATATTATTTCATTATGTTTAATGGCAATATTAAGGGTAATAAAATGGAAGAACCTTTGATGTATTTCATTATGTTTAATCATAATATTATGGGTAATGAAAAGGAAGAACCTTTGATATTATTTCATTATGTTTAATGGCAATATTAAGGGTAATAAAAGGGAAGAACCTTTGATGTATTTCATTATGTTTAATCATAATATTATGGGTAATGAAAAGGAAGAACCTTTGATATTATTTCATTATGTTTAATGGCAATATTAAGGGTAATGAAAGGGAAGAACCTTTGATGTATTTCATTATGTTTAATCATAAAATTATGGGTAATGAAAAGGAAGAACCTTTGATATTATTTCATTATGTTTAATGGTAATATTAAGGGTAATGAAAGGGAAGAACCTTTGATATTATTTTAGTATGCTTAATGGTAATATTAGGGTAATGAAAAGGGAAGATCCTTTAAGGCTATTTCATTATTTGAAAGAAAATAGGAATTGGATAATGAATGTGAAATATGGTTTGTTTTGTAAATTAAGGGTATGGGACTTTAATTTATAAAATGAATAAAAAAGGTTTATTGAAGATTAAAGTAGATGGCTTTAATTGGATAATGAATGTGAAATATGGTTTGTTTTGCAAATTAAGGGTATGGGACTTTAATTTATAAAATGAATAAAAATATTTATTGAAGATTAAAGTAGATGGCTTTAATTGGATAATGAATGTGAAATATGGTTTGTTTTGTAAATTAAGGGTATGGGACTTTAATTTATGAAATGAATAAAAAGGTTTATTTGAAGATTAAAGTAGATGGCTTTAATTGGATAATGAATGTGAAATATGGTTTGTTTTGTAAATTAAGGGTATGGAACTTTAATTTATGAAATGAATAAAAAAAAATTATTTGAAGATTAAAGTAGATGGCTTTAATTGGATAATGAACGTGAAATATGGTTTGTTTTGTAAATTAAGGGTATGGGACTTTAATTTATGAAATTAATAAAAATGTTTATTTTAAGATTAAAGTAGATGGTTTTAATTGGATAATGAATGTGAAATATGGTTTATTTAGCAATTAAGGGTATGGGACTTTAATTGTTAAGTAAGGGTTAGACCATTTATTGCAAGTAGAGCATACGACTTGATGCATGGTTGAATAACTCTCATGAGTAGATGAGAGGGGAAATAGAAATAGTAGTTTCTATGATGTTAACTATGCATTGGAAAGTTGAATTGCTTGGGTTATTTGTATAGTTGCAATTTGGCAATAAAATAAACAAATGCATTTAGAAGCATGTCTATCCTGATCCATGAGTGTCTTGATCCCCTATCATCCTCACTTGATTGATGGAAGAGCAGGAGGACCCAAGTCATAATATGGACCAATGTGCAATTTTTCTCTCTACCAAACATCTTGTTTGATTATGCAATATATTAGATTTGTGGGGATATTTCCTTGATGATTAGATGTAAAGTATTGTTGTAAGGTATGGGGTTTACCATAATTATTTATGTAATGAATGAACAACATGATTGATGCACCTTGTATTTTAGTATTGAATGTGATTATATTTGTATCCTTTCTATTGCATGTTATCCTTTAATCATTGTTTTATTTTCAGTTATATTTTCTTGTTTAATGATTCATGTTTTGTTAGATTTAGTATCTATACCCATTCTTTATATTTTTGCTTGAATAACTTTCACATAATTCAGAAGTAAGTTCTAGGGTGAACTTAGAGGTTAACCTAAGGGCTTGAGACCCCCTTAGGGAGATTGGTACTAGGTTTAGAAGATCATACCAAAGTTAAGATAGCTTTTCAAAGGATAAGTTTGATAGCTTAACTCGTAGTATACGTAGCATACCCATGGCTTGTGTGGAATATGGAGATATGTATACACCTTCTAATGTTTGAAGGTGGTAAGTTTAGCTCATTAAGATTGATGAGATGGATGGACTTATGTGCTTAACATAATATGTGCCTACGCAGAAGGGACTTGTGTGAGGGGATTCTTGTGTGGTATAGTTCTTGATAAACTTAGGGGTTGTTAAACAATAAGTTAGTCTAAGTTTTATTGGGGATTTATGAATCCCTCTCCTTAGTTTTAAAAAAATGTCTCTATCTTTGTGTGTTTTTTGTTTCTTGATTTTGGGTCGTTATAGCTATATATCCAATATAGCCGTGTAGCTCATATAGCAGTTACTCAAAGGATCATGAAGACCCTTAGTAGGACTAGTAATATGTTATGTTCTTGTTATCTTAGATTTAATATACTCTAGTCTTAACAAATAGGGTAAAGTGACCTTGATTAAAATTTGATAAATTTTAGCTTGATTGGGATTTATTTAGGTCAAAGAAGATCTTTGGACCTATGATGGTGTTCACGTTAGGTTCACCAAAATGTGAGAAAGGAAAAGAGGAAAGATATTACAAAGGACCTATTTGTGACACTTTTAGCTCTTTGTCTCTTCTCACTTTAAAGGATAAAGGTAGTTTGTGAGCTTAGGTCTAGTGTTTGATAGATTCATTGAGGAACATCTATGTTTCTCCTAAGATACTTATTTAACTAAGCTTGACCCTAATCTAGCCCTAATGTAACATATTAATGCAACAACAAGGTCTAAAACTAAAATGCTTGATTTTTTTATTTTTGAAAGGAAGGTGCAAGAAGAATGTAGCAAACAAGTCCTAGATGCAACTCTATACAATTGTGATTCAATAGTAGAGATTAAATATTTAGTTGGTCCCCTAAATGATTAAATACTAAACTAGTTCCTCCTTTCCATTTTCTTACATTGATAAATAAATAGAATTTTTATTTAATACACAAAAAATAGAAGTAAGTCCTAAATGTGGAAATGAAAAGAAATATGGAACAAAAAAAATTCTACCATAGAACCAAAAGTGTTAAAAATATTTTATCTATCATTGATGCTTCACCTTCTTGTAAAGCAGATAGAAAATTATTGAATTACTCCCTTGGCCAACATCAAAACCTTATTCAAATAAGTGTTGAAATCAATAAAAATGTCAAATGCATATTAATTTATCAATGGAAAAAGCATGACTAGGATTGCAATAGAACTATCAATGCTTTTGCTTGACAAAAAATGTTATTGCTCTCTATATTTGTGTAAAAACTAGAGAGTGATAGTTCCATCAAACATGCAATATGGCTATGCTTTTGCTTTAAAGTATCAAAATAATATTGAATGCTTAATTATTGAAAGGATGGTCTTTGACATAGGAGTATAGATATTGTCAAATGACAGAAATAAAGACTAACAATAAAAATATGAGATTCTAACTAGATGCAAATGAAATATGTGAAGCTAGGTAATATGAAACAAGATTAAAGCTTAGATCTGCAAAGCAAAAAAAATTTCAAACGTAAGGGGAAAGAGCACAGCCCAAGATGCCAAGGTTTTTTTCCCTTCTTTGTGGAAGCTTGTTGAAAGCTTGCTTGTTTGCTTGTAGACACTTGAGATCTTGAGCTTGGAGGCTCGAATGCTAGGAGACTCAAGTGCTTGAATATTTGATTACTTGAATTCTTGGATGCTTGCAAATATGAGAGCTTGAATGCTTTAAGGATGGCCTTCACAATATTGTAGCAAGATTTTGACGCAACCTTTACACACATGAAGATGAATTCCTATAAATTTAGAGATATTTTGGTAGAATTTTGTCGTAATGCAAGATGACATATATGAAATAGTCACCATGGCTCCTTGTAGAAATAATTCCATAGAAGTTAATAGGATTGGATATGATAAGAATTTGAAATGGAATCAAGATGCCATTAATAGAGGAATATTAAAAATGGTAAAATTTGGGTTTGAGATTTCTATTGGGAGCTACAAATCAAATCTTAGGGATTTGATCCATTAATGGTGGAATGTTTGGAAGTATTTTTAGTCAACTTTCTTGGTTTTGGCATGTGATAGTCAAAATTGTTAGAGGTGCTTTTGAAATGGCACTTTCACTGACATGATAGTTGGAGATCAAATTTGGATAAGAAAGATCAAAAAATCAAAATTGAGAAAAGCATTGACAGTGCTTTTGCTTATGCCTCATCGCTTTTGCCTCTAAATTAATAACTACTTCAAATTTAAGCACAAGGATAATTAATTTAATTTGAATGATTGATTAACTTGATGATGAAGGAATTAACAAGCTGGAAAACATAGCATTATGCTCAAAAATAAATATCTACAACTAAATATGATTTAAATGACCTAATAGTAAATATAATATTTTAATAAAATTTATCTCCAATAAAATCACATATAACTTATAAAAATAAATTAATTAATTATACTTTATATAAAAATTAAAAAAAAATCCTTGTCTTGAGCTTAATCCTTTCCTAAAAACATTTAGCTTCAACCCTTTTTCAAGGATCTTCTCTATGCCTATTTCTACTTATTTTAAAATATCAAGTGTTTTTTCCCAAATTGTCTTCCACGATCCCAATAACCTCATTTGAAATGTCATTAGAACATAAATCTTCTTACCTAATTTATCCATGATAAGTGAGTTGCTTTCTATTAGAAGAAATGTAAAGCTTCCCACAAATAATTTAATAAAAAAATATTTTTTTCTATGTAAATGTCAAGTACTAAATTTAAAGAGTATATGTTTGTTCTTAAGATATTTTCAACAGGTATGGAATTAAAAACTAAAAATAAAATCTTGCATTTTTTTTAGTAATACTTTTTATACACATTTATCGTGGGGATTGAACCTCGGGTCACATCACCGATAATGCAAGTGACATCCTTACCGGTAAACCACATTTATGCAGATAATTTTTTATGTATTATTAAGATGATAATCATGAATTAAAAGAGAGATATGGATAAGTGAGTGAGTGAAAAGGAAGCAAGAGAAGTATATGGAAAGGCAACAGGAATAGTAGCAAACAAAAAGGAAGCAAGAGCAACAATAGATGAAAATAGGGATCCCAACACCAACGAACCCGAAGGAGGCAGTAGAGACAATCTCGGTCACGCCAGTGAGGACAAAGACAATCCTGGCAGAGGTAGGGGCTTGTCGAATAATTTGAGCAAGGATAGGCCATGTCACATTGTAGAGAGTAGAATATTTCCTTGCTTAGACCACTTGGATCAATTGGGAGGACATCTATGCGGTCCAAGTGGAGGACCCTGGACCGACCACTTTGACCACCATAGGATCCCGATACCAGGGGTCGAAATCCGACCTAGAACCATAGACCTATGGATCTTCAGGCCTGGAGGAGGGAGCCTCGGGAGCGGTAGGCGGACCACCAAATCCCTCTCGATCTTATGCAGATATGGTAAATCAAAACCCCAACCCAAATATAGGGCCCAGGATCGAGTTGCTCCCTTCCAACGGTAACCTCGAGATTCCCTATGAAATCATGTCCAGCGTGATCGACCACAACTCCAACTCGTTGATCGGCAAATTCCTTGGATCCCGACCTGACATGGAGTCCATCCGCAAATGGGCCAACACCTCCTAGCGCCCGGTCGGATCCATGGAACTAGTAGCCCTCCCTAGAGGATTTTTCTTGATCCGATTGAACAACCCTATAGATTCCCGATGGATTCTCACAGGTGGGCCCTGGTTCTTCGATCGGAGAGGCCTCTTCCTCCGGAAATGGGGGGTGGACTTCGACCCTGCTACCCAGAGCATCAACTTTGCTCCGATCTGGATCCACCTTCTTGGCCTTTCGGTCCAATTTTGGCATGAAGACATTCTCCATGGCATAGCGAGAAGCATTGGGGAACTGATCTCCTTCGATCCTCCAACACGATCTGGGACCCGGATGACCCAGGCTCGTATGTGCATCAACGCCAACTTGGACGTAGACCTTCCATCTTCTATCAACCTCATCTCCAAGGTCTGTACTTTTTCTCAAGTTATTGAATACGAAAACAAACCTACTTTTTGCAGCCTTTGTTCCAAACAAGGTCATTTAAACTCCCAGTGCCCTTCCAAGCCCCCAGCCATCTCCTCCCGAAAGAATCATCATCTCCCAAAAATGGTCACCCCCTGGTCCCGATCCCAACCTCAACCCTCCTATCTCCCCTTCTGCGGCCCCCCACCGGGATATGGACCCTCTAGAACCCCCCAACCGGACCCATCCTCCCTTGTACCCCACCTATCCCGGTGTCCAACCACTTCTCCCCCTTATCCTCCGATGACCCTCCCTTCGATCCATCTGAACCTATCTTCAACTACCCACTATACCTGCCACCCTCCCCTCCCTCCCCGCATAGAGCCTCGGCATCCCCGAGCAGTCTCCCCCTTCCCCTAACGCCACCTCCCCTAGTCCTCCTCCCTCCCGCTCTTTGAGGAAACCAATGGCTGATGTGGGTTCAGTGAAAAAGAGGGGTCACCCCTTGACACAAGACATCAAAAATAGGGAAGCCTCAGATGAAGTTGCAAATGGCACCCAACTCACCCTTAGAGGGTCTTCCTGGCTTTTGGAGACCTAGGAATAGAGCAGAAACAACCTTCCCCCTCCGCTCGAAAGAGGGAAGCGCACATCATCAAGAGTTTCCAAATGAAGATCCTCTCATGGAATGTGAGAGGCCTCAATGGATGAAATAAGCAATGCTTAGTCAAGTCCATGAGGAGAGAACATAGACCCACCATTCTTCTACTCCAAGAAACCAAGCTTGATTCTCAAGATGTTTCTTGCATTTCAAATTACATTTGGAAGGACTCTGCCTCCTATTTTAGTTCAGCCAATGGAGCTTCAAGGGGACTGTTGTGCTTATGGGACCCAACCAAGGTCGATGGGATGGTGTTGTCTACAGCTGAGAGCTATATTAACATTCTGTTCTTCAACAAAGAGGATGGGTTTCGATGGGTCCTATCCAATGTTTATGCCCCAAATGCTCCTTCTCGAAGGAACCTATTATGGAACTCTCTCAGCCAGTTAAGGGACATCTTCTCTTCAGAAGCCTAGATGTTGGTCGAAGACTTCAACTCCCCCCTCTTCCCTTCTGACAAGAAAGGAGGGTCTCCAATCACTGAGAGGTCCTATGAATGCTTTGCAAACTTTGTTGATAACAATGAACTGATGGACATCAGTCTTAGAGGGCCAAAATTCACTTGGAGCAACCGTAGGAAGGGTGACCAACTGATCCAGATGCACCTTGATCATGTCCTCATTTCCACCAATGCCATCCCAAAATTTGGTGATGCAAATATGCATTCTCTGCCTAGGATTGGCTCCAACCACAATCCCCTCTTGTTGGATTGTCATCCTCATGCCTCCTCTTTCAAATCCCCCTTCATATTTGAATCCATGTGGCTCCACGATCCTAATATCAGATCCTTAATCTCCCAATGGTAGGCCCATCCCTTCCACGGATCCAAAATTTCTTAGGTGAGCAACAAATTATGACATGTGAAATACAATCTAAAATGGTGGAACAAAGAAGTTTTCGAGAACATTTTTACAAGAAACAACAAATCCAGTCCCAACTTAGAGATATTGAAATCACTCTATAGAATGGAGAACCTGACCCCACTCTTCAAGACTCTGAAAGGATCCTCCTCTCCGATTATCACAACATCCTCAAAAGCGAAGAAGTCTTTTGGAAATAAAAGTCTAGGGTTACTTGGCTCAAAGAAGGTGACTCGAACACTAAGTTCTTCCATGCCACAATAATGAGGCACAGGGGAAGCAATAGGATCAAGGAACTAGTGCAGCAGGATGGCAAGGTAGTCATGGACATTCAGGAAATCAGATCCAAGGTAGTTAATTTCTTCGAAGAGCTGCTTGGCCCCTCTCCCAGCTGTGACCATCAAACCTTTGAGGACCTTCTTCGAAACATCCCCAGGTTAGTCACTACTGACCAAAATCAAATTTTAATCAAAGCCCTCACTACTGAAGAAATTAGGACCACTATTTTTTCTATGCAAGGAGGGAAAGCTCCAGGCTCGGATGGCTTTCCCCCATTTTTTCTAGCACTTCTGGGACATCCTAGGCCCAAACGTGGTCTCGACCATCCAACAGATGCAAAAATATAGGGAGATCCTAGGGGACATCAACTCCACCTTCTTAGCTCTCATCCCCAAAGTTAACCAGGCCCACACCCTCTTCGACTTCCACCCCATAAGCTTGTGCAATGTCCTATATAAGATCCTCACCAAGGCCCTGGCTACTAGGCTCAAGCTTATCCTTCCCTGCATCATAGCTCCAAACCAAGGCAGCTCTATCCAAGGAAGACAAATCACTGACAACATCATCACCATCCATGAGCTCATCCATTCCATCTCCTCGAGTGGCCAAGCGGGCTTCCTCCTGAAGCTCGATATGAACAAAGCCTTCGATAGAGTCTCCTAGGATTTCCTGTTTGTGGTCCTCCACAAATTTGGCTTCCATCCAGACTGGATTGATCTGATCAAAGGTTGTGTTACCTCGACCAACTTTTCTATCCTGGTCAATGGCTCCCCGATAGGCTACTTCAAGAACTTCAAAGGCCTCAGACAAGGAGACCCCATCTCCCCTTTCTTGTTCATCATTGTTGCTGAAGCTCTTGGGAGGGCTCTTACCCATGTTTGCCTCGAAGGGTCCATCTTTGGCATCAAACCTGCTTCCTCTCTCCAGGCCATCTCCCACCAACAGTTTGTTGATGACACCATTCTTGCCACCCGTGCCTCTGTTCCCCAAGCCCAGCGCATCAAATCCATCCTCCTCTCCTTCGAGGCTACAGTTGGTCAAAAGGTGAATTTCAACAAGAGTAAAATCTATTTCATCAATACTCCGATGAGATGCCAAGCCCACATTGCTGCCATCCTTGGCTGCTCCATTGATGCCTTCCCTACCACCTACCTAGGGTTTCCTCTCTTCGAAGGCCATTCCAGAAAATCCTTATGGAACCCTATCATTGAGCGCATCCAAAAAAATTGGCCAGTTGGAAAGGGAGTCTCCTCAATCAAGCAGGCAAAGCCACCTTAGTCAAAGCTACCCTTCAGAGCATCCCCATATTCTTCCTTTCCATCTTCCAGATCCCTGTTGAGGTTTGCAACCACATTGAGCAACTCCAAAGAAATTTTCTTTGGTCAGGATCAGAGAACAAGCAGTGGATTCACCTGGTGGCTTGGAATCAGGTCTGCTCTAGGAAGGAGTATGGTGGCATTGGGCTTTGAAAGGTCCGTAATATGAACCTGGCTCTCATTGCCAAGCAAGGTTGGTGGATCCTCACCAATGAAAACTCTCTGTGGGTTTCCATCATCAAGGCAAAATACCTCTGGCACAACCAAAATTTTTGGATGACCCTAACCCCATTCGTGGATCTATGGTTTGGAATTCAATCCTCAGGATGAAGCATATCCTTCAGAAGGGCATCAGGTGGAAGCTAGGAAATGGTGCCAGGATTAGCTTCTGGGATGACCTCTGGCTGGGCAACTATCCACTGTAGAATTGTGAGAATCTCGTGTGTCTCAAGCCGGTGATCGATGCCCTATTTGGGCCCAAGGTGTGTAATTTCTTCCTTCCTGAGAGCCTCTCCTGGAAACCCTTACCGATTGATTTCCTCTCTGATGAGCAGAAGCAAGCCTCTGTCGACCTCTCCAACCTTCTTCGCCTTTGTGTCATTCCCTCCTCCCCGATGGAAGATTCCATCCTCTGGGCTCCCACCCCATCTGACCTCTTCTCCGTCAAATCAGCCTATGCCCTCTTCGAGAACCCTGGTCCTCCCTGGTTCCCCTCCAAGCTCATATGGAAGCCCCACCTTATCCCTAAGGTCAACTTCTTCCTCTGGCTTGCTATCTAGGATAAGATCCTCACCATCCCAAACCTCCATCATCATGGTCTGTCCCTCCCCAACCATTGCTACCTGTGCCACTCGGATTGTGAGTCTACCCAACACATCTTCATATCCTGTCCCTTCTCCCAATCCATTCTCTCTTCCCTGTTCTCCTCGGTTGGTATCTCTTGGGTCCCGCCCTTCTTGTTAAGTGATCTTTGTGTTCAGTGGCCTAGTCCATTTAGAGGCCACCGATTGAAGACTTTCTGGTCCTTCTACCTCCCCCACTTCCTGTGGGAGATTTGGCATGAATACAATGCCCGTGCCTTCCAAGACTCTACCCATAGTGAGAAGTATGTCCTCTCCAGAATTATAGTTGCTATTGCTGAGAATGTGTCTATCTCTCAGGGTGAGAATGATCTTGAGCCATGATGTGAAGCTCATCTTGCCTCTTCCCTTAGAATCCTTGATGGCATGTACAAGCAGGTCTCTCCCAAAGCTGATCGCTCCCTTGTCAGGTGGACCCCTCCCCTAGGTTTCCTCAAACTAAATTTTGATGGTGCAGCCAAAGGAAATCCAGGGGCAGCTGGTGCGGGTGGTATCATTCGAGATCATAGGGGAAATATCATCCTAGCCTACATCGAGAACCTGGGGCTCAACTCCAATCACTTCGCTGAAGCTAGGGCTCTCTACCAAGGTGTTGTCCTTATTCATAGTTTGTAGGTTCCAAATGTTGTGGTGGAAGGAGATTCCAAAAACATCATCACTTACCTGACCTTCGGAACTTCCCTCGCTTCATGGAACATCTCCAATATGATCATAAAATTCAATCATCTGATGCTCTCCTTCTCGAACATAAGGCTGACCCACACCTACAGGGAAGGAAATTATGCAGCTGATCACTTAGCTAATATGGGAATCTCAGAGCATGGTCTCACTATGTGGAGAGATTCCTTTCCCCAGATGCTCATCGACACCAATGCTACTGACATCATCATCCAATGATTCAAGGTGGGCCAGGTTCAGAAACCAGCTCCATCGGTTTCAAGCCCATCGCCACCTCAACATGTTGATTGGTCAGCCTAGAGCTAGAGTGGCAAGTTATCAACTTTGCACTGTGAGCTCCAATTTTGGTCAACTCTTGTGCTGGGGAATTTTTCATACCCTCCCCCAGGTGGACCCCTCCAATCATTGGAAGGTCAAAAGGCTTCCCAGGGTCAGCCAACTATCAGTATGGCCCACCAATACCACCCCCTAGTGGCACACTCATCAGTCCTCATACAAGTGGAACCGAGAGGACATCACCATCGAAAGTGTAAGCTATGAGAATCATACCACCTTTTTTTCTAGCATTGGTAGGTGTGCCTAGACCTTGGGAATGTTTACCTCCCTCACCCGTGTTCTCATTTTGGTCACCGCCATAGTCCCAATGCTCATTGGTAGTCCCATTTGTTTCCTCATCTTCAACCAAATCTCATTGACTTTTCATTGCTCCACCGATGTTTTTTGGGTAAGGTGCTTTTTTAGTTTTGGCCCACTATCATGTTTCCATTGTCAGGTTTTTTCCCTTGTTTCTAGCAACCCCTTGGCTTTCGTTACCATCATCCTCATCATGCACCTCTGCCACATCTATCTATCCAACAAGGATGATCATCCCCTCCATCATGTTCTGAACTGGCCCACCCATTTAGTCAACCTTGGTGCCACCCTCGCTCCCCTCCACCTGGCCCTCCCTCTTGTTTGGTGTGCCCTTTCACCCGTGTCCCTTGGTTTTCGTATGATTTGGATGACATGGGGCACGAGCCACCTCGGGTGGTGGTGTTTTCTAGAGTCTTCCTATAGCTACATTACCACCTTCATCATCCTTCTATTTTCTCATCATCGCCACCCCCTCAAAATTTATCTATTGCCTCTGAGTTTTCCTTCTGCCATGGCCAAAATTGAGCTAACCTCCCTTCAGCTTACCCCCCTTGGTCGAAGATATTTTTAGAGACCATGGTCTCCTCAAATTTTTGTAGCTTTTCAATGGGAATGAGTCGGATTTGTCTATGGATTTCGTTCACTCTTGGAATGGAGGACACGTCATCCTCAGAGGGATGGGCTTCACTATCATGATGGATTTACTGGTAGAAGTCATTGGCCTCCCCAATGATGGGGAAATCATCAATCATGAAAAGCATTCCCTCCAAGGAGAATTGGCTCTGTTCAGGGACAGAGGAGAGTCCCTCGACAAGGAGAAAGGTGGCATAGTGAGGGAAACTTTGCCAAAACCATGGGACACGGTTATGGTTATGGTGCTGTAGTATTTCACCCTTGACAACCCGAACATTGTTCTCCATAGTTTTCATCTCGTATTTCTGAACCATCTCCGAGGGAAGAAGATAATAAACATCCTCGAGTACATGTTTTGGTCAATGGAAAGGTCCATCCTGAATGTGAAGAGGGGAATCTCCTCCTCCCCCCTCCACCAGGGCCTCCACCTTGTTCTGTTTAATTTCGTGGTCACGGAGCAGAACCATAGGGTGGCTGTGCCTACAGGGCCCGCTCTCATTATTGCAGGTCCTGCTAACATCGAGGGAGAGGTTGGGGGAGATGTCCTGGTCACCCCTCCTCCCAATTGCACTCTAGGCTCTACAGCCAGAGCGGATGACACCCCGAGCTCCCAAAAATCTGAGCCCCAATGTTACCCCCTTCGGGCCAAGGTGGGGTGTAGCAAACGAAAGGCCCCTCTTGTTATCGATGATGTTTCGGATGACTCTCTGTCCTTCCAGGCCAAGAAGGACAAGTCGACGAGAAGAACAATCCCCAATGAGGGGACCTCTACTCAAGCTCCCTTGTTGACCTCTCGAGTGATGAATTATCCAAACCTTTTTGACCACGGGCACATCTAGGAGATCCAGGATCTCCTTAAAGCCCTTGGTCGGGTGGCTAGGACCATCACTTCCCTCTTGGTTTAGGTGGACTCCCTCCTGGAGGAATACAAGGATCAATATGAGGTCCTTGAGGAATTCAAAAGTTTGGTGGGAGAGAGCCCTACGGGAAATGGTCAGGGACCAAATGCTTAATCAGAGATGTTGGTTGTCTCTCGGCCGTGGGGGCCTCCCCCTTTTGTGGATTTGCTGTCTCTGCCCTGGTGTGGGTTTCTTTGGTTTAATGTTCTACCCTTGCATGGGCATTTTTTGGTTATCAGGCCCTACCCCTGCGTGGGCTATTTTCTAGTTTTTTTTGTTGCCCCTGCGTGGGCCCTTTTTGGTGTTCAGGCCCTACCCCTGTGTGGGCTTCTGGGATGGTTTTGTTCTTTTGCAATGGCTTCTCTAGGGTGTTAGCTGGATTCTCCTGGGCTTCCCAACCAGGATTGTCTTTCCTGTGGTTTTTTGTCTCCTTGGAGCTTCTTGTAATAGTCTGGCTGATGTAAAAGGTTACGGGACCCTTTCAAAACCCCTTTTTACCAATCAAAAAAATAATCATGAATTCAATTAAATATTATGAATTTGAAATTTTTAGAAGGTATATGTTGTGCAAAATTACATCTTGACTATAATATAGCACGCATGTTAGAAGCATAGTAAACTATATAATATTTTAAAATTGTATTTATACCTCACTTCTTAGATTATTAATACACTTTTATCCTATTTTTAAAATTAATAGGTTTAAAAAACATTATTTCTTTTGAGTCTTGAAAATCCTAAGGTAGCGATGGTGAGCAAATTTTTGAAATTCGAATATTGGATGAGTGGGAAGCAGAAAGGCACCAGGGAGTGAACCGAGAGCATGCACAATCGACACCAATGACAAAGAGATCATCCAAGAGATCATAAATGGAACAGCAATGAATTTAGATTTGGGGGCCTCAAAAGATGAAAATGTACATGGGGGAGGAAGGACCCGCTGGACAAAGCATATGTGGAAAGTAGGAGATCTCACATAGCATCATTTGCAGAAGTGCTCAGGGGAAATCCCAAACCCTCACCAATAGCACCCTGCAACTTTATCACTCATGGATGCGATGTTATTCTAACAGATGAAGTCATGGAAGGGTATTTTACCCTTGACTCCTTCTCCCTAGTGGGGAAATTTGTAGGTGAAAGACCCGATATGGATGCTATCCATCGATGGGCAGTGGTAAAATGGAAAACCAAGGACTACCTATAACTATTATCCATGTCCAAATATTTCTTCATGATACGACTCAACACACAGGAGGACACAAATCAAATTATATCGAGGGGCCCATGGTTCTTCAAATGAAGGAGCCTTTTCCTTCACAAGTGGGGACTGGACTTCAATTCGAAGACCCAAAATATCAACTTCACCTCCATCTAGATACGGCTCCTAAACTTACCTCCTCACTTATGGCACAAGGATGTGCTTCAAGGGATTTCTTGAGTGATTGGGGAGCTCGTCACTATCAACCCAGCAATGCATGCTTGATCATGACTGATGCAGGCTCATATCTACGCTAACACAAACTTGGAGACCTAGCTCTTGGATCATGTAAATCTAATCTATGGATCCTACCGCCATTGCAAATCGATGGAGTATGATAATAAACCCTTGTTTTGTATTGAATGTCACTCCTAGGGGAATCTTCGAACCCAGTGTCTACCACTGAAGCCCACGTAGAATGACTTCAAAAAATTTCTTCACCCACCCATTGGAGAAGCCCAAAATTTGAAAGCTAATTCAGGCACACACCAGGACCCCAAAGGTAATCATAAGGCTCCATCCTCCCCAGTCAGTGACACAAGCAAGGTAAGTACTCTATTCATGTTATCCAATAGGTTCAATTTACTCAATAATACCAGGCTCATTACAAATAATAATGATAAGGAATGTCCTTGCGAGAAATTCCCTGGATCAAACCACCCAGACCAACCATCTTTGAAGGTATGCCTTCCCTATAAAATCCATTCTTCATCCCCAACTTCATACCCTAATGCCCCGTCAATCAGTGTCCTCGTGCCCTTGATCCCTCTAATAAAATCCCCTCTATCACCCAACCCTCTGCCCATTTCTCCACCACCCATCAGGTCTGGATCGCCCCACTTCACTTCCAAAATCCATAATTATGAGACAGTTAGTGATGAGTCATCCCACAATTCCTCAGAGTCCTAGATCCCCAAGTAGACCAGGAGTTTTAAAAAATCCCAGATAGATGTTGAAGGTGACAAAAATAAAGGTAGACCCTCTAGTGTATACCTAAGGAGTAGATACACAGTAGAAGACAGCCAATGGCACCCAATGAACTCTCTTCCAGGAACTCAAAATTTTCAATAGAGAAGAACCAAAAAAATCCAAACCTCCTGCATAGTAAGGAAAAGGAGGCAAAAAACCCTCCAAATGTTCCAAATGAGAATCCTCTCCTGGAATGTGAGAGGTTTAAATGGGGTAGCAAAACAAATACTGGTTGCCTCCATACGAAAGGATTCAAATTCCACAATTTTTCTAATTCAAGAAATCAAATTAGGTATGTAATGTTCGATAAAAGTTGCCAATATTATTTGTAAAAAATGTGAGTTTTCTTTTACCTCCTCTATCTATGGGACCCTGCCAAGGTGGAAGGAAGAGTAGTTTTAGGTGAAGGTCGAATCTCCAACATTTTCTTTCATGACTCTATTACCTAACACTCATGGGTTCTGATGAATATTTATGCCCCAAATAGAAGATAGACTGATATTGTGTAAAAGTCTCACTCAAATGAGAGAAGCATTAATTAATATCCCCTGGATCATTTCTAGGGATTTCAACACCCGATTACACCCCTCAGAAAAGAGATGCAGGAAAGAGATCACTCCTAAAATAATAAGGGACTTCAGTCAATTTGTGGATACAAATGAGTTAATGTATATTCATTTGAGGGGGGCTCAGTTCACTTGGAGTAATATAAGGGTGGGGGGTGACCTCATTCAAGAAAGGCTTGACTGTTTCCTTCTATCTCAGGATGCTTTTCCCCTATTTGGAGATGCCCATTTATAGGCTATGCCTAAAACTGGGTCTGACCACAATCCCCTAATATTTGAGATAGTCAACAAACCCCAATTCAAAATACCATTTCACTTCGAAGTAATGTGGACTCAGCATCCTAACCTTAAAGACCGTATAGCTGAATGGTGGGGGGAAAGTTTCCTTGGAACTGTCACAAACCAGGTCGCTCAAAAATTGTGGTCTATTAAAGCCAAATTGAAGGTGTGGAACAAATAAACCTTTGGAAACATCTTTGAAAATAAGCAAAATTTTAAATATAGGCTTCAAAGGATTGAAAACCAGTTTCAGCAGGGATAGGGAGATGACAGCTTGAGAGCTGAAGAAAGACTTCTATTGTAAGAATATCACAACATATTGCAGAAGGAAGAGATGTTTAGGTGCCAAAAATTGAGGCACCTATGGCTCAAAGAAGGAGATTCCAATTCTAAGTTTTTCTACATTTCCACTCTCATGCACAAAGGAGCTAATAGGATCAAGGGCCTAATTAGGCAATATGGCACTTTCATGTCAGATATCCACAAAATTTTTGATGAAGCAGTTAGTCACTTTCAGTCCCTCCTTGGTTCCTACCCCTTGTCTATTCAATACATGCACTCCCTTATTGAGTACATCTCTAAGACCATATCTGACAACATGAATACCCTCTTGCTCAACCCTTTAATCCCTGATGAGATTCACCAAGCTCTATTTTATATGCAGCCAAACAAATCCCCAAGCCCTGACGGTTTCTCCCCAATGTTCTTCCAAGATTTTGTGGACATCATTGGCCCTGATATATGTCAAGCCATCTCAGAAATGCAAAATACCAAAGTCATTACAAGGGATGTGAACTCCACTTTTCTATCCCTCATACCTAAAGGTCCCAACTCCAAATCCATGTCTAACTATTAGCCCATAAGCTTATGTAATATCATTTATAAAATTTTGTCCAAAGACATGGCCAACAGACTTAAAGACATACTCCCCTCCTTGATTGACTACTTCCAAGGAAGTTCTGTTAAGGGTCAAAATATAGTGGATGGGATCATTACCATTCACGAGCTCATTTATTCTACCCTTAATTCTAACAAATCAGCTTTATTCCTCAAACTCGACATGAACAAAGCATTTGACAGATTTGATAAGGAGTTCTTGGTCAAGGTCCTTCATAAGTTTGGTTTTCACCATAGTTGGGTTCATCTTATTTTGCAATGCATCTCCTCATCTTGGATTTCTATGGTGGTTAATGGTTCTACGGTAGGTTACTTCCCCAGCACTAGAGGGTTGAGGCAAGGGGGCACCCTCTTCCCCATTATTTTCATCATTCTAGCTAAGAGCCTTGGTAGAGCTATCAAAGTCACTTGCTCCAAATGGATGATCTCTAGAATTAAAGTAGCATCCAACCTCCAACCCTCGACTCACCAACAATTTTTGGATGACACCCTGTTGGCTACTACTACCTCTGTAGCTAAAGCTAGAGTCATAAAATCCATTCTCAACCTCTACAAGGAAGCTGCAAGGCAAAATATCAACTTCATCAAAATTAAGATTTACTTTACCAACACTCTGCTAACCTAGCATGTCAAAATTGTGAATATCTTGGGATGTTCCATTGAAACATTCCCAGCCACCTACCTTGGCCTTCCAATGTTTCAAGGGAGACTAGCCAATACAATGTGGAATAATGTCATCGAGAGATTCCAAAATAAGTTGGTTGGGTGGAAAGGGGTCCTTCTGTCTCAGGTGGGTAAGGCCACCTTAGTCATGTCTATTCTCCAAATCATCCCTGTCTATTTTCTATCAGTTTTCAAAATCCCTGTAGCGGTAGGGGCAGCTATGGAACAAATTCAAAAACGATTTTTATGGGCTAGAGCTGAAAAACCAAAAAAAATTCTATTTAGTCACATGGGATAAATTTTATACTCTAAAATACAAGGGTGGGCTTGGATTTTGTAGGATCAATAAGATGAATTAGGCCCTTCTCGCAAAATAAGCATGGAAGGTGTTCACTAGTAAAAACCTGGAGTGGGTCTCTTTTATCAAAAGAAAATACTTGCAACACCATTCCTTCAGGGACAAAGGGATTCCTAATGCAAGATCCTATTTCTAGTGATTTATAATCCAATTCAGACATCTGCTCCAGTAAGGTACCAAGTGGTAGCTTAGATATGGGAAAGACATCAATTTTTGACATGATCCATGGGCAAGGGATGAGCCCCTCATCAGGGATCCTGACATAGTTGCTCTCAAACACCTCACTGATAGCAGGTTTGAGCCCAAAGTTGTATATTCATTATGCAGAATCAAGACTATCATAAATGGAAGAAGCTTCACTTCAGAATGAGCAATGCAGTTCTCAACAGGGCCATCTCATCCTTGCAGATAGTTTTTAGGGCAAATTTTATTCCTAAGACCCATAAGAAAGACAAAATCTTCTAGAAAGGCACCAACAATGGTTACTTTTTTGTTAAGACCGTGTTTCTTTTGACAAACACTTCGTAGAAGATGCACAATAGCAAGGGTACCCCTACTATAGTTAAAATAATTTGTCTCAAGCATCTCATCTTGAAGGTGGCCCATTTTTGTTGATTAGCTTCCCAAAATAGGATTCTCACCATTGACAACCTGATTAAGAGGGGTATCATATTCCCCAACAGGTGCTATTTGTGCCTTCAATAGTGGGAGTCCAATTAGCATCTCTTTTTAGAGTACCCCTTCACCTACAAAGTTTTTTCAACACTAGTAAGTCTATTCCAAGTCAAATGGATGTGGCCCCAGTCAACCACTAATATGTTTACTCAATGGCCCAAATTTTTTTGAAATCCCAGGCTCAAGTTCTTGTGGGAAGCTCTATTGCATCACTCGATGTGGTAAATATGGCTTGAGAGTAAAAGCAGAATCTTCAACGATCACTCAAGGGATCCTGAAGTAGTGACCAAAAAAGCCTTGAGCTTTGCAATTGAAAATTCAAATCTGGTCCCCTATTTTGACATGCCTACGGTTGGATTGGAATATTCCTTGGTTAAGTCCTTTGGCATATCCACCGATTGCTCTAAATCCCAAACCCCTATCAACTATAGATCCAATACTAAATTATCTATTGTAGGGATCTCCAGTATATAAATCTCTTGTCATCTAGCCCTGAGTTAATGGGATGTGCCAAATTTTGTATGAATGGCATAACAAATTATCTATTGTAACAGGGATTGTCCCTTCAACCTGTCAAGTAAATAATAAAAAAATTACCTACCAAAAAAAAATAATAGGTTTCTTATTTTCATAGTATATTTTATGTATTTATTTTTTATAATATTGTTTATCTCTATTTTTTTAGTATAAAGGTAGTTTTCTTTTGAATGGCTTCATTAACTCTGCCTTCAAATGGAACAGGTACAAGGTTATTTGTGTTTTTGATGTAAAGTTGAATACAATTTAAACTTTATTTTAATCATTTTATTTTTAATATTTTATTTTGTTATAATAAAATGATTATAACAATAATATTTTTGATATCTAATTTAGTTTATTCTTAAATTAACTTGTGCATAATTTAAATAGCTTTAAAATGAGTGGTCATATACAAAAATCCGAGCAATATTGAGGGAGATACGACCCTGTAAAGTCAACCATTCGAAACAAGGGTAGTGATGATTTTTTAAACTACAAAAAATAAAATTACAAAGTGCAAAGGATTAGGGTTTTTTCCTAAAAATTATCTCATCTTTTAGGAATCGTATCTTCGTGAAGAGTTATCTGATTCAACTGATTCTTGGACTAACTTGTGCATAAATTTAATAGCTTTAAAATGAGTGGTCATATGAAAAAATCTGAGCAATATTGAGAGAGATACGAGCCTGTGAAGTCAACCATTAGGAACAAGGGCAGTGATGATTTTTCAAATCAAGAAAAATAAAATTGCAAAGTGCGAAGGATTAGGGATTTTTCCTAAAAAATGTCTCATATTTTAGGAGCCATATCTTTATGAAGAGTTATTGATTTAGTTTATTCTTGGACCAACTTGTGCAGAATTTGAATAGCTTTAAAATGAATGGTCATATGCAAAAAATTGAGCAATATTGAGGGAGATACGAACCATGTGAAGTCAACCATTCAAAACAAGGGTAGTGACAATTTTTTGAGTCATGAACAATGAAATTGTAATTATTTTCCAACTAGGGTTTGAACGATGGGAA
Organism: Wollemia nobilis; assembly: GCA_028583015.1. NCBI lineage: Eukaryota > Viridiplantae > Streptophyta > Pinopsida > Araucariales > Araucariaceae > Wollemia > Wollemia nobilis. The sequence continues at coordinate 3,610,573 of JAQPPZ010017084.1, read as the reverse complement.
TAGAAATGAAGGGCTAGAACTTCAGCGAGACAAGACATTCTATTTGGACAAATATTTTTTTAGCTAAGTTCTTTTTTCGCTTTCTTTATCTTAGAAAATGTGAATGAAAATTTTATAAAGTTATTATCAAATATTGTATTTGTTAAACTTTTAGATAAATTTCATTAGATTTTAAATTTTAGTTTCCTTTCCATGGATCGATTTATAGTAAAATCCTTAGAATCGTCCCTAGTGGTAGAGGATAGTGAGTGCATCTCAAAGATATCTTCATTACTCCAATATAGGGTAGTTTTTGGTAAAATTTTATGGGCATTTGCCAGGGGTTTCAACCTTGAGAAAATGGATTGATAGGAGTTGGAAGTCTCCAGGAGTTATTCTATCATTCCTTCCCAAAGGTTTCTTTCTAGCCATTTTTATTTCTAGGGAAGAAAGAGAAAGAATCCTAAAAGGGGGTCCTTGGTTTATGGGAAGAAAAAGGCTCTTCCTTACCCATTGGTATGAAGGCTTTTCATCTAAAAATGTAAATCTATCCCTCGTACCATTCTGGGTTAGGATGTTTGGATTACCCATTGAATTTTGGGAAATATATATCTTCAAGGTAATAGGAAACACTCTAGGATAATTCCTTGATATTTTAGATACAACAAAATATGGATTTTTGGCTATTTATGCTTGAATATTGGTCATGATTGATATAAGTAAAGCTTTACCAGAATCAATCATTCTTAAGTATGGGGATAAGATGTGGATCCAAACTATAGATTATGAAAACATATATTTTAGATGTAGAAGATGTCATGAGGTGGGGCATATTGAGAGATCGTGCCCTAAGAAGAGCCTAACATAATAATTTGTAGAAAATCGTAAGATAAATTTACAAATGGTTATGGATAAATATGGCTTTCAACTGCCAAAAAATAGATCTAGAAAAATAAAATAAACTGAACAGTGGAGACCAATAAGAAAGGATACTGGAAGAAATTCCAATTATTTTGAGGCTGTAGCCTATGAAGAAAAAGTAGATTAAAACTTAGAGGACACTGGACAATAATTTCAACATATTAGCAAGGAACCGTCTATTCAATATGATCCTTATTTAAGGAAGAAAATTCTCGATGAACCCAAGGAATGTGTTTCATCATATTTTGAAGACTCTCTTGAAGTACCATGCACCATTTAGGAGGAAATAATTGGTAAAGAAAATATATTTTTAGAAGGTAATACCTCTGCCATTAATAAGGAAATACCAAAAAATGAGCAGGATAAGTCAAAATCTTCTATAATAGATCCAGGAGAGGATAAATATGTTGAAAAACAAAATGGTGAAAGAATTTTGAGGAATAGAATAATAATACCTACTCCTGATATAGATAAGGTAAAAAGTGGAAAACCCTCATATTATCAAGCAAGATCTAGGGAAGCAAGATCTAACATAGAGAAAGGAACACAAACTAAGTTGGTTGAAATTCTCTTTACCAAACAACAAAATGATATTGGTAATACGCAAGAGGGGCCATGATGGCAAGCCGGGATTCACACCACAAATTCAAAGTAGAATCACAGTAACTTTCATTAAATTTCTTAACACAGTCATACAATAATTTTTCCAGGCTTACAGTCTCTCTTCCCCAATCCCGACTTCACCATCCGTCCCTATTACAAAATTTCGGGTTTTATCGAGGCCCCCGATCCTCTAGGCAATTAATGCCTGCCTAACAAGATTCAAATTCGAACTTTCCCCCCCTTTCGGGGTTTTCAAAATTTTGATCATAAATGGGCCATCTGCCCGATCTACCAAGAGTCCTACATTAATGGTCTTCCTTACTCTGCAACCGCTGCCCTGGGTTAGACTGCTCTTCTGCACCGATGTTTTGTTCAAATCTCCATCCTTCGAACTGCTGTATTGATTGATTTTAACCTTACCATACGCGGCCGTCAACTCCACTTAAATTTACGCGGCAACTTTCGTGTCCCATTCTGGTCCCTTTTTCTTCACTGGCTGAGTTGTCTCATTACACGTGGCAGCCATGTGTCAAATCCGGCCTTGTATGGCCGTCTGCGTGTTTGTCTCGGGCTGCCTTCCTTTGGCCGCGATATCGCGACATGTCACGATTTCGCGACATGTCGCGATATCGCGACCCAACCACTGCTTCGCCTTCTTTCGATCCAAATTGTCGTGATATCGCGACGTCGCGATATCGCGACCTAACCACCTCCGCAACTTGGTTCCACGGTGCCTTGCACTTTCTAACCACTTCCGCGCCTTAGACCCACTGTGCCACGTGGCGACTTCACATTAGCCGCGATATCGCGACAGAACCTTCCTCCTCTGCAAAGTTTAATAGAACGTCGCGATATCGCGACAACTGAAGCCCTTTACTTTTGCAAAGTGAGACCGTCGCGATATCGCGACGTCGCGATATCGTGACGAAAACCCACCAAGCCAAACTGCAGACTTTTGGGTCGCGATTTCGCGACCCTTCCCCTCCTTGCCTTTTAAAACCATTCCAAACCAAAACTGCTTCACAAAACCTTCCCCACTTCGTAAAATCAACAAGTTAAAAGGTACTGAACATAAAAAGAAAATTGAAGATGCAAGATTGCTCTACCGCTTTCGGATGCTCCTGCATCAGACACCCGGGGTAATTAAAGAAAAGTGATCCTCACTTTTGGGTTGTTAGAGGAAGACCCAGGCGGTCAACCTCCGTTTTAGACAACCAAGTTGCATCTTCAATTGGTCTGCCCCTCCACTTGATCAAATACTCAGTGTACTGTCTATTCCTGGTCCTTCTGCCTTCACGGGTATCCAATACTGCTTCGGCTTCATTTGTGCTTGGAGTAGATGTTGGAAACTGCCATAATTTTGAACTTTGCACTTCTGTACCTTCTCCCTCATGATATTCCACTAAATCTGAAATATTAAAAATAGGTGAAATATCAAGCCAACTCGGCAATTCTACTTCATATGCATTTCCTGATTCTCGCTTTCCCAGTATCTTACATGGCCCAAACTTTTTCATCTTCAATTTATTATAAGTCTTGGCAGGAAATCTCTCTTTCCTGAGATGCACCATAACCTCATCTCCAACTTTGAAGTCCTTGTACCGCCGCTTCCGGTCTGCCTTTGTCTTATATTGACTGTTCATTTTTGTAATTTGTCTTCTTACTTCCTCATGCAGACTTTTCATATGCTCTGCAAATTCCTCTGCCTCGGCACTACATTTTTCTCTTCTGTCCAACTTTCTTAGTTCAGACACATTCCTCGGGCTGTTTCCATATACTATCTGGAACGGAGATTTATTTGTGCTTTTATTAACTGAACTGTTATATGCAAACTCTGCCTGTGGTAAGACCAAATCCCATCCCTTGGGTTGATCCACTATCAAACATCTCAGTAAATTGCCCAGGCTCCTATTGACCACCTCCGTTTGCCCATCTGTTTGTGGATGGTATGCTGAATTGAATTTCAGGTCTGTCTTCAATTTCTTCCACAGAGTTCTCCAGAAATACCCAACGAACTTGGTATCTCTGTCTGAAACTATACTTCTTGGTAGACCGTGAAGTCGTACCACTTCCTTGAAGAACAACCCAGCAATGTGAACTGCATCACTTGTCTTTTGGCAGGGAATGAAATGTGCCATTTTGGAGAACCGATCAACCACCACAAATACTGAGTCATTTCCCCTCTGTGTTCTCGGCAATCCAAGAATAAAATCCAGGCTTATGTCCTCCCATGGTCTCTCAGGCACAGGTAATGGCTGGTACAGCCCTGTATTTTGTTTTACACCCTTTGCCATCTGGCATATTCTGCAACCTTGTACAAACTTCCGCACATCTTGCTGAAGTTGTGGCCAGTAGTAATTTTCCTCAACCAAGGCAATGGTCTTATCCCGACCAAAATGCCCAGCCAATCCTCCGCTGTGCTTCTCTTTGATTAAATTCTCCCGCATGGAACTTCTGGGAATGCACAACTTACTACCCTTGAACAGCATTCCGTCTTGGATTAAGAAATCCAACCATTTTGTTCTATCCATAGTAATAGGTATCGAGCAAGCCTTCCAGGCTTCTGCAAAATCCGGATCTGCAGGGTACAGACCCTTCAGTTCTTCAAATCCCACTACTTCTACTGTCAACCTAGTCAGCAAAGTCTGCCTTCTGCTTAAGGCATCTGCAACTCTGTTTGACTTCCCACTTCTGTGTTTCAGCACAAAGGTATAACTTTGGAGGAACTCCACCCATTTCATGTGCCTTTGGTTCAGTTTTGTCTGACTGTTAATGTATTGCAAAGCCTGATGGTCAGTAAACAGTACAAACTCCTTTGGTAATAAATAATGTCTCCACTTCTTCAGGGCCTGAACTATAGCATAAAATTCTTGATCATAGACTGAATACTTTTTTCGAGCATCATTTAACTTCTCGCTGAAATAAGCAACTGGCTTGCCTCCTTGACTCAGTACAGCCCCTATTGCACTGCCACTGGCATCACAGTCCACCTGAAATACCTTGTTGAAGTCTGGAAGTGCCAAAACAGGCTGCTCTGTAACTTTTCTCTTTAATGTATCAAAGCTCCTTTCAGCCCCTGATGTCCATTTGAACTCCTTTTTATCTCCCCTCATTGTCTCTGTGAGAGGTGCACAAATACTGCTGAAGTTCTTTATGAACTTCCTATAAAAACTGCCAGACCATGGAATGACCTCACTTCTGTTGTGCTCTTTGGAGTAGGCCATTCAATGATGGCTCTCACCTTTTCGGGGTCCATCTTCAGACCTTCTGTTGAGATTACAAACCCCAAGTATACCAATTCCTTCTTGACAAAATTACACTTTTTCAAATTTATTAATAAGCTGTTCTTCTCGCGACTTTTCAAAGACCCTCCCGATATGCATCGGGTGTTCCTCCGGGTTCTCGCTTGAATATCAATATATCATCTAAATAAACAATAACAAACTTTCCCAGAAATTCTTTCGGTACTTCATTCATCGGCCGCATGAAGGTACTTGGTGCATTGGACGAGTCCAAAGGGCATGACCAACCACTCAAACAGGCCTTCTCTTGTCTTGAAGGTTGTCTTCCATTCATCTCCCTCTCGGATACGGATCCGATGATAGCCACTTTTCGGGTCAATCTTTGTGAAGTACTCGGCTCCACTTAAACGAGTCCATGATATCATCCATTCTTGGTAATGGGAATCCGTACTTAATAGTAATTTTGTTGATGGCCCGTGAATCTGTACACATCCTCCATTCCCCATCCTTCTTTGGCGCCAGCACTGCAGGTACTGCGCATGGACTCAAACTTTCCCGAATCAATCCCTTTTCTAATAATTCTTGGACCTGTCTATTTAATTCCTCAGTCTCTACAGGTGTCATCCTGTGTGCAGCTTTATTTGGCAGGCTTGATCCTGGTATTAAATCTATATGATGGCTAATTTTTCTCACAGGGGGTAAGCCCTCAGGTACATTGTCAGACACAATGTCTGGAAATTCCTCCAGCAGATTTAGAACTTCTGCTGGGGTATCCTGGCATTCCTTCCCCCTAACTCTAGGGATTATTGCATAACATAAATGTTCATGCTTTAACCCGTTCAGAAACTCTCTTCCCTCAACTAAACAGACTCTGGAAATATTACATACCTTTTCATCTGCATCCTTCAAGGGCTTTAGTTTATGGCGTACACCATTCTTTGTCAATGAGTAGGTGTTGGCACGGCCATCATGTACTGCACTCCGGTCAAACTGCCAGGGTCTCCCCAGCAACATGTGGCAAGCATCCATGGGCAAGATGTCACACAGGACCTCATCACAATAATTTCCAATGTTAAATTTAACAGAACATTGCTCGTTGACCAAAGCTCTGTGGTCCTTTTGTAACCATGCGACCCGGTATGGGTGTGGGTGCTTCTTCCTTTCTAACCGTAACTTCGTAACCAATTCCTCAGAAACCAGGTTATCCGTGCTACCATTATCAATAATGATATTGCAAACCTTGCCCGCACATTTACATCTAGTGCGGAATAAACTTTTCCTCTGGTCTGTGTCCTTCTCCTCATTCAACAGGACTCTTCTTACAATCATTGTTTCTCCTCTCTCCGCTTCTTCGAAATGCTCAGATTCAGCATCCTCCTCTGCCACAGCAGCTCTGGCTGGGCCCTCAGGCCTCTTGTTTGTTCTTTCTCGGTGTTGTGGACATTCAAATGCCCGGTGTCCTTCTTCACCACAGTGGAAACATGTTCCACGAAATACTCCTCTTCCAAATCCTCGTCCAGATCCACCCCGTCCTCTTGGGTAGCTGTTCTGATCTCGGGGCTGATAAACATCTTCTTCTTTTTGTTCTTGGTTACTACTGGCTTCACCAGTCTTCTTCGGATCTTTGTACTTTTCCCCACTGGTCCTCCCACCAGTCCTTCCACCTCGGCCTCTTCCTCTTTGCTTGCCTTCAAACCGTCTGTTCAGCTTTTCTTCTACCTTCAAGGCAAATTGGTAAGCATCCTCAATGGTGTTTACTCGAACCGAGGCTCGGTTCTTCCTGGATACCAAGCCTCAACCCATTAATGTAACGGGCCACCTTCTCTTTGTTTGCCTCTAAATGCCCTGTTCTAATAGAAATTTTGTAAAACTCTTCAGTGTACTCTTGGACAGTTTTGTTTGTCTGTCTCAAGCTCTGCATTTTTCTTAGCAGATCTAACTCGTAATCTGTCGGGATGAACTGTCTTTTCAGCTTCTCCACCATTCTATCCCATCTCGTTATTCTCTCCTTCCCTTTTCTGTTCCTCTCCAACTGTATTCCTCTCCACCAAATGCTGGCATGACCCTTCAACTTAGTCTTAGCAAATCTGACCCGGTTAGGGTCCTCAACTTCCTCGTACTCGAAATATTCCTCTAAATCATTTATCCAGTCAATCACTTCTTCTGGATTTAGGTTTCCCGAGTATGTAGAAACCTCCATTTTAGGCTGCTTTCCAATCTGAGAGATGGCCTTATACAACCGGGCTTGAGCTGGATCCACAACTTCTTCTTCTTCCTCAGACTGTTCTTCCTCTTCAACTTCGTCTTCACTTTCCTCATCCCCTCCGGGTTCGCGCCTTCTGCGTAACTCTGCTTGCAGGGCTTGAACCTGCCTTTGCAAGGCTCGGAAGTCTTCGACCGGCACCACATCTCCTCCTCCGCCTCGGTTCCTTCGTGGAGGCATTATATTTCTCTTTTTTTTTTTTTTTTTAGAAAATCTTTCCACAGATCCTGGTGTAACTGCCTCCTTCTCCGGCGATCTGTTACACTCTCAGGAGCTCCCGCTCTGATACCACTTGATGGCAAGCCGGGATTCACACCACAAATTCAAAGTAGAATCACAGTAACTTTCATTAAATTTCTTAACACAGTCATACAATAATTTTTCCAGGCTTACAGTCTCTCTTCCCCAATCCCGACTTCACCATCCGTCCCTATTACAAAATTTTGGGTTTTATCGAGGCCCCGATCCTCTAGGCAATTAATGCCTGCCTAACAAGATTCAAATTCAAACTTTCCCCCCTTTTCGGGGTTTTCAAAATTTTGATCATAAATGGGCCATCTGCCCGATCTACCAAGAGTCCTACATTAATGGTCTTCCTTACTCTGCAACCGTTGCCCTGGGTTAGACTGCTCTTCTGCACCGATGTTTTGTTCAAATCTCCATCCTTCGAACTGCTGTATTGATTGATTTTAACCTTACCATACGCGGCCGTCAACTCCACTTAAATTTACGCGGCAGCTTTCGTGTCCCATTCTGGTCCCTTTTTCTTCACTGGCTGAGTTGTCTCATTACACGTGGCAGCCATGTGTCAAATCCGGCCTTGTATGGCCGTCTGCGTGTTTGTCTCGGGCTGCCTTCCTTTGGCCGCGATATCGCGACATGTCGCGATATCGCGACCCAACCACTGCTTCGCCTTCTTTCGATCCAAATTGTCGTGATATCGCGACGTCGCGATATCGCGACCTAACCACCTCCGCAACTTGGTTCCACGGTGCCTTGCACTTTCTAACCACTTTCGCGCCTTAGACCCACTGTGCCACGTGGCGACTTCACATTAGCCGCGATATCGCGACCTGTCGCGATATCGCGACAGAACCTTCCTCCTCTGCAAAGTTTAATAGAACGTCGCGATATCGCGACGTCGCGATATCGTGACAACTGAAGCCCTTTACTTTTGCAAAGTGAGACCGTCGCGATATCGCGACGTCGCGATATCGCGACGAAAACCCACCAAGCCAAACTGCAGACTTTTGGGTCGCGATTTCGCGACCCTTCCCCTCCTTGCCTTTTAAAACCATTCCAAACCAAAACTGCTTCACAAAACCTTCCCCACTTCGTAAAATCAACAAGTTAAAAGGTACTGAACATAAAAAGAAAATTGAAGATGCAAGATTGCTCTACCGCTTCCGGATGCTCCTGCATCAGGCCAAAAGCCCCTAATGAGACATGATTATCATCTCATGGAATATAAGGGGTGCTAATTCCCCCTCAAAGCATAGGTGTATTAGGGACCTATGTTTAAGTAATAAACCTGATATTCTATGTATCCAGGAAACTAAAATTATAAAAGAAGAAGTTTCAAAAACTAGGAAAGCTAGTTTGGGCAAGATGTGAATGGGATGCTATGGATTTTGAAGGAGCAACAGGAGGAATTCTAACTTGTTGGAATCCTTATAGAACCTCTTGTGTAATCATTCATAAAACTAGGCATTGGATAGCCTCTTTAATCACTTGCTAATTTGTTGATGTTTGTTTCATCTTTATCAATGTGTATGGTCCTCCAACTCAGTCAGGTAGATTAGAATTTTGGAGTGGGATTGAGGCCTTTATGAGAAGTAAAGACCAAGAAACATATTTCATGATCATTGGATATTTTAATGATATTACCAAGCTGAATGAAAAATTTAGGGAAATTAGGAAATTGACCCAAAGTATGAAATATTTTTCAGCTTTTATTCAAAACAACAATCTATGGGAAGTTGATTTTGAAGAAGATAACTATACTTGGACCAAAAACATGAGAGGCCAGAACCTAATAGCAAAAAAATTAGATAGATGCATTCTCTCATATCATTGGCTAGATGAAGGAACTTGTGCTAAAATTAATACCTTAACAAAATTTTGTTCAGATCACTTGCCAATATGAGTAAAAATGGTGGTTAGTGAATTAAAAAAATATCACATTTCAAATATGAGAAGATGTGGGAAGACCATCCTCAATTTTTTGATATGATAGCTCAAACATGGAATTATTTAGGTAATAGTGGGTTGTATTCTCTTCCAAACCAAATTAAAGCTATGATATCTAGATTAAAAGAATGGAACAAGAACACATTTGGAAATATTTTTGAGAAGATAGAAGAACTAAAATATAAACTTTCAAAATTCCAAAAAGGTGATGAAAATAATACAAGATAAGAGGAAATGGAGTTGCTTAGTGAATATAATAATATTTTGAGTAAGGAAGATCAATTCTGGATATTAAAATCAAGATAAACTTGGTTAAAAGGAGATAAAAATACAAAAATTTTTCATAGGATGGCTATAGTACAAAGATATTCTTGTAGAATTGGTAGAATTAAATAAATAGAAGGGGTTTGGATTGAAGATCAGAGTGAAATTAGAAAAGTGGCTAAGTTGTTTTATCAAAATATTCTTGGTTCAGAGGAGACCGAAGTTCTTAATGATAAAATTATTCAAGATGTTTCTTCAATTATAACAAATGAAGACAATAGGAAACTGATGGAGCCTATTACTCTAGAAGAAGTTCATTTAGATATTTTCTCTTTTAATAAGGATAAATCCCCTGGTCTAGATGGGCTCTTTGTAGCTTTTTACCAACATAATTGGGATATAGTGAAGGATTATTTATTGATGGTAGTGGAATAGTCTAGGGTAAAATAATACATTCCTTATAAAATAAATGTAACTTATCTTACCCTAATTCCAAAAAATAAGGATGCTAAATTTTTTGATTATTTTAGACCCATAAGACTATGTAATATGGCTTATAATATTATTTCCAAAGTGATGGCGAATATATTAAGGTCATTGTTAGACAAAATAATTTTAGAAGAGCAAGGAGGTTTTGTGAAAGGGAGACAAATTTTGGATGGGATCATAGTAGCTCATGAAGTTATACATTCAATAGCTTCAAGAAAAGAGAAAGCTATGATCTTAAAACTTGATATGAGTAAAGCCTATGATAGGGTTAAATGGAATTTTATTTTTGTATTTTTAGATAAGTTTGGTTTTGGGAAGAAATGGATTAGATGGATTAAAGCTTGTGTCGCTAGAGTTTCTTATTCAGTGTTGGTCAATGGGTTAGTGATAAAATATTTTAAATCCAAGAGAGGCATTAGACAAGGAGATCCTCTATCTCCTTATTTGTTCATTATTATGATAGAATTTTTGAGTAGGAACTTAAAGAAGGCTTACAAATATGGGTTTATAAGTGGACTTAAGGTTAGTAATAACATCGATAACATCACCCATCAACAGTTTGTAGATGATACAACCCTTTTTGGAAGGGCAAGGATAAATGAGGCTAGAGCTTTGAATAAATTTTTAAAAGAGTACAAAAGAGCTTCAAGGCAAAAAATTAATAGGACTAAATCCAAAATTTACTTTCTTAACACTCCTACTAATATCAAAGCAAGAATTTGTAGGTTTCTTCAAATAGAGGAGGCAAATTTACCAAAAAATTATATAGGGATACCTTTATTTGAGGGAAGAATGAGGATAGATTTATGGATTCCAGTTATTAGTAAATTTTAAAATAAACTTCTAGATTGGAAAGGTAGATGGTTATCATTAGAAGGAAGAGTGTAGTTAATTAAGTCAGTCTTACAAGCCATTCCAACATATAATGTCTTTGTATTCTATGCCAAAATCAGTTGAAAGTTTTTTAATCTTTACTATGCGATCCTTTTTATGGTTAGGTTAAATGATAAAAGGAAAGTTTCTTTGGTGAAATGAAGCAAGTTGTGTGATGATAAAACTAGGGGAGGTCTTGGTTTAAGAGCTCTTATAGATGCAAACTTAGCTCTTAGGGGAAAATTTATCTAGAGATTGTACGAAGAGAGTCAAAAGAAATGGGAAAGAATTCTTCTAAGTATGTTGATCCCAATGACCCAAGTTTAATATTTACTACATTCTCTCTTCCAAATGGTTCTGCTCTTTGGAATGGTTTAAAAAAATCTATTGATCTTATGATTAAAGGTTTAAGATGGGTGGTGGTAACTGGAGAAAAAAATTTATTTGGATGGATACTTGGTGTGATAAAAAACCACTCAATTTAGATCCAGTTTTGAAACCTTTGATGAGATTGTTTCAAGAAAAATATGGTGATAGGGTTTCAAACATTTTGTACAAGGATCGAGAAGGAAGATACAAATGAAAAGAATTTGTTTTTACAAGTATACAATATATTGATGCTAGGAGGCAATTGAGTAGAAAGATAACAATTGTAATTATTCTGAGGGGTGCCAAGGATAAATTGATTTGGGAGTTGAATAGATCGGGAGAATACACAACAAGAAGTGGATATAATTTTCAACACAAACATAATAATAATATCACTAGAATTTGGAGAGATATTTGGGATAGCCCAAGAATTCCTAAAGTTAAAATTTTTGTTTGGCTAGTAGGTCATAGAAGAATTTTATCTTGGGATAACCTTATGAAAAATGGGTTTTCATGGCCCCTCTAAATTTTTTTTCGTAATAAGGAGGAGGAGAGTATTGACCATCTCTTGGGACATTTCTCAATAGTATGGAATCTATGGCAATGGATTCTTAATATTTTTGGTAAATACATGGTGATGAATAGAAAAATTGAAGATTGGTTAAAGAAATGGCAAAGCACATATGAAAGTGAGGCTTTACAGACAATATGGGATATATCAAAAGATACAATACTTTGGACTATATGACTAGAAAAGAATAGAATAATATTTAAAGGAAAGGAAAGCAATTTAGAGGTAATGAAAAAACATATTATAAAAGTGAGGATTTACAAACAATATGGGATATATCAAAAGATACAATACTTTGGACTATATGGCTAGAAAATAATAGAAGAATATTTAAAGGAAAGAAAAGCAATTTAGAGGTAATGAAAAACAAGATATTTTTAGCCATAGAGGAGTCTAAACCAACCCTATCAACTCACCCAATCCCTAATTTGGAAGTATAGAGTCTTGATAGATGGATTAAAGTCATTAAATGGAATTATGATGTTGGGTACAAGATAAGCAAAAATAAGGTAAATAATATAAAGTGGAAACCACTATATGTGGAGTGGGTTAAGTTGAATTTTGATGGAGCATCTAAGGGAAACCTAGGACCATCAGGAGGAGGAGGAATAATTAGTAATAATAGAGGAGATATTTTGTCTCATTATGCTTTCAATTGTGGATTTAAGATAAATAATGAAGTTGAAGCTTGGTAAGCTTTAGAAGGGTTAAAAATATGTAAAAAAATGAAATGGAATAGAGTTTGGATGGAAGGTGATTCTCTCATAGTAATAAATGCAATTTTGAGGAAATCAAAGGCTCCATGGAACATACAAGAGATAATTGTGGAAATTCAAGATCTTGCTAAAGAGTTTGAAGAAATCAGTTTTACACATATATTAAGGGAATGAAACAAATGTGCATATAAGCTAGCCAATAGAGGGTTTTGGTTGAGGATCATGAAGTTAACATCTCCTTTCCATGGTTAGAAGAAGTAGAAAGTTTAGTTGAAGTTGAAAAAAATTGTTGATTGTCTAAATCAATTAATGATTAAGATTTATTTTAATGTTTTCCATTGGTAATATCTATTTTATTTTGTAACAATAATATGTGTTCATTTAGACTATTTATTATAATTTTTGTGGTTGCACTTGTTTTTTAGGCTAGAAACTAGTAATCTAGATTTGGTAAAGTGGACTATGTTAGTGTGATGTTTTAGAAACATTCTCTAATAAGATGCAAGGCATAGATAGTAGAGGTCAAATTTTGGCATTGTGAAGGTTGCTATAGGAAAATGTCAAGAAAGATGCTAAATTTTGGAGTAATTGTATTCATAAAAAGATTTGAAAAGATCCAAAAAATGAAAATCAAGAATTCAGATATTTTATGTAAAATGATGTAGGTTTCTAACTATAGCATCTCAATTGAGAGGAGAAGTGTATCTATTTGTAAAATCACAAGCTTTGAAGAAGAGAGATGTAATTTGTTAAGGGTGGGGGACCTAAGTACAACCCCTTTTATCAAGCAAAAAAAAATAATACTTTATATTATAGATCTAATTTATTGTTTTTTATTGTGTTTATAAGTTTTTTAAGAGAAAAAGGAGTTGTACTAGGGTCCCTCACCTTTGACAAATCACAATTCTCTTATTTAGAGATTGAGAGTTTATAAAAAAAAATTAATTTCCATACTAATTGAGTTGCTATAGCTAGATACCTATATCTTTTTTCATAAAAAGGCTGAATTTTTTATTTTTATTTTTTTAATCTTCTTTTAGTCTTTTTTCAAATACAAATATTTCAAAATGCAACATATTTTTTCTTGATGTTTTCCTACAACAACCTCCACAGTACCAAAACTTCAACTCTATTGTCTACGCATTCCATCTTAGTATAGTATTATTTCCAAAACTTCACGCTATCATAGTCTTTACCAGATTTGGACTACTACTTCCTTAGTGAAGCATAAATGCAACCATAAGAATTGTAACAAATAATTTATATGAAAACACATTAATGCAATAAAATACAATAAATATTACCAATGGAAAACATTAAAGTAAATCTTAATCATTATTTAATTAAAGTAGGCAACATTTTCTTTTCAACTTTAGTTAAACTTACTACTTTCTCTAACCATGGAAAAGAGAATTAAACTTTACAATACTCTATTAAAATTTCTCTATTGGCTAGCCTATCTGCACATTTGTTCTCTTCCCTTAAAATATGTGTAAACCTGATTTTTTCAAACTTTGTAGTAAGGTCTTGTATTTCCACAATGATCTCTTATATGTTCCATGGAGACTTTGTTTTTCTTAAAATTGCATTTATTACTATTAGTGAATCATATTTTATCTGTACTTTATTCCATTTAATTTGTTTGCATATTTTTAACCTTTCCAAAGTTGTCCAAGCTTCAACTTCATTATCTGACTTAAATTCACTATTGAAAGCATTGTGACGAAATCACACTCGTATTATTTCTAATTATTCCTCCTCGTCTTGGTGCTTTTGGATTTCCTTTAGATGCTCCATAAAAATTCAATTTGACCAACTTCATTTTCAATGGTTTCCACTTTGTATTATTTACCTTCCTTTTGTTTCTCTTATATCCAACATAATAATTTCAATTGATGACTTGACTCCATCTATAAGGCTCTCTACTTCAATATTAGATATTGGGTGAGTTTATAGGGTTGGTTTAGACTCTAGGGCTAAATATTCTTTTTCATTACCTCTAAATTATTTTTTTTAATATTCTTTTATTCCTTTTCAGTCATATAGTTCATAGTATTGTATATTTTGATATATCCTAAATTATCTAAAATTCCTCACTTTTAAAGGTGATCTATCATTGCTTAAACCAATATTCAATTTTATTATTCATCATCATGTATTTACCAAACATATTAAGAATTCATTTATATAATTTCTAAAATATTGAATAGTGTCTCAAGATATGGTCTATACTCTCCTCCTTTTTACATAGAACACATTGTAAGGGGCCATAAAAACCTCTTTTTATTATATTATCCTAGGATAAAATATTTCTATGACCTGCTAGCCATACAAACATTTGTATTTTTGGAATGCTTAGGCTATCTCAAATATCTCTTCATATTCTTGTAGTATTCCCATTTGTTGGTAATTTACATTACATTTGCTTCTTGTTGTGTATTCTCCAAAAGTATACTATTGGTTTCCTTCCTGAAGCATAAGTGCAACCACAAGAACTATAATAAGTATTTTAATAATCTCTTAAATTTGAAAGTTTCAATCCATAATCTAACCCATAATTCAACCAACAACTCAAATAATCCATTGAGCCATGAAGTCTATATGATCTCTTCTTCTTCTACTTTAGAACATAAAACTTCTACTCACTTCATGAAATCATAGTCTACTTTACCAAATCTAGATTGTAAGTTTCTTTAAATGCATTGATCTATAATGGATCCCCTAAAGTATTGTGTAGTCCTTTAGAACATTATTTTGAACTTGCTCCATCAACTTTAGCTTAACTTACTACTTCTAGCCATGGAAATGATAATTTAACTTCAGGTCCTTTATTAGAACCCCTTTATTTACTAACATATTTGCACATTTGTCCCTTCCCTTAAAATATGTGTAAACCTAATTTTCTCAAATTCTATGGCAAAAATGATTGGAACAAAGTGAGGACTTGAAAATTATCCACCATTTGAAAAATAACTAGAACAAAGTTAGGCCTTAAAAATTATCCATAATTGTAGCATACTATTAGCCTAAGATAATTTTATCAATCAATTTAATAATTAAATTGCTTATTCTCACTATTATGCACTAGTCCAACAATTGGTATTCGTGTAGCACTTATTTTTTGAGGTGCATTGCTTGTTTAATTATGCAATAAAAAGTTTAGTAAATATGGTGTTAATAAAATTTATATTAACTTGAAAATTTTATGTTAAAGGTTTGACATGTTTTTAGTTGTTTTTAAATACCATAAAAACTTATTAGTAGAAATAATATGATGCTAGTTGTAGTGATAGTAGATTTTAAACTTAACAAAATTGTATTCATATCTTGTTCTTATATTATTTTAAAGGAAAAAATGGTGCCCTCAAAACTTAATCAATTATTAAGTATTTTTCTAATAAACTATTTGTTTATTCTATTAGTGGTTATTCCCATAAAAATAACAAAATACTACATTGTTGTTAGGTCAATTAATATCATATTTCATAGTAGTTTCTAGAAATAAATGGAATAAAATATTACTGGGTATTGCTTAGAAAAAGAAATACACAATATAGAACATAGAATATGATGGGGTGTCCGTAGACACCAAAATATCTTCACTCAAAGAGAATCAAAATTACACTCTCATAAATAAGAAAAGTATTTGTGAGAAGAGGTATTTATACCTAAGTACATGATGCCTTTAGGTCAAGGTTATGAGACCGACCCTCAGGAATAAAATAATTAAAATTACAAAAAATACCTTTTTCAAGGTTTACATGGGCCCAAAGGGTAAATATAACAAATAGTTAGCCATGGCCACAAGAGAAGATTAACCACCACATATTCCAACATCCCCTTTAAATTGAATGGGGGACACAAAGAGAGACCCTTACATTGGATCCCCCTTAAGGGACACTCTCCAACTCCAAGAAGCTCCCGCATGCACACAAAAGTGACCTCGGGCATGATCTTGGTCAAAATATTTGTTGCCTACTCTAATGAAGGAACAAATACTAGATCTAACATCCTACAAGCATGAAGCCATCTCATAAAGTGCATCCATATCTCAATGTGCTTTGTCCACTGATGAAACATAAGATTACAAATAAGCTAAATAGTACTATGATTATCACAACGAAGAGTAACAGAAAAGCTTTGAGGAATGCCAATCTCCTCTAAAATCATTAGCATCCACCTAAGATGCTTAGATGCCTCATTGGTAGCATAATATTCAGCCTCTATGGAGGACTGAGAAATGGTGGATTGGCATCTAGAACACCATGAAACCAGGTCGGATCCCAAGTAGAACACAAAGCCTATGGTGGACCACCACTCATCCAAATCACCTACCCAATCAACATCTAAAAAACTTGTCAAAATTGGAGATGAACCAATAGAGTAGTGAATGCCCATCTGATATGTCCCTTTGATATATTTAAGAATCTACTTTGTTGTTGTCTAGTGACTCTCCCAAGGAGCCTACATGTACCTGGAATAATAGCTAATAATAAAGGCTATATCTAGTCTAGTGTGAGTAAGATAGAGAAGTCCTCCTACAAGAGACCATTATAGAGTGGCATCAACTAAAGGTGTGGTACAATCAGCCTAAAGTTTTAAACCTAAAGAAAAGGGGGTCCGGGTAGGCTTACACTCCTCCATCCTAAACCACTAAAGAAGATCCAAAGCATACTTGGACTAAGAAATGGTAATGCCAAAATCTGTCTAATCAATTTAGATTCCCAAAAATAATGCAAAAGCCCTAAATTTATCATCTCAAAGGTGGAACAAAGTTATGACTTCATATCCTAAATTAGAGTAGTGGAGTTTCCCATGATGAGAAGATCATCAACATATAATACAATCACCAGAGTCTCCTCATCATGATGTTTAATGTAAACATCATTCTTAGCCTCACATTGCTAAAATTCCACAACTAAGAAAAAAGGAGTGGATTTTATCATACCAAGCATGAGGAGCCTGCTTAAGACCATACAAAGATTGGGTCAAGTAACATACCAATGGAGTAGGTCCCTCTAGCTCAAATTCAGGTGGTTGTTGCATGTAGATTTTCTCTTGAAGTTCTCCATGGAGAAAGGCACTCTTTATGTCCATCTGATGCACCTTCCATCCATAGGGGCTATAGGTGCAAATGTCTCAAAGTAGTCCACTCCCTCCTATTGAGAGAAGCCCTTAGCAACAAGGCATACCTTGTGCTTTTCAATCTGACCATTCGATGTGTACTTGGTCTTGTAGACCCACTTACACCCCATAACATTCTTCCTTGCTAGAAGAGGAACCAACTCCCATATTTTGTTCTTCATTAATACCTCATATTTTATAGCCATAACATCTTCCCATTCAAGCTTCCCCTTAGCCTAGGAGTAGGTGATAGGATCCTATGAATGGGTTACCTTCAAAGCATGGGAAGGATCCTTCTAAGATGGTTCAAGGGAAAATATGGATTGTGCATCCTTTAGAAGTATCTTAACCCACTTGGGTGTAGGACGTTTAGAAGAAGCATGAGTATCCTACACCATCTCAACATCAAAAACTAAAATAGAAGAATCCAACTCATCACCACTCACCTCATCATGCAAAGCTAGAACATTCTGAACTAAATCATCCTACTCATCCTATCCTGCTCTAGGGGAAGAGGAAACTTCTTGAGAAACTACTCATGATGGGGTTAAATTAATAGGTAGTGAACAACCACTAGAAGAGGAAGATGCTCTAATAGGAATGGAACCAACCAAGATATCTGAAGAACCTGTTGAATCTAGAATAAGAGGAGAATCAAAAGATTCCATAGCTAAAATATCAGAAGAGAGAGTGGAAGGAATACCTAGAAGAACCTCATCAAATATGACATCTCTCCTAATCAACACCTCACACCTTTAAGGATCATAGAGATGATATGCCTTTGAGGTATTAAAATACCCCACAAATATACACTTATGGCTCTTTGATGTCTTCTTTTTCTAAAGATCCTTAGGTATGTGAGCCCATGTTGAAGACCCAAAGATTCAAAACATAGACACATCTGGCTTATCCCTTATCAATTTCTCAAGAGGTATCATCCCTCGAACAACCTTGGTAGGAACCCTATTGGATGATATACCCTACACAAGTGACTACCTCACCCCAAAACTTGTGATCTAGTCCCTTGGCATGAATCATACAATGAGCCATCTCCATGATTACCCTATTTTTTCTTTCTACTACACCATTCTATTCAAGAGTGTAGTGAATAGTCCTCTAATATGCTATTCCATGAGTGGCCAAAAATTCATGAAAAGCATGACTAACATATTCACCACCCCCATCTATCCTTAGACACTTGATCCTTTTGTCTAACTGATTTTCAATAAGAGCCTTGAAAGTTTTGAACCTCTCAAACACTTCATCCTTGGTATGAATGGTATATACCCACACATATCTAGAAAAGTCATCAATGAAAATAAGAAAGTACCTATTTTCTAAAATAGAAGGTGTACCCATAGGTCCATAGATGTCACTATGTATGATCTCCAAAGGGTGAGATGCCCTCTTGGCAACTCCTTTCGAAAAGGTCTCCCTATGATGCTTTTCCAAAATGCATCCCTCACATACACCACTTGGAGGGGATATGTATGGAAGCCCAATAGCCATCTCATGTTGACTCATGTACCTCAAGGAACCATAACTGAGATGTCCAAGCCTATGATACCACTTTTAGCTCTCATTATTAGCATGTGCAACCATTGCAACAAAATTATTCTTGCTAGAAGAGGAAGAAGAAGAGTGGGTCTTTCACCCAACTTATACATATGATCATATTCATCACAATATCCAGAAGCAATAGTCCTAAACCCATTGTCTATATCCTTAATCACCCATCTATCAGGCCAAAATTCTACTTTCTTGTTTGTGTGAGTAATGTGATAAATAGATAAAAGGTTAGGACCAACATTAGGAACATGAAGTACCTCATCAAATGATGAAGATCCAATTGTGATGTCTCCACTTCTAGCCACCTACAATGAAGAGTCATCCCCAATCACAACATATTCTCCTACATGAGTCTTGTTGTAGCCTTGAAGAAGGTGCTTGTGCTTTATCATATGTCTAGTAGCCCCTGAATCAGCTATCCACTCATCTAAGGAGGTGGATGTCCAATATGTAGAATGGACTACAACATGAGCCTATGAGGTTTCTCCTTCAAAGCCATCCTCACCTTGAACATAGAAGAGAGCAACATCAACACCCTCCTTTCTTGTTGCTTCTTCCAACTTCTTGATCTGAAGCCTACAAAATTATTCCTTGTGTCCTTCTTTCTTACAAAACTCATGAGTAGGTTTCTTGAAGGGCTTCTTAGGTTTTTTCTCATTTTGTTTAGCCTTTTTATCATTCTAATTTTTTACCATATCTTCTTTTGGATGTGCCTAATTAAAAATAAAATTGCCCTTATATCTATTTCTCCTAGCTTGATGATGCAAGAAATACTTAAATACCTCATCAATAGGTAATGCAGGAGAGTCTAGAAACTACACATTAAATATCTCAGATACAACTATCTCATATGTTTCTGACACATTATTGAAGACAATATTGAGTAACTCTATGTTCCTCTCTTTCTCCAATGCCTCTTGTCCTTCCCTTCTTTCCTTAGGTAGTCCTCTCATAGTTTAGATATCCTCTTGTAATTTCTTGAACCAACTAATGTATTCATCAATAGTGTCAAATGAATCCATGGACAAGGTTGCAAGCTCTACCTCCAATCTATTGATCTAAGTAGAATCAATCCGATCACATAGTCCCTAAAACTTCTCAAGAAAAACCTTGGGATTGGTAGTGTTGCTTACATGAGTGTCATATACATTGTCCACATGGAGGGAAATCACACCATGGGCTTCATCCTTCTTATCCTTGTACAACTACTTTACCTCCTCAGAATCAATATCTTAAGGCTACTCATTCACATACTTGAGTAAACCCTTACTCTAGAGCAGAGCTTCAATCTTAATTTTCTATGTAACATAGTTTGAACCACTCAACAAGGGCACATGTGGTTATCCATATATTTTTTGCTAATAATAAAAATATACATGTAGTTATGACTAGAACCAACACTACCAATGCAAAGAGCTTAAAAAATTATGTGATATAAAAAAAACATAATAAAAAATTTTGGCCCCCAAAAATTTAGCCCAAAAAATGCAAAAATTACATCTAAAGCCTTTTAAATGATTAAAAAATTTAATACCTACAACAAATGGAAGGTTGCCACATTTTATTACATGAGTGGTTGAGTGGGTGCTTATTGTATGCTAATTATGTTGGGTACCAATTAATTGCATGATGCTAGTTATCACAATCTAATTTGCTATTTTTTTTGTCGCACTATGCCACTTATTGATGTTGTATTTGCTCCAAAATTCATGCATCTCTAATTCTATTATTGACTATGTGATCTACTTATCAAATTTGATGATATGGAAGAATGTGATCAGTCAATCCCACTTTTATAGACAACAAGTTGTGTACAGACTACCATATCAATTATTGTGTATATTACCACATCATTCCAACTAGATCATGTCATGTGTTTGTTTATCATGTGTACCATATTTATGCTCTTATAAAATATCATGTGTCTCCTTGTGTCACTTCCTATACTACCACTTCAACTACCATGTGTCACCTTGGGATTCATATACCACCTGCCAAGTTATATGTATAGACTACCACATCTACTATACAAATTGACACATGGTATTTGTATAGCCCGACCATGTCATCATATTAGTGAAAAGGTGGCCCCACATCATCTACAATGCCATCCACCATATCACAAATAAGGGTGTTCAAGTGTTCCACATCATCATTGCTAACATCAATGCATGCAAAGGTGTAATAAGTTTTAACATCATTGATAAAAAAATGGAGGAGAGGTTTGAACTCATGGCCTACCCTAAATAGTTGTTTAGATGGCTTTCTACTAGCTAACTCTCCAAACGTCAAGCTTGGGAGCAACAAGGCCATGATTGTTAAAGTAAATGCAACTGCTAGTTTCCCCTTTCATATGCTTGTGATGTATACATGCATTACCATGATATAGGCATATCCAACTGCACATCTTCTAACCTTATGGATCCAATATTGTCAAAATATTCCTATTTTGAATTTTAAAATTTTGAATTTGGGAGGAAAAAATATAAATTTTTCAATTGTGATTTAGGAGTGCCTTGAGGTGAATAGGAAAAATGCATTGAACTATGACCCTCTAAAATTTCACAAAGAATCCAAAAATAATTATGGTTCATTTATATCTACTATAGTTTTCCCTACAAAACCATTTTGTCAAACACATCCAAGCAGACACTCCTCTCATGCCTATACAGCAAAAAGTTGTCAGCCAATGGGTTTGTCTAAAAAAAATATCATTTTATTTTCTTATTTCATAATGGTCAAGTAGTCAATCCTCTCACAAATGTTGTTATTGGTATTCAAAATTCAAAAGAGAAAAGGAAATGGATTTTTTTGAAAAATATATAAAAGACATTTGAGGTTTTAAAACACTAAAAAACTCAACCCTAAAACTAGGGCAACCATCTAGTCAAAACATTAGCAAAACAATATTGAGTTACAATGAGAGAATAAAATGAACCTTCCTATGAATATTTCTCCTATACCAAATATGGTGATTCCAATGAGATCCTTATGAACCAAGTCCATTAGGTTTTTCTATAAAAAAAATCCTTTGTCAAGTTGTGTTATTAGCTTCAAGACAAACTTCTCCACAAGCCCCCACGAAAATCATCCTCAAAATAAGTTGGGAGAGAAATCTATTTTCAATAGAATAAAATGGATAATAAATATTCATACTTGCTTTCATACGATGTCATATTTTATAGTAGTTTCCAAAAACAAATAGAATTAAATATTACCCAGTATTGCTTAACAATAGAAATACACAACATGTAGAACACAAAATATGATGAGGTATCCATAGACATTAATAGATCTTCACTCAAATAATCAAAATTGCATTCTAATAAATTAGAAAAATATTGGTGAGAAGGGGTATTTATACCCAAGTACATGATGTGTTTAGATCAAAGTTATGAAGACCGACCCTCATAAATAAAAAAAAATAACAAAAAAATTTAAAAATTCCTTTTTCAAGGTTCACATGGGTCCAAAAGGTAAATATAACAAATAGTTGGTTGTGGCCATGAGAGTAGCTTAACCACCACATAATCCAACAATTAAACCATGTCCAACTTGGCTTTTTTTATAAGATATATTCTTCAATTACATTTCTTTCAAATATATCCTTCATCTTATCAAATGGCATGAGCTTAATAGTTTAAATTCCTTGACTTTAAATAAGGAGATTGAGCTTCAAATATTTCCAAATGATACATGCATAATTTTCAAGTCGTAATACCACTATAGTGTCATGACGTAATATGGGTGGGATTCATTCCAATCCTATATAACCAATTAAAAAAGTATATTCTTCATCTTCTTTAAATTATCGTGTTTGTAATCAGCTCCATATTATTTTAAGAGAAAATTTCATTCACCTAGTTGCCTTTTAAATTTTGAATTTTGACAAGATGAAGATCAACACTATTATTGGCTAATTTATCAATTACTTTATTTCCTTCTCTATGCTTGTGTTGACATTTCAGAGATACTATCTAGAGCAACAGTTAATAGACATTAGAAATAATGTTATTTTTTTATCCGATCTTCACATCCATTTTTTTCATAGTATTAATAATAAATTTTGAATCACCTTTAATTCAAATATGTGTTCATCCTTTCTTAATGATAATTTTGATTGTAATAAGTGTCATAGCCTCTACATAGTTACTAGTTAAAGTTCAATATGATTTAAAGTGCGAAGAACCTTTTTATAATTGGTTATATATAATTGAATGGACCTCACCCATATTACATCATGACCATATAATGGTATTACAGCAGTTTTGCAATTATGTATGTACCGTTTGGCAAGATTTGAACCTAGGTCTCCACCTTGAAAATTGAAGAATATAACTAATTGAGCTAAAGCTATTTGATATTAAGTATAGAGAACTTCTAATTCATTAAATATTTCAAAAAACATCACTTCTACCAGCTTTTCCTTAATTTCCTATAGAACCACCATCAAAATTAGTTTTGATAAACCCAACTTCTAGATAATTCCATTTTACCATAGATGAGGTAAATCTTCGTATTAATTCCATAGATTTATTTGAATTATATTTACAAATTATTTGGCTTTTATAAGATCAAATTTTTTAAAATGTGGCTTAATGTGTTTGATAGGGCATCTTATTATTTAAATTAAGTTTAAACTACATTATGGAATGTTGTTGCCTATGAACTATAAAAAAAAAAAAAATTGTCAATTATTTTTAATACTTTTTAATTTAAAACTAAAAAACTTATTTTTTAAAATAATTTTATATTTTAAAATTTAACTTATTCTTTAAAATATTTATAAATATTTTTAATTATTATTACTTATTGCCATCATTGCCTCTATTAAAATTAAAAATAATAATGTGTCACCTTTAGTAAGTTATGTAATGGTAAAGGTAAAGTAATTTTTAATGTCCAAAAGGCTATAGGTCATGTGAGATGATTCTCATTGAGGATCCATATGGTACAAATATTATGGAGGATGTTGTTTACACAATATAATGTTATGTGACTATATTTGGTTACCAAAGCATGGTGTACAACCCTACCACATAGAATTTGAACCTTAAACCTCTTATTTAGAGTTCAAAAGTCTTCATCTTTAGGCCTACTATGGTAAGGTTTTTGTCTTTCAATAAAATTTTAATATTTTTTCTTAAAAAATAATTCAAGTAAATTTAAAGAAAATGCATCATGGAATACTTGTTAAGGATATTTATTTTTACATTATAAGCTATAACTATGTGATTATAATATATTATGTTGAAGTGTGAATATTATGCTACAAAAAATAGATATGTTAATGTTGGTTGTTATTAGAAAATATTTTACCTAAAAATAAATTATTGCCTTTAAATTAAGTCATTTATAGGGATCAAATGACATTAACTCATACAGTTAAATTCATCTACTTTCAAGGAGGTCTAGGTTGAAATTTGGGACACCATAATGGTATGTCTTTGGGTTCTCATCCAGGTAATCTAGGTTCAAACCCTTGCACAAGGGATAGGGACCCTTTCAAAAACCCATGCTTTACCCTAAAATTTTATCCCTATTGGAACATCATAGTTGTATGTCTTTGGATTCCCATCCAGGAGACCTGGGTTTAAACTACTACATAAAGGACCAAGGCCCTTTAAATAACCCATGCTTTATCCTAAAATTTTGATCCTGTTGGGTCACCATATTAATATACCTTTTGGTTCTTATCCAAGATACCGGGTTCAAATCACTACATAAGGGATTAGGACCCTTTCAAAAATATGTGCTTTACCCTAAAATTTTGGGTCCCTATTGGGACACCATAGTGGTATGTCTTTGGGTTCTCATCTAGGAGATCCATGTCCAAACCACTATACAAGGGATTGGGACACTTTTAAAAACCAATTTATTACCCTAAAATTTTAGTCCCTATTGGGACACTGTAGTGGTATATCTTTGGGTTCTCATCCTAGAGATCTAGGTTCAAACCACTACACAAGGGATAAAGACCCTTTCAAAAAATCCATGCTCTACCCTAAAATTTATTCTTTTTGGGATATCATAGTGGTATATCTTTGGGTTCTCATCCATGAGACCCAAGTTCAAACCAGTGTACAAGGGACTAGGACCTTTTCAAAATCTATGCTTTACCCTAAATATTTTAGGGTCCTTTTGGGACATCATAGTTGTATGTCTTCAATTTCTCATCCAAAATACCTAGGTTCAAACCATTGCACAAGGGATTGGGACCCTTTCAAAAACCTATGATTAATTCTAAAAAAATTTCCCTATTGGGACACCATAGTGGTATATCTTTGGGTTCTCATCCAAAAGACCTATGTTCAAACCATTACACAAGGGAAAAGGACCCTTTCAAAAAATACATGCTTCACCCTAAAATTTATTCCTATTGGGACACCATACTGGTATGTCTTTGGGTTCTCATATAGGAGACCAAATTTCAAACCACTATACAAGGCACTCGGAACCTTTCAAAAATTTGTGTGTTATCTTAAAATTTAAGATTTTAATAGCAGATAACCTACATAAGAGAGGTTTTCAATTCTCTAATAGATGTTACCTTTGTGAAGCTCATGAGAAATTGATGATTCACATCTTGCTAGAATGTAAATACTTTCTCAAAATATTATATGATATAATAAAGAAGCTATGGGCGGTATGGGTACATTCTAATAACATGGCAAGTTGGATAGAATAGTGGGAGAATTCATTTAATATCCTAATACTGAATTAGATTTGGAATATAATTCCCTTTCATTATGCATGGGGAGTTTGGTTGGAGAGAAATAGGATTTTTAAAGGGGAGAAGATATCTATAGCTAGGAACATAAAATACATCATAGTGGTCATAGTGGATAATGTTAAAGCATTGAAAGTGAATGAGAGTCTAGATTCAATGGAGGAGGTATAATTAAGTGAACACTAGAATCTAATTCCAATTAGGATGAATGGTAATCCCGAAGGACGCTTGAGGAGTAGGTCTAAGTGGTAACCACCCAAACAATAATGGATAAATTTTTATGGGGCTTCTAAAGGTAACCTTGAGAAGGTTGGAGGATGATCAGTGCTAAGGGATATCTAAGGAATGTTAATTGAAGTGATGATTGAATGCTTGGAATTATGACTAGTCATCAAGTTGAAGGTGGAACAATCTTGGAAGGAGTAAATATGGCAATTCAATTGGGGTCTAGGAAACTAATAATTGAGGAATATTCACTAGATATTGTTAATTACCTCAATTAAAGGGTGATGGCAAGCTAGAGAGTAGAAGATATAATCACAAATACACTAAGATCCTTGAATTCACTAGAATAATTTGATATGGTACATGTGTATAGAGAAGTAAATGGGATGGTTGATTGGCTAGCCAATTGAGGAGCTTTTAGAGAGGAAGATAAAATATAGATACTGCTAGATGGGATCCATCCAGATATACTCCTATTAGTGGCAAATGAGGGAGGAAATATAGAAAGTCAATTCACTGGGTGAAAGTTCCAAATTCCAAAATGTCCATGGTAAAATTATTTTATGAAGATCTGTGGACTTGTCTGCTGAGGGTTCCATTTTTTATAGATCTATGGGATTTGTTTCCTTTTAGCTATAAGAAGTTGAGAAATTTTTTGGTTTGTGCTTTTGTGGTATTTATTTACTGAGGGTTCCTTTTTTTAAGAGATCTATGGATTTGTCTACTAAGGGTTCTATTTTGGAGATCTATGGATATGTCTACTAAGGGTTCCATTTTTTGGATAATTGTGGATTTTCTATAGAGGGTTCCATATTCTATAGATTTTTGGACTTATCTATTGAGGGTTCTAATTTTTGGAGTCCTATGGACTTATCTATTAAGAGTTCCATTTTCTAAATATGTATGGATTTGTGACCTTCTAAAAGCATTGTGAGGTTCCAAGTGATAAATCTATTGGTTTGGGTTTTCATATGATTTTCCTACTAAGGGTTCCATTTTCTAGAGATCTATGGATTTGTCTATTGAGGGTTCTATTTTTTTGGAGATATATGGATTTATCTGTTGAGGAATCCATTTTTTAAAGATCTGTAGAATTCTTTGTTGAGGGTTCCATATTTTGGAGACTTCAAAATATGAATGTAAATAGAATGGAAATAAATGTAAATATTTAGAGTTTTGAAACAAGGTAGTTCATTGTTTCAAATGTCTTGTAGCCTTCAAATACAAGGATTTTTTATTGGTAATATAGGACAAACCAGTATAGGAATGTAAAAGGGTTCGAGCCCTTTCAAAAACCTAGATTTTATCCTAATAAAAAAAATTATCAAATATTTAATTATATAAATTTTAAAATTTATCAAGTTTGGCTCATATTTATTTCATTATATACCATTAGTTCATGTAAACAAAATTATTATAAATCCATTCAAAATTATTTATCTAAACAATAAAATTAATTTAATGAATTCTCAACCCATAAATGTATTTTTATATTTATTTTTTAAACCAATTACACACTTTAATGATATTTTTACTTTTTTATACCAATTATGTATTTGAATGATTTTGTTTTTATTTTAATACATAGAGAAAGCAGTAACACCATTAGGTGTTGCCACTATAAACCTTAGCCCTCTAGGTCAAATGAAGTCAACGGGACCCCCAACCCTCTAGGGCATCAAACTAGGAGAGCCAATCGGTAAACATTTGGTTGCTACCATCTAGTCTATCCCTTTTGGTTTCATCATGGTTTGAACCTTGGACCTCCCCCAAAGAGAGGTCAAATCGCTAACCACTACATTGTCCTTGTTAGACATTTTAATGATTTTGTTGATCTTGACCTTATTTTGATGGAAAGCATCATGTCTAGGTATGGATTTTGATTCACCCTCATATATCTATCAATTAAAAGTACATTAACATTTCAATCCTTGGGATGCATATTAATATTTTGAAATTTACATAATAATTATATGCATGGATCAATCCAAGAACTAATTTTCATTAAGAATAGTCGAACTAGTTTAGAGCCCCCTTAAGAACATGATAAATACTAATATATACACATGCCTTTTATATCTTTTATTGTTGTGCATTTATTAAATTAATCTTTGTTACAACTAGTATTACAGATAGATTTCTTCCATAAGGTGCATTCATGGTATTTCAAAATAAAAATCATAAAAAGCTATAGATTTAATGCCTAGTTCATTTTTGTCGGTTAAACCCTATTTTGTGGGAAGAAAAAAAAATCTATATGGGATCCTATTATTGAAAAATTTCAAAGGAAGTTGCTTGGACGGAAAGGCAATTTGTTAAGCCAAGCTAGTAAAATTCAACTTGTTAAGAGTGTTTTGAAAACCATTCTAGTCTACTTTCTCTCAATATTTAAAATTCCATTCAAGGTAGCCAATATTTTGGAGAAGATCCAAAGAACCTTTCTTTGGATAGGAGTTGAATAAAAATATAGATTAGCTTTAGTGGCTTAGAAAAAAGTTTGTAAACCTAAAAAGCATTGAGGACTAGGTATTAGAAATATTAGAGTTAAATGAAGCTTTGGTAGGTAGACTTTGTTGGAGAATTATGAGAGAACCTGATAACCTTTGGGCCAAAATTCTTTCAACCAAGTATTTGGATAAGCAAGACAAGCACAGTGTGTTTTCTGTTCCATAACCTTGTAAAGGTTCAATGATATGGAATTTCCTAACTCAAAGCATAAATTATTATAGAGAAATATGGGAAAATAAGATGGATCTGACTTAGTTTAAATTCTCAAGACAAAAACATGCAAGTCTAGGAACTAAATGAAAAAATGGAATGGTATTATTTAGGTCAACAAATAAAGGAAGATAAAATAATATCGATAGAAGATCCCTTAGGTGAATATAGTGTATAATCAGGTTATGAGAACATATATTCATAGGAAACAAGAGTTTATAATCGGGAAAGTATATGAGGAAATTTTGTCACTCCCAAGATCAAATTATTCAGTTGGTTAGTGGTTCAAAATAAGATACTAACTTTGGATAATCTATAGAAGAGATGTTTTTAATTCCCTAATATATGCTACCTTTGTGGAAACTAGAAAAAATCAATCAATTTTTCATTCTTGGAATGTGTTTTTCTAAAAAGATCCAATAACTATTATGAAAAGAACTTGGTGTAGCATGGGTCTTTCTAAATAATATTCTTGATTGGATCACCCAATGGGTTAATCCTTATAGCAACAATAGACTGAAAGTTTCATGGAATTTGATACCCTTTTATTTTATGTGGGGGATTTGGTTGAAAAGGAACCATAGAATTTTCAAAAATATTAAAAATCCATTTTTAGTTCATTCTTGAATATTTAAACTGGTATAGCAAATAACTTATTTATTATTAATTTTAAGGAAGTGTATGAAACACTATACGAATATAAAATTCCAATCAACTAGAATATTAAGGAGATGAAAGGGGTACAATAATATGGTAATAAGAAGAAAATATTGGTGGTAAAATGGAAGAAACTAGATAATGGATGGTTTAAACTCAACTGTGATAGATAAACCAAAGAGAATCCATAAAAGGCAACAATTGACAAATCATTAGGGACTCATAGGGGAATATTATTGGTGCATATGCAGATTATTATGGAGTAGATACCAATCATGTGGTAGAGGCTAAAGCACTGTTGACTAGGCTTAAATTGGCCAAGAATATGCAGATAAGGAATTTAATCATTGAGGGAGACTCTCTAAACATATTAAAAGGTTTAAGATAGGAGAATTTAATTAGTTGGACAATACATGATATCATTAATGATGTTATCTATATTAAGAATGTTTTTCTATCCAACAAGATCAAGCATATTTATAGGAAAGGAAACATGATAGCAAATTGGATGGCAAACTGGGGAATACAAAGAGGCAATAATTTTGTGGAAACAAAATAAGAAAATCTTCCTAACATTATCTATGAAGAGATGACAAACAAAGGGATATTTGAAAATACATAAATTTGAGAAACATAGATATATTGAGATCTAGAAATACAAAATTTTAAAAAATACAGATAGAGTAAGTTCTAGAAAAATAGACAAAGCGAGATCTAGAAACACAAAAATTTGAAAACATAAACAAAGTGAGCTCTAGTAAGAAACAAATATAGTGAAATTTGGAAAACATAGATAAAGAAGATCTAGAAAAATACAAATAGAATGATATTTGAATTCACAAAGTGCTATGGTTTGGCACAATAATGGTAGGAGAAACATAGACATAGTGAGATTAAGTGTGATATTTGGAAACATAGATTACCTATAACTAACCTTGGTTGACTGGTCATTTTTTCACATATCATTTGGTTAGAGTACAAGTGGCTCACTTAAATTATGTTTTTTCTTTAAGATTTTTAGAATGCTCTTGTTTTTTTTTTTGTGGTTAGCAAGTTTCTGGTATTTTAGTTGGTTTGTATATACAATCCTAGTTTATGAACTGCATTTTATTTTTAGTTGCCATTCTTAGAATGGGTAGTGGTATTATTCCCTTTTTAGTCTTTTGGCTCTCAAGCCTCTTTGTAAAAGGGTAAGGGACCCTTTCAAAACCCTTTTCTTACCCTTATTAAAAAAAACTTAGCGTTAGGACAAATGTTTTCAAAAAATATCTCATCTTTCAACAGCCATATCTTTGTTGTTAGCCTTTGGCCCATATTCAATAATAAATATTTGTACAAGGATACAAATTTACTCATAATATTCCAAGCAAGTACTCAGATTATACAAAATATTCTTATAGATAATACTCTCATACAAAAAAAAACTAGCAAGAAATTAACACATGGATAACAACATACACATTCACATTAAACTTGCATATGATACATATTTCTTCACTGACTTGTTCTTTCTCTATAATTATATTTTTATAGATAATAGAGTTTATTTTTATCCTTGAGACTCTTTAATGTTCCTTGTCTTTTCACCTTCATCTTCAACTATCTCTTCATATCCTCTCAATCTCTTAAGAGTTGTGTCTAATGCAATCTAGGTTGGTTGATCCAGTTAAGGATGACCAACCAAGCAACTACCAAACAAATTTCAAACACAATAATAATAATTTAAATTTATTTTATTTTAATAGCAATAATTTGCACGCAAGCTTTATTTACAATGAGAAATCTCTTATTTCACTTGTCAAAAGTTAAATCTTTAATAGCGATAGATATAATTCATAATTTCCTAATTAAAATAAAAAAATCTCTATAAAATACTCTTGAACAACCTAGAAATAATTTGCTATAGTTGTTGGTATTATGTCAGAATTCTCTTTTACCTGTTATAATTATTTTTTCTTTTGTTGGATAATAAGGGGTTGTACTCAGGTCCCCCACCATTGAAAATTTACAACTCTCTTCTTTAGAGCTTGAGAGTTTACAAATATATACACTTCTCATCTCAATTGAGATGCTATAGCTAGAAACCTACATCATTTTACATAAAATATCTAAATTCTTGATTTTTATTTTCTAGATATTTTAAAAATATATATATATATGAATACAAATATTCCATAATTTAGCATCCTTCTTGACATTTTCCTATAGCATCCTTCACAATACCAAAACTTCACCTCTACTATCTATGTCTTGCATCTTAGGAGAGTAATATTTTCAAAACATTGCATTATCATAGTTTGCTTTACCAAATCTAGATTGCTAGTCTCCTTCCTGAAACACAAGTACAACCACATAAATTATAATAAATAACCTATATGAAAACACATTATTGTTACAAAATAAAGCAAATATTACCAATGGAAAACATTAAACTAAATCTTAATCATCAATTGATTCATACAATCAACATTTTCTTGTCAACTTCAACTAAACTTAGTACTTCCTCTAACCATGAAAAGGAGAATTAAACTTCACAATCATCAATAAAAACTCCTCTATTGGCTAGCCTATCTTCACATTTATTTCCTTTCCTTAATGTATGTGTAAAATTGATTTCTTCAAACTCTTTAGCAAGATCTTGAATTTCCACAATTATCTCTTGTATGTTCCATAGAACCTTTTCTTTCCTCAAATTGCATTTATTACTATGAGAGAATTACCTTCCATCCATACTCTTTTCCATTTCATTTTTTTACATATTTTTAACCCTTCTAAAGCCACCCAAGATTTAGCTTCATTATTTGTCTTAAATCCACTATTGAAAGCATAATGAGACAAAATATCTCCTCTATTATTTTTAATTATTCCTCCTCATGATGGTCCTATATATCTTTTATATGTTCCATAAAAATTCAATTTAAACCACTCCACATCTAGTGGTTTCCACTTTATATTCCTTACCTTCTTTTTGCTTCTCTTGTACCCAACATCATAATTCCATTTAATGACTTGACTCCATCTATCAAGGCTCTTTTCTTCCAATTTAGATACTGAGTAAGTTTATAGGGTTGGTTTAGACTCCTCTATGGCTAAAAACATCTTCCTTTTCATTACCTCTAAACTGCTTTCATTTCCTTTAAATATTCTTCTATTCCTTTCTAGTCATACAGTCCAAAGTATTGTATCTTTTGAGATATCCTATATTGTCTGTAAAGCCTCATTTTTATAAGTGTTATGTCATTGCTTTAACCAATATTCAATGCTGATATTCATCACCATACATTTACCAAATATATTAAAAATTCATTGCCATATATTCCAAACTATTGATCAATGTCCCAAGATATTGTTTATAGTCTCCTCCTCATTTTTACAAAAAAAACATTGAGGTGGGCCATGAAAACCCCTTTTCATACGGTTATCCCAGGATAAAATTCTTCTATGACCTACTAGCCAAACAAACATTTTTTTTGTAGAAAACACCCCAAATGGGATGCCACTTTTGGATAAGTCCCAAGGAGGCAGGGGTATCTATTCCACCAAAAATGCCTAGGGCTCACACTTGGCTTGCCCCCTTCAGCACACTCAATGAGCATGCATAAAACAACAAAAACAATAACAAACAAACATAAAAAAAAAAACACATCAAAAAATAAAGACAAACAAACAAACCAACAAACATACAAAAAACCCACAACAAAAATACAAAACAAAGAAAACAACATAAAAGCATAAAAACAACAAAAAACTCAAAAAATAAAATAAATAAATAAATAATAAAATAAAAATAACAACAAAACAAATAAGAAAACCATAAAAACAACAAAACAACACACAAACACTAAAAAAAACCAAAAACACAAAAAAAAACAAAAACATGAAAATAACAAAAACACACAAAAATACAACACAAAAACACACACACCCCTTAAAAAACTAAAAAGAAAAATAAAAACCACAAAAAAACAAAACACAACTATGACATTTCTAGGCCAAAAGACTTTTAAGGTAAGATTCAATAGAGGAAACATAAGAAAGATATGTCTAAGCTAGGGAACTAAAATACCCTGACCGAAGCAAAGAGAAGCAAAAACAAAGCAAAAAGGAACTAGGTACCTCTAGTACTAGAGCCATCCAAATAAAAAGGATAAAAAGTAGAGCTTTCCTTATTTGTGAAGCCTCCCATATGGGAGGGTGGTCTTAGCAAGTAAGATCACCTTTGTCCAATGCCCAATTAGCTAAAGCATCGACACTCTTGTTATGTTCTTTGACCACATGATTTTAATCAACATTCAAAAAGCCCATCTAGATTAATTAAATCTTCTCAAAAAGTCTTTTTATTCTTCAATCAACCTTATGATTCTTAGGAGTCTTTAGAATATTAATTATGAGTTGAGAGTCAGATTCAACCAACACCTTTTCCCATCCAACCTTAGTAGCCTTTTGAAGGCCTTTGAGAATACCATACCCCTTAGCAAGGTTATTGGAAAGGATACCCAAATTCTCAACAAAAGAGAAAACCAGGGAGCCATTTGAAATTCTACCAATTCCTTCTGCACTAGCTTTTCCAGGGTTCCCCCTAGAAGCTCCATCGGTATTGACTTTCCCATAATCCTTAGGAGGAGGCTACCAATTCCTTGTTCTATCCATCTTGTAATTATTCACATTCTCTTTAAGCTAGTTACCCTTAGAAGAGTTAATATTCAATCTTTGCATCACTTGATCCCATATTTGGTGTGATTTTTGGGGGTTATTAAGGAGCTGTTAAACTAATTCAACTAAGTTGGCAATGGTCTTTTTCTAGATATAGTAAATATCCTTTATTTCTTGATTGAAATTTTTGTTGTTCCTTTCATTCCATATATTCCAAGGTAGAATGGTAGAACCCATCCAAACTAACTGCCTAATGAAATGATCAACACCCTCCTCTTTAGGCCAATCCCTCCAAAGCTGCTTAGAAGTAAAAAAATTGGACCACTGTAAGCCAAGTAAGATGGCCATTCTCATTCATAGCTCAGAGGCTAAGCTACACTTAATAAATAGATGGCTAATATTTTCCACATTCTCACCACACATTTCACATATAAAAGGATCATGAAAACCACGTTTCATAAGTTTCTCACCAATTAGCACCCTACGATGCAATAAAAGCCAAGTAAAGAACCTCACCTTAGGCCAAAGCTTTTGATCCCACAACTAAGAAAATATATCAAAATATTGGTTGGGATTATTATGGCATAAGGTCAAATAATATTGAGCAACTGAATACTCACCCTTAGTAGTGTTGTTCCATCCAAAATAATATTTATCATGGGACCAAGAGAGAGATATCATATGCAGGATGCATTGGATATCTTGTCTTTGAATTTATAGAATTTGAATAGGCCAGTCCTCAATAGGGATCCAATATCTACCAACCTTTGAATTACCAATATGGTATCGATATTAATTAGACACCTTTATCCAATTAGCTTGGTGAAGCTCCTCCATCCAAGGCCTCCAATCAGAAAACTGAGTTATCAAAGGCTGGTGACCATCCTAGGAATCTATCCAAAAATTTACCTGTTGACCATTATGAATGATTCAAAATAACTTTTTCTTTATCAAATCCTCATTAATCTTAAGAACTGCTAAAATAGGAGAACCTTTGGTAGGCAACTGATAGCAAACAAGATCTTCAGGATATTTGTTCTTAGCATATTTAGCATGAATATTATTGGTCCAAAGAGAATTGGGTTATGTAAAATCCTCCAATACAATTTAATAGCTAAAGCTTTGTTGTTATTAATAGCAGACCAAAATCCTAACCCGCCTTAATTCTTAGGAAGACATAAAGTATCCCATTTCACCAAGGTCAATTTTATTTTCTCCTTAGTACCACTCCAGAGGAACCGATGATTAATTTGATCCAATTCTCAAAGAACACCCTTTAGGATATTCAACACAATAGAAACATAAGTAGGTATATCTTGAAGGACAGATTTTACCAAGGTACTTTTACCCCCAAAAGAAAGCCACATATTGGTCCACTTTCCAATTTTCTTCTTAACTCTGTCCAACAACCAATTCTAGTCTTTATTTTTTTATCTTTGAGTATTGATAGGGATACCTAAATAAGTGATCAGAAGGGAGGTCTTATTATATCTTAATTTATCCAAGACCATGGATTCTTTTTTTATAGAGAAGTGAAATAAAATGACTTTAGACTTATCTTCATTGATCAATTTCTCAGTAGCCTTAGAAAAATAGCTAATGATTTGCTTAAATTTAGAAGCTTTCTTAATTTTAGCTTACCTAACATACTATAGTCATCAAAAAATTGAAGATAAGATATAGGTATAGTTCCATAAGCAATGGTAACTCCCTCAAGGGTTTTCTTGTCTCTATTTTTGGTTATAGTCCTACCCAAGCATTCATCTAGAATGATGAATAAATAAGGGGATATGGGGTCACCTTGCCTAATACCTCTAGAATTTGGTAACAGTTGTGAAGGCCTGCCATTGATAAGAACTAAGTAGGATACTGAAGAGATACAACCCATAATCTGGTCCATCCGATCTTGAGAGAAACCACGTTGCCTCAAAACTTTGATAAGGAAGTACCAATCCACTTTATCATAAGCTTTGGATAAGTCTAAATGAATGAACATAGAAGGAGATTTTTGTATTTCCATGGAATGGATGGCTTCTTGAGCAACAACTATCTCATCCACTATTTGACGCCCTTCCACATAACCTCCTTGTTAAGGGGAAATAATCTTATGCAAAAGAGGCTTCAACCTTTTTACCATGATCTTAGTAATGATTTTGAGAAGAACATTACATAAATAAATAGGTCTAAAATTTGAGATATGATAAGCCTCTTGAGCTTTAGGGACAAAATTTATATAACCTTCCAAATTTCTTTGTCTTTCCTAGCTTCTTCCACCACCTCTAATAAATAAGCATGAAGGATATCCCAAAACTCTTGGTAGAACTAAATGGGAAAACCATCAGGACCCAAGGTTTTCTCTTTTTGAATTTTAAAAACAACTTATTAAAGCTCATTAATAATAATAGGAGTAGTCAAAATAGAGTTCTCCTCATAAGTGATAAGATAAGGGATCGCTTGAAGAACATTTTGTTGAGAAGTCGAATCAAGAGGAGCAGCAACAAAAAGACTGGAAAAGTAATTCACAAAAATAGATTCCATGCCATCCCAAGTGTAGACAACATCTCCATAATCTAAATTTATGGAATAAATAAAGTTGTGAGATCTTTGAGCTAGAAGAGATTTGTGAAGAAATTTGTGTTTTGATCTCCTTCTTTGAGCCATTGAATTCTATATTTTTGCTTCCATAAGAGTTATTTTTTTCCATTCCTCTAACTGAGCTATGAGGCTAATTTCATATGTACTTCTACTCTCTATGAGGCCATCTAAATGGATTTTACTATTCAAATTTTCAAGTTGAGCAATAATTTCATATTGTTTTTGTTGAACATCCTTAAACTCCTTCCAGTTCCAAGTCTTGATTTTGGATTTAACACATTGCAACCTTTTGGTAAAATAGAACATCTTACTCCCATATCTTGGTTTACCTTCCTTCCACCATTGTTGCACTTGAGGTCTAAAGGAATTTTCTTTAAGCCACATTAACTAAAATCGAAAAGGAGACAAACTCACGTTGGTTTTCCAAATTTCCACCATGACTAGCTAGTGATCTAAACCAACATTGTTAAGAGTCTTCACTTTATGAATGTGAACATGTATTAAGAAATGATCAGAGAGTAAGAACCTATCCAATATCTCCATGATACAAGCTAAGCCTTGCCTTCTGTTAGACCAATTCATAAGGGCATTATCTGGATGGATGTCCACAAGATGAAGGTTTACAATATATTCATTCATGAGGTTAGTGCTCCTATCCAAATTTCTATTTTCCCCCATTTTCTCATCCAGAGAGAGGATGGTATTGAAATATCCTCCTATCAAGATCCAAGCTTCAGGAAAATGAGAGATAATATAAGTTATATCCTTCCACTGTCTTCTCTTTTCCTCCAAACAAGTCGGAGCATAAATAGTTATGCAAAGCATAATTTGGTTGGAATGTCTACTTTGAATAGCTATAGCCAAAAGACCCCAGATACCAACCATATGGTGAATAACTACCTCTTGGGTCCCAAAGGTAAGCAATGCCACTTGAATTCCCCTAGGAACTGAGTGAAACAAATTTTCCATCTGGCTAGATTTTACTAGCAATAGATTCCATTTCCTCTACTGACATTTTCATTTCTTGAAGGAAAACAAGATGTGGGTGGTTTATCTGAATCATTCTTATAATTTTATTTTATTTTGAAAGACTCCCTTTGAGTCCTCTAATATTCCAAGTGATAATATTCATTAATACTAGGGCTAAAATAGTTTGTAAGGTAATTAATCTTATCTTCCTCTACAAGCTTTTCACCTTTGTTTACCATATGATGTTGATTGGTCTTGCGACCTGCCTTTTGATTAGAATCCATCTTCATTTTTTTCCTTATTTATTGAATTACTCCAATTGAATCTAGGATGTCTTATAACCTTGAAGAATGCATGTACAAAGCCAAAGTGTTGCTGGAAGGTTCAACAGAGTCTATCTTGTGACATTTATTATTTGAAGTCTCAACATTTAAAATATTTTTTTCCTTGTGTATATTTTCTCCCTTTTTTTGTTGAAAATTTTTTATTTGTTGGTTTGTCTCTGATTTATTCCTTTCATCTCTAAATTGTGTTTCTAATATTTCTATTTTCATTATTTCCTCTTCCTCACCTAGGGTATCATTTGTGGAAATAATTTCAAATATATTAGCTGATAACTTTGATTGATCCTTCATAACTAGTTTTTTCTGGGTGTTCTTCTTAGGCATTTGGAAACCTGTTGAATTTGTGTCTTCTTTCTTTTGATCTAGAATTTTATTTGGGAAAACACTAGCTAGATGACCATATTCATGGCAAATTCTACAACAAAAATGAATGTTCTCATAGTCCACTACTTGCTCCCAAGTGTCCTCCCCAAATTGTAATGTGATCTTTTTAGGTAGGGATTTGTCAAAATCCATTAAAACACAAATTTGAGCATAAATAATATGTTCAAATTTTTTAGTACAATCAATAGTCATCATAAAATTTCCCAAAGAGTTTCCAATTGAAGAAAAATAGTCAAATTTCATAATTTAATTGGGAGGCCAAAGAGTCTAACCCACATGGGACCTGTAGAAGGCATCTCTTCTTTGGCTTTAAATTTAGTATGTCAGGGCTTCATAAAAAGCCCTGCCCTTCTAAAGAACCAGGGACCCCCTTGAAATTTTTTCTCTCTATCTTCATTATTAGTAAATAAAACAATAAAATAACCATTTGGATAAATAGAGATTTGTAACTCACCTTTAGTTTTCCAGCTTTTTACAGTTTAAACTTTGAAAGTAGATAGGCTTGGACGAAAACCTAAGAAACAACAAATTAGTCCTCTTTTTTCCAGATCTTCAATGCTAGTCTGAATGTCACCCATATCAAGCTTAACAATAGGATTCCCATCAGCCGCTCTAAGACATCCAAACTCAATTTTCCTTAAATTAATATTAGGTATTCTTAGAGGTTTACAGGAAGCCCTAAGATTAATGTTAGCATTAGGCTGAGGTTGTCCACCATGGAGGACATCCCTGAAATTTATTGTTGGGCTGAGTCTTGGAAATCCTTGCCCTTGAAAGGGGTTTCCATTATGGATTTATTTTGGGAGTGTACCTTAGCACCAGATTTTCTTGATATTTGAACCATTTTTTGATCAGTTGCTTGAAACTTGTTTCTTGATCTCTTTAATCTATGCCCTAGACGCTGAGGAAAGGTATGTTTTTCACTTTTAATTTTGTGCAGTAAATTAGAAGCAATTGTCAATCGAGTTCATCGTATGATATATTGAAATAAAAATTTCTAACCCATATTGGATCCCCTACAACATTCTTGCTAAAATATTGAGCAAAATCCATAAAAATGTTGGCCATTAGGCCCTGAAGGCCCCGAAAAACAACCTTTGGAGTTACTTGCACTAAACCTAGATGAAACCCTTGGACAATTGCTTGCCAAAAATATTTTTCACACATAGGGATGCGCTAGGATTTTTTTGCTCCAAATGATCTAAAAATAGATGGAGATGTTCTAGGGTTTATCAGGCATCTACCCTCAAAAGTTTTGCTAAACAAACATTTTAACTTTAAAAATGCTTGGGCTATTCCAACAATCTCTTCATATTCTAGTGATTATTATTTTGTTTGTGTTGTACATTATATCCACTTATTGTTGTGTATTCTCCTGAGCTATTCAACTCCCAAATCAATTTATCCTTGGCTTCCCTCGTATTAATCATAGTTGTTATGTTTCTACTCAATTGCCTCCTAGCATCAATGTCTTCTATACTTGTAAAAAAATATTATTTCCATTTGTATCTTCCTTCCTGATCCTTGTACAAAATATTTGAAACCCTATTACCATGTTTATCTTGAAGCAATCTCATCCAAGGTTTCAAAATTGGATCTAAATTGAGTGGTTTTTTATCACTTCAAGTATTCATCCAACTAGAATTTTTTTCTCTAGTTCCTACCACCCATATTAAACCTTTAATTATAAGAATAGATTTTTTTAAACCATTCCAAAGAGTAGAACCATTTGGTAGAGAGAAAGTATTAAATATTAAACTTAGGTCATTGGGATCAACATACTTAGAAGAATCGTTTCCCATTGTCTTTAACTCTCTTTTTACAATATCTAGATAAATTTTGACTCTAAGTTTGCATCTATAAGCACTCGTAAACCAAGACCTCCCTTAGTTTTATCATCACACACCTTGCTCCATTTCACCAAAGGAAAATTCCTTTTATCATGTAAACCTGACCATAAAAAGGATCTCATAATATAGATTAAACTTTTTTCAACTAATTTTGGCATAGAATACAATGACATATAATATATTAAAATGTAAGAACTAACTTAACTAATTGTACTCTTGTTGTTAACAATAACCATCTACCTTTCCAAGTTGGAAGCTTATTCTAAACTTTACTAATAATTGGATTCCATAATTACATCCTCATTCTTCCCTCAAATAAAGGTATCCCTAGATAAGTTGTTGTTAACTTTAACTCATCCATTTGAAGCAACCTATAAATTCTTGCTTTGATATTAGCATGAGTGTTAAGGAAGTAAATTTTGGATTTAGTCCTATTAACTTTTTACCCTAAAGCTCTTTTGTATTCCTTTAAAATTTATCCAAAGTTTTGGTCTCATTTACCCTTGCCCTTCCAAAAAGGGTTGTATCATCAAGAAACTATTTATGGATGATGTTGTTGATATTATTACTAACCTTAATTCCACTTATAAACCCATATTTGTAATCCTTCTTTAAGTTTTGTTGGTCACAAATCTGCCACAGGAAAGGATTTTATATGTATATGCGCCCTAGACTTGGCCAACATTGAAAGGCCGAGAAAAAGAGATGTCTCCCGGGCCAATCTCCAGAGAGGGCTGGTTCCCACACTAATCTAAACTGGTTTCAAGACTAGAGATGCAGGAAAGAAATAGGAAATAATGCGGAAAGAAATGGGAAATAACGGAAAGGGATGTAAATATGGCCGAAGCCGATCGTTGATGGGGAGAACAACCTCGAACAGTAATAACTTCAACTAGATCCTAAAGCTAAGCAACAACTGACTCTTAGAATACGTACACAGAAACTGGATCACGCATTAGCCATGAGTTCGCTTCCAAATAAACTTCAAACATTCAAATGCCAATACAGCCAAATTCAACACAACAGAATTCAACTGATATTACACTGGACTACACAGAAGTAAATCACACAGAAAGCCAAACATACACAACAAATTAGATCACCAACTCCAGAAGACACTAAGAATGGAAGCAATTGCATCTAGGATTTCTATTTCAATTTCTGCAACAAGATCCTCCTCCCTTTGCTTGAGTTTTACATTGGTATTTATAGAGGTCCGTCCTCTTCCTTTCATATTACAACATTTAATACATGAAGCAGATTTCGAAGAACAATCCCCTTAATCTGCCTCGGAGAAATGACAGTCCTTGCTTTTAATGGATTACAACTGAGAATGAAACAGAAACGAGGGCCCATATCTCTTCATCAAATGACCATTATCAAGGGAAGCTAAAAGTTGTTTTAAGAGATCACGAACAGGAGCTTTGAATATTGGAGGCGTCTTTAATTCTGGCGACATCGAAAACTGCCTCAGGTTCTTCCATCTTGCACACCTCGGTAATCAGCAACATTTAATCTTGGAACCGCTTCTTTGACCACGATCTGAAAACCGTTGGAGAGCTTTTAATTGATCCTTATCTCCTCTGCACGTTCTCCTATGCAATCCTAAAGAAAAAATGCAACAGAACTGTATCGAGCCTTTGTTATTGCTTTGGTCGCGAAAATGTGACAGGTCACGAAAATGCGACATGTCGCGATATCGCGACACTTTTACCTTGCTGCTTTCTCTCTCTGCCACCAGTCGCGAAAACGTGACATGTCACGAAATCGTGACATCTTCTCTCTTTTTCTCTTTGATATGTCACGAAATCGTGACCCTCTCCTTTGTTTGAAATGCCATGTCGCGAAATCGTGACATCTTTCCTTTTCTTTCTTTACTAAACACATGTGAAAATGTGAACATGTCATGAAATCGCGACATTTCCATTTGTTCTTTCTTCATGTGAAATCGGATTTTTTTTTTTAAAATGGAACATGTCACGAAATCGTGACATTTGGCATGTCAAAATCGCGACATTTTTCCGCACTTTGCCCTTCCTGCCCAATATGTCACGAAATCATGACATTTTCTTGCTTTCTCTAGTGTTGCCGCTTTCTGTCGCGATATCGCGACAAGTTTCTCTTGCTTGGCTTCATCTTCCAAAAATGTCATGAAATCGCGACGTCTTTCATGCCTTATGCTTTTCTTTCAACCTTCCGCGATAACGCGACATGTCGCGATATCGCGACATTTCATACCATTTTCTCCTTGTTCACTTTTCTGTCGCGATATCGCGACATTTTCTCCATTGCTCTTCTTTACTATTTTTGTCACGATATCGCGACATTTTCTCATCATGTTGCTTTGTTGCCTTTGCAAGTCACGATTTTGCGACATGTCGCGATATCGTGACAACTTCATTTTAGTGCTTCCGTTGATTGCGTTGACCGTGAAACTCCAACATGTCGCGATATCGTGACAGTTTTATCCCCTTGCTGTCGTTGACTGTCTTGACCGTAAAACGCGACATGTCACGATATCGCGACATTTCTGTGCTTAGCTCCAACACAAAAACTTGCAGAGATTTTTACATTTGCCCTTTCAAAATGCTTGAAGGAACAACAGAGGAGTTAATATCTCTACAACTTATGCATTCTTTACATTAACAGTAACAACAAAAACAATGTGGCAAAAATGCCAACATTCTTGGCGGCTCGCGGGGTATACAGTTCTGCTGTATGCACGAATCTCAGGCCTTAATCCATTGGGCAACAGAGTCAAGAAGCTGGAGGAGTAGGAAGTGAATGTTGGTTGATGTTGGACGCATCTGCGAACTGCTGCAACAATCTCTTGCTGGTACTCGGCTCTCAAAAATAGGACCTTCAACAAAAATTTGTGGAAGAACAGAACTTCCTTTATTTCTTGAACGACTGCATTTTGCCTAGCTCGGTTGAGCTGGGTAATCACTAGGTGTTGTGCAAGGATCTCCATGGCAGTAGTGAAAAAGCACCTATGTTACAAAATAGAAATGAATGGAATGGATGACCGACGGATGCGCAGGCCGTGGAATGGGAATGGTGAATGGAGAAATATGGAGGGATGGAAGCGGTAGATACAACAACAGGGTGCTACTGCGCTATCAGCTGTGGGGATTCGATGAAAATAGAGAATGAAAATAGAAGTGAATGGAATGAAGGAGGTGGTGGGAAGTGTGGCTATGAAAAAGTACTCAAAAGACAAAGAATTAGAAGAAAGGAAAGTGAAGAAAAGGGGACATCAGAGAGGGGAGTAGAAACAACAGTAGTGGCTTGATTATTTGTAGAAGAAGAAGGGGTAGAAGAGGAAGGGAATGGAATAGAGGGAAGTGGAAGAAAGAAGTAGAAGGAAGCCACTATCTGCTGGGAAGGAAAAGAAAAAGGAAAAGAAATGAACGTACCTACGGGCTCGCATGCAAAAAGAGCCGAAGTGGAAAAACATTTTTTTTTTTTTTTTTTTTTTTTTTTTTTTTTTTTTACAAGGTAACCCTGAGTTTTCCATTAAGAAATGTAGGCTTTCAAATGAAAGTCGTTCACTGAAATAGGAAGTGGATTACCCTCCAAGTCTTCAAGGTAAAATGAATTGGTCGAACCTGCACTGACAATCTGGAATGGACCCTCCCACAGAGCGTCAAATTTCTGGTGCATCCCTGGCTTGGCCTTCTTTTCGTTCCACTTTAAGACTAAGTCACCCACTTTGAGTATGCGCTCAGTAGAACCTTTGTGAAACCATTTGGATACCGCCTGTGAATGCTTAGCAAACTCATCATGGGCCAAGGAACGTTGCTCTTCCAGCTGCAACAATTGAGCCAATCGTATGTTCATGGGATCCATATTTTCCTCATCATCTGGGAATTCTTTCAATTGCTGCAAGGCAGGCAGTTCTAAATGAATGGGCAATCTTGCCTCCTTCCCATATACCAGGGCGTATGGTGAAGTCTTGATAGACTTCTTGATTGAAATTCTATCTGCCCATAATGCCTGATTCAGCAGAAGGTGCCAAGATCTCTTATTGTCCCCCAAGGATCTCTTTAAAATCCTCAACAAGTTCTTGTTTGTGGACTCTGCCAAGCCATTACCCTGAGGGTAATAATTGGAGGATGTCTTCAGAACAATACCGT
Organism: Wollemia nobilis; assembly: GCA_028583015.1. NCBI lineage: Eukaryota > Viridiplantae > Streptophyta > Pinopsida > Araucariales > Araucariaceae > Wollemia > Wollemia nobilis. The sequence continues at coordinate 3,566,139 of JAQPPZ010017084.1, read as the reverse complement.
ACTTGTTTGCAAATTCACTTAGCTTGGCTCCAATGAATGGAGTTCCATTGTCTGTGATAATGGCATCAGGAATGCCAAAACGCGTGATCAATCCTTCAATGAAAGTGATTACCACATCCTGATTTGCAGCCCTGGTTGGAATAGCCTCAGACCACCTTGTGAAGTAATCAGTAGCCGTCAAGATGTACCTGTGTCCATCTGAGGAATTTGGATCAATGATCCCAATAAAGTCCAGCCCCCACTACTGAAAAGGTGCTTCTACTTGAATTGGATGTAGGGGTAATGGTGCATTTTTGATCCGTCCCGTGTACCTTTGGCATTTGTCGCATACTTGAGCAATCTTGAAAGTATCCGCAAACAAAGTTGGCCAATAGTAACCTGCCCGAATAATCCTTAAGGCCATAGGCCTACCAGCGTGATGTCCTCCCGACATGCCAGAATGAAACTCCTCCAAGAGTCTAGCCTTCTCAGGTTCCTTAACACACCTTAGGAGAACTCCATCAATGTTTTTGAAGAACAACCCCTCGGGCAACAATACATACCTAAGAGCTTGTAGGCGAAACCTTCTCCTTTGCGAAGCATTTGATTGTGGGGGACATCTACCCATAGAGAAATAGTTAATAAGGTCATCTGTCCAATCTTGGCCCTGTGCAGAGACATTCACTAAATTCCTTTCGTTAGCAGGATTGTTCACTTGATGATCAACTATCTGAGAGGCCGCAGTTTTTGCTAATTGCTGACATAAGGCCTTACCCCGCACCAACTTGGTTGGATGAATCTCAACATCAAACTCTTGAATCTTGGTGATCCAACCAGCACGCTTATCACCCATCTCGCCCTGAATGATGAAATTCCTTACATCGGGGTGGATGACATAGATGATCGTCTTGCTCTGGGATACGAAGTGCCTAAATTTTTTAAGGGACTTCATAATGGCATAAACCTGCTTCTCAATGAAATTGTATCTCTCCTCGTGGGGTAAGATACCCTGGCTAAGGAAAGCAATAGGTCTTTCTTCCCCATCATCTCCCTTTTGGGTAAGCACCGCAGCATAGCTTTCATCCTCTCCAACTGCATACAGAATGAAGTTTTTAGAATAATCTGGATTGATCAATACAGGGGCTTGAGCGATTTTTTCTTTAATCTCCTGAAACGCATCTTTCCTCTGAGTTGTCCACTTGAACTCTGCATCTTTCTTTAATAGCTCAGTCATGGGCTTGACTATCCGAGCGAAGTCAAAAATAAATTTTTTGACAAAATTGATCTGCCCGAAGAAAGATTGCAACTCTTTCTTATTAGCCGGGAGTAATAGTTTCTTCAAAGCTTCAGCTCTCGATGGATCAATTGCCAAACCATTCTCTGAGATGATATGTCCCAATAGCTTTCCTTCCTTTACTACAAAAATGGACTTCTTTGGGTTGATGGAGATGCCAAACTCCCGACATTTCTCAAATATTTGTCTTAAGTGAGAACAGTGTTCTTCTCGTTTGTGCAAAAAGACAGTCATATCATCCAGATATATGACAATGATCTTATTTAAAAGCTCCCCAAATGCGATGTCCATGGCCCTTTGAAACGTAGCCCCAACATTGGACAATCCAAAAGGCATGCGCTGATAGGCAAAGGTGCCCCACTTGGTTGTGAATGCGGTTTTGTACTGATCCTCATCCCTAACCCAAATTTGATTGTATCCAGAGAATCCATCTAGCAGTGAAAAGCGCTGAGCCCCAGCAACAACGTGCAGGATCTGATCAATGCGAGGCAATGGGTAATGATCCTTCAAGGATGCTCGGTTCAAGTTTCAAAAATCCACACACAGTCGTATATCTCCATTTTTCTTACGAACCGAAACCAAATTGGCAACCCATGTCGAGTGCTTAATTGGATATATAATCTGAGCCTGCAACATTTTTGCAAGTTCGGCCTTCATGAGGACTTCAATTTTTGGGTTCACCGGTCTCTGCTTCTGCCTGAAGGGTTTGACTCCTTCTTCCAGCTCAATGGTGTGCTGAATAATCTCTTTATCATATCCCCTCAGATCGTCATAGCTCCAAGCCACGATGTTAGAAAACTCTTGACACAATTGTCTGATTTCTTGCAACTCAACAGGAGTAGAATCAGTTCCAACTTTGATGACCTTATCATCCTCCAACTGAAGCTCCATGTATTCTTTCTCATCGACCTCAATCCGGTGCTTTTTGGACCGATCATTCTGATCAAACAAACTCTCTAGAGTGATGAGGCCTTTAGGAATATGGTTATTCCGCAACTGAATCAGGCCTTCGGCTTCTTCATGCTCCAAGGTCCTTCCCTTGATGGTGGCAGCTTCTTGAACCAAAAAATTGACAATTTGTTCATCGCTATCAAAGACCTGCCAAAAGGTGTCCTTATCTGGGACAGAGGGCCTATACACCATTCTCACTATTTTTGGCCTTCGGACTACCTGCTCAATTGGTGAAAAATTTGCTCCCAAGGAAGCTAGAATATCAGCATGCTTATTCAGCTCTCGTGAAATAGATTGAATATTCAATGCTGTGAACGCCTCAAACAGGTCCCAAACTTTGTTGCGATACGCCTTTAAATAATGCTGCTTGGAGATGCATTTGTTTGTCACTTGATTCACAATCAATTCAGAGTCACCAAAAATCTGCAATTGTTCAATCCCCAACTTTTTTGCCTTCTTCAACCCTAGGCACAACGCTTCGTATTCAGCAGCATTGTTAGTACAACTCCAGGTCAGCCGATATGAATATGTTTTCTGTAGGCCAGAAGGAGAAATAAGGACTATCCCTGCTCCCGCACCATTCTTGCATCGTGCTCCATCAAAATACAACTTCCATAATTGATCGGGCACGGAGTCTTGACCAACTTGATCAAGAGGCAGTTTCACTGCATCCTCTGCAGGCTTTGTAATGGAGTAGCAACCAATCTCAGTCTCCACCATGGCATTAAAATCGAGCATTGAAAACTCATCCTCTAAGTGAAGCTCATCCAGGACTTCATCCATCAAATCAGGATCTTTTAATTCTTCAGTGATCAAGTGAACAGAATGTGTGGACTTTTCTTCCTCTTCCATCTTCTCTATATGAAAAGTAGAAGGCTTCTGATTATAGATCCGGACTCTTCTTCCTTTGAAAGGAACCTCCAAGTGAGAATAATCCAGAGAAAGGTAGCCTCCCAGCTTGGCAGTGAATTCTCTTGACAAACACATACTGAAATATGGTTCCAAATCGACCACAACTATCTCCTGAATTACTGTAATCTGAGGCATACTATGCAGAGCAATAGGAACATCCTTAATTACACCCACTATTTTTATGGGAGTCCCATCCAACTGCAAGACACCAGGGCTACTTCTTGTATACTCCATACCCATGACTTCACAAACTGCCTTTGGCATGACAGTTGTCGCAGCACCAGAATCAATCATGCAGTTGTGCACAATCCAACCCTCCATTCTGAGTGACAAGTAAAATGGGGGTGGTCTGTTTTTCCCAGTGGCTGAAGAAGTTAACGTTTGAGCAAAAATCGTCTGGGTAGGATTCTTCTCATTATCTTTCACAGACTTCAAGGATTCTTGTAGTAGATCAACTTGCCCAGGTAATTGTAATGCATCATAGAGACTAACCTTGGCCGAAACCTTCTTCAATTCTTCAACAATGTTGTAAGCAGATGCACTAGACTCCCTCTTTTCACTAGTGTCCTCATATTTGCTCCGATACTACTGGGTAGCTTCTACCCTCAGTCTCTTAGTCAAAGATGGGTACTTGAGCTTTTCTTTGGCTCCTTCCTCTGTTTCAGCTCTTGCCTGTGAAGCTGATGCCTTTTCTTGCAATCTTTCCTTTGCTCGTGGTGGCAAAAGATCTTTTAACAGAACAGGTGGATCTGGCTTCGATACTGAAACAGGAGCTTTCACTTGTACTTGTTTCCTTTCATTCTGCATCTTCGGATCAGCCGGTACCCTTAATGGTTCCATTTCTGCTGGATCTACAATGACTGGCTTCTTCCCAGTTCTCGTGAGAACTGAGACTTGTTCTTCAGATGGAACCATAAAATTATGATCCACCTCAGAAATCATATTAACTTGTCCTCCAGAAGAGCTTGCAGCCAATGTTTGCACATAGTTCAGATGAACCATACAAGTGTCTTCTCCGTGTGGATCATTACATGTAGAGCACCAATATGTTCTTTCTGTAGGGCCAGCTTCCTCATTTGTCAGCACAGTTAGGTTCTTTTCTGGCACCTTGCTTGTTGAAGCCGCTTGTTCTCTCGTGATCGACGGAGGTTGAAATCTCCTGGGTTGGAAATCTCTCTCGGCCTGCTTTCTTTCAATGATCGTAATCTTATTTCCCATCGCTCTTATAGCTGAATTAGCAGATTGTACCTCTTGTAATAGGATTGCAAAAGGATCAGGATTTGAGGGCGCAGGAGGTGCTGGTAGAGGTAGAGGCGCTAGCGGTGCAGGCAATGCTGGGAATGAAGTGGGAGTTGGTAATCGTGGAATGCTCGGTGCAGGCAACTGTGGAATAGTTGGAGCAGGGAGCTAGGGAACTGGAATGGGTGCGATCTGAGGCGCACTTGAGCTCCATGAGGGAATAGGATACATGGAAGGCATAGGCTATGAAAATGAACCAGAGTACAAATGCTTAGGAAGATCAGGTAAGATGGGCATTGTTACCTTTGGTGGAAGCCTACCTATGGCAATCAAGTCAGCTTTCGCCTTTTGCGCTTGTTCAAACAGTTCTGGAAATGTAGTCACGTTGGACTGCTAGACAGCCCAACCGATGTCTGTGTTAAATGCTCTGAGGTAATAAAATGCAGCTAGCTCATCAGCAGGTCGAAGACCATCAGGAATTCTCTGCCAGCTTCTGGTAAATCTGACATTGAAGTCAGCTATCTCTTCCTACGGGTGCCTTTGAATTACATTAAATTGATACAATAAGGAGTATGGATCAGCTTGTTCATGAAAATTTTTGACTAACAATTCTCCTAATTGATCCCATGATGTAATAGTGCCTGGTGGCAACGTTCGGTACCAATACAACAATTTACCTCTCAGTGATAACACCAACAATTTAATCATTACATCTTCGTCTGTTATGTCATGGATGGCTGCCAAAGAGGCTACATCATTAATATGCTCATAAGCAGTCTTACCAGTACCATCATAGGTCGGCAAAGCTTTCAAAGCAGCTTGAGGAACTGGATTTTGTGCCAGTAGGTTCAAAGCTCCCGAACCATTCCATGTCGAGAACTTCCTTGGTGGAGGATGCTGGGCCATTTGGACTGCTGGATCTGGATGTAACAAGCTCGTAGCAGTACTGGGAGGAGTCGGGGATGGCACAAACTGACCTGCAGCCTGTGATGAAATAACAAATGATGGATTCATAGGACTTACCAATCTTGAGCGCTCCCTCCAGTTCTGAACATCAATCTCGAAGAATTCGACTGGATCTTCCGATTCTTTGGCACTTGATCTCATGATCATGAAGCAAATATTTTCACCAGCTTCACAATTAGAAATTTCTAGGTACAATCACCTTCAGCAGAGTCACCAGATGAACTTACAATCTCCGCTTTGAGGTCAAGACAGTTCATCAAAATCTTGATTCCTCCGGGTGTCAATTTGAAATAATACTTGTCCCACCGATTGTGGATCTTTCAGAGACAGAAATAGTCTGTCCCACCGGGCGTGCCAAAAACTGTTGGTCACAAATCTGCCACAGGAAAGGATTTTATATGTATATGCACCCTAGACTTGGCCAACATTGAAAGGCCGAGAAAAAGAGATGTCTCCCGGGCCAATCTCCAGAGAGGGCTGGTTCCCACACTAATCTAAACTGGTTTCAAGACTAGAGATGCAGGAAAGAAATGGGAAATAATGCGAAAAGAAATGGGAAATAATGGAAAGGGATGTAAATATGGCTGAAGCCGATCGTTGATGGGGAGAACAACCTCGAACAGTAATAACTTCAACTAGATCCTAAAGCTAAGCAACAACTGACTCTTAGAATACGTATACAGAAATTGGATCATGCATTAGCCATGAGTTCACTTCCAAATAAACTTCAAACATTCAAATGCCAATACAGCCAAATTCAACACAACAAAATTCAACTGATATTACACTGGACTACACAGAAGTAAATCACACAGAAAGCCAAACATACACAACAAATTAGATCACCAACTCCAGAAGACACTAAGAATGGAAGCAATTGCATCTAGGATTTCTATTTCAATTTCTGCAACAAGATCCTCCTCCTTTTGCTTGAGTTTTACATTGGTATTTATAGAGGTCCGTCCTCTTCCTTTCATATTACAACATTTAATATATGAAACAGATTTTGAAGAACAATCCCCTTAATCTGCCTCGAAGAAATGATAGTCCCTGCTTTTAATGGATTACAACTGAGAATGAAATAGAAATGAGGGCCCATATCTCTTCATCAAATGACCGTTATCAAGGGAAGCTGAAAGTTGTTAAGAGATCACGAATAGGAGCTTTGAATATTGGAGGCATCTTTAATTCTGGCGACATCGAAAACTGCCTCAGGTTCTTCCATCTTGCACACCTCGGTAATCAGCAACATTTAATCTTGGAACCGCTTCTTTGACCATGATCTAAAAATCGTTGGAGAGCTTTTAATTGATCCTTATCTCCTCTGCACGTTCTCCTATGCAATCTTGAAGAAAAAATGCAACAAAACTGTATCGAGCCTTTGTTATTGCTTTGGTCACGAAAATGTGACAGGTCACGAAAATGCGACATGTCGCGATATCGTGACACTTTTACCTTGTTGCTTTCTCTCTCCGCCACCAGTCATGAAAATATGACATGTCATGAAATCGTGACATCTTCTCTTCTTTGGCTCTTGTCTTCCTGATATGTCATGAAATCGTGACACTCTCCTTTGTTTGGACTTCTTTCCTCAACATGTCGTGAAATCGTGACATTTTCCTTCACCTGCCTTCTTCACTACTCCAAGTCACGAAAACTTCACCATGTCACGAAATCGCGACATCTTCTTCCTTCTGTGTCCTTTTCTTCTGTATACCCGCGAAACTGCAACATGTCACGAAATCGTGACGTTTTCTCTTCCTTGGCCTTCATCCTCTTGCAAGTAGCGAAAATGGAACATGTCACGAAATCGTGACATTCCATACCATTTTGTTCTTTCCGCACTTTCACATCGCGAAAACAAGACATGTCATGAAATCGTGACATTTCTTGTGTTCTCCTTCATAGCCGCCTCTGCCTTGTGAAAACGTGACATGTCACGAAATCGTGACATTTTTCTGCACTTTGCCCTTCCTGCCCAATATGTCATGAAATCGTGACATTTCCTTGCTTTCTCTAGTGTTGCCGCTTTCTGTCGCGATATCGCGACGTCTTCCTCTTGCTTGGCCTCATCTTCAAAAATGTCATGAAATCGCGACGTCTTTCATGCCTTATGCTTTTCTTTCAACCTTGCCGCGATAACGCGACATGTCGCGATATCGCGACATTTTCTACATTTTGCTCCTTGTTCACTTTTTTGTCGCGATATCGCGACATTTTCTCACATTGCTCTTCTTTACTGATTTTTGTCGCGATATCGCGACATTTTCTCATCATGTTGCTTTGTTGCCTTTGCAAGTCGCGAAAATGCGACATGTCGCGATATCGCGACAACTTCATTTTAGTGCTTCCGTTGACTGCGTTGACCGTGAAACTCCAACATGTCGCGATATCGCGACAGTTTTATCCCCTTGCTGCCGTTGACTGTCTTGACCGCGAAAACGCGACATGTCGCGATATCGCGACAGTTTCCTATGCTTAGCTCCAACACAAAAACTTGCAGAGATTTTTACATTTGCCCTTTCAAAATGCTTGAAGGAACAACAGAGGAGTTAATATCTCTACAACTTATGCATTCTTTACATTAACAGTAACAACAAAAACAATGTGGCAAAAATGCCAACAAGTTCCTACTCAAAACCTTTGCCATAATAATGAACAAGTAAGAAGATAGACGATCTCCTTGTCTAAATCCTCTCTTAGCTTTAAAATATTATGTTAATAACCCATTGACTAAGAAAATGTAGAGACACAAACTTTAATCCATCTAACCCATTTCTTACCAAACCTAAAATTTTCTAAAATGGCAAAAAAAAGTTCCATTTAACCCTATCATAGGCTTAAGTCATATCAAGTTTTAAGATCATTGCTTTATCTTTTCTTGAATTTTTTGAATGTATAATTTCATGAGCTACTATGATCCCGTCCAAAATGTGTCTCCCTCTCACAAATCCTCCTTGATCTTCTAAAATAAATTTGTCTAACAATATCCTTAATCGATTCACTATCACCTTGGAGATAATCTTATATATCATATTACATAGGCTTAAGGATTTAAAAGAATCAAACAATTCAACATCCTTCTTTTTGGAATTAGGGTAACATATGTTGCATTTATTTTATAAGGTATGTATTATTTTACCCTAGATTATTCTAATACCACCAATAAAATATCCATCACTATATCCCAATTATGTTGGTAAAAAGTTGCAAATATCCCATCTAGACCTAGGGATTTATCCTTATTAAAAGATAAAAGAGATAAATGAACTTCTTCTAGAGTAATAGGCTCCATCAGTTTCCTATTGTCTTCATTCATTATAACTGAAGGAACATCTTGAAGATGTTTATCATTATGAACTTCAATATCCTCTGATCCTAGAATATTCTAATAAAAATGCTTTATCTGTTTTCTAATTTCACTTTGATCTTCAATCCAAACTGCTTCTATTGATTTAATTCTACTAATTTTGGATGTCGATCTTTGTACATAGCCATCCTATGAAAAAACTTTGTATTTTTATCTTATTTTAACCAAGTCTTCCTTGATTTTAATCTCTAATTTTTCTTCCTTACTCAAAATATTATGATATTCACTAAGCAACTCCCTTTCCTCTGAGCTTGGATTATTATGATCACATTTTTAGAATTTACAAGTTTATCTTTTAGTTCTTCTTTCTTTTCAAAAATATTTCCAAAAGTGTTCTTGTTTCATTCTTTTAATCTAGATGTCATAAATTTAATTTGATTTGGAAGAGCATACAACCCACCATTACCTAAAGAATTTCACATTTGAGCTATCATATCAATAAATTGAGGATGGTCTTCCCACATCTACTCATATTTAAAATATGATCTTTTTTGAATTCACTAACCATCATTTTAACTCTTATTGGCCAATGATCTGAACCAATCCTTGTTAAGGTATTAATTTTAGCACAAGTTCCTTCATCTAGTCAATGATCTGAGAGTATGCATCTATCTATTTTTTTTGCTATTAGGTTTTGGCCTCTCCTATTGTTGGTCCAAGTATAGTTGTCTTCTTCAAACTCAACCTCCCATAGATTATCGTTTTGAATAAAATCTAAGAAATATTTCATAGTTTGGATTAATTTCCTAATTTCCTCAAACTTTTCATCCAACTTGGTTATGGCATTAAAATATCCTATGATCATGAATTGGGTTTCTTGGTATTTTCTTCTCATAAATGCTTCCATCCCACTCCAGACTTTTAATATATATGACTGAGTTGTAGATCCATAGGCATTGATAAGGATGAAACGAATATCTACAAAGTAGCAAGTGACTAAAGAGGCTAACCAATGCCTAGTTTTATGAATGGTTACACATGAGGTTCTAGAAGGATTTCAACAAGTTAAAATTCTCCCTGCCACTCCTTTAGAATCCATAGCATTCCATTCACATCTTGCCCATATTGCTTTCATATTTTTAGAAACTTTTTCTTTTGTCATTTTAGTTTCATGAATACAAATAATATCAAGATTATTACTTAAACATAGGTCCCTAATACACCTCTATTTTGAGGGGGCATTAGCACTCCTTATATTCTATGAGATGATAACCATGTCTCGTTAGGGACTTTTGGCCTAGCCTGTGTATTACCAATATAATTTTATTGTTTGGTAAAGAGAAGTTCAACCAACTTAGTTTTTGTTCTTTTCTCTGTTTGCTCTTGCTTCCCTGGATCTTGCTTGATAATTTGATAATTTTCCTATTTTTGCCTTGCCTATATCAAGAGTAGGTTTTATTATTTTATTCCTCAATATTCTTTCACAATTTTATTTTTCATCATATTTATTCTCTCCTGGGTCTATTATAGAAGCTTTGGACTTGTCCTACTCATTTTATGGTATTTCCTTATTAATGGCAGAGGTATTAACTTCTAAAACTGTATTTTATTTACCAATTTTTTCTATTGAATGGTGCATGGTACTTCAAGAGAGTTCAAAATCTAATGATACACATTCCTTAGGTTCATCAAGAATGTTCTTCCTTAAATCAGGATCATACTAAATAGACAGTTCCTTGTTAATATGTTGAAATTGTTGTACTATGTCCTCTAAGTGTTGATTTACTTTTTATTAATAGGCTAGAGCATAAAAAGAGTTGGTATTTCTTCCAATATCCTACCTTAATGGTCTCCACTATTTATTTTCTTTCATTTTTCTAGATATATTTTTTGGAAGTTGAAAACCATCTTCATCCATAACCATTTGTAAGTTTCTCTTGTAGTTTTCTACATATGATTTTGTTGGGCTCTTTTTAGGGCATGATCTCTCAATATGCCCCACCTCATGACATATTCTACATATATAATATATATTTTCATAATCTATGGGTTGGATCCATATCTTATCCTCATACTTAAAAATGATTCATTCTGGTAAATCTTTACTTATATCAATCATGACCAATATCCGAGCATAAATAGCCAAGACTCCATCTTTTGTTGTATTTAAAATCTCAAGGAATTCTCCTAGAGTGTTTCCTATTGCCTTGAAGGTATCTATTTCCTAAAATTTAATGGGTAACCCAAACATCCTAACCCATACTAGTACTAGGGATAGATTTACATTTTCAGGTGAAAAACCTTCATACCAATGGGTAAGGAAGAGTCCAACTCTTCCCATAAACCAAGGACCTCCTTTTAAGATTTTTCTCTTTCTTCCCTATAAAAAAAATGGCTAGGAAGAAACCTTTTGGAATAAATGATAGAATCACTCCTAGAGACTTCCAACTCCTATCAATCCATTTTCTCAAGGCTAAAGCCCCTAGCCAATACCCATTAAATTTACCAAAAACTATCTTATCTTGGAGCAATGAGGATCTCTCTAAGGTGTGCTTACTAACCTCTACCACTAGAGATAATTCTAAGTATTTAACTATAAACCAATCCATGGAAAGAAAACTCAAACTCAAAATCTATTTAAATTTATTTTAATGTCCTATAGCAAATATAATATTTGATAAAAACTTTATAATATTTTGCATGCACAATTTCTAAGATAAAGAAATGGAAAAAAAATTAGCTGAAAAATTCTTTGTCCAAATATAATTTCTTGCCTCACTAAATTCCTAGCCCTTCATTGCTCTTCCCATAATCCAAACCCTAGTTGACAAATATTTGCAATTTCATTTTTTGCGACTTGAAAAATTGCCACTGCCCTTGTTCTGGATGGTTGACTTTATAGGGTCATATATCCCTCAATATTGCTTGGATTCTTTTATATGACCACTCATTTTAAATCTATTCAAATTCCACACAAGTTGGTCCAAGAATCAGCTGAATCGGATAACCCTTCATGAAGATATGACTCCTAAAAGATGAGATATTTTTCAAAAAAACCCTAATCCTTTATGAAGCTCTCTTCAACACCCAAATATTGTGATAAGACCTTTACGACTAATTATCCTAAATTTATGCCTATCTGCTATAATTTATGATCTTGTGTCAAAAACATATTTCAAACTGCTACAATTGTTGGTATTCTGTCAAACTTATCTTTTACCTGCTATAGTTGTTGGTATTATGTCAAAATCTCAACACCAACTCCTATAGGACCCAAATCAGATCTCCATTTTCTCTCTTTGGTTGTCACAATCCTTTAATCAGGCATGGTCTCCTCCATTTAGTTGTCTTTTCATTATTTATATACTTCTTGTCAGCAAATTGGTAAATTTCTAAAATAAAAAATCTCTAATGCCCTATTTATTTTAAAGTAAAACAACCCTAAAAAATAAATTTAACATTCAAAAATCTTATCTCCACCTAAGTGCACCTGTGAATATAGAATTTTATCTTGAAAATGTATATATATATACTATTTTTTATTTGATCCTAACATGTAGTGCTCAGTTTTTATTTTATTTTTTGGTGATGTAGGATTGTTCTTATGCCCTAGATGCTCTTGCATTAGACACCCAAGGTAAGAGGAAATGTTTCATGAGCTTTAGCTCATGAACATTTTACAAAATATTCAATCGTGATCCCATACTAGGGAGGTTACATGTGTTCTCTTTCTCTTATATGACTAATGAATTTCATTTCTACATATTTTAAGTCCTATTTGACTTCAACCTTCAACTTTTTCAAGTCCATTGTAGCTTCATCTTCCTCTTCAAATTTTTTGGCTTGAAATTTAGCAATTTATTTTACCATTTGCATAAATTGTATAGCATTCTCAATTATGGCAAATCATAAGTAGAAGAGTTTCTCCTTAATATCACCATCTAAGTAATCAACAACATGCTAAACACAAGATTTATCATTACCAACATACTCTTGGAGGGAGATTGAAGAAAGAACTAAATTATTAGCACTAATATTGAGGGTCTTTGACTGCCTCATAACCAGTTTAACCTTTATAGTTTCCTTATACTTTAACAATTTTATTGTTCCAAATACTCTTTCCTTCAACTAATTCCCATCTTTGTCAAATCAAAACATTTGTGCCTTCATATCAAGAAGATCGCCCTTGTCCTCCTCTCCAACTATGACTACAACTTCCTTGAGTTTAACAATGGGTGTGATTTGAGTTTCTATGTCTTATTGCTTTGCTCCAGCTCTCCTTGCTTCTTCAATAGTTATATTTATTTTCTCTTCTAAATTCATATTCATACCTTCAATTTTGTCATCAACACTTTATTTTCCTTCTTGAAAGAACAAATATCCCTTAACTACTTCAATTGTAGTTCCTTTATTAACAATTGTTGTATTCCCTTCTTCAATTTTTTCATATCAACATCTTCATTGATGATTTCTTTTCCCTCTTGAGAAACAGACTCCTTTAAATTTTTCATCATTTATTAGTATATATAAACTTTTAATATTCCTTGTATTACATGAAGATGTTCTCCTTCTTTGTGTTACCTCTATTTCATCCAATCCTGGTTGTAATATCTCTCAACATCTCAACTATATCAACATCGCTAGGTGTTTGTAGACTTTTAACTATAATTGCTTGTGGCCTTCCAACCATAAACCCTATATTGCCATATCTTCTCCAACCTACTCTGATACCACTCTAATACAATCCAAGTTGGTTGATCTAGTTAAGAATGACCAACCAAACAGCTAAAAGAAAAATTTTGGACACAATAATAATAAAATATTTTTTTATTTTTGTAACAGCAATAAATCACGTGTAGGTTTTATTTTCAAAGAAATCTCTTATTCCAATTCCAAAATTTAATTCTTTAACATCAATAGATATTATTCACATCCATATTATTACAATAAAAAAATCTTCATAAAACACTCTTGAACGGGCTAGAAATAACCTGCTATAGCTCTTGCTCTTGTGTTAGAAACTTCTTTCAACTAGCTATAGCCATTAATATTATGCAGGAATTATTTTTTACTGCTCTAGTTCTTGGTATTATGTTGAAATCTCAACATCAACCCCTTCAAGACCCAAACTATATCTTCCCTTTATCTCTTTGGTTGTCGCAATCCTTTAATCAGGCCTAGTCTCTTCCATTTAGTTGTTTTTCCTTATTTATATACTTTTATCAAAAAATTGGTAAATTTCTTTTATAAAAAAACCCCTCTAATGCCTTCTCTTTTTTTTAATAAAACAGCCCAAAAAATTTAATTTACATGCCAAAATATTATCTCCACTTAAACGCTTGTGAATCTGGAGTTTTATCTATAAAAAATACTATTTTTTCTTTTTTTATTTTGGTCCTAACATGTAGTGCTCAGTTTTTTTCTCTTTATTTGTGATGTGAGATTGATCTTACGTCTTGGATGCTCCTGCATAAATATCTCTTCAATTTTCCATTGGAGAAATATTCGTTAAACTCCCAATAATTACAAATATCAAATGATTGTAAAAGTATAAAAACTTAAATAATGTAATATTCTCCAACACCATCTTGTATTACATTATTTAGTATAAATATCATGTTATGGCTCTACTAGATTTATGTAACCTCCACTAGGTATGCCTCTATGAACTATTAGGGTCTGCCTTTGGTTCAATACCTATGGGTCTCTGACTTAGGATCATCAATACTTCAAAGTCGTCTCTAGGTCTCTACCTCTAGGTCACCTCTGGATCATCATTACCTCTAATTCGTCTCTTTGGGTCATCATTCGGGGATCATTAGCTTTAGATCAACCACTATAATAGCTATAATATCATCACCTCTAGGAAATCACCATTGAACTATAACTTTAGAATCATCCACATTAGCATTGTTCTACAGGTCCTTGTCATTATAGATCATATTCCAAGTTTTGCTTTGATCATAATATTTTAAAATCATTTATTGCATACTTCTCCATGGGAAATTCATATTATTATTCACACTCCACAAAATTTGACTTTTCACTACACCTGGTTTTCTTTTGTAGAAACCACACAACATTTCTTTCATATTATCCCATTCATACATATTTATCCATCCATAATTAATTTTTGTTTTGTTATTTTTCTTTTCTTTATGTTGACAAGATTTTTTAGAATAATTGTTTCCACCATAAATTTCATACCAATGGAAGTTCCAACATTTCTCTATTTTATGTCCATGTCTTCCATAATGGTTGTAATTATTCCTTTTCTGATTTTTTTAAGTAAATTTTGTCTTACTAATATTTGACACATTTGATTTTTTTATTTTTTTGTTATACATGCATTATCACTTGTCACAAATTTCCCTATCACAAAATTACTTTTACCATTCATTGTTACCTGTTTATCCTTCATTGTTACCTATTACAAAATTGGTATTAGTGATTCCTATCATAATTTCACTAGCCTATCATATATATCCAAGGCCTTCATATTTTGGCCTTATTTGGTATTATGGGCTCTTTCATGCCTTGCTTATATTTTTCTAAACTTGTAGCTTTGTATCCCATTTTATTTAACAATTTTGAACCAATCCCTTTAGTATGTCTTTCAAAACAACCAAATTCATCATCACACTGATCAATTTCAATATAACTTAGACTTATTATCCCTGTCATCATATGATCCCTTATAACTTTCACTATCAATTCTGGCCATATTACTTTTACAAATATTTTTTGTACAATCATGAACTATATTCAAATATTCTATGCTACATGTTATATATTTTTTCTTAGTGTCACAACATGCATTTACTATCATGGGTTTCAAGTCACTATTTGTCATCTTGAGCTTCTTATTCAATTCCTCTTTAAATTCAACTTGCTTTTGATATTGTACTTCTAGGATCTCTAGTGTCATACACATTTTTCTTATATTATCTATAGATATTTTCACACCTTTATTCGAGGATCCTTCATTAGCAAATTTATTGCAAGAAGGGTTTTATTTTTAAGAATTCTTCCTTATTTGATGACATACCATTTTGATTTTCTCTTGCAATAAGAGTCTTGTGTGTAACTTCACATCTTTCTTCTGATTTTTGTGTCTCTTGAACAATGTGTCCTTTTTATTTTTCCATTGATATTGATATTGTCCTTGTGCTTGTTGATATTTCCTTTGATTAAATCTATAAAATTTGGTGATATGTCCTTTTTCACATATATAAAAATACATCTTTCTTTACTCAAGTTGATTTTGTGATGAAGATGAAGTGGAAGGACTTTTTGTGCTACTTTGTGATTTCTTTGCTGATATAAGGGCATTGTTAGATAACTCATCTCTTAATTGATTTTCTACTTTATATTGTTGGATAATATTAACTAATTCCTTAAATGACACCTTTATGTTGCTTCCTGAAGACAAAATTTGAGCACTTCCTCAAGATAAACTATAAAGATTCTTGAAGAGTAAGTTTGAATGTTTTCTACCTAGGTGTTGTAGGTGAGTTGAAGAGGAGAGGGCAATCCTCCAAGTGAGGTCCCAGGTTCAAATCTCCATCCTACCAAAATTCTGAATTGGGTACCCAAAATCCAATTGATA
The DNA here is from genome assembly GCA_028583015.1 of Wollemia nobilis. Lineage (NCBI taxonomy): Eukaryota > Viridiplantae > Streptophyta > Pinopsida > Araucariales > Araucariaceae > Wollemia > Wollemia nobilis. Next base: position 3,549,879 of record JAQPPZ010017084.1, on the reverse strand, counting down.
ATGTTGGTACGTGCAGGGCTCGGGTGCGACCCTCGGGTGACTTTGATGGTGTAGAACCCCCTGTTCATGGTCTCTTAGACCAAGGCGGCCCCGCAAGGGGTTTTTTGCTTAAAAAAAAAATTGAATGTTTTCTAAAGGTATGATTTGAGTGCCTCATAAAATTCAAAGCATCATAGCTAGAGAAAGAAGGCTTTGAAAGCATAGACAAATCTTCTTTACATATTCTTCCATAATCAAAGTTGTTATGTAGCATAAAATCCATAGTCTTTAGTTGGTGAAGCATTATTCATCCCTAAGTCGTAAGGTAGAAGGTGAGGTAAATAGCATTACCTTTTTTCAATCAATTAAAGTTCTAAGTTAAGGATCGTGTGAAGTATTGAAACTTAGAAGCTTTAATTTAGTAATTTAGTGGGAGATAAAATGATTACAACCTTTTTTAGCAAAAGAAAATGTAGGTGGGAGTTATAAGGATGTCTCCCACATATATTGAAATAAATATTTCAATTCTTGAAAATTTTAGAGTGATAAGGTTTTATACTTCAAATAGGATTTAGAAAAATTTTAAAATTAAAGTTTTTGAAATTTGAATTTAGAGGATTTGAAATTTGAAAAAACTTAGAAAGTTAAAGTTTTTAAAATTTTGAAGATATTTAGAATTTGTAAATTTTAATAAAGTAGGGAGATAAAGGGTTTGCTACTTCAAAAGGATTTTTAAATTTGCAATTTTATTTTTTTGAAATTTCAATTTTTAAGTAAAAAGGATTTCAATTTCAAAGGAATTGATATTGAAAAATGGATAAATGACAAAGGAAAATAGGAGCATTATATCATAAGAGAAATTATCAAAGTACAAGACCATACTTTATGAATAATATTTCAAAATCATAAAAGAATTAAATCTTATCATAGATGTGAAAAAATATCATATTAATCTCAAAAAAAATACAAAGAGAAAAAGATGCTTGGTATATAGATTCAAGTGCTAGTCATCATATGACTGGAAATTTACATTGGTTTGAATCCTTGGAAATCAAAAATAATATTTCACTAAAAATTGTAGATGATAAGATTTATCATGTTCAAGGAACTGGAAAAGTAATACCTAGCTTGCCATTCTCATATTTTCTGTGAGAAGGTGTTTTATATGTTTTGGGATTATCAACTAATCTTATATCAGTTGCTCAATTAGTTGAAAAAGGAAGAACGGTGAAATTCAAATATACAAATGAACATAGAAAATGTATTATCAAGAATCAAAACAAAACTGAAGCTACAAGTTCCATAAAAAATGGAATATTTTCTTTAGACACAATGGGATTCTCTCAAGAAATCATTGAGCATATTTTACCTCAAGATTAGATTAATAATAAACTGCTTGTTTTTTCAAAAATATGGGAAACAAGAAGATGGATCAAGAATAGTCCAATATTACCTTGCAAAGATTACAAATAGAGGCAATGGATGAATGCAATATTGAAGATAAACAATGAATACTAAAATCTTTAATAACCAAATAATGTAATGTTGGGTGGTGTTGGAGAATATGACATTATTTGCCACATGTAAATGTATCCTCATGGTACCTTTATAGTACAAATGTAAATATGTAATAGATTAGGATATGAGTATATAGTTTAGGAGAGTGATTTATATTTCCTCTTTATGTAAGTGTCTATGTGCAGGATATGCACAAGTGTCATGTAAGTGTGTAATGTGCAGGATATGCACAAGTGTCATGTAAGTAAGAGTGCAAGTTGTAATGAGAGAAAGTACACAAGTGTCATGTATGTAAGTGTACAAATATGTAATGTGAGGATGTGCATGTGTCATGTATTAGGAGTGAATGTAGGATAGTAAGTATTACATAGAAGTGTGCAAGTATCATAGAGTTAAGTTTACATGTACGAAGAGAGTGAAGATTCTTATATACAAGTGGCAAGATGAGAAGCCAAAGAATATGAGATTCTTATCTTTGTTAATCAAGCGAACAATAATCTTATTCAATCAAATAAATATATACAATGATATAGGCTCTAATTAGCCTATAACTAGAAAAGCCTAAGATAGTCGAACAAAATTGATTCGACTATCTAAACTAAAAATATGCTAAGCTAACAATAGATTATTGTTAGCTATGAAGAACAACTAGGATAGCACTAATAAAATAATGAAATAAATATTACCTAGCCTAACATCCCCCCTTATTACATTATTTGATGTACATAGAGAGTTGCAAAACAACTCAAATTTGACACGTGCAAGTGCCTTAGTGAAAATATCTACAACCTGTTCATCGGTGGGAATGTACTAGAGCTGAATCTTGTGCTTTGGAACTTCATCTCAAATAAAGTGACATTGAGTGTCAATATGCTTTGTTCATTCATGGAACACTGGATTCTTGACAAGTTTCAAAACACCTTGGTTATCGCAATTCAAGTGGATTGGAAGATTCTTTGGAAGGCCCATACTTGAAAGAATGCGACGTAACCATATCACCTCACACACTGCTCCTCGTGTTGCATGATACTCTACCTCTGTAGATGAAAGTGCAACAACTTGTTGCTTCTTGTTGTGCCAAGAGATAGGACCAGATCCAAGATGAAATACGTATCCTGACGTTGATTTTCTATCATCTATAGATCCAACATAATCTGAGTCTGTGTATCCTTGCAAGAAGAACTTATCATTCTTCTTGTAATCCAGGCCATATTCTGGTGTGCCACGGACATAGTGAAGAACTCACTTTACTACTTTCCAATGACTGACCTTAGGTTCCTACATGAACCTCGAAAGATAGCTTACAGAAAAGTTGATATCCGACCTGGTATTCATCAGATATATGAGACTCCCAATCAACTATCGATAGAGAGTTCCATCTACCTGAGGAGAGTTGTCGTATCGAGATAGTTGTAGCCCTATTTCCATGGGAGTTGCTTTTGGCTTACAATCTATCATTCGATATTTTTCAATTAATGCCTTGGCATACTTCATTTGTGTAACCCTGATGTGGTTCTTTTTTTGCACAATTTCTAAGCCAAGACAATAATGGAGAAGTCCTAGATCTATCATCTCAAATGACTTTTTCAAGTCACCCTTCACTACTGCAATCATCTCTTCTAAACTGCCAGTGATGATCAGATCATCTACATAGAGCACAAGGATCACAATTTTAGAACCAACCTTCTTGAAGTAGAGATTGGCATCTGATGGACTTCTCTTGAATCCATGTTGTAGAAGGTGATTATCTATCTTTATGTACCAAGCTCTCGGAGCTTGTTTCAACCCATACAAGGACTTGATCAGTTTGCAAACTTTTTGTTCTTGTCCTTGTACAACAAATCCTTCAGGTTGATTCATGTACACTTCTTTTAAATCACCATTTAAGAAGGCACTCTTCACATCCATCTGATGAAGCTTCCATCCGAACTGTGCTACCATTGCATAGAGTACATGAATGGTAGTCATTTTTGTAGTTGGTGTGAATATCTCTTCATAGTCTATGCCTTCTTTTTTAGCATAGCCCTTTGCAACAAGGTAGGATTTATGCTTATCAATAGTTCCATATACCTTATACTTGACTTTGTATACCCATTTGTAGCCAATGGGTTTCTTACCAATAGGTAGATCAACTAACTCCCATGTTTTATTCTTCATAAGAGATATATTTTTAGCATCCATAGTTGCCTTCCATTGAGGTACACTAAGAGCTTCTTGCACTGAAGTGGGTTCATGCTCCACAACTGTAGTCATGAAACTGTAATCTTCTGATTCACTCATATCTTCTTCTCCTTCATCATCTGCATCTTCTACATCTTCGACCTCTTCTCTTTCCTGATGAGACATACTTCGAGTACGTGGCCGATCTGAAGTGAGATCAGGTGGTGCATCCAATTTTGCATCTCTCATAGTGCTAGTATACCATTTTGGAGTTTTCTTCTATTTTGGGGGAGTCTTTGCCTTAGGCTCCTCAAAATCTAGGTATATAGTAGGAGATGTGTCTTTGCTTGTTTCTGGTGTATCCAACTTGGGAGCTTCATCGAATACCACATCTCGACTTATATGAATCTTCTTGGTTTTAGGGTCAATCAATCGATACCCCTTGGATTCTTCATCATAACCAAGAAAGATACATTGTAGGGTTTTCTCATCTAACTTGTGCCTTTTCACCTTTGGAATGTGCATGAAGGCTTTGCATCCAAATATTTTGAGATGAGAAATGGAGGGCTTTCTTCCACTCCATGCTTCTTGTGGTGTGACTCCTTGAAGAGCTTTTGTGGGTGCTCTATTCAGGAGATACACAGTAGTAGTGACAACTTCTACCCAATATTGTTGCCCAAGATGTGCACCTATGAGCATACATCGAACCATCTCCATGATGGAATGATTCCTCCTTTCAACAACTCCATTTTGCTGAGGGGTATAGGTAGTAGTAAGTTGTCTTTTTATCCCATGTTTAGTGAGATATTTTGAAAACTCATTGGAGGTAAATTCCCCCCTCGATCTGAGCAGAGGGCCTTGATTGAACATCCTGATTCTTTCTCAACAAGCTTCTTAAACTTTTGAAAATACGAGAATGCATCTGACTTCAGTTGTAGAAAGAAAACCCACATCTTTCATGAGTAGTCATCAACAAACAACTGAAAGTACTTCTTTCCACCACAACTATTTGGCATTGGTCCGCATAGATCGGTGTGTATCAACTCCAATGATATTTTGGCTCTTGAAGAGCTCAATTCAAAGGGTACTCGATGTTGCTTTCCTACTAAGCAATCCAAGCAAATAGGCAAAGTATGGGAAAGTTTTGGCAGACCTAACACCATCTCATGCTTACTCAATTTGAGTAGATAGCCTGAACTTAGATGCCCATATCTTTTGTGCCATAAGGAAGTAGCTTCTTTTGAGTTTGCAGCCATGGCAACATGAGGAGTATAGATAGCATCTAATACAAACAAACCATGTTTGTAGGAAGCCGTTGCGATATGTTTACCCTTCTTGGTAATGTAGCAATGCTTTTGTCCATTTACAACTTTGAAGTCAACCACCATATGTTTATCCAGAATTTGAGGCATGGACAACAAGTTGTTGGCCAATCCTAGGACATATAGGACCTTCTCAATTTGGCATTTTCCATCGGGAAGAGTTACTGAAACATTGCCTTCTCCTTGGACTTTGTAGGTCTTATCATCGACAATTGTTACCGGTTTGCCTTCTTTTGCCTCAAATGAGTCAAACCACCTTTTGTCACCAATCATGTGTTTGTTGGCTCCAAAATCAATGTACCAAACATTATCTTTCTATTTGGGATTTATTTGAGTCATGAGCACCTTGTGTGCCCTCTCAAAATCTGAATCTAAATCTTCTATAGCAACATTTCCCTTCTATTGTCTATTTCTTCTTCATGGTTTGTTTTTGCCCTTTTTCTGTTGTGGTTGCTTGTTCTTGAACCAACACTGGTTGGTGTCATGATTGTCCATCTCACAAATATTGTAGTACCTCTTCTATTTTTGAGGTATCTTTTGTGAGGAATTGGTGTTGGAACCCTTCGAGGAAGACCCCTTCTAAAAGTAGCCTTTTTGCTTATTTCTATATTTCTTAGAAAATAATGCATTGTTGGACACTTCATCTCTATGGTTGTTATCTGCTTCGTGTTGTTGAAGCAAATTAACTAACTCTTCAAAAGTGACTTGCCTATTAGACACTTGAAGTGAAGTGACCATCATTCTAAAGGAATCTGGTAAAGCTCTCAAAATAATTGAGGTTAAGAGCTTATCTTCTACTTTCTCACCCATTGCATTCATCTTAGCTCTTAGTTCTACAACTCTGCAAAGAAACACTTCTACACTTTCTCCATTTTTCATGCTAAGAGTGTGAAGTTGGGATTGAAGGTTAAGGATCATGGCTTGATTCTTTCCTTCATATATTGTGCACAATGTATCCCATGCATATTTTGCATGCTCTTTGTCACAAATGTGCGGTTGAACTTCATCAGTAGTGGTAAGAATTATGATCATTAGTGCTCTCGCATCAACATCATCATATGCTTCTTGTTTATCATCTACTATAGTTGGACATTTGACTTTTCCAGTCACAACATCCCACATCTTTTCAACCTGTAGTATTACTCTCATATTTGTTTTCCATGGAGCAAAATTTGGACCTTTGAGAAGTTGTGAATCTGTCAAGTATGCTTTAGCAATGGCCATTGTGAAGGTTCCTTATATCACCAAATTGGTCCCCCTTTCTTTATACCATGAAAGTAGTACTAAAAGGGATTCACTACTATCTTTGACACCTACTTAAAAAACCTTCCACATACGTAGGGTGCCAAGTCCCTTAAATACTTGGAAGATGATTTAGTTGGAGGATTTATGCCAAGTAATAGTAGTGAATGGGGTAATAATGGAGTGAATATCAAATAAAATTGGCTTTCCTTATTTCTCCTCGATGATTTATAGAGAACAATAGCTCAGACATCATTGTTGCAGCTATATTAGGCATTAGATATAGTAGCCCAAAGCATGACAACATCACCTGTAAGTGTGGGCCAGAGGTACCGTAAATATTGAACGTTGCTTTGTGCAATAAATTGCACAAAAATAGGTATAAATTTGGGGTCTTATTGCTACTTCAATACAAATATGTTAATGCATAAAACAAAGAATTAAATGCATCATACATCCATTTTTATCATGCCCACAAATTTATGTTTTTGGAAGGTGTCGGATTCAACCAAAAATGCACCTTTTACAATGCCAATTAGGTGTCGGATTCAACCAAAAATGCACCTTTTTACAAAAATTTTGCAATAGTTTTGATTTGCAAAATGATATTCACTTCTTTTGCCCTTGTTTTGAATTTTATTTGCAAAAAACAACAAAATTTTGTGGTGTCCCCCTTTGTGTTTTTGTTTTGCAAAATAACAAGGTTTTGTGCAAATTTTGTTTTGTAGCCCCTTTGTGAAGTTTGCAAAAAAATCAATGTCTATGTTGTTTGATTTTTGTTTTGCAAAAAAATTTGTGCCTCCTTTTGTTTTGTCTCAATGTTTGCAAAAAATCAATTTGATTTTTGTTTGATTTTTTGTTTTGCAAAAAATCAATGAAGTTTGACCTTTGTTTTGTAAAATGATATTGCCCTTTTTATGATTTTGTGGCTTTCCTTTTTGTTGGTAACCCCTTTTTAAGAAAAATTACATGTAATTTTAATTTACTAAATAATTAAATTAAATTATTAATTGTGCACTCTATTTAATTAACTAATTAATTAAAAATAATAATTAATTAACTAAAATAGAGTAAAACAAAAAATTATAAAATTATTAATTTATATAAAAAAATGCAAAATTATTTCTTAAAAAAAATTGGGGGTATTTAATTTACCACGAGGCTTAAACTCCTCCAAGTGGACATCGTGTCCATTGCAGCGTAGCAGATGCATGATTTTTGAGGGATAACTAATAATGGTCAGCACAGTCTCCAACAGGTCAATAGGCAATCACGTTTGTCAAGGTGGTATAGGCACAATCTACAAGGATGAACTACCCCTAACTAGCAATGACCTGTGCAAGGGCAACCTGACCACCTACGGGTGGTCAATATTCATTATGCATGATTATGCATATAAAGGGCTTGAGAGACCTCCCACAATCGATGTGGGATTAAACTCCCATAGAAACAAATAAACAAAAAACAAACACATGCCCAGTCAAATCCTTGGTTACCACATGGTGATGGCAGACTAGAGGGAATTATGCACGCATGATTGGAGGAAATTATACCTTAGAAATAATATTAATAATTTTTTTCTTTGTTTTTGCATTCTTCATCTCTATAATTTATTCTACGTCTACAATTTGGCGATAATAGGTGATTTCAGCCTGTTGTAGGGCATATCAGGTTTGAATAATCTATAAACAAGGGGTTGTAGTTTGAATCGGTATACCAAAAGAATCAACCTGTGAGGATTGGATCAAATTTGCCCCTCTATTTTACCTTCACTACAAATATGATGGATATCCACCTATGTTCATCTGCTCTATGCATAGTAGTCAGTTGGGACCGATATGAAGCCAAGTGGCTTCTACAACCTTGGATCTATAGCTCCCAAGGTTGTACGACCTTGGATCTATGTGGGTTACATCCTTGAGAGCAGTGCCCTACGTCAGAACACATGGGCTAGTGATCCACATGGGCTGCATGCTCATGAGTAGTGCCTTGCATCAATCCACATGGGCTGGTGATATGTACAGGCTACTGAGTGGTATATCTATAGCTTATGCCTAAAGCCACACACTAAATTTTATTTTTTTCAAATGGTCCTCCTTTGGACTTGTGCATCTCATATTCTATGCATGAGGCTTCATGGGATGCGGATGGCCCAAAAAAATTGTACATGTTTTTTTAATCTTCATGGGCTGCGACTTGTAAAAAAAAAATTATTCTTCTTTTCCTAGAATAGAATTAGCAAAATATGGGCTACTAACAGGGCTAATTGGGACTCTATTTTTCTTATTTTCTATCATAGATAATTATCATAGTATTGCAATGAGATGATAAATTTGTCCATCAACTACAAAAAATTTAGCTCCTCTAGCCAGTTGCATGCTCACCAAGATGAGCCCACAGTCATATGGCAGGGACACAGAATGACACAAGTTCCATCAATTAGTGAAGCTTTGATACCAATGTTAATCAAGTGAACAATAATCTTATTCAATCAAATAAATATATACAATGAGATAGGCTCTAATTAGCCTATAACTAGAAAAGCTTTAAGATAGTTGAACATAATTTATTCGACTATCTAAACTAAAAATATGATAAACTAATTATAGATTATTGTTAGCTATGAAGAACAAGCTAGGATAGCACTAATAAAATAATGGAATAATTATTATCTAGCCTAACAATATTATGTAAAAAATAGAAAAGGTTACAACTCTTGGATATGTGAGGAGTGCAATAGTCAAGTATTGAAGAGTCACCTTTCTATGTCTATATTATGGAGATAAAGATCCATAAATTGTATTGGGAAAATGGTTTGTAAACAATCACCATAGCAAGCATTTATAATATTGAAGCTTGTATACAAATTTTGAGCAATTCTATTGTAAGTATATTTCATGCTAGTACATGAATGATTTTGGTCATTTACATTCATATTTGTTGTTATTGTGAATGTTATTTTTTTAATTGGTTATATGGGATTGAAATGGGCCCACTTGTATTATCATTGCCACATAGTGGTATTACAATAAAGTTTGGATATTATCCATGTATCACTTGGTAATATTTGAACCTTGGTCTCCTTCTTAAATGTTGAGAAATATAATCGGTTGAGATAATGCCACTTAATCTTATTTTGAATGTTATTATAGATTATATTTGTTAGTATATATTTTTATTGCTCCTATATTTAATTCTACTCTTCATTAATTATATAAGACATAATATATTTTGGCTTAATTATACTCAGACTTGAGATAGTTTGGATTAAAAGCCAACAAATCTATCCCTAGTACCAGTATGGGTTAACACGTATGGGTTACCCATTGAATTCTTGGAAATGGATATCTTCAAGATAATAGGCAACACTCTAGGGGAATTTCTTGAGATTTTAAAAACTAAAAAATATGGATTCTTAGCTATTTATGCTTGAATATTAGTCATGATTGATTTAAGTAAACCTTTACCAATCATTATTAATTATGGGGAAATGTGTGGATCCAAACCATAGATTATGAAAACATATATTTTGGATATAGAAGATGTCATGAGGTGGGGCATATTGAGATATCATTCCCTAAGAAGAGTCTAGATAGATGTTACAAAATTTCAAGAGAAACTTACAAATGGATATGGATGAGGATGGTTTTAAACTTCTAAAAAATATGTCTAGATAGATGAAAGTAGATAAATAGTAGAGATTAATAAGGAAGGATATTGGAAGAAATACCAATTTTCTAGGGATTTTAGCCTATGAAAAAAAGTAGATTAGGTATTAGAGGACATAGTACATGTAGACACCTAAAACACATCATGTTGAGGAGACTACCTATATGGACACATTTTTAGGCCATATAACCCACCTTGGGCAGCCCTAGGGCTTAACAATGGTTTTCACCACTCAAACAGGAAGGAATTTCCTTTGCAACCATGATTGTATTACCTCAATAGTACCCCTAACCATGGCCATATTACCCCAATATGTCACACCATAATGATCGTATTACCCCAAGGTGGTCACACCAGAAGCAAGTTCCTACCATGGTTCAAATAGTTACACGTGCCAGCTAGACATAACGGCATAACAGAGTTGTGGTAGTTTTCAATAATAGGTGGTTACTCTTCTTTATCCTAACTACTTCTTGGCTTCCCTTGCAAGCTTGTACTCCCATTTGTAAGTCTATAAAAAGGTGCCTAGCCTTCATTGAAAATATCCTACTAGAGTTTTCATGCAATGAAGTGCTATGGAACTGAAGAATCAAAGAGCTCGCATCCTCAAAGCAATGAAGTGCTATCAAAATTCAACCATGAAGCTTCCAAGAATTCCAATGGACCATATAGAAGGTTAAATATTGAATTCATGCTTATTTTACCATACAACATCCTTGCTTCGGTGTTAAATTCCACCCCTAAGTCGTTCCTCACAAGTGCACCAAGAACGTCAACCAATACATGAATAAAACTCAACTTTGCTTTGCATTGGCCATAAAGAAATTACTCATTGTTTAGTGTTCATCTCTCTTAGGGAAGTCCCATAGATACGGCCATCTCACCCCAATATGGCCAGCAAGAAAAATTGTCCCACACAAAGACGGCCTCCTAGGATGAGATCCATTCCCTATTTTCTTTCTTTCATTAGATTTAGCAACATTTAAATTACTTCTTAGAATAGTTTTATTTCATTTTCATGTATGTATTTGTTGTATTTCAGCTTCTTTAATGTTTTCTTTATCATGGATATGGACCTTATCTTGTAAGGCTCTTCATATGCTTTTGATGCTCTTTATATCTTCTTGTGTGCATATTACAGGTCTTTACAAGGGAGCAACAACACAAAGATTCACACTCCATCATACGTCATGATAGTCACAAAAAACCTGTCAATAATCAATTTGTGATATGTAATAAATATTCTACGAGATACACCTGGATTACCTTTCTTTATTGTAAATATTTATATCAAATTGGTAGCAAATCCCTTAATGGGATCCCATTGTAACCCTCTTTGAAGGATAGAATTGATATTAATAAAAGGGACACCATTATTTCATATCTTGTTTTATCATTATGGTTACATAATTTCCTATCTAGTTTGTTCTTTATTTCATTGCATAGGTGTATGAACCTTTTAACATTTTTAGTGGTGATCACAGTTGGACCTTGTCCATATTGTGCATTCACATCACTAATTTTTATTTTCTTGGTGTTTGTGAATTCTAGGTACCACCATCCCCTATAGAGATGATCAGTAGTCATGACCATCCCTCCCAAATATGACCTCAAATTAGAAGGTAGAAACAACATAGAATAGCATTTTCATCAGACTTATGCTATCATAGTAAGCTACTCTATCATCCTTTCCTATTTTTAGTTAATAAAGGTATATTTTTCATGCTTAGGTAAAGGAATTATAGAGTATTTTTAAGCTTTAAAATATCTTGTTTGTGACTATCCCTAGGTCATATGGCCTCTGTCTATGGCCATCCCCATCCCATATGGCCCCTATTTTTAACCATCCCTATGTTAAATGGTATCTTCTATAGACCATACCTTATAGAGAAGGCCTCTATCTGATTATTGTTTTGGTTTGATTACTTGCTACCTATCTAAAGGCTATTCATGTAGGGTTCTACATCTGATAGGTTTATCAAAATTAAAATGTTCATTTCTTTAGAAATATGAATTTGAAACATTATTTTCTATGCATTAGTGAAATAACAGCGAATGCTCTATGATTTTACTTTCTTTTTCCATAAAATAAAATGAACCCCAGACACCACGTATTACTTTAACATCAATGATTTGGACTTCATCATCAACCATTGATCGAGACCAGTGATGGTGGGCTTCATCTCCATCCATTGGCTCACACCATAGCAACCCTAGTGGCCAAAGCAAGTGGCTTTCTAGATTTCACCACCAAAAAATCCCCTACTCTTGGGTGCACTCAGAGTGGGAAGGATATTAATACCCTTTATCATGGGGCTTAATAATATGTGGAATGCAACTATCATTTTTTTCCAATCTTTCCCAAGAGTGAAGTGAAAGCCTGTGAGAATTTTGTCTCAGGTATTAGGCAAGTAATAGAACTAAATTAGCATAGCCTCCTTTAGGAGGTAATTTTGATTCTTTAATTTTCATCTTGAGCCTATATCCAATAGGAAACCATTTTTTTCATTTGGGTTACATTCTTCGATAGGGGAGGTGTGCTCAAACTATCTTTTAGGGGTTTTTTATTTTGTTTACCTTTAGTATCCTAGGATTAGGGGTTTCAACATCAAAATGCATAAAATAGTATAGGGATTCACAAATAAAATTAAAAGAGATATCACATTGTATGATTTGTTTATTTATTTACTATTTACATAATCAATACCATGGTAACTACACACAGCTAAGCTCACTCACGAGCCGACGATATGAAAAATTTACAAGGAGGAACAAAACATCTTTGATTCAATGCCGAGGACTTAGTCATTCCTAAATGGCATCATGGTATCTATCGCAATTCTAATACCACCTATAGGGAATCATACCTTTAGTATGTCCCAATCCAGAAGGTCTCTTTAGATCCTTGAGATGATCAAGAAGACAAACTTCTTGGTCGAAGCTGATATTGTGCTACTACTAGAAATAACCCTCCCATCAAGGGGCCCAGTAGGGGAGTGTCACGGATTTGCATCCCAAATCGATCCTTACACCATTTTTAGTATGAGAAATATTATACACCAGCACCTATCCTAGAAGAAGGGGACACTCTGCTTGATCAACCATGCATCAGCTAAAAATTCACTCACCTAGAAAAATACGGCCCTCATTGTCAAGATAGGAATATAACCTCATCCGCTTACCTTTATCTTAAATAAAAGGAATAGGAAGGCCCAATTAATCCTAATTTTCATCATGGAGATCATTCCATGCAAGCACATTGTGCATCTACACCATCTAAGTATGAATACTTGACCTTCAAACCTGAAAATCAAGTTAACGTAGCTTTCCTCGATCATGGGAAAAGAGTAGCTAGCCCTGTTGAGCCTGCAGACCAAGCCAAGTTTCTTCATATTGATATGTGGTTTCATTGATCTCACATGGTTGATCTGCTACCTAGGAAAAACATAAACCAACTATGGTTAGATAGGTTGCAAAATAATCTAGAATGCGTAGATCATACCAAATTAGAACAACATAGGGTTCATCAACAAAGGTTGCATCAGCAACATTTACACCAAGGAAAATTACAAAAAGAATCTCATGAGGAAGTTCTTACACCTAGTACCTATAGGTAGGAAACCCATCAAAGTTACATTGCACAACACCATGACCTACCTCCTAGGCCTAATCACCCTCCTCGTATGCCCACACAAACTCATAGGTCTCAACAGCATCAAAATCATCAACCTGAGTATGAGGCTTATAAAGATCTAGAACTAGAATATCAGGACCAAGGGTATCCTAAGATACTTTATGAGTACATGGATGATGATTATTTTCAACCATACTATTCTAACAAAAACCTTATACCCCCTCCCTCTACGATCACCTATACAAGAAAATGAGATAATATCATCTCAAGCCTATAAGGTGCTCATAGAGCACATAAAATCATTTGAAAAATAAGAGGTGAGTTATCAAAAGCCTATGTTAAGTTAGTTGTACAATAAACCACTCCATCCTTCAATACCATGTCCTCCATATTCTAAGCATTTTTAAATGCTAAGATTTAATAAATCTAAAGGGGATGAGGATGCACAAGAACACGTGACTAGCTTCATGAACCTTTATTTCCAGCTTCAAGATGATTATGCCTTGTTGCTCATGACTTTCTTGATAACACTCTCTAGCCTAGCCTAAGAGTGGTACAACCATCTACCAAGGCATAGCATCTATAGTTTTGATCAGCTCGCAAATGCCTTCCTCAAAAAAATTTCATTTGATGTTAAGAAGAAACCCAATCTGACTGACTTGCCTAACCTTAGACAATTTGATGACGAGCCAGTCACAGAATATGGCAACAGGTGGAGAAATGTGATGTTCAATTTGTCTTTCACTCTACCTATAATAAAATTAACTTGAATGTTCATAAGAAATTATTTGAAACAAATTTTGCTTCTCCTACAATTGCAACAATATCAAACATTCGAGGAGGATTTGGCACAATTCAAGGTCATAGAAGATATTAAATTCTAGGAAGGTTACATTGAACTCTACAAGAAGGAGTGGAATAAAAACCCTAGAGGCAACAATACACAATAAAGACCACCTATGGTCAATCAAGTTGTCTTAAGTGTTATGAGACCTAAAAAACAAGCAGTACCCCAATAGCCCACTTATTAGGCTCAACCTCCTCCTGTGCACTACAACAACCAATACCAATGAAATTAGGCATAGGATTGACCACCTTGCATTCCTCACAATTATATGCCATTGCCTGAGTCTTTGGCATCCCTCTTTAATTGATTGTGTGAGGCAAAGGCTATCACTTTGCTAGATGTCTATCCCCTTGATCCAAATCACCCAAAATCCAAGGGGCATAGTGTAACCACCAAAGAGGCTCACACCCGATATAACTATCGCAATCGAAGAAAAATACACAAATAGGCATGCATAATTTGATGACAAGAAATAACGTGAATACAAGGAATCCTTTATTGATTTCAATGAATTCAAATTACATATTCGTCCCTCTTAGGGATACCCATTTGATACATTAATTACAATAGTGTTTAATCCTTATCAAGGGTAGGTGTGATCAAAATGCTCCTCAGGGTGACATGAACTACTCTAGGGTGTCGATGACCCTCTTATTCACAATGGGGAAGGGATTGGATGCTTTATCTCTCCTTTAGAACTCTTCCCTACGGTCAAGAAACAACAAGATTGTCAAAAATATAGGCAGCCTCTCATGATGATGCCCTTTTAGGTAAAATATATAATGACACTATTAACATGCATAATCAAGAAAGCATAAATAAAGCTGCTAAACTATGCAAAGTGAATCAAGATTCATGTAATAGCATAAAGTAAAATAGCATCTACACTATGCATGGATTAAATATAGAAAATGAAGCATAAACATGCATAAAGAAAGCATTTTAGTCCTAATTGAAACATAAGCATAAAATATGAATCTAGCCTAGTTCTATAGTCATAAGTCTTCTAAAATGCTATTAAATCAACAAAATGGCTAATCTAACCTAACTTGCCAGACATAAAAGAAAAGAGTAAGGTGATTTATCACCTATTGCAAATCGTAGCTTTGGTGAGCGATATGCACTATGAACAGTGGCTGACAACCATGGTTTGACCTCTGATGAGTTTGCCCTCAAAATCATGGGCATTGGGCTCAATATCCTTGTCCAAATTTATGTTCAAGGGTTGCCTTCATTATCCTCTAACTGATTTGGTGGTCAATTCGATGTGAAGGGCCTTCATTTGCCCGAATTTGCATTTCTTGATCCTCCTAAGCACCTAGGGCATCCATAATGCAATTCATCATGAATGGTGGCAAAAGGGTCAGGGATTAAGTGCAATAGCTCTATCTCTTAGTATACTCAGTTTAAGTGTATAATTCACTAGGTCTTCGCTACTCGAATCTCCAATTCTTGCTCTCTCTTTCTCCCTATTTGGAGGGGGTATTCATAGCATGCCCCTAGGGCTAGGGGTGGCTTCATGGAGAAGCCAAGACCAAGAAGGTTGGTTAGGACAGTTGGGATGGAAGCCTCTAGAATATTTTGTCATTCAACTGCCTCCTTCTAGATCTTTTGGCCATTCCAACCGATTTGGCTCGAATGGAAGGTCTAACTGAACTTTAGTTAAGACTGCAAGTCTTAGTTATGGTCTAGACTACAGACCGTAGGTTTCAACCATGGTTTATAATAAAGACCGTAGGTTTAGGCTACGGTTCAAACTACTTAGGCCAAAAAGCCTAAATTGAGTGGTTAGAACCACTGCTCTATCTTGGAGTCTGTCCAACATACTCCATATGGTCTTGTAG
Source organism: Wollemia nobilis (assembly GCA_028583015.1). NCBI lineage: Eukaryota > Viridiplantae > Streptophyta > Pinopsida > Araucariales > Araucariaceae > Wollemia > Wollemia nobilis. The sequence goes on along the minus strand of JAQPPZ010017084.1, from coordinate 3,533,664 downwards.
CATATCCATATGAGTAGTCACCCTTGACATGATGTGTTTTAGGTGTCTACAAATGCCCCTTTTGAGATGCATTGTGATATTGAACAACGCTAAGCAAAAATATACATCCTAAAATGATGTCTAAGGTTCTATGATGATAATTAGTTAGATCAACATTAGATGCCTCAGGTCCAGCAAAATGATGCACATCTTGGAATCATTGCTTCTAGCTTGTGAAAGGCTTACATTTTGATAATTTTACCCTCATCATCAGACATTCAGATAGCATCAATGCCAAGTATGGGTATCTTCTGACCCATAAATTTGAAGGATGAGAGTTACAAATCAATTATCGTATGTGTTGTTTACCCCAAGTAAAGGGGGAAGCTTATGATAGCTGTTGACAATGATTCACAAGAATAAATGTAGTTTTGAAAAGATCATGGGATCTACAATCTTAGGTATCTTATGTTGACTTTGATTATGATTATAAAATTATGACTACCCCCTCAAGTGACGAGTCGATGAGGGTAATGACAATGTATGAAGCAACAAAATTGCTTGACCATAATGAATGATCCTAAACAAATTAATATTTGAGCCTTTTAATACCTTGACTAGGCCTAGTTCAGCTTATGATTGCAACTCTTAGTAGTATTGGCATATTTCTATCCCTTGGAGCAGTGAGGCTACAATAGCCATCTTAAGGAATCAAAATGATACGAACACAATTAGACTTGTTTTGAATCATATTTGTCGATGATTTGTTGAAATATGTCATAAAATAAATGACAATTTTACCCCAAATGTTCTTATGGTTATTTACTCATCTTGCCAGATTGCATAAATCACAACTCGCTGCAACCGCCAAGTGTAAAGGATAAATCACTGAATACAAGGCACATTTGGTTTTTAATTATTTGTTTTTTTTTGTTTTATTGTTTTAATTGTGCATGTTTTTGATCGATCTTGGTGCTTTTAACATCACCAAATTTATAATTTTAATCATTGATTTTGAATTTTTATCCGATGGAAGTCATTAATTTGCTCTTTTAGACCTTCCCACGATGGGTTTTGAGTGCATTTAATTCTAGTTGCAGACCGTAGGTACGGTCTACGGTTTACATTTCCAAATTTTGGGAACCGTGGGTCAGACCTACGGGCAAAAAACCCTAGTTCTAAAATTTTGTGTCAGCTCGGTTCATCGAGACTAGGAAAACCTATAAATTGAATTTCCATTTGAAATTTTTCATTATTTCCTAGCAAACATTAGCAATATGAGAGCTTTGAGAGTGAGAAGACCCTTCCTAATCTAAAATGCTAACACACTCTACCATGATTACACTCCTCGACCTCGATGGCGGATCATGATCAGCCATCTACTAGTCGGGGCCAGGGTGCGAGCAAGGTAACTTGAAATTGAGACCATGCACTTAATACCAGTAAAATGAACTACATTAAGTAATGCAGATAATGAACCTCACTAAACTACTGGTAATGAACCCCACTAGTTTAGGCTAGCTTTAAGATCTTAATTTTATGCTTTAGTGATCTAGGATGGTACCCAAAATGGGTGTTGCTCCTAAACCGCAGCTGGTAGCTACGGTTCCCAGTTGGCAAATTAGGGACCACAGGTTTCAACTGTGGTTCCCAATTTGCAAATTAGGGACCACAGGTTTCAACTGTGGTTCCCAATTTGCAAATTAGGGACTGCGGGTTTCAGTTGTGGTTTGCTATTGTTGTTTTTTTTTAGCTCTAGTTAGCTAGATTTTGTCTTAAATTATACTTGTTATTCCAGATATTGACTTCTATAGACTGGGAGCGAGATATTCTAAAGACTCTCTGCAAGGATTTATCCGATGACGATCAAGATTGGTTTTGAGTTGTTGGGTTCAGATACGTCATGGATCTACCCACGATTAGGGTAGATCAATCCTACCTGACTATGTTGGCCCGATGTTGGAATGAGCAGACCAACACATTTCACCTACCTACAAGTGAAATGACTATTACTATAGAGGACATCTATAGGATCTTTAGGATCCCCATTGATGGCGAGGCCATCATCTCCTCTACCTCCAGGGTAAATGAGGATATTTTTGACACTATATTCAAAAATCAGAGCGAGGATGCTCAGGACACGATTGACCACGGAGGGGTACACATTGGTGAGTGGTACCACGAGGATGTCTTCTCTACACGGGAAGCCCTCTTTATGCACCTCATAGTACAGATTGTACTTCCAAACTCCTTGGGTGTGAGGATTCCCTGGAACCTCTTGTCCATCGCCTAGAGGGTGCTGTAGAGCTCTACAGAGGCACCTCTACTTCTAGTTTGGGGTAGCACCCTACTATGTCAGCTCTATAGGGAGTTGTACCAGATTAGAGAGCATAACCGTAAGGGCCTTAGCTGTAGTCTTCTATTGTAAATTTGTGGGTGGCAACACATTCGGATCGAGTGTCCTGCAGATCTACCACTGTGGATTACTGCTATTGTTGATGATCGTCAGTGTTATGTCACCTACTAGTCTTGTGAGGAGGAGGGTACCCATAGTAGGATCTATTTTGGTGACATCCAACACTATATCACTCAGTTCATGGTACTTGGACCAAAAAAAATTTAATGGCAGCCCTATATGGATTGCCCAACATGGCCAAAGGAGGGCCAATAGCTGAGATAGGCATGCCACGATAGATGGTTGATCAGCCAGAAGGCTAATATTTGAGAGTACTAGTTCTACTTTTGGGTCCTGTGGTAGTTTGGGCTCATGCAAGATATTCCAGATATCCCCCTCAAGTACTGAAGCTTGGTCATAGAGAACGATCTATAGTGGATCATTCTGGAGCCTCTAGGAGATGTTGTTGACAACTACCAAGAGATTGGAGTTAAGACTTTTGGGACCACTCCAAAGTATGATGAGTGGTGGTCCATGTTTAGATGGTATGACACTGTTGAGCAAAGTGCAGCAACAGGATTGTCATTGTTGTCAACACAATCAGCTAGATCATTTGATTCAGTTCACAGGAAGTTCAGATGCTCAAAAGCTATTCAGATGCAGCAATCAGGAAGTTCAGAGATCTCTCAGAGTATGGACAGTGAGTTTCCAAGAAGACCATAGTGGCCCATTTGCAAAAGATCATAGAAAAAGACAAGTAAGAAAATTGTCATGATATCGCGACATGTTTTATGTCGCGATTTCACGACATATCAAAGGAGAGAGAAAATGTTGGAAAAAATGTCATGATATCGTGACATATCGGAGGAGAGAGAAAATGCAGGTAAAACTATCACGATTTCACGACATGTTGGAAGATAAGAAGGCAAGTTGGAAAACTGTCATGATTTTGCGACATGTTCGAAGCAGAAGTGCAAGCAGGTAAAACTATCATGATTTCATGACATGTTGGAAGAAAAAGAGAAAGCAGGAAGAAGTGTCACGATTTCATGACAAGTTCGAAGAAAGAGAGTAAGTTTGAAAAGTGTCGCGATTTTGCGACATGTCGCATTTTCGCGACTTGAAGAGAGCAGGAAGGCAGAGAAGGAAAAGTGTCGCGATTTCGTGACATATTGCAAGGAAAGTTGTTCGGACAAAAAAGTGTCACGATTTCATGACATGTTGCTGGAGAGAGAGTCCGAAAGAAAAAGTGTCACGATTTCACGACATAATGCAAAAGAGAGAGTCCGTAGTGTGAATTGTCGCGATTTCATGATAAGTTCAAGGAGAGAGAAAGTAACACGAAAAGTGTCATGATTTTGCGACATGCTTTAGATGAAAATGTTCCAAGTAAGAACTGTCATGATTTCATGACATGCAGCAAAGGAAAGGTTTCGAAGTGAGAACTGTCACGATTTCGTGACATGCTGCAGACGAAAGTGTTCGAAATAAGAAATGTCACGATTTCGCGATAGGTTGTGGAGAAAACGTACGGATGCAGAAAGTGTCACGATTTTGTGACAGGATGAAGAGAAAGCGTACGAATGCAAAAAGTGTCATGATTTCGTGATAGAAATAGAAAGCAAGAATTCAATAGAAGGAGTGTCGTGATTTTGCGACAAATGTAGAATAGAAGACTTCGAAGATAGAAGTGTCATGATTTCATGACAGAAGTGAAGACAAATTTTGTAGAGGCAGAAGTGTCGCGATTTCATGACAAAAGCAAAAAGGAGGTCGACGAAGGGAGAAGTGTCGCGATATCACGACAAAAGCAAAATTGATGTTGACAAAGACAGAAGTGTCACAATATCATGATAAGAGCTTAGTTAATGTCGACAAAGGCAGAAGTGTCATGATATCACGACAATAGCCAAAAGAAAGTGTATGGAGGCAATAGTGTCATGATATCATGACATGTGTTTTCGTGGCAACAACAATAAAAGAGTTGCAGGGGCAGTTGAGGCCGATGAAGACCGATGCAAGTCGATAGAATTTAGGGTTTGCAGCCGACTAAGTTTAGGGTTTGCAACCGACTAAGATTAGGGTACTTCAGCCGACTAAGATTAGATCTTTCTTCATGAAAATTTTGTTATAAAAGGAGGGTTGTTTGGAGATTTGAGTTGTATCGATTTTGCGTGAATGAAGCCCATAGTGCGTAGAAAGTGAGTCGTGTCGAATCGAGCTAAGTGCGAAGTAAGAGCGCACAGAGAGCAAAAAAGTGCAAAGGGGCAAAAGTGATCGATCGACTGTATCATAGTAGAGTGTGCAAAGCATTTGCACAGAAGCAGACTGTTCAAAATCAGATAGTGCGAAGCGTTTGCGTAGAAGAAGCAGAGTGCATAGAAACTGTAGACTGTGTGCAAAAAGGTGAAGGTATTATTCTATAATTTTCATAGATTCACTTGAAGTCCAAGTTGCAGCTTGGCATAAGGGGTTGGTGCTCCTTCCAGTAGGTGCTAGTAAATTAGGGGTTGTTGCTCCTTTCTATTGGTACAAAAAAATTTGAGGGGTTGGTGCTCCTTCTAGTTGGTGCTGGTAAAAGGATTGTAAAGTTGTTGCTTTGCAAAGGTTGGATTTGGATGGTAGTCCAAGTAGTCATTTTTGAGGAGTAGCCACATTGGTGAACCTCGTTAAATGTTGTGTTGTGTGATGCTCTCTTGTTAACTTGTTGTATATGTTGTGAGTTTCTTTTAATTCTGCATTAAGAGTTGTATATTTAAAGTTTTAAAAGATCACACTGATTCACCCCCCCTCTTAGTGTCACTATGAGTATAACAATTGGTATCAAAGCAAGGTTCTTGAATAGGCTCAATCAGCTAGGGTGATCTTGGAAGTGACGCAATGGCAAGTGGTGAAGGTTTCTCCTCAAACAAAGCACCATTGTTTGATGGAACTAATTATGCGTTCTAGAAAATTAGGATGCAGACATATCTCCGTGCTTTGGGTTTTGACATCTGGAGTGTAGTAGTTAATGGTTACAAAGCTCCCACCACTGCTCCAACTGACACCGTCGATAAAAAGGCATTTGAAAATGACTCAAAAGCAAAAAATGCCATCATGTGTGGATTAGTGGACAGTGAGCTAGTCAAGATCATAAGTTGTGAATCAACAAAAGATGTATGGGATAAACTAGAGAATATTCATGAAGGAGACGATAAGATCAAGGAGGCCAAGCTTCAAACACATCGAGCTCAATTCGAATCATTAAAGATGGACAATGATGAGAACATAGAGGCTTTTATGCTAAGAGTTAATGGAATCACTAATTCGATCAGAGGTCTCGGTGAAGATATGGATGATGCTACTATCGTGAAAAAGGTATTAAGATCGCTCCCTCCAAGGTTTGATTCTAAAGTCTCAACCATAGAAGAAGCTAAAGATCTAAATCACTTTAGTATGGATGAGATGCATGGTTCTTTGACTGCTTATGAAATGAGAATAGGAAGGTCTAATCCCATAGATAGAGAAGTAGCTTTTAAAGCTCTAAAAGGTAAAGACACAAAACAAGAGTCTGAAGAAGAGGAGGTATCAGATGAAATGGAAGCAAATTTTGTCAGAAAACTGAGAAAGGGAAAAGGAAAATACAGAGGAAAGCTACCATTTAAATGTTTCAACTGTGGAGGCATTGGGCACTTTGCGACCAAATGTCCACTCAATGAGAAGAACAAGGGTGAGGAAGCATCGCACCAAGAAAGAAGTGACTGGAAGAAGAAATCAAACTTCAGAAAAGGCAACTTCAAAAAGAAAAGTTTCATCTCTAGGAATGCAAATTCTTCAGAGGACAACTCTAGTGAGGATTCTGAAGAAGAAACAGGTGAAGCTCTATTCATGGCATTTGAATCAAAAAAATCAGAAGAGGTAGAAAAATCAGAAAAGAGGGAAGTAATGAACTCTAAAGTTTCTGTTAAAAATCCTAAGGCTGAAGTAGATCTAGAAGGTGAGCTGGTCTCTGCACTTGTAGAATGGAAATCTGAGAAAAGAAAGAATTATAAACTTTCAAGAAAGCTTGAGGATGCGAACGACATCATAACCAGTTTAAAAATATAGATAGAAGAATACAAGAAAATGACTGAGGATCTCAAAGTTCAGATAACCATGAAGATAGATTACTGTTGTAAACTAGAAGAAGAGAATGTTGGTCTACGAATGCAGATACAAGAACTGGATCAAAAAATTAGCTGCCATCAAAAGCGTGAAGAAAGTTCGATGAAGCTGGATAAAATTTTAAGTGATCAAAGACCTACAGGCATCAAATTTGGTCTGGGCTTCATTGAAGGAGAGTCGTCAAATGGACCAAAAGCCAAAAATGTAGAAACTATAAGGAATGAAGATAAGAAACAGACTGATGAAAGAAAAACAACTCAGGCAAAAGAAAGCAGTAATGCCAGGCCCGAAAGGAGAACTGACAATGATGGATTTACCAAGGTCACACATCAAAGGAAAAGAAGACCTATGGCTCCTACAACAACCTGGCAAAAACCATCTTTCAAGTTCAATCATTTCTTTTCTAGTTTCTGTTTCAAGTGTAACGGTTATGGGCATAAAATTGCAGACTACAAGTATAATGTAGGACCAAGAAATTTCACCAGTAGAAATGTTTTTTCACCGTTAAATTATGCAGTAGAATGTTTTAACTATCATAATTTTGGGCATATTGCAAGAAACTGTCGTAGTCCTTCAGTTTCAAATCAACCTCAGAAAAGAAAATTTCAACCAAATAGGACAAGAAAAAATAGAAATCCTTCTGAAAGATATGCACAAGATACTGAAAAGGGAAAGTCCAAACTAGAGCCCAATACGGTAGTCAAAACAGAGTGGAAATAGAAAAAGCAGCTTAAGGAAGAAAAGGAATCCCTAATAGTACAAACAACTTTCAAGGCATAGAGTAAAAGTGTACCATGGATACTTGACAGTGGATGCTCAAGTCATATGATAGGTGATAAACAGAAATTTGAAAAATTACAGAAATATGAGGGTGGTTCTATAAAATTTGGGAATAATGATGGAGCTAAGATAATCGAAAAAGGATCAGTTAAAATTAGTGATGGGAAAATCAAGTCAGAAGAAGTTTTGTTTGTGGATGGTTTGAAACACAACCTGTTAAGTGTCAGTCAGATCTGTGATAAAGGACATGAAGTAGTATTCAAGAAGCAGGGTTGTGAAGTCAGGAAAACAAATAGTGGAAAATTGATAGCAACTGGATCAAGGACATCTGGAAATCTGTACACACTCTCAGAAACTTTAGAAGGTACTTGTTTCATTGGACAGGAAGAAGAAAACTGGCTATGGCACAAGAGGCTTGGACACATTAGTTTTGATAATCTGGTGAAAATCAGCTCAAAACAGGTAGTGAGAGATATTCCAACCATTAGAAAACCTTCAAATAGCATTTGTGCTTCATGTCAAAAGGGAAAGCAAACTAGAGCCTCATTCAAAACAAAAGAGTACCACACTAGCAAACCTCTGGATCTTATACATACAGACTTATGTGGACCCATGAGAACACAAAGCATAAATGGTGACAAATACTTTATGTTGTGTATTGATGATTATTCCAGAATGACATGGATATTCTTCTTAAAGAATAAAATAGAAGCTTTTGAAATGTTCAGATCTTTCAAACATCTAGTTGAGAATGAAACAGGAAAAAGAATCAAATGTTTAAGATCAGATAGAGGAGGAGAATTCATCTCAGATGAGTTTATAGAATACTGTGAAAAACATGGTATCAGGAGACAATATTCAGCAGCTAGAACACCCCAGCAGAATGGTGTGGTAGAAAGAAAGAACAAAATAGTACAGGAAATGGCACGTACTATGCTGGCTGAGAACAAAATAGCAGACAAATTTTGGAAAGAAGCAGTCCACACTGTAGTGTACATCCAAAATAGGTACATGCTGAGAACACATGAAAGCAAAACTCCTTATGAGCTGTGGTTTGATAGAAAGGCAACAACAAAACACCTCAAAGTTTTTGGCTGTAAGTGTTACATCAGAAAAACTAAAGATAATCTTGGGAAGTTTGAAAATAGAGCAGATGAAGGTGTCTTCATTGGGTATTCGACAAAAAGCAAAGCTTATAAATGCTACAACAAGAGACTCAAGAAAATTGTGGATAGTGCCGATGTTAAATTTGATGAAGGAAGGGAAAGAATAGTTAACTGTGAAGAAAACTACCCAATTTATGAAGAAGCCATTGAAGGAGATGAGGAAAATGAAACAGAAAAGAAACCAACACTTGACTCAGATGACTTAATTGATGACTCAGAGGTGGAAGAAAATAAGAAATTCAAAACAAGCAGCTGGCAGAAGAATCATCCTAGAGATCAAATAATTGGAGATCCCACAATTGGTGTTCAGATAAGAAAGAAAGTAGTAAGTAACTACTCTCTTTTATCCAAAGATTGAGCCCAAAAATATAGCTGAGGCAAGCAAAGATGATAGCTGGATGAAGGCAATAAATGAAGAATTAGATCAGATTGAAAAGAACAAAACTTGGGAATTAGTACCTAGACCTGCAAATAAGAATGTAATCGGCACCAAATGGATATTTCAAAACAAATTGAATGAAGACGGACAGGTAGTTAGGAATAAAGCAAGACTGGTTTGTAAAGGATATGCACAAGTTGAAGGCATCGATTTTGAGGAGACTTTTGCACCAGTGGCCAGACTAGAAGCAATCAGAATGTTTCTGGCCTTAGCAGTCTATAAGAATTTCAGAGTTTATCAGATGGATGTAAAATCAGCTTTCTTAAATGGGAAACTTGAAGAAGAGGTTTATATAGAACAACCAGATGGTTTCCAAATTGGTGAAGATCCCAACCTTGTCTGCAAATTAAAGAAAGCTTTATATGGCTTAAAATAGGCACCCCAAGCTTGGTATGCAAGGCTAGACAACTATCTCTCTCAACAGGGGTTTAAGAAAGGTATGGTGGACAGTAATCTATATGTCAAAACAGAAGGTGGGCATCTCATTGTTCTTGTTGTTTATGTAGATGATATCATATTTGGCAGTAGCAAAGATGAATCATGTAAAGACTTAGCAAATAAGATGCAGAAAGAATTTGAAATGTCTATGATTGGTGAACTATCTTACTTTCTTGGGTTACAAGTTAATCAAAATACGAAAGGCATATTTATTTCCCAAGTCAAATATGTGAAAGAGATGCTAAAAAGGTTCACAATGGAGGACTATAAGCCAGTTAGCACTCCTATGGTGACAGGCTACAAGTTAAGCAAAGATGACAAATCTCCACCTGTTGATCAAACCATGTACAGATCAATGATTGGAAGCTTACTATATTTAACAGCTACCAGACCAGATATTCTACAGGCAGTTTGCATGGTAGCAAGATTTTAGGCCGATCCCAAAGAGACTCATGTGACAACAGAAAAAAGGATTCTTAGGTATCTCAAGGGTACTATGGAGTATGGGTTATGGTATCCAAAAGGTAAAGACTTCACCCTTATTTCTTATTCAGATGCAGATTGGGCAGGATGTGTTGATGACAGGAAAAGTACCAGTGGAGGTGCATTCTATCTCGGTGACAGGTTGGTTGCTTGGCACAGCAAGAAACAAGAGTCAGTTTCTTTATCAACAGCTGAGGCAGAATATATTGCAGCAACAACTTGCTGTACACAAGTTTTGTGGATGAAACAAACTCTGAAAGATCTTGGTATTAATTTTAGTGAGCCAATATCAGTTAAGTGTGATAACACCAATGCAATTAACATCTCCAAGAATTCGGTAATGCATTCATGGACAAAACACATTGCTATCAGATATCATTTCTTGAAAGAGAAAGTTGTTGAAGGTGAGGTTAAGCTAGATTTTGTTCCAACTACAAAGCAAGTAGCAGATATATTCACAAAACCTTTGCCCAAGGATGTTTTTGAATACCTTCGCAATAAACTGGGAGTGGTGACCCTTCCCAAGAAGTGACTAGCTACAGGGATCACATTCTCAGGGGGAGCATTGAAGTGTTTGTTTATCTTCTTGCTCATGTCTTTGTTTATTACTAAGTGTAATAAATTTTGCCTGAGAATGTTGTGTTTGGACTCAGGGGGAGTCTGCAGTAGCCCTTTGGTATTATTGTCAAAGGGGGAGAAGAACTACAGGAAGTTGTACATGTGTTGCCAACAATTCCAAAGGGGGAGATTGTTGAGCAAAGTGCAGCAACATGATTGTCATTGTTGTCAACACAATCAACTAGATCATTTGATTCAGTTCATAGGAAGTTCAGATGCTCAAAAGCTATTCAGATGCAGCAATCAGGAAGTTCAGAGATCTCTCGGGAGTATGTATAGTGATTTTCCAAGAAGACCAAAGTGGCTCACTTGCAAAAGTTCAAATAAAAAGACAAGTAAGGAAAGTGTCACGATATCGTGACATATTCTAAAAATGTCACTGATTTCGTGACATATTGAAGGAGAGAGAAAATGCAAGGCAAAAATGTCGTGATATCGCGACATATCGGAGGAGAGAGAAAATGCTAGGAAAACTGTCATGATTTCATGACATGTTGGAAGAGAAGAAGGCAAGTTGGAAAACTATCATGATTTCGTGACATGTTCGAAGCAGAAGCGCAAGCAGGTAAAACTGTCATGATTTCATGACATGTTGGAAGAAAAAGAGAAAGCAGGAAGAAGTGTCACGATTTCGTGACATGTTCGAAGGAAGAGAGCAAGTTTGAAAAGTGTCACGATTTCGTGACATGTTGCAGGAAGAAAGGGAAGAGCAAGAGGAAAAGTGTCACGATTTTGCGACATAATGCAGAAGAGAGAGTCCGTAGTGTGAACTGTCATGATTTTGTGACTAGTTCAAGGAGAGAGAAAGTAACACAAAAAGTGTCACGATTTCGTGACATGCTTCAGATGAAAATTTTCCAAGTAAGAACTATCGGACCGAAATGCAAAGGAAAGGTTTTGAAGTGAGAACTGTCACGATTTCACGACATGCTACAGACGAAAGTGTTTGAAATAAGAAATGTCACGATTTTGCGACAGGTTGTGGAGAAAATGTACGAGGGGAAAAGTGTCATGATTTCATGACAGGATGAAGGGAAAGCGTATAGAAGCTAAAAGTGTTACAATTTCATGACGGGTTGCAAAGAAAGCGTACAGATGCAGAAAGTGTCATGATTTTGTGACAGAAATAGAAAGCAAGACTTCAACAGAAGGAGTGTCATGATTTCACGACAAATGCAAGAATAGAAGACTTCAAAGATAGAAGTGTCATGATTTCATGACAAAAGTGAAGATGAAGTCTACAGAGGCAGAAGTGTCACGATTTCGTGACAAAAGCAAAAAGGAGGTCAACAAAGGGAGAAGTGTCGCGATATCGCGACAAAAGAAAATTGATGCTTGACAAAGACAGAAGTGTAGCGATATCGCGACAAGAGCTTAGTTAATGTCAACAAAGGTAGAAGTGTCACGATATCGTGACAATAGCCAAAAGTGTACGAAGGCAATAGTGTCGCAATATCGTGACATGTTGTGTTTTCATGGCAACAGCAATAAAAGAGTTGTAGGGGTAGTTGAGGCCAACGAAGACCGATGCAAGCCGACAAAATTTAGGGTTTGCAACTGACTAAGTTTAGGGTTTGCAGCCGACTAAGATTAGGGTACTTCAGCCGACTAAGATTAGATCTTTCTTCATGAAAATTTTGTTATAAAAGGAGGGTTGTTTGGAGATTTGAGTTGTATCGATTTTGCATGAATGAAGCCCGTAGTGCGTAGAAAGTGAGTCATGTCGAATCGAGCTAAGTGCAAAGTAAGAGCGCACAGAGAGCAAAAAAGTGCAAAGGGGCAGAAGTGATCGATCAATTGTATCACAGCAGAGTGTGCGAAGCATTTGCACAAAAGCAGACTATTCAAAATCAGATAGTGCGAAGCGTTTGCGTAGAAGAAGCAGAGTGCATAGAAACTGTAGACTGTGTGCAAAAAGGTGAAGGTATTATTCTATAATTTTCATAGATTCACTTGAAGTCCAAGTTGCAGCTTGGCATAAGGGGTTGGTGCTCCTTCTAGTAGGTGCTGGTAAATTAGGGGTTGTTGCTCCTTTCTGTTGGTACAAAAAAATTTGAGGGGTTGGTGCTCCTTCCAGTTGGTGCTGGTAAAAGGATTGTAAAGTTGTTGCTTTGCAAAGGCTGGATTTGGATGGTAGTCCAAGCAGTCATTTTTGAGGAGTAGCCACATTGGTGAACCTCGTTAAATGTTGTGTTGTGTGATGCTCTCTTGTTAAACTTGTTGTATATGTTGTGAGTTTCTTTTAATTCTGCATTAAGAGTTGTATATTTAAAGTTTTAAAATATCACACTGATTCACCCCCCTCTCAGTGTCACTATGAGTATAACAGACACAAGGTCTCTAGGCCAAGAGCTAGATCAGTTAGTGGCAGAGGCAGATCCTGATAGGCACAAGGTGTGCCAGTGGATAAATGGTGGCTGGGATGCATCGACCACCATCGAGAAGGATCCTAAGGTTGACCCCAATGAGGAGGCTCCATAGGAGGGTGAGATCCCTCCTAATAGCATAGAGGATTATCTCTTAGCTCAGGTGGCTGACTTGCAGAGTCAGCTAGAGGGATTCCACACGTAGTAGCTAGAGCGAGTTACTACTATCACCACTCTTGAGGTGAGTAGTTTATAGGGATAGGCACCTTAATGAGGCACAAGATCAGATACAAGATTTGACTACATGGGCAATAGATGCAGAGGCCCAAGCTCAGATATTGCATACTTCTCTAAAGTTAGTGCAGGCACAACAGACTACAACAGAGGTGGAGAGGGATATCCTTCGGGTATTGAGGGGGAATATGCCACTTCCTCAGGCTACTATGGGGCCTCCAGTAGCACCAACGGTAGCACCAACAGTTGCACAAGATCTGATGACTGAGGTAGAGTGACTGTACAGTATGTTCATGAGGACCAATGAGATGCACATAGCCTAGATTGCTCGCATTTATCAACTAGTTGGTTATATTGAGATGCATACGCTATAGGTTCCTAAGGATCCTTTCTCCTTAGAGTCTCAGCATACTAGTTTTAGGACCTTAGGGCAGTCTATGGTGAGCTCAGGTAACAGGACTCATATGACTGAGAGGATGCACAGGTCCTCTAGCACACATGGGGCGACATCGCGTGCCAAGCCTAGAGATGTATGGTAGACTTCAGGGACCACCAGTCATGGGATTAGCCTGCTACAGTTACCAATTTCTTGTGTGATGGGTACCTTAGGATTTAAAGGTAGGCAGGACCCATAGTAGGACCCACCATAGGTTCCAGTGTAGATAGGAGAGTAGGCTCCAGAGCATAGTGCTGAGGGAGGCAACGAGAGCTCTGGTACAATGGGAGAAGACTATACCTAGGCTCTGCTATATGTAGACTATAATTTTGCTATGATGTACTCATTTTGAGTGTAAGGTCAAGGACCTACATGCTTTGTAGCCTGCGGGCATCTTGCTACTCCTCATATGTACTCTTTTTTGCACATATATATATATGACTTGGTCTTTTTGGCTCATTATGTGTATCTGATGTTTAATTTTGATTTTATGTTTATTTGATGCACATGGATGCAATGCTTATGTGATGCTATGTTGATATGATGCAATGTTTATATGATGCAATTTTTATATGATGCAATGTATGGATGACATGCACTAGATAGCTATCTGTTTTATGATGATGATGTTATGCAATGATCTATATGATTAGATGTGCCATATATAATGGATGCAAATGGATGTAGTATTTATTTTGCATGCATATTTATTTTTGCTTTGTGGGCATGCATTTATTTTTATGAAGTTATGGTATGCTATGCAATGTATGGTAATGCATTATTCACATAATCATAATCTAATGGGAATGAACCTGTATGCTTTAATTACTTAAAACATAAAGAATGAATGTAAACTATGTATATCAATTTTAAAATGCGAAACCACAAAATGTATGACAATCATGCAAAATAATTGATAATTATCATTACAAGAACTAATAAATTAATCACCCATATATGAAATGTAGTGAAATGGATTGGTATAATTCTAATGAATGAATATGTCATTCTGTATATTTTTCTTTTATGCACTATATAGTCAGTGGTCATCTAAATATCATTTCTGATATTCATGCGGTATCTATCCTATATGTTTTATTGTGCTTTGTAAAATGCATTTTGATGAATGAATGACTCGTATTTTTTATGTTTAATGATATTTGGTATCTTGTTGCTATTAGAGAACTTTTTGGTATTTTCCTTGAAACTCAAATACCCTAGTAGACTTCTCCAAAAATCACCTACTAACTGTACAAGGCTTTTATTGGACAAGGATTTTGTCGTGACAGACCCAACTATTCATTATCCTTGTGTGTGCATATGAGTATTTTCAAATAGATCATAAGCATACCCCGTATGTCAGTCGAGACTCTTTCAACCCATATGTGAGATAGGGTTCCTCATACGATCGTACCATCCTTGTTTCAGCTTTGATTAGACTTATACAACTAGAAAATCCTAGGTACCTAGAGCTAGCTCATCTTGCAAATTGATCAAGGCTACCCCTCCAAATGCAAGCAAGACTCTTTCAACCCATTGCTACGTTTGGGGATCACCCAATAGAACTACCCCTCTGATTGCAGGCGGGACTCTTCCAACCCATTGTTGTGATTGGGGATCACTCTATGGCTTTCAAAAGATGGAAAATCTAGGGATTCAAGTTCTCACCCTTCTTACTTGCTCATATGTAGTGATAAAAAACACTGTTATTCCATGTGTTACCGTTTTCTTTAAGCAAGGGATTTTTATAGTGCTTTTGATTCACTATGTCACTTTACCTTTTGAACTTGAAAATTGTACTTTTTCACTTTGTAACTTGGGATTTAAACTTTGTGACTTTGGTATTTATAGGGGAAATTCTTGTCCTTTTGCCAAAGTACACCTTTCTAAACTAACTATTTGTAAGATAAGCAGGTTGTGAAACCCATCTCTCTAGATACCTAAGACTGCTTTCGTAACTTTCATCATCTCTTGTCTTAGTAGGATTTTATATTGTTTTTCTTAGTGATGGGATTCTGATATGTTGAAACACTATCCCAACTAATGACCTCATCTATAATAGCAAAGCAAGCTTTCTACAATATCTGAAGAACCCACTAGGTATGGCTGAGTGACTGGAAAACTTAATATACATACATGTTTCTCCACAATAGGTATCATGTATGAATGCAATGAATTATGATAAATGCAAGGGTGCATGATTGAAACACAAACGTGCAATAATTTGTAAGATTTTGATAGACACATTACACTCTACTATGGAATGCAATAGATGACAAATGCCTAAATTCAATATGATGATGTGAATGCATATATGAAAATGCAAACTGCAAAAGCAAATATTTTTTTATTTTATGCCTTACCAATTTTTTTTGGAATTTTATATATTTTCAAATTTTTATACATTTTTGAGCTTTCATATTTGACCAAACGATGAGTATATATGCCTTTGGAGCTTTTTAGGGTTGACCAAGCAATTTTTAGAAATCCTTGGTGCCTTTTTGGGATGATCGAGTGGCTTTAAGCAACCCTCGAAGCCTTTGGTTTGACCAAGCAATTTTTAGAAATCCTTGGTGCCTTTTTGGGATGACCGAGTGGCTTTAAGCAACCCTCGGGATCTTTGGGTTGACCAAGCAATTTTTAGAAATCCTTGGTACATTTTTGGGATGACCGAGTGGCTTTAAGCAACCCTCGGAGCCTTTGGGTTGACCAAGCAATTTTTAGAAATCCTTGGTACCTTTTTGGGATGATCAAGTGGCTTTAAGCAACCCTCGGAGCCTTTGGGTTGACCAAACAATTTTTAGAAATCCTTGGTGCCTTTTTGACTAACCAAAGGGCTTACAGATGCCTTTGGATATTTTTCTTCTACACTTTCTAAGCATAGAATGCCTTAATATGGATGATTTTGAGAGGTTCAAGCTCCTCAACACCCTCTAGCGACGTCAAGCGATAGGTACCTGGACCAATATTTTCATATATGATATAGGGTCCTAGCAAATTAGCCATAAATTTGTCTCATATATCGAGCGGTAAATTTGAGTTCTATTGGTTTTCTTTTAGCACAAGATCCCCAACTTCAAAATCTCTCTGATGGACTTTGATATTGTAAGC
Organism: Wollemia nobilis; assembly: GCA_028583015.1. Taxonomy (NCBI): domain Eukaryota; kingdom Viridiplantae; phylum Streptophyta; class Pinopsida; order Araucariales; family Araucariaceae; genus Wollemia; species Wollemia nobilis. Next base: position 3,517,076 of record JAQPPZ010017084.1, on the reverse strand, counting down.
TCGTTTGAGTCACTCCTGATAAATGCAAAGATGCTCAATGGAATTCATGCGATGTTCATCGAGTAGCATCAGTTTATCTATGCGAGCTTGTCACGTCATGTCGTCATCGATGAACTCTTTCAATGTGATGCGTAGCATTGGAATTTCCAACTCTAAGGGCATAATGGCCTTAGTGCCATATACTAGTGAAAACGGAGTTGCCCCAGTGGGTGTTCGAATGCTAGTTCTATAAGCCCATAATGCAAGGGGTAGTTGTGTATGCCAATCCTTGTGGTGTTCTTACACTGTCTTTTTCAATATGGCTACCACAGTCTTATTTGAGGCCTCATCTTGCCCATTTTCCTGTGGATAATATGGAGATGCAAAGCTATGTTTGATGCGGTATTTAGAGGTTAAAGCTCGCACAGTTTTGTTCTTAAAATAAGTTCCATTATCTGAATCTATTTTGGATGGTACCCTAAAATGGCTTATGATATGCTCCATTATGAACTCTCCTATGTGAGCTCCAATGGTCATTGTTAAGGTAATGGCTTCCACCCACTTTGTAAAATACTCAATAGCTATAATGATGAATGTATGTCAGCCTAATGATGGAGGAGATATCTTGCCAATTAGATCAAACCCCCACTGAGCAAATGGCCAAGCCGCTTGGATGGGATGTAAGGCCTGTGATGGGAGGTGCATAAGATTAGCATGATGCTAACATTTGATGCATTTCCTGACATACACATTGCAATCCTTCTCCATAGTGGGCCAATAATAACCCATTCAAAGGATGCACTTGACGATGGCCATGTCGTTGAAATGGCCACCGCACGTACCGTCATGAGCTTCTAAAATTGCCCAAGATGACTCTTGGATATCAAGACAATGAAGGAGAACTCCATCATAACTCCAAAAATATAAAATATATCCTATCAAGATAAATTTAGTCACTTTTTGTTTAAATGTGTGTCTTGCGGCATGCGACAGTCCCTCCAGGACAAAACCAAGTCTTAGGAAGTCTTGAATTTGTGACATCCAATTCTGATGAGCCTCAGCTTCGATCGCTAAGACAACCTGTACCCCCTGTGTATTTAATTTTGCAAATGTAGACTAGGAGAGACAACCTTATGGTGAATGGTGGTGCCACTCCCCGTAGGACTTTGGGAGGTTAAAAACCCCAAGGGTGATTTCTTGAGAAATTCATCAACTTTGTAGAACCAATCATCTTTTGGTTCCACACTAATCATGTTGACTAATTCTTTGTTATCAAAGGCTACACGCTCTACTACAGGATGTGAGAGTGTCTTGACATGGATGGTAGTGAATTTGATAGAAGGATTTTGAGGGATTAAGGATCCCAAAGAAGCCATGGTGTCTACGAATCTATTTTATGAACAAGGGATTGCCTCGATGTCGTACCATTCCAGTTTAGCCAGATATGTGGCAAAAATACCTTTATAGGCTTTCAGTACCAGAAATCGACACTAAAATAGTCCCTTCACTTGGTTAATTATGAGCAGGGAATCACCAAAGATGTTTAATCTCTTGATATTCATGGTGACAGTTGTATGAAGGCCCAAAAGTAGGGTTTCATATTCAACATTATTGTTGGTGCACAGGAAGTCTAGTTTGAATGACAAGGGCATTAGAGCTCCTTGTAGTGTAAAAAACACTATCCTTATGCCAGCTCCTTTCTCGCACTTCGAACCATCAAAGAACAAAGTCATATCAACATTGTTCTCTAGTTCTTCAGGTTTGGGAGCTTTGAATACTACAAAAACTGCATCATCCAAAAGCTCGATTGTCAGAGGCCTCCTGTTGGATAGTGGAGCCTTGGCTAACTGATCTGCTATAACCTATCCCTTAATGGACTTTTGGCTTATGAATTCTAGATCAAATTCTATCAATAGCATGATCCACTTTACAGTACGTGTATTATGATATGTATTGCTCATCATATACTACAAAGTATTTTGTTTTGATATCACATATGTCGTGTGACTTAACATGTAGTACCACAATTTCTTGGTAGCAAACACTACTGCTAAACATAGCTTTTCCACATATGCATATCCTAGCTTGTAACTCACCAAGGTTTGGCTAATGTAATATATGGCTTGCTCTTTACCTTGTACGTTCTTTTGGGCCAACATGGTCCCTAACGCAAAGTTTATTGCCAATATATATAGCAAAAAAGGCTCTTCTAGCCTTGGTGGAGCTAACATTGGCAGTGTTGCTAGGTATTGCTTTATCTCAGTGAAGGTTGCCTTGCAGTCCTCATCCCAGTTGAATAGGACACCCTTATGTAGCAGTCGATTCATGGGTCTATATTTATCCGATAGTTGGGCGATAAATCACTTTATCGAAGCTACCTTGCCTTGGAGGCTCTTTAATTCCTTAATATTTATGGGAGGATGCATTTCCAAAATGGCCTTGACCTTCACTAGATCTACTTTGATGCCTCTCTTGGATACAATGAACCCTAACAATTTTCCAAAAGTTATGCAAAATATGCACTTCTTAGGATTCATCCTGATGTTGTGCTCCATCAGGCGATCAAATACTTTTCTCAAGACCTCCACGTGCTCTTCTCATAGCAATGACTTGGCTATTAAATCATCAATATAACCTTCCATAATTTTGTGCATATAGCCATGAAAAATGTATGTCATGGCCCGCTAGTATGTAGCACCAGGGTTTTTGAGACCAAAAAGTATAACTTTGTAGCAAAATGTTCCCCGTGATGTTATAAACGTAGTTTTGTGCTAGTCTTCAGGCTTAATCCGAATTTGATTATAACTAAAAAAATTGTCCATTAAGGAGAGCATTTATGATCGATAGTAGAGTCTACTAGAGCATCGATATTGTGCAATGGAAATGAATATTTGGGTGTTGCCTTGTTAAGATATCTAAAATCTGTACAAATATAGATCCTTCCATCTGGTTTTCCTACAGGCACCATATTGGATACCCATTCTAGATAGTCTATAGAAATGACAAATTCTACATCCAACAATTTTTGCAATTCATCTTTCACCATTAAGGCTTCTATTGGATGCATATTTTTGAGCTTCTGCTTAACGGGCTTCTTGGATGGGTCTAGCGAAATGTTATGAGTAACCAACATCAGGTCTAGACCAGGCATATCTTTGTATGTCCAAGCAAAAAGGTCAGGTCTCTCTTTCAGGAGAGGGATTATGCTAGCATGCTCATCTGGAGTGAGACTTATTCCAAATTTAACCTTCTTTGGATTGGTGGGATCGTTACTGATATCCACTTCAAAGGTTTCCTCTACTGACATATAGGATCCCTCCTCAAGTTGATGAGGTGTAGGGATTAAATGGATGTCATCAGCTGGATTTATAAGTTCTTCACTGGAAGCATTTTTAGCATGATAGACATCATAAGCGCATTCTAGTCCAAAATTAAATGGTTGTAACATCTCTTCATTCGAGAAGAAAACTTCAGGCTCTACTGGCGAATCAGCGTGATCCTAATCGATAGCATCCATGTTTAGATGCAATGTCTTGGATGGATATGTTGTATTATGGAGTGGATTGGTCAAATCAATGGAGACCATGTTTATGGAATGGAATTCATCTCCAAGACCACATGAACTAAACTCTACATCATTTTTGTAGCTTACATATCCAATATCTGGCTCGGATGGCATCGGGATGAAATGGTCCTCCCTGTGGGATGCCCAAAAAACTGGATCCTCTCTATGCACTAACTACAAAATGGGATCTCTCAGCTCAATTAGCTCAGCATAAGTAGGCGACTGGGGAAAGAGCCTTTGATATTCCTCTTCCATATTTATTCTTTCCCTGAGGCAGTGCTAGATATTTATCTCTTGATGCAAACCCGCAGCTGTAACAGGTGGTAGACCCTGAGGTGGATTCCTATTACTTAGGTGATGAGGCCCCAAATAGGCCATCTCCAATGAATCCTCATCATCACTATAAAGATATAATATTTCACTTTCCCCCATATGCAAGGGGTGATCTGCCATATGTGGCCCCATGTATCTGATTCTATGATCGCTATCATAACTATCTAGATAGATCGGATAATATAATTGTATATACGACACCAATGCAAAAATTGGCTTTGCTTCCTCTTTACACCGATCTACGTTAAGAGGCACCTCTTCTATAACATACTCTGACTTCACAGGCAATAGATTTAGCGGATATACTAGCATCGGATCGGTCATCTCAACCTCATCGCTATGATTGCTACTATGAGTAGGCCACTCTATCATGTCCACAAATATTGGGAGATTAGTTGGATGATACCTTAAGTAGGCCTGCTCTGTCTCATCTTCATAATCACTATCGACCATGAAATGCTCTTGTATATCATCTAATTCATCTCTAGGCAAACAATTGTGTAGAAATGCTGAAACCATGAAGGCTCAGTCAATTTCCTCTTCGGATTGATCATCATTTGAGGACTTGCCATCTACATCATAACTCGGTCTACTCATTTCGGAGGTGGACTCCTCTACATCTTCACTACAAATATCTCTTGAATTGAGATTGCCTAGAATGATGGGGTTGTGCCCCTGCATACTGGTATCATCGATTGTGATATATTTTTGATGACCCAGGCTGCCTCTAGGGTTATTTTATGAGAACTCTTCATGTTCAATCTTCGGTCTCTCAATGGTGATGACTGACACCATTGGTTTGTTGTCTTGAAGGCTAGACATGTTAGGATGATACGTATTAAAATCCATGTCATCCCCCAGACCTAGGTACAAACGATCCAATGATGCAGAGAGTAAATCATCATGTCCCTAAATCTATAATCCCAATCTGAACCTATCAGTTGCCAATTGATAACATGGTTCAATATGGGTTCTTCGTCCTTGTTTGAAAATACCAAGGTCATATCCATGCCAATGATAGAGCTCAAAAATGTGCATGGCATACTCGGGGTTGGACAAGTACCGAATGTTCACCGTGAACTATTCATCATCATCTACCTCCATGGGTGCCTATGTTGGAACTTGATCCAACCTAGCATAAATAAAGTTGGTTTTTTTGGGTGGCTTTCCCAATGGTACTATGGATCCAACTGGGTATCGATGGGCTATCGGTCAGCCCATGTCTCGTTCAGTCTCTAAAATAGGCCCAAAGGTCACATTTTTCACAAGATATTCACCCATACCTATGCTGGCTAGGTGAACAGTCACCTAGGGTGTGGATGACCCTGTTGATGATGTAGGTGAAGCAGGCTGAGGTGCCTCCTTGACTTGATGCTGGGCTTCCTCCACCTCCATGTGAGTGGCAGCCTCAGTGATGACTAGTTCGAGCATGTTCTTTGCTTCTTTCTTGCCCAATTTCACCTTTAATTTCTTGTCGTTCTGACACATTACCGATGCACTCGGTCTCAGAGAAGTTATAGTGGTATGTTTATATATGTTTGATACAGATACCAATGGTTGAACATGCACCACCTGTTTACCTTTTGGAACCCTCATCGACGATGTGGGCCGTATGTCCAAGTGCATTGATGGGATCATGAAACCCCCTAGAAAATTTTCTAAGTTCATGAACTTGAAGGGTTATTCATCTAATGAAACCATGTGAACTTGTCCCTCATGTATATACTTGACACACTAATGCAATATCGAGGGAACACAATGCATTTCATGAATCCAAGGCCTCCCCAGTAGGATTTTATACTATAAGGCACCCTCTATCATGTGACACATTACAGGAATGGTCTTTAGTCCCACCTAAATAGGTAGGACAATCATGCCAACTATAGAGCATAGTGCGTCGTTAAACGTTATTAATGTGAAGGTGGTTGGTACGATGAGTGATTTAGGCAATTTCAAATGGTGTAGTGCCTTAGTCATGATTATATTGATTGACGAACTAGTATCAATCAAGACCCTTTTGAACGACACATGGTTAAAACATGCAATGATATGTAGTGGTGGGTCAGCCACGCTTGCAGAAACCATTTTCACTTCATGATCATAGAATTGGATCATTTGTTCCTGGCACTATTGTACATGCCCCATGAAGTTTGTGAATGCTTGTGCATCCTGGTATCATACCTAAATGGACCTCAGAATGTCCATAAGAGTCTCCCTGTGCCTATGGGACTAATGTATAAGCTCATATATCGAAAACTTTGCAAGAGTCATCCACAGGTTTTGAACTAGCTTGCTCCTAATGGTCACCACCGGTCTCGTTGGTGGGCCTAGAATATTTTTTTTTGTCGCTTCTAGGGCATGGCTTGTATTTGAATGGAAGCATGAGGTTTATTTAGCCATTCGTACCTCCCATATCTGGTAACAACATTGACCATGCCGACGAACCCCTGGGTAGGTGGTTCAACTCGCACTTGATTGACATGGCCAGCGTGGTTACGGGGTGCCTCATGGTTTGGTAATGGATTTTTAAAAATCCCCATGTTTTGGTTGTCTGGAACCTAGGGATTTCCTAGTACTACAAGCTCTCCCTTTTCTATCATATTTTGCACAATGTGTTTGAAGTACCAACACACCTCGATGTCATGGCCTTTTGCTCTATGAAATATGTAAAACAACTCTTCCTGATAGTGTTTGGGCTTGGGCTGATTTGGATCAACCATCTTGACTTCGGGTAATCTTATTGCCTTGGCCTCATAGAGCTGACGAAATATCGATGTCATTGATTCCATCAATGGTGTAAATATGCGAGGTGGGCATTGCTCTTTGTTCTTGCCCTTGTAGTTATTTTTGCACTGGTCGTATTGCGCAGGAGGAGGATGGGCTTGATAATTCTATTTCTTTTTCCCCTTATCCTCATTTTGGAGATTTAGTACCACCTAATTCACATGGGCCTACTTGCCCTATTGCTTTGAGGTACTCTTCTTATATCCATATTTCCTGGTTTTTAGCTTCAATTTGCTTTCCTACAACATGATATCCTCAATTACCTTGGCTTGCACCCAAGCTTCTTCGAATGTGGCGTACATTTGTAGCTACAACATTAGTGAGATGCACTTGGCACAACTCTTTGTAAACATTTGGGTTAATTCTGTGGCAGGAATAGAGAATGGCAACTTTGCCATTAATCTCCTCCACCTCTTCCCATACTGTTCTATTGGCTCATCGTCACGATGAGCTAGCACAACCAAATCAGAAATGTTGGCATGTTTCTTAATGTCGAAGGAATAGCATTCAAGAAATGCATTAGCTAATTGCTCAAAATTTGTTATGATGTGCTTCTTTACATGATTAAACCACTCTCAGTACGGCCTAGAGAGTGTCGTGATAAACATATGCAACAATAGTGCATCATTGTTCTCTATCTGGAAGCAAGAGTCCATAAAGCTTGTGATATGTTCTTGTGCCTCTTCATCACCCTTGAATTTGTCCAACCTGGGCATCTCAAAATGCTCTAGGTATGGGGGCATAGGTACTAAGGGATCTAAAGGTTCATTATGAATTTTCCTCAGTGTCAGCTTTTGGATAGTCATGCCTTGTCTCTCAATTGCCTTGACCTTCTCAGCCAAATCTTTGTAAGCCTTAGAAGATAGAAAGTCCTCCTCCCTAAGTTGGTGTGGAGGTAGTCTAGGAGGTATATTCCTCTTCTATCAAGGTGGAGGGAGTTGCTCTTCCTCCTCCTCAGTTCGATAATTCTCAAGATATTCCTAGTTGCATTTGTTCCCCTCTTGTAACTCATAATGTTGTTGCCTTTGATTTTCGACCAAGGGCGATCACTCTATGTGATGGGTAGTGATATGTGTGTGAATGCTTGCACACTCATGGTGTATTTTGGCTTGCAATAAAGCCTTCTTGTGCACCTGCTCTCTATGCTCATCTTGAGAGTATATGCCAGACCTATCCAACCTATCTTCCTGCTCTACATGCTCCTTCTGGATGAGTATGTGCTCCTCATGCAAGTGCTGCTCATACAGCCTTTGTCTAGTAAGCCTCTACACCTGAAGATCTTCCTCTTTGATGTGCTATCTCTCTAGATGAGCATCCTCCTGTTGATCTTGGAGGAGTTGGCATTTTTTCTTAGAGGTCAGTCGATATAATCTTTTGACTTGGTCAGTAATCGAAGGTCTTTGATATGCTTGCTCTGTACGAGCGACCTTGTGGGTTCTATACCCATCAAACTGATGTGTTGTGCTTTTGCCTCTGTTTGTGAAGATGACATCAGCATTGTGCTATATCCTTTGTTGTGTGCCACCATGCATGGATGGTGTACATGAGACATGAGGGCACTTAGAAGCCTCTCCATGCTCTCTATTAGTTCTAATGGTGCTCCCGCTATGCTCACTTGAAGCACGAGTGGGTGGAGCCGAAGGCATGCATCCTAGATGCTCTAGCACACTACCTAGACCATCTAGATATCTAGACCTCCACCTCTCATGGGGTGGTGTTCCATTAGCTCCCACATTCGACATATCGATGGTGATCTTGCATGCTATAGTACGCATGGGAGTATGGGTATACTTGCACTCAGTAGGGAGCCCATCTACTTTCCCTTGAATGGTCAGACCTTTATTTCTTCTATACTCAGAATATGGGGGTATAGGACATCTTGTAGACTTAGTGCGAATGGTTACCAATCTGGTCCCCTGCACAACATACTCTTCAGTTGATCCTATGGATGCACGTGCACTACGGTCTTGATAATGGCTTCTGAGTGGATCACCCTCAGGCTGAGAAACCCCATGCTCTAATATACGTCTAACAGTATGCACTGATGTTATTATATTAAGGGTATGCTCAATAGAATATCCTCGTGTTGAGTTGTCTCCTCTAATGCTCATCGAGCATCATTTGATTTGCTCATGTGGTTGAGGACTAGACACGTGTAATTGTGAATAAATTGGGGTTTGGTCATCGACCTCAGGCTTGCGCCTTTGTCGACCACCCCGTGTATCCACCATAGTGTACCTAACATCTAGATGTATATTTTATTATCAAACAAGGTATACAATGATGCTTATCTTATTTTTAAATTTTAAAATGCACCCTAAACTGTTTGATGTTGTTACAAAATGTGTTGTATCAGTATGAGAAACTCTCACGTGTTTTGCAAAATCGTTGGATTTTATTCTCAGTTTAATTGGCTTTCACCTATATACTCGCACAAGCCAAATATGGTAATGAAGTACATACTCAATGAAGTAGCATAGGTACTACCAACCCTCACCTAGCACACCGTGCACAGTGACACACCCTTTCGAAGATGAGTGCATGCTATTTTGCACAGATAAGATAGTTCTTAGGTCGACCTTGGCAATGAGCAGGTCCCGATAATACAATTTCAAATGAGCAAACAAATTGGTAATGACATCCAATGTTGGTCTCAATAAAATGGGTTGGATGTGAGAGCCCAACGCTACTGATGTTTAAAATTAAACGTGGTGTGTGTGGTTCGTTTTACTTTGCATAAAGACAAATGTATAAAAGAGCATTCATATGATCATTCCTACATGATATGCATAAGAAGGAACATTTCAAATTCACAAAGATATGTATGCTATGCCCTACATGATGTTATGACAATGCAATTATGATGACATGGCCTCTAATTGGTTCTCATGCATGTAAACTACCACACAGTTTTATCAAGGTCACTATATTCTAGGACAGATTGCAATCAGAGGTTCGATGTTCCTAGCAGCGCCTTTCTAATGGAAATAATGCGAAAGAAAATTAGGACTTATTCATTGATCCTTTTCCTTTAATGTACCTAATTTACCATCGATTTGTCGCTTACTATAAAAATACAAAGGAGAAAATGCAGAACAGAGAATGAAAATAGAACCTACCTCAACTCCTAATCTGTTGCCAAGTGGTTTCTTTGTTGTCTGCTACTTCTACTGTAAATTGTAGCTCTGGTCTACGAGCTATAGTGTAAACCGTAGGTGACAACCGCAGGCCAAAAAATAATAGTAGCTATTAGCTGCGGTTGGCACCTGAGATAAAATAAATAAAAAAGTCAGCACTCAGAGGCTAGTAATGCAATTTTTTGTCGTGATCGCCATCTATAACCACCAAAGAGGCTCACATCCGATCTAACTATCGCAATCGAATAAAAATACACAAATAGGCATGCATAATTTTATAACAAGAAATAATGTGAATACAAGGAATCCTTTATTGATTTCAATGAAATCAAATTATAGATTCATCCCTCTTAGGGATACCCATTTGATACATTAATTATAATAGTGTTTAATCCCTATCAAGGGTAGGTGTGATCAAAATGCCCTTTAGGGTGACACGAACTGCTCTAAGGTGTCGATGACCCTCTTATTTGCAATGGGGAAGGGGTTGGATGCTTTATCTCTCCTTTGGAACTGTTCCCTGTGGTCAAGAAATAGCAATAATATCAAAAATATAGGAAGCCTATCATGCTGAGGCCCTTTTAGGTAAAATGTATAATGACACCATTAACATGCATAATCAATAAAGCATAAAGAAAGTCACTAAACTATGCAAAGCAAACCAAGATTCATGTGATAGCATAAATTAAAATAACATCTACACTATGCATGGATCAAATATAGAAAATGAAGCATAAACATGCATAAAGAAAGCATTTTAGTCCTAATTGAAACATAAGCATAAAATGTGAATCTAGCCTAGTTCTACGGTCAGAAGTCTTCTAAAATGCTATTAAATAAACAAAATGGCTAATCTAACCTAACTTTCCAAACAAAAAAGAAAAGAGTAAGGTGATCTATTACCTATTGGAAATTGTAGCTCTGGTGAGTGTTTCGCACTGTGAACCGTGGCTGACAGTCATGGTTTGACCTCTGATAAGTTTACCCTCAAAATTAGGGGTAGTGGGCTCAATATTCTTGTCCAAATTGATGTTCAAGGGTCGCCTTCATTTTCCTCTGACTTATTTGGTGGTCAATTTGATGTGAAGGAACTTCATTTGCTCGAATTTGTGTTTCTTGATCCTCCTAAGCACTTAGGTCATCCATAATATAATTCATCATGAATGGTGGCAAAAGGGTTAGGGATTAAGTGCAATAGCTCTATCTCTTAGTATACTTAGTTTGAGTGTACAATTCACCAGGGCTTCGCTGCTCGAATCTCCAATGCTTGCTCTCTCTTTCTCCCAATTTGGAGGGGGTATTTGTAGCATGCCCCTAGGGCTAGGGGTGATTTCATGGAGAATCCAAGACCAAGAAGGTTGGTTAGGAAAGTTGGGATGGAAGCCTTTGGAATTTTCCATCATTCAACTACCTCCTTCTAGATCTTTTGGTCATTCCAACCGATTTGGCTCGAATGGAAGGCCTAACTGAACTTCAGTTAAGACTGCAAGTCTCAGTTACAGTCTAGACTGCAAACCGTAGGTGTCAACCATAGTTTATACTGGATACCGCAGGTCTAGGCTGCGGTTTAGACTTCTTAGGCTAAAAATTCTAAATTGAGTGGTTAGAATCACTGCTCTATCTTGGAGTCTTTCCAAGATCCTCCATATGGTCTTGTAGCATGTCCATATGAGTAGTCACCCTCAACATGACGTGTTTTAGGTGTCTACACAGAGAGGACTAGTACTAACTATATCATCTATAACATGGCCATGATATCCAGACTTGTTATTCATTCAAGAACCTAGTACATAACATGCTTGATAAAAATCAATTACAAATTGATAATCCTCTTGCCTCCGATAACCAAAAAATGGGCATCTTCAAATATCCCTTACCCACACATGAGGTTAAGGAGGATCAAGTAATATAGGTAAATAAATTCCATACGACCCCACCCAATCGGGGGTTCATAAGGATGATCAACATTGTGAAAGGATCTGAATATATTATCAAGTTGCACCACCTATAGCTCTTGTTAGCATTCATTCTACATCACAACCATTGCCATATAAAAATCCTATCCAAGGTCCACCACCTCAATTGGTGGTGATTATCATAAGTAGACTTACTCAAATTCTACATATGGCATCAGTAAAAATATACATCTATGAGTTAATACAGTAATCACAAAACATAGAGAGGTTCTGATGGAAATTTTTATAAAAATTGAATTGCAACCCTGATATTCCAACGCTTTCACCAATTTTGTGGAGCATATCCAAACATTTGAGGAGCCTATTATACCTTCCATGATCATGAGATCAAACCAGTATTTTCCCACATAGATGATCCTCCATTGCACATCATTGCATTCATAAATAGGATTCCTTATAAGTGGGTTTTGATTGACATGGGTTCCTCCATAAACATCATCACCAAAACTGCACTAGAACACCTTAGTCTTCCATTATCACATATTTTGGCATCCACCTTTAGAATTCAAGTATTGAATGATGCTCTTTTCTCCATAGTTGGTACAATAGTCCTTCCTATATATGTTGGACTAAATATGCTTCTCGTATTGTGCCACGTCTTGGAAGGTGCAATGCAATATAATATATTGCTTGGTCGATCATGGATTAGGGATATGAAGTGCATCCCATCTAGACTGCATAAGTGCAGTAAATATGTCCATGAAGGGTAATTTCATATCATCCCTTCTGATAATGAGCCTTTCAAATATGTTAATCTGGTCAGTAATCCATGAGAGTTCATCTTGTCATCCACACATCTAGACATACAACCTAATAGGCCTATCGAAAGCTTAGAGACTTCATTAAACCATCACCCCTATCCATCGATTCATCCACATCAGTACCACCATACACTAATCCATCCACATCATCATATCCATATCAACCCTCATCATTGGTCTCTTTTGACATCCCTTCTTCATCATCGGATCCTTCGATTGAGAGGAATTTGAAGGATCCAATTAAGAAAATTCCATCAGTCATCCCTACCATATTCATAGAAAAAATTCCAATTCCTGTAGAGGAAGAAGAACCATTAGCTACAATGGATGAATCATCTCACATCACACCTCCATCATCCTCATCATCCCCATTGTTTCCATCCCAATTCATTATCCACTTAGATAAACCTAGTGTCACTGAGTACCTGGTATAGAATGTCACATTCACATTGCTCATCGAGTTTGCTCAAGATATAGGTAGACCTCATGTATCAGCATTACCCATTGGTACCATCATACCCTTGGGGTCCCCTTGAATCAAATAAATTTCATCTATGGGGCTTTCAAGGATGCTATGTTATAGTTTCCCACAATAGGTCGTGACAATGAACCTTTCTCAAGAAATATTGGGTATATGTCAAACCTAGAGTTCACCTTACAATACTTTTACCACTTCCATTGGCATGGAAATGGTATAGGTTGATATGAGCAGGGTCTTCGTATACCCTATCAGCCATAATACTAGCTTCCCACAAATAAATTTGGCTTAGGGTATTCCATATGTATGCCAGATGAACTCCTCATAGACTTCCTTTAGCACCTGATCTTAGGCTTTAGAGAGGAAATTAATGAGAATAACTATGCTAGCCCGGGCTATTTTTATTTGTTAGGATATCATATACCTGTTATAGCATTTTTCATCAAGCCTTCTAACTCTCTCAAGGAGACATCAAAAGAGTACGAGGTTGAGATGGAACTCGCATACCTTGGTCCTCACCATAGTCAGTAGCCTCCTGATTTTGTCAGTGCAATATTAGAAAAATATGAGGATGAAATAGAACTGGTGTATCTAGTTCCTCGTAACCTTTGAAAAATTAATGAAAGAATAGAATTCACTCCCATAGATCTAGATGAGCTCTATCATAGATTTTTTTCTCCACGCCAGCCCACCTAGAGAGACCTTATACCCCCAAAAGATCTAATAATCCTGGCTCCTCCTAGGCTTGACCCATTCATTCTATTTCCACCTCAACCACCTCCAACACATCTAGAGCCTTCCATATTTGATAGATCCCTTTCATATGTAAATGGAAACTATCCATCCATCAACATGGTTTCCATTGATTTAACCGTACCACTCCACAATCCCAGTAATCCCTTAAAACCTTTGCATCTCAACCTTGAGACCATCAATTTTGATTGTGTCACATCGCCACCCTTACCAGAATAGTTCTTCCCTTGTGAAGAAATGTTACAACCATTTTATTTCTCCCAAGGGCCATTCAAAGATGTTTTTCAAGTTGATATTGAACCAGATATGATAGAATATCCAAATACATTTTATGACATCCACTTGATCCCTACACCTCACCAACTTGAGGAGGGATCCCATATGTCAATATAGGAAACAATTAATGTAGACATTGGTGTTGATCCTAAGGCTCCCAAAAACATCATATTGGGACAAAGTTTATCCCTTGAAGAGCAATCCATCTACACGACCCTCTTGATAGAGAAAATAGAAGCTTTCGCTTGGTCGTACAAAGACATGTCTGGCATTGATCCAAAATTGGTCATGAACAACCTTACGGTCAACCCAAATATTAAACCAGTCAAGCAAAAGCTTCATAAAATGCATCCAATAATCACCTTGATGGTAAAATATGAATTACAAAAATTGTTGGATGTTGGATTCATCCAACCTATCAATTATCCTGAATGGGTATCCAACATGGTACCCATAGGAAAACTTGATGGGAGGATTCACATATGTATAGACTTTTGAGATCTTAACAAAGTGACTCCTAAGTATGAATTCCCCATTCCAAGTATTGATACATTAGTTGACACCACCGTATATCATGAGATGTCCCTCATGGATGGTTTTTAGGCTAAAATCAAATCTGGTTCAAAGCGAAAGATCAACCAAAAATAGCCTTTACAACCCATTAGGGGATTTTTTGCTATAAATTCATGCCATTTGGCCTTAAAAATACTGGTGTGACATATCAATGGGCCATGACATATATATTCCATGACTACATGCATAAAATCCTAGAGTATTACATAGATGATTTGCTAGCCAAATCTCTATTGCGTCACAAGCATGTCGATGTTCTAAGGAAATTTTTTTATTGCCTAATTGAGCTAATGTATGACTTAATCCCAAAAAGTGTTTTTTTGGAGTCACATCTATAAAAAAAATTAGGATTTATAGTCTCCAAGTGAGGTATCAAAGTTGATCCCACCAAGGTCAAAGCAATACTAGAAATGCTCCCACCTACCAACCTTAAGCAACTTTTCAATTTACAAGGTAGCATCTATTCTATGCTTTATAGTGCGACTTTATAATAAATATTGATCCATGAATCGATTGCTATAAAAGGATGTCCCATTCCATTGGGATGATGAGTGTCAAAAATCCTTCAATGGGATAAAACAATACCTGGTGTCACCACCATTTTTAGCTCTTTCTTGACTAGGTGTGTCATTTTTGCTATACATTTCAGCCATTGATTTTGCCTTAGGGACCATGTTGGCCCAAAATAATGAGGAAAATAAGGAATAAAATATATATTACATTAGTCGCACCTTGGTGAGCTACAAGCTCAAATACACATACGTTGAGAATATTTGCTTAGCAATGGTATTCACCACCTAGAAGCTTTGACATTACATGTTTAATCATACAACGTATATCATATCCAAAGAGAATCCTTTGTGGTACATGATGAGTCACACATACCATAATAGTCAAACCATAAAATGGATAATACTGCTAACATAATTTGACCTCAAATTTATTAGGAAAAAATCCATTAAAGGTCAAGTTATTACCGATCAACTAGCAGAGGCTCCTCTTTAGCATGATAAGCCGCTTGTAATCTAATTGTTAGATAATGAAATATTCACATTATCAAATTCACTGAAACCATAAGAACCTAAAAATAAAGTTGACATGATTTTTTTCTTCAATGGGTCCAAGTGTGAGCAAGGTGGTGGTGCGGGCATTGTATTTTTCACACCACAAGAGGCTCCTATACCCCTTTCATTTAACCTTGATTTTTTGTGCACCAACAATAATGTTGAATATGAGGCTCTCCTTTTGGGTTTCCAAACAACTATCATCATGAAGATCAAAAAGTTGAATATCTTTGGCTATTCCTTGATCATTTTCAACCAAGTTAATAAAAGCTATCAATTTCAGTGTCCGATCTTGAAATTGTATAAATATCTTATGGACAAGCTACTAGCTAAACTGGAATTATACATCTTTTCTTTTTTTTTTTAAGCGAAAAACCCCTTTGTAGGGCCTCCTTGGTTTGAGAGACCATGAACAGGGGGTTCTATACCATCAAAGTCACCCTGGAGTCGCACCCAGCCCTGCCCACACCAACATTATCAATTGGATTTTGGGTACCCAATTCAGCTTTTTAGTAGGGTGGAGATTCGAACCTGGGACCTCCCTTGGAGGATTGCCCTCTCCTCTCCAACTCACCTACAACACCTAGGTGGAATTATACAACATCAAGGTAGTCTCTCTTTTATCTAATCATTTTGTAGATACAATAGCTTATTTGGGGTCTTTAATTCCACAAAACCCTTTTGATGATATCACAACCATCCATTTCAAAACACTTTTGCAATCAGATATTTTGCATGAAGATTCAAATGATGAAGAATTTATCCACATGATCCATATTGAACTGAGCCCAGAATGATTCTCTTAGGTACACAACTTTTTCAAATAAGCATCTTTGGGGTCCTTAGTCCCAGAGGGTCCTTCTAATAATGGCATGACCATTTATCTTAAGGTTATCTCATAATTCACATTCGTGAGTGATGAGTCACAATGGGAACAAGCTATTTATTCAGTTGAATCCCAAGCATATCAAGATTGGATCACTCAGCTAAAATATTTCCTAAAACTTGGTATTATTCCATCGGGATTGTCGCATGTTGCAAAATGAACATTCAAACAATAAGTGACCAAATATGTCTTGCTAGGAGACATCCTTTATCATTGGAGCTATGATGGTCTTCTCCTTCGTTGTCAATATCCCCAAGAATCTGCTTGGTCAATATCCCAAGCTCACAATGGTACTTGTAGTGGCCATTTTTGTGGTATGGTTATCTCTAAGCACATCCTTTGAATGGTTTCTTATTGGCATAATATGGATAAGGATTATTATGCTTATGTTAGGAAGTATATAAAATGTTAGCATCATTCTAATATTTCACACTTACCTTCTTAGGCCTTACAATTGATTCAATCAATATGGCCTTTTTGTAGTGGGGCTTTGATTTAATTGGAAAAATATTACCCCCATATTCAGGTTGTCACACGTTTATCTTAATGACCATAGAATACTTCACCAAATGGGTGGAATTTATCCCTCTTACCACTACGATTGGATCTCACATTACGGAGTTCATACTCCATAATATCATATGTTGTTTTGGTATCCCATCCAAAATCATTTTGGATAA
Source organism: Wollemia nobilis (assembly GCA_028583015.1). NCBI lineage: Eukaryota > Viridiplantae > Streptophyta > Pinopsida > Araucariales > Araucariaceae > Wollemia > Wollemia nobilis. The sequence goes on along the minus strand of JAQPPZ010017084.1, from coordinate 3,499,831 downwards.
TGGGACACCATTCAAAAACAAATATGTGCGTGCTTTAACTTTCAAGTATAATATCCAGCATATTTTTTCTACGCCCTATTATCCGCAAGTCAATATGCAAGCAAAGGCATCAAACAAGACTGTAATTATCATCCTTAAAAAAATTGTTAAAAAAAATTACAAAGATTACCATCTTCAATTACCTCTAACATTATGGGCTTATCACACTAGCATTCATATGCCCACTAGGACAACCCCATTTTTGCTAGTATATGGTGTTGAGGCTATTATGCCCCTAGAATTAGAAATCCTTTCATTATGCATATCATTACAAGAGTTCATCGATGATGACATTGTGCAACAAGCGCACCTTGACCAATTGACCCTTCTTGATGAATGATGAGTTCATGCTCTCAAGAAACTTCGTGTTTATCAGGATCACCTTAAATGAGCTTATAATACAAAGGTCCATATCAGAGACCTTAAATTTGTATGCCTTGTGCTTAAAGAAAATCAACAAAATTCCAACTTACCACTACATTTGTGCAACAAATTCACAGTAAATTCATTAGGCCTCTTTATCATCACATAGAATATAGGGCCAATAACTTGCCATATTACTTCCCTTAAGGGTGTTGAGGAACCTTAACCTCATAAAATTCTCCATATATGGGTATTTAATGCATAACACAATGCATCAAAAAAAATCAGAAAACACAAAACCATAAAAACAATACAAAACATCAAAAATACAAAAACATTTTGCATCATGTTATTATGCATTTCATTGCATTCATTAGTTAGTTGTATTAGGTATATTTATCCATTGCATTTGCATTCAGATAAGTTGTGTTTGCATTCTTACGAATGATACCATGTTTGTACCCCAGTCATGAGTCTTAAATCAACCTTATCCATCATCATCATTTGAAGTTTTTCTTATGAGATTTTGCTTATTAATGGGTCCTCGTAAGATAGGTTAGATATTGGATGAATATCAACAATGATATTTAGATTCCCACTGACTATTTTATGTGCACATTTTAGTTTACAAAAGAGCATAGGGAAAACCCCCATATATCACATGACACCACCATCCACATTTCCCTTTGTGAGTAACTATGTTTTTCAACACAACCAATAAGTTGCTATAGGATGTTCACTAGGGTTTCCTAGTCATTCAACCATACCTAGTTTTTTTTCATATTTTATAGAAATTTATCTTGTCTTTTATAAGGTAAGGTCTTGCTTTGATAGTACTTTGCATATGTCAAAATCCTGACATAATTTTACACATTTAAAATCCAAGTTTGGACAAGGAAGGATGACACTACAACATAGTCCTTACCACCTTGAGTGAAAGGTTTTCCCTTGCTCATCCTATTATTTTCATGGTTTAGGATTTTGAGAATTGAAATAAGGACAATCTCCCCTACCCAAGCAATCCCCTTACTTTTCCACAAAATGAGCAAGTTTCCAAAAAAAAATAGTGGTTTTCACCACTAATAAAATCCCTTGCTCCAAAAATAGTGGTTTTCACCACTAAGCAAAACAAAACTGAACAAGTATCCCAAAGCAATCAAAATAAAATGAGGGAATAATTATCTTTAATCCCTATAATCCTTATTTATTCAAAATCCATGGGGCAATTTCCATTAAAGCAATGGGTTGAATGAAACCTACCTAGAAATGGAGTAGTCTTACGCATGGTGATATGTCTATCATATTAGCAACCTTATTTTGTATAGACCAATGTCAGCTTGTAGATGAGATATATTTTGGTGGCTTGTATTGCTTAGTAGTCAAGTCCAACTACGTCCAAACTCAGAATAATATGACCATAGGGTGATCCTCATTACAGCAATGGGTTGCATGAAACCTTCCTGGCAACGAGATAGTCTTATGCATCATCTAATACATTCACTTTACACACACAAGGATATTGAATATCTGGGTCTTCATTACAGACTTGTATCTTTTAGATTTTTGTGTAGCTAGTATACAAACTTTTGATTGGTCAACTAGGGTGTTTGAGTCTCATCGAAAACCTTAAAATTCCCTCATAGCACCTAACTATCTCATCATCATTTAAAATTTTTCTTATGAGCTTTTGTCTATTAAGAGGTATTTGTAAGATAGGATAGATATTGGATGAATATCAACAATGATATTTATATGGCCAATGACTATTTTATGCACACTTTTTATTTTATAAAATATCATGGGAAAACTCCCATATTCCACATATTCCATCTCACACATTCACATCCAAATGTATGACTCTTGAAAAATTAACATTTTTATTTATGACTTTTATACATTATGTGGTGTCTAGCATTAGTTTTTTAAATACATTTAGATTCATTCATCATGTTTTAATAAATTAAAACATACATCCACAATTTGCATTAAAACATCCATACAAAAATTAGTGCATCTCATAAGCATTATATTTGATAGATCAATAACATGAATTAACATTCATAATCAAATAAAAAAAGCTAAAATGTGCATCTAACATTAGGTACTACATCATCCACATACATACATATAGATATACATATATGCATCTATACTATAATGTCTAGACATACATCCATATTCATTATTGTATCCATCAATGGATCCATAATATAAACTACAAAAAATATAACCTAAACACATGATAGGTCATAATAAAATATGTGTCATATATATCTAAAATTATAAGTACATCATGATACAAAATTGCCTACAGGCTACAATAGAGTAGGTTCTCAAACCTTACACTCTCTAAAATAAGGATATACATAAACGAATCAGGTTGGCCTTACACCATTGCTCTCACCTCCACCCTCAACCCCACTCTAACGAGGTTGAGAACACCCACTAGCCTCTAACCTATGAGGAGGATTTTGAAATAGCAAAATATTTTGCCTCACTAATGGTTGCTCTAACTAAATCCACCAACTCTAATACCATGCTCCTTATGATGATCATGTAGGGAGTATGCATCCACACCGCTCTACCTCATCCTCTAATATAATAATATACGCTCGATCAGACCATCAAAAGGAGGAGTATCAATACACCTATACTTGTAATGTGATCACATCCCCTACGGCCTATCCACCTGAACCTACCTACCCCTAAATCATGGTCAAAGTTACCAACCATGACTGAAGCCTACCCACCTCCTCCTAGGAACTTTGTAGTTGTGTAGTAAGAATGGACTTCTCCTTAGAGAAGCCCGTCCCCCTCTATCTCTCTTGACCAGCTAGCTTTGTAGTATGGTAATGGTGGTATCCCACTCTACCAACTATTCTTAAAGTAATTGTACCTATAACCTAAGCTAAGCACCCTCATCCTCAAGATCCTCCTCATCTCCACCCTCATCCTACGGATCCTCCACTCCCTCTATGACTTGGCCCCACTTCCCCCCTATATGATGATGCACTCATTGCTCATACCTAACCTTATCCCCCTCCTCTACCATAGTCCCAACTATCCTATCCATAGGTCCACCTCCCTTCCATAGTTGAGTGATCCACTAGGTGTCATACTCTGTGGTGGTACTTGGGTCCTCCACACCTAGATTAGCTAATGACTGATCTACATCATCCCCCAATGGATCTACTCAAGGTCACTCCAACTAAGTCTCTGCCCCTCAATGATGATAAATGATAGACTCCTCAGGTACACCCTGGTGAACCCTAAACTATCAAGTAACATGAGTGTACTAGAAGTACTCTTTCTTTGTACCATGTCATTCGATTAACCATCATCTATACCTCACCCACTTCAATTGAGTCACTACCTCTATTCATGTTGGGTAATCTATATAGGGTTGCTAGACCACCTACTCTACCCTCAATCCCTCTAGAGACCTTGTGTAATGGGTAATCCTACTTTAATGGGGATGATTCCAATCTTATTCATACTCTCAATACCACTAAGTTGCATACCTAATCTCACGGTTTACCATTTGTGTCCATGACACCCATGGAATTCCCTCTAGTCTATCCACTTGGATATGCTCCAAATTCTAGACCTGATGTATGAATTTTTAACCTAATTTGTGCCTACCTCACTGGTGGATCTCATACAACTCATCATATAAGTGTGCAAGTAGAGTACTCCCCCATGCCATGATCAGAGGATCATTAGTGTTGCACTCTACCAACTTTTGGGACATCTCAAGAATGTGCCATGGGAACCTTACTCCTGATGAGTAGGATAGTAGGATATTAGACATGAGTGACATCACCACTACATACCTCCTAGTAAAAACCTCTGTGACATACCATACCTCAACCAGAACTCTGTTGTTATCCATGCATTGCCTTGTAATATTTGCATCCTTACCAAATACCCTTTGCAACACTCTGCTCTACTAGCCAATGGGAGTGGAGGTGATAGGGCATTCCTCAATTGATATGCAAAGAATATTGTACATGTCCTCCAACGTGATTTTCATCTTGCCAGTTGAGAGGTAGAATGTGTTGGTCTATTTATCCCATAGATCTATCAATGCAGTCAGATAGGCATGATCTAACAACATTGCCTAAAGCCTTGTCACTTTCTTGAGGCCAATTATCTCAAGCCACTTTCATTCATAATTAGAGAGGAGTTTTTGTACCCTCTCAAAAATTATGGTAACTTTATGATGGGCATTCACAAGATAAATACAAACAAGTAATCAAACTAACAATCAGGTCACAAATAAAATAATAATAATAATAACAGCAATGCGACCATCTCGGGTAGAGATGGTCCATTGGAGAGACTGTATCACCCCAATATGGCCATTGCAATGGTCAAAAATATGACCATTATATTTCAAATGTGGTTGTCCCACCCTGGGATAGCCCCCAAACCCCCAAAGAGGAATCGTCTTTGCCTGAGACGGTCTTGAAAACAATATCACATGCATCCAAAAAAAAAAAACAAAAAAAAACAACAAAAATACACACATGAAAATCCTAAATAACCTACACTATATCCTACATCTAAAAATTAGGTTCATTACCTTAATTTTTCAAGTGAGGTTCATTTTCCACATTAATTAATGAGGTTTGTTTTAAATTACAAAATAACAAAAGAGGGAGCAAGGTGTCTACCTTCCTCACTCTAAATCCTCTGCTCGTTGAAGCCTTGGGCTGATCCATGGTAAAAATGAATAGATAATATGGTATTATTTTGCATCAAAAATTGTTCTCATCCTCCTCACCTCTCCTTTTCTCCAACTACCAGTAGTGAAAATGATGTCAGAAATTGGAAAATTTTGTTTTTATATCTTCCAAATTATGTGATCATCTCTATGTCAGACGGTTGTATTCAATGCAACCATCCCACCATGGTACAACCCTAAAATTACAAAGTGTGACCGTCCTACCATGGCATGGCCCCAAAAATTATAAAAAAATCTAAATATATATATACCTAAAAACCTTTTTTAAAAATCTCAAGTGATCCTCACACCTAGTGATCTACCCTATACACCTAGCGGTTGCAATGGCTACTTATCCATACAATTCGATCGGATGGGTAGGTTACCATAAGGCCACTTGAACAAAAATAGCTCCCAAATAATCAAAATGTTATCCTCTCAATTCTCTAAGAAGACCATGATGATGGACTGCTCCAAGGGATAGAGATATACATTTCTTTCTTCCACTTAGCCTCAAGTGATACTTGTATATAGTGATTCACATCTTGAACAAAATGAATTGTTATCATCTTAATTCCCTAAGAAAGCCATGCAGTTAGACTAATCCCATGGATAGAGATGTAAAATTACCAATAATGTTCAAAATCACAATTGTAATAGGATTTTCCACCTTCCACTTTCATAAGAGTCCTACAAAACCCAAAATAAGTCATCTTGGTCAAGTGACTCATCGCTTTCATCACCTTCCATCTCCTCATTGAATCATCGCTAAAGGGGTAGTCATACATCATAGAATTCATAATAAAAATAAATAATCAAACACTCAATCATGCAAATTGTATTTGTCCAAGAATAATTGCTAAGAAAATCATGCCCTTGCTTAGGGCAGATAACATGCAAAAATTTCAACTAAATAAATACTTGGTATTCTTGAAACATGGCTGAAAATTTTACCAAAAAAAATCAAAGTTCTTCAACTTATTAAAAGAAATGATTCAAATATGAATGCTCTTTTCATGATTATGGTATCTAACATTTATTAGATCAATGAACACCATAAACCCTCAATTTTACTTTAGGTCATCTATTTTTGCTTCGCGTTGTGCTTTCACACAATGCATCCCAAAAAAGGGCATCTATAGACACCTAAAACACATCATGTTGAGAAGACTACCTATATGGACACCTTTTCAATCCATATGACCACCTTGGGCAGCCCTAGAGCTTAACAGTGGTTTTCACCACTCAAACAGGAAGGAATTTCCTTTGAAGCCATGATCGTCTTACCCCAAGATCCCCTAATCGTGATTTTCTTACCCCAATATGACCTGTAGTCATGACTGTCTTACCCCGAGATGGTCACACCAAAAGCAATTTTCTGCTATGGTTCGAATGGTTACATGTGAAAACTAGACATAATGGCATAACGGGGTCAGTTGTGATGGTTTTCAAGAATGGTTGGTTACTCTTCTTGATCCTAACCACTTCTTGGCTTCTCTTGCAAGATTGGACTCTCATTTGAAAGTATATAAAAAGGTTCATAACATTCATTAAAATCTCCTACTGGAGTTTTCATGCAACGAAGTGCTATCATACTGAAGAATCGAAGAGCTCTCATCCTCAAAGCAACAAAAGTGCTACCAAAATTCAACCATGAAGCTTCCAAGCATGCTAATGGACCATATTGAAGGTTGAAGATAAAATTTGTGCTTCTTGTACCATCCAACATCGTTACTTCGGTATCAAATTCCACCCCTAAGTTATTCCTCATGAGCACACAAAGAATATTAACTAATCCACGAATCAAACTTGGCTTTACCTTGCATTTGCCACAAAGAAATTACTCGTTGTTTAGTGGTTATCTCTCTCAGAGACGGCTTGTAGGTACGACCGTCTCACCCCAAGATAGCCAACAGGAAAGATTATCCCACACAAATACGACCTCTCGATATGAGATCCATTCCCTATTTTCTTTTTTTCATTAGATTTAGTAGCACTTCAATTACTTCTTAGCATAGTTTGATTTCATTTTCATGTATGTATTTGTCGTATTTCAGCTTCTTTAATACTTTCTTTATCATGGATATGGGTCTTATCTTGTAAGGCTCTTCATATTTTTTTGATGCTCTTTATATCTTCTTGTGTGTATATTACAAGTATTTACAAGGGAGCAATAACATAATGATTCAAACTCCATCATCATACATCACGACAGTCATGAAAAACCTATCAATAATCAGTTTGTGAGATGCAAGAAAGATTCTACGAGATACACTTGGATGACCTTTATTTATTATAAATCTTTGTATCAAATTGATAGAAAATCCCTCAACGGGATCCCATTGTAACCCTCTTTGATGGACAAAATTGATATTAATAAAATGAGTACCATTATTTCATATCTTGTTTTATCATTATGGTTACATAATTTGCTATCTAGTTTGTTCTTTATTTCATTGTGTAGGTTTATGATCTTTTTAGCATTTTCAGTACAATAAGATCAAAATATTAACAAGGAACCATCTATTCATTATGATATTTATTTAGGGATGAACATTCCCACTGAACCTAAGGAATTTGCATCATCATATTTTGAATACTCTCTTGAAGTACCATGCACCATTTAGGAGAAGAAAAGTAGTAGAAAACATGCAGTGGTAGATTTCAATAGCTCTATTATTAATAAGGAAATAACAAAAATGAGTAGGACAAGTCAAAAATTTTCATAGTAGAACAAGGAGAGGATAAATCTAGTGAAAATAGAGTTTTGAAATAATGATACATATAAGAAAAAAAAAATGAAAACCCTCAAATTATCAATCAATAGCAAACACAGAGAAAGGAACACAATCTAAGTTGGTTGAACTTCTCTTTACCAAACAATAAATTGATATTGGTAATTCAAAGGTGAGGCCAGTAGACCCTAATACGATATGATTACCATCTCATGGAATATAAGGGGTGCTAATGACCCCTCAAAGCAGAGGTGTATCAAGGACCTTTTTTTAAGTAATAATCCGTATATTCTTTGTATCTAGGAAACTAAAATGACAAAGGAATATGTTTCCAAAACTATGAAAGCAATATGGGAAATATGTGAATGGGATGTTGTGGATTCTAAAGAAGTGGTAGGGGAATTATAGCATGTTGGAATTCTATTAAAACCTCTTATGCAACCATTCATAAAACTAGGCATTGGATAGCCTCATTAGTCATATTCTACTTTGTAGATATTTGTTTCATTATCAATGTCTATGGACCTACAACTTAGTAAAGTAGATTAGAAGTATGGAGTGGGATTGAATCCTTTATAAGAAGTAAATACCAAGCAACTTGATTCATTATCATAGGATAATTTAATGTTGTAACCAATATGGATGAAATTTTAGGGGAATTAGGAAAATAACCCAAAGTATGAGATATTTCTCAAATTTTATTCAAAATAATAATCTATGGGAGTTTGAGTTTGAAGAGGACAACTATATATGGATCAATAATAGGAGAGGCCAGAACTTAATAGCAAAAAAATAGATAGATGCATATTCTCAAATCATTGGTTAGATGAAGGGACTTGTTCTAAAACTAATACCTTGACAAAGATTGGTTCAAATCACTGGCCAATAAGAGTTAAAATGGTGGTTAGTGATTCAAAAAATATCATATTTCAAATATAAGCATATGTGGGAATACCATCCTCAATTTATTGATATGATAGTTAAACATGGAATTATTCATGATACGGTGGGTTGTATACACTTCCAAAATAAATTAAATCAATGACATCTAGATTAAAAGAATCAAAGAAAAACATTTTTGGAAATAATTTTTAGAAGAAATAACTAAAAGAGAAACTTTCAAAATTCCAAAAAAATGAGCATAATATTCTAATATTAGAGGAAAGGAAGTTGCTTAGTGAATATCATATTATTTTGAGTAAGAAAGAGAAATTTTGGAGATTAAAATTAAGATAGAAAGGAGGCAATGTTTTTTTACTAGAATATTCCAGGATCAAAGGAGTTTGAAGTTCTTAATGATAGACTACTACAAGTACCTTCAATTATAACATATGAAGACAATTGGAAATTGATAAAGCCTATTACTCTAGAAGAAGTTCATTAATTATTTTTTCTTTTGATAAGGATAAATCCTCAGGTCTAAATGGGCTCTCTATAACTTTCTATCAATGTAATTGGGATATAGTGAACGATTCTTTATTGGTAGTAGTGGAAAAGTCTAGGGTAAAACAGTACATACCTTATAAAATAAATGCAACATATCTTACCCCGATTCCAAAAAAGAAGGATGTAAATTTTTTTATTCTTTTAGGCCCATAAGCCTATGTAATATGGCATGTAAGCTAATATTAAAAGTGATGGAAAATAGGTTAAGATAATCATTGGAAATTTTTATTTTAAAAGAGCAAGGAGGATTTATGAAAGAGAGACAGATTTTGGATGGGATCATAGTAGTTCATTAAGTTATGCATTTAGCAGCTTCAAGAAAAGAGAGCAATGATCTTAAACCTTGATATGAGTAAAGCTTGTGATAGGGTTAAATAGTGTTTCCTTTTTGTAGTATTAAAAAATTTTAGATTTGGGAAGAAATGGGTCAAATGGATTAAATCTTGCATCTCTACAATATCATATTCAATTCTAGTCAATGGGTTAGTAATAGAGTCATTTAAAGCCAAGAGAGGTCTGAAATAGGGAGATCCTTTATCCCCATATATATTCATTATTATGGAGTAGGTATTGGGTAGGATCTTAAATAAGGCATACAAAGATGGACTAATAATTGGACTTAAGGCTAGTAATAATATTGACATCATCCATAAGTAGTTTGTAGATGATACAATCATTTTTGGGAGGGCAAGGATAAATGATGCCAAAGATTTAAATAACTTATTAAAGGAATATGAAAGAGCATCAAGGTAGAAAGTTAATAGGACAAAATCCAAAATTTACTTCCTAAATACTCCAAGTAGAATCATCATAGGGATATGTAGGTTACTTCAAATGGAGGTAAATTTACCAACAAATTATATAGGAATACCCTTATTTGAGGGGAGAATGAGGATAGAATTGTGGAATCTAGATATTAGTAAAGTTTATAATAAACTATTAACATAGAAATAAATATGGTTATCATTAGCAAGAAAAGTGTAGCTAATTAAATAGGTCTTACAGACCATTCCAACATAGTATATGTCCTTCTATACTATGCCAAAATTGATAGGAAAAAGTTTAATTATATTATGTGATCTTTTTTATTATTAGGATAACATGATAAAATGAAATTTCCTTTGGTGAAATGAAGCAAGGTGTGTGATGATAAAACTAGGGGAGGTCTCAGTTTAAGAGTTCTTACGGATGCAAACATAGCTCTTAGGGGAAAATTAATTTGAAGGTTGTACAAAGAGAGTCAAATACAATGGGAAAAAAATATTCTAAGTACATTAAGCCCAATGAGCCAAGCTTAATACTTACTACATTATCACTATCGGATAGTTTTGCTCTATGGAATAATTTAAAAAAACCAATTGATCTAGTGATTAAAGGTCTAATATGGGTGGTGGTAACTAGAGAAAATTTTCTATTTGGATGGATACTTAGTGTGACAAAAAACAACTCAATCTAGATCTATTTTTAAAACCTTGGTTGAGATTACTTCAAGACAAATATGGTGATAGGGTTTCAAATACTATGTACAAGGATCAAGAAGAAAGATACAAATGGAAAGAAGATTTCTTTTACAAGTATACAAGAAATTTATATTAGGAATAAGTTAAGAAGAAAGATAACAAAAATTATTATTTCAAAGAGAACCAAGGATAAGCTGATTTGGGAGTTGAATAACTCAAGAGAATTCACAACAAGAAGAAAATATTGTGTAAAGCACCAACAAAATTGAAATACTGCAAGAATATGGAGAGATGTGTGGGATAGCCTAAGCATTCCTAAAGTCAAAAAATATTTTTGGCTAGTAGGTTATAGAAAAATTTCATCCTAGCATAACCATATGAAAAGGGGTTTTCATGGCCCCTCACAATGTGTTCTATGTAAAAACAAGAGTATAGACCATATCTTGGGAAACTGCTCAATAGTATGGAAACTATGGCAATGGATTCTTAATATGTTTGGTAAATGCATGGTGATGAATGGTAAAATTGAAGAATGGTTAAAGCAATGGTAGAGAACTTTTAAAAGTGAGGCTTTATAGATAATATGGAATATATAAAAATATACAATACTTTGGACTATATGGTTGGAAATAAATAGAAGAATATTTAAATAAAAGGAAAGTTGTTTAGAGGTAATAAAAAGGAACCTATGTTTAGCCATAGAGGAGTCTAAACCAGCCCTACCAACTTTGTCAATCCCTAATATTGAAGCAGAGAGCCTTGATAGATGGAGTCAAGTCATCAAATAGAATTATGATTTTGGGTACAAAGAAATAAAAATAAGGCAAAGAATATCAAGTGGAAACCTCTAGAAGTGGAGTTGGTCAAATTGAATTTTGATGGAGCATCTAAAGAAACTCTAGGATCAATAGGAGGAGGAATAGTTAGAAATAATAGGGGAAAATATTTTTCTCATTATGCTTTCAATAGTGGATTTACAACAGATAATGAATTTGAATATTGGGTGGCTTTGAAAGGGTTAAACATATGCAGAAAAATGAAATACAATAGAGCGTGGATGGAAGATGATTCACTAATAGTAATAATTGTAATTTTAAGGAAAGTGAAGGCTCCATGGAATATACAAGAGATAATTATGGAAATACAAGACATTGCTACAGAGTTTAAATAAATTAGGTTTACACAAACATTAAAGGAAGAAAACAAATGTGCAAATAGATTGACCAATAAATGGGTTTTAATTAAGGATCGTGACTTTAAATTCTCTTTTCCATGGTTAGAGGAAGTAGTAAGTTTAGTTAATACTGACAAGAAAATGTTGACTACCTAAATCAAATATTTATTAAGATTTAATTTAGTTTTTTATTGGTAATATTTATTTTATTTTATAACATTACTGTGTTTTCATATGAATTATTTATTACAATTCGTGCGATTGCACTTATGCTTCAGGAAGGAAACTAGAAATCCATATTTGGTAAAGCGGACTATGATAGCACGAATTTTTAGAAATATTACTCTACAAAGATGAAATGCATAGATAGTAGAGGTTGATTTTTGGTATTGTGAGAAAAATGTAAAGAAGGATGTTAAATTTTGAAATATTTGTATTCACACAAAAAATTGAAGATCCAAAAAATGAAAATCTAATTTAATATTAAGCCAAAATAAGCGTATTTATTAATATAATTTTGAGTTATATTTAATTTAATATTATGAGCAAACCCTTTAGTAGATTTGAGAAAATTTAAAATAAATCTATGCAGATCTAAAAAATAAATGCAAGTAGGATAATTTTAATTTTAAGCAGAAATTATGCCAATGAGTCCCACTAGGCATGCTAGAATTATTGATCCACAAAATAGTCGGATACAATATTGATCGCAAGATCATAATTCAGGATAGGAAGAAAAGAGTTTAATCTATTTTTCCTCTAGATTCAAGTCATCTCCCCACTAATATAGTTAAATTAAAAGTAATTTAATGCAAATAAAATAAATATAAAAGAAAAGGAAAGTGAGGGAATGAAGTAAATGCAATAAAAAATATGGTTATGTGATGATCGTGAGATTAGTGTTGATCCAATGGTAGTATTCAAAAGTGATCAAATAACATTAATATGATTGAACCAACATATAACCTACCTTAACAAAAGAAAGAACTAATAGAAAATGGAAGAGCATATCTACAAGCATTATGCAATCACAAACCAAGATGTCAAGGAACACAATTAATTCATAAAGGTCGTGCATTATATTTCTATTAGTTGTAGTATGATATCAATGTATAATTCTATTTCACAAATTCTAGCTAAAATATTCAAAAAATGACCAAATATCCTTACAAGTGAGTTATTAGCTCCTATTTGTAGCAAAAAAATTACTAAAATTTCACTTGATGTAAAATATTTCTCTTTAGTAAATTTCTAATTTAATATCATCTATTTATAAAATTGATGATTAGTTAATTACGCTTGCTTCTAAAACTAATTCCACATGATTCTAATCATCTCTATCCCTGTAGTAAGACCATTTGGAGATAAAATATTACTTTCTAAGTCATTACCTCAAACTCTGTATTTTGTTTTACATCTTGCCTTAGGGAGCAAAAATATCACTTCTAGGTTGTTACCTCAATTTCTATGCATCATTTTCTAACTTGTTTCCTTAAGAAGTGATTCACTCTATGGGATGACAATAATTTGTATCTCCTAAAATAATGATTCACTTCTTAGATGATAAGCAAATTGGTCTCCTACACACTTGTGTTTTGTAATGAATTGATCTTTTAGGAACAAGTCACACTAACAACCACTTAGCCAAATTTTGGAATCCTATGAGGTTTCTCTTGGTATTTTGATTGATAATAAAATTCTATAATATATTAAATAATTCTTAGTTGTTGGCCACTAACCGGTATTTATTTTACTCTCTAAAAACCACTCATGGTTTTTCCCAAAACCATGGTTTTGTAATGGGCTCTAGTGCCTATAAATATGTTATATTTTGCAATGAAAATTTGATCAATAATTTTTATTTTCACATCATTGGTATCAGATCCTACTCTTTATTTTTGCTCTTTATTCAATTTACATTAGATTTAAAAAATTATTCTTGATAGAAAATTCTAAAATATTCCTTGAAGGAATATTCCTCTTTATAAAAGGGCTTGATGTCCCTCTTCTTTTGTTGCTTAGGGTCCTCTTGTTTATCCCACATATTCCAACATCAACTCAACTCTGCATTTAGGTGTATTTATAGTCATCGAAAAGCTCTTTCCAAGCCCGACCTAATGGCATCTTTATTTTTACATTTTGTAAAGACCTACTCCAATTATTACAGTGACATAATTTGGACAGTTTTCTTCCACTTTTTGTATTATTCCATCTCAATATTCCACTTTTAGTATTATTCTAGCTCTTTCTCCTCTACGTTTGTACACAATGGAGTCGAATACTTCTATAGTGGAGAGGAATGATAAGGAATATTCTAGAATATATTTAAGATTGCTTAGTTGTCAATCACTTACCGACATTTATTGTACTCTCTAAAAACCACTCATGGTTTTGGGCTCATGGTTTTGTAATGGGCTCTAGTGCCTATAAATATGTTATATTTTGTAATGAAAATTGATCGGTATTTTTTGTTTCTATGTCAATGATGCTTCAAAGATTACAAAAATTCCTTTTTCCTCCATCTATATGGTAACTTCTCTATTGAGATATAAAGGGGATAGTATAGCTATGACACATATCCATACCTTCTTTTTTTTGCAAGAGATAAGCACAACCCCCTCCCCCACTTGATTCTTTCCACATAGCTAACTCTTCTCTTATTCGGTCCCTTCTATCAATGATATTGTCTTTTATTTCTCTATTACATCTATGTGGATAAGCCACCTCTCATAACCATCAATCCTCACATTTTCATTCCATACTAACATTTATTTGAATCCATTTATGCTTGATTAAGTATATCTATAGGTGGTATTTGATCTAGAATTTAGGTGGATTCAATTTTAACTTTTAATAATTAACCCATCCAATTGGTATCAATTCACTCAATAGCCAATTCAATAAGACAACTCATAGTGACAAGTCCCTCCTTTATGTCAAGGAAAAATACAAGTGTCAAATTATTGAGACAATTTAACAAGAATATAACAATATAACATACAAGATGTAGTCAAATGTTGTGTGTTTAATTAATGAACAAATGCTCATCTTATTAACAAGATCTTGAAACATGGGAAGTTGTAAGTTTTGAAGTCATATACCATCCTCTTTTGTGTTTATTTGTATCTAGGTTTATTTTTTCAATATTTTGTAGCAATATAGTCAATGATTTATTCATCTAATACAAATAAATCTAAAATGGCTGAAATATTATGGACTATTACTTTCTCAATAAAGGTGTACTAAGTTTTTAACTTTTAAATAGAAGAAAGTATCAAAGATGGCAATCTGAGATTATGGACTTGATCATAATTAAACTAATATTGATTTAAATTAAAATTAATAAAGAGGAATACCATTATTTATAATACAATAACAAATATGTAGTCCAAGAGATACTCTCAACATTTAAGGATAAAATTCTTTTGTTTTGTAATATGAAGAGTGCAAGGGATATTTAGAAGATTTTATCAAAAAAACTTTTTGAAAATATTATTGGTCTTGAACATACCACAAGCAATGATGAGAACTATTTTACCCATTGATATTATGAGTTTTTTATAGAAAAGAATAATGATGGTCCTTTTAAAAAGAATAAACTTGAGAACAAAAGCCTTGAAATGGGAAATAAATTGAGTTTAATATCTAAAATTAAGAACTCATTCAAAATGAATAAAGTAAATAAAAACATGAAATATTTTAAAGATAGACTTCCATAATAAATTTTATATTTGAGAAAAGCATAAAAGTGTGAGAAGGATCAATAAATACCAATGATATGGTTGATAAGCATGACAATCCATCATAAAGATAAGCCTACAATGCTACTCCTATTGATGATGCTTCTAATGAGAATAAGCATGCACATGGTTCTTGTGATGGTGATGTATTGATTCTTAACATTACAGTTATGAGGATAGTGATAGTTGTCTCTAATACTATTATAGATCATATATTTATGCTTTTCATGATGGTATTATTCATTATAATATTGTGCATATATATTCTACTAATATGCTTAATATTGAGGAATCAATACATGGACTTGGTTTGAATTTGTGGGTTGTACAAATAGAGATCTTGATAAAAATGAACAAGGTACGAAAACCCCACTTAATATTGAAAAGATAAGTGTGATAATATCTTGGTTATTCAATAATTAATACTTCATTCATGTAGAAGGATGACTCATTTGGGTTTCATCTTGTTAAATTGACACCAACCATCATTTTTTAAGAGGATAGACCTAAAAAACTATATTTGATATTGATAATTCAGCCTCATTTTAAAATAGTTCTAATTCTTCAAATATGTTTCTTTGAGTAAGTTGGTTCTTCAAATATATTTAGTTTCTAGAGAGGGATTTTAGTCTTTAAAGAGTTTTATTCTTTATAATGGTCTACTTCTTTGAGGAGATTTATTTCTCCAGGGTGATATACTACTTCAAGGTACTGACCTCCAAATAGTTATGGTTTTTGATGTCGTATAAGTATTCAAAAAGTAATGGATATTCCAAAATATACGAATCCTTGAGCATTTTTGGATGGAAACCGTATAAAATAATCAAATATTAATTTTGTATGGATCAAAACTCAAATCATGATATTTTTGTGGTCTCATATGAGAATTGTAGAGGGGGAAAACTACCCTACCGCATACAATTCCCAAACAAAAATGTTGGATCCGCAAGGAGGGAACCTTTTGTGGGGTGAACCATGGGGGTATGTTGTACTCTACACTCGGTGCTAGGGGGAGGGGTTCACCAGGAATGGTTTAAGGACTCGCTCCAAGTCCTCGGGATATTCAGGATAGTTTGATGTATTCAATTTCAAGACAAACACCTAAGTTTGGCCTTTCTAGATCTAAGCTAGAAAAGATAAAGGACAATGCAAGAAATAGAATAATGCAGTTGAAAATAGAATGCAAGCATACAAGAGCTATCCTAAAAATGATTCTTTATTTTGGATGCTCACTAACCTAGGGTTTAATTTCAAAAAACCTTTAAAGCAGAGATATACAAAATAGATGCACATAAATTATCCCTAGATGCAAACTAAATGCCTTTCACTTTCAGATGCCTAAGAATCAATAATTAAATCATATTTTCAACCAATAGAATGAGTAGAGCACTTATCTAGACCGATGGTTGATTTAGCTTTTTCTGCCTCTTGTCCAATGATATCAAGAATACTTGTTTCTGCAAGATCACTCATGAAACACTAAAAAATAGAATTAGCATTAGGGGGCCTACTTAGGCCACTGTGTAATAGATCTTGGAGGTGCAGTAGTCAAGCCCCCTAGGTCCTTTTAGATGACCTTTTAATACAAAAGTGAAAATTGACCTTTGGAGAATTAATCATAAAATAAAAATACAGTAACAGAAAATAGAAAACAAAGTGCAGCAATATGATCTAGAAGCAGAATGGAATGCAACAATGAAAACAGAATCTAGAAATTGCCCCCGGTGTGCCCTAGGGAAAAATCATGCCTCACCTGGAGTGGGCGTGATAACACAGTAGAAAAGTCACACCCTGCCTAGATGGGGCACGATTTCACTTTTGTAGATTAATTTGCCCTAATTAGGGTAAGTGAAGTCATGCCTCACTAATGTCGGGTGTGATATCATTGCAGATTAATGAAAAATAAAAAGTGAGTGTAGAAGATGAAATAAATACTAGAAATAAAGTAAGAAACCCTAATGGACATCATAGAAGTAGGTAGAGAAGATTGAAGTATCCGAGCGGGCACTCTATCTCTCCGAACTACACCACGGATCCACCAAGTCACACAACAAATCAATCCAATCCATGCAATAGAAGATCAATCTGAAATTCACACTTCGAGGGTTAGCTTGTAGTAGAGAAAACAAAGGAAGAAGAATGAACTATCATAAATATTTTGAGCTTAATCAATAATCAAAAATTCACACTAAGATCGCACATCAAAACTTCGCATATCACATCTTATTGATTTAGCAAGAATATCTTTCCTTTTATAGATGAAATTGGAGGGAAAAAGGTGGGAAAAATAAACTCACAGCCGATGCCAAAACATGCTAGAGGGTTTAAACCTGGGTCTAAGCGGGCTCAAAAGAATAAAATTAAATTAAAATTAAAAATTAGGTTTAAAACAGCAAAGTCGTGCCCCGTCTTGATGGGGCGCGATATCGCTGGCGTGAAGTCGCACCTCATAAATATGGGGTACGATTTCGCTAAAAGATAAACAAATTAAAAAAAGGAGGCAAAGAGGTCTTCCCTTGCTCTTGGCAGGGGTTGAGGGCCTCTTAGGGGCACTAAGGAATATTGCCCACTCAAAGTGGGTCAATTTTTTGTGTCTACATTTTACCCCCTCTTTGATGCATTTATGGCCTATTAAATGCATCAAAGAAAGGATGTAGACTCCTGCAGGCAAGCATACAACAAGCACAAAGAAGGGGTGGCCAGGTTTAGGCAAAGGGGTGGTGTAAGAGGGGTATCACAAAGGATACTCTAGACCCTTACACACTAGGTGAGGCATTACTACCATTAATGCCTCTATGGCTAGGGTGCCCCCTCGAGTTTTGAAAGGAAAGGAACTTCCTTAAGAAAACTCAAAAAGGCAAAAGAGAGAAAGCAAAAGATAGAAGAGACAAAACAAGCGAAGCAAAACAAATATTACTGGGTACAGAATGAATCTAATGCAACTAGTATGAAATGCATGGAAGAAAAGGGAGGGAAGAAGGGAGGAGAAGAAGAAGAAAGAGGAAGAAGAGAGAGAATAAGAGAGGAAACAGAAAACTGTGAAGTGGAAGAAGAAGAAGAAGGCAAAGATAAAACTCCAAAGGTCAACCATCTAAAATCGAGAAGGAAGCTAGATCAGAACCCTGACTAGAGGGTGTTATGCTCAAAATATGGTCCATGTATGGAGTGAAGAATCCACTATGGGTGTAGTACTCACTGAATATGGACCAATAAGTGAAGTGTATAGTGTAACCCGCTATGGGTGGTTGCTCACTAGTGACTGTTGTGGGGCGATTACCCACTAGGATGTATGTCGAGGCCTACTATCAATGGCCAAGGAGCTGATCCTGTAATGGGGTGTTGGGCCCGCTGAGTCAAAGAGAGACATAACTCGATAGGGGTGTTATAGTGTATGCTGATGTAAAATGATGTATGTAATGTGTATGCCAGTACTACCCGAGAAGGTGTATGCGCATGTATGTATGGACCAATCAATATGAGCATAACATGATGAGTGTGTGCATGTGCTAGAAGAAATAAGAGGAAGAAAATGAGGAGCAAAGAATTGTGCGTGTGTACCCCCAACTTGAAGTTTCAACTAGTGAAAATTCAAGAGGGAGGAAATGTGCAATCAAAGAAGAGAAGAATGTATATCCTTATCTGAACAAAGAAGACAAAGGAGAAATAAGAATCATGCAAAAAGACAAGGACATACCAAAAGAGGATTGCATTCCTTGACTTGGAGGAGAAATGATGATCATTGTAAAAACTTTCAAAGTCAAGGAATACAAGAAGAAGAGAGAAGAGAAGAAAAGAACAAAGGAAGACAAGAAGAGAAGAAGGGATGAAAATGCATGGGCCCTAGGTTGGGGCTTCGCTAGGCATCATAATCCTAGTGAAAGTGCAATGCATGTGAGCTATGACCTAACTAGGTATCATCACATGCCATTATCGCAAATCCCCAGAAGCTATATGAACAAGCAGTCATGAGCAAGCAGTGATGCAAATATGACAAGCAATATGCAAGAATATAATGAAAGGCAATCATGCATAATATGATAGGCAAATATGCAGAATATGTCAAGAAAACATGCAACATGATCTAACTAAATGCATATGCAATATGAAAAATGGGTCAAGCATAATACCTTTTTAAATGCATTATATTCATTGGTTCTTTAAGTTCTTTACCATCCATAGAAGCCAACTTATAAGCACCAGAACCAAATTTAGTTGTTATGACAAAAGGCCCTAACCAGTTGGGCTGAAACTTACCTCGAAGATCAACACGAGCATTAGTGTTCTTTTGGTTTTCTTTGAGGACAAGGTCCCCAACCTCAAAAGAATGATTGTGAACCTTCTTAGAGTAAGATCATCGAAGCCTATCTTGATAGGCTCGCAAATGCTCTAAGGCATGGATGCGCTTTTCATCCAAATAGCTCCAATTGGTGCAAATGCTCTGCATAAAACTCATCATCGACCTCAACATCTTGCAACAAGATGCACAAAGAAGGAACCTCTAGCTCAAAAGGAAACACTGCCTCAGACCCATATACCAAGACATATGGTGAGGCCCCCATAGGAGTACACACGCTAGTACGATAGGCCCACAAGGTAGGATAAAGCTGAGTATGCCAGTCATGACCGGTCTTATTAACCAGCTTCTTCAAAATCTTGATCAAGGACTTGTTGGATGCTTCGGCTTACCCATTACCTTGAGGGTAATAAGGGGTTGACCATCTATGTTGAATCTTGTATTTAGCACAAATATTATGGACATCCTTGTTCTTGAAAGGAGTGTCATTGTCAAAAACAATCACCGAAGGAATCCCAAACCTACAAAGGATCTGGTTGAAGATGAACTTAGAAACTTGAGTTCCAATCACCGTAGCTAGAGGTATGGCTTCAACCCATTTAGTGAAATACTCAGTCGTAGTAATGATAAACTTATGACCATCAGACGACACTGGGTTAACCTTCCCAATAATGTCCAATCCCCACATGGAGAAAGGCCAAGGGGAAGATATCACCTGAAGGTCTTGAGAAGGGGCATGAATAAGGTGATCATGGCATTGACACTTGTCACAACACCGAACATAATCGCATGCATCCTTCTCCATGGAAGGCCAATAATACCCCATTCGAAGGAGCTTTTTGGCAATAGCATTACCACTAAAATGGCCTCCACATGAACCTTCATGAGCATCACTAAGAGCAATTTGGGCTTCATCAGAGTTAAGGCATCGCAAAAGGATACCTTCAAAAGAACATCGATATAAAGTATTGCCAATTATAACAAATCGACATGCTCTTTTGCGCAATAGCTTATGTTGATTATGATCTAAACCATCAGGCATTGAGCCATATTTAAGAAAATTAAAGATGTCATTATACCATGGTTCAGATGGGGAATCTTCGATGGTAAAACACTCTAGGGGATCCAAACAAGAACTCAAAGATGCGGGTTCCTAGAGTTGCCGAATGATAATCGAAGCTTGATCATCTTCTAACTCCAAAGGGAACAAAGATGCAACAGCAACCATGGCATCCGCATGGTGGTTTGAGGATCTAGGGATAGACTCTATGGTCACCTGCTCAAAAGAAGACAACAACTTGGTAACAATATCCTTATAGGGTTTAAGCTTATCATCTTGAGTCTGATAAACATCATTGATCTGATTAACCACAAGTTGAGAGTCACCAAAGACTGAAAGGACCTTAACCTACAAGGCTAAGGCTGCTCTAAGACCAAGGATCAAAGCTTCGTATTCTATAGTATTATTTGTGCAAGAGAAATGAAGCTTGAAGGATAAAGGGATGATCTATTTCTATGGTGTAACTAGAATGACTCTAGCTCCAGCACCCTTCATGCATCGGGCTCCATCAAAAAATAAAGTCCAAGACTCGGACTCTTCAATTTCAACATTGAAGCACTCATCGAGGAACTCAACAACTATAGGATGGGCAACTTCTAGGGGAGCAGAGGCTAATTGATCAACGATCACCTGACCCTTGATAGCCTTCTGACCTATGAAAGTCAAATCAAACTCACTAAGGGCCAACACCCACTTAGCAGCTCGACCTAACAGGTGGGGCTTAGACATCAAGTAGCACAAAGAATCAAACTTTGCAATTACCAATGTCTTATGGCTGAGCATGTAGTGTCTTAACTTTTGAGAAGCAAACACTACGGTAAGGCAAAGCTTCTCTAAGGGAGTGTACCTAGTTTCATAGCTGACCAAAGTTCTACTAATATAGTAGATAGCTCTCTCTTTGTTTTTATCATCATGTTGAGCCAACATGGCTCCCAAAGCATGAGCGGTGGCCACTATGTAAAGTAATAGATGCCTACTAGGCATAGGGGGAACTAAAATAGGTAGGGAGGTGAGATATATTTTGAGGTCATCAAAAGATTTTTGACACTCAAAATCCCATCAAAAAACTACATCCTTCTTAAGGAGTCGAAGGAAAGGCTGACACTTGTCAACTAACTAGGCAATGAACTGGTGGATAAATTGTAACTTACCTTGTAGACTACGTAGCTCGTTCAATATGCAAGGAGGAGGTATATTAATGATAGTTGCTACTTTAGCAGGGTCCACTTCAATGCCTCACCTAGACACTATAAAACCTAATAACTTGCCAGATGTGACCCTGAACACACACTTAGCGGGTTTAAGATGAACCTTGTATTGTCGAAGCCTTTCAAAGATTCATCTTAGGTCATGGACATGATCCTTTCGTTCTAAGGAATGAGCCAAAAGGTCATCCACATAGTCTTGGAGAATATCATGCATCATGTCATGGAAAATATAAGTCATGGCCCGCTGATAGGTAGCTCCTACATTCTTAAGGCCAAAAGGCATGACCTTCCAACAGAAGGTACCCTAGGGAGTAGTGAATGTTGTCTTGGCCTGGTCCTCAGGAGCAATCATGATTTGATTGTAACCCGAGAAACCATCCATGAGCGAAAGCATTCCATATTTGGTAGTGAAATCTACAATCTGGTCTATGTTGGGCAAGGGAAAATCATCCTTGGGACATGCTAAGTTAATGTCCCAAAATTCGGTACATACTCTGATTGTTCCTTCCTTCTTAGCTATAGGAATGATATTGGAGATCCAATCAGAATAGTCGATGGATTTTATAAAACCAATGTCAAGGAGTTTTTGGAGCTCCTCCTTGATTGAAAGGGTGACCTTCGGATGCATCTTCTAAAGTTTCTTCTTAACAGGCTTAGCACTAGGCTTAACTACCAAATGATGCATGACAAGGGAGGGATCAAGCCCTGGCATGTCGACATATGACCAAGCAAAAATATCTTGATATTCTTTCAATAAATTGGTCAATTGCTCTTGCTCGTCCATAGTCAAGGCTTTGCCTAACTTAAGGATTCTAGGGGCTTCCTCAGAACCTATGTTCACATCTATGGTCTCCTCAATAAGAATGGATAACTCATCCTCAAGATGAGGTGGGGCAGGAATCACTCCTAATTTCTCAAGGTCCTCGGGAGACATAGAACCAAAGTCCACTTGAGAACTAGAAGACTCAACCTGCGCTGTGCAAGGGATAGACCCATCAAAGTCGATGTCATTCTGAGATAAAGCCTCATCTATGACATATGACTCTAGGGTTAAGACCTTAGGAGAGGGTGGACCCTCATCCTTAACACTCCACTCTAAACCTTGATGAGATTCATCAAAGAGAAGATCTAAACAAGAAGAGTCATCTTGATCTTGTGATGGAACATTTGTAGAAGAATCTTTAGAGGAAGACTATGATGAATTAATTTGGGCGAGATCCTCTGGTGAACAAAATTCAAATGGATGAGGATCTCCCATGATAGAAATGATTTGGTTTTCAAATTCAAATTTTATACATTGGTGAAAAGTAGAAGGGACAACCTTCATTGCATGAATCCAAGGTCATCCAAGAAGAAGATTAAAATATGTAGGACAAGACACCACATAAAATATTGTTTTTAAAATTTTGGGTCCAACTCTAAGAGGGAGTAGTATAGTGCCACAAGCTTCTTGAGAATCATTGCTAAAAGTTTTAATGATATCACTGGATGCAATCAAATCTTCCTTCTTCAATCTAAATTTTTGAAAGAAACGATGTGTACAAACATTAAGTGAAGAACCATTATCAATCATAACCCTTTTGATGAGAGTGTCCCCAATGTAAGCAATGATGTATAGAGAAGAATATTCTTGTACTCCTAAGGGAGCCATATCATTATCTAAAAATGTGAGATGAGGCTTCTCGAAGGAACCTATAACCTTTGTCATATCATTAGGAGAAATATCTGGAGGTACTGGTTGCTGTTCCAAAATATTTATCATAGCTTCTTTATGGGCTTGAGAATTCTGTAGGAGTTCTAAGAGTGGGATCTTTGTTGAATCCTCCATATTCTATACTAATTTTCTTGGAGTAGTTGTTATCATTCCAACCATGTTGTTATTATACTGATGTGGTACACTTTTATAGGACACTTGGTTGGTTTATCTTGTTCTATTCTGATTCGATTGGTTATTGGAAGACTGAAAACTACTAGTGTCAATGCGACCGACATCAATTAAATCTTGAACCACATGTTTCAACCTTTTACAAGAATTAGTCCAATGTCCTTCTACTCTATGATATGCACAATGCTGATCTTCTTTATACCAATGAGTTGTAGTATCTGGTTATCTTACTAGAGGTAATTCTATTGCTTTAGCATCCAATAGTTGCTTTAAAACTGCTTCCATAGGGATATTAAGTCTTGTGAAGTTCCTTTGAGGAGGTTTCTGAAGTACAATATTTTGTAGGTTGTTAGTGACATTGTTAATAGGCCTACTATCACTATTACCTCCTATATGCTTATTCTTAGGTTGAGACTTAATTGGCTTATCTTCTTTAATCTTGAGTTGACCTCTTCTAATGAGAGCTTGTTCCACTTTTCTTGCTAACTCAATTGCTTGATCTAAAGATGTGATAGTAGTAGTTTCTAAAGCATAAGATAATTGTTCTTGTAAACTACCTATGAATATATCAAGCATATATTTTTGAGACATAGGTTGTCTTAACCGACCAACTAAACTTCTCCAACGAGCTAAGAATTCTGAAAAACTTTCTTCTTTACTTTGCTTTAAATCATATAGATCTCTCATTGTTACTTCCTTTTCAATATAAGCACTAAAATGATGAACAAACATCTCTGTAGTCTTCTCAAAACTCTTCAAAGAATAGTTGGGCAACCGATAATACCATTCTAATGCCATTCCAGCAAGACTCTTTGGAAATATTTTTAATAAGAGCATATCATCATAAATAAGATCATGACAAGCTATCCTGAATCCTCTCAAATGCTCTATTGGATCTTCAATCCCTTTATAGATTGGTAATACTGGCATAGAAAAATGCTTAGGATAAGGTCTAGCAGCAACAATAGGATCCAATGGCTGACTACACATTTCTTTATAGTTGTATGTAAACCCTGAAGGTTGAATCATATCCATTCTTGAAACCAATTGATTCACAATATTTGCCAAATTCTGCATCTCTAAATTACTATGTATGTTTCCCATATTCCCTTGACTTAGGTTGGACATGTGAAGGTTGTTGTTATAGGTGGTGCCTTGTGAGAATGGAATATTTACTTGTGGTGGAATAGAGGAAAGAATGTTGATATTAGAAGATTGAAGAGGAAATTGAGAACCAATTTGGGTGCTACTACTAGTTGGAGGAATTGGTGGATTCACTCCAATGTTGGTGGTCATAGTAGTGGCATAAGTAGGTTGATAAGTTTGATTACCATGATTCAAAGGTTCATTCAAAGGATTTCCTTGAGGTGGGATATCCTTTTCAAGTAATGCTTCTTCCTCTAAGGCCATATCCAAAGCATGCTTATGATACTTGTAAAAAGTCCATATATGATCAAAATATTTAAAGATGATATTCCCATTAGGATCTTGGATAGGATCAAGATGATTATCAATCTCTTCTTCTAGGTTATGATTCTCTCTATCAATTTGATCATTCTCATGAAAAATCTCATCAAACCTAAGGAGTCTTCATCCTTCCCCAAGGTCAAAAGCCATTGAGGAAAAGGAGTAAGACAAGAAGAAGAACTAAGACCAAAAAGGAACCTATGCACTTACACACAAAGGAATTATCTTTTTAAATATTTGGCACATAATTTAATGATCTTGCTTATTGTTTAAAAATAAAAAGGAGGTGTTCACGTCGGGTTCACCAAATATGTAGAGGGGGAAAACTGCCCTATCACATACAATTCCCAAATAAAAGGTTGGATCCACAAGGAGGGAACCTTTTATGGGGTGAACCATGGGGGTATGTTGTACTCTACACTCGGTGCTAGGGGAAGGGTTCACCAGGAATGGTTTAAGGACTCACTCCAAGTCCTCAGGATATTCAGGATAGTTTGATGTATTCAATTTCAAGACAAACACCTAAGTTTGGCCTTTCTAGATCTAAGCTAGAAAAGATAAAGGACAATGCAAAAAATAGAATAATATAGTTGAAAATAGAATGCAAGCATACAAGAGCTATCCTAAAAATGATTCTTTATTTTGGATGCTCACTAACCTAGGGTTTAATTTTGAAAAACCTTTAAAGTAGAGATATACAAAATAGATGCACAAAAATTATCCCTAGATGCAAACTAAATGCCTTTCACTTTCAGATGCCTAAGAATCAATAATTAAATCAAATTTTCAACCAATAGAATGAGTAGAGCACTTATCTAGATCGGTGGTTGATTTAGCTTTTTTTGCCTCTTGTCCAATGATATCAAGAATACCTATTTCTGCAAGATCACTCATGAAACACTAAAAAAATAGAATTAGCATTAGGGGGCCTGCTTAGGCCGTTGTGTAACAGATCTTGGAGGCACAGTAGTCAAGCCCCCTAGGTCCTTTTAGATGACCTTTTAATACAAAAGCAGAAATTGACCTTTGGAGAATTAATCATAAAATAAAAATATAATAGCAAAGAACAAAAAATAAAGTGCAGCAATATGATCTAGAAGCAGAATGGAATGCAACAATGAAAGCAGAATCTAGAAATTGCCCCCGATGTGCCCTAGGGAAAAATTGCATGCCTCACCTGGAGCACACACGATAACGCAGCAGCAAAGTCACGCCCTACTTGGATGGGGCATGATTTCACTTCTGTAGATGAATTTACCCTAATTAGGGTAGGCGAAGTCATGCCTCGCTAATGCTAGGTGCGATATCACTGCAAATCAATGAAAAATAAAAAGTGAGTGCAGAAGACGAAATAAATGTCTAGAAATAAAGTAAGCAAACCCTAATGGACATCATAGAAGTAGGCAGAAGATTGAAGTATCCAAGCGGGCACTCTATCTCTCCGAACTACACCACGGATCCACCAAGTCACACAGCAAATCAATCCAATCCACGCAATAGAAGATCAATCCAAAATTCGCACTTCGGGGTTAGCTTGCAATAGAGAAAACAAAGGAAGAAGAACGAACTATCATAAATATTTTGAGCTTAATCAGTAATCAAAAATTCACACTAAGATCGCACATCAAAACTTTGCATATCGCATCTTATTGATTTAGCAAGAATATCTTTCCTTTTATAGATGAAATTGGAGGGAAAATGGCGGGAAAAATAAACTCATAGTCGATGCCAAAACACGCTGGAGGGTTTAAACCTGGGTCTAAGCAGGCTCAAAAGAATAAAAATTAAATTAAATTAAAAATTAGGTTTAAAACAACAAAGTCGCGCCCCATCCTGACGGGGCGTGATATCGTTGGTGCAAAGTCGCACCTCGTAAATATGGGTGCAATTTCGCTAAAAGACAAACAAATTAAAGAAAGGAGGCAAAGAGGTCTTCCCTTGCTCTTGGCAAGGGTTGAGGGCCTCTTAGGGGCACTAAGGAAGATTGCCCACTCAAAGTGGGTCAATTTTCCGTGTCTACAAGAATGTGTAGGTGTGCTAGGTCCTATGTGAAGCTCTTTTGATGATTTTTTATAACCATATTTTTCATATGAATGACCATTTGACATGTTTGAACAACTTCTTTGTTGATCATCCTTGGTATTTATTATTTGATAGTTGATTTTTGAATTCATATCATTATATAATATTCAAGTAATATATGTGGATTATTACTGCAGTGGTAAGGGCTTTGGCCTCTCTTTGGGAGGTCCAAGTTTCAAACCCCACTCAATATGAGGAGACCATAATCCCTCATAAAAACCTATGTAAATTCGTTAAAGTTCAAAAAACAAAATATATGTGGATTGTTTTTTGGCATGGTCATTCTTTAGCTTTAATCATGATAACTTGTGTAATGTTTGTTCTTGTAAATATTTTCTTTTGTAGCACTACTATATTTTTATTGCATATTTCTCCTTTGAGACTACTGATCTCACTTACACCTACCATATGGAGCCTTTGCATCATAGAAAAACTATAACTACTTTACTTCATTTGACTCCATGATTTGAAACTTACCATATGGATTAAGATATCATAGCATTAATTCCTTCAAGTAGGATAGCAAACATTAGGTTATACATTTTTGTCCATATTGGGTCCACCTAGCATAGATCCTATAATAGTGGAAAAGTTTGGAATTCACACCTATTTCTAGAAACAAAAAAAAGCATTCCATCGGTTCAAATATTATATATAAAGTGTAAAAATCCAAAAGGAATATAAAGAGATAAAATTTTATAGGTGCTTTTAGGCACCATTAATTATCACTATATTATCCATAGATAAGGATCACAACACTTCGATACAATGGATGGAGTGGTGGGAGGTATTTATACCAATACCAAAACCCAAATTACACTAATGATATTAAGCTAAGCCAACATAATAAAAGGGTTTAAGGTTAATTACAAGTTATAAGGTGGGTTTAATCATAGCAAATCCAATTGTTGCTTATAAGGCTTACATAATAAAATAGTACAATAAATTAAATACAATTGTACAATAACTACTTATAGGTCTTTACAAGATTACATCATACAATGTCGACCTTAGCCATAAGTTATATTACACTTTCAACAAAAATATTGTCCTTACAGAGTGCATTTGTTTGAAAGACATATCTTAATTGGTACTCTTGCTTGTGATAGTTACTACAACCACTTTGTTTATTCCAATTATAAATTATTCTAGTTACAAAGATATGTGAATCCTTGCATTGGACACTAATGGGCATACCCCCAAGTTTTAGTCTTCAACAACATGCAAGCAAGTCACAAAGACATACTTAAGTTATTGGAAGTTGTCATTATAACGGAATGTTTGTGTAATGTCACTTTCTTTGGCCATTCCAAGTTGTGTTTAATTTTAGATATTAATCTTATAAATTTATTTGTTAATCCCTTTGGTACCTTTATATTTCCATTGAAAAATATTTTATTGTTATTTTGTAACTTCTTGTTAAGATCTACTTTTGTTTATCTCATTACACTAAGCTTATATAATGTCATTTCATTTGATTGGTATAATCATCATGTAAAATCATCAATATTATCATCAACATAAAAGCATTTCATGCCCATTTCACAAAGTGATCGTTTTCTCTATGTTTTCATTTCTTTTCTTCCAAATTCTTAATGGATTCTCTAATATTATCACATCATTTCTTGTCTCGTTTATTTTGTTAGCTTTCCACATAGATTAATTAACAAAAAGCTTTATCTAGAATCAAGTATAAATCAAATATATACCACTAATCAAAATAACAATAAATCTAAAGTGAGGGGATAAGACCTCTCATTTTGCATAGGATGGTCTTGTTATGCTTCCCTACTTCCCCCTCCCCTAGTTTCTCTCTATTTTCATGGCACACCCTAGGACCTTCTCTCTGGGTTTGTTGATGTTACAGACAATCTCTTTTGGGTGGGAGGTCCCTGATCCACTTGTCTGCTCTTTTCCCAACCTGATTGAGGGTCTTCTACCTGTTCCCCTGATCTAGTGCGTCTCTGGGATCTCCCCTAGGTTTCTTGCTGAGTTTTTAGGATCCTCTTTCTTGGATTCTCTCAGGTCTTTCCCAGGTTTTTTTATAGGTTTTCTACTTGATGTCAGATTCCAATGTTTCCTCAATTTTTTCAAAGTGTTATGGCTTCGGGTTGGGTGTTCAACTTTGACCTTGTGCTTTTTGAGAGGTTTCCACTACATCCTTCTGGTCTGGGGGGGGCCACGTGCCTCATCTCCAGTGAAACTTTTCCCTGGGATACCCTTTGGTCATTGTTTGGTCCTAAATGTTTTGTGGGTGGGTCTTATGTTCAGAATCCTCTTTCGAGGGCTTCTAGTTGTTGGATCTATTCTACATGGTGGATTCTCAGTGCATATTTCACGGCCTTGGAGGGGGGCCTTGTGCTTATTGCCTACTGCTAATATGGTCCCATTATTTTTCCATATCTAGTTCCTTTAAGTTGTTCATGTGCAGGGTTGGGGGGTTCTCGTATTTATTATTTATTTGGCTTCTTAGGGTCATTTGTTGCATCTTTCGATCTTGGTGATGGACCTATGCTTATTGCTTGC
The DNA here is from genome assembly GCA_028583015.1 of Wollemia nobilis. NCBI lineage: Eukaryota > Viridiplantae > Streptophyta > Pinopsida > Araucariales > Araucariaceae > Wollemia > Wollemia nobilis. The sequence continues at coordinate 3,469,626 of JAQPPZ010017084.1, read as the reverse complement.
AACTATGATCACCCCGTAGCTCCTTCAGATCTGGTTTCTTAGGATATTTTCGCCCCTTTGTCCATGGTTGGTGGATCCTTTGCCTTATCCGAGTTGTTGCTCATGATTATTTGTTACAACTTTAATGGTCGTGACAGGGGACCTATGCTTATTGTTTGTAGATGTGTCAATCTCAAGGTTGATTCTGAGATGATTTCTTAGATCCATCATTACACTTGGGGTTTGTAATTTTTGTTGCTTCCACTGGTTTCTTTAAATATTTTTGTAGCTCAACATTGCATGCAAGGGGATATTGTGGCCTATGGATATCCTCAGACTTGCTGATCCATTATCTAGTCTCTGCATGAGATGGTCCCACTTCTACCTCCTGGACTACCTTCTCGGGTCGTCCCTAGACAGGAACCTATTTTTTATTTTCAAATTTCAACTATTCCCGCTTTTCCTACAGTGGTTTCTAGTTATCCTGGGTGGGATTCCAAATTTTATTTTTTTCTATTTGCATGTGTTAGTCTCAGCCCTACTTAGGTGGGATGGCCCAGATTTTAAATTTCAAAATTTTCTTGCACGTGTTGATCTTGTCCCTGCCTAGACGAGTAGTTTTGCTTCAAATCTATGTTATCCATGGTCTTTTTTGGGTAGGAATCTTGCTATGTTTATTTCACTTTTTTTACCACTTGGTTTTCATCATGTGGGTTGTCCCCATGTTGTAATTTTGATGGGTTTCTAGATGGTCCTCTCGGGATTGTCCTTTGTTGTGGAGATTGCCTCCCTAATCCACTTTGTATCCTCTTTGTAAAATGTTTTGAGACCCTTCCAAAACTCATTTTAATATAATTACCTTTACCTACTAAAAAATAACAATGAATCTCAATAGCATCAATATCTCACAAATATAACTCAATTATACACAATATCATAAGATTTCAAGAATAATTCAAATTGATTTTATTGCATGGAGATATGTCTCCAATATATAATTTTACATGACTTTTCAATACTCTGACTATTTCTCTTCTCTAACAGTTGGGAGATGCATCGTTTGTATTCCTCATATTGAGACAAAACTCTCATCTTACCATATATCAATGTGACTCTTTATTCTCTCTCTTGACACCTTGCATTTTCTCTCATATTGATACACATTATATAAAATATAAATCAACTACCAAACTAATTTTTAAAAAGGGGTCAAATAATGTAATACTTCTAACTCCCCCCTATATTACATTATTTGGTAGGAAGGATTTTTACCTTCATTTTTATTCTTCTTTCTCTTTATTCTTCAACTCCGAATTTCGCATGGCTGGATATATGCAACCTTCCTTAGGTCTTCCTTTATAAATTATTTTCTTCCTTTGGATCAATATATATGAGTTGCCTCTGGTTCACTGCCTCTATATCAATACCACTAGATCTACCTTTGGGTCTATGCCTCTGGGTCACTGCCTCTAGGTCACTCCTACTGGATCACTGCCTCTGGGTCACTACATCTAGAACTCTGCCTTTAGGTCACCACTAAATTATCATTATCTCTAGGTCATCCACTAGAACATTCATAATACTATCATATCTGTAGGATCATCACTATAGGTGCTTTCACTATAGGTTACCTCCCAAGGTATGCTTGGGTCATAATCATTCATTTCATATTTCTTCATGATAAGACCAATATTATTCTTTACATTCAATAAAATTTTATTTTTCATCACACTTGGTTTCCTTTTGTAGAAACCATACAACATTCCTTTCATCTTATTTCATTCATTCATACTTATCCATCCACAATCCATTTTCAATTTTTGACTTTTCTTCTCTTTATGTCGACAAGATTTTTAAGAATGATTATGTCCTCTACAAGTTTCACAACAATGGAGATTCCAACATTTCTCTATCTTATGTCCTTATCTACCAAGGATTACATGTGTTCCCTGTTACAAAATTCATTATTATTTAGTCCTTCATTATTATTGATTCTATCAATCTTTGTCACTAATTTGATGTCATTATTTTATATGATGAATTTAGTTCTTGAATTGTTATTGTTGATATGTCCTGTATATCAAAGACCTTCATATTTTGGTCTTATTTTTGGTACAATTGGTTCTTTTATTCTTTGTTTTTGGTATAATTAGTCTTATTTTACTTAGTAATTTGAATCAATTCCTTTAGTATGTCTTTCAAAATAACCAAAAATATCATCAGAATAAACCCTATCAACATCAACACAACTCTGAGCATCACTATCCCTGTCATCATTTGAATCGCTATCATCATCAATTTTGACAACATAAAATTTTTCTGACCAATCACAAACTATACTCAAATCATCTGAGCTACACTCTATATTTTCTTTTTGTGTCATGATATGCATTTATTGTCATAGGTTCCAAGTCCTAATCAAATTTTTCATTACTTGATAACAAACATATGTGATTTACCATAAGATTATTGTGTATAGATTCTGATTTGATTACTTTGATCTCTTTGATTCCCTTTAGAAGATTCTTGGTCTTGATCCTTCCTAGTCAATGCATTATACTTACAATATTTTGTTTTATGTCTTTTTTCACAAATATGACAATACTTCTTTTGTTTTTTATTTTGTAATGAAATGCAAGATCTTTTTTCTACTACAAGAGCTTTATTTGATAACTCATTTTTTAATTAATTTTCAAGTTCATATTACTAAAGAATATTTATTAATTCTTAAAATGACACATTTTTGTTTGATACTAGAAGAGATGTGACCAATATTTTGAATGATTCAGGAACTACTCTAAATACAACTGAAACTAGAAGTTTATATTCAAACTTTTCTCCTAAGGTATGTAATTTTGACTTTAATTCTAATATCCTTAAAAGAAAAAATTCTATGTTTTCTCCATTATGAACTTTTAGTACATATAATTGTGATTGTAGATGTAAAATGGTTGCCTTATTCATTCTTTCAAATACCATACACATTTTTTCCATGCATCTTTTGAAGTTTCTGATTCACTATTGTGTGTTTGAATTTCATGAGATATGCCAAATAAAATTAGCATCAAAGTTTTAGCATCATCATCTTTGATTTTTTGAATTCTTGTTTTATCTTCGAGAATGTTTCTTTATTCAACCACCACATCTCATAGTTTTTCAACAATAAGTATTGACCTCATCTTATTTTTCCATGGGATAAAATTAGGCCCCTTTAATAATTGGAATTCAAAAAAAAAAAATTGTATTTGTCATTTCCTTTGAAGTTGACAACCTTATAGCTCCAAATTTTTAAATTTAATTTTCTAAACCTTTGAAGTAGTAATCATTTTAACTCCCTAATTTCTTTTTCAAAATTTCTAAACTTTAAATACTTCAATTAAATTTCAAAAAAAATAAAGTTTAAAGTTTTCCATTTTTTCTTAATAACTTTAAAACTTTAAATAAATCACTTCACTCAAGAATCTTTAATAAATATTTTAACTCCACTTAAAAATTTAACTTTAACTATCTTTAACCTTATCTCTACTTAAATCTTAACTTTATTACTTCACACCTTTTATCTTTAAAAAGTTAAAACTTTAAATTTAAACTTTTTTTTTTTTTTTTTTAATATAATCACCTTATTACTCCTCTAATATTATCCTTTATAACAAAACTACTTATATATCCTAAACTTTAATTAATAATAATTTTATTAACTACTTATAACTCCCAACTTAAAAGGACTGAGCAAACCCTAATTATTACCTCATGCATTTCCAACTATTGTGTAGCTCCAGATGAAATGTTTCTTTTTGCATGTAATATTTTGAATTATTGAGCAAACTCATAACACTATGTCATTCCAACGACTTTTTGTTATACCTAACGTGATGTCCTTCCTACAGCTTCTAAGCAAACTGTAGTCGTGCTTCCAAAGTAGATGATTTTTGGTTGATTGTGTTGTGGGCGTTGTCGCAGCTATTGTCCCACACTAGTCTGTTTCAAACCCAAACTTTTGTGCTATAAATTAGCTTTCATAGAGACTATCCACTTTGTTTTTTTTTTTTTTTTTTCTCATCCGATCTTATGGGCTATTGTAAAGCTTCTGAACAGGAGTTGATCCTTGGTCTAGGGTTGCAGAAGCAAATCCATAGATTCAAACAGTAATGTCATTGTTAATATGGACATGAAATTGAAGTTCCAGGAAGTTTACAAGTGTCTCAAAGTTGAGGTCCTGACAAATCCGGCTTTTGATTACACTGAAGACGCTCGTGAATGGATCGACAAGATGCTCGACTACAATGTACCTGGAGGAAAGCTGAATCGAGGTATCTCTATAATTGATAGCTTTAGATTACTAAAAAGTGGAAAAGAAATATCAAAAAATGAAGTCTTCCCTGGATGTGTGCTTGGTTGGTGTATTGAATGGCTTCAAACGTATTTCCTTGTGTTAGATGATATAATGGACAACTCTCACACAAGGTGTGGTCAACCTTGTTGGTTTAGATCATCTAAGGTTGGTTTAATTGCCATTAATGATGGAATATTGCTTAACCACACATCCAGAATTCTTAAGTTGCACTTTCGTTCTAAGCCTTACTATGTTGATCTTCTTGATTTGTTCAATGAGGTTGAGTATCAAACAGCTTGTGGGCAGTTGCTTGATTTGATCACTACTCATGAAGGAGCAATAAACCTCTCAAAGCACAAAATGCAAACCTATCTCCGTATAGTTTAATACAAGACTGCATATTATTCGTTCTATCTCCTGGTTGCATGTGCTCTACTAATGGCAAGTGAAAATCTAAATGGCTTTGTAGATGTGAAGAATATTTTAGTACAAATGGGAACCTATTTTCAAGTACAGGATGATTTTCTAGATTGCTTTGGTGATCCAGAAGTTATTGGAAAGATAGGAACTGAGATTTAAGAATTCAAGTGCGTAGTGGAAGCCCTGTTTTTTTTAAATATAATCTTCTATACAATATTAACCAAAAAAAAAAAAAATGAATTTTTATATGACCTCTTTCTTCTTCAAATATTAAAAAATTTAAAACTTTTAAACAAATTAATTGAATTTCTTATCACTCCAAACTTAAAAAAAAAAAAATCTTCTAATTTTTTTTAATATTTCAAATAATAAATTACTCCTTCATTGTCCTTTGCACACAATTTGGGGTTTCTCTTTAAAAAATATGAAATTATATTGGGTATCATATTGGGTATCTCAAACAACATTAAAAGAGTTGATAAAATGTTGGATAAATTATTTCAAAGCTAAAGCATTATGTAGCAAATCGAGTAGCAAATAAATTAGTGAATTATGGTGTTGATCTACATCCCATGAAATTCAAATTTTAGAAGACAATTGGCCAAGTGAGATTTTATGTCTTAATCAAAATGATGTCAAGGAATTGATTGTGCAAACATAGCACTTTGAGAAAGTTGAAGAATATATTTAAGAGAAAAAAGAAAATAAAAAATAGTGATAAAAATATTTGTTACAACAAATGTAATATTATGGTATTTTGATGGGAGTGGCCCCCAATAGAAGCCACATATAACCTATTAAAAAAAATAAAAAAAATATTTCAAATAATAAAAATTTAACTAAGTAAACATCCTTATGTACGATTTTTATATTTTTATTTCTAAATTATGCCTCCAACCTTTCAATTTAATAAACCCTTATAACTCTTTAACTCCAAGCAAATATTTCACTTCTAAAAAACTGTCTAAAATTATCATGCACATGTTAAGTATAAGTCAGGGCAATTTACAGGTATTACATTCATTGTTGCAAGTCCAAACAATTTACCTCCCAAATATTATGCACTTTCTTAATGCACCAAAATATCCTCACGTCGGCTTCATATATCTCTAGTCTTTAGCTCATCCATTCACAATACACTTTCAACTCCAATTGGGCTTGTCGTTTGATGGCGATAATTGTCTCAATGCCTTCACTCTGTGGCTCTGATAACACTATTAGCTTTCCATGTAGACTAATTAACAGAAAGTTTTTTCTGGGATCAAGTATAATTCAAATATATGCCACTAATAAAAATAACAATGAATCTCAATAATAGCAATATCTCACAAATATTTTTTTTGTTTGTGGAAAACATCCCATAAGGGATGCCACTTTTGGGTAAGACCCAAGGAGGCAGGGGTATCTATTCCGCCAAAAATGCTAAGGGCTCACACTGGCCTACCACCTTTGACACACACAAGGAGCATGCCTGAAACAACACACAACAAGAACAAACAAACACAAACACATAAAAAGCTAAAACAAATAAAGCATACTCCTTGAGTGTGTCGACAAGAAAAGGTACAAGCAAAAAAAAACACAAACCACACAGAACAAACACACAAACAATAGAGGAAAACACATTAAAATAAATAAATAAATAAAATAAAATAAAATAAAACGATAAAAATAAACAACACCAAAACACGAAATACACAGAAAAAACCACCAACGCAGCATAACAAACACTACCATAACAAAAACAACAAAAAGAAACAAAAAAACACAAAACACAAAACACACTGAAAAACTCCAAAATTAGCATAACAAAACAAAACCAAAACGAAAACAACAAATACAACAAAAACTAAGCCAAAGGAGCAATTGACAAATCAAACAAAATACGGTAACACTAAGAAAAAAAAACAAAGCTTAACAAATTACCAAAAATATCATAAATTGCTTAGCAAAATAGTCAAAGCTTCCAACATTGCCATAAAGAGACTGACTATAAACCTTAGGATTATGGCATCCTTATCCTTTTATTTATATCTTGTTTCATTCCAGTTGGGGCTATAGGCTGGTTACTTGGTACCACGACACTACTATTGAAATTTGTAAGGTCTTTTTGAGGATCTATTTTGTTTGTAGTTTTAACCTACCCTTTTGTTTTGCACTTGGGTTGATTTTCTACATTGTACTTTTTTTTTTTTTATTGTTATTTCTCAACATCAAGGCAAGCTCTTTTAATGATTTCTCATCATGCAATCCTTCATGTTCCCTCTCTTCATCAAACTGTGTCTCCATAATAACTGTTTCCATTTGACCATCCTCATCATCTGCTTGCTCATCCGTGGAGAGAATTTCAAAGGTGTTAGGAGAAATAATTGTTTTCTCTTTTGTTGCTATTTTTTTTTGTGTTTTTTTGTTTAGGGATTTGAAACCCTGCCAAGTCCCCATCCTCTTTCTCTTTGTTAGGGACCTTATGTGGACAATCCTTGGCTAGATGACCATATTCATGACAAATTCTGCATCTAAATGGAATATTTTCATAATCTACTACTTGGTCCCATATTTCTTCCCCATATTGTAAAGTAATCTTCTCTGGAAGTGGTTTGTCAAAATCAATCAAAACACAAATCCTTGCATAAATCATATGCTCTAAGTGTTGGGTACAATCATAAGTCATCATGTAAACTCCTAAAGAATTTCCAATTGTTTCAAATATCTTTGGATGTCAGTATTCTATCGAAAGACCAAATAAACAAACCCAAACAGGGGCAGTTGATGGCATCTCTTCCTCAGCTTTGAACTTGGTATGCCACAGCTTCATGAAGAGCCCTGCCCTACCAAAAAACCATGGCCCCCCTTGAAAAATGTTCTCCCTATCTTCTTCATTTTCAAAAAAATAATAATGTAGCCATTAGGGTATGTAAAAATTTAGAACTTACCTTTAGTGCTCCAGTTATCGGTAGCCCATTGCTTGAAGGTAGCAATAGTTGGTCGAAATCCCATGAATCGACAAATTAGGCTTTTCCTCTCAATCACATCTATTCCTTTCTGAACATTCGTTATTTCCAACTTCACTACTGGGGATCCATTAGTTGCTTTCATGCAACCCATCTCTATTTTCCTTGGATCGACCTTTGGCATCCTCAATGGTTTTCTTGGCAATCGTTGATTGTGTTCCCCTCCTGTTTGAGGTGGTCCTCCACGGATTGCTTCTTTAAAATTTATTTTTGACTTAATGCATGCATCTTTGTTGAAACCCTCCATCCCAATATCCAAAAGATGAAATTGTAGGAAACCCTAAATTTTCACTGTAAACCCTAATGCAACCACTTTCACCCTCAAACCATTTTGTTAAAAGAAGAATTATAAATCCATAATCTGCGTCTTCGATTCTCTGGCCTTCATCAAAATCTGCTATCCACCATTTCGTCACCGTTGAGCAGTATTATCTTCAATATATAATTTTACATGACTTTTGAATTTTTAGTACCTTGACTATTGCTCTCCTCTAATAGCAGTTGGGAGATTCATCCTTTCATATTCCTCATATTGATACAAAACTCTCATCTTACCACATATCAATTTGACTTCATTCTCTCTCTTGACACCTTGCACTTTCTCTCATATTAACACATACATTATATAAAATATAAATCAACTACCAAACTAATATTTACAAGGGATCAAATAGTGTAATACTTCCAACATATTTTTCTTTCTTTATTTGTTTAATTGGTTATGTGGGATAAAAGCAAACCCCCTATCTATATTACATCAGAGTGTCTCAACAAACCATACAATGGTAATTGATAATTACACAAAGTATTTGAATATGAGTCTTTGCCTTAGAAGCCTACATTTTTAAATACTTGAGCTCGTTTGAATATTCTTATTTATTTTATCAAGCATTGGATTGTATTTTTATAACTTCAAATGCTCAATGTTAAAATCTAGTTATAATGTTTCTTATTGAAGTGAATGTATGTAGATGCCATATGTATACATATATTTCAAATTACAAAATAGTGTCTCAGAGTGTCTCATCAAACCATACAATGGTAATTGATAAAAGCAAACCCCCTATCTATATTACATCAGAGTGTCTCAACAAACCATACAATGGTAATTGATAATTACACATAAAGGATTTGAATATGAGTCTTTGCCTTAGAAGCCTACATTTTTAAATACTTGAGCTTGTGTCGTTTGAATATTCTTATTTATTTTATCAAGCATTGGATTGTATTTTTATAACTTCAAATGCTCAATGTTAAAATCTAGTTATAATGTTTCTTATTGAAGTGAATGTATGTAGATGCCATATGTATACATATATTTCAAATTACAAAAGAATTGTGTAAAATAATTTTTGATGATTTTTCATTAATAAATTCAAGTATTTCAAAGAATAAAAGAATTATGCAAAATAATTAATAACTTCATTATAATTTTTTTTTTTTTTTGCAATTAACAAAATTAGAGGTAAAATAAAACGATATGAAAACTATTGAGATTTGATAATCATATCAACACAACTCTTATTTCTTCATTATCACTTTCATAAAATAACAAACTTATAATTAATGAGATATTAATGACTTTATATAAGAAAAATTATTGAAATATTTTCAACTATAAACTTTGTGGTTAACATAGTATATTACTGAAAGTGTTGTTTGTTCCATAAGTCCCATAATATAAATATTTTTATTTTTATTTTTTTATAAGATGGAAAGAAGGGGTTTTGAAAGGGTCCTCGAACCTTTTACATAATTACATCACTGTCCGAAAGAGATAGGACAGAGTAGAACACCAGGTGAACATGAACCAAGTCCAAAAAGAAACCAACAAGAGAACACTCCCATACAAGTCGTAAAGACCAAAAGAGAAACAAGGGTGAAGCCCACAAACCAAACCAGCCATAAGAACCATAAGCAAAGTACCCCAAAAGCAAAATGAGATAGGGAGCAAGCCCACAAATAGCCAAAAAATACATGACAGAGAAAGGAGAGCAAACAGGAGAAATCAAGAGAGCAGGAGAACCCCTTGAACTACTCAAGATTTCCAGAGAAGGAGACTTGAGGGTCTTTGAAATACCTCAACATCCAAGCGAGTTCCTTCGCGTAGATAGTTGACATCTTTACAGTCCTAGAGAGGGAGGCCCAAAGACTCCTAGCAAGTAACATGTTATAAATCTTCATTGAGATGCTCATAGTCTCTTCTTGCTACCAAAATGAGATCATGCGAAAAGTTCTCTTTCCACACCTTCAGTCCTTCAATTTGGGTACCCAGATTAGCAAGAAGGTCCACAGATGAGTTGCCTTCTCTGTATGTATGTTGGCATTGAAAGTTTTCAAAGTTACTTAGGACCCTCTTTGATTCATCCAAAAGATTAGCTATATTCCAACTAGTGGAGGATCTACCATTTATGTTGTTGATGATATTAAGTGAATCTCCTTCTATAAGGACTTTGCTGACATCCATCCCAGCAAGAAGGGCCAAACCTTGGAAGAGTGCTCTTGCCTCAACAAAATGGCTAGTTTGAGTTCCAATATTTTTAGCAAAGGCGGCAATGATCTCCCCCTTATCATTTCTAATTAGACCTCCAACCCCTGCTAGGCCAGGATTACCTTTAGAAGCTCCATAAAAATTAAATTTGATCCAATCCCTAGGAGGAGGAGTCCATGAGGTTTATCGTCTAGGAGGATTGGCTTGAGGGCCTTCCAGGATAGATAGGCCTAGGCTAGCAATTAGGGAAGCTTCAGAAGGGGGAGTGGGAGAAGGGCCAAAGGGTATATTAGAAATATTTTCAAAAAGAGCAAAACAAATTTTGGAACTAACCTGGGCTGGGTTTCGTGAAAGGTTATTGAAGGCCCTATTATTGCGCTCTTTCCAAACCCCCCAGAAAAAATGGGGAAGGCAAAATTTCCACAACGCTCTACACAAGGGGGAACGAAAAGGAGAAAGGGACCACTGCTCAAAAAGGTCCAACAAAGAATTAGGAGTCACCCAACAAGTCTCTAAGGAAGAAAGAAGCGAGGAGAGGATCTCAAGGGAGAAGGGGCACTCCAAAAAAAGGTGTTGGGTGGTCTCCTCATTCAAACCATAGAGATAACAATAGTTGGCCAGAATTAATCCTCTCTTTCTAAGATTGTCCAGGGATAGAATTTTATTTTGGAGGGTGAGCCAAAGGAAGAAATTCACCTTAGGAATGAGCTCTTTGGACCAAATTTTAGAGCAAGGGAACCAAACAAAATTGTTTGCAGCCACAAGATGATAAGCAAATTTAACAGAAAAGATGTCCTTCTCATCCTCCCTCCAAATTATAGAATCTTCACAAGCATAGTTTTTGATAGCTTGGGTTCTCAGCTTGAGGGCAAGGGTCTTCAGGGATGTCGCATCATCTTGGTTCAAAAAAGGACTCCTAATATCCTTCCACTTCTTCAGACCACCCACTTCTTCAATGAAATCTACCACTTTAGATCCAAAGGTCTGAGTAAGTCTGGGTCTAAGGGTAGCAAGGGAAGGGATCTCCATGAGGGGAACATCCTCCAACCATGGATCTTCCCAAAATTTGATTTTAACTCCATTGTCGAGTCTCCACTTGATGCCTCTTTGGATGAGCTTTCTGGATTTGACAATATTGTTCCAGAATGTCGAGCCATGGGGGAGGTTTTGATCATTCATAAAATTTTGGCCTCTATTCAGGTATTTTGCTTTAATAACATGGGTCCAATCAATGCTATCTTGAGTGATAAACCTCCAACATTGCTTGGCCAACAAGGCTTTGTTCATGAGTTTGATTTTCCTTAACCCAAGACCCCCAACCTCTTTTTTTAGCACACCTGGTCCCAAGAGATGAGGTGAAATCTTTTTTTGACTTTAGTCCCTGCCCATAAAAAATCTCTTTGGAACTACTCCAGTTTTTCAACAATTTTAACAAGAATTTGGAATAGAGATAGAAAATAAACTGGGAGACTTTGTAGGGTGGACTTGACCAACTGAGCCTTACCTGCTTGGCTAAGGAGAGCTCCCTTCTAGCTTGCCAACTTTTTCTGAACTCTCTCAAGAAGTAGATTCTAAAGATCCTCCTTGCATCTTCCAGAGAACAGGGGTAGGCCAAGGTAGGTAGAAGGAAGAACAACAATGGAACAACCAAGAATTTGGGCAATAGCTCTCTGCCTGCTGAGAGGGGTGTTAAAGAAAAAGAGTTTACTTTTCAAGAAATTGATGTATTGCCCAACAACTAATTCAAAGTCCTTCAAGATTTTTTTAATTTCTTTTTCCTAGGGAATAGAGGAACTAGTGGAGAGCAAAGTGTCATCCACAAATTGATGGTGTGTCATAGGATCAATGGGAGAAGCAAGTTTTATTCCTTCAATGCTCTTGGTTGAAGCAGCTGCCTTCAGGGCTCTACTCAGGGCTTCAACAAGAATGATGAAGAGACATGGGGATAAGGGATCTCCTTGTCAAAGGCCTCTACTGCTGCTGAAATATCCAGAGACCTCCCCATTCACAATAACTGAGAATCGAGGGGTAGAGAAGCACTGTTTAATAAGGGAGATCCATCTAGGATGAAAACCAAATTTGCATAACACCTTTTCCAAGAAGTTCCATGAGACCCTATCATAAGCTTTACTTATGTCGAGCTTGAGAAACATACCTGCTTTACCACTCTTACTGACAGAATGGATTAGTTCATGGACCTTAATGATACCATCCAAAATTTGTCTACCTAGCACAAAACCTCCTTGATTGGGGTCAATGATTGTAGGAAGGATGGTTTTCAACCTGTTGGTTAGCACTTTTGCTAAGATTTTGTATATGGTATTACAGAGGCTAATGGGTCTAAAATATTTAAGATCTTTAGCACCAACACTTTTGGGAATGAGCATGAGGAAAGTGGAATTGACATCATTAGGGAGGAAACTAGATCTTTGAACATCAGAGATAGTAGCAATAACATCAGAACCTATGATATGCCAAAACCTTTGGAAAAATAGTGCAGGAAATCCATCAAGGCCAGGGGCTTTCTCACCCGCCATAGAGAATACTGCATCTTTGATTTCATCAGGAGTGAAGGGGGAGGTCAACCTGGAATTTTGTTCTTGAGAGATGAGAGAAGGAATGTTGTTTAGGAGTCTTCTTTCAGCATTGATATCACCCGGTCCAAAGGAGTTAAGCAGGGATTGAAAGAAGTTGACAGCTTCATCTCTGATATCCTTTGGGTCAACCAGCCTGGATCCATCTTCTTTGACAATCTCTTTAATTTTGTTATGGCTTCTATGCTTCAGGGTTGTCATATGAAAATATTTTGTGTTCCTGTCCCCATTTTTTAGCCATTGAACCCTAGATCTCTACCTCCAAAAAATTCCTCTCTTGAGGATATTGTGGAATTCAGATAGCAGAGGCTTTTCTTGAATTCTAAGATTCTCTTGAAGAGGTCCAAGTTCCTGAGCAAGCTCTAAATCCTGCAGTTGTGCTTTCAGCTCTTCTTTTTTCTTGTTGAAATGCCCAAAAATCTAATCTAGCTTTTCAGATTGGTTTTAATAAATTTTAGCTTCTTGGAGATCTGAGAAATTAGAGGGCCTGGGAAGCTTTTTGACCACCACTCCACAATTCTTGGTTCCAGGTCAAAGTGAAGGGTCCACATAGACTCAAATCTAAAGGGTCTTCTAAAGTTAGATAGAGAGGGGAGAAGTTCAAGAACAAGGGGGTTGTGATCCGAGCCTATCTTAGGGAGGGAGGTGAGGGAGGAACAACCCAAAAGGTCAAGGTCATCTTTGGAGATTAAGACTCTATCTAACCTACATTGAATGAGAAGGGAACCAGGTCGTCTATTACTCCAAGTAAAATTCCTACCCCGAAGCTCCAAGTCATAAAGTTCAAGTTGGTTAACAAAATTAGAGAAATCAATCATGCCTTTAGACAAGAGAGGATTCCCACTTTTTTATCAGAGGGATACAAAGGAGTGTTGAAGTCACCTGCAAGCATCCAACATTCATTCAAAAAAGAGTCTCATCTGGCTAAGAAGAGCCCAAAGGGAGCACCTTTCAAAAATGGAGTTGGGAGCATAAATGTTGGAAAGAACCCATCTCTTATTGGAAGATTTGCAAGAAAAGAGGATGTTAATGATTCTGTCAGAAGAGGAAATCAGAAACCCATCAACCTTTAGGGGTCCCATAAATAGAGAATTCCACCAGAGGCACCATGAGCATGGCTGGCAACAAAAAGAGCTTCCTTCCAAATGAGATTCTTAGCTCTGTTAAGACTCTATCTAACCTACATTGAATGAGAAGGGAACCAGGTCATCTATTACTCCAAGTAAAATTCCTACCTCGAAGCTCCAAGTCATAAAGTTCAAGTTGGTTAACAAAATTAGAGAAATCAATCATGCCTTTAGACAAGAGAGGATTCCCGCTTTTTTTATCATAGGGATACAAAGAAGTATTGAAGTCACCTACAAGCATCCAACATTCATTCAAAAAAGAGTCTCATCTGGCTAAGAAGAGCCCAGAGGGAGCACCTTTCATAATTGGAGTTGGAAGCATAAATGTTGGAAAAAACCCATCTCTTATTGGAAGATTTGCAAGAAAATATGTTAATGATTCTATCTGAAAAGGAAATCAGAAATCCATCAACGTTTAGGGTTCCCATAAACAAAGAATTCCGCCAAAGGCACCATGAGCATGGCTGGCAACAAAAAGAGATTCCTTCCAAATGAGATTCTTAGCTCTGTTAAGACTCTATCTAACCTTCATTGAATGGAAGGGAACCAGGTCGTTTATTACTCCAAGTAAAGTTCCTACCCTGAAGCTCCAAGTCATTTAGTTCAAGCTGGTTAACAAAATTAGAGAAATCAATCGTGCCTTTAGACAAGAGAGAATTCTCGCTTTTTTTATCATAGGGATACAAAGAAGTGTTAAAGTCACATACAAGCATCAAACATTCATTCAAAAAAGAGTCTCATTTGGCTAAGAAGAGCCCAGAGGGAGCACCTTTTAGAATTGGAGTTGGAAGCATAAATGTTGGAAAGAACCCATCTCTTATTGGAAAAATTGCAAGAAAATATGTTAATGATTCTGTCAGAAGAGGAAATCAAAAATCCATCAACCTCCAGGGAGTCCCATAAAATGAAAATTTCGCCAAAGGCACCATGAGCATGGCTGGCAACAAAAAGAGCTTCCTTCCAAATGAGATTCTTAGCTTTGAGTAAATTATTTTCCATAAGCTTAGTTTCTTGAAGGAGAATAATGTGAGGGGATAAATCTCTTCTCATAGAGGTGAGAAGTCTCTATTTGGCGAGGCCATTTAGACCTCTAACATTCCATGATAGGATCTTCATTTAGGATTTTTGGAATGTTTCCTACCCCCACCTAACATAGTTAGCATATATTTCTTTAACTCTGCTAAGGTGAGAGAGGAATCCTCCTAGCATTTATATCCAGCCATTGATAGAGTTAATTGAGAATCGTCTATAATATCTACTTTTGTTGCACACCTTGTAAGGTCTTTGTTCGTGGGTTTTCCCACTTTTTTGTCCACTCCAACATCCACGGGGTTTTTCTTATGAGTTCTCGTAATTGGGCCTGAGCTAGTGTCCAAAACATTTTTTCCCTTAAAAGGGAAATTCACAACCTTCATTAAATTAGCCACCTTGCCAGGGGAGCCGCGCATGCTGATCATTAAGCTCTTGGAAGGATATGCCAAAGGTTGGGGTTGGCCAACTAGGTTAGCTGGGGAGGATGGCCCTAACTTAACAAGCTAGGGATGGATCATTTCCTCCACAAGAAAATCAATAGTGTCCAAAATATTTTTTCCCTTGGAAAGGGAGTTCATAGCCTTCACTAAATCGGCCACCTTGCCAAGGGAGTAGCAGATGCCGATCATTGAGCTCTTGGAAGGAGATGCTTGAAGTTGGGGTTGGCCAACTAGGTTAGCTGGGGAGGACGGCATTGACTTAACAAGCTAGGGATGGGTCATTTCCTCCATGGTAAGATCAGTATCCAAAAACTGTGTCCTTCAATTTTTTTTTTAAATTATATCTTTTAAGAAATAAATTGAATCTATTTTTCAAATTATATGATTTAAGGAATTGTATGCATTCTCATAATTTGATATTATAATCAAGAAATGGAAAACATCAACCCACACAAAATTTGGAAGTTACATTAGCCTTTCTAATTGGAACACTCAATATCTTGAACATTAAAAGATTTTATGTCCATTTTAGTAAATGTTCAACTTTGAAAAATAAATTTGTTTAACTTGATTTGTTAAAGTTTTATGGCTTCATTTGAGTTATTAATCTTTTATTTAACCTTAATAATTTGTTATATGAGATTGAATGGGTTCCACCCATATTACATCATCACCACACAATGGTATTACAACAAAGCTTAGATATTTTCCATATATCACTTGGAAATATTCAAACCTTAGTCTCCTCCTTGAATGTTAAGGAATCTATTCGATTGAGCTAATGTCATTTAATAAAATCTAACACCATATAGTGGTATTATAACAAAGCTTGGATATTATCAATGTATCTCTTGGCAAGATTCAACCCTTGGTCTCCTCCATATAGTGGTATTATAACAAAGCTTGGATATTATCAATGTATCCCTTGGCAAGATTCAACCCTTGGTCTCCTCCTTGATTGTTGAGGGATTTAACCAATTGAACTAATGTCATTTGATAAAATTTTAGGGTAAAGCATAGGTTTTTGAAAGAGGTATAGTTCCCCTTGTACCAAGGTTTGAACTTAGATCTCCTAAATAAAAACCCAAAGACATACCGCTATGGTATCCTTAAGAAATCTAACCAATTGAGCTAAGATCATTTGACAAAATTTTAGGGTAAAGCATAAGTTTTTGAAAAGGGTCTCATTCCCCTCATACCAGGGTTTGAACTTGGGTCTCCTAGATGAAAACCCAAAGACATACCACTATGGTATCCCTCGAGGGACAATTTTTAGGTAAAGCATGGGTTTTTTAAAAGGGATCCCCATAACCTTGTATCGAGGTTTGAACTTAGGTCTACCCAAGGAAAACCCAAAGACATACCACTACGTTATAGGGTCAAAATTTTAGAGTAAAGCACAAGTTTTTTTTTGAAAGGGTCTCGATCCTCTTGTACCGGAGTGTGAACTTGGTTCTCTTGGATGAAAACCAAAAGTCATACCACTACGATATCCCTCACGGACTCAACTTAAGGTAAAGCAAGGGTTTTTGAAAAGGGCCTCGTCCCCCTTGTATTGGTGTTTGAAATTGGATCTTACTGCTACAATATCCCTCACTAGACCTCTAGAAGAATTTTATTTTATATACAAAGCTACTAAAGATTATTGTTTCAATGATATAATTTTATGCAATCAGAACCTTTAACGTTGATAAGACTATCAAATATTTATTTCATCTATTAATTTAGTTTTAAAAATAATCATTCATTCATCAAATGACATTAGCTCAACCTGTTATATTCCTCAACTTTCAAGGAGACCTGGGTTCGAATCTTGCCAAGTGAGACATGCATACTTGTTAAACTATTATAATACCATTAGGTGGGAAATGGTCATCATCTAATATGGATGTGATCCATTTCAATCCCATATAATCAATTTAAAAAAAACATTCACTCATTTATATTTTTGAAGCATTTCATATGAATTCTATCAATTGTTATGTACTTAAGTTACTGAGCTAATTAAAAAAGAAAATAGCATATTAAATAAAATATTACAGGGATCAGTTTCAATCTCATATAATCAATTTATTAAAAAAAATCATTCTATCGATTTTTGTGTGCTTAAGTTGCTGAGCTAAGAAAAATAAAAAATGGCGTATCAAATAAAACATCCTTCCTGTTAGAACATACTTCCCTGAATAGTTTGAAATGAAAAAATAAAATCTTCAAAGCTCAACTCAAAGTGAAAAAATGCCCTAAATTAACAACATTGCATATGATATCATGATGCGGCTATATCACAAGGCTTAAGAAGTTTGTTGTTCTCGTCATTTCCAGACTATTTATTATCGGAAAAGTTAAGAAGTTTGTTGTTCTCGTCATTTCCAGACTATTTATTATCGGAAAAGTTATAAGACGGATTTAACCACTAAGTCTTCATGTACCCCCAACTTCATCAAAACAGTAAGTATAGCTACAGTTTCACGGTAAGTTAAGGCGGAGACATTCACCGCTAGAATAACTGAAGTTTAAAACTAGGAATTATGTTGTTCTAACCAAGCAGAGCTTCAAAATGATGAAAACTGTTACTAAAGGCCCAATAAGGCCATTGCCTTTACAGGAAAGATAAAGAAAATGCTTAATGCTTAACAAGTTTGCCATCAGGCCTTACTAAATTTTCATGCACTTTGGCGCACAAGATGATGGACCTTAATTATATCATTTATGAAATTGTGTAATTTGATTACAGCATCCAAGAAAACAATGACCAATATACTCTGCATCTGAATTCTATGAGAATATGTTACACCAAATTCTTCACCACATAAAAATTTACTTTTAACCTTGTGGACAAAACATATGCATAACAATATCATATTTCCTGCAACAGTCGTTTTGTGTATATTAGCATCGAAATATATACATGCAAAAGAGCAGTTATATCTCTCTGAATTTACCTAGGTTTATTAATCAGGCAGGTCATAAACATTTAAAGACTCCCAGGCCTCAAGCTTCCTAGTTCCATCGCGCTTATCCTTTTAAAATGGGTTTTGCTTCTGCAACATGTATCATAGCCACCAATTTCAAGTACCTTCTGCTTACATGCTTTGTTTTGAAGTACAGTTGGCAACAACTTTGCCACTCCAGATGTAAAAACCTATGTTCAACATTGTAATGAACTAATCTGCTTCCATGTCTTCAGCAGTTTTCTTATATTCGGGTTTGAGTTCATAAGTTCCTTGATTGGTACCCCTCTTGTTGTAAATACCAAGATCATTCAGGATCTCCTTTATAAATTGCTGCACAGATTGAAACATATGTAAGAGATGTGAATCCTCAAACACAGCAAGATACTACCTCCAAGGAAATTTAAAGATATGAAATAAAGAGTCAGAAAACATGCTGCAAAAGCTATATTTTCCTGTTGCAGTCAAAGAAGCCACTGGCTTTGACAATTTTTAGAACATTTATTTATTACTTGAGTTGTCTATGATTTTAATTAATACTTACGGAAGAAGAGGGAAATCTCTGCAAAAAAAGCTTAGACCATTATAACGTTCTTCTATTTTTCACTAATGGGACATTATAAGTCATCTTAAGCAATCCAATTTTCATTTTCATTATAGATAATGACCTTCCATATAAGCCAAGAGTATGCCATCACAACCCTCTCGGAGAGTAAATGTGAGTTGCGAGTCACCTGGGGCTGATCTGTTTCTGTCACAAGCTGTTTCAACGTCCAATTTGATTGCCGCTCAAAGAGCTTGAATAGAATATTCTCCAGCTCATTACGGTCCATTCTAGTTCTCTTCATTTCCTGGGCTTTAACTGGTGCAGCAGCCCCCTTTCTATCCTGAACTTGCATAACAGCAAAAACACAACTAATAAGTTTACAACTTTGGACATAGCACCATTAAGATTGCATGTGGTCTTTCAGTAATATATAGAAGTTCCACCCAAAAATGCTTGGAGCTAATTTCCTTAAAGTGGAACAAGAAAAAGATACAAGCCAATGTTGTGGAGTTCAATACCTTCAAAATTGATGAAAAGTCCATCATCCCTTGCATTGGATTGTAGCCACCACCACGATCATTGTCTATCATCTTAAGTATAAAGGCAGAAAAGGGGTATTTAAATGGTCCACTTGCATGAAAAAAAAAGAACTCTTCTACAATCAATTAACTTGCTTTAGTAACTAATCCACTTTGGAAGTGAAGTACAATCAACATTGAATAAGAAAACAAAAAATAAGCACCTGAATTTGTCTTGTTTTAACATTAGATTTGTTTGTTCTTTCTCGGCACAGCCTGCGGTAGTCTTCAATATTTTGTGTGTGAGGCTTCATGTCAAACTTGTGTTCAACTTTCCCATCAATAGCTACCTTGCCTGTAAATGCATTGTAAAAATAACAATTTAACAAAACATCATGGAAGTCAACTGTAACCTAGAAAGAGCGTCTTCATGATGGTCTCACATATGCAATCCATATAGCTTTAAAAAGAATAGTAAATATAGTCATATAAAACAAGCATGTCCTAATTAAGCACAACATACACCTCAAATTAAATGTTACTTCTTTAATCCTAGAGTATTCAACAAAAAGCATGCATGCTTAGTGTCTGCTTGTGGTCTTATTAGAGTATTTCTCAACTAAGAACAACAATCCTATGAAAAAAATTTGACACTTCAGCAAATGTATTATAAGCAATTGATTGTATTAGATTGTAAATTAATTTTGTCAGTGGACAATAGGAGGTATGTGTCATTGTCGAGTCAATAAGATGTACTGATGTACTATGGTTGTAACCAGTTAATGGAAGGTATGTGCCATTGTCCAGTCAATAAGATGTACTAATGGGAGGTATGTGCCATTGTCCAGTCAATAATATGTACTATGGTTGTAACCAGTTAATTTTGTCAGTGGACAATAGGAGGTATGTGCCATTGTCCAGTCAATAAGATGTACTGATGTACTATGGTTGTAACAAGTTAATGGAAGGTATGTGCCATTGTGCAGTCAATAAGATGTACTAACAGGAGGTGTGTGCCATTTTCCAGTCAATAAGATGTACTATGGTTGTAACCAGTTAATGGGATTTCATTAACTGGTTACAACCATAGTACATCTTATTGACTGGCCAATGGCACATTCCTCCCATTGTCCACTGCAAAATTAATTTACAACCTAACACCTTCCCATAAATTAATTTTGTCTAATACTTGAAGACCTCCCCAAGAACAAAACAGGCAAATATGGGTCCCACCTGCCTCTCTAGGTCTTATGGCTGATTAGGTACCCATTTACAAAAAGGTCTTCTTCCACTCTATAATGTCTCTATAATGATACCCTCTCCATGATCATGTTCCATCTTACACTTGGGGTGTCCATTCTACTTAACTGCATCTCTTTGCAGTCCTTGGATGTCACATACCAAGGGTTTTCAATTGGCTAACCCACAACCATGTCACACAAGGATTTTGACGTGGTCAACCCATAGCCACCAATTTCATTGTCCCTTGACCACCTCCATACTCGTGGTTAATCTCAACCACTCCATACTCATGGTCACTCTCAACCACCTCTAAGGATTCTTTATGGCTTATGCATAACCACTATGTGCACACAATTTTTTTCATTTCATTTTGAGACCACCCTATTCATTGCACCACTAGACACATCATAACATTGTACCACTGATCATGCACCCCAAATACAGCACCTCTCTCATGACACTTTATCTTGGCACAACCATGACTCAACATATTATGACACTTTCAACTTATGAGTATCAATACCCATACTCTTAAGACACAACATACTCCTTATAATGACTACATTTGACCAACCACTAAATTTGACATTTATTAACACATCATTGGACACAATACACTTAAAGCCTTTAAACATTTGACTCTCAATGAACCACACTTTTAGCACATGTTTGTTTGTTTGGTTTTCATTAAAAACCCTTTTTAAAAACTTGCTCACCTTCACCGTCTTTTTTTTTTTAAATATATAGATACCCCTTCTTTCAAGACTTTAAGCACACTTGAACATAACACGCAGAACTTAAGAAAAAACAAAATGCTTAAAAAGACGTGCAGACTCTGCAACTCTCCCAAATGGCGATAATAATAGCCTTTCACCTCACCAGATCAAATCTATCCAACTCTGTTGTAAATCCCTGCAAGTTCAGCTACAATATTGGCTCTGTAAACCCTGACGGCGGTGAGCCTCCTTCGTTGCCCACCTGCAGCCTGCCAAAAGGCTCCTTAAACACATGTTTTTTAAAATATCAGAATTCAGGGGTCGAGAAAACCAGCAGGCACGAAAACAGGATACAAAAATTACCACCCTTTCAGACGGGTTGGGCGCTCTCCCATGGCTGTTTGGTGAACGCATGGCCTAGCAAACGTACAACAGCAACAGGACTCTGCCTTTCACAGGGCTTCTCCACTCTTTGATCTTATACAGACAAGCACAAGAGACACATGGAAAAGACCACACAAGGGATCACTTAAACACATGGTCACTCAGACAACACAGTGGAGGCTTTGGGACCTGGGGTTACATGCCCGCAGCACAGACTCAAGTCAGCAGAGATGCCCTCTCTCAGACTAGCATCTCTCCACTCTCAGAGGGTTCTCTCAGTTCCTCCCAGCCTCCTCTCAGACTTCTCTCAAGAAGGAGAATCCAAACACACAGGCAAGAGCACACCTGCTCTGATACCACTGTTAACATTATATGGAGACCAATAAGATCAAGAAAAACAGTGAACAATAGGAGGTATGTGCCATTGTCCAGTCAATAAGATATACTATAGTTGTAACCAGTTAATGGGATATATGGTTGCATTGTCCAGTCAATAGCTAGGAGTGACCAGATAAATGGATGCAATCATACATCCCTTTAACTGGGCTAGAAGGTGCTGTAAGAGCCTATAAATACCTCTCCATGGATGAAGTGTGAGTATGCAGACTCTTGTGTATATCTCTGTGTCAATGTACATAGTCTCTTGTTATTTTGTTGTGTCTATTTGTCATATCTCTGTCTTGTATCTTATCCTTCTCCATTATTATCTTGTATTTGGCTGTTTTTATAGTCTCCATATAATGCTATAGTGCTAACAGATTGCATCAAAACACTCTCCTAAATGTTGCGCATAAAATTACTAAAGATTGATGACATTCCAGAATGCAACTAGATAAAAACATCACATTCATAGATCCCAACAAAAATTCAATATCACTTTTACATTTGCACAACTCAGGGAATGTGCCCTCCCTTATTTCAAATGTTTGCTTATTGTTGGCTCTCTTCAAATGAGATGCCTCGTCTAGCTGGAAAGTGACATTATGAAAGAATGAATATTTACTTATGTATGGGTTATGCTGGAGCGAGGGCAAGTGGATCCAATGATGTTGACACCTGGTAATTGAAACTTGTAAGCCTGGCTGATTATGATTAGTGAGAGTTTATGTCAAAGATCAGGTTTTATGAATAAACATTAAGCAAGGCATTTTCCTCTTTTCCAGTAAAGAGAATTTTTGCTTTTTGCAGGGTATGATCAAATCAACTAAAAAACTATTATACCAAACAGATTAAGAATATATATTTTTTGAAGTATAATTGAGCCACAAGTGAAATTTTAGGAAAACTGTTATAAATCTTACCTTGATTTGTCTCTGATATAATATACATGGGCACAATATCAGTGGACATGTTCAAGGAATAGCTCTTAGGTGCAGTTACAGATGCACTTGTCAGCAATTCCATCATAAACTGCATCCACATACAATTGAACATGTGAATGTGAGAAGTACAAACAAAAATGGGAGAAAAATAAATAAATAAATTGCAAAAATGCAAAAACTCAATAAAATTACAAATTGAAATTCAACTCTGCATGTATGTGCAATTTATTTGAAGTTTAAACACACAACACCAGATTTGCCATATTTAATTGAAGAAGTTTATGAAACATCAGATCTCAAAATCTGGAGAACAGAATCAAAAAAATGCCAAATTTATTTGAATTTTATTTGCAATTATAATGGCATCTCAATCCCATTAGTGTCCAATTATAATGGTCAAAAGTAGACTTCTAGGTTCCAGTCTAGGCAGCACTGCTTGGCATATGAGACCCCATCAGGCAGCAAGAGAAATTTTCGCTTTTACCTTAAAATTTAGTTCAATTTTGTACATTCTTGGGCTTCAACCATTGAACAGTGCTCAGGATAAATTGGACATCGGCATCCTTCTAAGCCCAACATGACAATACCTCTCAATATAACCATGTTGCAGGAAACTCCTGGGTGCCCTCCTTCCCCCGCTTCGCAAACTTCAAAACTTCTTGGAAACTTGATCATCTTGACTTCCCATGTTTCCTAGTCTTTCTTTGAGATGTTTTTTAAATTTCCAAAGAACATTTTCCAACATTCTTGTCGTTTGGAACCAAAAGAAAAGTCCACAGTTGAGGATTTTAGAGGTTTCATGGGTATAGCATGAGGGCCACATGCAACACACATGAGCCACTTTAATAAAATCAAGTTACTGTTAAAAAAATGCTCTAAGATGAGTGAAAATGGAACAAAATTAATGATAAACTTGAAAATAATTATAAATTGGGATCAATGAAGCCAGAGAACTAGAACAAGTGGCATTCTCTTTGGTAACAAAGAGAAATTGAAGCACTTTTGGGTTCACCAACTTGGTAAAGCAGGAAAAGAAAAACAGAGGATCTAGTTTCTTTGCATTCGCATCTGTATCTTGTTTTTTGCAAAAAAAGTATAGTACACAAGAGAGCAAACAAAAGATTGGGTTGTTGATCCTAAAGATCCTTACTTAGATATTTCCCTGGCTGCACCTGATCTTGATGATGATGAAAGTCCTCTCGTACACCTGCCGTTGAAGCCACAGGAGGTGAGTCTTCTCTTAGTTTTGCTAGTGATTATGATGATTTTGAAGATTAAGAGTTAAGTTTATAGTGCAGCTCATGTTGTTTAGTATTGCATGACATGTATAGCCTGATTTGCAAAGGTTGAGATTTGCAATTAATCATTATACTCTCTATGAGACTTAATAATTAAATGTGTTCTCACCCATTTGGGATTTCCTTACTTCAATATTATCTAATAATTTTACCTGTGTGTTCTCATGCAATTTTGATAAGTAAATACTTAATTTTATATATATATATATATGTGTGTGTGTGTGTGTGTGTGTATGTGTGTGTGCGCGTGTGTGTGGTATAAGCTCAACTGGTTAAATTCCTCACCTTTCAAGGTGGAGACCTAGGCTTGAATCTTGCCAGACGATACATGCATATTTATCAAAAATGTTGTTGTAATACCACTATGTGATCATGTGTGATACGGATGGGACCCATTTAGGCATTTCCTTATCAAAATGGGATGAGCTCAGCCGGTTAAATACGTCGCCTTTCAAGGAGAAGACCCAGATTCGAACCTTGCCAGACAATACATACATAACTGCCAACAAAGTAGTTGTAATATCACTATACGGTAATGATGTAACACGGATGAAGCCTGTTTCAACCCCTAATGTTTGTCGCTTGGTCGTTTCCAAAGGGTTTGAAGACTCACGTTTCCTAAGGCATTTCCAATTTCAAAAACTATACCCATTTCCAAGTTTCGTGCAACTTAGCAATTTAATGACCTAATCATTGTTGTTCAAAAGTTACTCAATTTGAAAGGGACAACAGCTTTATTTCCCTCCCTTTCACATGGTATAAAAACTCAAAATTGTTTATGAGGATATATACCTTCTACATTAGAAACTATAATTTTCAATATATATATTTCTTATCAGGGTTTAAAGAATAAAATCACTACCGCATGTGTATCGCCATGTAGGATTACCTCAGTAATCTCAATTTCCAAAGTAAACTTCAAATTTAGGATAGTCCTTACAAATTTGCAACATTTTTTATGTCAGACCATGATCTTTGGAAAAAATGACCAAGACCTGGCCTCTTTTATTTCAAATCAGACATCCACATCGGGCTTTCAATGGATCCCATCAGAATTAGCCTTTAACCCTACGTCAGAAGGTATCTTCTAATTAACAATGGAAACAGATTCTCTTTGCATTGCCACCGTTGCATGTACCTAAATGTATTGTGGTCTTTGTTAACGATACAGATGTATGTCGCACATTAATATTGTAAAACAGTTCTAAGAGACTATAAAGTCTACAATCTAGAGGACTTAAGATTGTTCCATTAGTTCATCTGGTCTTTTGTCCTGCTAATACATAATTTGCTTGAAATTAATCATGAATTTTTTTAAGTCTTAGTATGAAAAATATTGAACTTCCAGAGAAAATTGGTTTCTGAATAGACAAAACCCAATGGATAAGAAACAAATCTTATAAAAAAGTTGATAGACTATAAAAAAGTTGATAGATTATCATGAAAACATTAATAAACAAGTCTCTACTGCACAAAGTCAGGGAAGGGTCAACTGTAGTAAATTAAAACATATCTAACACCTAAGTGATGGCATAGTCCCACAAGTACTGTGGAGGTGAAAAACTATGTTTTGCTACTTAACACACAAATTACAACTAAACAGAAAGGGAATAATTAACAACATCAGTCCAATTGTGGGTAGATGAACCAACATACTTAGGCAGGCCTTTATCCATCCTCCTATGTAATCTATGGGCTTAGTCTTTGGTTTAAATTACTTATTATAATTTCTTATTTATGCATGAGCTGATGTGGATGTATGCAAATGAGGTGATGAGGTTACCTCATTTTCAAATTAATTTATTGTTCCCAGTATTATTCTTCAAAATCAATGAAGTCTCTCTTTACAAATGTGTTCTGCTTTGCTAGCCTTAGAACTACTCATTTTATGCATTAGAAGCCTAGAACAAAATGCCGTAGTTGCAATTGTCATTTAACTTTTCTAGTTGAAGCCATGTATAACAAATTTCAAACATAATGCGATAGAATGAGTGTGATAGGACAAGAACCAATGCATTGTGCTTTGAATAGACTACATGACCAACTAAATTGATGTCCAGTATAAGATATGTACTTTAAGTCAATTCAGCAGCTACTCACACTTGCAGGCTACAAAACGCTTGTAAAAATATAATTGGTTATCTCCCTTGTATTGTTTCCAATGCAATAGATAGCACCATATTACTAGTTTATACTTGTGTTAACACAGCATGTCCAAGCATCACTTGCTTTGCATCCCTAACTTAGACAATTCCCTTTGTTGACTCATTTGTAATACAGTAAGTCTGTCATGAATTACTGCCTGGGAAGTTATTGTGTATTTTGCTTTTTGAAAAGGTATTCTGCAAATAGAAATATGTCTAAGATGTATGTGTAACAGAGAGCAGCAAAGTTATCCACATGTGCAGACTACTACGGATAACATTCAGAGTAGACTGCATATTGCCAGTTTACACATCTTGTAGTCAAAAGTTACATGCAATAATAACTTGAACTCATTCTAATCAGGCATAATGAATAGCCTTCATTAAGTTTTCTTCTGTAAATTTATCTGTAACCAAAGTCAACTATTAATCACCCAACTTTAAATGTTCCAGTCAATGTCTACTCAAACATGTACAGGATGATTCTTTGAAAGATCACAGGTGCATTGCATAAATCAAATGGCATTCAGTTATATGCATGTATTTCATTCTTCAGAACAAAGATGGTCTTCAACTTGTTCTCTTTATTGCAACATTGATTTGGTTGTGGCCCAAGAATTCTCAAGAAATCAATATATCTCATGCCCCAGACTAACTTCAATTTTTCAATAAAGTAATTAATACTTCGAAAATGCCAGTTTTTTAAAATGCATTTTTTCATTCATTCAAAGGAATTTTAATCATTTCACCAAGTTATTGTGCATATAATATGTCAAAATAAGCTTTGAACAATATGCTCTAAGTCAACGGAACAAACAAATTGCCTGAGATGCAAAAGCAATGCCCATAAGCTGTCAAATAAAAATGTATGATATTTCTTAAATAATCTGCACAATGCACAATAGCAACCCCATTACTCAATGATTCGTGGTGTAAGACATTATATGACATACATTAATGTCCTCCAAATATTGCCTGAAGTCCCAATTATAATATAATATTATTTTTTCTAGTTTCCAACTTTCCATAAAGACTTTGGAACTCTTAATAAGAGGATCAAGACTTGCATCCTGAAGGAGGTAGAGTTGTACACCATGTTTCAGTAATCAAAGTATGGTTGGATAACCTTATATTGGGTAAACAACATCCTTCATGAGGATCGGCCATATGGCCTATGGCCTCATGGACGTTAAAAACTACTTTACCTTCACACCATAAACCAAGGTTCCAATCACATAGGTAAACCTTTAAATTTAATCTAAATCTGAAAGTGGGTAGGGTCTGTACACAACTTCATTTAAATAATTCCATCCCCATATAATTCCAAAATTTTGCCCATTGAGTTTGGGCCAAGTGGTGAGAAGCAAGAAGTTTCACGTTATGGGCAAAGGTTCTGGGTGAACCTTAACATTTTTAGATTGGGATTAGGGCAAGCTGTGGGGAGCAAGGAGTTTCAAATTGTAAGCAAAGGGTCCAATCCCATGGTTTAACTTTATGTATGTGTGTTGGTGGGGTTGCGAGGGAGGGGGATGAACAACATTTTCAAATCCCACAGAATTGAAGTCTGATGGTGAGGATGTTTGGCTCTCCAAAAGCCTACCAGGGTTCAATACCCATGAGTGCTGTGATAATATGGTTTGTTATAGTACCACAATGTGTTTCATTTAAAACACCATGCTAATGCAGCCATGGGTGGGGGCCATTTCAATCCTGCGTAAACAATATAAAAAAATAAAAAGGAATAATCTTATGTTCTATATTATTATGATTGGGATACTCGTACAATACAGGGAAATATAGGATGCCAAAAATACATGGCATTTTCCAATCTATTGGTGCATGTATTAGAAATATTCTGCATGGATAGGAGAAAGCAAATGACTTTGTCGTATGTCATTTCATATTTTTCCAGAGAAACAGAAAAAGGTATTCTAGGGTCACTTAAGATGTATATTCTTATAATGGAATAATCCATATTACCTCTGATTTGATGCCTCGACTTGACTGACTTTTTTTGACTTTTGAAGATGTCTCATGCACTTCAGCCTGCAGGCACAACATAATTGAGAGAAGCCTTCAGTACGTATCAAATTCCTAGTGCCCAGATCACAGATTACTTAGAGTCAAGTTGATGGCATGAAACATTTTCTTTGTTCAACATGTAGTCTTCTCCTTTAGGTAAAAGCAGACTTGCACTTTGTTTTGCAATAAGCTACTACCTTCTTATTCATTGTAGATGGTGCCGTTGGATCAACAACCTGCACACAAAAAAAATGACGAGAAACTCCACCATAAGATATTGACACATTTACAAAAGGATATACATTTAATTTATTCTTATGATAAAATATCACATGAAGAGGTGATAAATATTCAGTTTAACATAAATCAATCACCACTACAAAGAATAGTTGATGCATATGCTTACAAGCATGCAAAACTTAGTGTTTTTACATTGTTAGGTGATTGTACTATTTCCCTAAGGTATTAGATCTCATTCCATGAACTTCATTAACAATATGCATTCTCTTTGAATGTTGCATATCATGTCATTGTCAATCCTATTTATTGTTGTAGTGCCCTTCCTAGTGGCACCAATTTTAATTATATGATTATGACATTTCTAGAATAAGCTTCTATTTTGCATCCTTGAACAGTCAACAGGCAATTATTTTACATCCTTGAACATCCAGTGGGACTAAAGTATTTCAATTGATTTATATCATCTAATCATAGTTTGTACTGGCACAAAGGGACATACTATGATCTACACAACTTTACAATCTAGTGTGACATATTTTGATATAAGTTGGTGACTTACATAACTTTTAGCCAAAACTTTCTTGGGAATTGTTTGAAGGTTAAAATTATGTTACAAGCTCAAGAATCATATTTGAAGTGTTTTTCAAATATCATGAGCAGAATACATATATTTGTTATACATCATGTCATATTTAAGGTACCTTAATCCCGTCTTTTGCATTTGCAGATTATAGGAACCATACTAAGACCATCTGAGGTCTGAAGCGTGCATAGTTCTGTGGTGTGTGAACATGTCATCCCAACAGATAACAGTTTGGGGCAACCAGATACTGTATTTGTGTCCCTAAACGAAAAATGCTTTCCAATAACTACTAACATAATGAAGTGAAATTTGGATCAGTTTAACAAGAAATCATGACATGCAATCAATTAATTTCATAATACATAATAATATTAAGTAAAAATACAATAAAGAACTAAGTAAAGCAAGCTAGTTATCTAAAACAAGTCCTGTGAAGATTGAGACATAAGGCAACCAGAGATAATATTTAAAAATGTCTTTATTTGACATAAAGTTGAAAGGAGACACATGGCTCTTGATATGAAGCTAGGAAATCAGCTTGAAGAAAACGTAAGATTAATTATATAGTTCTAAATATGGCCATCCAAGTCTTTGTGACAAAAAATGCTAAATGGGCATAAAGAGTTTGTTGGGCAGTGAATTGATGTACTCATGTTGGTGATGATAGTACACCACCCCATATTTTGATTTTTGTTCTACTTTTTGCTAAATATCTAATCTCTTATTCATTCTATTATGACCTTTAATGGCTTTAACGATATTTGCAAACTCGTAGTCAGCTTCAATAAAGCAAAGGCTGTTAATTTTGATAACTCCAAACTATGGATAAGGATCAACAAATTTAATCCATCACATTCATTTGGTCAAACTTGAAGACCAATCAAACAAAATTACCTTCAACAATTCAATTAGTTATCTTTTTATGGAGCTGATTGGATTTGGGGCAAAAGGTGGGGAACAAAAAGTTTCACTCTGTAAGCTAAGGCTACAATCCATTGGGCACAGGACAAGTGACGCGGAGCAAGAAGTTTCAAGTTATATGCCAAGGTTCCAATCCCATGTGTGAACCTTAATAAAATCCTTCTTTTAGCCCACCAAAATTCAATTCCCATCACCAATATGTGGTTTGTTGAAATATCGCAGCAATACAATCATGATGTAATACAAATGGGGCCCGTTTCAAATCCCAATTAATGTCAAATCCCAATTAATGATTTATCTAAAAAAAAAAACATCTTTACAAGGGACACTCTTTGATATTATTAAAAAGTTTGCATATTTTAATATCTCAAACATGATCAAAAGGCATGATCCAAAGTGGTTAAAAATGTGGACTTCAAAGGTGAAGAACCAAGTTCAAATCTTGCCAGATGATATATAGGCATAATGGCCAAAATGTTGTCATAAAACTACTATGTGGTTTGTTGAAATACCATGGCAACACAGTCATAATGTAATATGGGCGAGACTCATTTCAATCCCATATAATCCATTTAATATATATGTGTGTGTGCAGGTGCAAGCATGCGTTTGTATATACATATATCGAAAGTGATGCTGAATTTTGGCAAGAAAAAATATAATAATGTGTTGAATTTCTTTCCAACTTCAAGCTTGTCAAACGCAAATCCAAACACGAGCCTTGTAACTAAGCCTCCAAGAATTTTTTTTCTAGATTCAATTCCCTTTGAAAAGGACAGCCAATGCAAATAAAAATTACATATACATATTTGGGAATTTGGTTTAACAACCCATCTCTCAATTTGAAGCCTACTTCTCAATTGCATATTTGCAGGGGATATTCCTCATTCGTTATCTTAAAGCGTTATGCTTTCACACATATTTCCAAAATATTCATTCAAAAATAGCTCTAAGGTTTGGAATCCGTATTTGTGATTTTTGGGCTAAGCTTGTTTTGAGAGAGTTCAACCCATTATAGTTCATGATATGCCCCATTAAAAATAGAATGTTTGTTATTTATTGTCCAAGACAAGTTTTTTTGCCAACTCCATCAACTCAAGAATATCTTTAGACTCACCTTTACCTTCATTGACAAGTATCCAAGAGACTTAACCTAAGGTCGTACGGAATACACAAATTTGGCACATTTTTCCTCAAAGAAGACTGCCTACTTGGATCTTACTGGGCATCAAAAATTGTTAGTATCTGAGGCACATTTGCTTCTTCAATCTAGCAACATATCTATTGATCAAGACTTCCTCCACTATCCTTCTTACCTCAAAGGATTTAATAAATATATCACCAAATATTTTTTGGTCATTGTGTGTGATTTATCCTTTCTCTACGGAGCACCTTCCCTTTTGATACTTTACATCATTTTGAATAGAAAAGCTAAAACAAATTTTACCTACAGTATTTACACAATACATACCTTACAAAAAGTAAAGATATATTATTTTGGAAATCTTCATTTCAGATGCATCCATTAAGAGTAGAGAAGGCAACGCTGGAAGTAAATGGAAAGGTAACCACTATAAAGAAGCACTTGTAAATATAACAGTGAAGCAAAATAATGGCACAAGCAACAAGACTAATTTCAAGAAAAGTTAATTACAGAGCGATTGGTCATGACATGAAACAGCACAACAAGATTTTGAGTCACCAGTAAGTATAATTGTATTCCTAAATTATTCTCAAAGTATACCAAACAGTTCTTTAGAAATAACAGTCCATAAGTTTCTACACCCAAGATAGTACAAAACAATAAGCCTCAAAAAGCCCATCCATGTATACCAATGTGCTCTGCTGCTTTGTCTAACATTAAGCCATAAAATCTATGCACTATGAAGACCACCTTCATACTTGAGCTTTGAACCATCCATATCATTTTTCTGATTAGAGCATAGTTGGAAGAGTTCTTGGCAACTTGGCAAAAGTTCAGCAAAAAAAACAGAAGAAAATATTTTTAATTCACAGAAGAAGTATAAATTTAAATAAAAAATTAGAGAGCCAGGAAGTCAATTTTCTGTTAGACTCTCATAAATAAAGCACAATTACAATTCTTGATCTCAAAACCAACAAAATACGACATACTTAAGCAGTTTTAAACTGCTCGATGCTTTCCCTTCCTTGTCCTCAAACTATATGTTTGCCTAGGTGGTGGTTTAGGCACCTCAGCCTCTGCCTCAGCATCAGGAACAGGATCTTCCATCTCCTTCAATCCTCAAGTATTGGCGCAGAACTGGTTCAACAAATCACACACAATCTTCTGAAAAACAGAGAAATTGCAATAGGAGCCAGAGCTTTCATATTACTTTTCATGAAAATTGAGGATACAGACCAGACCCCCTTTTACAAATTCAAAATTTTCCTATAATACCCTGTTTCCCCTTTTCCTACCTAAAACAATCCATTTAAAATTTGAATTTTCGAGGTAAAACTTCCCGGGGTCATAACTCCTCGCTCGTTGCTCGGATTGACTATTAGTGTACCTTTTCGAAAAGCTCTCGAAATGACCTACAATGATGTAGAGCTCCTTGGGATATTATGCCTAATTTTCATCCCTCTACGAGGCCTCTAAGGCCTTCAAAATTCACCTGCAAGTTTTAGTAGCAGGATTTTCACCATACTCTAAACAAATAAAAATTTAGAATAGAATAAAACAAATATAAATTTGAATGATGCAAGATCACTCTTACACCACTGGATGCTCCTACATCAGACACCCAGGGTAAATTGAGAAGTGACCTTCACTTATCTAGTGTTGGAGGAAAACCAAGGTAGTCAACCTCTGTATTCAACAACCAAAATGAATCTTCAACAGGCATGCCCTTCCACTTAGCTAGATATTCTTCATACTGCCTATTTCTTGTGCTTTTTTTGATGTGGTATCCAAGATTTCTTCTATTTCTTCCTTCTCTGGAGTAGACGCTGGTATATTGTAAAATTCTACTACTGGTCCATCATCATTATCTCCTTCATGATACTCTACCAAATCAAAAATATTGAACACAGGTGATATGTTAAGCCCACTCGGTAATTCTACTTCATATGCATTTCCTGAATCATATTTCTTTAACTGGTCAATTTTCAACTGTAGGCGATTCTTCGTGATAACCCCGGAATTTTAAACCGCGCGCTTTGTGCGAGGTATTTATTGTCTCCTGGTTGGTGGAAGCTCCTTCCCTTGCTTACCAAGCCTGGGTGCCCAAAATTGGAATGGGGTTTTGTACCGGTTTGTAGAAATCGCGGGAAACAAACCCACCGGGTATCCTATAAGCAGGCAACCTTCACCCCCGTTTGACCAAACGGTGGCGAATTTCGAATCATATTTTCAACTTCTTCCATAAGTTCTTCCAAAAATACCCATCAAATTTGGTATCTCTATCTGAAATGATGCTCTTTGGTGGACCATGTAGTCGTACCACCTCTTTGAAAAATAACACTACAACATGAACTGCATCATTAGTTTTATGGCAGGAAATGAAATATGCCATCTTTGAAAACCTGTCAACCACCACAAATATGGAGTCATTCTCCCTCTGTGTCCTTGATAGGCCAAGAACAAAATCCATGCTGATGTCTTCCCATGGCTTCTTTGGTACAAGTATTGGCTAATATAATTTGGTGTTCTGTCTCACACCCTTGGCCATCTGGCATACTCTGCAACTTTGTATAAATCTCTTCACATCTTGCTGTAACTATGGCCAATAGTAATTCTCACTAATGAAGGCAATGGTATTATCCCAACCAAAGTGTCCTGCCAACCCTCCACTATGCTTCTCCTTGACCAGATTCTCTCTCATCGAACTCCTTGTAATACACAATTGGTTTCCTCTAAACAATATTTCATCTTCGATTAGGAAATCCAACCATTTACTTTTGTCCAAAGTAACTGGTGCCAAGAAAACTCTCTAATCTTTTGTAAAATCTGGATCTTCAAGGTACAAACTCTTATGTTCATCAAACCCTGCAACCTCCACCTTCATTTATGTCAATAAATTTTACCTTCTACTTAAGGCATTTGTGACTCTTTTTGACTTCCCACTTCTATGCTTCAACACAAAGGTATAACTCTACAAAAACTCAACCCATTTTAAGTACGTATGATTTAGCTTCCCTTGGCTATTAATATACTGTAAGGCCTGATGATTAGTATATAAAATAAACTCTTTTTGCAACAAATAGTATCTTCATTTATTCAAAGCCTGAACTATAGCATAAAACTCTTGATCATAGATGAAATACTTCATCCTAGCCTCAAGCTTCTCACTAAAATAGGCAACAGGCTTACCTTCTTGACTCAATACAACTTCTATGGCACTACCACTAGCATCACAATCTATCTAAAATACCTTATTGAAATCTAGAAGTCCACTTAAACTCATTCTTATCCCCTCTCATTGCTTTTGTTTGGGGTGCATAAATACTGCTAAAATTCTTAATAAAATTTCTTTAAAAACTTGCTAGACCATGGAATGATCTTACCTTTGTCATGCTCCTTGGGGTAGGCCATTCAATGATAGCCCTCACTTTTTCTAGGTCCATTTTAAGACCTTCAGCTGAGATGACAAATCCTAGATACACCAACTCCTTCTTCACAAAACTGCACTTTTTCAAAATTAATCAGCAACTGCTCCTCACTCAGCTTCTCAAAAACTCGTCAAATATGCATCAGGTGCTCCTACAAGGTCTTACTAAAAAATAAAATTTCATCCAAATAGACAATGACAAATTTTCCTAAAAAATCCTTCAATACCTCATTCATAAGCCGCATGAATGTGCTTGGTGCATTGGTTAGCCCAAATGGCATGACCAACCACTCGTACAAACCCTATTTGGTCTTGAAGGTTGTCTTCCACTGATCTCCTTCTCTGATACGGATCTGATGATACCCACTCTTCAGGTCAATCTTTGTGAAGTACTTGGCTCCACTCAAACAGTCCATAATGTCGTCCATCCTTGGCAATGGAAATTTGTATTTGATGGTAATCTTGTTAATAGCTCGGGAATCTATATACATTCTCCACTCCCCATATTTCTTTGGTGCTAGTACTGTCGGTACTACACATGGACTCAAGCTCTCCCGAATCAGCCCTTTCTTCAATAGCTCTTGAACTTGTCTGTTTAGCTCCTCACTTTTTGCAGGAGTCATTCTATGGGCTGCCTTATTTGGTAAACTAGCTCCTGGTACCAAATCTATCTAGTGACTGATCTTCCTCACTGGTGGCAAACCCTTAGGTACATTATCTGATACAATATCTGGGAATCTTCCAACAGACCTGAGACTTCTACTGGGATATCTTCGCATTGTTCTTCCTTAACTCTAGGAATTAACGCATAGCACATATGCTCGTGCTTCAGACCATCCAAAAATTTTCTACCATCAACTAAACAAATTCTGGCACTACTACATACCTTTTCTTCCACCTCCTTCAAGGGCTTTAGCTTGTGGCGCACTCCATCCTTTGTCAGGGAGTAAGTGTTGGCATGTCCATCATGTATTACACGCCAATCAAACTGCCACGACCTTCCCAATAGCAAATGGCAAGCATCCATAGGTAGGATGTCACACAAGACCTCATCACGGTAATTCCCAATATTGAACTTTACTAAACATTGCTCGTTGACCAAAGCCCTATAGTCCTTCTGCAGCCACGCAATCCGGTATGGATGCGTCTCCTTCTCTCTAATTGTAATTTGGTAACCATCCCTTCTGAAACTAGATTATCAGTGCTACCATTATCAATGATAACATTACAAACTTTACCTACACATTTACACCTTGTGCGGAATAAACTCTTCCTCTAATTTGGCTCTTTCTCCTCATTCAGCAAGGCTCTCCTTGTGACCAGAACTTCTCCTCTTTTTGCTTCTTCAGAATGCTCAGATTCAACACCTTCATCTACAACAGCAGCTCGGGCATTACCTTCAAGCCTCTTGTTCGTCCTCCCTTGGTGTTGTGGACACTCGTATGCTCAATGTCCTTCCCCACATTGGAAATAGATTCCATGAAATCCTCCTCTTCCAGGTCCTCGTCCAAACCTTCTTCTTCCTCTTTGGTCACCCTTATTTTGCTCACGGGGGCGGTAAGCATTATCCCATTTCTAGTCCTAACTGTTGCTAGCTTCTCCATTCTTCTTTTGGTCCTCATTTCGTCCTCCATTTGTTCTCCCGCCAGTTCTTCCACCACGACCTCTTCCTCTCTGCTTGCTTTCAAATCTTTTGTTCAGCTTCTCTTCTACCTTCAAGGCAAACTGATAAGCATCTTCTATGGTGGTCATCCTGACTAGACTTAGCTCCTCTTGAATACTTGGTTTCAACCCATTTATATAACGGGCTACCTTCTCCTTGTTGGCATAAAAATGGCATGTTCTGATTAGAATCTTGTAGAACTCCTCAGTATACTCTTTCACAGACTTGCCTGACTGCCTCAAACCCTGCATTTTCTTCAACAAATCCAACTTGTAATCAGTTGGAATGAACTGTCTCTTTAACTTCCCCACCATCCGCTCCCACCTTGTTATCCTTTCTTTTCCTCTTTTGAATCTGTCTAGTTGTACTCCCTTCCACCAGATACTAGCATGACCCTTCAGCTTGGTCTTAGTAAATTTGACCCTCTCAGGATCTTCCACCTCCTCATACTCAAAGTATTCTTCCATATCATTGATCCAGTCGATCAACTCTTCTGGGTTAAGATTTCCAGAATATGTAGAAACATCCTTCTTCGATCTCTTCCCAATCTGGGATATGGCTTTATAAAATCTGGCTTGCACAGGATCTACTGCCTCTTCTTCTTCCTCAAACTGGGCCTCTTCTTCTTCAGCTTCATCTTCACTCCCATCTTCTCTTCTTGGCTCAAACCATCTACGCAACTCCTCTTGCAGCGCTTGAACTTGCCTCTGCAGGGCTCTAAAATCCTATCCTATTCTGGTACCACAACATTTCTCCCACCACCACGGTTTCTTCGCGGAGGCATTATGATCACGTTTCTCACAACCCACAACCACAAACCCTGGTGCAAACTGCCTCACGTTCGGCGATCTATTTTACACAGTCAGTAACTACCGCTTTGATACCACTTGGCGCAGAACTGGTTCAACAAACCACACACAATCTTCTGAAAAACAGAGAAATTGCAATAGGAGCCAGAGCTTTCATATTACTTTTCATCAAAAATGAAGATACAGACCAGACCTTCTTTACAATTTTGAAATTCCCCTATAATACCCTGTTTCCCCTTTTCCCGCCTAGGACAATTCATTTGAAATTTAAATTTTAGAGGCAAAACTTCCCGGGGTCATAAATTTTGAAATTGACTATTAGTGCATATTTTCATAAAGCTCTTGAAAAGATCTAGAACGGCGTAGTGCCCTAAAGGGACTACGACCAATTTTCACCCCTCTACGAGGCCTCTAAGGCCTTCAAATCTCACCTTTAAGTTTTAATGGCAAGATTTTCACCATATCACAATAAAAATTAATACATTTTTTTTTTGATAATGCAAGATCACTCTTACACCACTGGATGCTCCTGCTTCAAGTATGTTCTACTTCTCCCAGCTACACATTGATCTCCTCCTTAGTTAAAACTGAACCATCCTCCCGATCCAGACCATCAGCAACCCTATCTGAAAGGGGATCTATTGCATCTAAGTTAATCACGTCAAAGGATTTTGTCCTCTCCAATTAATTGATGCAAAGCCGGAGATTGTGAATGTCTGGTTACTTTCTTGGAACTTTCTTTCAGCTGCAGGAGAGAAAAAAAATGAAAAAATAACACTTTTCCCCTTTTTATTGCCATTTCTGCATTCTGCCTATACCCAGCCAAAATTTAGCAAGAAAATCACCCATTTCTCAGCTCCAAGAAAGTGGAGCAATTTAATCGCCGGTGCAAAATAGCATGAGAAAATCCAAGAAATCGCAATTTCTTGGCAATTTTTCCAACTATGAATTAGAGAATCATTCTTCCACATGCCTATTATCATGATGTGTAGAGCTGTAGTGCAAAATAAAAATAGATAAATAATTATAAGCTTTATATTTTTTAGTTTTGATTCAGACAAAAACCACCAACAACAATGGCTACATATAATTTGAAACAAGCTTCTACATTATAAAAGGATAAAACTCGATAATAAATTATATCATTTATTTATAGCTACTTTGATCTCTACCCATGGCAATTCAACAACCCCGGATGTTAGAATGAGTTGTAAAGAAAGTACCCTCCTCCAAGATTGATACAAACATGTGCCCAACATTCACTTAACACAGCCAACAAATGGCCTGCTCGCCATCTCCTCATGTGACAAAACTGGTTTCCAAGTACACTTTCCACCTCTGGTCTTCATCAGTTCCTTGTTTCTCTCAAGGATGCCTCACCTCACATGGCTATTTGTATATGTACTATAATATTATGTTTATACATACTTTAGTTTACTTTAGTTTAGTGTTTAATGAGTTTACCTCTTAAATTTTTGTTTACTTTAGTTTAGTGTTTAAGTTTGTTATTTTACCCACTCCTAGAGTTACTTTTGTCCAACTATGTTCCTGTTATCTTTTTAACAAGTCCCATTGGCCTACATTGGCCATTAGTGGACATTAATAGAATTATCTTATCTTACCTCAAGGGACACAACTTAGTAGCTCATGAGTCGTGTCTAAAAGCGGGTCAGCAATCACTTTTCAAACATTAGACACAGCATCTCAAAGCAACCTTATGCTTCAGAATTTATCCTTTCACAAATTGAACTGTCAATCAATTTAGAGAGGTCATTGGTATGATGATTAGAACAGAAAAGCTAATTTTAGATTAAACTAAGTTGCAGATAAAAAGATCAGGCATCCACAATAGGCTCATGAATCATTCTGCGTATTAGTTATTTACTTTTAGCCACAAATATCATAATCTGTACATATATTGGAAAATAAATTTTCGACTTGCTGCTACACCTATTTTTTCGTTCCAACATATTGGTTAAAAAGTTTGTCCCAGATAAATAAATTAACTTTAAAAACTATGTTCTCTAAGAGAAATATTACAAAACTTAGTCAATACTAACGTAAATATCATTGCAGCATTGCAAGAAAATAAGATATAAATATTATAACATGCAAAAGCAAAAGGAAAAAGAAAAGGTATAAACAACTCTAGATTGCAACATTTGGGAAATAAATGGTAAACCTTTACTTCAATTTCCTGCTCATGTGTCTTTAGTGGATCAACTGAGACGGTTATTTTGGCTAAGGGTTGCCCTGAATCACCAATTTCTTTCCATGTTCGTGCAACCACCTGAGGGCACTTCATAAGCCAAACCGAGCGTTCAGATTTTGATGTATCAAGTGTTGCAGATGCATCATCTGAGGTCCCTGCCATCTTCTCAAAACCCTGCAAAGTAACAAAAAATTACATGAATGATATTTTTTCACTTCA
Organism: Wollemia nobilis; assembly: GCA_028583015.1. Taxonomy (NCBI): domain Eukaryota; kingdom Viridiplantae; phylum Streptophyta; class Pinopsida; order Araucariales; family Araucariaceae; genus Wollemia; species Wollemia nobilis. The sequence continues at coordinate 3,429,837 of JAQPPZ010017084.1, read as the reverse complement.
GTTAGAAATATGTTGGTAAACACAATACCTTAGGCCACGACTTATGTAAGTTTGCTTTCTCCAAAGAAAAAAGGAGCAGCAAGAAAAAGAACAATGTGTACAAGCAGAATTTGGGAAAAGACCCTTTAAGTAACAAAGAATTCTATCATTTTACATCAACATTAAACACCTTATGTGGGTAAATATTCAATATAAGTTAAAACTGTAGTTGTTAAATTTCAAAATCAAGCTGATTTTCCATAGATCCAATGGTGTACAATATTAATGCAAAATAAATATTTATCTAAAATTCAAGTATGGTGGTTGTTCAACTCTGTCTCTTATTAAGAAATCATGTTAGCTTGCTTATTCCTATTTGTTTTCTTGTAGCTATGAAGTTTGAAATTGTTCAGGGGTCACCTATTTCCTTTTTTCAATTGCAAAATCAATGTTAACCTTGTGACAAGCTCACACGACTGTTTCAATATATATTGCACTGAAATTGTACAATAAGGACATCCGATTGTTTTGTTTCTTAGATTGACCAAACAGAATTTGGCAAAATGCCTTGGAAGGGACAAAGAATCTATTAGTGCATGCTAAAACAAACACTTCATATGTCTAAACATTCAATACGAGCTAAAGCCTTGTTAAATCAAATCAATTATGATTTGCTTCTTTTTGAAAACAAACTGATTTTTCATAGATCCAAAGGCATGCAATATCAAAGAAACATAGAGATTTATTTACAATCTAGGAATGGAGGTTGCACATTTGACTTTACATCTTAATAAGAGAGTAATCATGTTAGCTTTCTTATTTCTCTTTGTTTTCATGTGGCATATTCTCATGCATAAGTCCAATTTACTGTCATTTGACCAGCTTACCAAACAAATCTTTGTTATATAGCACAAATTCATGGCTGCAATCTGCTCCACTTACTCTGTGACATTGAATATTGAATGCACACTTTCATCATTGGTCAAACCCCAAAAAAAAGAAAAGAACTCAAGTTAACAATGCTAAAGTCGCAAAAGCCTAACATTAATAATAGTATGACATGTTTCTTTAGTACTAAAACCAATAAATATCATCCAGCCTCGCCTGTCTAACACATCTAAATAATATGACATGTTTGTTTAGTACTGACACCAATAAATATCATCCAGACATGTTTCTTTAGTACTAAAACCAATAAATATCATCCAGCCTCGCCTGTCTAACACATCTAAATAGTATGACATGTTTGTTTAGTACTGACACCAATAAATATCATCCAGACTCGCCTGTCTAACACATCTAAAGTAGTTAAAGTGAATGGTGATGTACAGCCAGGTGTTAATAGAACAGTACACCATTTGTTCACTTGATTGTATCGGACAGTATATCCAATGATATTTAAGATATATAGTAAACTACTTGGAAGCAGACTTTGAATTTGACAAGCAAATGCATGTCATTTGCCATTTTTGTTATCATATGATAGGCCAAAATAGTTGACAAGTGACAAATCATAGACTTGAAGGTAACAAATCCAAATCTTCTCTTGCTAAAATCACCAAAACAAACAAGAAAGTAAAGCTTTTAGTCGACAAGTGTTTGATTACAGACTTGTAAGCCACTGGTTTCAATAAGGATGGATTCCATATGATTGCTAAATATAGATCTACTAACGTGGTTGTCTTAAAACTTCCATTTTCGAAGAAACTTCCAGTAGTTTCTAGAAGATATCATGATGATTAATTACAACATTTCTTTGATCCCTTGAGAAATCCTAATCCCAAAAGGCCTTCTACGTTTTTTAATCCATGTCCCCGTTGTGATAAATCAAAACAATTGTCTGATGATTGTTGGTATTGATTTAATTGTTCTATATGGGAAAACTAATTACTCTTCAAAGGTGTGTTGGTACAAATCAGAGACAAGGGATTGCCATGATGGCAATGAAAATTATGTAATGAACACTATAAAAATATTTTATGAATCCTCAGAGCAAGATCTCAATGGTTCCTTTAAAATCAAATGAACTATCCTTGAAAGTAAGGATGCAGTATTGAACTTTTCAGATGCATTGTTTGGGACATATGGGAGACATAAGCTCTTGGTATTTGTGAAAATCAATACACAATCATATGTTAAGTCGTATACATTCCATAACACATATACACACAACATTGTCTGTCAAATTGTCTGGCTTTTGCCAAATTGCAGCTAAAAAATATCTATCATATTTATGTGTAGCAAAAGGTCTTAGGGCCAGGCCAATTTGTCAAAGCACTCCCGTGGGAGTGTAGAGACCCTGGTTCGAATCCTCGGGCCTCATAGTACCAGAGGGCGTATCGTGCTAGCGCCGCCGGCTACATTAAAAAGTTTACCCAGCGCAACTGGAGGTTATAGTGGCAGCAAGGAGCAGGATTCGAACCCATGACAAGGCAATGATAAAATGTTACAAGTTACCGATTCCTCTAGTATACGCAATATATATATATATATATATATATATATATATATATATATATATATTTTTGTGTAGCAAAATTATATTGAGATACCAACAGAATCCATGGCTTTTATAATGACTAATTGTCACTGATTCACCTCTGAATTGAAATGATGGACTTCCTGTTCTTATAAATCTTCTAGTGAACGAAGGGTAGAATTGGTCCATGGACACCTACTTATAGGTTAGTTTAAAAAATAATAGTTGGAAAAGATAAGCACGCACTTACATCCAAATACTCAACCTCAAATTACGTTTGCAAATAGCATAATAATTGTATTTCTCATCTTTAAAGAAACTAGCTTATGGTATACCTTTGCTAGTTTAATTGTTTAGGAAGAATATAAGATGAAAGGAATTTGCTAGGAGAATCCATTTTACTTGCTCAATCAATGCTTTCATTCCAAGCAAGGAAGCTTGTAATACTTTTCAATAATAATTCTGTATGTATAAGAGCTACTTATCGGTTACTGAGTCCTAATCTGATTTAATAGACCTAAGAAACTCTCAAAAATAAAGATAAGAGAGTCCTATTATTAATTCCAGGATAAGAGAGTCAATTTTTTTTTTTATTGAGTAAATACTTCTTATACATATACATATCCGCGTGGGGGTTGAACCTGGGTCACATCACCGATAATGCAAGTGGCGTCCTTGCCGGTAGAGAGTCAATTTTTTGAAATGTTAGCCAGGTATTTTGTGTGTATTTATATAGAGGAACTTTATGTAATTATCACGTAATTATTTTTTTACATACAACTCATTTCAAGCTTTATTGTGGGCTTCAATTCCATTTGTGGGCTTCAATTCCATCATTTCATTTTATTTTATTTTACATTGTGAGAATGGAGATTGGGAACTGACCCATAGAAATCTAGGTAACATTAAAATATCACTTTTATGCCCACTTTTATGGTTGCATTAGAATGAAATAATTAGAGATGTACAATAAATATGTAGCTTTGTAGACCTTAAGTTGCACTTTTCTTCTGACTCCTTATTTTCTCTCTTCTACGAGAATTTAGCTCCTTAGATGCAATCACAAAATACATCGAATTAGTTTATTTTACCCTTCTATGCCAATCAACAAACCAATTTTGATGCGTTTAACACTGTTGAACCATTCAGTGGCTTAAGGCAAACCACAAATCTAAAAATGTTATGCAACATACAGAAAATAACAGTGATTCACTTGCTTTACATCATTTGGATGGAATTTGTTTTAGAAGGCATGGAATGCTGGAATCAAAATCTAAATGCCTTGCTCTAACAAGTCTAGCCTTCATGTATTTGGAAGCTTCATTTAAATACAGAGCCAACATGCACCCAACCATGGGTATGTAATTGTATACTAGGTATTGATTGCTTTTGGCACTGCTAAATGCCACCCTATATCATCTCCTTTCAAGTTGTAGTTGTTTGCTTAAACAATGAATTTATCATTCCAAATCAAACAAAGATTTTTTTTGTTTTTGCTTAAACACTGCCTTTATCATATTGATTCTTTTGTTTCTCCCCTGTTTTCTCTGCCATATTGGTTTTGAAAATTTGTTTTGACCTTCCCAAAACCAACTCTCCTATTCCTTTCAGAATGGAATAAGCCCTAAAATGTGTCCAGTGTCCACTATTTGCAATCATGTTATATATGATTTTTTTGGTGATTTATTTATTTCGAGACCTTATAATTAAATGCACTGATGGAAAAACATATGAAGGGCACAGTTTTGGGTTTTAGAGCTCAATCTGTTGGAGTAAAAATAAATAGCAGACAATCAAGTCAAGAATACCATCAAAGGAGGTGCAAGATGAATGAAGCGACCTGATAGGCCCAATTATCAGCTACTGCCTGTGTTACTCAATATATATTTACATGCATATGTGTCTTGTTTTATGTCTCAAGCTATTTAACTACTTGTGCATATTGTTATTTTTTTAACAATAACCGAGTCCCACAAAATGGCTATAAGTCTTTCCCATCCGATAGACTGCATCTTCGAGGGTTGATTGGATTCTACTATTTCAGTCGATAAACAGAATCTTACTTGCTTCTACATTGAATAGTAGGTTTTAATAGTTTTCTTTTATATAACAAGTAAGCCACTTCTCAGAATTATTTTTAATTATAACAGCGATAAAGCTACAACGAAAATAACGCTATAATTTGGAAACTTTTTATCCCACCAGTACATGTTTTCAACTACTTTGCAACGAATTTTGAAGTACTAAGTTCTTTTATTGGTAATGAGTCGACAATAAGTTCCACTGTTGTTCATTTTTCCACTCTCATTGAACCAGAAATCCAAACCCAAATTAAGTGCATGAGATTTTGATGATAGCAGTTGTTCTTTTCTAGGTGCGCTTGCCACGATCCGATAACTTCTTATAAATTTACCATTTATTTTTCGCATCAAAATGCAATCCTCAAAATCTCAATGCAGTTGCAATACAAATGGCAGATAAGTTACCACTATATTACCCTTTTAATATGGATAATAATAAAATTCAATTTCGGGAAACAGAGTCAGAGATAGAAGTAGAGCCAGTGACATTAATTTTGACGAAGTGTCATTCTAAAACTCCCAAAATAACACAGCTCGAGCAAACGATAGTATTCAAAGAGCAAACAATAGTATTCAAAGAACTAGGGCTTAAAAACTGTGAAATTTTTAATTCAATACAGCGACCCTATCTTCTTAAACCATATTTGGAATTAGGGAAAATTCATTAGGCATAAAGGAAGGTTGAGATGGGATTCGAACAGACCTGAGATCGAAACGTCGGAATCGTGTCACTGCCTCCGCTGCTGTGTTCTTCTGTGTCCCGATCGAGATTTGAACACTTTGGTGACAGAGGAGTTCTTTTAAGAAGGCGCCCAAGCTTAAGGTGCGGAAAAGTGTGATGCGGCAGTCTTAAATAGTAACTTGCCCCTCTGATTTGGTTTGAGAGCTAAGTCTTCTGAAAACATTGACTCATTTTGCAATTGTTTCGGTAGACATGGCCACTACCAAGCGCTTGCGATTCCCTCTTCCTATTTTGCCTAATTGATTCGGACCGTCTAAACACATAACGAAAGTTATAATTTTTTTTTTTTTTTTTTGGGGGTGGGGAAATGGTAAAATTTTAAAAGGGTTTAGACTAGTAGCACCGCTATATTAGAAATTATTTTATTTTTTATTATTTATCATTGTTTATTATTTAAATTATAATTTTTAATTTAATGGTAATAGTTTAATTTATTAAATTTTTCTTTTAATATGAATATGGAAGTTCGAATCTTGTTAAAGAATATACGTTTAGATAGTTTTTGGTTGAAGGTACTGTTTGTCAACTTGAGGTAGATCCCTTCCGAGGTCCCCTCATTTGAAATAAAAGTATACATGGATGGATGTTTAGTGGTAGTTTTTCGGGCTCGACTGCGCCTACTGATAGGAAATAAAATGATGGAAAATAACCAACTTGTTATAATACTACTTTAAAACGATCATATAATAAAAATCAAACCCATTTCAATCTTATTCTTTAATATAATATATAATTTAAACAAATGTAACTATAAAATTTCAAAAATTTGGTTGAAAATATTACTTATCCAAAAACTTACCCGATGAAAAATATCATTTATTAAAAAATACACACTACTCCATCTTTGTTCTCTGAAAATACCATATATTATTAGCTTACTGTAATCCAAAGTGAGTGCGAGTACGAGTTAAGAGTACTTGTAGTCAGAAGCAAGTTAGAGTGCGAGCACGAGCCAAGAGTGATTGCAACTAGAAGCGGGTGTGAGAACAAGCCAAGAGTGATTGCAACCAGAAGCGAGTGTGAGCACAAGCCAAGAGTGAGTGCAACCAAAAGCAAGTGCAAGCACGAGTCGAGAGTGAGTGAATCCAAAAACGAGTGCGACCACGAGCCAGGAGTGAGAAGGAAGTGTGAGCAAGGAAGTAGGAAGTAGAAAGCAAAGTATGATCAAGGAACAAGTTCTACTTCTTGTTCCAAATCTTAGGAGAATTTAAAGGATTTGTTTGAAGAAATTGAGGAAACATGAAAAGAAAGTCATTTGTGAAAGTCCTTACTGAAAGTATGGATGGCCAAGTTGGAAGTATGGATGCCCTAGCTAGCAATAAGAGGAAGAGTGAATCTATAGCAAACCTAGTCCAAGTAGTAGATTTTACACCATAAGTAATTATCAAGGATGAGATCATTGAGCATGATATAATGGTTCTTAAAATCAGAGGGTTAATATGTAAGTTTCATGGATACTAGTCAGGTTTTCTAAGATTCAAAATTGGATCAAGTGGAAGTGGGGATTGAATTCAAATTACTCCATGACTTTTCTTCCAAAATATTTTTTTCTTATTATTTTCTCTAGTTCAAAAATAAGGGATAAAATAATGGATGGAGGCACGTGGTTTAGGGGTAAAGATGCATTATATTTAAAACCTTGGAGAGAGAAGTTTTTTGTGGATATAGAAACTATTAGAAGGCTTTCGATATGGATTAGGTTTTTTGGACTTCCTTATTAACTCATCAATAAGGAGGTTTTGAATAATATTGGTAATACTCTAGGTGAATTCATCCAGGAGGAACCAACTACTAAGGAGAAAAAGCATGTTGTATACACTTGAATATGTGTTGCCATGGATATTTCTAAACCTTTACCACAGTCGATTAAGATTAAATTTGAATCAAGAGAATGGGATCAACAAGTGGATTACGAAAACATTGCATTTCAATGTCACAAATATCATAAAATTGGGCACATGGCAAGAGACTACAAAGTGAAAATGATGGAGGAAGAGATGGAAATTTTTGGGCATGAGGGTAGCTTCAATTTGAAACAAGAAGAACATATCACAAAAGAAGCTAGGTCAAATCAAGGATTTCCCAATCCTAAGAAAGTGGCTAGAAAAATCGCTCTACATCATTAGATGACAAAGGTCATTATAGTTCATTCGAATCAACCATTAGAAGAAAAAAATGATACAAGGGATGAAGAAGGAGCTAAAGGTGAAAAGGAAGAGGGAAAAGTAGATTTTAAAACAAAGGAAGATGGGGAGGTGAGTTTTTAAGCAAATAAGTTGAAGGAGGTCAAACTTAATCTAGGTAAATCACCTTTATTCTCCTCAAGTAGCATAAAATTATCTCCTTACAATAAAAATAAAAGTAGTACAGAGTGTATTCCTTGCACTTTTGGATTTCAAGAGCAGTATAGAAAAGAAAATCATATGGAGGATATCCAATGAAATTTAGGGTTTCCAAGCCAACATAAGAAAGTAATGACTATGGAGGATCATCTATGTAGTTTAGAGTTTTTAAGGCAACATAAAGAATAAAATGCTAATGAGGTTATTCCTTGCACTTTCGACTCTTTAGGGAAACATAAATCTTTAGAAAAGTCTCATTATGAACAATATGAAAAAATATAAGAGATTAATGAATATGAGAGTGTTGATGGGAATGGAAGAAGGAGAGGAAGGTCATCAAAGCAGTAATAAAGAGATTCAAAAAGATATTGATTTTGGAAGCCAAATAAAAATATCACAGGTGTTAACAAGAAGTGGGGCTAACACTACACCAAAAAAGGGCTTTAACGACGGCTAAATTAAGGTTGTTTTTATGGTGGTAAAAACCACCCTAATAGATTCTAAGAGGGTGGTTTATAATTGTCCTCTTAGAATAACCTCCCTCTTAGGGTCACCCTAAGAGGGTGGCTATAAACCACCCTTGTAGGACTAAGACGACGGCTATAAGCCATCGTCTTAGGGGTCAAACTAAGATGGCGGTTATAGGGTAATCTAAGAGGGCGGTTTATATTCGCCATCTTAGAGGAACCTAATTTTTTTTGGGTGCCCCTGTGAGGGTGTTTATAAACCACCTTCGTAGAGGCGGTTATAAACTGCTTTCGTAGAGGCGGTTTAGATTTTTTTTAATAAGTGGTCTTAAACCCTGCACGGTGACATCATTTTTCTTTGAAGCTTTAGACAGGTCATCGCACCGTAGCTACTACAACCAGTCCTCCGTCGCACCTTAGCTATTGCAACCAATTTGTCGTGCCTTAGCAACCTCCACTCTGTGCCTTATCTACTCTAACCTCCATGCCTCATGCCTCGCCTTAGCTACTGCAATCACCACACCTTAGCTACTACAACCAAAGTGTCTTAGCTACTGCAACCTCCACATTGCATCTTAGCTACTGTAACCTCCACACCATGCCTTAGCTACTAAAACCTCCACACTATGCGCACAACCTAGGGCTCCTGAGCTTCAAGTTGTGTTGTTTATTGTTTAGCTGGGGTTTGCCCTAAAACTTCTAAGGCTCATGAGCTTCGATTTGTGCTGTTCATTTTTTGGTTGGGGTTTGCCTAGAAATTTATCTAAAACTTCTACTAATTACCCAAAATAGCGAGAGATGAGGGCCAAAGCTAAAGGAACAGAATGAGGCATGAATATGAAGACGAGGTTAGTTAGGTTCAGTGAATTTTGTATTATTTTAGGTATTTTTACGATTAGGGTTTGGAATTTTTTAGTTTGTAATGTTGTGTTTACGCATGAGATTTGTAAAATTTAAACCCTAGATTAAACCCTATATTAAAATTTAAACCCTAATGTTGTGCTTACGCATGAGGTTTCTTTGAAATTTCATCACTCATGGTTTTCACTAGAGAACTTCCAAAAAAAGCAGTAATATGTGCTAGACACAACCATTACATTTTCACCTACACAATAAAATATTTTACTACTTCCAATTCCTACACAAGAGCAATACAGTATGCTTTGTTGTTGGTAGTGGTATATTATTTAAGTTATCCATTGCATATGACCTCTCGTCTTGTAGCATTATAAGGCAAAGACCATAGCAGTTGAAAATCAATTTTCTTTGCTTGTTACAATTTACAAAGGCCATGTACGAATCATTTTATAGTTGGTTATGTTATCAAAAATTATTCTTTAACTAGAACCTTTAAAATATAGTTCTTTTATATTATAATCTCATGCTAAAATGTTAAAATTAGCACAAGTGAATTAGATCAAGATAAGTGCCATAATTATTTAGGTTTCTAAATCTGCCTTAGAAGCAAGGAATTTGTGGCAAGTAAAAAATAGAAAATATTCATAGGTATCCATAGAGGGAAAATTCATAGAAATAATAGTTCACATTTATCAATCATACTATTGTCTCCAGATGTTCTACAAATATGCAATACACATTTGTGACAGTGATGTTTGACACTCAAAACATCAATATTTTTGTATAGGGTCTGTGTAGCATATTTGACCTTTAGAAGGTCTCTATAATTATTGCTTGCTTAAATAAATTGCACTTCCAATAGATTGACAAATACAATTGTAATAATATAGTTGCATTGTATACATAATCCTAAGCTAATATGACTCTAGTGCTACGAGCAAATATATCCATTCATCATCTATTTGTTGAAGTTGTATTTTTAGATCAACAAGCTCTTGGAGTGCCTGTATTGTCCTCATATTTCCCACTAATTTGACTTTACCAGCTGAAGGATTTCTCCCAAACTGGATTATCATTGGCTTTCATTTTAACACATACCGACGTGCCATTTTCAATGCATGGTCTACAAGTTCTATAGATGGGAAAGTTACAAATACTTGGCCCCTCATTCAGCCCTCCTACATTAACTTTATGTCAAGTTTAGATTTGGCTTCCTCCACGCTTTCAAAAAGGGACCCAAATACGAAGTGTAAGTCATCCACAATTACATCTTTTGCCAAGTTCTTAATATATAAAACAGGAGATGGAATTCCAAGAGTATAGTTCTGGCTAGAATCTGAATAGAAGGTAGCTTGTCAGCTTCTATACATAGACACCTAATATTTGAATATGATCAAGGTTGGGTATACACCATTTTTAAAAATGACTTTTTAATAATAAGGTACCAATTTATTTTTTTGAGGCTTATGAATGCTTGGTAATTCTCTTTGGATATACAAGTAATATATACAATTTATACAAGTAATATATCAACTACAAAAAAGAAATCTTATTTATGACAATAAGCTATAAATAACATTTCTTTAAGTATAGCATGTTATGGAGTCTTGAAAAACAAACTATAATACTTTGCATGATTTTGTACATTGTGATATGTTTTTAGGATGTTTAAAAGATTTATTATTAGTTTTGATGAGTTGCAATGAAGAGGCAACAACTTGATAGTTTAAGTTCTAGGTCTACAATATATGTAGATTTAGAACAATTACGAGATATTTTACACACCCTTACATCTAGTTGTTGTCTGGTAGTACATGGATCAAGATGCCTTGCATAATTACTTTCCAATAGAGCCATTTTCATCTCTTGAGAGTTAAATTATTTCTACATATTTGATTTGTTATTTATTTTTTCAGAGTATTATGTACCCTAGATGGGGCTTATGTATATGATGGTGCCTGGTGAATTTTTTAAGGCTACCTAGTTAATGAAAATATTCTATTAAAAATGTATACGTTTGTAAATATTTTTGTGTCATATCTTTTTTTAATAATTTCATATATTAAACATATATGATTTTTATAATGTCGTATCTAGTCGTATCCATATTAGATCTGGAAATTTTGTCATATCCATATTAGATCTGGAAAATTTTTCGTATCCATATTAGATTTGGAAAATTTGTCGTATCCATATATGATTTCGTACCTCTATCAGATATCGTATCCATTTCCATTGTATCGGATATCGTATCCATTTCAATTGTATCGGATATCGTATCCATTTCTATCCAATCTTGTTTCTTTATAAAAAAACTAAGAAATAAACTAATTATTGTAGGGCAAAAAACATACATTCTTCTTTGTGGTTTAAGTGTAAACATAAATCACCTACTTACTGTCTCCATACAATAAATGCCCGCATATCATTATATATTTGGGATTATAGTCTCCTAGTCTACTATGGTCAATGACATAGGACTAACTAATTATCAAGTTCTTTCGCTATTTTATCCATTGTTTCAGATTGTAAGCACTGATTTTCTATGTTCTATTTGTTTGATGATAAATAATAAGGGTGCTATATACAGAAATTCAAACAATAACAATATATTTTACTGCTCCCAATCCTTACACAAGAGCAATATAGTATGCTTTGTTGTTGGTAGTGGTATATTATTTAAGTTATCCATTGTATATGACCTCTCTTCTTGTAGCATTATAAGGCAAAGACCACAACAGTTGGAAATCAATTTTCTTTGCTTGCTATAATTTACAAATGCCATGCATGAATCATTTTATAGTTGGTTATGTTATAAAAAATTATTCTTTAACTAGGACCTTTAAAACAACACAAACTTCAGTTTTTTAGAAAGAAGCCATAGTTCTTTTATATTATAATCTCATGCTAAAAGGTTAAACTCAACACAAGTGAATAAGATTAAGATAACTGCCATAATTATTTAGGTTTCTAAATCTGCCTTAGAAGCAAGGATTTTGTGGCAAGTAAAAAAGAGAAAAATATTCATAGGTATCCATAAAGGGAAAATTCATAGAAACAATAGTTGACATTTATTAGTCATACTATTGTCTCTTTATGAGTGACTCGTTCATAGCCCTTGTGTTCTCTTAATCACTATAAGGAAAATATGGTTACGTAATCTTGATATATGATACTAATTGTCACGATCATTTGGTTGCATATTATTACATTTTGTTTAGAACTTCATATTTATTTCATTCTTAATACATTATGTCCTCACTACAAGGTATTAGTCTTGGAGAGTATTTTATAGGGATTCCTTGTGGCATGGAAATTTATTTACTACTACATACAAGGTGATAGAATGATGAGAAGCAAGAAGAATTTAATTTTGCAAAGAATTTCAAAATTTTAAGATATTTTTTTTTAGGCTTGAAGAACTTTGATATGTTTTTGCATTTGCATAAGAAGAAATTATTATGTTCTATTGTAGATGGATTGAACAAACCTTGTGTGTATTTTTTATCTTTTATGTTTTTGATAAACTTGCTTGTGGACTTGTTATTATGTTCTCATTTGTGGTATTTGTAAAGTACATTACTGTTTGGCCTAACTTCTAGTCTCTCCAACATGGATCATCTCCTTTATATTTTTTCCAATTGCATGTATGTGTTGTTTTGATATCTACTAATCAATATACTTTGAGGTAACATGAACAATGATTGCTTACTACTTATTTAGGACTGTTTGCAGACCATATGTCAATATCTGGTACTATAATTGTGGCTCATGGGAATCAAAGGCTTGAGAAACTGATGTTCGTCAGACTGCTTTTGTCCTAGAATAGGATAGTATGTTGCATGTGTTGTTTTTTGAATTTTTGAAGAACTAATGTCTATGTTCCATTAATAGAGAGACCCTTTTGGGTAAGATATTACCTACTTATGATGGTTGAAAGAGTTTGTACAATGTTGGGGCTCTACCTTTTGCATCGAAGCAGTTTATGATAATGCTAATTGATGCAAGAAGGAGCATTCAACAATCTAGTTTTAAAAAACCTTAAAATTCCTCTTCAACTGAGGAATATCTCAGGTCAACACCTGGAGGATGCTCCACACCATGCCCTATACACCAGTCAAGTGAAATGGTATTACACAAATTTATGGCAGCCTCATTAGGTACAAATTTAACATAAAAACTGTAGACACTAAAATCTAGGCATTTGCATTTCATCACATAATTTTGCATATTAAATTATATGCCTAGGTCTAAACTTAGGCATATCAATTACTATACATTTCACCCACATTGCACATCATAATTCTGCATAATAATATATGCCTAAGTCTAAACTTAGGCTTATAATTCCTACACATCATTCATTCACATTGCACATTTTAGTTATGCATAACATTATGTGCCTAAGTTTGACTTAGGCATAAAATCCTGCACATAATTATATTTTCTAGATTTTATTAAATCTAGGAAATATCCTCCTAGGATACCCTCTCTCCTCACTTGACATGTGTCCTGGCCACATCACCATCACTCCTTTTCCACCTCTTATACACCCTTGTACCCTTTGTCCCTTCACATGGGGAAACCCTCCACATTTCACTCTACTTGCACCTACCCACTTGCCACATCTCACACCTCACTCCACACATCACTCCACTTCCAACTACCCACTTGCCACATCTCCCTAGTTAAGTGAGACACTTCTAGTGACTCACTGTAACAACCCAAGATAGGTGGCTATCCATTCCTTTTCACTTGGCAGCCCTAGATTGCCACCTATCCTTCCCTCCAAAAACCCTCAAAGGCCTATAAAGGCACCATCACATGACCAAAAAAAGAGAGGAGGAGAGGGGATGCTAATGTTATGCTTCTCGGATTGTGTTATGTAAGCCATATTCATTGTTCATCTTCTTCTATATTCATTTTACATTAGTCATTTCATTTACATTTATCATTATCATTGTGACAAGTGCTACTAAACCCTTGTCTGTTTACATGTGTGCAGATTATAGGTTCCAGGTTCAACAAGCTCAAGGTCATCATGGTGGTCACGACAAACCCACCTCCCACATTGTTGTAGCATGAAGAAGAGTCAAGCACCATTTTTATTGTAAAAGGGGATCACCCCCTTTGGGCATATTTATTGTGAAGCACCCTACAAAGGGGTTTATTGTATCACAAACTCATTTTACGAAATATAATGCAATGCTTCATTTTTAGTGTAATGGTGTCCTTTTTTATGTATACAAAATGGTGATCACGGTGGGATCCCCTAAGTTTTCCATTTTGTTTTGCCTTGCATTTTGAAAATATTACTAATTTTCACTTTTGCAACATAGGTTTTGGGAGTCCGAGGTGCGCATGGGATCGATCCCGAATTATAGACTAAAGAAACCCTGCATTTGGAATAGACACTACAAAATCGCTGGAGCACAGTTTCTGTTCGAAAAAAATGCATACGCACGGTTTCTTCTGGAGAAACGCAGATGCACGGTAGTAGACACAGTAATGAAAGATCATGGTTGTTGCTGTGAAAACATGGGTCGACAGTTGACAGTTGGAGGGAGCGGCAAAGGATCATAGGTCTGTACCTGCCACTTATCGCTCTTTTCTCTACATTTATTTTCTGTTTGATGTTATTAATTAGATGCATTTAGGGTAATATAGATAGTCCAGTCATGTTTGCCCTTGTCTGTATATAGGTCTTAAGTATTTAGGATCAATTAGCTTAAGTATTGCATCCATTAATACATAAAAAAAAAATTGAAAAAAAAATTGCATCCGCACAGTAGGTAGATAAAAAAATCATATTGCACGTGTTGGGTTAGAAATAACCCAGACACTATATTTTTAGGTTCAAGTCTATTTCGGCCCTGCCATACTGACAACACAGACACGTGGTTGGCAAACCGCGCATTTGCGGTTTACCAGAATCAACCGCCCACCCGCAGTTGGCCCTGTTAAGTAGGATTTGGCCTAAAGTTTACCTGAAGGTGGCATTTTGGCCCCTGACCTACTGTTTGTTGTGTTTCTTCTTTCTATCTTCTGCATTTAGGCATTCAAACATAAATGCATAATAGTTTTGCATAAAATAATAATTAAACAAAACCGCCACACACTTGCACTTAAACGTTGGAAAACGGTTGGATTTCATCACCGTCGGGTTTGGATTTCATCACCAAACCACCAACATTATACCCTAATTTTTGGCCAAGGTCGGCTCCAAGAACCATCGTAGCTTGGAAAATTTGCATATATTTCTCTTCGAAGAGTATGACGTTGACCAAGTGAGACTGGGTGAGGACTGGTAGGACCTGTGCTCCCTGCCTGGGTGTGGACTTTCACTACCACACTTTGGGGGGTTTATGCGACCTGGAGTTCATAGCCAGGTTGTCGAGCTACGAGTATACAGGTGAAATCCTAGATTCATTTAGGGTAAAACATTGAACACACGTCTTTAAAAAAAAAAACAACTTCAAAAAAAAGAAAAAAATCAAAACTGGCGAAAATCTAGGACCAAAAACTTTGTGTGTTTGTTTGCTTTGCGTGTTGTATTGCATTGTATTGTCATCTTATTTACATAGATAGTTGCACTTAGCATTTTACCACATAGTAGTGTATGGTAGTGACTCGTAGTCAGGCTAAGAAATTAGTGTCAAGCCAAAGTCAGTGGTCTTTCCCCCATGGCATCTCAGTCTGGCAACATCCCTAACGCTTCAGTGATAGGACAAGTAGGCATACCTCTTTCTATGTCCCAAGATCTTAATGTAGAGACCTCTAGTAGTTCCCCTAATATGAACATAGACATTATGCATAGGTCCACTCACACAACCATACCTGAGACACCTAGGAGTGAACCTCCTGTAGTGATAGATAGTCATGTCACCATGTTGGACATGGATACTGTTAGAATGTACTTGAATGCAGCTGGAATGGTCTTCCCATCATTACCACCACTCTCCATCCCATCTCGTGTTGTACCATCATTACAACAAGAGCCCACATATACTTACCCACAACAGTCAAAACAAGTCTTTACAAATCCTCTCTTTGAGTTGGTTGTTGTAGCACTGGCTAACCAACCATCATCATCCAACCAACCACCCCCCACATTACCTCAACAATTAACCATTTCCACTAATCCCTTGTATGAAACAATTATTGTTGTTTCACAAGCTCCAACATCCACTCCACCCACTACCCTCATAGGTTCTACATCTCATACCATACCACAGTCAGTGGCAATACCCTTTGCTACTTACACCCCACTCACTTCCACTACCATGGTTGTTCCACAACCAACCCAGCCTACCACATCACATGTGGTGGTCCCTACTTCAAATACAATTGCTATGCAACAGGATTTCATACAACTGTAAAAAATGATTTTAGATAATGCTAATCGTAGCGTAAATCCTTACCCCAACCAACATTTGCAAGGTATTGAGCACAAATTTCCACCCACATCTCACCAAACAAATGCCTTCATCCAAGATCCATCTTGGATAATGCGCCCCCCATCCACAACTATGGTTTATAATCAACCTTCGCATCCATATGCTAATATAGTAGGTCAACATACCATCACACCTCCATCACCCCATCTGTATCATAACCTTCATCAACATCCTTACCATAACACATTTCAGCCAACCATACCTTATCACCCGCAACCTACATACAATCCACCCCATTACCAGTAGCATCAAGTACATTCGAGTGTCAGTCCTATGGATGACCCTAGATACCACTTCTTACAGAGTCAGATTGATAGTCTTACCATGCAAACTCCAGGTTTGCAATACCAAAATCCAACTTTAAGGCAACTACTCAATCATCTTATTCATGCTTTAGTGCTTGAGCTGCCATATCCAACGGAATTTCAAATACCCAAGCTTGAATTTAAGGGGGAAGAGAACCCTCGTGAACATATAACTAGATTTGTAAATGCATGTTTCAGAATAAAGAACAATGATGCACTACTGTTACATACCTTTCCTCATACATTAGGGATAGAAGCCCAATACTGGTACAATCACCTGCCACATCAAAGTATTTTTACATTTGAACAACTAGCGGACCAGTTCTTGGAAAGATTCGCCCTTAATGTAAGAAAACAAACCACGTTGACTGATTTGATTTATCAAAAACAATATGACGATGAATCGGTCTATGACTTTGGCAATCGATGGAGGTTAGTCATGATCAAGTTACCATTTTCCCTTCTTATGTTAGAGATAATACGAATTTTCACGAAGAGTTGTGCTAGGCCCATCTCTTCATTACTATAGCTACAGCAGTATAGAACATTCGATGAGGCACTCGTCCAAGCAAAGTTAATAGAAGAGATCAAAATTCATGAAGGTGATATAAAATATAAAAAGAAAGAGTGGCACAATAAGAATCAAAAAGGGAATAACCATGGTCAGTCCAAGACCACGTAGGTTAACCAAATAGTCTTGGGCCAACCACAGTTAAATCAACCAGCCCAAGCACAAATCCAACAACCCCAACAACAACAACAACAACCACAACAATTGAATTATCAAGTGGTTGCACCCCCACAACAGACACAAAACTAGACACAACCTGCAAAAAGGAAACATCATTTTAAGCCAAAAAGGAATTACACACCAGTACAAGAGCCATATTCATTAGTTTTCCAAAAGTTGTATGCGGCAAAACTCTTTACATTGTCGAAGATGAAACCTGAGGATCCTAACAAACCAAAGACAAAAGGTTATAAAGAACACCTATTTTGCATCTATCATAGACAAAGAGGACATGACATCGAAGGTTGTAATGGTTTCAAAGGTATTGTGCAAGATTTGTTGGAAGCGGGTACAATCAAATTTGACAACCCATTAGCCCAAAATAACCAAAACCTCGACCTTTATCAAAAACCTTTGACACATCGTGAGGCAAATCAACAACCAACAAGAGCATCAACTTCTACAATTCCTCCCAATCAGGTTAATTATGTGTCTCAACTGCAACAAGGTTTTGTAGGAGCTATCAGTATAGCTACCCATGGACAAAGGTAAGCTAACCGCATAACTCAGGCTCCAGCAACACAGCCAACAAATGTGCCCATACAACTTGGACCAAACATTACACCACCACCTCTGCACAATCACCCAGTTGTTACCTTAAATAACCAGTTAACACAAAGTTTAAAAATGGCTTCAAAAAAATTATCAATTTATGAGTTGATACAACAATCAACACCCCATAGGGAAGCATTGATGGAAATTTTAAAGTCTATCCAAGTACATTCAGAAGACCCCAATGCATTTAATTCCTTTGTGGGGAGTGTGCAAAAGTGCATGGAACCCTTAATAGCATTTTATGATTTTGAGGAAAAGTAAATTTTGATAGATTCACTCGATCCACCCTTGCACATAGTAGCTCACCTTAACAGGAAGCCATTCAAGAGAGTTCTCATTGATACCGGTTCATCCATCAACCTCATCACCACACCTGCAATGAAAAACTCAGCATCCCATCATCACACATCACCACATCCACCTTCACCCTTAGGTCTTTTAATGACGCTTTATGCTCAACTATAGGAAATGTTGTTCTTCCTATCACCGTGGGGGTGAAAACAATACATGTTCTCTTCCACAGCTTGGAGGAAGAAATGAAATATAATATACTTCTTGGATGCCCTTGGATTAGGGAAATGAAGTATGTACCTTCAACATTACATCAATGCTTAAAAAATATACATGAAGGTAAAGTACATTGTATACCAACTGACACAAAACCTTTCAAGTATTGCAACTTAATTTTAAACTCATATGAGCCCTTGCTTCCATCAACACACCTAACTATCTAGCCACTCACCATCAGGACCATTCCACCTAGTAACACTTCATCAAAGGCCCCCATCCAAGAAGAATTGCCCATAGTTGACCCAACTTTTGCATTAAAAAGTGTAAGCTCAATTCAACCTTCAAACACTACATATCATTTTCCAATCGCACTTGATCATTCTGCCAACCAACCGCCAAATCCATCCACCACACTACCAGATCCACAAAAACCATTCATATTCACAACACAACCCAATCCATCCATTAGCAAACCATAAACCTCACAGCCACCTATCAGAGAAAATCCATCACTTCCATTAGAGCCACAAGCTAGCATAGAATAACCCTCTTCATCCATCGAGAAATCAGCTCCCCAACCTTCTAGAGTTGCAGTACATCTCTCTAGCCCAGGTATTGGCGAGTATATTATTGAAAGTGTCATAGTTACACCACCTATTGAGTCAGCCAGAGATTATGGTCGCCCTCACGACCCAAATTTAGCCATAGGTGAGATATATAGAATGGGTTCTCAATAAAATACAATCAATTTCATATATGGGGGGGTAGATTCTTCATCTGACCCATCTCCTCCGGATGAGGACCCTTTACAAGAGTTTAATGAAGATATTGATTATTTATCTAACCCAACGTTCCCGATGAGATACTTTCAGAGGGTTAATTGGTAAGGATATGGACTTGGACGACATGAACAAGGTCTTCACTAAATTGTTGAGCCAGAATATAGAGAACCAAGTGACCGCTCAGGTCTAGGGTACAGACCTTCCATCGCAAGCTCTTATCTTAATCAAGCCTTCCAAGAACTTGACATTGAGTGCAAGGAAGAAGAAGAAGGAAGCGACCAAGAGGATGAACCTAATGATGAGGATGATGATATATATGGTGGATACCTAATCCATAATTATTACCCTCATGAAATTGGAGTCATCCCAGAGCAAGTTTTACAACAAAGACCAGAATATGACAATTCAACATACATGGAATATGGTGAATACAATATCTACGATTTTTACCCTCATGAAATTGGAGCTTTCCCAAAGTAGACCTTACAACAAGGACCAGATTACATGCCACTTGTTTTGGGACCTCATACTAATGCTAATGGCTTTTGGATAAGCGACGATGATTATGAAGATGAGACCAAAATGATATATATTAATCATAAGCGCAAAATACAAGCTAGGAGAATTCTTTGAGGAGAGGCGCACCATGAACAACTAAATCAGGAGGTAGAAGAACCTCAAGAAGATTTAATATATGTTGAATCTATTCAGAGAGAGGACTAGTACCAAAAGAAGTTCCCAATAGACCACACTCTTTTTTTGCTAAACAAAGACCGTGAGAGTCTTGACCTGGAACCTCCTCTGTCACATTGGCATCGTATGCAAAATTGCTAATAACACACATTAAGTCAGTTTTAACCTAGAGAAGAGGAGTCATCATCTCTCAAATCACAGCCACCTCATTTCCATCAAATCAACATGGTTTTTGTTGATTTTCTCACCCCACTCCGCAATCCATATGATGAGACAAAGCCGATCTATATCGACACCAGCCTCATTGCCATGGACAGGATCTCATCCCCGCCATCCATTGCTGAATTTATCCTATCTGAAGAGTTACTGTGTGCTTCAAACATGTATATTTCATAACAACCTTCATCATTAGATCACTCAGTTTTCCAAACTGAAGTAGAGGGGGAAACTCCCAACACATTTGAAAATGTGGCAGATGATATCCATATCATCCCAACTCCACATCAGTTAGAAGAAGGTTCTCACATGTTTATTGAAGAATCTATAGATGCGAACCTTAGTTAAGACGCGGATAATCCCCAAAGTGTCAAAATCGCAAAAGATTTATCCCTAGAAGAAAAAGAACGCATAATCAACGTTTTGATGAGAAAGAAAGAAGTGTTTGCATGGTCATATAAAGACATGTCTGGTTTAGACCCATATTTGGTAGTCCACAACCTTACATTGGCACTAGACCAAAAATCGTTCAAGCAAAAACTTAGGAATGTCCATCCAAAACTGGCATTAATTATGAAAGAAGAACTACACAAGTTACTGGATGTATACTTCATAGTACCAATTGATTACCCAGAGTGGCTCTCAAATATGGTACCTGTTCGCAAACTGAATGGAGGGATACGTGTGTGCATTGATTTTTGAGACTTAAACAAAGCTTGTCCCAAGGATGATTTTCCTTTGCCTAACATCGATAAACTAGTAGACTCCTGTGCTGGCCATGAAATGCTTTCCTTAATGGACGGTTTCTCGGGATACAACCAAATTTGAATTAATCTCGAAGATCAACACAAGACAACATTTACAACACCCTAGGGTACATTTTGTTACAGAGTGATGCCTTTTGGACTTAAGAATGCAGGAGCTACATATCAACGTGCTATGATGTACATATTTCATGACTATATGCATAAGATCATCGAGGATTACATAGATGATCTGATTGCTAAATCAAAAACACGTCTTGAGCACATTGAAGTCTTGGAAAAAGCATTTGATCGATTGCTAGAACATAAAGTAAGGTTAAATCCTAAGAAATGCATATTTGGTGTCACATCCGGAAAGATTCTAGGATTCATTATCTCCAAGCGAGGCATTGAAGTGGACCTAGGTAAGGTAAAAGCTATATTAGAGATGCCACCTCCCAAGAACTTGAAAGAGTTGCGTAGTTTACAAGGAAAGGTCCAATCTATCCGACGATTCATTACACAACTCTCAGATAAATGCAGGTCATTTAACCGCTTGTTACAAAAGGGGGTGACATTCTCTTGGACAGTTGAATTTCAAGAGGCATTTGATGAAATAAAGAAGTATTTGGCTTCACTACCAGTTCTTACACCGCCTCGAACAAGAGTCCTTTTTTTTAAGCAAAAAACCCCTTGCGAGGCTGCCTTGGTCTGAGAGACCACGAACAGGGGGTTCTACATTGTCAAAGTCACCCAGGAGTCGCACCCGACCCTACCCACACCAACATTATCAATTGGATTTTTGGATACCCAATTCAACTTTTTGGTAGGGTGGAGATTTGAACCTGGGACCTCCCTTGGAGGATTGCCCTCTCCTCTCCAACTCACCTGCAACACCTGAGTACCAAGAATCCCTTTTTACCTATACATTTCTGCAATAGATTTTGCACTAGGAACAATGTTAGCACAAAAGAATAAAAATCATAAGGAGCAAGAAATTTACTATATTAGTCGAACATTGGAAAGTTACGAAACAAGATATGCTTATGTCGAAAAGTTGTGTTTAGCAGTGGTTTTTGCCACTAAGAAACTTAGACATTATATGCTAGGCAACACTACTTATGTCATAGCTAGAGAAAATTCTCTATGATACATGATGACTCGCACTTACAACAACACCTGTACTGCTAAATGGATAATACTTGTAACAGAATTCAATCTTGAATTCGTAAGTCAAAAATCCATAAAAAGACAAGTGATAGCTGATCAACTAGCTGAAGCTACTTTACATAATGATAAACCACTAATCATTGAGCTCCCAGATGATTCAGTATTATCTGTCATAGAACAAGAAGAGTTAGTCCCACCGTGATCGCCATTTCTGTAGCAAAAGAACTGAACACGAATACAAATATGCGAAGTAGATTGCGAAAAATGCTCTTTTGTATTGATATTGATACAACCTTTTACAAAATATTTTTAATTTCCCCAAGTGTGTTGGGGGCAATGTTACAATGCTTCTTGTCTCTTTGAAATACAATGCTTGTGATAGAAGAGGGGAGACCTCTTGACTCTTCTGCAGGATGTGGTGTTCTTTGTTCTCTCGTCACATCTTCAAGGGGTGAGTGGGCTTTGATATCCAGTAAGGGACCACTCCAGCTTCAACAGCTTATCCAAGATACCTGTCACCTGCACACATGCAAACCAACAAAGGGATTAGTAGCACCTATATATTTGAACAATCAAATCCATGCTATGCATAAACCCTAAGCAGATAATTGCATGAAAAAAATAACAACAACAATGAACAAATAAAGCCTTGCTAATACTAAAATTATTGATCTCGGCCGTGCATGTGATTCCGTGCTCGGGACTGTGGAACCGCGAAAGCACGGTTGTGAACTAAAACTACGAACCTGCGGTTGTGAAACTACGAATGCACATTTTTTATTGTGAAACCACGGACAAGTGGTTTTGGATGAAGAACATATTGCCTCGGGATTCAAACCAATAGTAAAGAATCACGCAAATGCTCACAATTTCTCACTGGATTGATTTTGGCAGCTTGTCGGTATGTAAGTTCAACTCCCTTTCTTTGTTGACAAGATGGCAATTTTTATAATCTTCCTAGGGATTTCAAGGGAAATGGGAGTTGGCAAGCCTGACTTGCCAAGTGGCAAATCTGAACTGCCAAGTGGAAGGGGTAATTATAGTGAGTCATTCAGTGTGCCTCACTTAACTGAGGTGATGTGGCTGCAAGTGGAGTGGGATGTGGGATGATGTTTTATGTGAAGGGACAAGGGGACAACAACAAATGAGTTGTGGCATGGGTGTTGGGAATTTGTCCCATGTGCAAGGAAAAGGGGGATAGAAGTGGGTAATATGTGGCAGGGGTGTTGGATGAAGTGTCTAGGACACATGTCCAATGGGTAGACAGGGCATCCTAGGGTGATTTTCCAGATTTAATAAATTAGGAAAATATGATAATGTGCAGGGTTTTATATCCCTAAGTTTAGACTTAGGCATATATTTTTATTAAGCAATATTTGATGGTGGGGTGGCAAATGTGGTTTAGAAGGTGTTGGATTTTGATGTCTATAGTTGCCCCTTTTTGTATTGCGTCGTGTACACCACAATGCGATGCAAAAAGTAATGACACTCGACCTTTATTTGATGAATGGACTCAACTCTCTTTGGTGTGGCAAAGTGAATGATTGTTGTTAATGAAATTTTAATTTGTATGTTTACCCCCTCGATTGGCAAGTGGGTAACAATTGAGACCCAATGGCCAATTGAATGTGTTATTTTTATGTTGCTGCAAGTTAACTTTTTATGTTTTGCAGAATATCGTTTGGTTAGCTGACATGCAAGAAATGAAGTAAAAGGAACCAATCATCCTAGTCGCTTGTCCTAGTGACTGTTAGCAATTCCATTGTGCATTTTTTATTTGAACTTACCGTGTTTTGTAACCCCATGGAGTAGGCATCGTTTAACCTTGGATTTTCTTGCTTTTGTTCTTTGTCCTTGATTTGGTGATGTTTTGTATTTTGCTTACTTGTTTTTTTTTTGTAAACGCGGTTGCACGATTGCTCATACCTGAAACCGCGGGTTTACGATTTTTTTGCGATAACCACGAATTTGCGGTTTAGGCTGCAAACCATAGGTTTGCATTTTTGGGTGCTTCGAAAAACGTGGATGCACATTTTCCATCGTGAAATGTGGCTATAAATAGGCCAGTGCCCACTTGGGGCATCAAGTTGGTCAAAATGACATACATTTGCATCACATCCACATCATTCAATCAACCACCTCTTTTCATCATCCACATTTGATCAATTGGCTCGTGGGTTTTATCCTTTACCCATTCGTCAATTGAGAGGGTAAGCAAAAAAATCAAAAATTTCAAAAAATTCATTCATTCTTTGCATCGAGAAGATTTGAGTCCATTCCTCCATCAAATAAAACTAGGTGTCTTTTGTTTTTGCACCATATTGTGTTTCACACAATACGATACAAAAAGGGGCATCTATAGACACTAAAATCTAGGCATTTGCATTTCATCACATAATTTTGCTTATTAAATTATATGCCTAGGTATAAACTTAGACATATAAATTACTATATATTTCACCCACATTGCACATCACAATTCTGCATAATAATATATGCCTAAGTCTAAACTTAGGCTTATAATTCCTACACATCATTCATTCACATTGCACATTTTAGTTCTGCATAACATTATGTGCCTAAGTTTGACTTAGGCATAAAATCCTGCACATAATTATATTTTCTAGATTTTATTAAATCTAGGAAATATCCTCCTAGGATACCCTCTCTCCTCACTTGACATGTGTCCTGGCCACATCACCATCACTCCTTTGCCACCTCTCATACACCCTTGTCCCCTTTGTCCCTTCACATGGGGCAACCCTCCACATTTCACTCCACTTGCACCTACCCACTTGCCACATCTCACACCTCACTCCACACATCACTCCACTTCCAACGACCCACTTGCCACATCTCCCCAGTTAAGTAAGATACTTCTAGTGACTCACTGTAACTACCCAAGATAGGTGGCTACCCAGGCTTGCCACCTATCCTTCCCTCCAAAAACCCTTAAAGGCTTATAAAGGCACCATCACATGACCAAAATAAGAGATGAGGAGAGGGAATGCTAATGTTATGTTGCTCGTATTGTGCTATGTAAGCCATATCCATTGTTCATCTTCTACTATATTCATTTTACATTAGTCATTTCATTTACATTTATCCAGTGTTCCATGGGGACGCGTCCCCCCGTTTCCCACGTCCCCCAGGATGGGGACGACAAGGGGGACGTTTCCCCCCGTCCCCCTTTTTGGGGGACGGCTGGGAAACGTCCCCGGGACGACTGAGGCCTGTGGCCTCCCGTCCTCGGGATGTCCCCCTTTTTGGGGCATCCCCGGGGATGCCCAGCTGTCCCCGGGGACGGCTGGGCCCCATGGGGGACACCCGGCCGTCCCTAGGGATGGCCTGGGCGTCCCCCATGGGGCCCAGCCATCCCCCACATGAGGTATAGGTTTATAGTTCTTTTCAACATGAGTGTCGAGAATTTCATGCACAAATGAACTATTAAATACTACCATTTTTTCATCTCAACTTGGATAGTCAACAAATCCAGTTTGGAGTTAAGTAAAATGTTTCAAGATCTCTTAGAAAATGGATTCCATTATTAAGAGAGGCACATCATTTATGACAGAGTTTTGCTCTATTCAGGTAACCATTCGTTAAGTTTTGTCCCGGGCACATGTCTACATTCTGCACAATCACACATATACATTCTACCCAGACAAGGTCTGAGATTGGGCCTTCGCAAGATAAAATGCATTCAAGAGTCCCAAAAAGAAATAACGAAAGTAAAGCAAGCTACAAATCACCAATAAAACTAACCATATATAAACTCAATTAATATCTATCGTTCTGAAATAATAAATGAAGCAAAATGGCATGGTTGGGATATTCTATATTGTTTCAGTTTTCATAGCAATGCCAAATATGAAAACAACTTCTTAAGCAAATATGACATGGTAAAAGGTGGTTTTAAACAAACTTCAACAGACCTATATCCTCCAAAGTACAACAGTCATGCACGTCAAGCCAAAATGTCATAAACACATGTTGAATGCTTCTAAAATAATTCTAAGAAAATGGCTGAAAAAGAGGTTTGTTACAGCCATGAAATAGAAGGGTAGAAATACTATAAACACACCATGCATTTCCCTATGATCTCTGCCACATGTCAGGATCGATTTGGGAATCAAAGATCATAGAAAGTGCATCCAGAAGATTGTAGAAAGGATGCCATACAAGCTCAATGTTCGGTATAAAAAAGGTGGGGGGAACAGCGATTATAAAGAGCATCAAACTTCCTTAACATCCACACACATCCCAAAAGGTTAATATAACATACAGCCAAAAGGGTATGTTTAAAACGTTAAAATCATAAAAGCATTGCAAGGCTAACACTTTTGAGTCTAACCTGTTTAATAAGCACAACTAGGGTATATTGATAAGTGAAGTAAAACACAATATACACAGTGTTATTCCCTTCCCTAAGCAACATTTTAAATAGATAAAGAAGGATAGAGCAAAATGTTGTGCAGTCAAAGTTAGAGGAAGCGAAATCAGCATCTTAAGGTCAGTATTTTCCATCAAACTAGGGCACAAATCCAATAGACTCGAGGACAAGCACAACAGTCACCTCATGCATTTCTGGCTACTAAGAAATATGACAGGATTGGAATAGACCAAATACAAATATACCAAAATGTAGGAAAATATAATACTCCTTTACTATTTTAGTTTTGAGTCTTTTTTTTGCAAATGAGCATTGATACTATGACTATTTCAAATTTCTTATTGCTATCATATTTGAACACCATGAACAGTTAGTGACTGAAATTTTTTAAACATGACAGTCTTTGTTTGAACATTGGTGGCTGAAAAAATGATGACTATTATTACTTAAAATGATGACTGTTTGAACATTGTTTGCACTTGATATCCTTGGCTGAACCTTCAAGTTATAGTTGTTGAACTTGAAACAATTAAATTGCTACAAATTAGTAACTAATATGAACATAAAAATGTGAAATGACTCAATTATGGCTGCACTTATGTGTTAGTAACGAATTTGAATATGAATGGCTGCACTTACATAATTGATTAGTAATATGAAATATCATTTTTGTTGGGTGTAGAATTTTGAATGTGTAGATTATTCTAAATTTCTAAACAAATTTCATTTTTTATAGTATTATACCAGCCGCCCCCCCCATCCGTCCTCGAGCCGTCCCCTAAAATCGACCCGCCGTCCCCCCGCCGTCCCCGAAAACCCGTCCCCCCATCCCCCAGGCTCGTGGAACCTTGCATTTATCATTATCATTGTGACAAGTGCTACTAAACCCTTGTCTATTTACATGTGTGCAGATTATAGGTTCCAGGTTCAACAAGCTCAAGGTCATCACGGTGGTCACGATAAACCCACCTCCCACATTGTTGTAGCATGAAGAAGAGTCAAGCACCATTTTTTATTGTAAAAGGGATCACCCCCTTTGGGCATATTTATTGTGAAGCACCCTACAAAGGGGTTTATTGTATCACAAACTCATTTTACGAAATATAATGCAATGCTTCATTTTTAGTGCAATGGTGTTCTTTTTTATGTATACAACAACTAACTGACTACGTTCTTGTCATTATTGTTTAGCAGGACACGAAGGCAATAAAGGGTTTGAATAAACAAAAGAATATGAAAGAGAAAATATGACAATTGGTATTAAACACTTTCCTTCATTTCATATGTCCCCATAAATGTTTAACTGATTGTCCTTCATATGAGGTGATGGACATGTTTTTCCTTGTACAAGGAGTGGGAAACTTAATGTAAGTGAAAAGATCCCATTTTTGGTGAACAATCATTGTTTATTATAGTTATGTTTACATTTTTAAGAGATTGTTTTTGGTAATAATAATGTAGAATATTGTCTGGAATTATCATGATTATGTTCATTTCTTGTCTTTGGCTATTAGCCAATTATGTGGGAATTATGAAAACTATTATTTTAATTGAAAAAAAGAATAAACGATTAAATTCTTCTACATTATAAAATTTCTACATGTAAAATATTGAAGTTTGAAGTTTGACTACAACCATGTGGAGGTGGTAGAAATAGAACCTATGACTCTTTATTCAATATTTGCAACAAACAATCATTTTGTTTGCCAGCACAAGCCATAAATACAAAATTATCACAACATTGGCATCAATTTCTTCTCCACTCTTTTGTTAAGTCCCATTTTGATGTAGTCAAACTAGACTGCAAAGTCCTTGCATCATGTAAAATTATGTTTGTTTAATGTAGGTTCTTGTTCCACATGACTAGTTCAAATTCCCTTCATAATAGTCTTTATGTTTTTAGGTTTTACAAGTATATGTCCATAAGCAGGTCCTACAAACTTATGGTTACAATCTTGAAATTGTTGAGGTGGCACTCATTAGTGTGTAATGGAATTTCACCTCACACTCCAGTTTGCACTTCAAGTATGAGTTTACAAAACTGAAAAGGATAAGTGGTTGAAGAAGGAGCATTCAACAATAGGGAGGAAGTAAGGGACCAACATGAGATACAATGCCATATAAGGATGAGAATGCTCCTTACAAGCAAGCTATTCATACTTTTCATTCCCACAATGGCCTTCCCCAATATTTTCTTTATATACATATATATGAACTTTATGAATATTTTTATTGAATGATATTTTTACGTTTAGTTCCTTAATTGTAAAATTTAATACCCATGGAGGTGAGCTACTATGTCTTTGCACTGAATTATTTGTTAAGAAATCAACCATCTCTTTATACATCCATAGGATCTTCGAATCATTGAAATGCCAACTTTTTACCACATATACCTGACTGTATTAGTTGGACAACCAGTTGAACATGGGGGGATGCTTGTCATGATGTGAACCTGGGTGATTGTTATGGTAAGTGTCTCACCTTCCGGTAACACCACATCGTGATGGACCTTGATTCAATAATCCTATTGTAAAGCTGTTCTATGAAAATTTCTTGAAGTTGGGACAACATGAACACTAAGTTCTTTTGTACTGCTAGGAAAAGGTATATATACTTAAAATATTAGGATAAGTTCTTGAGGTGATTAACATAGAAATGAATAGTAAGTGGTTCTGACGATATGTGGGTAACAGGCTACTAACTCATAAGGGTGTTATTTAGGGCATAGGATCTGTAAAGTTTGAATTTTCTCAATATAATTTTTTTTAAGATAAAAGGAGTGACATTTAATTTAAAAAGCTATGTTCATCACTATCATTATGATTTACTCTTAGTCCATATTAGTTGATTTATTGTGATATTAAAATACCATTGGATAAAGAAGACAAGGTGCTGACAGTATGTGCAAGATCTCATTGATAATCATTTTACAGTGTCTGCTTGGAAACTTCTGATCTTTGATCAGGAGGATGAGTTCATATCAATACATTGATGTCATAGGCATCGTGGGTGGTGTTTTGCAAGTTGAGACCACAAAGAGAATTTTTTTATGTTGTTGAGTATAAATTGATTGATTCTCAAAGAACTAGCAGTATGTGTGAGATCTTGTTTATTATCAATTAGCTTTGTAAAGTTTGAATTTTATCAATATACATTTTTTTTTAAGATACAAGGAGTGACATTTAATTTAAAAAGCTACGTTCATCATTGTCATTATGATTTACTCTCAGTCCATATTAGTTGATAGATTTTAATATTAAAATACCATTTGATAAGGAAGACAAGGTGTTGACAGTACATGCAAAATATCATTGATAATCATGTTATAGTGTTTGCTTGGCAGCTTCTAAGATTTTATTAGGAGGATGAGTTCATATCAATACATTGATGTCGTAGGCACTATGGGTGGTGTTTTGCAAGCCGATACCACAAAGAGAATTGTTTTCTATTGATGAGTATAATTTGATTAATTTTCAAATAACTAGCAGTATATGTGAGATGTTAATTATCAAGTAGCTTTGTAAAGTTTGTAAACTCTTGGGATGTGATTATGGACTTAAAACATGCACTAACAAAATTGTTTCTGTTGAGAGAGTGTTGAATAAAGAGTCATAGGCTCTTTATAATCTATGATATAATTTATCTGATGGCATAGTCCCTCCAACATGGATCGTCTGCTTTATATTTTTTTAGGGTGGGACCATAAGAGGACAGTTATAAACCACCCTCTTAGGGGACGATTGTAAACCACCCTCTTAGCCCCTAAGAGGGTGGTAAGAACCACCCTCTTAGCCATAAGAGGCTTAACCCTAAAAGGACAATTAATAACCGCACTCTTAGTCCTAAGATGACGATTCAAAACACCCTCGTAGTGCTAAGAGGATGGTTATTTGAGGTGTTTTTTAACCGTCATCGTATGTCGTAGACTTTTTATGATGCCCTCATAGACGACGACTAAAAAAAGACCTTTAAATATCTTTAAGGGTGGTTTATAAGCATCGTTAAAGCCATTTTTTTGTGGTGTAATCCCACTAATAAAAATAAAAAGTGCTGATGATGAAAATCATATCATGGAATGTTAGGGGTATGAATAAAACCCCTAAAAAAGGAGTTATTAAGGAATTAATAGGTTTTTATAGTCCTGAGTTTATTTTAATACAAGAAATAAAATTAATCAGTGAGGAATGTAAGGATGCTTTTAAGAAGATTTGGGATAGGTGATTGTTTAGCAGTTTCTTCTATAGGAGCTTCAGGCAGTATTGCAATAATATGGGATAAATGCAAATGGGAGAAACAATTATTAGAAGAAAAAAGTAATTGGGTTGCTATATTATTTTGCAAGAAAGAGGAAAACATCAAAGTCGGGGTTATAAATGTATATGCTTCAACTATAATTACTCCTCATGAAAGATGTTATAAGGACCTTAGCATATTTTTATCAAATACAATGATGATTCATTGTGATCTATGGATTCTTGGGGGTGATTTTAATACTGTTTTATCTCCTCTGGAAATGAAGGGTGGTATTCTAGGATGGTTTAAATCAATACATTATTTGCTTCATTTGTCAATTCAAATGACTTTTGGGATTTTATTCCTTCAAGCTTTCAATATACATGGGATAATAGACGCATTAGGCAAAATCATATAACATAAAGACTAGATAGATTATTATTATCCAATAAATGGTTGCAAACAAAGTATATAATCTCTTTAGATATTTTATTGCGAGCAAGATCAGATCACAAACCCATTGATGAGGACATCCATTGAGATTTTCTAGGTATAGTTTATTTTATTTCATAGTTCCTAGGTTTCTATTTGATTTATTTTTACTAATGATATACGTTAGCTTTCACTCTCATGTGGATTTTTAGATAGCTAATTTTGGGCTTCTAGATAGCTTAAGTTTGTGGATTAGTTAGCTAGGCTTAGATTATTTCAGGCTTATTTTAGCTATTAGTTATTGATTTGAATATTTTACATCTTGTAATTTTGGACATGTTTCTGCCTATTTAGATTTGCATCTAAATAAAATTCTTCACTAAAGTTTTTATCCACAACATTGGTATCAGAGTCTCGTATCAATCACTAGTGTGAGTTAGGAGTTTGTCTTCAATTTGCTATTGTCAAAAGTTGGTTTGGTTTGTTGGTGATTGGATATTAACATTTGCATGCATTGATGTTGATTACTTGCGAGGAAAGTTGTTGAAGTTGTGTTTTTATTTTGTGCATGGTTGTTTTTTTTTTGGTGATTAACGTCTGATCAAGGCTCTCTCTTTGACCTTTATATTTTGCCTAATTCTACCCTTCGACTAGTCATCAATGCTCCAGGCCATCCTTGGTCGCCCAATTTTGTTGGTATTTCGATCGACACCAGTCGACAAGAGGTCAAATTCCTGACCATCGATACATAGGTCTTCTTCTAGCTGACTTTGACCCTTTTTAGATCAATAATTTGTCAAGTAGATATAGAAAAACCAAACCAACGGAGGTGAAATTTTAGATATGAACATTTTCCAATGGTTATTGACAACAAACAACTCTGGATGAACATTGTTTCATATTTTTCGACAAATATTTGCAAATACCCATGGACAGTGCAATGTAATAACATCCTATTGATTTTGTATTTTTTTGCAACCAGACTAATTGTGTTTTGCTAGCCATGTGACGTGGTGGTTTTCGATTTCCTCTAAAAAAATTTGACAGGGAATTTTATTTTTCCTAGAGCTTGGTATTTTTGGTATTGGTATCGATTTTTGATCCATCAACGATCTTCTGTTAATTGTGTCTATCGTCACTATGTTCCAACAACCTCAATCATACCATAATTGACACCGCTTCTCTAGCTTGAAAACTATTGGATAATATTATATTATTTGGTACATGCCAATGTACTACCTTGGTACAATATTAGATTAGGTGCGTGTCTTAGATTATAGTGTGAGTTTATATTTCATGTAATGTAATAATGTGCAAGAAATGCACAAGTGTCATGTAATTAAGTGTGCAAGTGTTGTGAGTGTAAATGTGTACAAATGTCCATTATGTAAGAGTGCACATGTGTCCTTAGAATAAGAAAGTGAAGAGTTACAAAGAAGAGTGAAGATCAAGAGTGCATCATATGAGTAGTCACATACTATTATATATTTGTGACAAATAATTGTAATTGGTATAAAAAATGCATAGCTTATTGCATGCATTAGTAGAACTTTATTCTATATTATTTTTAGTATTTTCGTGAGAATTTCCATGTGATTATTTTGTGAGTATTTTTGGGTTATTTATGTGTTATTATCATATTTATTGAGTTCATTATATTGCAACTTTATATTTCGATCATGTGATTATTTTCTTATAATATTTACATTAAGTATTAGGCTTCAAAAGATATCAGTGGTATTAGAGCCACAAGTTTACTTGCACAAGTTTTTAAAAGTTGCAAATAGTCTAAGGATATTTCCATTGGCCAAGGAAAGACCAGTGAAGTTAAAGACATTACCACAGGATAATAAAAACCAATGAAGATAGTATTTCCACTGTGTTGAAGAAAAACCGGTGAAGCCAAGAATTAATACCACTAGATTGAAGGACAACCAATGAAGATTAAAGATACAGATTTTAGAGAACCAAATCAAGAAGAAAAGTTAGTCATTTTCATTCTACTTTAGATATTGAAAATATTTAGATATATTTATTTTACTCATTCCAAGAATATATCCGAAATAGAAGGCAATCTACAACATAGTTTCAGGTCTCAAATATAGACCTTGATATTGATAAGAGTTTGGAGACTCCAGAAGAGAAGTCCCATAGAAGGTAGATTAAGGAGACTTGAAAAAAGTCCCATTAAAAGATTAAAGATAGAGAAGAAGACCTATTAGAAAAGGTCCTTGATAAAGGTTTATTGGTCCTTAACAAAAAAAGAGACCATTGAGGAAAACTTAAAGGTAATAAGAAGACATCAAGAAGACTTCAAGACAAAATAAACTCTTGAGGATAGTCCTAGTTAAAGGACAACACATAACACATCAAAGGCAACATATTAGTAGTCCACATTGGATAGCAAAATCAAAGAATTTAGGACAACAAAAGAGCAAGGTAGTATTTGGAAAGAAAGGAGTGAAGGCCACAAGGGCAATATTGAAAGTAAGTGAATGCCACAAAGGTAATATTGAAAGTGTTTGAATGTTACAAGGACAACATTAAAGAGAAAGGTAGAATTTGAAATCCATAAGGACAACATTACAAAAAAGAAACAACAATCTTAGAGAATGCAAGGCAACAATCATAGTATTGCCATAAGCAAGTGAAGCATCATAATAGCATCACAACAAGAAGAATTAAAGCTAGAGAAGGCAACATGTTCAGTCAAGAAAAAGACTTAAATCTAGAAGAACAACATTGAAGAAAAATAAAGATATAGAAAATATTTTCAAGAGACAAAAAGGAGTTTCAAGAAAAATATCACTGGATTTAGGACAATCGTTGCCATTTGATGACAAACCCATATATATAGATAAGTAATGCTCAAAATTAAACTGAACACAAGGGGAAATAATTAAGGTTCAAAGGAGCTATAAGGAGTAGACTAGTCAAAGAGCTCTAGCAAATGCGAAGGCATAGTAAAGTATATTCCCATAAAGTTTGAGAAGCTTTAAAGAAAATCTTGTTCAATAATAGACTTGAATAAAGAAGTCTGAAAACAGAGACAAGGTAACAACATAGGACAACATACAAGGAATATTAGGCCAAGTTAAAGATTGAAAGTAAAGGTCAGAGACATCTAAGAAAATAGCAATATTAAGGCAAGAAGACAAGATATCAAAGGCAATAAATTGGAGAGTTTAAAACAACAATTTACAAGGAAAAGAACAATGCATATTGAGGTGATCCAACACATAAGTATCCCACACTTGTACCTGTAAGAAGGACAACAAAGGGAGACAACACAAGCAAGGACTACAATAAGGAGATTTGGAAGTAGAAAGAGAACGTGAGAGCAACAAGTTAGCAAGATTACTACATTGCTCATATGGATAAGATGTCTAGAAGACAGTCTAGAAGCAATCATATTCAAGGACGATATAAAGAGAATAATATTCTTTAGATTGGACTGTATAAAAAATGATGTTCAAGCTATAGAAGCTATAAAAAAGAAAGCATATATTAAGTTAGAAGGTTTTAAATCATTCTCAGTGCAAGAGAACGTAGTGGTAGCAAAGGGTTGTATCCAGAGCTAAAAGTAAATCTAGAATGTAGAACTTTACCTTCAAACTTGCACACATTAGTGAATAAAATTCAATGTAGAGCATCATTCGGAGTTAGCCAAATGCATCACTATAGCAAGATTATAGTATAAATAAGTAAAGGATTTGAAGGGAGTGCAATAACACTCACATTATTCAACATACAAGAAGATAATATCCATCAAAGCATTAAACACCATTGGATGACTAGCATCATATCCGAACACAATGCCAACTATAATGCTCACTAGACGACCAATGTCATAGCCAAAAACAATGCCAACTAGACAGTATCATCATAGGGTATAGCGTCATCTAGGCAACTAGCATAGAAACATATGAACAACAACATAGTATTTTTAGGAACAACGTGAAAGCAAAGGTAACAAAGCACCATCATGGAAAAAAGTACCATCAAGAAGCCATCGTGGAGGTAAACATAAAAATAAATAGCACCATAGTGAATTTAGATGTCAACAAGGAGGGCAACATTATTGAGAAGTCTAAGCACCAACATAGTGCTATAGAGAAGTACCAACATCATAGAGCAATGCAAGCACTACAGGGAGAATAAATGGTAGATCAAGACAAGGTGAAATGTTTGCATCATACACAACGAAAGAGAAGAGCCATGCAAGTCTAACATCAAATACCAAATAAAGGGAAGTGAAAGCATTTTTTATGCACATACGCCAAGTAGTAGAAGGGCAGTAAAGTGTTACTTTTACCAAACTTTGGAACGTTTGAAGTTATCTCAAGCACCAACCCACTTGGCATGCATTTTGCCATGTTACATGAAGGAAGCGAACAAGCATAATTTGGTACAATTCAAAGGGAGTTTCAAATAAGAACCTTGCAAGGAATTTAGACCAAGCCTGACACGTTCAATAATAAGGAAGCATAGTGAGTCGTAGTGCTAGAGAATATTATTTTCAAGCAACATGCCTTTAATAAGGTAAATTAGGGTTTCTAAAAGTTGTATTAATTTTTTCTAAGGTTAAAAGGAGAAACAAGGAGTGTATATTTTTAGTTATTAATTTTTGCTAAGGTTAATTAAAGTTTAATGAAGATCTTTATGGAAAAGGTAAAGTCAAAATAACTTAATTGTACATGAGTGGATATATTATTTTATTAGAAAACCAAGTGAACTTGAAATTCCCAAGATAATGAAAAAATTCAAGATGTATTCATTGCAATAGAGTTAGACATGAAGAATTAAATTGTTGGCATCTACATCCATGTAAATTTTGCAAAAGAAAATCTCATTCATTCATTTTTTGTTATTACAAAAAGGAGTATTACAACAAATTTGAAAAGACTCTTACACTTAGATTAGATTGTCTGTTTTAAAAACTTATTTTTGACATATTTACTAATAATGGATGCAAACATGAAAGTGTTGAAGAACAATCAAGAAAATCATTCAAAGAGGAAGAAAAAATAAAACACACTTGTGAAGTAATTAGGTCTCTTGTTCAACAAGGCTATCTAGAAAATCTTGAAGACTCAAGACCAATACATAAATCAAAGATGAACAATCAAGAAGAATCAAGATCCGGTCAAAACTAAATCTATTGAAGACAAAGATCATGTTGAAGATTTTTACATAAAAAATCTAGACACTATTCTACTGGAGGTAGATTGAATATTCAAAGACAAAGACTATATTGAAGACTAAAAGTCTTCAATAACCAAATAATGTAATATAGGGGGTGTTGGAGAATATTACATTATTTGATACATGCCAATGTACCACCTTGGTACAATATTAGATTAGGTGTGTGTCTTAGATTAGAGTGTGAGTTTATATTTCATGTAATATAATAATATGCAGGAAATGCACAAGTGTCATGTAATTAAGCGTGTACATGTTGTGAGTGTAAATGTGTACAAATGTCCATTATGTAAGAGTGCACATGTGTCCTTAGAATAGGAAAGTGAAGAGTTACAAAGAAGAGTGAAGGTCAAGAGTGCACCATATGAGGAGTCACATACTATTATATATTTATGACAAAGCATTGTAATTGGTATAAAAAATGCATAGCTTATTGCATGCATTAGTAGACCTTTATTCTATATCATTTTTAGTATTTTTGTGAGCATTTCCATGTGATTATTTTGTGAGTATTTCTGAGTTATTCCTATGTTATTATCATCTTTATTGAGTTCATTATATTGCAACTTTATATTTTGATCCTGTGATTATTTTCTTATAATATTTGCATTAAGTATTAGGCTTCAAAAGCTATCAAAAACATTGTGTGGGCATGCTTTGGCATAATTATTTTGATGAGAAACCTTAAAAATTTTAGGCATATTCTGGTCATGAATAGGGATCAAAGCACGAAGTCCTAATTTCTACACAAGACAAGTGGAACTTTCATGAATTGCAAGGCAGGGTCGTGTGTTGGCCATAGCCTGACGTCAAATTTTTGTTGTGTTTCTTCCACATAGCTAGAGTGCCTATAAAACATTATGAAGTGCCCACAAAATATTTTCTAAAAACAATTGCCTGATCACTAGAAGATTTTGGCAGGCCAAGGCACCTATTTTTAGATGATCGTGCCCCACCAATCACCATGTAATGTGGCTTGGTGTGTTCGAGTTCTATCTGGTAAATGTTTGATAGGACCACTTTTGAATAAGTAGATAATTGGCTAGTAATAGTTCACCCAAAGAAATTATGACTTTCTCACCTATCCATGTGCGACATTTTGTGCTCTTTATAGCATGCGGGAAGAGTTGTGTAGACTCACAGTAAACTCATGCGACGTTTGATGTGGTTGGTTGTAACCATTACAATTTCATTTGGCACTACCCATTGCATACAAATATAGTAGATGGACAGGACCAGGTTGAATGTGTAAAGTTTTCATGATTACCACTTCATCACACTGATAGGAACGAAGCTACATTCATGCACAACCTGATAGGAGACTTATAGAATTAACGACACATGGTATGGCCACAGTGTCAAACAAAGAGACTGTTGAATGCATGGTCAACTCAAGTGACCATAGTTGGTCACATCAAAGTGAATCGTTGGTAAAACAATTTATTTGCAAGAAGTTACTAAGGTTTACACATTTATTTAGTTTAATTAATCCATACAATACATTAATTATATTAATTAATTAATTAATCAAATTGATTAATTAATTATTTTTAAGGTGCATAAATAAACCATTAATATGCACAAATGATTTGTCTTATAAGTTACTTATTGGAGCAATCTTAGAAAAATGGAACATTTCTTTGTACTTCCCTAGAAAAGGCATGTTTGTAAGCCTTTTTGTAATTCTGTGTACAAGCTTAGAAAAGCTCTTATCATTGCCTAGGAAAAGACAACAATTTATAAAAGTAATTGGCTTATATTGTAAGTGCTTGAAATTAGCACTATAATTTTGTAATTCTTTGGTACTATTTGGTATCCACTCCTGGTTTATACCTATTCCCAAATGGAATTTGATCTAGATGAAAAAATAACCTCTTTGGTCCAAATAGTGGATCAATTAGCCACTAAAGTCCAAGATATCATAGTCCAAGGTTCCCTTGATGTCAAGATCTATCATAATGATCTTAGGACTAAAGCCAAATATGAAGTCAAAATTTTTGATGGATCTCGGGATCCAGATGTCCTCAATAGTTGGATCATGGACATGGAGACATGGTTCTCTTATATAGAGGTTGAAAACAAAGAGAAAGTTCCCTTTGCAAAGCTTAAGTTGACAAGTTTAGCAAAACTTGTCATAATGGAAAGACAAGAGGGTCAAAACCCCATCACCACTTGGGATGGTTTGGTCCAAGCCTTGAAGGATACATTTTATCCTTCAAATTATGAACATGACCTCATGGTCAAATGGTATAGGTTAAGACAAACCTATAATATGTTTGTTCAAGATTATGTCTTTCAATTCAATAGATTGAGAATTTTGCTTTGTGTGAAGGATCTAATAGAAGCCCTTATCATCAAATTCATGAGTGGGCTCCTTGAACCTTTGTATCTGGATTTGAAATATAATTTCTTAAAAACCTTGGATGAAGTATTTAATCATGCATAGTTGACAAAGAAGAAAGTTGCGGCACAGTCCAAGGAAGCTTCTCGACCTCCACTTCAGCAATATAAAAAATGTGTACTTCTTCTTCTTCTACTACTACTACTACTTCTTCTTCTTCTTCTTCCTCTCCTTCTTCTCCTTCTTCTTATAATGGTAAGAAATTTTATCATCATTGTAAAATAAGAGGACATAGGGAATATGAATGCTTTAGAAAGAAGAAGAACCTCATTGTAAAACCTCAACAAGAGGCACCACAAAATGATCCCCTTGAGGTTGCAGGTGAAGATAAAGAATATGAAGAATTAAAGGGAAAATTGAATAAGATAACCCTCATGCATAATAAAGGTGGTTGTGATAGTTTATTTGTCACAAAATCCTACCTCACACATAACTATTAAATAAATTGTATTATTAACAATAGATCGTAAACCAATTTGATTGCCAAATTAGTAGTCAATAGGCTCAATTTACCTGTAGAATCTCATTCTCATCCATATTCACTTAGATGGAAGGATATGGGTTCTACCTCCTACATCATAAAAAGTTGCATTGTGTCCTTTTCTTTGGGCCCTCACTTTATCGATCGAGTCACCTGTGATGTGACTCTGATGGACTATTATGGATTCATTCTTGGTCAGGCCTATGAATACGATAAAAATCTCAATATGATGCATATCACCAAACCTACACAATGCATCATAAGAATAAGATATTTCTTATTCATAACCTTCCACAATCCACACTTTTGCTTTCTTCACAATAGCCACAAAATATTACCTTACTCTTTAGGCCCCAAGACACACTTGCTTCTGTAGCTCCACTTTCTCACAAGGAGACCATTTCTCCTTTTTCATTTGTACCTCCTACTACTGTTTTTGCTCCTCCTCCTACTTTTGAGCATCCTTCATCCTTGTTGCCTTAACATGTTCCTATTGTGCATCAAACTCCACAATAAACCATTACTCCTCGTCAATTTCCTTTCATCAATTGGAAAGAGAGTTGTGCCCAAGCATTATTTTTTAGCTCTGATATCTTAAATTATTTTTGACCTTGTTTCACCCAGTAGTGATGTAGGTCCCTAGCTTCCATTTTATCCTACTAATGGGATATGTATTTAACGTCTGGTGATCCACCCTCCTACTTATATTGTAAGAGCATTGGATTCCAATGCTTCTTAAGTAGGGGGGTGTGATGAGGACATCCATTGAGATTTACTAGAAATATTTTATGTTATTTCATAGTTCCTAGGTTTCTATTTGATTTATTTTAGCTAATAATATAGGTGAGATTTCAATATCATGTGGGCTTCTAGATAGCTAATTTGGCTTCTAGATAGCTTAAGTTCATGTATTAGTTAGCTAGGTTTAGATTCGTTCAGGTTTAGTTTAGCTATTAGTTGTTGATTTGCATATTTTGCATCTTGTAATTTTGGGTATGTTTTTACCTATTTAGACTTGCATCTAAATAAAAATTTTCACTAGAGTTTTTACCCCCAACATCCATTATTTTAAATTGTGAGTTACTTAATAATGGTCATCCAAATCCATTTACCTTCCAATCAATGTGGGTCCAAGACCCTAATTTTTTCTAGATGGTTATGTTATGGCGGGATGAATCAAAATTTGAAGGATGTACAGGTTTTTTCAAAATTTGAAATATTTAAAGGAGCAAATCAAGATATGGAATGCCAAATATTTTGGTAATATTTTAAAGAAAAGAAAGAAGTTGAATCCAAGCTCAACAATTTACAAGAGATAGTAGAAATTAATGGAATGGATCAGGATTCTTATGTGAAAGAAAAAAATTACTTTCTAATTATCATAATGCACTGAAAAAGGAGTCATATTGGTTCCAAAAAATCTAGAGAGAAATGGCTCAAGGAAGGAGATAGAAAAATAATTATTTCATGTTACAACAAAAACAAATTTCTTTGTTCGTCATATCAAAAATATTATAACTCTAGATAGAAGAAATAGTGAGGACAAAGAAGATGTAAGGAAGGAAGCAATTAATTATTTCAAAAATATTTTATCATATTCTAGGCAAGATAAGGAGGTACAAGAAAAACTTCTGCAAAATATTCCATTGATTATCACTCGAGGATAAAATAAAAGCTTTATGAAGAAGATATTTATGGAAGAACTCCATGAAGCAGTTTTCTCTTTCCATCCTAACAAGGCACCTGACCTTGATGGATTTCCTGTAATTTTCTTTCAGTTTTTTTGAGATTTATTGAAGAGTGATATGTTAGTTGTAGTTGAAGAGGCTCGAAAAAGGAAGGCTATAATAAGTGAAATCAATGCTACTTTTATTACCTTGGTTCCCAAGAAAGACAACAAAATATTTTGATAATTTTTGTCTAATAATCCTTTGTAATATGATTTATAAGATCATTTCAAACATTATGGCAAACAGGTTGTGGGGCATTCTAGGGTGTCTTATCTCAAAGGAACAAGGTGGCTTTGTTCATGGTAAACAAATTCTTGATGGTATAATTATTGCACAAGAGGCCATACATTCTCTTCATTCTATGAAAAAATATGTATGGTTTTGAAATTAGATATGAACAAAGCAAAAGATAGGTTTTCCTGGAATTTTCTACATGTTATGCTTAGAAAGGTTGGCTTTGATTATAATTGGTGTGAGTGGATTAAATGTTGTTATAACACTGCAAAATTTTCTATTTTGATCAATGGTTCTCCTGCTAGCTACTTCAAGTCATCTTGTGAACTTCGTCAAGGTGATCCACTATCTCCTTATCTATTCATTATTATGGTGGAAGCATTAGGGAGAGCCTTTTCAAAGGTAAAAATGAAAAGAAAAATTAAAGGTATTCAAATTGAAAAAAATGACCCTTTTTAATCTCATCTCCAATTTGTTGATGATACTTTTATTTTGGGCCATCCCTAAGTTAGTGAGGCCATGGATTTTAAATAAATATTATCATGCTATGAGAAGGCTACTTGGAAAGTTGGTAAATACTACAAAATCTTGGATTTATTTCATTAATATTTCCCTAGATTTACAACAAATTATTGTGAATATTTTAGGGTTTAAAATTGAAAATTTTCCATCAACCTACTTGTTTATTCCTCAGTATGATAAAGTAAATAAAAAAGAGCTTTGGATCTCTTTTTTGGATAGAATTAAAGCTTGCTTGGCAAGTTGGAAAGGTAAGTTCTTAACCATGGTAGGAATTCTACAACTCATAAAGACTACATTGTAATCCATTCCTATTTATATGATGTCACTTTCAAGATTGCCAATAGGTATTGCATCAGAAATTGATAAAATTCAAAGAGACTTTCTATGGAAAGGTTGTGATGAAAAATTTAGGTTTTCTTTTTATAAGTGGGATAAGGTTTATAAAGAAAAGAATATTGGAGGAGCAGGCTTGCAGAATTGCAGACTTATAAATTTGGCATTAGGAGAAAAGCTTGGATGGAGATTATTCAAAGATCAAGGAAAGAATTGGGTAAAAATATTACTTCAAAAACATATATATTATCTTGATGCAATAAAATTATTTAGAAAAAGAACTCTACCCAAAGGATATTCAACATGGAACTTCATATCAAAAAGTTTGCAATTGATAAAGATAAATATTAGATGGCCAGTCAATGAGGGGAGTTGGCCTTATCCTCTTATCTTTGACTCAAAATGGCAACCATTGGCTCAAGCATACCTAGCATGTAAAGGTCCAAAGGTCAAAGACTATATTATTATGAACAAAATATCCAAATCATGGATTTATTTTAGTAACCTGGTTGAAGGAGAGAAACTCAAACAAATTGCTAATGAAATTCAAAAGATGCTTCAAGAGTTTTATTTGTCAATTTTTACACAAAAGGATGAGTTGGTTTGGAATTTATCAAAGGATGGTGGATACTCAATCAAGTTGGGATATGAAGATTTAGAACAATCAAAATTTCCTTCTCCCAAAAAAATTCCTTGGAAGAACATTTGGTCATTAGAGGCTCTCCCTAAGGCCTCAACATTTCTTTGGTTAATATTTCAAAGTAATATTCTTACAGGAGAGAGTCTACAAAGAAGAAGATATCCCTTCAGATGTGCCTTGTGTAAGAAGGATTTAGAAACATCAAATCATTTACTTCTTCATTGTCCATTTGCTCACACCATTTGGGATTATTTTGAAAAAAATATGATATTATTTTGGGTAGCTCCAACATTGAAAGAGTTGATAAAATATTGGATTAAATATTTTAAAGCTAAAGCATTATGTATTCTTTGGAGGATTGGACCTGCCATTATTTGTTGGAATATATGGTTTGAAAGGAATAACTAAATTTTAAAAAATAAATCTCAAAAAGGATTGAAATATATTTCAATTGACGTGGACTCACAAATTATCATCAATGCTATTAACAAAAATAGATGTGAATATTGGATAAAAAACAATATTTTTTTTTGGTAATTAAAGATTTATCATTAAAACAGGTTTTTTAGGTTGACCCAAAACCTTTTTACAAAAAGTAGCCCGCGGCTGAGAAACTTAACCAGAGTCAGACTGAGGATCCTCCGTCCTCTTCCCCAACATTTCATCCTTACCTGGGAACCCTCAACCTGGGCATCCCTACCAAGATAGAACTTAAAAAAAAAAAAGACAACCAAGACCTTTGCATGGCCTGACCCATCCTGAGCATCCCACCTAAAACTCGAAAAAAACCCCTGAGAAAAAAGAAATCCTTAAGCTTTACATCCATTAGTTCATTTGAATTAGATTTTCCCTCACATTAAGGCCTCTCACATTCCATGAGAGGACCTTCATTTAGATTGCTTGGAGTTTTTCCCTCTCCCCCTACCCTGTGGTGGAGGAGATTTATTGGATTTGTTATCATCCAAGTTGGTGATAACTTGAGATAATAGAGTTCTTTGTTTTCCATTTGCAATTTTGTTCTCAATCCTAATCCTATAGTGTTCAGCCTCTAAAATCCTTCCTCTCTTTTTTTCACTACCATAATCAATGGAGGATTTCGTTGAACTTCTTTTCTGTTTTGGATTGAATTTTAGGGGAATTATTTATTGAATAATGGGGCTAGAGCACCCTTCGATCACTCTTCTCTCTATAATATCTGTCCTAGACTCATCTTCCTCCATACTCTGCCTGTAGTCTCCTGAGACTTGTGGCATGCTATAGGGAAATTTTGGAGGATGATCTGTGTGGATACTGTTCGAGTATCCAAACCTTGATGGGGATCCTAGGTTTTCTGGAAGGCCCATAAGAGGTTCCTATTCTTCTATCATTTATGCCTCATCCTCATTGTTAGCAAGGGCTTCAAACTTATTAGAGTTGGGAATCAAAGGACTTACCAGGGTATCCTGATTCTTTTGGACTTGTTGCTCTCCTCTATTATTATGCTACTTATCTTGCTCATGGTGAAGATGGTCATTTTTGACTACCTTGTATAC
The DNA here is from genome assembly GCA_028583015.1 of Wollemia nobilis. Taxonomy (NCBI): domain Eukaryota; kingdom Viridiplantae; phylum Streptophyta; class Pinopsida; order Araucariales; family Araucariaceae; genus Wollemia; species Wollemia nobilis. The sequence goes on along the minus strand of JAQPPZ010017084.1, from coordinate 3,385,532 downwards.
TCCTTTGTTTGTGAGAAATCGAGGTCCTTGGTTCTTGGGCTGACCTCTTCCATTTGGAGCTCCCGTCTGAGGATTTTTTTGCACTTCTTTGTTGGCTGCCCAACTTGGACACTGATTCCTGAGATGGTCTTGAGTTTTGCATTCCACGCAGAAAGCCGACTTGTTCTCATATTCCACAGCTTGTCTTCTTAAGTAATATCCATATTCGAGTTCCACCAAGGTTGGGATCTCAAAGTCAAGATTCGCATTTACACATATCCTGGCATGTGTCATCCTTGACCTAGCCAAGGTGGAGTGATCAATGACAACCAACTCTCCTATAATATTGGAAATTTCTTTCAAAAAATACTCATGAAAAAATTGGGATGGAAGATTTGGGAGACGAACCCAAATAGGAGCTGTGTTAATACTTCGCATATCAGGATCAAAATACTCTCCCCAGGGTCTGAGGAAGAGGCTGCACCTTCCCAAAAACCATGGCCCTCCTAAAATAATGCAGCTCGCATCTTCTTTGTTGTTAAGCCTGATGATGAAAAAGCCCTTGGCAAGAACAACAATCTCCATGAGTCCTACAGTTCTCCATTTGGAAAAGGCCCATGTCCTTATGGTTTCAATATCAAGCCTCCCTCCCAAAAATTTCCCCACCAAGGAATGTGAATCCAGGGATAGAAAGCTATCCATGATGTTTGGTGAAACCCTTAATCGGTTGTTATCTGGAATTAGGGGTGGAAGTGATTCGAAGAAGTCACTCCTTTTACCTTTGAGGGTTTCAACAAAGGACAGGCCCTGCATAGGGCCTGCTACTCCTACCTGGGTCCCATTGTTAGGATATTTGATAGGAGGATCAGATCCTTGAACCTTGCCAGCCTCGAGGATGGAAACTTGACCATCCTTTGCCTCTGGATCCTTGCCTGGTGCTTCCTGGTGGCTATGAGCAAGGTTCCCACCCACCATCAACACCCTCCCTCCTCTGCCTCTATTGCTACTCCACTGGGTCCCTTTGTCAAGATCTTTGACAGGAGGATCGGATCCTCAAACCTTGCCAGCCTTGAGGACGAAAACCTGATCATCCTTTGCCTTTGGATCCTCGCCTGGCGCTTCCTGGTGGCTGTGACCAAGGTTCCCGCTCACCACAAACACCCTCCCTCCTCTACCTCCGTTGCTACTTCGCTGCTCCATGCTTCCTCAAAAGTTTTTACATATGGATAAAAAACAATATTATTGTTAATGTTCATCATCTATTACTAGAGGTAATCTCTTCAAAGTATGAGTATATTTATAAAGAAGGAAATCATGTAGCAGATAAATTAGCGAATTGTGGTGTTTATCATCATCTCAGTGAAATTTAAATTTTAAAAGGCAACTGGCCAAGTGATATTTTATCTCTTAATCAAAATGATGTCAAGGATCTGATTGTGGAAACATAGCACTTTGAGGAAGTTGAAGAATATATTTAAGAGAAAAAAGAAATGAAAAACTATGATAAAAAGGTATGTTGCAGCAAATGTAATATTTTGGTATTTTTATGGGAGTGGCCCCTAATAGAAGCCACATATAACTTATTAATATATATATTATTAGCTCACTTTCATATCTATAAAGTATTTTATTGGCATAACCAATAGCTTGAATATAATTCGTATAATATATCAATCTCATAATTTTGTTTCTTTACATTTATTGTGTAAGACAAAAATATTCATCCTTCTAAAATTCTCTTAATTTTACAATACTTTCAATTGAACTTGATATTAAAATCCATCCAAATATAGGGTAAATTTTTCCTAGAAAATAACTCATCTTTCAAGAGTCATATTTTTATAGAGTTGTTTGATTCATATGAATCTTGCACCATTTTGTGCAAAATTTGAAGAACTTTGAAATGAGTGGTCATATGAAATAATCCAAGTAGTATTGAAGGATATATGACCATGTGAAGACAGTCATTCAAAACAAGGGCAATATTAGGGCAATTTTTTCCACAAATATGTCTCATCTTTCAAGAGTCATATCTTTGTGAAAGGTTATCCGATTCAGATGATTCTTGGATCAATTTACATGGATTTTAAAGGGATTTAAAATTATTTGTCATATGATGGAATCCGATTAGTATTAAGGGATATAAAACTTATAAATTCAACCATTTGGAACAAGGATAGTGACAAATTTTCAAGTCATGTGAAACAAATTTACAAATATCTCTCAACCAAGGTTCGGATGATGGGAGGAGCTATGGAGGGCTAAGGTATCAATGATATGGGACACTCTATCTGGACATAAACAATTTTAGTTAAGTTCTATTTTTCTCTTAATTATCTTAGAAATTATACATGCAGATTATTGAAAGTTCATTTAATTGCTATAGGATATACTAGTGAATTTTAGTAGATATTGAGTTATAATTTCCTTCCCATTGATCAATTTACAACTAAATCCTTATTAGTAGAGGTTAGGGAGGACCTCACACAACAATGATCCTCATCGCTCAAAGATAAGGTAAACATTAATAAATTTAATGTGTCTTGCCCAAGGGCTTAAACTCTAAGAAAATGGATTGAGAAGTGATGAAAATCTCCAAGAATGAGTCTATCATTTATTCTCAAAGGTTTATTCCTAGACATTTTTTGTTCTTAGAGGAAAGAGATAGAATCTTAAAAGGGGTCCTTGGTTTATGAGAAGAGCAAGACTCTTCCCTATTTGTTGGTATGAAGGCTTTGCACCTAAAAATGTAAATTTATTCCTAGTAGAAATCTAGGTTAGGATGTATGGGTTACCCATTGAATTATGATAAATGAATACCTTCAAGGCAATAGAAAAAACTCTGGAAGAATTCCTTGAGATTTCAAAAACTACAAAATATGGAGTCTTGGCTATTTATGCTCGAATATTGGTCATGACTAATATCAATAAATCTTTACCAGAACCGATCATTCTTAAGTATGGAGGTAATTTGTGGACCTAAACCATGGATTATGAAAATATATCTTTTAGATGTAGAAGATGTCATGAGGTGGGGCATATTGAGAGATCATACCCTAAGAAGAGTCGGGTAGAAAACATGTGTAGAAAACTACAAGAGAAACATACAAATGGATATGGATGAGGATAGTTTTCAACTTCCAAAAATTAGGTCTAAACAAATGAAAATAAATAGATAATTGAGATCAATAAGTATGGATAATGGAAGAAATACCAATTATTTTTAAGGCTTTAGCCTATGAAGAGAAAGAAAACTAGAGCTTAGAGGACATGGTACAACAACATCAAAATATTAACAAGGAACCATCTACTCAATATGATCCCGATTTAGGGATGAACATTCTTGTTGAACCTAAGGAATGTGCCTCATAAAATTTTGAAGACTCTCTTAAAGTACCATGCACCATTCAAGAGAAGAAAAGTGGTAGAGAAAACATAGTGTTAGATGTTTATACCTTTACCATTAACAAAGAAATATTAAAAATGAGCAAGATAAGTAAAAGATTCCTTGGTAGAGCCAAGAGAGGATAAATCTAATGAAAAGGAAAGTTGTGAAAGAATATTAAGGAATAGAATAATAAGAATTACTCCTAATATTGGTAAGGTAAAAAGAGGACTTCAAATTATCAAGCGAGAGCCAAGGAAGCAAGAGCAAACATAGAGAAAGAAACATAATATAATTTGGTTGAACTTATCTTTACTAAACAACAAAATGATGTTGGTAATTCACAAGAGGAGCTAGCAACTCCTAATTTGACATGATTACCATCTCATGGAACATAGTCGGTGCTAATACCCCCTTAAAGAAGATGCATATTAAGGACCTTTTTTTATGTAGTAAACCTAATATTCTTTGTATCTAAGAAACTAAAACAACAAAGGAAGAAGTTTCCAAAACTATAAAAGTAGTATAGGCAAGATGTGAATGGGATGTTGTAGATTCAGAAGAAGTGATAGGGGGAATTCTAACATGTTGGAATCTAGTTAGAACATCTTATGAAACCATTCATAAAACTAGGCATTAGATAGCCTCATTAGTGTAACGACCCTCCTTGGCAGGACTTAATCTTGATATTTGATTTATGTATTGATGTATGGATATCTAATGCATAATTTTATTTTGTGTTACCATTATGTGTTGGTAATTGCACTTTATGTTTTGTTTAGAATATGGTACTATTGATGAATTTATGGTTGCAGGACCAGGTACTCTCACCGATGGATTGGTAGGGGACAACCACCCGAGTTGAGAGAAAATTGGAAAATGATGGATGACTTGTTCATTGACAACTCAAGGGTAAAAATATACCCTTCATATAGATGTATTGCATTTGCTTGCTGTTGAATACGCCATTGGACCATGAGATTGTTATTGGCAAAGGAGTTATTCTTAGTAGGTAGGGTGTTAGTTATCTTAAAAATTTACCTACTTAAGGATAAAGCAATGTGATGTATTATGGATTTGAAAAGTCTTTGTATTGCTTGAGTTTGGAAGCTTAGATTTGGTTGATTAATCCAATGAAGTATTAATATGACTAGTAATATTAATACTTGAGATATTAATATCAATGTTAATAATTAATATTAACAATTGATATTAATTGATAAGTAATTAAATTATTTACCAGGGGCTAAGAGGGACCCCTATCTTCTAGCAAGGATGTGCCTCTATTATCCCATCCTGGGAGGACCGATCATGTTGATGTATGTATCCTTGATCTCCAGTTTTTGGGAAGTTTCACCAGGAAACAATAAGCCCCCCTTTCTTCCTTCAATGGGATGTGGTCACTTTATCGAAGGTGCTTGGTTCGCTAGTTCACACACATCACTACCATTGGAATTCCTTGTGGGTTTTACCCCTTTTGTTTCACCAAGGACCAGGAGGGTCCCCTATCTTCCAACAAGGATGTACCTCTATTCCCCCATCTTAGGAGGGCAGACCTTATCGATGATTGCATCCTCGATCCCCTATTTTTTGGGAGTTCCACTAGGGGTTAGCAAGATCCCCTGTTTTCTTCAAAGGTGTGTGGTCACCTTTTGGGAGAGATTCTCCTATGGATTTTTGCATCTCTGAGTCCTCGTGCCATGGGAGTTCTTCTAGAGGTTAGATGAGCCTCTTGTATTCTAGCTATGGTGTGCATCTTGAGAAAGTTGAGGATGCTTCTAGAATATTTTCTAGGGAGATCGATTTTTCAGCTCTGGGTCTGATTATTGGACCTAATTTTCCAATGTGCTCCTCTACCTCTATTTTTCAATGTTTTTTTATGGTGATGGAGAAATCCTTCTTAGATTTCCTTGGATGCTCAAAAGGAATGGCAGTTTAGCTATGTGACAATTATGGAAGTAGGATTTGGAGAGGTTTTGCCTAGTTTCCACTAGATGGTTATGCTTGGGGATACCCTCTCGGGGAGGGGACATTTTTTTATAATTTTCAAATTCCTTGTTTAAACAGGATTTCCCTTGCTTAGGCAAGAAATCTTCTTTTTGATTTTTTTGCTTGTCCAAAACTTCCTCACCTTGGTGCCTCTTGTGTGGCCCCTGGTTTCCTTTTGCTTCTTTGTCCCTTTGTGAAATAGTTTTTATTGAGGACCCCTTAAATGGGACCCCTATTTTATTTCATTCTTTATTTTTAGTGGTGGTCCTCTCCAAGGGATTTCTCTCTTTGTAAAATATTTGGGGACCCTTTCAAAACCTTTTCCTTCAACCAATAAAAAAAAGTAATTAAATTATCTTATTGTTAAAGGTAATAATTTTTTTTATTAAGCATAATGAGTTGCTAAGGTTGGTAAGCCTTTACTAATTTATAATTAGAGAAGAACATTAATCAGTGGAACCTTAATTAAAAATAATTAAAAGGTGGCACTTTGAGCAATGTAGTCTTGGGAAGCATTACCCTTTTATACGTTACTCAAGTCATACGTAAAAGACTATGCTTAAGATTATTTGAAGGTAATATTTGATGAGTTTTCAAGGGATTTAGAGACATTTTTGGAGCTGAAGGAAGGAGCATGCAAGCATGGATCGAGGAGCTCTTGGGAATTAGTGTTGAGAGGTAAACAAACTTTGATTTGTGGGCTTTTAAAGTATTGAGTTCAATAGCTTTTTATAAAGTTCATGGAAGCTTGATTTTCTCTCTTCTCTATTGTTTGATTGTCTTTGTATGTTGACCTTTCGTATTCAAGCAACTCTATGATCTTGCTTGCTTTTGCTTTGCTCAATTGATCGTCGAGTTGATATGTGAGGTGCTTTTGGCTGTATGTGAATCCATGATCCTTTGGTGTGGTTAAGTCAAGAAGTTTTTTTTTTTCTTGATTTTTCCTTGGTAATATCCTACAATACCCTTCTAAGGTGTTTTGGATCTCATTATGGCTTTTTTTTGGTAGATGTAGGTCTTTGTGCACCTTGGTTGCTATGTTTTTATTGTCTAGCAATTTTGTGATTGCGAGCTTGGGTGTTGTGTGTTTTTAGGGTGCCCTTTATGTTGGATTGTTCTGGAGAGCTTGTTGAAAACCTTCATGGGCATGTTCCTTATTAGAAACCTTACGATTCCAAGTCTAGTTGGACCTCCAGTTCGCTCCATTTGGTCTGTTGCCTTCTCTAATGTGGAGGTGAAGGTGGATCCTTCATGATAGCACTTCAAAAATATAGTCACCATACGTCTTGGAGCAGTGGCTAGTTAGAACTTGTGGCATTTCATCTGTAGGTGTGTATTTTATTATTTTATGATTAATATTTCCCTTGCTTTATACTTTGGTTTGCAATGTATGTTGTTGGTTATCATTTACCTAAGTAAATTATTATAAAACCCTTTTTGATTAAATGAAAAAGAGGTTAATTTTTCCTTTCTAGAAGTAATAATTAGCATGGATAATTGTTATTAATATGGAAGATGCTCTTTTAAATCATTCTTGGAAAATCATTCTTTATTTTATGCTTGGAATAATTACATCTATTCTGATTTTCTATTGTAAAAGTTGCCAATGCTTAAGTTTTGAATTTTATTATAATTAATTTGTTGGAAACTTGCAATATTGAGGGAGATATGATCCTATGAAGTTAACCATTCGGAACAATGGTAGTGATGATTTTTCAGGCCACAAAAAATGAAATTGTAAAGTTTGAAGGATTAGGGTTTTTTCCTGAAAAAATTCTCATCTTTTAGTAGCCATATCTTCGTGAAGAGTTATCCGATTCAACCGATTTTTGCACCAACTTGTGCAGAATTTGAATAGCTTTAAAATGAGTGGTCATATGCAAAAATCTGAGTAATATTAAGGGAGATACGACCTTGTGAAGTCAACCATTTAGAACAAGGGCAATGATGAATTTTCAAGCCACGAAAAACAAAATTGCAAAGTGCGAAGGATTAGGGTTTTTTCTTGAAAAACATCTCATCTTTTAGGAGTAATTTTTTTGTGAAGAGTTATCCGATTCAATTGATTCTTGAACCAACTTGTGCAAAATTTGAATAACTTTTTTTTTTAATTTACATGGTGGAATCGGTAGCCGCCATGAATCCAGGCAGGCTGTCCAGCTTTTATGGCTACCACAGTATTTTGCGCTGTCCACCCCAGAAGCCGCCACACAGATATTTGTGCAGTCCACCCCTATAACCACCATGCCACAATCATTTTAAACCTTTTATGCCACTAAAAGCACCAGGAAAGGGACAAGCATTCAATCCGGCGAGAATTTGAATAACTTTAAAATGAGTGGTCATATGCAAAAATCTAAGCAATATTAAGGGAGATACAAACCTATGAAGTCAACAATTTGGAATAAGGGCAGTGGTGATTTTTCAAGTTGTGAAAAACGAAACTGTAAATATTTGCCAACTAGGGTTCAAACTATGGGAAGAGCAATGAAGGGCTAGGACTTCACCGAGGCAAGACATTCTATCTGGAAAAAGAATTTTTTAGCTAAGTTTTTTTCTCTTTCTTTATCTTAGAAATTATGCATGAAAATTTTATAAAGTTTTTATCAAATATTATATGCTATAAGACTTTCAGATAAATTTCAATTGATTTTGAGTTTTCGTTTCCTTTCCAAGGACTAATTTATATTTAAATCTTTAAAATATTATCTAGTGGTAGAGGTTAGTGAGCGCACCTTAGAGAGATCCTCATTGCTTCAAGATAGGGCATTTTTTGGTAAATTTAATGGGTATTGGCCAAGGGCTTCAACCTTGAGAAAATGGATTGATAGGAGTTGGAAGTCTCCAAGAGTGATTCTATCATTTTTTCCAAAGGTTTCTTCCTAGCCATTTTTTTTCTAGGGAAGAAAGAGAAAGAATCCTAAAAGGGGGTCCTTGGTTTATGGGAAGAGTAGGACTCTTCCTTACTCGCTAGTATGAAGGCTTTTCACCTAAAAATGTAAATCTATCCCTAATACCAGTTTGGGTTAGGATGTTTGGGTTACCCATTAAATTTTGGAAAATATATACCTTCAAGGCAATAGACATCACTCTAGGATAATTCTTTGAGATTTTAGATATGACAAAATATGGATTTGGCTATTTATGCTCAAATATTGGTCATGATTGATATAAGTAAAGCTTTACTAGAATCAATCATTCTTAATTATGGGGATAAGATGTGGACCCAAACTATAGATTATGAAAACATATCTTTTATATGTAGAAGATGTCATGAGGTGGAGCATATTGAGAGATCATACCCTAAGAAGAGCCCAACAAAACCATTTGTAGAAAACCACAAGAGAAATTTACAAATGGTTATGGATGAATATGGTTTGCAATTTCTAAAAAATAGATCTAAAAAAATAAAATAAAATAAACAGTGGAGACCAATAAGAAAGTATAGTGGAAGAAATACAAACTCTTTTGAGGCTTTAGCCTATGAAGAAAAAGTAGATAAAAACTTAGAGGACACAGTACAATAATTTCAACATATTAGCAAGGAACCATATATTCAGTATGATCCTAATTTAAGTAAGAACATTCTAGATGAACCTAAGGAATGTGTCTCATCATATTTTGAAGTCTCTCTTGAAGTGCCTGTTGGTCACGAATCTGCCACAGGAAAGGATTTTCTAAAACTATGCACCCTAGACCCGGCCAACATTGAAAGGCTAGGAGAAAGAGATGTCTCCCAGACCAATCTCCAGAGAGGGCTGGTTCCCTTACTATTTCTAAGTTTGATTTCAGATTAAAGTTGCTGGAAAGAGAATTATAAAATGCGAGAAAGAAACAAGAAATTACGGAAAGAGATGGGAAATATAGCCGTAGGCCGAATTTGTTAGATCGGGGAAAAGAAACTCAGCAAGATGGACCTTCAAGTGTATGAACAACATATAATAATAGAAAACAACATAATTCATCTACGACCTTGCGCAAACTACCTCCAAATTGCATTCCAAAACTTACTTCCTTACAAGCAGTATTTAAATTCAAATGCAGAATTTAAATCTAACAGCAGATCAAAAAGACAAGCATAACTTAGAAATACATGGAATAGAAGGAAATTACACAAAAAGACGTTTGCAAAATCAGAGGCCAAATCTCTTTCATTCATGCAAGAACTTGAAAGTTTTCATGCAATCTGTCTCTCAAACTCCCGACCCTTGTTCTTGAGATTTACATTGATTTATATAGAAGCCTTGCTTCTTTGCAGCATTAAAAATATGAAACGGACCTCCTCGAGATCTACAAATTATGCAACGAAAACAAGGAAATGATATCCTTAAACAGCCTCGGAGAAACCAGAAATTAAATGCCATAAGGAGGAGTCGGTCGTCTTCATTAAATTGTTGTTCTTGAAAATATGCTTGAAACCGTTAGAAAAATCATGAACAACAACTTCGAATAATGGAAATCTTCAATTCTGGTAGCTTGGGCGCGTTCTTCTACCTTGACCGCATCGAAAAGCAACAACACATTTAATTCTGGAGTGCTTTTAATCCTCAAAAATCGCAAAAAAGCATCGGGCCGTTTGAACTGCATTCTGGCACGAAACGTAACAGGTCGCGAAAACGCGACATGTCACGAAATCGTGACATCTTTCTGCTCCGTACGCTTTCCTTACTTTCGATCGCGAAAATCAACCATGTCACGAAATCGCGACGTATTCGGCTTCCTTATCTCCTTCGCAACCTTGAACCGCGAAAACGTGACGTTGCGCGATTTCGTGACGTCCGTACAATTATGCTCTTTCTCTGCCCTGTTGTCGCGAAAATGTGACAATGCGCGATTTCGCTACGTTCTTCATCTTTTGTTCTCTTCGCTGCTTCAAATCACGAAAACACGACACTCTTGCCTCTGTGCTTCTTCAACTTCCACCATGTCGCGATTTCGCTACAGGTTCTGTTTCCTTGGACCTTGCTGTTCGTCAACCGCGAAAATGTGACACTGCGCGATTTCGCTACAATTCTCTGCACTTAGTCTTTCTTCAACAATGTGTCGCGAAATCGCTACGCCAACTTCTTTCTTGCCCTTAGCCTCAACAATGTCGCGAAATCGCGACAAGTTCTGTCTTGCTCAGCTCCATCCTGCAAATGTCGCGAAATCGCTACCATTTTCTGCCTTAAGCCTTTCTTGCTCACTGTGTCGCGAAATCGCGACGTTTGCTTGCATTCTCCACTGTTCCCACTTCCTGTCACGATTTCGCGACGTCTTCGTCTTGCTTGGACTCATTCTCAAAAGTGTCGCGATATCGCTACGCCATTCGTGCCTTAGACTCTTTTATCCACCTGAACCGCGATCACACAACACGTAGCGATTTCGCTACATCCTTTGCTTTGCTTGGCTTCATCCTACAAATGTCACGAAATCGCGACCATTTTATGTCTTAAGCCTTTCTGTCCACCCACGCCGCGAAAACGCGACGCGTCATGATTTCGCGACGTCTTTTGCCTTTCACGCTGTGTGCCATATTGTGTCGCGATTTCGCTACAACTTTGTGTCTCATCGCCTGTCGCTCAATTATGTCACGATTTCATGACAATTTTGTCGTGCTTCCCTCGTTGACCATTTTGACCATGAAAATCCGACACGTCGCGATATCGCGACGGTTTTACCCCTGCTGTCGTTGACTACGCTGACCGCGATTTTTTGACACGTCGCGAAATCGCTACGACTTGGCGTTTGTTTTCTCTCTCCTCATCCGACCCGCGATAACGCGACATGTCGCGATATCGCGACGGTTTTTAACTTTGGCTCTCCATGCTATTTTTTGTCGTGATTTCGCGACAGCCTTCGGACTTAGGCTTTTTTTTGCATCAAAACTTGTAGAGGAGTTAGAATTTCAACAGCTTATGCATGAACAATCAATAATCAACACAATGTGGCAAAAATGCCAACATTCTTGGTGGCTCATGGGGTATACGATTCGCTGTATGCACGAATCCCAAGCCTGAATCCATTGGGCAACAGAGTCATGAAAACTGAGAACAGAAAGCTGGCTGATGGGGTACATCTCGGAGGACTACTGCAACAACTCTTGCTGAATGACTGAAACTTCAAGGAATTTTGTATTTGGCTGAACTGACCATGGAATGGAAATGATGAATGATGGAATAATGGAATGGAGGAAAGTGATGCGGTAGCATATGAAAGGGGAAATGGAAGTGAATGGAATAATCAGAATGATGATAAGATGATAAACGAGGTGTGAACCGTGGATAAACTGTGATAAATGCTAAAATGACAGAGAACTTAGAAGAAAAGGATAAGAAGAAGCGGGAATAATAGGAAGGGAAAAAGAAACAACAGCAGTGGCTTAATGACTGCAGAAGAAAAAGGAGTAGGAGAAGGAGGGAATAAAGAGGGGAAGGGAAGAAATAGTGAGGAAGGGGAAGGAAGAAATTTATAGGAAGCCACTAACTACTGGGAAAGAAGAAGAAAAAAGAAAGAAACACGTACTTGCGGGCTCGCATGCAAAAAGAGCCGAAGTGGAAAACAATATTTTCTTTTTTTTTTTTACTATATACAAGGTAACTCCCGAATTAGATGTGAACTTTCGGGAAAGACACGAACCCAAACACGGTTCTGTCTCCTGGATCCCAGATCCTTGACAAAAGCTCAGTAGACTTCTGGTTCTTGATTAGCTCAGAATCACCAAGGGTCTGTAACTGCTGCACTCCAAGTGTCCCAGCCATCTTGAGACCTAGGCATGATCGTTCAGTCCCAATGTTAGCACCATTTTTGTATTGTGTTCCATCAAAATAGAGCTGATCTGGCAGAGAATCTTGTTCAACTTGATCAGGTGGCAACTTGACTTCAACCTCTTCAGGCTGCATAATGGAATAACAGCCAATTTCGGTCTGGATCATAGCATTGAAATTGAGCATTGAAAACTCATCCTCCAAATCTTCAGTTATCATATGAACAACATGTTCTTCTTCTATCTTCTCAATATGAAAAGTAGAAGGTTTCTGATTGTAGACCCGGACTCGTCTTCCTTTGAATGGAATCTCCAAGTGAGAATAATCCAGTGCAAGGTAACCGCCCAACTTTGTAGTAAACTCTCTAGATAAGCACATACTGAAATACGGTTCTAGATCTACCACAACTATCTCCTGGATGACTGTAATCTGGGGCATATTATGCAAAACAATCGGGACATCCTTGATTACACCCACTGTTTTCACTGGAGTACCATCTAACTGCAAAACTTCGGGGCTACTTCATGTGAATTCCATTCCCATTGCTTCACAAACTGCCTTAGGCATGACAGTTGTAGCGGCACCAGAATCGATCAGGCAATTATGTACGATCCAACCCTCTATTTGCAATGATAGATAAAATGGGGGTGGTCTACTCCTTTCATTGGCTGCAGAAGTTAATGTTTGAGCCATAACCACCTGGGCTGGAGCTTTCCCCTTACTTTGTATGGTCTTCAGGGATTCCTGTAAGAGATTTACCTGTCCAAGCAACTGTAAGGTGTCATACAGACTTACCTTAGCTGGTATCCATTTAAGTTCTTCAACAATGTTGTACTCCATGGAGGTCTGTTCCTTCCCGCCACTAGCAACTTCAAATTTGCTCTTATATTGTTGGGTGGCCTCCACTCGTTGTCGTTTGGTCAATGATGGATACCGCAACGTTTCTTTGGCTTGCTCCTTTGTTTCTGCTTGCGGCTGGGAAGTAGAAGCTTGTTCCTTGTCTTTTACTGGTGATGGAAGTGGATCCTTCGACAAAATAGGTGATTGTCATTGCGTTGGGGAATCATGAGCCTTTGTTGGCATTTGCTGCTTCGTTGCTTGTACAGGAGGCACTTTCAATGGCTCCATCTTAGCCGGATCTACCAACATTGGTTTCTTGCCGCTGCGTGTCAGTATTGCTATATGTTCCTCCAGAGACTCCACGGAAGTAAGATCCACCTCTCGAATCATATTTACACGGCTCCCTGTAAGAACTTGCAAATAATTTTGGTGGACCATGCAAGTGGACTCATCATGTGGGTCATTACAGGAAGAACACCAATAAGATGGCTCATGTGAAACTTCAGAAGGGCCAACCTCTTCACTTACCAGAACTGTTGAGTTCCTTTCAGGTGCTTTCTCCATAGCCTTGCTTGGAGCAGGTTGTTCTCTAGTTACTGTCGGCATAAATCTTCGTGGCTGATAGCTTCTTTTCGCCTCTCTCCGTTCCATAGATGTCACCTTGTCAGTGAGAGATCTCATAGCCGACTGAATTTCTTGTAACATAACCAATTGAGGATCTGGGCTTGAGGACACAGGCGGTGCTGGTAAAGGTAATGGAAACTATGGGGAAGATACTACAGGAGTTGGAAGTGGAGGAACTAACCTTGGAATGCTCGATGCAGGCAACTGGGGAACAGTTGGAGCAGGAAGCTGGGGAACTGGAATAGGTGCGATTTGAGGTGCGTTGGAGCTCCATGATGGGGTAGGATACATAGATGGCATGGGCTGTGGAAGCGAACCAGAATATAAATACTTAGGCAGATCAGGTATAATAGGCATAGTTACCTTCGGAGGAAGTCTACCTATAGCAATCAGATCAGCTTTCGCCTTCAACGCTTGTTCAAACAACTCTGGAAATGTCGTCACGTTGGACTGCCGGACAGCCCAACCGATGTCCGTGTTGAATGCTCTGAGGTAATAAAATGCAGCCAACTCATCAGCAGGCCGAAGACCATCAGGAATTCTCTGCCAGGTTCTTGTGAATCGAACATTAAAATCAGCTATCTCTTCTTGCGGGTGCCTCTGGATCACGTTAAACTGATGCAACAATGAAAATGGATCAGCCTGTTCATGAAAATTCTTAACTAGCAGTTCTCCTAGCTGATCCCATGACGTAATGGTGCCTGGTTGCAACGTTCGGTACCAATACAACAATTTTCCTCTCAGGGATAACACCAATAACTTCACCATCACATCTTCATTAGTTATATCATGAATGGCTGCTAGAGAAGCTACATCATTAATATGTTCATATGCCATCTTACCCGTACCATCATAGGTCGGCAAAACCTTCAAAGCGGCCTGAGGAACTGGATTCTGAGCCTGCAAATTCAAGGCTCCCGAACTGTTCCATGCCAAGAACTTCCTGGGTGGAGGATACTGAGCCATTGGGACTAGTGAAGATGGAAAACTAGTAACAATACCAAGGATTTGTGTGGATATGGCAGATGATGCAAGCGATGGGGAAACCAACCTAGATTGTTCACCTCTTTTTGTGATGTCAAGTTCAAAAAACTCAACAAGATCTTCAACTTTTTTAGACTGTGATCTCGTGATCATGAAGTACAACTTTCACTGCATCCACGTTCAAAGATTTTTGGGTACTGCAGAGTCACCAAATGTTCTAACTTTACGGCATGAAGGCGAACATTAAACCTTCAATACTATGGGATCTTTCTGAGACAGAAGAAGTCTGTCCCACGAGGCGTGCCAAAAACTGTTGGTCACGAATCTGCCACAGGAAAGGATTTTCTAAAAACTATGCACCCTAGACCCGGCCAACATTGAAAGGCTGGGAGAAAGAGATGTCTCCCAGACCAATCTCCAGAGAGGGCTGGTTCCCTTACTATTTCTAAGTTTGATTTCAGATTAAAGTTGCTGGAAAGGAATTATAGAAATGCAGAAAGAAACAGGAAATTACGGAAAGAGATGGGAAATATAGCCGTAGGCCGAATTTGTTAGATCGGGGAAAAGAAACTCAGCAAGATGGACCTTCAAGTGTATGAACAACATATAATAACAGAAAATAGCATAATTCATCTACGACCTTGCGCAAACTACCTCCAGAATTGCATTCCAGAACTTACTTCCTTACAAGCAGTATTTAAATTCAAATGCAGAATTTAAATCTAACAGCAGATCAGAAAGACAAGCATAACTTAGAAATACATGGAATAGAAGGAAATCATTACACAAAAGGACGTTTGCAAAATCAGAGGCCAAATCTCTTTCATTCATGCAAGACAACTTGAAAGTTTTCATGCAATCTGTCTCTCAAACTCCCGACCCTTTTTCTTGAGATTTACATTGATTTATATAGAAGCCTTGCTTCTTTGCAGCATTAAAAATATGAAACGGACCTCCTCGAGATCTACAAATTATGCAACGAAAACAAGGAAATGATATCCTTAAACAGCCTCGGAGAAACCAGAAATTAAATGCCATAAGGAGGAGTCGGTCGTCTTCATTAAATTGTTGTTCTTGAAAATATGCTTGAAACCGTTAGAAAAATCGTGAACAACAGCTTTGAATAATGGAAATATTCAATTCTGGTAGCTTGGGCGCGTTCTTCTACCTTGACCGCATCGAAAAGCAGCAACACATTTAATTCTGGAGTGCTTTTAATCCTCGAAAATCGCAAAACTACATCGGACCGTTTGAATTGCATTCTGGCGTGAAACTGTAACAGGTCGCGAAAACGTGACATGTCGCGAAATCATGACGTCTTTCTGCTCCGTACGCTTTCCTTACTTTCGACCGTGAAAATCAACCATGTCACGAAATCACGACGTATTCGGCTTCCATATCTCCTTCGCAACCTTGAACCGCGAAAACGTGACGCTGCGCGATTTCGCGACGTCCGTACAATTATGCTCTTTCTCTGCCCTGTTGCCGCGAAAATGTGACAATGCGCGATTTCGCGACATTCTTCATCTTTTGTTCTCTTCGCTGCTTCAAATCGTGAAAACGCGACACTCTTGCCTCTGTGCTTCTTCAACTTCCACCATGTCGCGATTTCGCTACAAGTTCTGTTTCCTTGGACCTTGTTGTTCGTCAACCGCGAAAATGTGACACTGCACGATTTCGCTACAATTCTCTGCACTTAGTCTTTCTTCAACAATGTGTCGCGAAATCGCTACGCCAACTTCTTTCTTGCCCTTAGCCTCAACAATGTCGCGAAATCATGACAAGTTCTGTCTTGCTCAGCTCCATCCTGCAAATGTCGCGAAATCGCTACCATTTTCTGCCTTAAGCCTTTCTTGCTCACTGTGTCGCGAAATCGTGACGTTTGCTTGCATTCTCCACTGTTCCCACTTCCTGTCATGATTTCGCGACGTCTTCGTCTTGCTTGGACTCATTCTCAAAAGTGTCGCGATATCGCTACGCCATTCGTGCCTTAGACTCTTTTATCCACCTGAACCGCGATCACACAACACGTAGCGATTTCGCTACATCCTTTGCTTTGCTTGGCTTCATCCTACAAATGTCATGAAATCGCGACCATTTTATGTCTTAAGCCTTTCTATCCACCCATGCCGCGAAAATGCGACGCGTCGCGATTTCGCGACGTCTTTTGCCTTTCGCGCTGTGTGCCATATTGTGTCACGATTTCGCTACAACTTTCGAGTCTCATCGCCTGTCGCTCAATTATGTCACGATTTCGTGACAATTTTGCTACGCTTCCCTCCGTTGACCATTTTGATCGCGAAAATCCAACACGTCGCGATATCGCGACGGTTTTACCCCCTGCTGCCGTTGACTGCATTGACCGCGATTTTCCGACACGTCGCGAAATCGCTACGACTTTGCGTTTGTTTTCTCTCTCCTCATCCGACCCGCGATAACGCGACATGTCGCGATATCGCGACGGTTTTTAACTTTGGCTCTCCATGCTGTTTTTTGTCGCGATTTCGCGACAGCCTTCGGACTTAGGCATTTTTTTGCATCAAAACCTGTAGAGGAGTTAGAATTTCAACAGCTTATGCATGAACAATCAATAATCAACACAATGTGGCAAAAATGCCAACAGTACCATGCATCATTCAAGAGAAAATAATTGGTAAATAAAATACAGTTTTAGAAGTTAATCTCTTCCATTAATAAGGAAATTTCAAAAAATGAGTAGGACAACTCAAAAGCTTCTATAATAGAGCCAAGAGAGGATAAATATGTTGAAAAACAAAATTGTGAAAGAATAGTCAGGAATAGAACAAGGAAAAAAGAGGAAAACCCTCAAATTATCAAGCAAGATCTAGGTAAGCAAGAGAAAACATAGAGAAAGGAACACAAACTAAGTTGGTTGAACTTCTCTTTACCAAACATCAAAATAATATTGGTAATATGCAGGAGAGGCCAAAAGCCCCTAATGAGACATGATTATCATCTCATGGAATATAAGGGGTGCTAATGCCCCCTCAAAGCATAGGTGTATTAGGGACCTATGTTTAAGTAATAAACCTAATATTCTTTGTATCCAAGAAACTAAAATGACAAAAGAAGAAATTTTAAAAACTATGAAAGTAGTATGGGCAAGATGTGAATGGGATGCTATGGATTCTGAAGGAGCGGCAAGGGTAATTCTAACTTGTTGGAATCCTTCTAGAACCTCTTATGTAACCATTCATAAAACTAGGCATTGGATAGCCTCTTTAGTCACTTGCTACTTTATAGATATTCGTTTCATCCTTATCAATGTCTATGGACCTACAACATAATTAGGTAGATTATACGTTTGGAGTGGGATTGAAGCTTTTATGAGAAGTAATGACCAAGAAACCCGATTCATGATTATTGGATATTTTAATGCCATAACCAAGCTAGATGAAAATTTTGGGGGAATTATGAAATTAATCCAAAGTATGAAAGATTTCTTAGCTTTAATTCAAAATAATAATCTATGGGAAGTTGAGTTTGAAGAAGACAACTATACTTGGACCAACATTAGGAGAGGCTAGAACCTAATAGCAAAAAAATTAGACAGGTGCATTCTCTCAGATCATTGGCTAGATTAAGGAACTTGTGCTAAAATTAATACCTTAACAAGGATTGGTTCAGATCACTGGCCAATAAGAGTTAAAATGGTGGTAAGTGAATTAAAAAAAGATCATATTTTAAATATAAGCAGATGTGGGAAGACCATCCTCAATTTTTTGATATGATAGCTCAAACATAGAATTATTTAAGTAATGGTGGGTTGTACGCTCTTCCAAACCAAACTAAATCTATGACATCTAGATTAAAAGAATGGAACAAGAACACCTTTGAAAATATTTTTGAGAATAAAGAACTAAAATATAAAATTTCAAAATTCAAAAAAGGTGATGATAATAATCCAAGCTCAGAGGAAAGGGAGTTGCTTAGTGAATATCATAATATTTTGAGTAAGGAAGAAATTTTTTGGAGATTAAAATCAAGACATACTTGGTTAAAAAGAGATAAAAATACAAAGTTTTTTCATAGGATGGCTATAGTACAAAGATCATCTTCCAAAATTAGTAGAATTAAATCCATAGAAGGGGTTTTGATTGAATATTGGAGTGATATTAGAAAAGAGGCAAAGTCGTTTTATCAAAATATTTTAGGTTCAGAGGAGATTGAAGTTCTTAATGATAAAATTCTTCAAGATGTTCCTTCAGTTATAACGAATGAAGACAATATGAAACTGATGAAACCTATTACTCTAGAAGAAGTTTATTTAGTTATTTTATTTTTTAATAAGAAAAAATTCGTAGGTCCAAATGGGTTCTCTGCAACTTTTTACCAACATAATTGGAATATAGTGAATGATTCCTTATTGGTGGTAGTGGAATAGTCTAGGGTAAAATAATACATACCTTATAAAATAAATACAACATATCTTACCCTAATTCCAAAAAAGAAGGGTGTTGAATTGTTTGATTCTTTTAGACCCATAAGCCTATGTATAATGGCATATAAGATTATTTCCAAAGTGACGGTGAATAAATTAATGCCATTGTTAGATAAAATTATTTCAGAAGAGCAAGGAGGATATGTGAAAGGGAGACAAATTATGGATGGGGTCATAGTAGCTCAAGAAGTTATACATTCAACAACTTCAAGAAAAGAGAAATCTATGATCTTAAAACTTGAATGAGTAAAGCCTATGATAGGGTTAAGTGGGATTTTATTTTTTGTAGTTTTAGATAAGTTTGGTTTCATGAAGAAATGGGTTAGATGGATTAAATATTGTGTCTCTATAGTTTCTTATTCAGTGTTGGTCAATGGGATAGTGATAGAATCTTTTAAAGCCAAAAGAGACCTTAGACAAGGAGATCCTCTCTCCTTATTTATTCATTATTATGGTAGAAGTTTTAATTAGGAACTTAAATAAGGCTTACAAATATGGGCTTATAAGTGGACTTAAGGTTAGTAATAATATTGATAACATCACCCATCAATAGTTTGTAGATGATACAACACTTTTTGGAAGGGCAAGGATAAATGAGGCCAGAGCTTTGAATAAATTTTTAAAGGAGTACAAAAGAGCTTCAAGGCAAAAAATTAATAGGACTAAATCCAAAATTTACTTCCTTAACACTCCTGCTAATATCAAAGCAAGAATTCATAGGTTGCTTCAAATGGAGGAGGCAAACTTACCAAGAATTTATCTAGGGATACCTTTATTTGAGGGGAGAATGAGGATAGATTTATGGAATCCAGTTATTAGTGAAGTTCAAAATAAACTTCCAATTTGGAAATGTAGATGGTTATCATTAGCAAGAAGAGTGCAGTTAATTAAGTCAGTCTTACAAGCCATTCCAACATATTATATGTCATTGTATTCTATGCCAAAATCAGTTGAAATTTTTTTAATCTATATTATGCGATCCTTTTTATGGTTAGGTTTACATGATAAAAGGAAATTTTCTTTGGTGAAATGAAGCAAGTTGTGTGATGACAAAAATAGAGGAGGTTTTGGTTTAAGAGTTCTTATAGATGCAAACTTAGCTCTTAGAGTAAAATTTATCTAGAGATTGTACAAAGAGAGTCAAAGACAATGGGAAAGAATTCTTCTAAGTAAGTATGTTGATACCAATGACCCAAGTTTAATATTTATTGCATTCTCTCTACCAAATGGTTCTGCTCTTTGGAATGGTTTAAAAAAAGCTATTGATATTATGATCAAATGTTTAAGATGGATGGTGGGAACTGGAGAAAAAAATTCTATTTGGATGGATACTTGGTGTGATAAAAAACCACTCAATTTAGATCCAATTTTGAAACCTTGGATGAGATTGCTTCAAGACAAATATGGTGATAGGGTTTCAAAAATTTTGTACAATGATCAAGAAGGAAGATACAAATAGAAAGAAGATGTTTTTACAAGTATACAAGTCATTGATTCTAGGAGGCAATTGAGTAGAAATATAACAACTATGATTATTCCGAGGGAAGCCAAGGATAAATTTATTTGAAAGCTGAATAGATCGGGAGAATACACAACAAGAAGCGGATATAATGTTCAACACCAACAAAATAATAATGTCACTAGAATATGGAGAGATATTTGGGATAGCCCAAGCATTCTTAAAGTCAAAATGTTTGTTTGGCTAGTAGGTCATAGAAGAATTTTATCTTGGGATAACCTTATGAAAAGTGGTTTTCATGGTCCCTCTCAATGTGTTTTCTGTAATAAGGAGGAGGAGAGTATAGACCATCCCTTGGTACATTGCTCAATAGTATGGCAATGGATTCTTAATATATTTGGTAAATTCATGGTGATGCATAGCAAAATTGAATACTGGTTAAAGTGATGTCAGAGCACTTAAAAAAGTGAGGCTTTATAGACAATATAGAATATACCAAAAGATACAATACTTTGGATTATATGGCTAGAAAGGAATAGAAGAATATTTAAAGGAAAGGAAATCAGTTTAGAGGTAATGAAAAAGAAGATATGTTTAGCCATAGAGGAGTCTAAACCAACCCTATCAACTCACCCAATCCCTAATTTGGAAGTAGAGAGTCTTGATAGATGGAGTTAAGTCATTAAATTGAATTATGATGTTGGGTAAAAGAGAAGCAAAAAAAGGAAAAGAATATAAAGTGGAAACCACCAGATGTGGAGTGGGTTAAATTGAATTTTGATGGAGCATCTAAAGGAAATCCAGGACCAACAGGAGGAGGAGGAATAATTAGAAATAATAGAGGAAAGATTTTATCTCATTATGCTTTCAATAGTGGTTTTAAGACAAATAATGAAGCTAAAGCTTAGGCAAATTTAGAAGGATTAAAAATATGTAAACAAATAAAATGGAATAGAGTATGGATGGAAGGTGATTCCCTCATAGTAATAAATGCAATTTTGAGGAAAGCAAAGGCTCCATGGAACATACAAGAGATAATTGTGGAAATTCAAGATCTTGCTAAAGAGTTTGAAGAAAACAAGTTTACAAATAAATTAAGGGAAGGAAACAAATGTGCAAAGAAGCTAGCCAATAAAGGGGTTTTTATTCAGGATCATGAAGTTAAGTTCTCCTTTCCATGGTTAGAGAAAGTAGAAAGTTTAGTGAAAGCTGACAAAAAATGTTGATTTCCTGAATCAATTAATGATTAAGATTTACTTTAATGTTTTCCATTGGTAATATCCACTTTATTTTGTAACAATAATGTGTTTTCATTTGGACTATTTTTTATAAATTTTGTGGTTGCACTTGTGTTTCAAGAAGGAAACTATCAATTCGAATTTGGTAAAGCGGACTATGATAGTGCGATGTTTTGGAAATATTAATCTACTAAGATGCAAGGCATATATAGTAGAGGTGAAGTTTTGGCATTGTGAAGGCTGCTATAGGAAAATGTCAAGAAAGATGCTAAATTATGGAGTAATTGTATTCATACAAATTTTTTAAAAGATCCAGAAAATGAAAATCAAGAATTCATATATTTTATGTAAAATGATGTAGGTTTCTAGCTATAACATCTCAATTGAGAGAAGTGTATCTATTTATAAACTCTTAATCTTTAAATAAGAGATATGTAATTTTTTAAGGGTGGGGGACTCGAGTACAACCCCTTATTATCCAACAAAAAAAAGTTGTTGGAAACTTAGGTATTTTGTAAGGAAAATAAAGAATCTAATAAAAGAATAACTAGAAGGATCATTGGAACTTTTATTATAAAATTGGCAAAATAACGATAGTCATAATTCCCTTCATTCCTTTGTATCTATATCTCTTCATAATATAGGTAGAAATATTGGTAAGGTGCATTGGATAAACAAAACAAGCGAAAGCAGTAAGTGGGTTGAAACCATCTATATCCTAGATGGTATTATTCACCAAAAATTTGTGGATGACACAATTTTATTGGGAGACCATTTGTAGCTGAGGTGAAGGAATTTAGGAGGATACTACATCTCCATTGAAAGGCATCCCAACAAATGATAAGTATGGACAAGAATAAGGTGTTTTTTATAAACACTATAGAGAATCAATAGAGAAGAACAACAATAGAGATTGGGTGTAGTATTTCAAATCTTGCTTCTGCTTACTTAGGAATGCCAATGTTCATAGGGGCATGTAAGTATCAGATGTGGAATGTGCTAATTTATAATATCTAGAAGGATAATTTTTTGAGTCATACAAGTAAGTTACAACTTCTTAAGAGTACTCTTCAAGCAATCCTTGTATATTTATTATCAATGTTTAAGATCCCACTTAAAGGAACTAATACAGTAGAAAGTATTCAAATAAAATTTCTATGGTCAGGACCAAAGGAGAAGATGATGGCTTTTTAAGCCTTAATGCTACCACAAAATATCATAGGTTATATCTAATAGGAACGAATATAAAATAGCCACAATGTACTAAGATCAAGATAATAATATGAGTAGAATAATATGAGCAAATTAAAATATATATCAAGGATTACAATAAATCAAATAACATTCAATAATATAATGAAATATGAATGTAAATAGCTTGAATCATACATGTACTATGCATGTAGAACAACTTACAATATTAATTGCTCAAAATGTATACAAGCTTTATTACTCCTCTTTCTCTTACAATTGTATATGATAATAATGATCTTGATGCTTGTGATACTTGTTTATGGAGCATTATCTCCATAATATAGCCATAGTGATATGACTCTTCAAGTACTAGACTATTGCTCTCCATATGCCAAGTCTCATGACTCTTGGCTTATCTACTTGTCACTTGCATACTTGATGAACACTTGACTCTATAACATATGCACACCTATACATGAATCTTACACTTCTACTTGCACTTTCTAATCTAAGATACTTGTGCACATATTTACATTACATATTTGTACTCTTACATATAAGACACTTGTGCACATAGACTCAACTTACACTTGCACTCTAACTCACATGACACGTGCATTTCCTGCACATTCACACTTACATAAAAGGGAAAATATAACTCATACTCTAAAATATGACTCAACCCTAATCTATTATTTACAAATACACCATAAATGTACCATTGTGGTACATCAAAATATGCCAAATAATGCAATATAATCCAATAGAAGAGTAGAATTTTGCTTGTAGCTTGGGAGAGAGTATGCAATGATAAATCAAGTGAAGGACTTGGGCTTAGAAGAATAAGGGATATGAACAAGGATTTTGTAACAAAGGTTGGATGAAGTCTAGTGAAGGAGGTTCATGCCTTATGGGCAAGAATTCTAAGAGACAAATACATTGAAAACCAAGAGGATATTAGATTTTTGACCACAATAGAGCCCTGTAGGGGATCTTCATTATGGAACAATATATTAAAGGGTAGAGAGATTCTATGGAAAGGAACCCAATAAAAGGTAAGGAATGGTAGGTCTATCGACTTCTGGGAAGATTTGTGGCTAGAGAAGTACCCATTAGTGAAGGATAAGGAGTTAGCAAGTATCATAGTAGAGTTGGAACATAATTATGGGAATATGATGAGTGATTATTTGGCTATAGAAGGAGGAGAGGTTAGATAGAAGGAGCTGAGAATCCATAATTACTACGAGGAAGAGTTGCAAAAGAAACTAAACTAAAAGCATATTATATAAGCCCTAATTTTGTTGAGGATACAATAGTATGGGGATCTACTCAAGAAGGATTTTTTAATATTAAATCAACCTATGATATTTCACTTGCAGTTCCTAAGGATTTCTTTCAATAGGATCGATTGGGAAGAACACAAATTCCAAAGTTTAACAAAAAAAATTGGATGGTAGTTCAAAAAAAGATTTTAATAATAGATAACCTGCATAAAAGAGGTTTTCAATTCCCTAATAGATGTTACCTTTGTGAAGCTCATGAGGAATCAATGAGTCACATATTACTAGAATGTAATTACTCCCTCAAAATATTGTATGATATAATAAATAATATGGAGTTGGAGTGGGTGTTGTCTAATTACAAGGTAGGATTGATAGAACAGTGGGAGAAGCCATTTAAAAGCCCAAGTTTGAATCAAATTTATAATTTTATTCCCTTTCATTATGCATGGGGAGTTTGGTTGGAGAGAAATGAAAGAATTTTTAGAGGGGAGAAGAGATCTATAAGAAATAATATATAACACATCATAACAACCATATTGGAGAATGTTAAAGCATTAAAAGTGCATGAGATTCTAGAGTCATTAGAGGAGACTAAATTTTGTGAACATTAGAATCTAAGTCCAGTTGGGTGAATGACAATCCCCAAGGAGGCTTGAGGAGCATGACTAAGTGGCAGCCACAAAAATAAATATAGCTAAAACTAAAATTTGATGGGGCTTCTAAAGATAATCAATGGAAGGGTAGAGGAGCATTACTAAGGGATAGCCACGTAATGGTGATTGAAATGATGAGTGAGTACTTGGGCATTATGACTAGTCATCAAGATGAAGCTAGAGTGGTCTTGGCAAGAGTAAAAATGGTGGTTCAGTTGGGGGCTAAATGATTAATGGAGACTCACTAAATATAGTGAATTATCTCAATAAAAGGATGATGGTGAGATAGAGAGTAGCATACATAGTCAAAAATACACTAAGATCCTTGAATTCACTAAAATAATTTTAGGTGGTACATGTGTATAGAGAAGAAAATGGGGTGGCTAATTGGCTAGCCAATTGGAGAGATCTCAAAGAGGAATATAAAAGAAAGATATTGCTATATGGGATCCATCTAGATGTACTCTAGTTAGTGGTAAAGGAGGGAGGAAATTTAGAAATTCAAGTCAATGTATGAAAGTTTCAATTTTCAGAATGTCCATAGTAAATTGCTTTTTGGATATTTATGGACTTGTATGGTGAGGGGTCCTTTTTTGAAAATCTATGGGATTTGTCAGCTTTTATCTACAAGAAGTTGAGAAATATGCAAGTTTGATTTTTTGAGGGATTCACCTATTGAGAGTTCTATTTTTTGAAGATCTATGGATTTGTCTGCTGAGGGATTCGTTTGTTGGAGATCTATGAATTTTTTTAGTGAGGGTTCATTTTTCTAGAGATATATGGAATTATCTATTAATGGTTCCATCTTCTTGAGTTTTATGGACTTGTTCGATAAGGGTCCCATCTTCTAGAGATCTATGGATGTATCTATTGAGGGTCCCATTTTCTAGAGATGTGTGGATTTACGAATTTTTGGAATCGTTGTGATGTTCCAAGTGATGAATTTATCGATTTGGATTTTGGTGGGATTTTCCTACTAAAGGTTTCATTTTTTAGATATCTATGGATTTGTCTACTTTAGGTTCCATTTTAAGAAGATTTGTGGATTTGTATACCAAGGGTTCCATTTTCTAGAGATTTGTGGACTTGTCTAATGAGGGTTCCATTTTTTGGAGACTCTTCAAAGATATGAATATAAAGAGATTGGTAATTAATGTAAATTTGTAGAGTTTAAAAAAAAAAGGTAGCTTAATGATTTGAATGTCTTGTAGCCTTCAGAGACAAGGCTTTTTGGTTGGTAAGACTAGACATATCAATCTAGGATTGTAAGAGAGTTTGGGCCCTTTCGAAAACCTAGATTTTACCCTAATAAAAAACAATACCATGGAAGATGAGATACAAAATCTTTAAATTAGAATGAAGTCATCAACAATTCCACCCATAAACAAACTATAAATAAATTCCATTTAAATATTAAAAATAAACGAAATATTTTTGGACAAACAATGGTATACAAAATCTTTAAATTAGGTTGTTCTTTCAATATAGGTAAAAATTATATATTTGGGACAAGCAATGGAATGCAAAAAGTTTCACATGATGAGCCAAAATATCTAATCCCATGATCTCTTGTAATATCATAATAAATATTGGTAAAACAATTTTTTAAATATTGGTAATACATTTACCTATAATAAAACTTATTATAACATCACAATAATTATAATTTGTTAAATTATAACAAAATATGATTATAAGCTTAAAGCTTCAATCTCCAAGTTATATTAGAAACCTTGTGATAATGCCTCTTAATGATATGAAATTCATGTGGTTCATTTTTTTACTCTTTATATCATGAAGACTACCCTTTGATAAAGCGCCTCATCATTTTGTGGTTTGTCATTTATTGAAATACTATAATAAATATGGTGTGCTGATCCAATCTCGATATTGATGGTTATTCAATAATTCTTTGGTTAGGAGTCCAAAGCAAAATTCTCACAAGTGAGAACATAAGAAGATAAATGGACCTTCAATGTGTGCCTTTTATAAGAAGGATATGGAAACATTAAATTATTTACTTAATTGCTTACACCATTTTGATTTGCTTTTTAAAAAATTGAAAATATATTAGGTAAATCCATTAAGATTGATGAAATATTAGATTAATTGTTTCAAATTTAAAGTGTTATGCATTATGTGGAGGATTGGTCCTTTATTTTTTAATGGTTTTTTTGGATACATAGGGGAGTTGGTTACATCCACATTATTTTTAGTAACTGTCAAGTGTAGGGTTCAAACCACAAGGGTTGCTCCCAACAAGCCTATACCACCTCGTTATTGTTGACATGGCATGAGGGGGAATATTGATCACTCGAGATTCATATCATCGTCATTAGTCTGACGCGCACTCAAAGGATTAAGATTAGACTACTACCTTTACAACAAGTATGCCCCTAAGGTTTGAATCCAGGTCTCTTCTTGGTAAGTCCCTAGCTAGAAAAATAATATCATTTTTAATGGGTTATATGGGATTGAAATGAATTCCACTTCTAATCACATAGGGGTATTACAACAACTTGGAAATTATGCATGTAGTACTTAGTAAGATTCAAACCTCAATTTCCCTCCTTGGAAACCAAGGAATTTATCTAATACCATTTGATAAGGATTGTTCCTACCATTATATTTATTTTATTTTTTTAAATTGTTTATATGGGTTTTAAAAGGACCTCACTCGTATTACATCATGATAACATAGTGATATTATAACACCTTGATTATTATACATATATCACTTGACAAGGTTCGAACCTAGGTCCCCTCCTTCATAGTTGAGCAAATGTCATTTGATGTTTTACCATTATATGTTGGAATATTTATTTTTTTTACAAGAAAAAATCATAATTTTATTTCAAGAATAAAATAAAATTACACTTCTCAAGTGCCTTAGCACAAACAAAAACCCAGATAAAAATAGATTACTGGGAGTCAAGATATAATTATAGTCGGGCAGATCAAAGAGGAAAACAAATTATCTTCAAAATAGCATGGGGATAATAAGGATAAATATCCTTATATATCAATACTTAATCATCCAAATAACCTCCATGTCCAAAACCTGGATAGATATCAGTGAAAAGAAACCAGTAGAAAGAAAGAAAACAATTAAAAACTGCCATAAAGCTCTAATCAAATGCACATACCCACAATACAAACCAGATCTAGCATAGGAACTAGGGGTATGATATGTGAGTGAAAGAAGAAACTCCATCCTTGTTCTCTTCCATTTGCAAAAAACCTTCTAGAACCTGTTGACTTTCTTTTGATATTGTCTGCTTCTTGATTTAATTCCCTATAAACATGAGTAAAAGAGATATTTTCAAAAAGATAAATCACCTCTAGTAGTTCATCTCCCACTAGTCTAAGCAGATTATTTTTTAATTGAGTGGATCTATTCATCCAGTTTATGACTAGAGTAGAATCTCCAAAAAATTGTAATTTTTTCACATTTCTCTCCACAACACACTTCATTAGCAATCTCAAAGCTTGGAACTCAACAAAATTATTGGAACCTATCCCAAGACTTACTTTAAATTTGATATAGTGGGTATCTGAGAAGTATATAATACCTCTTGCACTACTAAAATATGACTATCTCTGACTAGCCCCATCAAAAAACCCCATGGCTGAGACTTTTCAATGAACAAATTACCTACTTGTTGAGGTTTCTTATGTTTATCAGGCCCTTTGTTGATTGAGATGAAAGTCCTCACCTAAAAAATGATCTAAAATGGCGGTATTAACTTTTCTTCAAAAATAATTGCATTTCGTGCCAACCATATACCCCAACATATAAGACATGGTAAAGAAAGAAAAAAATTCAACTATTTTTTCAAAAACCACTATCTTAAGCATATCTCCACTGTTTTCCCCTTCCCAAATATTTTGTACTCCAGTTATCTGTTCAACTTCTAACCAAATCTGTTGAGAAAAAGGATATTTTATTAACAAATGTGTGATGTTTTCCTCCTCTGATCGACACAACATACAAATACTTGGGCCTTGTTTGCTTCTCCTCTATAAAACTTCCCAAGTCAAAGCCTTATTTCTCAAAGCTAACCACATGAAAATAATTGTTTTTTTGGGCAGATAATTTCCAAATTTGCTTCCACCACCAAGTAGACCCTTGAGGATGAGGGTCAAAACTTGCTTTGTAACCAAGTCTAGCCGTATATTGACCCCCATATTTGTTGTATACCCAAGCAATAGTATTTGGTTCAACTCTCAACTTGATATGACTCTTATTAAGACTATTAGTGTAAGCCTTCCACATCAACTCTCAACTTGATATGACTCTTATTAAGACTATTAGTGTAAGCCTTCCACAAAACAACTTGCTCATCAGAAAGACCCAAGACCTGAGCCTGCTTCCAACCTTAGGTGCAAAGACTAGAAGAATCTGATTCCCCACGTGATGAAGAAAGAAAAAAACCTTTGTCTTGTAAAGAACTTATCATAGCTTCTGGAAATAAAATGTTTTCTCCACAACCCAAAATAGAATCAACCCCTATTATGACTTGTTCACCATTGCCCACTTTCCAAGCCAAATATTTTCCAATCATAGGAAAGGCCTGTACTAGTACCTTCCATTGAATGGAAATATTTTTAATGCTTTTCTATGGATTTTTGATCCAATCTATAAAGAGCCCTAGATAAATATACTTTTGTTCAATAATATTTTTCCATAATCCTTCTTTGGTCAAAATCCTCCATAAACATTTTATTGCCAGAGAAGAACTACAAAGATGGATATTTTTAAGACACCAGCCACCTTCCTCCTTTGGCCTAGAAATACTCTGCCACTCAACTAAAGGAATGCCTTCATGTTCCTTTCATCCAGTCCAAAGAAATATGAAGCAAAGTTTTCTTATTTTCTCTATAAATCCATTAGGAATGAAAGCCAAGGAATGCCAAAACACAGAAATTGCCTCAAGAACCAACTTTACAAGTGTTAATCTCCCACCAATAGACAACCATCTATTACACCAATGGTTAATCCTAAATTAAATCTTCTCTAAAAGCCATCCCCAATCTCTCTTCTTGTAAGTATTTGGCTTCAATACAAAACCCAGATACTTAAAGCCTTCCTGGAAATCTAAGATATTAAAAGGAAAAATTTTGATTAGACCTTGTTCAATCTCTTCCTCTAGACCATTAAAGCAAATAGATGAATTTTGAAATTTATCTCCATGTTGGTAGCAATATTGTAAGTGTCCAAGATTTCCTTCAACTTTATAGCTTCCCTTAAACTACCATTTGTGAACAACAAAACATCATCAACAAATAATAAATAAGATAAATAAAGGACCCCCACTTTAATCCTAGTCAAGGATCTTGCCCTCTTTGCATCCAAAACAACTCTACTCAATCCTTCAACAACCAACAAAAAAAGTAAATGAGATAAAGGACATCCATGTATTAATCCTCTTGAGGGTCTAAAGAATTTGGAAGCTGATCCATTGATAAGAACAACAAAATATATAGAATAAAAACATCCCATAATCCACTTTACTATCGGATAGCTAAATCCCATATGTAAGAGCATAAATCTGGGATACAACCATCTAGTTCTATCATAAGCTTTAGATAGATCTAGTTTAAGGACCATTGCAGGAAGATTTTTAGTTTTAATAGAGTGAAGAACCTCTTATGCAGCTCCTATGGCTTCAAAAATCTATCTACCTGCTAAAAACCCAAACTACTCCTGAAAAATAACTTCAGAGAATTTTTTTTTTCAATCTAACAACCAAAATCTTTGCAATGATTTTATAGATACAGTTTCACAATGAAATGGGTCTAAATTGATCAAAGGTTTTAGGATTCTCCTTTATTGGAATCAAAGCTAAAAAAGTGAAGTTAAAAGCCTCCAAAACCTGACCACTCAACCTAAATTCCTCCATTACTCTGAGAAGATCCTCCTCAACCAGATCATAGAAAACTAGAAAGAACTCCACAGGCCATCCATCAGACCTTGGAATTTTATCCTTTTTGAAAGAAGTCAGGACAACTTTCAGTTCTTCCTTTGTGACCTCCTTCATAAGTAACTTATTGTCCTCCTCTGTCACAAAATTGGGGAATAAAGTAGTTAACTTTAAAATTTCCCTAATATTGACTCTATCAGGTTCTTTATAGATTGTTTGAAAATGTTTTACTCCCAAATATGCTAGCTCAACAAAACTCCTAACAAGAGCCCCTTCTCCATTCTGCATCTCCTAGATAGTGTTAACCTTCTTCCTGTTATTAACAAAATTATGAAAAAAACTTAGTATTTTCATCCCATTTTTTAACCATACAACTATACTTTTTATTCTCCATTCAACTTCCATCCACTCCAAGAATTTGTTCTTCTTAATTTCTAGTTCAAACAGTCTTGTTTTCTCCTCCTCTTTAAATAAACCAACCTCATTCTTTTTATGAATTTCTGAAATTTCCTTCTCGACCAACTTGGGACCTTTATCCATACTCTCCTTTTAACTGCAATCCAAGATGACACAACTCCCTTTAATTTTTTAAAGAAATAGCAAATTAAAAACTCGTCGATGACCTGGAACATTGGTCATAACCAATCAATTGTTGAAAATCTTCTTCCTACAACCAAATTGGATTGAGCTTAAAATGACTTGCAGGTTTTGCATCTTGAATTTATAATTGAAGAAGTATGGGAGAATGATCCGAGCCACCTCCAGTCTCAACCCATGACCATTTTATGTCTATTTCATTATATAACGACTGAGATCAAAAACCTGTCCAACCTCTTTGAGATCCCAACTTCCTCAAATCTATTATTTCTCCACGTAGGTGTTAATTTTATTGGTTCCAAATCAATTAAACCAACTTCTTCAATCTTATGCTTGAAGTAATATGTAAGTCTATCAAGTCTTGCAGATTCTCTCTATACCTCACTTCTATTCATAGTAAAATTTAAGTCCCCACCAATGATAACTCTTTCATCCCTAACACACCTTTGGGAGAAAAAATATTCCCAGAAGACCTATCTATTTTAATAGGGACCATAATAATAAATAATTGATAACCTCAAACCCAAGGCTTTAAAAATGAATTTTTTCCACAAGCCTAAAACCATAAAGGAAGAATTAATTAAGGATATTGAGTTCTTCTAGCCAGTCAAAACACCCCCTGAATTTTTGATAGCATCTAGAGCCAATAACTCCTAGTCCCTAAGCAATTTACTTAACCCTTCAATGACTTTTGTACTTGCCCCCATGGTTTATTGTAGAAGGATAACATCCGGATTATGAATTTCTACCAGCTTGGCTAAGGTAAGCCTTTTAGAGGGACTGCCAAGACCTCGAATATTAAGGGATAACAAAGTCATTTAAACATATTAGAGGGGTTTTGTCCCACTCTAAGGATCCCTTTGATAGATTTTTATTTACTCTACTAAATTTCCCTCAAAGCCTTCTCTTGTGCATGAAACAAAAATGATTTCCTACCTGCTAAAGTAGTGGAATATTTCTTTATATGGTTCAGACCTAATCCCAACCTTCCAAACACTACACAAGTTTTCAGCTTAGATTCCCTTTTCCTAGAACATAACAAATATCTGCAAGAGGAACCTGTATCCAAACCATCCCCTAAAATAGATACCTCCCTAGAAGATTTACCTGATATGTCACAAAGACTTCCCCCAATAGTAGAAATATTTGGATCAAAATCCCTATTTAATATGTTTGAGGTTACCGGTCCATTGTCCAAAATATTAGAAAATTCCTTGTCCTTGAGACTTCTCTTCGAAGATTTATAAGGCAGTGTACAAAGTTATTTATTACCAAAGTCCATATTATTCTCATGTATTGAAAAATAATTGTCATAAGGCTTATATGTCTGATCAAAAAACTTAACAGTATTGGGTTCCAATCCTTTCATAGTTTTCTTTATGACTCTATCTCCTTATCTAACAACTTGTGAACAGTGAAATGAAGACAAATATAGGCCCAAAATTTTTTCCTCCTTCTCTAGAGTTTTTCTAGGTTCAACAACATTATTTTTGTTTGTTTGTGCCAAATCAGGGAGCACTATTGAGCTCTAAAAAATAGGTATCTCTTGATTGTTGTTAGCTAACTTGAAATACCCACTAGTCATTTGTTTTCTCCTCCATACTTTATGTGTGAAAGCTTGAGAATATTTCTTAGAAATATGTCCATAAACATAACAATGAACACATCTAAAGAAAATCTTCAAATAATCCAAGATTTGATTATGAATTGTATTCCTTACAACTATCTCCATACAGTCCGGTAAGCCTTCACTGATATCCGTCTCAACCAAAACTCGAGCTACATACCAAAAAATACTAGATTTGAAAGAAATATCTATATCCAAGGTTTTACCTAATGAATCTCCAATCTCTTTCAAATCTCTTTATGACCATAACTCCATTGGCAGACCTGGAAGTTTTACCCATATTGGGATTCTCCTAGAAACTTTAGTCCTAGGATCAAAGCAAGTTGTCCAAGCCTTCAAATACAAAAAAGAAGACCCCCAATACCAACGACCTCCCAAAATTTTCCATGCATCTTACTCAGATTGAAAAAGGAAACCTATCCGTCCTTTGGCAAGTAAGTAAAAAATCGGCCCATATCCTAAAATTGGGACCCATACCTTCTGCAACCACTCATTTAGTGTATTATTAGCTATTTGACATCCATGAAACTTTCCAATGAGGGCCTTCCCCGAAAACTCCAAAACTTGTTCCATCCTCAAGTCTTCCCCAAGTACCATTCTGATCTTTGACCTTCTCTTTTTAACCACTTTCTGTGTCCTACGCACTTTAGTAATCAGAGTTGTAGACTATGTTGATTGAAAGTTTAGACTGACTCCACTTAGGGCCTCTAAATCAAGATGTTTACCAATAAAACTTGAACCAAACAAAGAAAAATCTTTCTAACAAAGTGAGTTTGGGTTTTTTGGAGCATGCTCAAGTTTTTCTTCCCCGCAATGAAATGCTTGCTCATTCATTAGACCCATCACTTGAGTAGAGTGTTTTAAGACAACTGAGAATGAACAATCAATAGGATAATTGACTTGGTCTAAACCTTTTGACATAGACTCCCCTCTGTCCACTAAATTCTGATCGCCTGCAGTATTATTCTGATCACTCAAAAACCCAAGGACCCCCACTTCTCAAATTCTAAGTCTTGTTCAAAAATGGGACCCTTGGCCCTTGGAGTTGAAAATGTGTTGCCCCTCAAAAGGGTCCTCTGAGAAGTCCAAACATTCCTCTTCATTCTTAATCAAAAAACAAGAAACCAATTTTCCAAATTATACTTTTGCATGCTTTGAATCTAGAAAGTAAGTTGTCCAGCTTTCATTTTCTTCACATGAACAAATCTGAGCACACTTCTATTTTAAAAAAATGATGATGCGCCTTGTGTCATTTTTTTTAAATATATTAGTCAAGTACTGGATCCACCTTCATTTTATTCACATGAAGAGATCTGAGCACATTCTAGTTTTAGGAAAAATAAAATATTGCCACTTGTGTTTTTTACTTTTCTCTATGCTTCACTTGTAAACCCTAGCTTTACTATGTGCACTCCATAGTTCTAGCCAAACAAAATTCTTTAAACTGTTGTTCACATGCATAAAAATATTCCTCCCTAGCAAAATAAATCCTTTCACCCCTTCGAATTATGTGCTTCACTTTACAAACCCTAGCTTCATTATATGCACTTCATGATTGCAATCGATAAACTTCTTCCAAAGAAAATTTAAATGTAAGAAAGATGAATGCTTACCTCCTTCATAGTCTAAGATTTCATAAAAATTATAGATGGGTCTTCAATTGTTACTGGGTAGTGATGATGATGGATCAACCACAACCTGGTGCGACAGTGGCGGTGACCTCCAACAAACCCTCTCCTTCTTTAAAATCCTCTTACACCGCTGCTAAGTTTTTTCACAATATCCTCTTACACCATTGCTCAATTTTTCCACAAAACCATTGGATATCGCTGCTCAGATGTTTTCCATAGAAATCCTCGAACGTTGTTGCTCAAATTTTTCTACAGAAATCCTCTTACGTTGCTGCTCATTTTTTCATAAAACCCTCGGATGTTGTTGCTCACATGTTTTTCACAGAAACCTTCTAACACTGTTGCTCAAATTTCCACAAAAATTCTCTTACGTTGTTTCTCAAAATTTTCCACAAAATCCTCAGATGTCGTTGCTCAAATTTTTTCCACATAAACCCTCTAACACTGTTGCTCAAAATTTTCCACAAAAATCCTCTTACACCACTCTCATATGTTGGAATCTATGACTTGAAAGGAATAATAATTTTTTAAAAATAAATATCATAATCAATGCCCAAGTTTGAGTTTGTATTAATGCTTGTCTTGCAAAACATGGTGCTCCTCATGAGATGTCTTAAATATGAAAAAAGAGGTGCTTACCTTTTGGTTACAAGATGTAAATGTATTTTAGAGTCATTTGCTACAATGGAGTTAACACAAAGTGTCTATTTTAATCTATGGTAAAATGAAATTTTCATAAGTTAGATTATAGATTCATTATAATTTTATTATTCTTCCAAAATGAAATATAAGGAAAGTTGGTGTCTTTTGGAAAATGAAGATAAATTTCTCTACTTAACATCTTATGAAACTACAACTAATAACTATAGAAAGGCTAGGTCACTTCTTATAGGAATAAAAATTACCATTAAAAAATAATAGAAAAATTAATATTAATGTTGTAAAAAAATGAATGTGAAGATTGAATTAACAATAATATTATTTTTTTCATGTTCATCAATTATTTGTGGAAGTAACATCTTAGAAATATGAATATATAGAGAGAAAGAAATGAGTAACATATGATTTGGCCATTAGTGAAACAATATGAAGGAGTTGATCGAAAAAGATATAATAGCAAGTTGAATATGGTCTAATTAAGATAATAATAAAAATAATGTTTTGATATTTTGATAAGAGTAACCCCACTACAAGTCATTATCAAATAACAAACTCAAATAATTAAAAATTAAAACTCTTAATGTGAAAACCATATTCAATTTTTTTTTTATTAAATGGAAGAGGGGGTTTTGAAAGGGTCCCAAAACCTTTTACAATGGGGTTTTAAAAGGGACCCAAAACCTAAATTGAATATAAGGATATTCGATGAAAATCGAAGAACATAAATGAGGTTGTCTCCTCCAAGGAGAACTAATCTTGCATCCGACAAAAAAATCCAACATTCAAAACACGAAACTAGCATCCGACAGAGATCCCGCCAAAATGAAATTTAAAAACTAGGCACTCAAATTTGACATTTGAAATTCTCCAGTCCATTTGAATATTTCCCGTCCAATAGGAGACCTTGCCAATTTTAAATAAAACTGGGTGCTCATATTTGAAATTTAAAAAAATTCCCACCCATTTAAAAATTCTCGCCCAACAAGAGAACCAAACACATCAAACATCGACAAGAAAACCGGGTTTTGAAAGGAACCCAAAACCTTGGAAACGAAAATTGAATCCGAACTCTCAAAATGAAAAAAACCACAAAATTTTGGAACTCTCAAAGGAAGATGGAAAAAACTATCCAGCGGGAGAACCAAACCAAAAATCCAGTCACTAGCTAAGAGAAATTTGCTCAGGTTAACGCATTTTTTGGAAAGAATAAAATTTAAAACATCCCACCTAAACCGGAGATCAAATCCACCAACCACGAAAAATTTGCTCAGGCCCATGCTTTAGCTGGAAAATTAAAATTTGAAACATCCCACCAAAAAATGAGATAGCAACACAACCAACCAAGATATCCATCCATTAGGCTCAAGAAACTGTTGGAATTTGCCAGAAGACACCAATGAAGAAGACTACAGGGTCAAAGCAACCCTGCTCCCTCGAAACCTAGATTTGGATTTGCCACACTGCTTGGCCACGAAAAAGGGCAGATCAAGGAAGTCCAAGATAAATAAACAATTTAATGTGAAAACGCATATTAAAATTTTATTATATAGCACATACATAATTATCATGACGCAATTTTAAGATAAATAAATAATTTAATAATTTATCCTACCATCCTCATACATATCATGAGGTAATATTAAGATAAATAAACAAATTAATGATTTATCCTACCATCCTCATACATAGAATGAGAATCAACAATAACATCAAAAAATCCTCTAAAACTTAAGGTCACTTCACATTTTATAAGTAAACCATAAATTTTAAAATAATAATAAAATATTAATTTCATTTATTTTTAATGTACTTTACATAAAATTTAATATATTAAAAACTATATTTTATTTTAAATAATTTAAATTAAAATGAATCAATAACAATGCCATGGAAAATGGCATACACAATATTTAAATTAGAATGATGTCAACAATAATTTCATCCAATGAGTGCATTTGAGAGTGAGTGTGAGTGCAACCGAAAGCGAGTGCAAGTGCAAGTGCAGTCGGGAGCGAGTGCAAGTGCAGTTGGGAGCGAGTGCCAGTGCAGTAAAAAAAAATTGCAAACGTGAGCTAGGAGTTGGTGTAGCCTAAAGCAAGTGTAAACGCGAGCCAGGAGTGAGAACAATCAAAAGCGAGTGCGAGCACCAACCGAGAGTGAGTGTAGCCAAAAATGAGTGCGAGCATGAGCTAGGAGGGAGGAGTGAGGAGGAAGTGTGAGAAGGGAAGTAGAAAGTAGAAAGCAAAGTGCGATCAAAGAACAAGTGCCACTTCTTGTTCTATATCTTAAGAGAATTTAAATATTTTATTTGAGAAAATCTAGGTAACATGGAAAGAAAGTCATTTGTGAAAGTCCTTACTAAAAGTATGAATGGCGATGTTGGAAGTATGGATGCCCTAGCTAGCATTAAGAGGAAGAGTGAATCTATGGCAAACCTAGTCTAGGTAGAAGACTCTACACCATAAGTGATTATCAAGGATGAGATGATTGAGCATGATATAATGGTTCTTAAAACCAGAGGGTTAATATGTAAGTTTCATGGATATTGGCCAAGTTTTTCT
The DNA here is from genome assembly GCA_028583015.1 of Wollemia nobilis. NCBI lineage: Eukaryota > Viridiplantae > Streptophyta > Pinopsida > Araucariales > Araucariaceae > Wollemia > Wollemia nobilis. The sequence goes on along the minus strand of JAQPPZ010017084.1, from coordinate 3,347,696 downwards.
GAGATTCAAAGTTGGATCAAGTAGAAGTGGGGATTGAATTCAAATTACTTTGAATTTTATTTCAAAAGGATTTTTTCTCATTATTTTCTCCAGTTAAGAAATAAGGGATAAAATAACGAATGGAGGCCCGTGGTTGTAAAGATGCATTATATTTAAGACCTTGGAGTGAGAATTTTTTTGTGGATACGAAAACTATTAAAAGGCTTCCGATATGGATTAGGCTTTTTGGACTTCCTTATCAACTCATCAATATGGAGGTTTTGAAGAATATTGGTAATACTCTAGGTGAATTCATCTAGGAGGGACCAACTACTAAGGAGAGAAGGCATGTTTTATACACTCGAATATGTGTTGCTATGAATATTTCTAAACCTTTACCTAGTCGATTAGGATTAAATCTGAATCAAGAGAATGAGATCAGCAAGTGGATTATGAAAACATTGCATTATGATGTCACAAATATCATGAAACCGGGCACATGGTAATATTTTACAAAGAGAAAATGGAGGAAGAGATGGAATTTTTTGGGCATGGAGGTAGCTTCAATTTGAAACAAGAAGACCATATCACAAGAGAAGCTAGGTCAAATCAAGGTTTTTCCACTCCTAAGAAAGTGACTAGAATAATCTCTCTACATCATTAGTTGGTAAAGACCATTACAGTTCACTCAAATTAGCCATTAGAAGAAAAAAATAATATGGGGTATGAGGAAGTACAATGTGCAAGTTCAAATATAGAAGGAGCTAAAGGTGCTAAGGAAGAGGGGAAGGCAAATTTTAAAACAAAGGAAGATGGAGAGACAAATTTTAAAGCAAATGAGGTGAAGGAGGTCAAGCTTAATCTAGGTAAATCACCTTTATTATCCTCAAGTAGCTTAAAATCTTCTCCTTACAATAAAAATGAAAGTAGTACGAAGTGTATTCCTTGCACTTTAGGATTTCAAGAGCAATATAGTAAAGAAAATATTATGGAGGATATCTAAGGAAATTTAGGGTTTTCAGGCCAACATAAGAAAGTCTTGACTATGGAGGATCATCTATGCAGTTTAGAATTTTTAGGGCAACATAAATAAGAAAATGCTAATGAGGCTATTCCTTGCACTTTCGACTCTTTAGGGCAACATAAACCTTTAGAAGATAAGTCTCATTTTGAACAATTTCAAAAAATAGAAGAGATTTATGAAGATGAGAGTGTTGGCGGGAATGGAGAGAGGAAGGCCAACAAAGCAAGAACACAAAGAAAAAGAAACTCAAAAGGATATTGATCTAGAAAGCCAAATAAAAATATCTCAGGTGTTAACAAGAAGTGGGACTAAGTTCATTAATAAGAAAAAAGTGTTGATGATGAAAATGATATCATGGAATATTAGGGGTATGAATAAAACCCCTAAAAAAAGAGTTATTAAGGAATTAATAGGTTTTTATAGCCCCGAGTTTATTTTAATACAAGAAATAAAATTAAGCAATGAGGAATGTAAGGATGCTTTTAAGAAGATTTGGAAGACAGGTGATGGTTTAGCAGCTTCTTCTACGTGAGCTTCAGGCGGTATTGCAATAATATGGGACAATGCAAATGGGATGGACAACTATTAGAAGCAAAAAGTAATTGGGTTGTTGGATTATTTTGTAGGAAAGAGGAAAACATCAAAGTTGGGGCTATAAATGTATATGCTCCAACTATAGTTACTCCTTGTGAAAGATGTTGGAAGGATCTTAGCATATTTTTTTCAAATATGATGATGACTCATTGTGATCTATGGATTCTTGGGGGCGATTTTAATAATGTTCCATATCCTTTGGAAAAGAAGGGTGGCATTCCAGGATGGTCTAAATCAATGCAAGATTTTGCTTCATTTGTCAATTCAAATGACCTTTGGGATGTTAGTCCCTCAAGCTTTCAATATACATGGGATAATAGATGCATTAGGAAAAAACTTATAGAAAAAAGATTGGATATATTTTTGTTATCCGATAAATGATTGCAAACAATGTATACAATCTCTTTAGATTTTTTATTTTAAGCAGCATCAGATCACAAACCCATTCTTTTGACTTGTGAGTTACCCAATAATGGTCATCCAAAGCCATTTCGCTTACAGTCTATGTGGCTACAAGATCCTGATTTTTTCCATATGGTTTTGTTATGGTGAGATGAATCAAAATTTGAAGGATCATGTATGTATAGGTTTGTTCAAAAGTTAAAATATTTAGAGGAGCAAATGAAGATATGGAATGTCAGATATTTTGGTAATATTTTTAAATAAAAGAAAGAAATTGAATCCAAACTAAAAAATTTATAAGAGATATTAGAAATTGATAGAATGGATCATGATTCTTATGTGAAAGAAAAACAATTACTTTATGATTATCATAATGCATTGAAAAATGAGTCATATTAGTTCCAAAAATCTAGAGAGAAATGGCTCAAGGAAGGAGATAGAAATACAAAAAATATCATGCTACAGCAAAAACAATTTTTTTTGTTCATCATATAGAAAATATTATAATTGTAGATGGAAGAAATATTGAGGATGAAGAAGATATAAGGAATGAAGCAATTAATTATCTCAAAAAACAATTGTTAGATTCTAGGCAAGATAAGGAGGCACAAGAAAAACTTCTACAAAATATACCATCAATGATTACTCAGAGAAAAAATGAAAACTTGATGAAGAAGATATCTATGGGAAGCAGGTTTCTCTTTCCATCCTAACAAGGCACCTGGCCTCAATGGATTTCCTGCAATTTTCTTTCAAAAATTATGGGATTTATTGAAGAGTGATATGTTAGATGCGGTTGAAGAGGTTTGAAAAAGGAAGGCTATAATAAGTGAGATCAATGCTACTTTTATTACCTTGGTTTCTAAGAAAGGCGACACAAAATATTTTGATAATTTTTGTCCAATAAGCCTTTGTAATATGGTTTATAAGATCATTTCAAAAATTATGGCCAACAGGTTGAAGGGCATTCTAGGCTATCTTATCTCAAAGGAACAAGGTGGCTTTGTTCATAGTAAACAAATTCTTGATGGTGTAATTATTACACAAGAGGCCATACATTCTCTTCAATCAATGAAAAATAGGTATGCTTTTGAAATTAGATATGAACAAAGCATATGATAGGGTTTCCTGGAATTTTCTACATGTTATTCTCAAAAAGTTTGATTTTGATTATAACTGTTGTGAGTAGATTAAATGTTATAGCACTCCAAAAAATTTTATTTTGATCAATGGTTATCTTATTGGGTACTTCAAGTCATCTTGTGGACTTCGTCAAGGTGATCTACTTTCTCCTTATCTATTCATTATTCTGGTGGAAGCATTAGGGAGAGCCTTTTTAAAGGCAAAAATGGAAGGAAAAATCAAGGGTATTAAAGTGGCAAAAAATGGTCCCTTCAAATATCATCTCCAATTTATTGATGATATTTTTCTTTTGGGCCATCCCTCAATCAATGAGGCCATGGAGTTTAAATCAATATTATCATGCTATGATAAGGTTACTGGACAGTTGGTAAATACTTCAAAATCCAAGATTTTTCTCATTAATACTACCCTAGATTTACAACAAATTTGTGAATATTTTATAGTTTAAAATTGAAAAAATTCCATCACCTACTTGGGTATTCCTTTATCTGATAAAGGAAATAAAATTGAGCTTTGGATCTCATTTTTGTATAGAATGAAAGCTTGCTTGGTAGGTTGGAAAGGTAAGTTCTTAACCATGGCAGGAAGGCTACAACTCATAAAGACTACATTGCAATTCATTCCTATTTATATAATGTCACTTTTAAGACTGCCAACAGGTATTGCACCAAAAATTGATAAAATTCAAAGAGACTTTCTATGGAAAGGTTGTGATAAAAAATTAGGTTTCCTCTTTGTAATTGGAAAAGGGTTTGCAAAGGAAAGAATATTGGAGGAGCAATCTTGCGAAATTGTAGACTTATGAATTTGGCATTAGGAGAAAATCTTGGATGGAGATTATTCAGAGATCATGGAAAGAATTGGGCAAAAATATTACTTCAAAACTATATAGATTCTTTTGATGCAATGAAATTGTTTAAGAAAATAAATCTACCCAAAGGACTGTCAACATGAAACTTCATATCAGAGAGTTTGCAATTGATAAAGAAACATATTAGATGGTCATTCAATGAGGGGAGTTATGCAAATTTTTGGTTTGATGCTTGGTTGAAGTCTTATCCTCTTATCTCTTACTCAATGGAAACCATTGGCTCAAGCGTGCCTAGCATGTAAAGGTACAAAGGTCAAAGATTATATTATTATGAACAAAAAATCCAAATCATGAATTTCTTTTAGTAACCTGGTTGAAGGAGAGGAACTCAAATAAATTGCAGATGAACTTCAAAATATGCTTCGAGAGTTTTATTTGTCGATTTTTACCCAAAAGAATGAGTTATTTTGGAATTTATCAAAGGATGGTGGATACTCGGTCAAGTTAGGATATGAGGATTTAGAAAAATCAAAATTTCCTTCTCCCAAAGATTTTCCTTGGAAGAATGTTTGGTCATTAGAGGCTCTTCCTAAGGCCTCAACATTTATTTGGTTAGCAGTTCAAAGTAAGATTCTTACATGAGAGAGTCTACAAAGAAGAGGATATTATGGACCCTTCAGATGTGTCTTATGTGAGAAGGATTTAGAAACATTAGACCATTTAATTCTTTGTTGTCCTTTTGCTCACACACACACACACACACACATATATATATATATATATATATATATATATATATATATATATATATATGAAATTATATTGGGTAGCTTCATCAACATTGAAAGAGTTGATAAAATGTTGGATAAATTATTTCAAAGCTAAAGCATTATGTATTATTTGAAGGATTGGCCCTGCCATTATTTGTTGGAATTTATGGCTTGAAAGGAATAATAGAATTTTAAAAAATAAATCTCAAAATCATGCCCAAGTTTGGAACCGTATTATTGCCTCTCTACAAATATGGTGCTCATCATGGTAAGTCTTAATTGTAGAAAAAAAGGTGCTAATAACTTGGCTACAATATTTGAACATACATGGAAGAGTCATCTACAACAACATGATTAAAACAAAGGATCTAATTCAATCTATGGTAAAATGGAAATGTTCAAAAATTGGGTTTATCAAAATTAATTTTGATGGTGCTTCTAAAGGAAATCCAAGAAAAGCTAATGGACGTGGTGTTTTTAGAAATAGTGAAAGCAAATTTCTCCTCACTTATTCAGAATCATGTGGAACTTCAACTAACAACTATGCAAAGGCTAGGGCACTTCTTACAAAGATTAAAATTGCAACAAAAAAGGGACGAAAATATATTTCATTTGAGGGGGACTCACAAACTATCATCAATGCTATTAACAAAAATGGATGTGGAGACTAGATATAAAATAATATTATTGTTGATGTTCATCATCTATTACTAGAGACAATCTCCTAGCAATGTGAGCATATTTTTAAAGAAGAAGATAGAGTAGTAGATAAATTTCGAGTAGTAGACAAATTAGTGAATTATGGTGTTGATCCTCATCTTGTTGAAATTCAAATTTTAGAAAACAACTCAACAAGTGAGATTTTTTCTTAATCAAAATGATTCAAAGAGCTGATTGTGGAAACATAGCACTTTGAGGAAGTTGAAGAATATATTTAAGAGAAAAAAAATGAAAAATTGTGATAAAAAGGTATGTTGTAGCAAATGTAATATTTTGGTATTTTGATGGGAGTTGCCCCAATAGAAGCCACATATAATCTATTAAAAAAAATAACAATTTCATCCATAAACATATTATAAATAAATTCCATTTAAAAATATATTAAAGATAAATGATTTTTTTTTAACATACAATGGATACAAAATCATTTAATTGGGTTGTTCTTTTAGGCAAAAACTATATATTTGGAACAAATAATGGAATGGTTATTGGGAGAAACCCCTTAGACGTCTCCTCCCAACCACAACCCCTCTTAAAGTTGAGAGATATATTTATCAATAAGGAATTTAACACAAAGCCACCACACACCCACCCCATCACACACTCGCCCATGTCGCGATTTGAACCTTGGACCTCCCGAAGAAGAGCCAAATCCTGTACCGTTGCACTACACCCCAAGGGATATTTGTTGTCTCCCATGGCAAGCAGGGGGTATGGGTTTGCTGGATTGTAAGCGTCAAGGATTAGCCATTTGTGCTAAATGGATTGTGCGGGCTCACAAAGGACCTGAAGCATGAAAAGTTCTTATCAGACATTGCATCTCGACTGGGCTTCCCCTCAACCGTCGATCTTGGGCAGGAATGGATTTGCCCTCCCTAGTGATGGCCCCAATTTTCATTAAAATCCATGGCTCCTTTGTCATCAAAAGCATATGGAAGGCTTGACAACAATTAAACCCTTGGATTGTTTGGAAGGGGGTCCTTTCACATAAAGGCCTTTCCATTAATATTCTCAATATCTGGTAGTCCCCTGTATTCAAGCTTCAGGGTAGGCCGTTGGGCCAAGTTCCTTGGGTCCATGCCCATAATTTTTTAAAGTGGGGCATTACTGCCATTGCAGATTCTTACTCCAAGGAAAACAGAGACTGGATTCCTTGAAACGATTTTAAAAGGATGTTTCACTTGTCCAACGCTAACAAGGCTACGTATGATGTTGTTCTGGACCATACACCTTTCTCCTTATGGCATAAATTAGGTGTCAGATCTCAGAAACCCTGGTGGAAAGATTGGGCCTGGTATAAGAGCACTTCCTTGCTCAGCTACAGAGCCAGATAGGGTTATGACTGGCTTATGCCAACTGCCCCCACGGTGCCCAAACTCAATGGCAAATGAGACCTTCTCTCATCTCCCTCTAGGTGGAAAACCAAATTTCATTCAGCTCGAGCGTCTTATCTGGAGCCAAAGAAAGCTTTTTTCGCCTGGAGCTTACTGTGTCAGGGTTTTCCCCTTGGCCGCATACTTTCTTATATGGGGATGCTTGAGCCCCGATGCCCGTTTTGTGAAGAACCAGAGTCTTGTATGCATCTTTTATGGGCATGTAGACGGGTCAGTCTCGCTTGGAGTTGGATGGGTCCTTTTTTTGCCCCGTTTATGTCCCTGCAGCTTTCCTGGCATCTTGTCCTCCTAGGTGATCCCATTCAGTTTTCTCTCCCGTTGAGGGAAGTGTGACAAATCTTCAGAGTCAATCTCCTGTTTCACATTTGGAAATCTATAAACAAGATTATTTACAAGCAGGTTGACCCATCTCAGGATTTTTCGTTTGTTGATAAGCTCGAAGTTTTTCATGATGTGTGGTTTTAGATCTGTGACCAGGCTAAAAAGGTGGCTATGGAGCTGGACCATTTGCAGGCTTTGCTGAAATATTGGGGTGATGCCCTTGCGCTGTCAATAGGGAGGTCCTTGATCGTTCACTTCCTCACCTAGCCAGATCCTGTTCGTACCGATGCCCTGATCGTGCACGACATCAGCCTCCTCGGATCAGATCTCGTGACTATGGAGGCCTGCTGCAATAACCGGATGTGTACACCTCCCAAAATTCTACGCCTGTGATCACTTCGCAATCTACGCTTGTGCCTAATGATGGTTGGGGGGCTTCAGGTAGCCACATACATATTTCTAGTTGGTCCCGTCCTTCTCCAATTACTCATGCTTCAAGCTGGAGTGAGGAGCGCTTTGATGGGTGGGGGAACCACCCACTTCAAATAGATAAGACTTTGTCTACCATGGACCCCCTTCTTTAAATCCTTTCTGGTTGTCGAATGTTTCTAGTTTGTTGTTGATGGCCATGGTGCTCGTGTGGTGCAGTTTGTTTTTCTTTATCCGCTATTAGGATAACTTAGTGGCACTCAAGGTATGATCACCCACACTTTTTTTTTGGCTGTAAAGAATTTTTATTTTTATAATTAAAATGGCCTTTCATAAAAAAAAAACAATGGAAGCCGAATGACATTTGGTGTAATGGCAGTTGCCTAGTTATTATCATCCATGTGGTTGTGAGGTCGATTCCTCTTGTGTTTGCTCGAACGAACGCTAATATTTGTAAATATTTGTAAACGATGTTCAATATATAAAAAAAAAAACAATGGAATGCAATTTTTTTTAAGTTAGATTATATTAATTCATTAATCGGAATAATATTCATTAATTAAAACATTATAATATTATGGTCCTAACACTATCCACCAACTAAAAAACAAAATGAAGTGAATAAGGAGTAAAACATCCATATCTAAACATCATAATAAATATTATTCATTATCTAAATCTACATTAATAATATATTTACTTATAATAAAAATCAATTATAATAATTACAATTTGTTAAATTATAATAAAATGATTATTAAAGCTTAAATCTGCACGTTGTATTGGATATGAAATTTATCTAGTTCATTGTTTTACTCTTTGCATAATGAAAAACAAAAGAAATATCTAAACATCATAATAAATATTGTTCATTATCTAAATCCACATTGATAATATATTTACTTATAATAAAAATCAATTATAATAATTATAATTTGTTAAATTATAATAAAATGATTATTAAAGCTTAAATCTCCACGCTGTATTGGATATGAAATTTATCTAGTTCATTGTTTTACTCTTTGCATAATGAAAAACAAAAAAAGTCGGTAACATCTTTGTTCTATAAATCTTTGTTTGTTGAAGAAATTGGTAACAACTTTGCTTTATATAAACCTTAGTTTGTTGAGTAAAATAAAGTTAACCAAGATGCCTTAGTGGTTCATTGTTTTACTCTTTGTATAATGAAGAACGCCCTTTGATAAAAGTCACATCTTCAGTTTTTTTTTTTTTGCATAAAGGAATTGGTAACATCTTTGCCCTATAAACCTTAGTTTGTTGAATAAAATAAAGTCAACAAGATGCCTTAAATAAAAATCAACAAGATGCCATAGCATGGACAAGATGAAGTCAATGAGACACTCATTATAAACCCTAACCTGTTAGGTAAAACGAAGTCAATGGGACCCATCCTTCCAAGGGCTTAAACTAAGGCCCCCAACCGAACCCATCCTTCCAAGGCCTCAAACCGGAGCAACCTACCAAACCCGTCCTTCTGGGGCCCCTAATCGAACCCATCCTTCCAAGGCCTTTGACCGGAGTAGCCTACTGAACTTGTCCTTATAGGGCCCTCAACCGAACCCATCCTTCTAAGGCCTCAGACCGAAGCAACCTATCGAACCTGTCCTTCTAGGGCCCCAACCGGACCCATCCTTCCAAGACCTCAGACCTAAGCAAACACTTGAACACCGCCACTATAAACTCTAGCTCGTTGCTCCAAGACCTTGAACCTAAACAACCAAGTGACACAAACACTTGAACACCGCCACTATAAACCCTAGCTCGTTGCTCCAAGGCCTTGAACCTAAACAACCAAGTGACAACTGCCACTAATAACCCTAGCTCGTTGGATAAGACAAAGTTTAACCCTAGCTAGTTGGATAAGACTAAGTCCAATCCCTCCAAGGCATTGAATTGAGGCAACACACCAACAACCATAAGACTAAGTCCAATCCCTCCAAGGCATTGAATTGAGGCAACACACCAACAACCATTCAAACATCGTACTATTACCACTAATAACCCTAGCTCGTTGGATAAGATTAAGTCCAATCCCTCCAAAGCATTGAATTGAGGCAACACACCAACAACCATTCAAACATCGTACTATTGCTACTAATAACCCTAGCTCGCTGGATAAGACGAAGTCTGAGGCAACACACCAACAACTATTCAAACATCGTACTATTGCTACTAATAACCCTAGCTCGTTGGATAAGACGAAGTCTAACCCTAACTCGTTGGATAAAACTAAGTCCAATCCCCCAAAGCATTAAAATTAAACAACATTAAAATTAAGCAACATCAAGGCAACACACCAACACACCGCATTATAAACCCTATAAACACCGCATTATAAAACCTAGACCCAACCTTAAACCAATCTTCGTAACCCAATCTCCCATTCGTAACCTGAAACCGAGGCCCCTGCCAACATGTCCCGCTTTGAACCTAATTTTTTCTAAAGAAAATCCATAACTCTCACAACTATGTTATATTTTCTCATAAATTTGAGTTTAAAAAAAAAAAAAATCCAAAACCCTTTCAATTTAAACTCTTTCAACTATGTTATCATTTCACTCGATCTTGTTTTCTTAAAAAAACTCAAAACTCTTGACTATGGATATTGTTTTCTTTAAAAAAAAAAATCAAAACTCTTTACTTCAAAAAAAAAAATTCAAAACACTCTTTCGACTATGGATCTTGTTTTCTTTCGACTATGGATCTTGTTTTCTTAAAAAAAAACTCAAAAACTCTTTCGACTATAGATCTTGTTTTCTTAGAAAAATCCAAAACTCTTTCGACCATGATATCATTACAATGTTATCATTTCACTCGATCTTATTTTCTTAAAAAAAACTCAAAACTCTTGACTATGGATCTTGTTTTCTTTAAAAAAAACTCAAAACTCTTTCCTTAAAAAAAAACTCAAAACTTTTTCCTTAAAAAAAAACTCAAAACACTCTTTCGACTATGGATCTTGTTTTCTTTAAAAAAAACTCTTTCGACTATGAATCTTGTTTTCTTAAAAAAAAAAAAAAAAAAACTCTTTCGACTATGGATCTTGTTTTCTTTTAAAAAAACTCAAAACTCTTTCCTTAAAAAAAAACCTCAAAACACTCTTTCAACTATGAATCTTGTTTTCTTAAAAAAAAAAACAAAAAACTCTTTCGACTATGGATCTTGTTTTCTTGGAAAAAATCCAAAACTCTTTCGACTATGATATCATTACACTGGATCTTTCGCCTATGTTATCGTTATGTTAAAATCAAATAATGTATATCAGTCTAGATATTAATGGTTATTTATAGTTATCCGATGTGTTCAATGGTTATTGATAGTTATCCGATGTGTTGATCCAATCTAGATATTGATGTGTTGAGCCGATCTAGATAGTAGTGGTTATTGATAGTTATCGAATATATTGATGATTATCTAATTATGGTGAAAACCCTAACTTTAGGAATAATAGAGATAAAAAAGAAGCTTCATAAAACTCAATGAAGCTGAACAAAGCCATTTATATACGTAAACCTCAACCTAAAACAAATACCAAAGAGTAGTACACGCTTCCGCAAGTCTCTAACCACATAGTAGAACACTTGCATTTACTCATCATGTCCATATATATATACATTCTCCACACTTTCAAAAATTTGTGTGACGTGTCACAACACAAAAGGAACCACAAAAATCAAACGAAAAGCAAAGTTCAAAGGGCTCGAAATCCCAAAACTACTCCAGAAATATTTACCGCAAAACTTAGCCCTGTATTCACAAAACCAGCACGCCAGACTTCCAGAGAAACCAATGCATGATATTTCTAGCCGTCAAGAATGGCCGCAGACCACTTGGACGGGCACGGGAACGACACTTCCGTTATCCCATAACTAAGCGGCGTAACCTCTCCCTCGCCCTCGTGATCGTGATGCATCAGAATCACCACCCCGTCCCCGTTAGCAAAAAACTGCAACTCTCTTTCGCTCGGACATTCACAGTAGTTAACGGGAACAACAGTTTCTACAACACTAAAAAGCTTGTCTAAAATACCAAAAACCTTCTCCCATTTTTTAGTACCTTTCTCAAGCTGCGAAATAATTAATGGCGGCTTGGGGGACTCGACGGAAGCAAGGCGCAATCTAGGTTTTTTATTCACCATGTAAAGCTCCCCATCGGTGGTGTAGGCGAATTTTTTGAGATCCTCAAACGGAACCCGCTTCAGAACATTGAGCAGCCACCCATCCTCCTGCCAAGAATTTCTGTCAGGATTGTATGCAAAATATTTCAGCTTTCCGTTTCCGCTTTGTTCCTTTGTTCGCCCTCGGACACGAAGCCTTCCGGAATGAAGAAAAAAGGCGTCGATGACAATGGCGGCCGGCATGCATGCAACGGACCATGATTCTTCAGTTTCAAAATCGTAGACCTCCGCTTCGGCGAGGTCACCGGCGCGGTTTCCCCCGAAACCGCCGGCGATGTAAAGGCGGTTTCCGATGATGCCCCACGCGAACCTGGCTCTGCCGGAGAACATGTTCGACCGCGTCCATTGGCGGTTTTGAGTGTTGAAGATGTGTATGGATTTGGAGGCTTCGCCCTGCGGGGAACATCCGCCGGCGATGAGGAGGAGAGCGCGGTGGGAAACGCAGGCGTGGCCTTCCAGAAATATGTTTTCTGTAACAGAGGGGTTTGTGAATGTGATTGTGCTTTTCTCCTCGGACGCGAGGTCGATTCGCAAGCATTCCACGCTGGAAGGAGGAAGGGGCGCCGAGGAAGCGCGCAGCAAGCAGAGGGAGCGGTTAGGGTTTGGGCTTGGGTTGGCCGCCATCTTTTTCTGGTTCAGTGAAAAGGGAAGATGAAAATTAGTTGACTGGTATTGCCAGAAAATGAAGAGCTTTAAAAAAGCAGGGGTATTTACACGTGGTCTCGCGCTACTAAATAGTGCAGAAGATAACAAGCATCGGGCGATATGTTCGGTATTTCGCCTCTTCGTCCGCGATTCGACAGTACCCTTTGGGGAGATTTTCATAGTATCGGTACGTGTGAAATTAAAAATAATAGTGTGAAGGATTAGGTGAATTATATAATTGTATATATTTGGATATTTATTAAAAAGAGATTTAGGTTCAAATTTTGTGGTATACTTATGCAAAGGTAATAGTCTGATCTTAATCTCTTAAGTGTTGTAAAGGTAATAATATTGATGATGATTAGGTCCGAGGTGTAGACCAATTGGTTCATCCAAACCCCATAAGGGGCGGAGGTCCAAGGTTCAAATCTCGGGCTTTGTCGGACTGAACGCTTGTCCCTTTTCTAGTGCTTTCAGCGGCATAAAAGGTGTAAAATGATTGTGGCATGGTGGTTATAGGGGCGGACTACGCGAAAATCTGTGTGGTGGCTTTTGGGACGGATAACGTAGAATACTATAGCGGCCATAAAAAGATGGACAGCTTATTCCACCATGTAAATTCAAAAAAATAAAAATAAATAAATAAATAATATTGATGATGATGGTACTAATCATGAACAACTAAACCCAAGACAATGATATGAACCCAAGTGACTGGTGGTTCCCCTCATATTGGGTCATCAATAATAAAGTGGTATAGACTCATGGAATGAGGTCATGTGGTATACTTGTTGCAAAGGTAATAATTTGATTTGAATCTCTAAGTGCTGCAAAAGTGATAATATTGATGATGATGATACTAGTCTTGAGCAACTAGACCCAAGACAATGACATGAACCATCATGTTGGATCATCAATAATAATAAAGTGGTATAGACTCGATGGAAGGAGGCCATGTAGTTTAAACCCTACACTTGAGAGTTACTAAAATTATTGTGGATGTAACCCACTCCCTTATCTATCCAAAAATAATAATAATAGAAGAACAAAAAGCTAAAGGGTAGTGTTCCAAAATTAGAGCAAGAGCATAATATGAAGTTTAGTGTAGTTTGAATTTTTTCAATTGTCAAACATAATATGATGGAATCTTAATTTTTATTCGTAGAAAAATATTTATTTAGAAGTTACCTTAGGTAATAATATTTACTTCTAGCAAACATATTAATTTAGGGGTATTTTTAATTAAATAATACATTATCTTACATTTTTTCAAAATTGTCTTTAAATTACTTTGAAGTCTTTTAACTTGTCTAAAGATAAAATGTAGTTTTTCAAATGTTTCTTTGGATTCTATGTTTCTTTGTTGTGTTTGCTATAAAAACTAGCAATTTGTTCATCTAGGAGGAGTGATTCACTACTTTGCAAAATAACAATTCACTCATTAGGAACAAATCACACTTTATGAGATCACATATTGAATAAAGCATAACCTAGGAACGAATCATTGCTTTAATGTCCAATTGATTTTTTGCATTTCTCAAAACTCTAGGGCCTAAAAAAAGGTGCCTTTGAGGCTTTGATTAGTCTAATCCTTTGTTCTTCAAGGCCTCTAATCATCGAGAATTTGAAGGTAGTAGCTTGGATAGTACAAGTTCAAACCAACATATGAAAATCATCAAAAAAATAAGCAAATATCAAATGTAAAGTAAAGATGGTTTAGTCCAATTGAGGACTAAGATCACATCGCCTTAGATGTGAGAGCTAGGTACATGAAAGAGACTAAAAAATAGATGAGAATATGAATCTATTGCCCATGAAACAAAATAATACTTTATCTTGAAATACAAAAAATATAACAATATTCAAAGTGGTTATGATGATACATTAATAATATAGATTTTATGTTTAGATTGTTTGAAGGAATAAAAATAAACAAGATATAGGATTTTATCAACATTAATGATTAAAAATATAGTTTTCCAAAAAGAGGAAATGATGGTTCAACTCTAATTTTTGATATAAGTTTATTTCCTTTTAAAAATGAAATAAAATATTGTGTTTAATAATGAAGCTTTGTTAAGTTGGAAGCAAGTAGGAGGCATGAGTAGGAAGCAAGAAACAAAGTGCGAGCAAGGAGTGAGTGCCACTTTTGGAAGTCCTTACTAGAAGTAAGGATGCACTAGTTCGAAGTATGGATGCCCAAGTTAATAATGAGAGGAATAACAAATCTATGGCAAACCCTACCCAAGTAGCAAACACTACACCAAAAATGGTTATCAAGGATGAGATGATCAAGCATGATATAATGATTATTAAAACCAAATCATTAATATGTAGGTCCCATGGATACTTGCCACATTTTTTCAATATTCAAAATTGGATCGAGTGGAAGTGGGGATTGAACACAAATTACTCCACGACTTTTTCTTCGAAAGGGTTTTTCCTCATTATCTTCTCTAGATTAGAAATAAGATATAAAATAATGGATGGTGGCCCTTGGTTTAGGGGTAAAGATGCATTATATTTAAGACCATGGAATGAATTTTTTTTGAGATAAAGACTATTAACAGGCATCTGGTGTGGAATAGTCTTTTTGAACTTCCTTATCAACTCATCAATAAGGAGATTTTGAAGAATATTGGCAATAATCTAGACAAGGTCATCCAGGAGGGACCAACTACCAAGGAGAGAATGCATGTTGTATACACTCGAATATGTGTTGCCATGTATATTTCAAAACCTTTACCATAGTCCATTAGGATTAAATCTGAATCAAGAGAATGGAATCAACAAGTGGATTATGAAAAAATTGCAAGCTTAATGCAGTGGTAAGGCCTTTGGCCTCTCTTTGAAGCGTCCAAGGTTCAAATACCATTTAGTATGAGGGGATTGAGACCCCTGATAAAAAATCGTGTAAACTCATTGAAAAAATATGTGGATTATGAAAAAATTGCATTCCAATGTCACAAATGTCATGAGATTGCACACATGACAAGAGATTAGAAAGTGAAAATGATGGAGAAAGGGATGGAAAGTTGTGGGCATGAGGTAAAATTCAATACAAAATAAGGAGATCGTATCATAGGAGAAGTTGGGTCAAATCAAGGGTTTTCCACTCCTAAGAAAGTGGAAAGAAAACCCCTTTATATCATAAAATTTTCTCCTTGCAATAAAAATGAAAGTAGTATAGAGTGTATCCATTGCACTTTAGGGTTTCAAGAGCAACACAATAAAGAATTGCATATGGAGGATATCCAAGGAAATTTAGGGTTTCTAGGGCAACCTATGAAAGTAATGACTATGGAAGATCATCGTACACTTTAGGGTTTTTAGGGCAACAATTTTAAATAAAAGGAAATTGAATCCAAGCTCAAAAATTTATAAGAGAGTATAAATCAATGGAATAGATCAGGATTCTTATGTGAAATAAATTTAAAAATAATAATAATTTTTTATTACTATAATGTATTGAAAAAGGCGTCTTATTGGTTCAAAAAATCTAAGGATAAATGGATTAAGGAGAATTAAAAAAATCATGCTATGGCAAAAACTGAATTTTCTTTTTGTCACATCAATTGTTTTTAATAGATATAAGAAATATTGAGGAAGAAGAAGATATAGGGAAGGAAGCAATTTTCAAAAATATCTTGTCAAATACTAGGCAAGATAAGGAGGCATGAGATACATTTTTGCAAAATATTCCATCAGTTATCACATTAATAAAATGAAAGCTTGATGAAAAAAATATTTATGGAGGAGCTACATGAAACAATTTTCTCTTTCTATCCTAAGAAAGAACTTGGCCTTGATGGATTTCCTTTTATTTTAAATAATTTGAAAAAATTATATTAAAACAAAGATTGTTTACAAGTTGGGATCAGACTCCTCCCAGCTTTAGTTGGTGACAACACCTGTTTACAACAACAAAAGGAGATCTCCACTAGAGCCAAATCTCATAAATCATTTATCTGCAATGGTTGTCCAAATTAGCTAAATACCATATTTTCTCACCAACTTGCCTAATCCTCTCATCCTCAATATCCATACCACTATGCCATTGAATCCCTACCTCCTTCTCAGTACCCATCTTATCCAAGAAGTCTACTACTTTATTTAGAGCTCTACCCACATAAATTAGAATCACATAATCTAATTCCCTTCACAATTCCTTAATTTGGGTGACAAGAATCCTTAACCTCCGTGTCTCCAAAACAAAGTTCCTCATGCAGTCCAGAGCTCCTCCTAAGATTTAAGAATTCGATTATATGATTATCCTCCTATAACCTTATATTACTTCTCAAATAGAAGCAAATTTGATAGTTTTGATTTTTGCTTCATTGTTTATGGCCCTACCCAGACCTTGTGGTTCCCAATAGAGCATTGTCCCATCATGATTCTTGTAGGCTACTCCAATTCTAGCTCTACTCGAATTGCCTTTTGTAGCTCTATCAATATTAATTTTAATTCAACCTTATAGGGGTGGTTTCCAACTAGCTCTATTCTGCCCCTCTTGCACTTTGACTTCCTTCTCCATCATCCCTATACCATATTGATTTTCCTCTTTAGCATACACTGCCATAGTTTTCGCAACTTTGCTCCAAATAACCTACCAGATGCCATCCAAGGATGAAAATGTTTCTCTAAAAAAAATTTCATTTCTCTCTAACCAAACTTGCCACCAATTGAATTTTAATCCAAGCTTCCACTCGATACAAATATCTTCAGATTTAAATCTACCCCTCTTCCATATTTCCCAAATATTAATCCAATTCAAATCACCATTGGTTCAGATTTTATAAGCTAAAAACCATCGTTCCTAGATCTAGAACGTGAACAGTCACTCAAACATCAAGTGGTCAGATGTTTCCTTGATCTTGTAGCATAAAACACATTTAGATGGACCAATGATTCCTCTAGGTCTCAAATTATCAAAAGTAAGAATTCCATTGTGCATGAATTGTTGGGCAAAGAAATTTACTTGCGACCAACCCTTGGACTGTCAAATATTTCTCCAATCCTCAACTTGGTATGCATGAGGAGGAGGTTATACAATGATCTTATCATATCCATCCTTCACTATTTAGACTCCAAGGCTCCCATATCCCCAAGCTAATTCGTCCTCTTCATCTCTACTTGTGAGAAATATTTTTGCCAAGATTTTAGTCATAATGGGTGTCAATTCTAGAGGGATTGGAATTGGCCACTCATCTAACTTCTTAAAATTATTAAACCTATAATACCTCAGCTAACTAGTGTTGAAATAACTTTCAATAAGGATCCAACCCTTGTTTTCCATGGTTGTTTTTACTAGTTGGAGTTTTGGGAATTCAACAATGATATGTGGGTATTGATCCCATGAATTTATCCAAAATCATGCCTTATCCCCTCTCCCCACTTTCTAAAATAATCTATATTTCACTACCTAAGATCCTAGCTTTAGAGCCTGCCACACTAAGGACCCATTACCATCCAAAGAGAAATGACTCACCTCATTCAAGTTCATTTGTCCCAAATATTTACTAGTTGAAACTCTATTGAATAAAGAAGTTGGTTGGGAGATCCACCTCCCGTAAAGCTTTCCAGCCAAAGCTTTATTATTTAACTCTGATATCATTAATCTCAAACCTCCCTTTACCGTGGGTTGGATTTATTTCTCCCAACCTACTAAGGCCCATTTCATCTCTCCTTTTACTCCCCATAATTTTTTTCTAGCCATCTTGTCCAACTCTTTTCATAGGGTATGTGAGGCAGGAAGGATAGAAAATTTATAAATTGGTATGGCCTGAATGAGTGACTGCAAAAAAATTAATCTACCCCCAAGGTTAACCATTTGTGAGACAATGATTAATTCTTTCTTTGATACGATCCAAAAGATTCCTCCAAACATCTATCTTCAAATTTTTAAAATGTAAAGGGACCCCAAATATACCATTAGGAGAGAAGTCCTCGTGAATCCCAAGATATCTAAAATTTTGTCCTGAAGCCTTCGGTTAAGATTGAATAAGACCACTTTGGATTTTTTTATCATTGATGACTTGGTTTGTGGTCCTAATGTAAACATTAAGAGTATCTCTAATCATTCTTACTTCCTTGAAGTTGGCCACTCCCACCAATACTATGTCATCCACAAATTGTAGGTGAGTCAAAACCTCCTCACCCACCTTGATACCTATTAGCAAACCCTATTGTATTCTCTTCAAGATGAGTCTACCCAAGTCTTCAACCAATATGATAAAAAGATAAGGGGAACAAGGATCTCCCTGATGAAGGCCTCGAGTGGTTCCAAACGGTTGCAATGGAAGACCTTTGATTAATACTGAGTATGTCAAAGTAGAAACACAACTCATGACCCATTCTATCCAATCCTAAGAGAAACCAAAGGGTACCATCATCCTTGACAAGAAGGATTTCCTAAAATTTCTTTCAATTTTTTTGGTATTTATTAAAGAGTGATATGTTGGTCATTGTTGAAGAGGCTCAAAAAAGGAAGGCTACACTAAGTGATATCAATGCCACTTTTCTTATATTGGTTCCCAAGAAAGGAAAGATAAAATATTTTGATAATTTTTGTCCAATAAACCTTTGTAATATGATTTATAAGATCATTTCAAAATTTATGGCAAACAAGTTGAAAGGCATTATAGATTGTGTTATCTTAGAGAAACAAGGTAGTTTTGTTCATGATAAACAAATTCTTGATGGTGTAATCATTGCACAAGAGGCCATACATTCTCTTCATTCCATGAAAATTCTAGGTATGCTTATGAAATTAGATATGAACAAAGCATATGATAGGGTTTCCTGAAGTTTTCTACATGATATTCTTGAAAAGTTTGGTTTTGATTATAGTTGGTGTTAATGGATTAAATGTTGTTATAGCACTATGAAATATTCTATTTTGATCAATGGTTCTCTTATTGGTTACTTTAGTCATCTTGTGGACTTTTCCAAGGTGATCCACAACCCCCCTTGTTAGATATTAATGCTTTGAATTATTTTATTATGAAAATGAAGGGTATTTAAGTACATAGGATGCCTATTTTAGGCATAAAAAACCTTCAAACAAACTTGCAACTATCTTGTCTTATACTACATGCATGTACCTTGTGAGGGGTGGTTATACCACTTGACTTATCACATGGTCTATGATATAATAACTCCTAACATACCCCCTTATTACATCATAGTCAAAAGCTCTATTTTGCTCATGACCAAAAAATAATATCTAGGGCGACGTTGGAATTTGAGAGATAAAATCCCCCCTTAATGTAGACTTTCTACTTTTGATACTTAGGAGTGTCAGGTTATACCGATCATGCACTCCAAATACATTTATTTAATGCTTATAGAATTAAATTCATGAATTGTGTTTCTTTAATGTCTTAAAATGAAACATGTGTTACCATACATCCACTATTGTTTATTGAATTGGTTGATCACCAATTTTTAGCTTGCTTATGATGGAATGAAACCTATGTGTGGCTTCTTCTACTGCTTTCCCCTTCTCTGCCTTTGATTGTGATTAAATCCTAGATTCTTTGCAAGATCTCCTTTTATCATTATTTCTATGATATGATAAATGGGATATATATTTTGAATGTAATATTTGGCAATATTGTGTACTTGTTTTAGTTTTTTGAACGATCCCATAGCTGCCACAAATTTTTCTTGAACTAAAATGTAGCAACCTATAAAGTGCTCTATGGTTTTTAGAGTTGAATAATTGGGGCTCAACAACTACTAACATTGTCTAACAAATCTTCCTTTATCTTGTATTATGTTGTTAATATTGATTATGTCACAATGCATCTTATCATTTAGTATTGTAATTGCTTGTAATGTTAGGAAACTACTTGATAAGAGTTTTATGAGATCCTAGGATTTTATAATTATGTATGAATCTCTTGTTTGAGTTATAAAGATAGATAATATTCTTTCAACAAGGTCTAGCTTATAAGTTATTATATGTTTCTTCAAATATTTCTTCACAATAGGACATTCATCCCATAAATGTTTCTTTATATGCTTGGGAAAATGAGTAGAAAATGAATTAATTTTAAACATACCATATTTGTTCTAGAATTTAATAACCTTTTTGGTATTAGAGGTGTTCTATGGCTTGTTCTTGTAATATTCCCCTTTGTATTTAGGTAGTGTTGCCTCCTATTGATTCTTGGGATTGACGTGATCAACTGATGCAAATTTTATTGTATAATAATTTGGATGATTTGAATGCATCCAAGTTTCTCGGTATTGAATATATTTAAGGCTGATAATGCCCCATATTTGGTCTTTAAAAATAAAACCCACATTAGTCTGGTAGCATCATCAATAAAGGAAATAAAAAATATATTTTTTCGACCTATCATATGTTTGGAATCATACCAAACATTATTGTGTTGTCTTAGCTCTTCTTGTGTAACAAACACATGTTCTTATTCTTCTTAATTCTTTTCTTTTCATTCTTCAACTTAATTATTCTTGGCTAAAATCTTTTTGTTGTGCCTTTCTCCAAATCTAATTTTATGTTTTTGAAGATGACCTATCTTGATGTTGGTTCATCTCTCGTGAAGAGGATCCATTTTTTAATGAATTATGCCAAGATTTCCTCAAGATGTATCCATTTATTTTTTCAATGAGTTGACATAGGTTTTTATGAGGGGTCCCAATCCCCTCATACTGAGTGGGGTTTTGAACCTTAGACCTCTTAAAGAGATTTCAAATCCCTTACCACTACAGTAAGCTTACAACTATTTAACAATGTGTCAATTTCTACCATATTGTTCGCACATCTTTTGCATCTGGAAAGTGTTCCTTTGAGATTTATTTCTATAATTATGATATCTTTAAAAAAAAATCCTTGTTGGAAGTGTTGTGGAGGTCTCATACATCTTCTAAATGGTTGCTTCTCTCTTTGAATTGTAAGTAGTAACTATTCTTCTTCATTTGTTGTATGTGAGGCCTCTAATTTTTGAAGTAGGTTTACCAACCTTTCAAATTTTGGTGTTTGCTCAGTAATATTTCATGTAGTCATAATAAAATTATACTTTGATGGAGTTATCTCAAAATAATTGTTACTAACATTTCATCAGATACCTGAGTTCCTAGTGCTTACAATGATCCTCACAACTTTGCTATTCTCCTTATGAAGATTCTAACTTTTCTCCACTCTTCTTCTCTAAACAATGGAGCTCACTTTAGAGGAATAGAATCTAATTTTAATTGTTGGCTTCAAATATTTTTTTAGCTTCTACCATGCATCATTGGCTATGGTTGAATCTCTAATATATGCTTAAACCTCATTTGCTACTCTAAAAAATATTATTAGCTTTGCCTTTATGTCTTCCTTATTGAAATTTATCTGATCTTCTCCTTGTGTAGTAGGACGGGTAATGGTCCCATATAGTACTTCCCATACTTCTTTAAATTCAATCTGTATCCCAAGTTTGGTCTTGCAGGCAACATAATTTTTTTCCCTTAATAGTTGGGAATTTGGCAACAAAAACTTTGGTGTTCCACTAGCCATAGTAAAATTTCACAAAATTTAAATATTCTTCTTTTATTGAGTCCACCTTGAAAAACTCTTTTCAACAATGCTTCAAAAATCATGAGAAAGAATTGTGTCTCATTGAGTAAAGGTAGAGGGAATAGTTCTTCCTCTACGAAATATCCCTTCCTTTTAAAATATTATTTTCACCTTTTATTTCTACCTTTTCTATCTTTGTTTTCTTATTCCCACTATGAAACAATCAAATTTTATTTAAATATTATTTCTTTCGCCCTTTGATGAAAAATAAATCAATCTCTAACTTTTTCATTTGTCTTTTTACCAACGCATTCGTCATTTAGAAATACCTTCAATAAATTTAATTTTCATGTGTCTTGAGATATTTTTGAGGTTGCTTGGCATCATATGAGCAATGGATGAGATTGATGGTTTTTTTCTTGAATGTTCTATTCTCAAGGAAGATCCTTTTGCATTCAACATCCTGCTCTAATTTTGTAAAACTTCATTCTACTAAAAACTTTGTACTACAACTTTGCTTTATCTATTTTTTTTGCTAGAGAACAAGCGGTTTTACTTGGGTCCCCCACCTTTGAAAAATAACAACTCTCTTCTTTAGAGCTTTGAGAGTTTACAAATAGATTCATTTCTCATCTAAATTGAGATGCTATAGCTAGAAACTTACATCATTTTACATAAAATATTAGAATTCTTGATTTTTATTTTTTGGATTTTTTCAAATTCTTGTGTGAATACAAATATTCTAGAATTCAACATCCTTCTTGACGTTTTCCTATAGCAACCTTCACAATACCAAAAATTCACCTCTATTATCTATGCATTGCATCTTAGTAGAGTAATATTTCCAAAACATCGCACTATCATAGTCCACTTTACCAGATTTGGATTGCTAGTTTTCTTCCTGAAGCATAAGTGCAACCACAAAAATTATAATAAATATTTTATATGAAAACACATTAATATTATAAAATAAAGTAGGTATTAC
This sequence comes from Wollemia nobilis, assembly GCA_028583015.1. Classification (NCBI taxonomy): domain Eukaryota; kingdom Viridiplantae; phylum Streptophyta; class Pinopsida; order Araucariales; family Araucariaceae; genus Wollemia; species Wollemia nobilis. The sequence continues at coordinate 3,324,755 of JAQPPZ010017084.1, read as the reverse complement.
CATAGAAAATATTAAAGTAAATCTTAATCATTATTTGATTTAGGCAGTCAACATTTTCTTTCTAGTTTCAACTAAACTTACTACTTCCTCTAACCATGTAAAAGAGAATTTAACTTCATGATCCTCAATTAAAAATCCCTCTATTGGCTAGCCTATCTACACATTTGTTTCCTTCCCTTAACATATGTGTAAACTTTATTTCTTCAAACTCTTTAGCAAGATCTTGAATTTCCACAATTATCACTTGTATGTTCTATAGAGATTTGCTTTCCTTAAATTGCATTGATTACTATGAGTGAATCACCTTCCATCCATACTTTATTCCATTTCATTTGTTTGTATATTTTTAACCCTTCTAAAACCGCCTAGGCTTCAATTTCATTACTTGTATTAAATCCACTATTGAAAGTGTAATGAGATAAAATATCTTTATTATTTCTAGTTATTCCTCCTCCTGATGGTCTTGGATTTACTTTAGATGCTCCATCAAAATTCAATTTGACCAACTCCACATCTGGTAGTTTCGACTTTATATTATTTGTCTTATTTTTATTTCTTATGTACCCAACATCATAATTCTATTTGATGACTTGACTCCATCTATTAAGGCTCTCTACTTCTAGATTAGGGACTTTGTTTTATCTTTTGGATGGGTGCAAATGATTATTTCCTCATCTAGATATATTCTCTTAACTTCAGGTGTCCATGTTATTGTTTTCAACCTCTAGTAAGTGCCTTTTTAATGTGAACTATGTTCTTGGATGAATTCCTTCAATGTTTAAGATTTGAATGGTTGCTTTTGTCCTTTGGGTGAGTTCTTATAGTAGGTGCTTCTCTATTCTCTTATGATCTAATGGGTGCCTTTTATTCTAGTGGGTGCTACCAACAAGTGTCTTTTCTTCTTACTTCTATATTATTTCTTTTGTTAGAATGAGTGCAATCTTTCGTTTGTTTATTCAAGTAGATGCTATCTTCCATTTTCTTGTTTAAGCGAGTGCTATCTTCTATTATCGTGTTCAAGTAGGTTCTATTATTCTATTCACTTGTGCTATCTTTGAGTGCTTGTTGCATATATGTATTTTGGATCCAAAATAAATTTTGGTTCATTGGAATACGGGCTTTCGCTTGAAATATCTTTACTAAATTAATATACATGGGTTGAAGCCTTTTAACTTACCTTTGACACTATAAAAATATAAAATATTACTTTCTCGATGGTTTCTTGGAACTTTATGCTCCTTTGTCACGCTTGCCCTAAATACTAGCAATTCACTCATCTAGGAGTGATTCACTATTTTGTAAAATAACAATTCACTTATTAGGAACAAATCACACCTTTTGAGCAAATTACACCTTGAGTAAATCACTTGGGAAAGAACACTGCTTTTATGTCCAATTTATTTTCAACATTTCTCAAAAATTTAGGGTCTAAAAGAGGTATCTTTGAGGCTTTGATTAGTATACTCCTTTATTATTCAAGGTCTCTAATCGTTGAAAATTTGAATGTAGTACACTAGATAGTACAAGTTAAAACCAACATATGAATATCATCAAAAAAATATTGTATAGATGAAAATATCAAATGTAAAATAAATATTATTTAGTTCAACTAAGGACTAATATCACATCAACTTAGATGTCATATAGGTACATGAAATAGACTAAAAAGTAGAAGAGAATATGCACCTGTTGCCCATGAAACAAAGTGATAGTTTATCTTGAAATGTAAAATTTATAATAATATTCAAGGTGGTTATGATGATACATCAATAATAGTGTAGATTGTTTGAAGTAATAAAAATAAAGAAGATACAAGAATTTATCAACATCAACGATAAAAAAATTAGCTTTTCAAAGAGAAAATGATGACTCGACCCTAATTTTTGATATAAACTTATTTATTTTTAAAAAATAAATAAAATATTGTGTCTAATAAGGAAAATTTATTGAGTTGGGAGTGAGTAGGAGGTATGAGAAAGAAGCAAGAAGTAAAGATCAAGCAAGGAGTAAGCATCACTCCTTTTTGTTCTAGATCTTAGGAGAAACTTGAAAATTAAATAATTAATGTGAAGAAAATCTAGTTAACATGGCAATAAATCATTTTTAAAAGTCCTTACTAGAAGTAAGGATTCCCTAGTTAGCAATAAGAGGAAGAGTGAATATATGAAAAACCCTATCCAAGTAGTAGATATTATACTAGAAATTATTATCAAGGATGAGATGATCGAGCATGATATAATGGTTCTTAAAACCAAAGGATTAATATGTAAGTTCTATGGATACTAGCTAGGTTATTTCAAGTTTCAAAATTAGATCGAGTAGAAGTACAAATTGAATTCAAATTACTCCATGACTTTTCTTCCAAATGGATTTTTCCTCATTATCTTCTCTAGTTTAGAAATAAGCGATAAAATAATGGATGGTGGCCCTTGGTTTAGGGGTAAAATGCATTACATTTAAAACCATGGAGTAAGATTTTTTTTTGTGGAGATAGAGACTACTAAAAGGTTTTTGGTGTGGATTAGGATTTTTGAACTTCATTATCAACTTATCACTAAGGAGGTTTTGAATAATATTGGTAATACTCTATATGAGTTCATCTATAATGATGGACCAACTACCAAGGCGAGAAGACATGGTGTACATACTCAAATATGTGTTACCATGAATATTTTAAAACCTTTACTGCAATCCCTTAGGATTAAATATGAATTAAGAGAATATGATCAACAAGTGAATTATGAAAACAGTTCATTCTAATATCGTAAATATCATAAGACCACACACATGGCAAGAGATTGCAAAATGAAAATGATGGAGAAAGAGATGGAAAATTTTGGGCATGAGGCAAACTTCAATATGAAACAAGGAGATCATATTATTAGATAAGTTGGGTCAAATTAAGGGGTCTCCACTCCTAAGAAAGTGATAAGAAAATTACCTATGCATAATCAAATGGCAAAGGCCGTTACAATTCACTCAAATCAACCGTTAGAAAAAAATGACATAAAGGATGAGGAAGTACAATGCGCAAGTTCAAATACAAAATAAATTTTGGTTCATTAGAACATAGGATTTCGTTTGAAATATATTTATCAAAATTATATCCATGTTGAAGCCTTTTAACTTGTCTTTGGCACTATCAAAATATAAAATGTAGCTTTCCAAATGGTTTCTTTGCATTCTATGCTCCTTTGTCACACTTGCCCTAAAAAATAGCAATTCGTTCATCTAGGAGGAGTGACTCACTACTTTGTAAAATAACAATTCACTCATTAGGAACAAATCACACCTTTTGAGTAGATCACACCTTGAGTAAATCACAACCTGGAAAAGAATCACTACATTTATGTTCAATTGATTTTCTACATTTCTCAAAACTCTAGGTCCTAAAAGAGACATATTTGAGGTTTTGATTACTCTAATCCTTTGTTCATCAATGTCTCTAATCATTGATAATTTGAATGTAGTAGCTTGGATAGTACAAGTTCAAACCAAAATATGAATATTGTAAAAAAATTATGTATAGATGCAAATATTAAAGGTAAAGTAAAGATGATTTAGTCCAAACTAAGGACTAAGATCACATAAACTCAAATGTTAGATAGGTAGTGTTGGAGCCAAAATTGACTCAACATCTGAAACCCCCAATTTTAAATTTTTGGTTTCAATATAATAAGCAAAAGTTGCTAGCCTCTGTTGCATTTTCACCTGAGAAGTTGACTTCCATTTGTTTGAAAATTTAAAATCAAACTTAGCCATTTCTATTTTGGATTGATCCTATGACCGTTGTGTTATCATTTGAAAAATCATTAAGGTCAAATTATATAAGCATCCAATACCATGGTAAAATAATAAAAATACCCTACTTTAAAGTAATGGTCATGGCAATCATAATAAGCAAACCTAAGCCTAATGAATAAACCCCTAAGTCCTAAAGTATTGGAAGAAGATAATTCAAAGCCTAATGATGAAACACCATGGTCTAAAGTCCGAAACCTAAGGTTTGAAATAAAGGTCTTAAGTAAAACCTCTAGGGTATGCGCCCCCTTACGTTAAGAATCGAGCACCTTACACAGATCTAAGGGCAACGCTTCATCAAAGTAAAATCCAATGGACGCGCTCACTTTGATTAATCAACTCTTTAAAATGTTATGGTCAAAGGAATTAATACCTAAGGTTTCGAATGAAAATTAATCAAATATTTGAGGGTTTGTGCCCCATTTAGATTAAACGTCGAGCTAATCGGCTAAATCTAATGACAACGCTTGATTAAGATCTGATCGGATGACAACGCTCTCATGAAAGATTCATTACAAGGGCTAAAGGCAAAAATATTAATTAAAATTGTTAAATGAGATTAGCGAGGGTCTAACACGTTGGCTAATCACCCCCTTTCTCGCTAAATCAAAGGTTAAAAACAAGTGCCCCTTGGTAACTAACCCCGCAGGTTGAAAAAAATCAATAGTCGCGACAATCTTGATCAAGATTCAACGAATGCACCCAAGTCAAAATCCAAACGATAGAACGGTAAAAGTATCGAGTGATACAAAGGTAAACCTATGATTAATCGTGCATTAGAAATGGTTTAATACATTACTAATTATCCCATTTTGGATTAATCAATAATTATCGAAATAAAATAATGTGCCCCTTTCGGTTATCAAGCTTACAAGTTACAGGAAATCTAAAGGCAACGCTTCATCAAGGAAAAATCGGATGAATGCGCTCGACCTAATAAAATGTCATGGTCTAAAAATACAAAAGCCTAAGTACAATGGTCATGAAATATCCAACGGTCGTGCTTGATCGAGAATAGATCCAACGGATGCGCTTTTGTCACAAACCACCAAGGTAAACCAAGGTATTATTATAAGATTATGATTAAATTACGCACAAATTTGAAAGAGATCAACGAACGCGCTATTTTACAAGATGATCTGATGGTAGCTCTTGCTTTAGATAATAAAAGGTAAATCGGGCGGTAATACCAAGTCAACACTTGATTAGTGAGATTAATTATGTTTAGTGAGGGTCCTGATATGCTACTAATCATACCCCTTTCACTTAAACAATATTAATAAAAATTAGTAGCATGTACTTTTCGATTACCTAACTTGCAGGTTACAAAAAATCTACTGTCGTGCTTGATCAAGCATCAATCCAACGGGTGCGCTTCACTGTAACTTACCAAGGTTAGTCTAAAATCATTAACTGCACTCATGATTAAAGCCTACGTAGATTTGAGAAATATCAACGGACACGCTTCACCAGGGATAATCCAATGGCAGCGCATATCACAAAGCAATCAACATATAAAAGGGTCCCATCCAAGTCAAGGTCAATTGCCCCTGTATCTAAGTAGATCCAACGTTGGTGCTCAATCCTAGTTAATCTAGTGACCACGCTCTAAGGAAGCTACATAGATATTAAAAGAGGACCCCTCCAAAGAATAATCAATGGAATCAACATAAGTGCTTGATCTCACCCAGATCCAATGACTGATTTTTCACAAAGCCATTAATGGTTGACGAGTTGAATAAAGACAAAATGGGATCTGACGATCGTACACAATCAGGAAAGATCTATCGATAGTGCTTTATCAGAACAAATACCCATTAAAAAGGATTCAACTACGTCCTGATCTGATGACAACGCTTGACCCGCCAAGATCTAATGACCATGATCCAATGAAGCCTTCATAAAATATGAGAGCACACATCGTTAGTTGATCCAATGACCGCACTCATACCAAGTAATATCTGACAATAGCACCTTATCAGAGTTATCATCGGTTAACAAGGGTGTGATTAGGTCTCAATCGGATGACCACACTTTTTGAATTAAAAATATGGACAATGTCCCAAGGGTGAATTGAATAAAGTGGTATTTGACCAAGATCAGATGACCATGCCTATCTTCGACTTAAATCCAATGACAGTGCTTAAACAAGATTATCTAATAAATTGAGGTCCAATAAAAAGAGCATAGATCTACCAGATCCAACGATAGCGGTGAATCCCGACCAGATCCGACGGTCGCATGACCAATCTACTTGGAAAATAAGGGACATGGTTTATTTCTCCAGTCAAAAATTGATTAAGGTTAATAAAATTTTAGAAGCACGATAAAAACCCCCTCTCTTCAGTAAACGTCGACATAGTTTTGGATGATCGTATGAACACGCATAATCGTATGGTTGATCGAACGGTAAACCATTAACGAGGTAATATGGTTAGTAAAAAGTCATCCATTTAACCAAAGGTTAGTAATTTTGATTACTCTCTAATAAGCGAATAGCAAAAATAGGATAAAGCTCTGATTAAATTTTGAAACAAGGGTTAATATCCTGAGTAAAATAAAGGTATGAATTGACTAACCAATTAAAAGGTTAAAGTATCTCCTGTACTATGCATGACTACCATTGATATATACCTTTCGTATTATAAATCTAACATTCCTACAAGTCCAAAGGTATCAAAAATAGGTGTACGATACGAATCCCATCCTACGATCATCATCAGTTGATAAATTTGATAGGCATGATCCTCCACATGCAAAGGTGGTGAATCATCAACCAGTACAACCATTAAACCAAAATAAGCTACAACAAATAGTAGCCACTACAAGGTGAATCATAAACACAAGCAAAGGATCTGAAGAAATGACTAATTTAGGCCACGACCAGGGGACAAAACGAACAGACTATCAAGAAGGATCACACAGATTGTACCAGTGTGAAGATGAAGTGAACTGATCGGAAGACAAATCCTGACATCCTGGAACAAAATTGGATCACACATGCCCACCAAGAAAGATAGCATACCGTGCAAAAAATAAAATAATCTTGTTTGAGCAAGCTCATATCAAAGCCATCGATTTATAAATAAGGGTGGCTAGAGGCAAAGTAGAGACATCACTAAGAAAAGCGATGGAGAGCACAATACGTAGGCATAACCATTTCCTGTTCTACATTTTTAGAAGACGAAGAAGATGCGTTAAGAGTGAAACATGGCTCCAAATTGTAAAGAGTTGCTCACTTCGTGCTTCGACGGAATATAGTTACAGAGGGTTCACTCCGACGGGATATAGTTATGAAAGTGCCATATAGGCACTTCCAGATCTTGTTTTCCATTCCATTTTTCCTCCTACCTAGCACTTGCCCTCCTTTTGGGCATCTTCTCTTGTCCATCGTAACCGTTCACTCCACAGAGCGTCATCTCACCACCGCCCCTTGTATAAATTGACTCCCATTGCTCCCGCCTACTTCTTAACCATTATGTAATCTATGCCATTCCATTCGTCTGCATTCCATGTTGCCTCCTCTCCCTTCACCATCACATTGGGTCCCCCTCTATCTTACGTCAAAATTCTACTATAGCAGCCTAGTCAATCTATAACGACATAACCAAATAACTAGGATAAGCAAGAAATAGGAAATTGTGCATCACAAAAGAAGAAAAACAAGTTTGCCAAATCTATTTAGTATAAAAGCTCCCTTCAATCCAAGGAAAAATCTCAACAGGAGATCCAGGGTCTATACAGCTGGACAACATACAAAAAGATCAATGGATATGGTGACAAATGTAAGGCTATAAAAGGAAAGCATTTATATAGCATTTTTGCTAAGAGGTATACTTGAGTGCCCTACTAGTTGTGTTGTTGTATCTCCTTTTTGTGTCTATTTTCTTTGCCATCCCTTATTCTTCCCTTTGTTGTGTAGGATTTTGATAGGAAAGTGCTCAAGAAGCTGATATTATTTCATGTCCTATTGAGCTTGAGATTCAAAGACTCTACTGTTACCAGATTGGAACAAGGAGAGTAGGAGAGACCTGTTACATTATTTGAACAAAGTTTCTTCATTGTATTGATACATTTCTTTGAGAAAAATAAAGTTAAAAGGCATCCTGCCCACTCTACATGTAATATTTTATGAAAAATCAATACAATTATGGGTTTCATTCTTATTAATTCTTTGTCTTGGTACTGTGTGTTACTACGTAATGTGTTACATTATTTGAATGTATTACATATTTTTATGTCATTGGCCAACTATTATGTCTATTATGATATTCAAATGGATATGATAGTGTCAATTCTTTATTAATCCCTTTCTTTCTTTCTCATGTTACACATGTTAAATTGCTATAACAACCCAATGAATCTAGACACCGGTCCACATAAGGCATAATAATTGGTTATTTTCATTGCTTGGTCATTTTAAATACATATAGTATAATTCTAAATTTGGAGCGTGTAAACCGTGCAAAATCATAAGTTCACCACTGGGGTTTCCTTACCCATTCTATAGTTTTCTTGTAGCAATAGCTATTTTTAATCAGAATGAAGAGGTAGGTTGACCAGAGCCTGTAATAGCTCATTGGTTTCAAACAATTTCTTTTAGCATGACAAAAAAATCCTAAGATCACATCAACTCAAATGTCAGATAGGTACATGAAAGAGAATAAAAAGTAGAAAAGAATATGCACATATTTCCCATGAAATAAAACAATACTTTATCTTGAAATGCAAAATTTATAATAATATTCGAGATGGTTATGATGATACATTAGTAATAGTCTAGATTGTTTGAAGTAATAAAAATAAAGAAGATACAAAAATTTATCAACATCAATGATAAAAATTAGTTTTTCAAAAAGATAAAATGATGACTCAACCCTAATTTTTGATGTAAGCTTATTTCCTTTTAAATATGAAATAAAATATTATTTTTAATAATGAAGCTTTATTGATTTGGGAGTGAGTAGGAGGTGTGAGAAAGAAGCAAGAAGCGAAGTCTGAGAAAGGAGCAAGAACCACTTCTTTTTGTTCTATATCTTAGGAGAAACTTAAAAACTAAATAATTCATGTGAAGAAAATCTAGGTAACATACAAAGACATTGTTTTTGGAAGTCTTACTAGAAGTAAGGATGCCCTAGTTAGCAATAAGAGGAATAATGAATCTATAGCAAACCCTACCCAAGTAGTAGATACTACACCATAAATGATTATCAAGGATGAGATGATCGAGCATGATATAATGGTTTTAAAACCAAAGGATTAATATGTAATCTCCATGGATGCTGGTCAGGTTTTTCAAGTTTCAAAATTGGATCGAGTAGAAGTGTGGATTGAATTTGAATTATTCCATGAATTTTCTTCCAAAATGAATTTTCCTCATTATCTTGTCTAGTTTATAAATAAGGGATAAAATAATGGATGGTGGCCCTTCGTTTAGGGATAAAGTGCATTACATTTAATACCATGGAGTAAGAATTTTTTTTATGGAGATAGAGACTATTAAAATGTTTTTGGTGTGGATTAGGCATTTTGAACTTCCCTATCAACTCATCAATAAGGAAATTTTGAAGAATATTGGCAATACTCTACACAAGTTCATCTAGGATGGACTAACTACTAAGGAGAGAAGGCATGTTGTGTACACTCAAATATGTTTTTCCATGTATATTTTAAAACACATTAGGATTAAATATAGATTAATATAATAGGATCAACAAATGGGTTATGAAAATATTGTATTCCAATATCGCAAATCTCATGAGATCGCACACATGGCAAGAGATTGCAAAGTGAAAATGATGGAGAAAGAGATGGAAAATTTTGTGCATGAGGTAAACTTCAATATGAAACAAGGAGATCATATTATTAGAGAAGTTGGGTCAAATCAAGGATTTTCCACTCCTAATAAAGTGGCAAGAAAATACCCTATGCATAATAAAATGGTAAATGCCATTACAGTTCACTCGAATCAATCGTTAAAAGAAAAATAACATAAAGGTTGAGGAAGTACAATGCACAAGTTCAAATACAAAAGGAGTTACAGGTGCGAAGGTTTTGGAAGTAATATTATTTTTGTGGAGATAGAGACTATTAAAATATTTTTAGTGTGGATTGGGATTTTTGAACTTCTTTTCAACTCATCAGATAATATGTACAAGGATCAAGAAGGAAGATACAACAAAAAGAAGATTTTTTACAAGTGTACTAGACATTGTTGTTAGGAGGCAGTTGAGCAAAAAGATAACAACAATGATTATTCTAAGGGGAGTTGAGGATAAGATAATTTGAAGTTGAATAGCTTAGGAGAATACACAACAAGAAGTGGATATAATGTAAAGCACCAATAAAATAGGAATACCCCAATAATATGGAGAGATATTTGGGACAACTCGAGCATTCCAAAAGTGAAAATTGTTTTTATGACCGGTAGGTCACAATTTTTTTTTATCCTAGCATTAACCTAATGAGAAGTGGTTTTTATGGCCCCTCACAATGTGTTCTATGTAAAAGGAGAAAGAGGGTATAAACCATCTCTTAGGACATTGCTTAGTAGTTTGGGAACTATGGCAATGGATTCTTAATATGTTTGGTAAATGCATGGTGATGAATGGAAATTTTGAAGAACAATTAATGCTGGTAGAGCACTTTTAAATGTGAGGTGTTATAGAAAATTTGGGATACATCAAAAGATACAGTACTTTGGACTATATGGACGAAAAGGAACAAAATATTATTTAAAGAAAATAAAATTAGTTTAGAGGTAATAAAAAGGAAGATTTGTTTAGCCAAAGAGGAGTCTAAACCAGTCCTGTCAACTCACCCAAAGATGGAGTCAAGTCATCAATTTGAATTATAATGGTGGGTATAGGAGAAAAAAAAGAAAGAAAAATATAAAGTGAAAACCATTAGAAGCAAAGTTGGTCAAATTGAATTTTGATGGAGCTTTAAAAGGAAATCCAAGACTAGTAGGAGGAGGAGGAGGAATAATGAAAAATAATAGGGATGAGATTTTGTCACATTATGATTTTAGTAGTGTATTAAAAAATAATAATGAAGTTGAAGCTTTGCATATTTGGAAGGATTAAAAATATACATACAATGGGCAACTATCATCTTGGGCAAAAAAGCCTTAAGAAGAGGTTGGGCCAACACATGCAAAGAACATCTTCATCTACAAGGATGAAGTGATAGCAAGAAGCTCGATAAAAAAATGGGAACCTCACATGGGTGGTGCTAGGGTCAAAGTAGATATCCTCAATGTAACCTACCTATTTCTGCTAAGGAGATTGCTTTGAAGTCTCATTCTTCTAAGGGTGACATTTTTTCACACAAGAAACTAGAAAAAAAGGAAGAAGAAAGGACTTGAGCAGATAGTGGGGGGGAATTTTTGAATCCATGCCCAATGGATAAAGTTCACTCACTTAAAAATATATACATATGTAAGATATAATATAAGTGATATTAGTTTCATGAGATAACAAAAGTCCCAAACATTTGTAAAATTTTAAAATATGGCTCGATTGCTAATGTAGACACCTAAAACACATCATGTCGATGGTGACTACTCATATGGGACATGCTAGAAGACCATATGGAAGACCTTTGGATAAATCCAAGGTACAACATTGGTTTTTACCACTCAATTGGGCATTTGTCCCTAGTCAAGTCTAGCCGTGACTGATAGTTGTGGCCATTAATATGTCAATTGGGGACCACGGTTGACACCTGTGATTAGTAGTGTTGGCTACGGATGACACCCACGGTCAGGATTAAAGTTTAGTTGGCCTTCATCCAACCCCAAAATTTGGTTGCAATGGCCAATTGGTTGCGGATTGGAGTGGTTTGAGCGAGGAAGGATCCATAACCTTCCATCCAACAGACTCAACTGCCCAATCTTGATCTTGGCTTCATAAGGAAGCCACCCCTAGCCTTGGGACAATCCTATAAATACCCCTTAAAATTAGGGAGAGGATAGAGTGCATTTTGATAGCAAAGCACTATCAAAATACGAAAAGAGAGAGAGCATTGAGATCAAATCAACGAAGCCCTATCGAATTGTATACTCACTTGAGTGTATTGAGATAGATTTGCTACCAATTCATTTGCTAATTCATAAAGCATCATGTCAAATTGTGCCATGGATGCCCTAAGGAGCTAGAACGCCAAGAAACGCAGATTCGGGCAAACGAAGGCCCAATTGTGGAATTCAACCGCCAAACCTGTCAGAGGACACATAGGTGACCCTTGACCATCAATTTGGTAAGGCAGATCATAGATGAGGCCTTAATTTTGAGGGTAAATCTATTCAGAGCCTCGCCATGGCTGTCAGCCACGGTCTATAGTGCTGACCACATCTCAGACCCACGATGAGCAAATGGCCACAAATCTGCTTATTTCCTTTCTTGCAATTTAATTAGTTAGATCATGTTAGGCTTAATATAGGTTCAGTTAGTGTTTTAGAGACATATGACTAGTCGGATTATGCATTTAAAATAGGTTTGCTTTCATGTTGTCAATTTGATAATTGGTGTAATTGTAGGTTGTCTCATGCACCTTTGCTTCTTATTTGTTAACTAATCCAGTAGATAGATAATACATGTTTTCTCGAATATGCTTAATAATCACATTTCATGATTAACATAGGCTTACCATGCTTTACTCATTTTCTTGATTATATGCTTATCATGGTATCCTTTTATCAAACTTCCTAAAAAGACCTCATCAAGAGAGGTTACCTTTGCTTTTGACGTGTTATTGTTGTTTCTTGATTGTAGGGAACATATATTGAAGGAGATGCAATCATTCAATTCCTTCCTCAACGCAAAGAAGAGGGTCAACTCCACCCTAGGGCAGTTCATGTCACCTTAAAGTCTTGAAATATACATTTATCCTTGAGGGGATTATAACATTGTAATTGCGTATCAAAAGGGTATCCCTAAGAGGGATTCATTTGTAAAACATAAATTGATTCAAAGAGAAATAAAGATGCATTTTAATTAATTATTTTTGTTTTTGTCAATTTATGTGTGAATATCCATGTTATTTCAGTTTATGCAATTATAATATTGGGTGCATGCCTTTTTGGTCGTATAGTAGGTGATCATGACGAAAATTTACAATTCTTGCCACATTTCACTGAGTGAATTTATGTTTTTTGATTGTAGGCGCTCACTGCGGATGACAACCAAGGTCAAAAATTTGGCCCGCGGGTGACAATCACGGTCTGTAGTGGCAACTGCACATCAGATCCACGGTTAGCAGCAAGTACATCACATAGCATGATTTCAAAGTTGAATCAGATGAGGACTTGAGGTAGGCCCTTTTGACACTTTTTGTCTCTATTTTTCTTCTCTGTGCTTTTCCAAAACATACAATTTGAAACCTAGATAATTAAGGATGAAACGAACATGAAATGAATTACGTAATTAGGGTTTCTTTTTCCAAATTTTAGCTAGGCGCTACTAGGAATAGTGGACCTCTGAGTGCAGTCCGCCCTAGAATCCAGCGTGCTAGGTTTAAATTGTGTGTTGGTTTGCATGCTTGAGGCCCAATTAGAGGCTATATCATTATAATTTGCATTGTCAAAAAGTCATATAGGATATAGCATGCATTATTTGAAAATGAAACATTTCTTTTTGCATATCATGTAGGAAATAATCATTCATGTTGTATTATGCATTTTCCTTTCTATGCAAAGATTAAAAAGAACCACACACACCATGTTTCAAGTAAAATCTAGTGAGTTGGGAGTGACATCCAACCACTAGTAGGGTTTCAACGACGGTGGAGGTGATTTCCATCCGTTGGCCCAAATCCCACGTACCTATTGTTCTAGACCAAGGTCGGGCCCAAGAACCTTTCGTACCCTAGAAAATTTGCATGTATTCTCTTCGGAGGGTATAACACTGATTGGGGAAAATGGGTGAGGGACTAGTAGGATCGGTGCTCCTTGTCTGGGTGTGGAATTTCATTGCCACACATGGGAGATTTACGCGTCTTGGATTCACACCCAGGTTTTCGAGTTGCCAGCGTGCCAGTGAAAGCCAATTAAACTAAGATTATTATTCAACAAGATTTCAAACGCGATAAGAGTTTCTAATACTGATACAAAAAATTGAAAACACATCAAACAGTTTAGGGCTCATTTTAAATTGTAAAAGGGATAATCACCATTGTATACCTTATTTGCATAATAAAAAGATAAATCTAGACACTAGGTGCACCATGGTGGAGACACGGGGAGGTCGACAGAGGCTCAATTTTTATGCTAATGACCAAGCCCCACCAAATTCATAACAAAATGTGTCGAACCCTCACCCACATGCACTTCTTGAACGTCGTTCGATGAGCATCAAAGAAGATAATTTGCCATGAGGGGACCCCATTGAGCATACCCCTAATAGAGAAGTTTCTATACACTCTTCTAGATGTAGGATAGAGCATGGAGCCTCTCAACATGAGGGTATTCCACTCAGAAGCCATTATCGAGATCACAGTGCACGTGCATCCACAAGATCGACCGATGAGTATGTCATCCGGGGAGCCAAGTTGGTATCCCTACGTAATAATTCTGTAGGAGGTTCCATACCTCTAAATTTAGAGTATAAAAGAGATTGAGATCCTCCCATTCAAGGGTATGCTGACACGCCCACTTACGAGCGTAGGTCTATTCACACTCCCACGCGTAGTGAACCTCGCAAGATCACTATAGACATATCGAAGGTGGGAGCCAATGGTACACCACCACATGAGACGTGGTGATCCAGATAGTTGGATGGTTTAGGTGGCATCCTCAAGCAGTTAGGCTATAAGCCTTAAGATCCGCCCACTCGTGCTCTGAGTGAGCATAGCGGGAGCATTATTAGGGCTACCAGAGAACATGGGGAGGCTTCCAAGCACCCTCATGGCTCGCATCCACCATCTGTGCATGATGGCACACAACATAGGACTCATCATGACGCCAATATCATCTTCATGGATAAAGGCAAAGGCGTAGGAAATCCACCAGATGGGTATATAATCCATAAGGTCGCTTGCATGGAGCACACATACCAGAGGCCTCTTACGGCCAATCACATTGATAGATTACATATACTAGTATCCGAGCAGAGATGACAACTCCTTCAAGATCAATTGGAGGATGCTCGCCTAGAGAGGCAGCACATTGAAGATGAGAATCTTCAGTTGCAAAGGCTCATTAGAAAAATATTATATGAGCAACGTATGCATGAGGAACGCATCCTTACCCAAAAGGAGCATGTAGAACAAGAGGATAGGCTAGCCAGGGCTGGTTTATACACTCATGTTGAGCATGAAGAACGCATTCATAGGAGGGATTTTTCACAAGCTAACATGCATTAGGAGCACAGAGATGCTCACACTCATGTCAATGCCCAACAAAGAGAACGACCACCACCATTTGAAGATCATGGGCAACAACAATATGAGGAAGAAGAGGGAGACAAAGTCGATCATGGATATCCTAAAAACTCCCATGTTGAGGAGGATGAAGAGCAATGTCCTCCATCTCGAGAAAGGAAGAATGTGCCTCCAAGACCACCCTCACATCATCTTAAGGAGAAGGACTTTCTTTCCTCGTAGGCCTATAAGGTTCTAGAAAAAAAGGTGAAAGCAATCGAGAGGCAAGGCATGACTTTTCAAAAGCTAAAATTGAGCAAGATTCATAACGAGCCTTTGGACTCCTTGGTGCCTACTCCAGCATATCCTGAGCATTTTTTCATGCCCAGGTTAGATAAATTCAAAGGTGACAAACACGCGCAAGATCATGTCACAAGATTTTTGGACGTATGCTTCCAGATTGCAAGCAACAATGCCTTGATTTTGCGTACATTCATCACAACCCTCTCAGGCCCAGCCTAGGAGTGGTTTAATCAGCTGAAGAATCACAATATCACCAATTTTGAGCAACTGGTTGACGCCTTTCTAGAATACTTTTCTTTTGGCGCCAGGAGGCAAGCTAACCTTTTTGATCTAGCTACGCCAGCTCAGTGTGATGATGAGCCAGTCCTAGAATAAAAAAATAGGTGGCGATTAATGGTAAAGTTGCCATTCCCCATTCCTGCTACAGATTGACCCATATGTTCACGAAGAGTTATGCCAAGCACATCTCATTATTGTTGCAACTACAACAGTACTAGAAATTCGAGGAAGCTTTGGCACAAGCCAAAGTAATTGAGGATATAAAGTTGTAAGAGGGTAACTTGAAGCTCAAGAACAGGAATGAGGGGCACAAGAAAAGCTCCACAAAACATCAGGGCAAGCAGGCCCAGGTCAATCAAGTGAGGTTAAACCTCCAAGGAGAGGATAAGGGATAACAAAAGTAGAATTATCAGACCCGACATCCTCCTGCATAATACGAGCAGTGCAAGAATAATTACAAGGGCAAAAATAAGGAGCAATGCCCACCTAGCCAATTCACGCCTTTGATAGAATCTTTGACCTCAATATTTCATCAGTTATGTGAGGCTAAGATAATCAGGTTTCCCGAGATTAAGCTAGTCGATCCTAACCATCCCAAGTTAAAGGGGTATCAAGATGATTTGCATCTTCCATCGCACGAAGGACCATGACATTGAAGTGTGTTGGTACTTCAAACATATTGTGCAAAACATGATCGATAAAGGTGAGCTTATAGTGCCAAATAACCCACTGGCACTCGACAACAAAAACATGAGGATTTATAAAAATCCATTGCCAAACCATGAGGCACCATGCAATAATGCTAGCCATGTCAATCATGTACACATTGAACCACCTACCCAGGGTTTCGTAGGTATGGTTAATGTGGTTACCAAACAGGGAAGGTATGAGCAGCCAAATCAACCTCACACTCCCATCAGGATACAAGCTACACCAAATTAGCAGCCAACTCAGAATATTCTAGGCCCACCAACTAGACCAGTGGTGACCATATGAAGTAGGTTGGTTCAAAGCCTGCAAATAAGTCATGCACAATTGTCTATATATGAACTGATACAACAATCCCCTAAGCATAGGGAGACTCTCATGGACATTCTTAGGTCCATAGAGGTATAGTCCTAGGATGCTCAAGCATTCACAAATTTTATGGGATACATACAGCAGTGCCAGGAGCCTATGATCCAATTTTATGATCACAAAATCAGGATGGTTCCTACAGATACGGCTGACCCGTTGTTACATATCATCGCATGTGTTAATCACGTGCCATTCAAGAGGGTCTTGATCGACACTAGTTCATAGATCAATATTATAATGACCAAGGTGTTGAGTCTTTTAAAGCTGCCCAAGTCACATATTGTGCCCATCGCATTCACATTGAGAGCGTTTAACGACATACTATGTTCGACGGTTGGCACAATCGTCCTACCTGTTCAGGTGGGTCTAAAGACCATCCTCTAGATGTGTCATGTGATAGAAGGCACCATGCAATATAACATCCTACTGGAGAGGCCTTGGATTCTTGGATTTGATAAATGTGTTGTGTTCCCTCCATATTACATCAATGTGTAAAGTACATTCACGAGGGATAGGTTCATGTGGTGCCATCAGACGAAGAGCCCTTAAAATTCATGAACCTAGCTGATTTGCTTGGGGGTTTCATACTCCCATCAACGCACCTAGGCATCCAGCCAACATCGCTGGTTAAGAATCCAAGAGGTAAACAACAAGTATGTGCTCAACCATCGACATCTGTATCAATCAGATCCGAGCACACTACAATAACTTCGTTAAAGCTGACTACATCAACGATGCTTCGGGATGAAAGGAAGTTAAAGGCAAAAATGGGAAAAAAGAAAAAGAAGCAATTTCCCAAACCAGTTGCCAATTAGGCTCTCGCTACCATGGAAGTAGAAGCCCAGGACAAAGTCAAGGAGGTACCTCAGCCTACCTCGCTTGCATCATCAGTAGGGTCATCCGCACCACGGGTGACTGTTCATCTAGCCAACACAGTGTTAGGCGAATATATTGTGCAGAATGTAACCTTTGGACCAATTCTAGAGACTGCACAAGAGATGGGTCGATCGCATGCTCATCGTTTTTCGGTTGGATCAATAGTGCCATTGGGAGAGCCACCTAATCAAATGAACTTCATCTACGCTAGGTTGGATCAGCTTCCTACTCGAACACCCATGGATGAAGATGATGGCGAACTGTTCATAGTGAATGTGCGTTACCTATCCAACCCTGAATATTCCATGCATATTTTTGAATTATATCATTGTCATGGGTATGGCCTTGGTATTTTTGAGCAAGGACGTAGGACTCCACTTGAGCCGCGTTATCAGTTTGCAACTGATAGGTTTGGGCTAGGGTTGCAAATATGAGGATAGGATGATTTTCTTGCTGTATATTTAGATCGCCTGTACCTTAGTCTGAGGGACAACATAGATTTCAACCCATATCACCCTAACCCTTCTATGTTCCAAAAGGATAATTGGATGGTGTCTTACGTCACCATAGCACCACCCGAGTCATATCACGAGAATATCTTGGTGGACAATCAGTCTTCACCCGATAATCAGTCAAGGGATGAGGCTGAGCCAGTTTATAATGCAATATCGTATTTATGGCACTTGTACCTCATTTTATCGGACATCAATGATAATGATTAGGAGATAGCCTATATGGGGCCACATTTACCAAAACATCCCATTCTAGTGGGGGCAAATGAAGGATTGTATTACTATAGCGATGAAGAAGATGAAATAGAGAGAGCCTACATAGGACCTCCCTAATTACGCTATCGTAATGCACAGTATACGGTTGAGGACATTTGTAGAGAGATTAATCTGAATCCTCACCTTAGGGGAAGACCATCGAACTTCGATGTGATCTATCACATGGTGTTTTACAAACCGCTTATGTACATGGATCTCATTGAGCTGAATGATCCAATCTTGCAATCAGTACATAGAGAGGATCTAGTCGTCCATAGTGCACATAAATAGGACCCATTCATACTCGTGTCGATAGAGCCAGATATCGGGTATGAGAGCTACATCAGTGATGTAGATGTTTATCCGTTTGGTCCTGGAGATCAATTCCATTCGATAAATATGGTCTCCATTGATTTGACCACCCCACTCAGTAATCCAATCGATTCGTCCAAATCGTTGTATCTCAATGTAGATGTTATCGATTGGGATTGCACTAACTCGCTTATTGAGCCTGAAGATTTCTTCCCTAAGGAAAAAATGTTTCAACCGTTTCATTTTGCACCAGGCTGTGCTTATGATGTCTATCATGCCGAGAATGATTTTGATGCGGAATCTATTAACCCAGCTGATGACATCCATTTGATCCCTATGCCTCATAAGCTTGAGGAGGGATCACACATGTCAGTAGAGGAAATCTTCAATGTGGATATCAGTAACGATCCCACTAATCCAAGGAAGGTTAAATTTGGAGAGAGTCTCACTCTTGATGAGCGTGCCACCATCATCCCTCTACTAAAAGAGAGACCTAATATTTTTGCTTGGACTTACAAATATATGCCAGGTCTAGACCCGAAATTGGTTACCCATAACCTTTCGCTAGACCTATCAAAGAATCCAATCAAGTAGAAGCTTAGAAAGATGCATCCAAAAGTAGCCTTAATGGTGAAGGACGAATTGCAAAAGCTATTGGATGTAGAGTTTGTAATCTCCATCGACTATCCAAAATGGGTATCCAATATGGTGCCTGTAGGAAAACCTGATGGAAGGATCCGTATTTGTACGGATTTTAAAGACATGAATAAGGAAACACCAAAGTATTCGTTTCTTTTGCCAAATATTGATGCTCTTGTAGATGCAACTATAGGTCATGAGATGCTCTCCCTAATGGACAATTTTTTTGAATACAATCAAATTCGGATTAATCCCGAAGACCAGCATAAAACTGCATTTATAACGCCATGGGGGACATTCTGCTATAAAGTTATGCCATTTGGTCTTAAAAATGTTGGTGCCACATATCAACATGCCATGACATATATCTTTCATGATTATATGCATAAAATATTAGAAGATTATATTGATGACTTGTTGGCAAAGTCATTACTGCATTCTAAGCATGCAAAGGTCTTAAGGAAGGTCTTCAATCGCCTGATAGAGCATAATGTCAGGTTGAACCCTAAGAAGTGCATATTTGGTGTAACTTCAGGTAAACTCTTAGGATTCATCATTTCAAAATGAGGCATCGAAGTAGACCCAACAAAGGTCAAGGCTATTCTAGAGATGCATCCTCCCTCAAACATCAAATAATTAAGAAGCCTATAGGGCAAATTGACATCGATAAAGCGATTTATCACTCAATTATCAGATAAATATCGACCCATAAAATGACTTCTACACAAGCGGGTCCCATTCAACTAGGACGAGGACTGTCGAGAAGCCTTTGCTGAAATTAAACAATACCTGGCGACACTGCCAGTGTTAGCTCTACCAAGGCCAGATGTGCCATTTCTACTATATATCGACAACTGAGAAGACTAAGCACCGAGGGGATGAGCTGGGGTTACCTATTGTTCCTGATTTTTGGAGGGTTGATGACCCTTCTGATGATATTGACATTGAGCTTCTTGACCTTGATGACGTGGGTACCACTCCTGAGTATGAGGCATGGTTTACCTCTCAGCCTCCTTGGATGCCGAGTGTAGTTGTTGATGATGATGGGAGTGGTGACGAGGCAGAGGTAGGAGGATGGGTTCCTTGGTCGATGAAGCACCGATGTGGTAGCTCTTCGAGGGTGAAGATGGCTACGGATGTGCAGTAGCTCGAGGAGGCTTGTGGTGATGGGGATGGAGAGGGGGATGCCCCTCCTCGATGGATAGAGGATGATTGGGGTATTCTCCAGGTTGAGCGGGATAGTCTAGAGTTGGAGGTGGCTCACCTGAAGGGTGAGTTGGCCTTATGTCAAAGTGAGGTGACTCGCTTATAGGCTGAGGTGGATGGACTACGGGGTGGGCCTAGTGACGATGCTATCACTACTAGGGATGCAGATATTACCAGGCTTGGGGGTGAGGTATCTCGACTTGAGGGTGAGCTTACTCGCTTATAGTCAGGTTCTAGTGGAGGGGACACCACAGCTACTGTTGCTGCTCTTCGGGTGGAGATATCTCAGAGGGTTGCTCATGAGGGTGCAGATTTGAGGACCCTACGTAAGCAAGCTACTTATATTGAGATGTTGGAGAACATCTTGCATGAGCGGCAGATCCCGCTTCCTGTTCCTCCTTCATCGTTAGTGGCTACTACTAGTCGAGGGACCGAGACGAGCCACAGGAGTCATCGACGGTCTAGCTCACATGTTGCTTCATCGACTCAGGGTTCTCGGAGGGATCCTACTGGCACCAGCTAGTGTGCCTTATTGTCATTATTTTTGTATTTTGTGGTGTATCGATTTTGTTATGAGCCTTGGTGCTCTGATGTATACAACCTGCGGGCATTTTGTACTTTGAGACCTCCATATTTATATATATACATGGCTTTTATATTTGTTATCTCTTGTGTTAATGATGTTTTATTTTATGTTTATTTGAATGTTTATTATTTATTTATGTAATTCAATTTAAATATTTATGCTTTTTATTTTATGATGATTTATGGTTTTCTTTGATGTTTTGTATTTATTGTGAAAAATATCAATGCAAACTAATATGGAATATGCAATTAAATGTTTATGTATACTATATGATGGAATGCATTGTGTTCATGTGATCTTTTTATAGCTCAGAATATCATTGACCATTACTTGTTCATTTTTGCAATTGGGGGTATCCAACTTGATGACTTCATGCGGGTGATGTATGATGTAGATATGTATGTGATTGTGGAAGAATATATGGATGTTGATATGGACGATGTTTTTATTTTGATCTTTAATAGTGGAATATTTTCAAAGACTCAAACAGTCTAGTGATATCAACAAACTTACTTGACCATTGTCTAACTCTCTTTAGGACCAAGGTGTGTGCAAGTGAAGTTTATTTACTAAATCTTGAGCATGGTAATGACCCTAAGCAATCAAGAACCAGTGTATGTGAATGTGTAGTTCATTGACCCATTATGAGTAAATTGGACTTGACCTTTTATGGGATTTACCAATTAGCTAGCTTGTCCGTATGTGCGGTCAGAGGTCTCCCTTTTTGGGAGAGAGACATGTCGCCCTGCATGAGTTTACTCCACTGCCAGTCAAGCGTCTATAGCCCCGGTGGAGGCTCACTCCATAGTCCAATGATCTGATCTTTAGGTTTTGGGGATGACTACATATCTTTTTGAGGGAAATGTAGTACGATCCTTACAACTTTAGGGATCTGTGGTGTGTGTATAGAAATTGTTAATTTTTGTATAGAGCTTTGGGGATGACTACATATCTTTTTGAGGGAAATGTAGTACGATCCTTACAACTCTAAGTATTTTATGTTTATATTTGGAGAGTAACTGTGATAGTGGTAAAAACCACTATTTTTTATTTTGGACTATGTTGTGTGATAGGACAAGCATAGAATGTTATCTTTTCACTTCAAGGTGTTACCCAAGTTTGGCGTTATCCTTTTCTTACTCAAAATGTTTTAAGATGTGAAGAAGTGTGTTTGGTGCAAGATTGTTTGGGGTCAGTCGACGATACTCAAGACCTCTTTTAATGTGAGAAAAGTGCTTTGGTCCTAAAGAAAATTGGACATTTTATGAAAGTTGGTTTTACACTAGACATGGTTGAGTGACTGAAAATTTGATTTTATGATATATTGACATCATATATGGGTGTAGCGTTTGGTGAATTGCATAAATGCCTTAGTTGGCTACCCTCAATTCTTGGAACTTGTTTTTCTTTGGTCATATCATCACCACTACAAAAGATCACTGAACATGGGATGGGATGGATGCAATTATTTATATTTTTTTTTATGCAGCTAATTGCGTATGATATGTTTATTTTAATGCATATTTATTGAAATTCTATGTGATATGCGAATGTAATGTACAAAATTAAAATTTTGTGATATGAATATTATCTATGTGATATGCGAATGCAATGTGAAAATGCACGTAAAAATGTTTATGTACAATGTAAATTGATGCAAATTTATTTATTTATTTTTTTTAGCCACGTATATATATATAACATATGTTGTGAGTCTATTCATGCATAAAATGCCTTTAGGTGCATTATGTTTAACGGCTCTGGTTCCAATTTTCCTTCTAAGTTGGCAAGTCTATACGTTCCTGGTCCCAACTTATGCTTTACGATATATGGGCCTAACCAATTAGCCATAAATTTATCTCTCAAGTGCGGCAATGCATTGGTATTTTGTTGATTTTCTTTGAGTACTAGGTCCCCTATTTGAAATTCGTGAGGATGGACTTTTGCGTTGTAAGCACGTTTGATTCTGTCTTGATATACTTGCAAATGCTCTAGAGCATTGATGCATTTTTCATCTATAAGTGTCAATTGGTCAAGACGTGCTTGTCTAGCGGTGTCATCATCCATGAATTCCTGTAATGCGATTCTCAAGGAGGGTATTTCGAGCTCCAAAGGTAATATAGCTTCAACACCATAAACTAATGAAAATGGTGTTGCTCCCGTTGGCATTCTTATGCTTGTTCTATAAGCCCATAGTGCCAAAGGAAGTTGAGTATGCCAATCTCTATGATTTTCTTTGACCAGTTTCTTGAGAATGGATACCATTGTTTTGTTGGTTGCTTTCGCTTGCCCATTTGCTTGTGGGTAATAAGGTGTTGAGAAACTGTGTTGGATATTGAATTTGTTGCACAAGGCTCTAACATCCTTATTCTTAAATGACTTCCCATTATCAAAAATGATTTTTGAGGGTATTCCAAAATGATAGATAATATGTTGAAGTATAAACTCCGCTATTCGAGGTCCAGTCGTAGTGGTCATTGGAATTGCTTCCACCCATTTTGTGAAGTATTCCATAGCGGTTATGATGAATTTATGTTGTCCTGATGAGGCAGGTGATATTTTACCAATCAAATCGAGGCCCCATTGTGAAAATGGCCAAAGACTTTGAATGGGTTGTAGAGCGTGTGATGGTACATGAGTCAAATTTGCATGATGTTGGCACTTTTGGCACTTTTTGACATATTGACAATAGTCATTTTCCATTGTTGGCCAATAGTATCCCATTCGCAATATTCTTTTTGCTATGGCCATTCCACTGAAATGACCACCACAAGTACCATCATGGGCTTCTGCTATAGCTCATTCTGCCTCAATCGGATCTAGACATCGTAATAATATTCCATCATACCCACGTTTATACAACACGTCCCCCAAGAGAGTGAAACGAGTTGCTTTTTGTTTGAGCATTCTTTTTGCATTTCGTGTCATTTCTATTGGGAGTGTTCCAGACTTGAGAAAGTCTCTTATTTCATCAAGGTAAGAATTGTAAGGTTCACCATGTATCAAACAAACACTCTTCTCACTGGTAGATATTGCTCTTTGAATTGATGGTTTTGATACTGTTGTTATGATTAGCGGTTGTACTTCTCCATGCTCATTCTTAGGGATGAGAGATCCCAAAGAAGCCATTGCATCCGCAAATCTGTTTGTCGAACGGGGTAAGTTACTAATTTCATACCAGTCAAAATTTTCTAGCAAATTTGTTGCTACTTCATGATATTGCTTTAAAACTGGTTCTTTACATTGGTATTCTCCTTTTACTTGGTAAACAACTAGTTGAGAATCACCAAAAATGCTTAATATTTTTATGCCCATTGCTATAGCCGATTGAAGACCTAATATTAAGGCTTCATACTCTGCATTATTGTTAGTGCATGTGAAGTCGAGTTTGAATGATAAAGGAATTGGTATTCCTTCGGGTGTATAAAACACGACTCCCGCACCTTGTCCTTTCTCGCACTTAGATCCATCAAAGAACATTGTCATGTCTGCTTCATCCTCAGGGGAAACTAACTCTTCCTTTTCTGTGACAGAGAATACTGAATCATCTGGAAGCTCAATGATTAGTGGTTTATCATTATGTAAGGGAGCTTCAGCTAGTTGATCAACTATCACTTGACCTTTTATGGATTTTTGACTTATGAATTCGAGATCAAATTCTGTTAAAAGCATTATCCACTTGGTTGTACGGGTGTTATTGTAAGTGCGAGTCATCATGTATCGTAGAGGGTTTTCTCTAGCAATGACATAAGTAGTGTTGCTTAGCATATAATGTCTAAGTTTCTTAGTGGCAAAAACCACTGCTAAACACAACTTTTCAACATAAGCATATCTTGTTTCGTAACTTACCAATGTTCGACTAATATAGTAAATTGCTTGCTCTTTATGATTTTCATTCTTTTGTGCAAGCATTGTTCCTAGTGCAAAATCTATTGCAAAAATGTATAGGTAAAAAGGGACTCTTGTTCGAGGTGGCGTAAGAACTGGTGGTGAAGCCAGATACTTCTTTATGTCATCAAATACCTCTTGACATTTAGCCGTCCAAGAGAATGTCACCCCCTTTTGTAGCAAGCGGTTGAAAGGCCTGCATTTATCTGAGAGTTGTGCAATGAATCATCGGATAGATTGGATCTTTCCTTGTAAGCTACGCAACTCTTTCAAGTTCTTTGGAGGTGGCATCTCTAGTATAGATTTTACCTTACCTGGGTCTACTTCAATGCCTCGCTTGGAGACAATGAATCCTAGAAGCTTTCCTGATGTGACACCAAATACACACTTCTTAGGATTTAACCTTACTTTATGTTCTAGCAATCGATCGAACGCTTTTTCCAGGACTTCAATGTGCTCAAGACGTGTTTTTGATTTAGCAATCAAGTCATCTACATAATCCTCGATGATCTTATGCATATAGTCATGAAATATGTACGTCATAGCACGTTGATATGTAGCTCCTGCATTCTTAAGTCCAAAAGGCATCACTCTGTAACAGAATGTGCCCCATGGTGTTGTAAATGTTGTCTTATGTTGATCTTCGAGATTAATTCGAATTTGGTTGTATCCCGAGAAACCGTCCATTAAGGAAAGCATTTCATGGCCAGCATAGGAGTCTACTAGTTGATCGATATTGGGCAAAGGAAAATCATCCTTGGGACATGCTTTGTTTAAATCTCAAAAATCAGTACATACGTGTATCCCTCCGTTCGGTTTGCGAATGGGTACCATATTTGAGAGCCATTCTGGATAATCAATTGGGACTATGAAATTTACGTCCAATAATTTTTGTAACTCTTCTTTCACAAGTAATGCAACTGTTGGATGAATTTTTCTAAGCTTTTGCTTAAAAGGTTTAGCATCTGATGCTAAAGTAAGGTTGTGGACTACCAACTCGGGGTTTAATCCCGACATGTCTCTATATGACCATGCGAACACTTCTTTCTTTCTCATCAACACGTTGATCATGCGTTCTTTTTCTTCTATGGATAAATCTTTTGCGATTTTGACAATTTGTGGATTGTCCGCATCTAGGCTAAGGTTCACATCTATAGATTCTTCAATTAGCATGTGAGAACCTTCTTCTAGTTGATGTGGAGTTGGGATGAGGTGGATATCATCCACCACATTTTCAAATGTCTCAAGGGCTTCCCCTTCTACTTTAGTTTGAAAAACTGAGTGATCTGATGATGAAGGTTGTTATGAAATATATGTGTTTGAAGCCCGCAACAACTCTTCGGATAGGATGAATTCGACAATGGATGGTGGGGATGAGATCCTGTCCATGGCAATGAGGCTAGTGTCGATATGGATCGGCTTTGCCTCATCATATGGATTGCGGAGTGGGGTGAGAAAATCAACAAAAATCATGTTGACTTGATGGAAATGGGGTGGCTATGATTTGAGAGGTGATGACTCATCCTCTCTAGGTTGCAACTGACCTAATGTGTGTGATTGGCGGTGCTGCAAGAGCGGCCAAGGTGGTGGAGGAGGTTCTGGTTTAGGACTTTCACGCTTTTTGCTTAGCTGAAAGAGAGTTTGGTCTATTGGGAACTTCTTTTGGTACCAGTCATTTCTCTGAATAGATTCTTCATACACTACCTCCTCTTGAGGATTTTCTTCTAGATTTAGTCCTCCATGATTGTGCCTCTTCTCAGAGTATTTCCCTAGCTTGCATTTCGCGCATATGATTAAGATATATCATTTCTGTCTCATCTTCATAATCATCATCGCTTATCCAAAAGCCGTTAGCATTGGTATGAGGTCCCAGAATGAGTTGCGTGTAATCTGGCCTAAGGTCGGCCATTTCTGTTGGATCTTCGTATTCTGGTTCTTGTTGTAAGGCTTGTTCTGAGAAAGTTCCAAACACATGAGGGTAAAAATTGTAGATTAGGTATTCACCATCTATATCATCATTTTCATCATTAGGTTCATCCTCTTTGTCACTTTCTCCTTCTCCTTCTTCGCACTCAATGTCAAGTTCTTGGAATGCTTGACTGAGAGAAGAGCTTGCGATGGAAGGTCTGTAACCTAGACCTGAGCGGTCATTTGGCTCTCTATATTTCGGCTCAATAATGCGGTGAGGACCTTGTTCATGTCGTCCAAGTCCATATCCTTGCCAATTAACCCTTTGAAAATATCTCATTGGGAATGATGGGTTAGATAAATAATCAATGTCTTCATTAAACTCTTTTAAATGGTCCTCCTCCGGAGGAGATGGACCAGATGAAGAATCGACTCCCCCATATATGAAATTTATTGCATTTGATGGGGAACCCATTCTGTATATCTCACCTATGGCTAAAGGTGGGTCACGAGGGTGACCATAATCTCTGACTGACTCAATAGGTGGTGTAACTGTGACACTTTCAATAATATACTCGCCAATACCAGGACTGGCAAGATGTACTGCAACTCGAGAAGGTTGGGAGGTTGATGGCTCGATGGATGAAGAGGGTTCTTCTGAGCTAGGTTGCGTCTCTAATGGCGGTGGTGGATTTTCTCTAATAGGTGGCCCTATTTGCGAGACTACGGGTTGCGATGTTTGTGGTTTGCTAATGGATGTAGTGGGTTGTGCTGTG
The DNA here is from genome assembly GCA_028583015.1 of Wollemia nobilis. Taxonomy (NCBI): domain Eukaryota; kingdom Viridiplantae; phylum Streptophyta; class Pinopsida; order Araucariales; family Araucariaceae; genus Wollemia; species Wollemia nobilis. Next base: position 3,296,979 of record JAQPPZ010017084.1, on the reverse strand, counting down.
AATATGAATGGTGTTTGTGTATTTGGCAGTGTGGTAGTTGAAGTTGGCATTTGGTTGGCAGGATGGTCAAGTGTGATTGGAAAATGATATGCAGTGTTTGAAGGTTGGATTGAGCTGACACTTTTTAATGCAAAATTTGGATCAACTATTGGCAATTCTTCTTGGATGGGGGCTTTTGATGAGGTGTTGCCAGGGGGAATGGTCCTAATGTTAAGCGGTTGAATGGATAGGTGTGTTGATGGAAGCAAGGGCTCATACGGGTTTGAAATTAAGTTGCAATACTTGAAAGGCTCTGTGTCAGCTGGAATACAATGTACTTTGCCTTCATGTACATACTTTAAGCATTGATGCAATGTTGAAGGTACACACTTCATTTCCCTAATCCAAGGGCATCCAAGCAGTATATTATATTGCATTTCTCCTTCCAAGATGTGGAAGAGAACATGGATTGTTTTCACCCCCACGGTGATAGGAAGAACAACATTTCCTATAGTTGAGCATAAAGCATCATTAAAAGCCCTAAGGGTGAAGGTGGATGTTGTGATGTGTAATGATGGGATGTTGAGTTTCTTCATTGCAGGTGTGGTGATGAGGTTTATGGAGGAACCGATATCAATGAGCACTCTCTTGAATGGCTTCCTATCAATGTGAGCTACTATGTGCAATGGTGGATCGGGTGAATCTGCCAAAATTTGTTTTTCCTCAAAGTCATAAAATGCTATCGAGGGTTCCATGCATTTTTGCACACTCCCCACAAAGGAATTGAATGCATTGGGGTCTTCTGACTGTACTTGGATAGACTTTAATATTTCCATCAATGCTTCCCTATGGGGTGTTGATTGTTGTATTAGCTCATAAATTGATAATTTTTTTGAAGCCATTTTTAAACTTTGGGTTAACCGACTATTTAAGGTGACAATTGGGCGATTATGAAAGGGTGGTGGAGGAATGTTTGGTCCAAGTTGTATGGGCACACTTGTGGGTTGGGTTGCTGGTGCTTGAGTTGTGCGGTTAGCTTGTCTCTATCCATGGGTGACTATGCTGATAGCCCCTACAAAACCTTGTGGTAATTGTGACACGTAATTAACCTGATTGGGAGCAACTATAGAAGTTGATGCTCCCATCGGTTGTTGGTTTGCCTCATGATGCGGCAAAGGTGTCTGATAAATGCCAAGGTTTTGATTATTGTGGGCTAATGGGTTGTCAACTTTGATCGTACCCGCTTCCAATAAATCTTGCACAATACCTTTGAAACCATGACAACCTTCGATGTCATGTCCTCTTTGTCTATGATAAATACAAAACATGTGCTCTTTGTAGCCTTTTGTCTTTGGTTTGTTAGGATCCTCAGGTTTCATCTCTCGGCAATGTAAAGAGTTTTGCCGCATACAAATTTTGGAAAACTGATGAATATGGCTCTTGTATTGGTGTGTAATTTCTTTTTGGCTTAAAATAATGTTGTTGCCTTTATGCAGGTTGTGTCTGATTTTGTGCTTGTTGTGGGGGTGGAACCGCTTGATAATTTAATTGTTGTGGTTGTTGTTGTTGTTGGGGTTGTTGGATTTGTGCTTGGGTTGGTTGATTTGACTATGGTTGTCCCAAGACTATCTGGTTAACCTACGCGGTCTTGGATGGACCGTGGTTATTCCCCCTTTGATTCTTATTGTTCCACTCTTTCTTCTTAGGCTTTATCTCGCCTTCATAAATTTTTATCTCTTCTATGACCTTTTCTTGGGCAAGTGCCTCATCGAATGTTCTATACTGTTGTAGTTGTAGTAATGAAGAGATGGGTCTAGCGCAACTCTTTGTAAACATTCATGTTATCTCTGACATAGGGAGAGAAAATGGTAACTTTATCATGATTCCCCTCCATCGATTGCCAAAGTCATGGATTGATTCATCATCATATTGTTTCAAATAAATTAAATCAGTCAATGTGGTTTGCTTTCTAACATTTAGGGTGAATATTTCCAAGAACTGGTCCACTAGTTGCTCAAAAGTAAATACACTTTGATGTGGTAGGTGGTTGTACCAGTCTTGGGCTTCTCCCCCTAATGTTTGAGAAAATGTGTGTAACATGAGTGCATCATTGTTCTTGATTCTGAAGCATGCATTTACAAATCTAGTTACATGTTCATGGGGGTCCTCTTCCCCCTTAAATTCAATCTTGGGTATCTAAAAATTAGTTGGATATGGCGGCTCAAGCACCGAAGCATGAATAGGATGATTGAGTAGTTACCTTAAAGTTGGATTTTGGTATTGTAAACCTAGAGTTTGCATGTCAATACTATCAATCTGACTCTGTAAGAACTAGTATCTAGGGTCTTCCCATAATTACCACCACTCTCCATCCCTTCTTGTGTCATACCACCATCACAACAAGAATCTACCTTCATTTACCCACAACAGTCGAAACAAGTCGTCACAAATCCCCTATTTGAGTTGGTTGTTGTAGCACTAGCTAACCAACCATTACCATCCAACCAACCACCCCTCACATTACCTCAACAAATAATCATGTCCACCAATCCCTTGTATGAAACAATCCTTATTGTTTCGCAAGCCCCAACATCCACTCCACCCACTACCATCATAGGTCCCGCATCTTGTACCATACCACAATCAGTGGCAATACCCTTTGCTACTTACCCCCCACTCACTTCCACTACCATGGTTGCCTCATAACCAGCCCTACCTAATACATCACATGTAGCAGTCCCCATTTCAAATGCAATTGCCATGCAACAAACTTTCTTGCAACTGCAACAAATGATTTTAGATAATGCTAACCATAGTAAAAAAACTGATCCCAACCAGCACTTGCAAGGGATTGAGCACAACTTTCCACCTACATCTCACCAAACTAATACCTTTATCCAAGATCCATCTTGGGTAATGCACCCTCCATTTACCACCATGGTTCATAATCAACCTCCTCATCCATATGATAATGTAGTAGGTCAGAACACCATCACACATCCATCATCCCATATGTATCATAACCTCCATCAACATCCTTACCATAACACATTTCAACCAACTGCACCTTATCACCCGCTGCTTACATACAATCCACCCCATTACCAGCTCCACTTAATTTCCAAAAAAAAACACAAAACAAAATAAAAATGAGAACAAACAAAAAACAATAAAAACAACCTAAACTAAAGGGCAAGGCCACCAACCTACACGTAGAGAACGTCGCCTTCCGCTCCAATCGAGCCACCACCACCGCTTCCATCACCAACCTCCATCTCACTCATCACTCTAACAAATTGCAAGATGACAAAGGGCAGAATGAGAATGAAAAAGACAACAAACCTTTAAATAACCGCTTTTTGCAGTGAAAAACGTGCATCCGCATTTTGCACGGTGCATAAAAATGTAGACCCATCGGTAGCACAATAAACCGCATCCTCACGATTCCCAAAAAGTAAAAATGCGCTTGCGCGGTTCCAAAAATTAAAAATAATTAAAAAAAACAACAAAAACTCAAAAACATAAATATTTTTTTGCAAATCCAAATTAGTGCCTTGCAGTCTTAAGTGACACGTCCACACAAAATAGCCCAAGGTCAAAATTGATGCCCACTCCATGATGTTACAAAACATGGTAAAGTTACAATCAATTTGCATTAAGGAATTGCTAACAGTCACTGGGACAAGCACCTAGGATGATTGGTTCCTTCATTTCACAATCATGCATGTCAATCAAATCAAACGGTCAATTTGAATGAAAAATTCCACCCAAAACTTGGGGTAACTCATTTGCATAAACAACAATTAACAATTATAAAACACCTTTCATCAATTGGCTCTTGGGCTTCACTCTTTACCCATTTGCCAATTGAGGGGGTAAACAAAAAGAAAATATTCATTCTGCCACACCAAGAAGAAATGAGTCCATCCATCCAATAAAGTTAGATGTCATTGGTTTTTGCACTGCATTGTGTTGTACACAACACATTATAAAAAAGGGCAACTATAGACACCAAAATCCAACACCTTTGAAACCACCTTTGTCATCCCACCATCAAATCCTGCATAACAAATTTATATGCCTAAGTTCTAACTTAGGGATATAAAATTCTGCACATTATCCTATTTTTCAGATTTATTAAATTTAGAAAATCACCCTAGGATACCTTGCCTACCCACTAGACATGTGTCCTGGACACCTCACTCAGCATATTTGCTGAAGAACACAAGCTTATACTGAGAGGGGGGTGAACAGTATAAGACCACTTTAAACTTTTTCCTTCAAATCAACTTTTAAATCAATATTATGCAGTGTATAGAAAGCAATATTAATAGCAGTAATCAAAGCAATGCACAAAACACCATCCACAAAAGAGACACAACAATTTACGTGGTTCACCCAATGCGGGCTACTCCACGGATAAAATTTCTCTCTAAATTTTATCAACTCAAAATCTGGGAATACCTTTCCCGATTACAATATTTATGGGCACCAACCCAAAGGAGACACCAATCCCCTAGCTCTGTTCTGGCTGGTGATCCTCTAGAAGACCTCTCGCCTCCTCTCGCCCTTAGCAAGTGGAACTCTATCCACAGAAGACACCTGTCTTCCCTGCTCTGGCTGGAGACCTCTGTCCTCAACTCTTTCACCTCCAAAGCTGGTCCTCGAATTTGCACTAAACACAGTCCTTCGGTTCAGCACAAATGTCCTCGTTCGCTTCCTCTGTTCTGCACCAAACACAGTCCTTCGGTCTGGCACAAATGTCCTCAAAATTGCACCTCTGCGCAATCACAGCAGCACTCGATCAAACATCAACTTATGCACCTCTGCGCAATCACAGCAGCATGATCTTCGCGCACTCTGCTTCCTTGCAATCTCTCTCACTTAGAAGATTCGATGGAATGCACTCTGTACACTGCAATCGAATTTGCACTCTGCTTTTCGACGATCGAACTTCTCCCCGCACTCTATCTGCGAAAGTCGCACTTCGAACGCACACTTCGATCGATGCCAAATCTCTTCAAACAGCCCTCCTTTTATACTAACATAATCAAGATCTAAACCTTGGTCTTAGTCAGTTGTTATGCAAATGCAAACCCTAACTCCGTCGGCTGCATGCCCTAATCTTCGTCGGCCCAATTTTAACTCTGTCGGCTTCAACCGCCTCTGTGGTTCAGTAGCTTCTACCGCGAAACCACAACATGTCATGATATCATGACATTTTTGCAGCCGTACACTTTCGTTTGGCTATTGTCGTGATATCGTGACACTTTTGCTTTTGTCTGCCTTGACTACGTTCTTGTCGCGATATCGCGACACTTCTGTCTTTGCTGACGTCATCTTCACTCCTATCGTGAAATCGTGACACTTTTGTCTTCATGGCCTTCTTCTCTGCTTGCACTAGCAAAAATGAAACATGTCACGAAATCGTGACGCTTTCGCCTTCGAGCTCTTCCTTCTTCAATTCATCATGAAATCATGACGCTTCTTCTGTTGAAGACTTGCTAACTATTTCTGTCATGAAATCGTGACACTTTCTCCAACTCAAAGCTGCCATCTCAACTCGTCATGAAATCGTGACACTTTCTGCATTCGCAAGCTTTCTCTTCAACCTGTCATGAAATCGTGACACTTTCTGCATCCGTACAACTTCTTTGTAGCCTGTCACGAAATCATGACGCTTCTCATTTTAGACTCTTCCCTTTGCTGCATGTCACGAAATCATGACAGTTCTCACTTCGAGCTTTTCAGCATGTCACAAATGACCAATCACTTAGTCTTTAGGCGAAATCATGACACTTTTTGAGATACTTTATCTCTCTTCGAACTTGTCACGAAATCATGATAGTTCACACTGTGGACTCTCCCTTCGCATCATGTCATGAAATCGTGACACTTTTTCATCCGTACAACCTTCCTTGCATTATGTCACGAAATCGTGACACTTTTCCTTCTTTGCCTTCCTGCACTTTTCGAGTCACGAAAATGCGACATGTCACGAAATCGTGACACTTTCCACCTTGCTCTCTTTCTCTACCAACATGTCACGAAATCGTGACAGTTTTGCCAGCTTCTTCTCTCTCTTCCAACATGTCGCGAAATCATGACACTTTTTCAAAAAGCTTTCTCTCTCCCTAAGTCCAAAATGCGACATGTCACGATATCGTGACACTTTTTCAAAAGCTTTCTCTCTCCGCCTAAGTCGCGAAAATGCGACATGTCGCGATATCGCGACACTTTTCCAACTTACTTTCTTTCGAACCTGTCAAGCCGAACCTTCAACAAAACACATTATTTTTACATCAAATCAAATTCTTTCAAAAGCTTCTTGACATCAATGACAACTAATTCACTTGAGCAAATGCAATGTACTCAAGGTACCCAAAATTGCCAACAATCTCCCCCTTTGTCATTGATGGCAACCCTTTACTAAAAACACGTCTCAGGAGCAAAAACTGAAACCAACTGTGCTAACAGCTAAAAATCTCCTATTGAAGTTTTGCTCCCCCTGACTTGAAGCTTTCCTCTTTACATTGAAGCTCTCCCCCTTACTCATATCTCTCCCCCTTACTCAAATCTCTCCCCCTTTGTCATCAATGGCAAAGGGTCACCTTTGGGGCTTGGGACTAAGAATGAGCCTCTTAGCTTAGTCCCTCCCCCACCTCCTCATGAGGAGATTAAAATTGGGGTGGGAGTAAAACTCCCATTAGGCACTGATCATCATCAGTGTCTATAATTTCCTTGCCCGGCCTTTTCTTGAACTTTTTGCCCGCATTCCTATTTTTGTCACTGTTCTTGTTCTTGTTCTCATCCCTGTCCTTTTTCATGCCTTGATCCTTGGACCTGATCATGCCACTGTTCCTGTTCCTGTACCTTGGAAGATCAGCTCTACACTGTCTAGCTGTGTGACCTGCATTGTTGCATTTATAACAAGTAACACTGTAATTTCTTTTAGGCATACCTGTTCTTTGAATCCACCTGTTCTGACTAACCGTGAACCTGATATTAGCCTTGCAGACAATTGCCTTATGCCCAAACTGATTACAAGAGTAGCAATACCCTTGGAAGAAATTACCACTTCTGAAATTGTTGTTAACCTTCTTCATTTGAGACATGCAATGTGCAGCCATGTGACCAAACCTGTAACACGCAAAACATCTGTCGTGAAATTTTCCTTTATACGACCTCTTGGGTCCTGAAAACTTCTTCTTCGCATTCTGAATTTTGTTTTCTATTTCTGCGCATCGATCACTCATGGACTCATGTTCTGAAGTACTTTCTTCATCAGAACTCTCTTCCTTTTGGAATCTCTTGCTAGATTCCCCAACCTGTTCTTTGTGCGGCTTAACAAAACCAAGACCTGTTTTATCTGTTGGATTTCTTTGACCTTTGATGAGAGACTTAACCCTTTTGGAGCTATCTTGAAACCTGTACAACTTATCCTTGTACTCTTTAGTTTCCACTTCCAGAGAAGCCATTTTCTGTTCCAACTCATTATACTCAAGAATCTTAGACTCTAACTCATCCTTGAGTTCCTGTGTTTTAGCTATAGAGAAGTCAAGACTTTCTATAAGATCGTCTCTCTCCATACAACATTCATCTAACTTATCCTTGAGTCTATCATTCTTCTTTCTTTCCTTTTTCAAAACACTAAGAGCATTATTAAGTTCACTTTCAAGATCTTTTATTTGTTTGCTTTCTGAATCCTCAAGGCCTTTTCCAGATTTCTTATCACTAGAGGTGCTACCTTTTTCAAAAACCATACAAGCATCTTCTTGATAGTTTTCTGAAGCATCCTTATACATACTGGAAACCAAATCATTATTTGTACAATCATCCTCAAGGTGACCAAAATTTCCACATCTAAGACATTTCATAATAATGAATCTATGTTTCGGTTCTTCCTCCTTTTCTGATATGAACAACATCTCATTTTCCTCATCACTTGAAGAGCTTTCACTATCACTGCTAGAACACTTACTTGCTTTGTCTAGGTAGAAACTCTTCTTGTTCTTGTGTGAATACCTCTTTCCTTGATTGTTGTGCTCATCTTTGTTCTTTCTGTAATACCCGTGCTTTTCAGAATCCTTGCTCTTAACATCCTGTTTCTCTTCATCACTTTCATTCTTGGAAACAAGTACAGTCAGTAGCATAATGACCGAACTTTCCACAATTGAAGCATCTTATATTTTTCATGCTTTTGTGCTTTCTAGATAACTTGCCTTTCTTGTTGTAATATGCCTCTTCATCACTAGAAGACTCATCACTCTCTTGAAGTTGTTTACCCTTAGATTTCTTGGTAGCCTTGAAAGCCGCCTCTTTCTTGACGTCAACCTTCACCTGAGTTCTCAACTCAAATGCTGCAAGAATGCTATGAAGCTCATCCTTTTTCAGCTTATCCAAATCTTTAGCTTCCTCAATAGCAAAAATATTTTCACTGAATCTATTAGGAAGAGATCTTAAGATTTTATCACAAACATCATTTTCAGCAAGTTCAAGACCTAAGTCTTTCATGGAGTTAACAACCTCATCCATGCGAAGCATGTAGTCACTAATATTTTCATCATCATTCATCTTGAGTTGTTCAAACATACCTTTGAAATGTCTCAACTTGGCCTTTCTGACATTTGCATCACCTGTATGAACCACCTGCAACTGTTTCCACATTTCACTAGTTGTCTTGCAGTGAATTACTTTGGTGAGATCTGCTTTCTGTAAGCCTTTCAGGATTGCATTCATTGCTTTTGAATTGTTGTGATGTAGAAGCCTATCTTCTTTAGTATATGGACCATTTACAGGAATAGTGTACCCATCTTCAATCACTTCCCACACCTCATTCCCAAGTGCCATTAGATGAACCTTCATCCTTGCACTCCAAAGACCAAAATCTGATCCATCAAGAATAGGTGCTGCATTTTCGCTTGAATAATCCATTGTGTTCTTATCAAGCTTTTCCTTCAAGTTGTTTAAACTTTTCGAAGGAACCCGCTCTGATACCAATTGAAGAACACAAGCTTATACTGAGAGGGGGGGTGAACAGTATAAGACCACTTTAAACTTTTTCCTTCAAATCAACTTTTAAATCAATATTATGCAGTGTATAGAAAGCAGTATTAATAGCAGTAATCAAAGCAATGCACAAAACACCATCCACAAAAGAGACACAACAATTTACGTGGTTCACCCAATGCGGGCTACTCCACGGATAAAATTTCTCTCTAAATTTTATCAACTCACAATCTGGGAATACCTTTCCCGATTACAATATTTATGGGCACCAACCCAAAGGAGACACCAATCCCCTAGCTCTGTTCTGGCTGGTGATCCTCTAGAAGACCTCTGCCTCCTCTGCCCTTAGCAAGTGGAACTCTATCCACAGAAGACACCTGTCTTCCCTGCTCTGGTTGGAGACCTCTGTCCTCAACTCTTTCACCTCCAAAGTTGGTCCTCGAATTTGCACTAAACACAGTCCTTCGGTTTAGCACAAATGTCCTCGTTCGCTTCCTCTGTTCTGCACCAAACACAGTCCTTCGATCTGGCACAAATGTCCTCAAAATTGCACCTCTACGCAATCACAACAGCACTCGATCAAACATCAACTTATGCACCTCTACGCAATCACAGCAGCATGATCTTCGTGCACTCTACTTCCTTGCAATCTCTCTCACTTAGAAGATTCGATGGAATGCACTCTATACACTGCAATCGAATTTGCACTCTGCTTCTCGACGATCGAACTTCTCCCCGCACTCTATCTACGAAAGTCGCACTTCGAACGCACACTTCGATCGATGCCAAAACTCTTCAAACAACCCTCCTTTTATACTAACATAATCAAGATCTAAACCTTGGTCTTAGTCCACTGTTATGCAAATGCAAACCCTAACTCCGTCGACTGCATGCCCTAATCTTCGTCGGCCCAATTTTAACTCTGTCGGCTTCAACCGCCTCTGTGGTTCAGTAGCTTCTATCGTAAAACCACAACATGTCACGATATCGTGACATTTTTGTAGCCGTACACTTTCGTTTGGCTATTGTCGCGATATCGTGACACTTTTGCTTTTGTCTGCCTTGACTACGTTCTTGTCACGAAATCGTGACACTTCTGTCTTTGCTGACGTCATCTTCACTCCTGTCGTGAAATCGTGACACTTTTGTCTTCATGGCCTTCTTCTCTGCTTGCACTAGCGAAAATGAAACATGTCACAAAATCGTGACGCTTTCGCCTTCGAGCTCTTCCTTCTTCAATTCATCGTGAAATCGTGACGCTTCTTCTGTTGAAGACTTGCTAACTATTTCTGTCATGAAATCGTGACACTTTCTCCAACTGAAAGCTGCCATCTCAACCTGTCATGAAATCGTGACACTTTCTGCATTCGCAAGCTTTCTCTCCAACCTATCATGAAATCGTGACACTTTCTGCATCCGTACAACTTCTTTGTAGCCTATCACGAAATCGTGACGCTTCTCATTTCAGACTCTTCCTTTTGTCGCATGTCATGAAAATCATGACAGTTCTCACTTCGAGCTTTTCAGCATGTCACAAAATCGTGACAGTCCTCACTTCATCTTTTGTAGCATGTCGCGAAATCATGACACTTTTCGAGATACTTTATCTCTCTTCGAACTTGTCATGAAATCATGACAGTTCACACTACGGACTCTCCCTTCTGCATCATGTCATGAAATCGTGACACTTTTTCATCCGTACAACCTTCCTTGCATTATGTCATGAAATCGTGACACTTTTCCTTCTTTGCCTTCCTACACTTTTCGAGTCATGAAAATGCGACATGTCACGAAATCACGACACTTTCCACCTTGCTCTCTTTCTCTGCCAACATGTCAAAATCGTCGATAGCTTTCGCCTTCTTCTCTCTCTTCCAACATGTCACGAAATCGTGACACTTTTTCAAAAGCTTTCTCTCTCTCATTCGACATGTCGCATGAATCGCGCACACTTTTTCAAAAAGCTTTCTCTCCCTGCCTAAGTCGCGAAAATGCGACATGTCGCGATATCGCGACACTTTTCCAACTTACTTTCTTTCGAACCTTGTCAAGCCGAACCTTCAACAAAACACATTATTTTTACATCAAATCAAATTCTTTCAAAAGCTTCTTGACATCAATGACAACTAATTCACTTGAGCAAATGCAATGTACTCAAGGTACCCAAAATTGCCAACATTTGCCATGTCTCACCCACTCCTGTCCCCCTTGTCTTTGCACATGGGACAAATTCCCAACACCCATTTCACATCTCACCCACTTTTGTCCCCCTTGTCCCTTCACATAAAATAGGATCCCTCATCCCACTCCACTTGCAGCCACATCACCCCAGTTAAGTGAGGTACACTGAATGACTCACGTAACTGTCCCTTCCACTTGGCAAGTCAGGCTTGTCACCTCCTATTTCCTTCCAAAGCCCTAGGAAGCTTATAAAAATGCCATCTTGTCAATAAAGAAAGGGAGCTAATTTTGCATATCGACAGGCTATCGAAATCGACCTAGACCCAACGAGAAATTGCAAGCATTTGCATGATTCCTTACTGCGGGTTCAAATCCCGAGGTAATCTATTCTTCAATCGAAACTTCCTGTCTGTAGTTCCATAGTCAAAAATGTGCATTCGCGGTTTCACAACCACATGTCCACGGTTTCTAGTACACAACCATGCTTTCACGGTTCCATAGTCCCGAGCCCAAAACCACACACATGGCTGAGATCAGTAATTTTTGTGTTAGCAAGACTTCAGTTGTTAATTGTTGCTGTTGTTTGTCCCATATAATTGTATGCTTAGGGTATATGTATGCATAGAATTGGTTTTATTGCTCAAATATACAGGTGCTATTGATCCCTTTTGCTGGTTTGAATGTGTGCAGGTGACAAGTACCTTGGAGAAGTTGTTGAAGCTGGAGTGGTCCCTTGTTGGATACCAAAGCCCACTCACCTTGGACTGTAGTTGGAAGAACGAAGAGCACAAGCCCCTAAAGATTTGGGAGACCCCCATTCTATAAAATCATCATTCATTTGTATCAATACAAAGAGAGAGCATTGTAACATTGTCCCAAACACATTTGGGGCAATCCAAGATCCGTTTGTAACAATTGTATCAAAATAAAATAAAGAAAACAGTTTTTGCAATTCTTGTCTCTTTGTGTTACATTTATTTTATTGCTCAGTTCTTTTGGTTACATTAATTTTGGATTTAATGTATTTCAATATTTTGGCAAAACAAAACATCTTAGTCCCATACCTAGGTTTACCTTCCTTCCACCATTGTTGCACTCGAGGTTTAAAGGAATTGTCTCTAAGCCACATTAACTGAAATAAAAAAGGAGAGAAACTCACATTGGTTTTCCACATTTCCACCATGACTGGCCAGTGATCCGAACCAGCATTGTTAAGAGTCTTCAGTTTAGGAATGTGACCATGGATTAAGAAATTGTTAGAGAGCAAAAACCCATCTAATCTCTCCATTATACAAGCTAAGCCTTACCTTCTATTAGACCAAGTCATAAGGCCATTATCTGGTTGGATGTCCACAAGATGGAGGTTTGCAATATATTCACTCATGAGGTCAGTGCTCTTGTCCAAATTTCTATTTCTCCCCATTTTCTCATCTCGAGAGAGGATGGTATTGAAATCTCCTCCGATCAAGATCCAATCTGTAGAAAAATGAGAGATAATATAAGTTGTATTCTTCCACTGTCTTCTTTTTTCCTTCAAATTAGTCGAAGCATAAATAGTAATGCAGAGCATAATTTGGTTGGAATGTCTGCTTTGAATAGCTATAGCCAAAAGACCTCAACTGCCAACCATATGATGAATAACTACCTCTTTTGGGTCCCAAAGGCAAGCAATGCCACCAGAAGTCCCCTGGAACTAAATAAAACCACTTTTCCAGTTGGCCAAATTTTACTAGCAATTGATTCCATATCCTCTATTGACATATTTGTTTCTTGAAGAAGAACAAGATGTAGATGATTTATCTGAATCATTCTTCTAATTTCATTTTGTTTTGAAATACTTTCTTTAAGTCCTCTAATATTCCAAGTGATTATTTTCATTAATATCGGGGCTCAAAAAGTTGGGAAGGGCATTAATCTTACCTTCCTCTACAAGCTTTTCACCCTCTTTTACTATATGATATTCATTAGTCTTGCGACCTGCCTTTTGATTAGAATCCATCTTTAGTTTTTTTTCCCTATTTCTTGACTTACTCCAATTGAATCTAAGATGGCTTCTAAACTTGAAGAATGCTTGTACACAATCAAAATGTTACCAGAAGGTTCAACAAATTCTATATTGGGACCTGCATTATTTGAAGTTTTAACATTTAAAATGTTATTTTTCTTGTGTATATTTTATCCCTTTTTTCTGTTGAAAACCTTTGATTTTTTGGTTTGTCTCTGAGTTTTTCCCTTTATCTTTAAATTGTGTTTCTAAGATTTCGGTTTCCATTATTTCCTCTTCCTCGCTTGGGACATCATTTGTGGAAAGAATTTCAAACATATTAGCAGATAACTTTGATTGATCTTTCATAACTGGTTTTTTCTAAGTATTTTTCTTCTTAGGCATTTGGAAACATGTTGAGTTTATATCTTCTTTCTTTTGATCTGGAATTTTATTTGGGCAAACACTAGCCAAATGACCATATTCATGGTAAATTCTACAATGAAAAAGAATGTTCTCATAGTCCACTACTTGCTCCCAAGTGTCCTCCTCAAATTCTAATGTGATATTTTTAGAAAGGGGTTTGTCAAAATCCATTAAAACACAAATCCGAGCATAAATAATATGTTCAATTTTTTTAGTACAATCAACAGTCATCATAAATGTTCCTAAAGAGTTTCCAATTGAAGAAAAAACAATCGAATTCCAGAATTCAATTGGGATGCCAAAGAGTCTAATCCACACGAGACCTATAGAAGGCATCTCTTCTTCGGCTTTAAATTTAGTATGTCAAGACTTCATGAAAAACCTTACCCTTCCAAAGAACCAGGGACCCCTTTGAAAAGTTTTCTCTCTATCTTCATTATTAGAAAATAAAACAAAAAAATAACCATTTGGATAAATAGAGATTTGTAACTCACCTTTGATTTTCCAGCTTTTTGCAGCCCATACTTTGAAAGCAGATAGGCTTAGACGAAAACCCACAAAACGATAAATTAGTCCTCTTTTTTCCAGATTTTCAATGCCAGTATGAATGTTGCCCATATCAAGTTAACAATAGGAGTTCTATCAGCTGCTTTAAGACATCCTGACTCTGTTTTCCTAGGATCAATCTTAGGCATTCTTAAAGGTTTACGAGAAGCCCTAAGATTAATATTAGCATTAGGCTGAGGCTGTCCACCATGGAGGGCATCCCTAAAATTCATTTTTGGGGCTGATTCTTTGAAATTCTTACCCTTGACAGGGGTTTCTGTAGTAGATTTATTTTGTAGGTGCACCTTAGCACCAGATTCACTTGAGATCTGAGACATTTTTTGATTAGCTGCTTGAAACTTATTTCATGATCTCTTTAATCCATGCCTTAGATGCCATGGAAAGGTATGATTTACACTTTTCTTTTGTGCAGTAAATTGGAAGACGTTGTCACTCAAGTTCACAACATGAATATCTGTTGAAAGATAAAATTCTAACCCATATTGACTTCCCTGCAACATATCCTGCTAAAATCTTGAGCAAAAACCACAAAAATATTGGTCGTTAGGATCCGAAGGCCTCGAAAACCAACCTTTGAAGTTGCTTGCACTTAACCCAGATGAAACCCTCTCATAGTCACTTGCCAAAAATCTTGTTCACACATAGAAATGTGCGAGGACCTGTGTTGCTCCAAATGATCTGAAAATTGGTGGAGACGTTCTAAGTTTTGTTAGGCATCTACCCTCAAAATTTTTGCTCAATCCAAGTTCGGACGAGTAAAATATGACCGAAACAAGTTCGGTTGTTTGGGCAGTCCTTCTAAAAACTATTGGTAAATTTATGTTATAATGCTAATTTTTATTTAATGCATAAAGATGACGGTCAAATTGTAAATATGAATAAAAAATATAACATTAAATAAAATATCTGATATTTTTAAAAAATAATATACATTATCCTGAGCCACCAGGGTCTCCCTCACTCTAGATCGATACACTTACCGAGGAGAGACAAGGGTTATAGAGGTAGCCTCGTACCGAAGAGAGACAAGGATTATAAAGGTAGTCTCAATAATTTGACTGTGTTTGAAGACACAAACCTTAAAAAATATATTTACCACTAATTAAAAAATATTACTATTTTTTATATAAAATAAATAAATAACCTATAAAGGCATACATGTGAACACCTCTTAATTAAATGTTAAAGTCATTCCTCTAGGACCTCGTAGTCTAGGCTAAACTGCTGATGAGTCTAAGTTATCTCCTTGTAGTCCCTAATAACAGGGAAGCTTAGATATCACAGATTAAAAAAGACAAATTACATTTGAGTCAGACAACCTACGTAGCAACTGAACCTTATAAAGTTCTATTTTTTAAAGAGCTTTTGTTTTGTCTTGTACAGTGGTTACTTAGATTTTTTTTTCAGAGAACTCAAAACCACTTGGATATATTAGATTTTTTTAGAGAACTCAAAACCACTTCAATATATTAGATTTTTTTATTAATTTTTTTAAGAAAATTTAATTTTTTTTTTTTTGGTAATTATTTTAATAGATTAACAGTGGGTTTTTATAGAGGATCCCAAAACCTTATGTACAAAATCAGCCTGGCTGGAATGTGCATCATGCCTTGTGGCTGGAGGAATAAACTTGATGACGAAAACCAAAAATCGCTAATTTCCCGAAGGCTATAAGTAGGGCCCTTATGTCTGAATATCCTGGAAACAAACCACATTTTACCAAGGAAAACAAAAATACTAGCCGGAGAAATTTGACCATCGAAAGCAGAAACAGCCAAACCAAACGAATGACCTTCTGAAGCAGGGAGAACATCATGAGAGGATATCCGCATTGGCCAAACTCACCACCTCATATGGGAAGCATGAGCGCCACACAACAGGACACGTGGTCACAAGCCCTTTGTTGGCCATGTGGTCTGCCACGCGATTTCCTTCCCTAAAAATATGGCATGCCTTCCACCTGTCACGTTGAGAGAGGAGCATCCTAGCCTCAAGAATGATGTTGTAGACCCTCCAAGATGGGTCTTTAGAGCCTAGCAGATAGTTGACTATATTGAGCGAATCACCTTCGACTATCAAAGGCCGAGGATCCTCGGAGAGGATCTGGATACCTTTCAAAACACTTCTGGCTTCAGCATAGTGATTAGTCTGGGCACCCAAATCTTCACAATAAGCCAGCACGAGATTCCCGTTATGATCTCTAACCACACCACCAGAACCAGCAGGGCCAGGATTGCCTTTGGCCGCACCGTCAAAGTTTAATTTAATCCAGCCCACAGGGGGCTTGGTCCAAATAACATCCCCACGCTGAGACTTAGAAACACCATCAAGAATAGGGAAAAGGCCCAAACTTTGGAAGATCGTTGCTTCGCCAGGAAGGCGGGGACGGGAACTAGGAACAACTTTAGAATTCTCAATGGCGAAGGATAAGGCTCTCTGAGCGACACAGGGAGGTACTCTAGGGACCTTGCCGAAGACTCTGGAATTTCTCTCTAGCCAAATCTGCCAAATGGAGTGGTGGAAAGAGGCCTCAAGAAGGAAGCGAAGTTTAGGATTCTTGAAAGGATTGGGCCATTGGTGGAAGGCATCTTTGAGGGAGCGGGGAGTGCACCAAAGGATTTGAAAGGAAGACAGGACAGTGCCGAGGACAGAATGGGAAAAAGGACAGTGCAAAAATAAGTGGTCTGTCGTCTCACAATCAGCAAAGCACAAGAAGCACCTGTTGGGAATAGCAAAACCCCTCTTATGGAGGTTGTCGATGGTTAAGGCTTTATTATGAAAGGCAATCCATGCAAAGTAATTAACTTTAGGAATAATACCCTTCCTCCAAATCACTTTCCACCGGTGATCCATGGCAATCTCGCAAGTAAGAAGGTCATAGGCAGTCTTGACAGAGAACAGACCATCCTCTGTGCCACGCCAGATGATTCTGTCATCTCTTCTAACAGATGGAATTAAAACAGACCGAAGAATATTAGACAAAAAAGTCATTTCATTGTTAAAGCCGTCCAGGACTGGCAAATTCCACCGAGGGGGAAGAGAGCTCCGATCAATGAAGTCTGCAACCTTGAGTTGGGAATTTGGATCCACCTGGGCTTTCAGGCCAGCAAGGTCCGCTCTCAACTCGAGAGCTCCATCAGTAACCCACCTGTCCTTCCAGAAGAGAATGGAGTTGCCATCACCCAAAATCCAACGAGCACCAGAGTTGATCAGAGAGCGGGCTTGAAGCACAGATTTCCAAAAGGTAGACGCTTCAGGAGGAATCCCGACATCAAAAAGAGAACTCGATCCAAGATACTTCCTCTTAACCAGCCTTGACCCACTCTCTGGGTCATTAGTCGAGATCTTCCAAGCGTGCTTAGCGATCAAAGCCAGTGTTCATGAGTCTTGATCTCCTCATTCCCATGCCACCTTGGTCCTTTCGCAAGCAAACCTTATCCCAGGCCACAAGAGGAATTCTGGATTTTTCTTCATTGCCAGACCACAGAAAGGTCCTCTGAATCTTTTCAATCTTGGAATGGACAGAAACAGGCAGCATGAACACAGACATGAAGTAAGTTGGGATTCCTTGGAGACAAGCTTTGGTAAGGGTGGCTTTCCCAGCTTGCGACAGGAATTTGCCTTTCCAAGTGCTCAGCTTTTTGTGAAGACGTTCCAGGATCATGTCCCACAAGCTTCCATTGGCCCGGCCATTACAAGCCAGAGGCAAACCCAGATAAGACGCAGGCAGGGAATCAATAGTGCATTCCAAAATTCTGGCTATGCGGAGCTGCCTTCGCATAGGAGTGTTAATAAAATAAATTTTGCTTTTGATGTAATTGACTTTCTGTCCGGCAGCCTTTTCATAACGGGAGAGGATTCGCTTGATGGATTTGGCTTGAGTGACGGACGCCCAATGGAGATGAGGGTGTCATCCACAAATTGTTGATGAGAGACAGGATCGACTCTGGAGGTGGGAAAAATGCCAGAGATCTTATTCTGACGAAGAGCCTCTTTCAAAGACCAACTCAGAACCTCAGCCAGAAGGATGAATAGAATAGGAGACAGAGGGTCACCTTGTCTGAGGCCTCTGGCACTTTGGAAATACCCGACGAGGGGATCCGTTGATTAGAACAGAAAAGGAGGGAGTGGATATGCAACTACTGACAAGGTCAATCCATTGAGGGTGAAAACCGAACTTGAAGAGGACAGCACAGAGGAACCTCCTGTCAACTCTGTCAAAAGCTTTATTCATGTCCAGCTTGAGGAAAAGAGCAGCATTTTTGGAGCGATGAGCAGAATGGAGGGTTTCATGGATGGTGATGACACCATCGAGAATGTTTCTGCCTTTCACGGTGCTTCCCTGAGAAGGACCAACCAAGGAGGGAAGAAGGGACCTCAGACGGTTGGCTATGGACTTGGTTAAGATTTTATAAAAAACATTGCACAGGCTAATGGGACGATAATCAGAGAAACTTTTGCAAGCGGAAGACTTAGGGATGAGAGCAAGAAAGGTAGAATTTAGTTTTGGATGGATGGATCTGGAGGCTTGAATCTCCTGAATTGCTTCACATACATCCGAACCCACAACATCCCACATAACTTGAAAAAAATGGGGGGGAAAACCGTCAGGCCCAGGGGCCTTGTCTGGTTGCATGGAGAACAAAGCTTCTTTAATCTCAGACATAGAAAAAGGCTCCAGAAGCTTAGAGCTTACCTCGGGAGGAACTTTGACTGGGAAGTTATCCAACAGAGATTTCTGAACCTGGAGATCACTGTCGGGAGGAACACCGAGCAGATCCTGGAAGAAGTCAACCGCTTCACTTCGGATTTCCTCAATATCCTTGGTAACGCGTCCATCCTTGCACACCACTTCCCTGATTTTGTTAGCCCCTCTGTGCCGCAAAGTTGACGCATGAAAAAACTTCGTATTGGAGTCTCCATTTCTCAACCAGAGGTCCCTAGATTTCTGGCGCCAGAAAGTTTCTTCCCTTGCAAGAATAGAATGATAATCCACCAAGAGCCTCCTTTCCTCCTCCCTGAGGCAATCGGTGTAACCTTCGAGCTCCATTCTCTCCTCCACCAATTTTAGGTTCGCAGAAATGGACCTTTTGGACTCAAAAATGTTGCCGAACACCTCCTTGTTCCATGTTTTCAAATTCCTTTTGATTAACTTGAGTTTTAAGGCCACTCTCTTGGAAGCGGAACCTGCTACCTTCTGCTGCCACCAGGCTGTAACCAACCCTCTAAAGTCCTTGTGAGAAATCCACATGGACTCAAATCTGAAGGGGGTTTTAAAAACAGGCCCATCAACCGTCTCCAGGACAATAGGATTGTGATCAGACCCAATCCTTGGTAAGGCCGAGAGAGTTGCCGCACCGAGTATGGGAATAGCCTCTTGGGATATGAAGAATCTGTCAAGCTTGACTTGAATAAGATTGCTCCCAATCCTCCTGTTGCTCCAAGTGAAGGATGCCCCCTTGAGGTCAATGTCAAGCAAGTTATTGGTAGAAACAAAATCTCGAAAGTCTTCCAGACTGTGGCTAGAGTGGTCTGATCCTCCTTTCTTTTCAGATGGGTGAAGAGGACAAGTTGAAATCTCCCCCAAGAACCCAAGGGAAATTACAGAACGTTTCCCTCATCTGGGAAATAGCCTTCCACATTTCTGCTCTCTCCGAGATAGAGTTTGGGGCATACACATTAGACAGGATCCAAGAAAAGTTAATGGCTTTGGAATGAAACAAAACATTGATAATCCTGCTGGAAGTTGAGAGAAGGCTGCCCTCAAAAATCTCTGGATCCCAAAGAATCAGGAGACCGCCTGCCGTTCCCACCGCAGATCGGAGAGGAATTTTGCCTTAGCCCAAATGACCTTAGCAGCTACGGCAGAAGAGATAGCATCGGTCTTAGTCTCTTGCAAAATTAGGATGGACGGATTCGTCCTCTTTCTGAGATCAGCCACCAATCTCCGTTTGGCAGCTGCATTAAGCCCTCTCACATTCCATGAGAGGACTTTCATCTCAACAGTTTGATATTCTTCTTACCTCCCTTTCCTTGCTGGAGGGGAGGTTTTGGGACAGACGAGTCACCCATCTGGGAATCAGAATCATCCTGAAAAAGCAACCGTTGAGTACCATTTGCAACATCTGTCGCCGTCTCCTTGTCCCGCCTGTCTTTGTTGGGGGGACGACCTTGCTTCCTTTCGCTACCAAAATCAACACCTTGCTTTCGGCTTCTCGTATTACGAGGGCTGATATTACTGCATCTGCTCACCCCTTCTTCCTAGTAGGTAATCTTCCAGCACATTTTGGGACTCGGGGTGGTTATGGTCCAGGATTTTGGGTGAATCTGCCTGTGCGGTGATTGGTGGAAGGGACTGGTCCTTCTCCTCTTGTGGTCCAAGGTGAGGGCTTGTACCACACGGCTCAGAGACCGTTTGGGGGGAGACTGCTTCCACCGGGTGGGAGGATTCGGGATGGTCCCTAGACGGGCCTGGAGAATCATGCCCTTTTGCAGCAGGGTGCTTTGTCTGACCTTCACCGTGTTCCAAGGGGTTGCTGGAATCCCGTTTCTTCATCCCTGGATTTTGAAGAGGACAGTTGGACTGGAGGTGCCCTTGAGAACTGCATAGGGGGCAGAAAGTCGGTCTGTTCTCATACACAATGGCTTGCTTGTGAAGAATGATATCTCCAGATCGGAGAGTGATGGATGATGGAAGGTCAGCCTCCAAATCTGCCAGAATGCAGAACCGAGCTTGAACAAATCTGGTTCGAGCTTTGGTGGGAGGGTCAATGGTAACCAACTCACCAATGGAGCGTGCAATTCCTCTGATTACATTTTCATGCCAACGAAGAGGGGGAGACTCGGGAGTCTAACCCATATTGGAGCAATGTTGATATTTTGGGTCTCGGGGTTGAAGTCCATACCCCACTTCCTTAGAAAGAGACTTCTGCGACCTAGGAACCAGGGACCACCAGCCAGGATTTTACAGTAGTCCTCCTTGTTATTCAGTCTAATCGCAAAAAAACCTCGGGATAAGGCCGCCAACTCCATGTGACCAGAGGTTCGCCATTTACCTGCCGCCCACTTGCGAATGGTCTCCATGTCGGGACGGCCGCCAATAAACTTACCGATGAGGGTAAATTTTTCGAATTCCACAAAGCTTGAAAGAATTTCTGCCGGGATGTCCAACTCGTCCCCGACAGGAAACAACTCCTTGGAGAGAAGACCGCTAAGGGTTTCTGAAGCCGCTGCCTGAGCGTACGACTTCTGAGTTCCACCTCCCCATTTGTCTGGTGGATCCTTGTCATGACCTACATCCTCTTCGGTTGGAGAGGACTCCTTAGCGCCCCCGATCTCTGACTGCCCTCCCTTCGCCCTGCTGTGCCCTTGGTTCAGTCTGTTGGCGTTCCCATGCTCTCCCGCAAAAGCTTTCTCGCCCGCTGTCATCTTGGCTCGGTAGTAGAAAATTTAATTTTAAACCATTTGAATATCTTAGATTTTTAAGAGAATTCAAGAGAATTCGAAGATATACTATTACAATATTCTCACAGATATTAAAATTTTAAATTTAAAAATAAAACAAAGGTTTATAAAAACTCAAAATTAAAAAAAAAAACAAATATTAAGATTTTAAAATAAAGCAAGAGTTTTTTAAAGCAAGGGTTTTTTAAAAAGTATAATCTCTTGGTTTGAACTTAAATTTGGATTTTTTTGGATGGATTTTTTGGTTTGAACTTAAATTTGGGTTTTTTTGAATGAGAAGGATTTCTTGGTTTGAATTTAAATTTGGATTTTTTTTGAATGAGAACTCAAAAACATACTATTTGGATTTGGATGAGAGATGAAAACTCAAATTTTTTTTTGAATGAGAACTCAAAGACATACTATTTGAATTTGGATGAGAGATTGAGAGATGAAAACTCAAAGACATACTATTATAATATTTTAACCTATATTAAAATTTTAAGATAAAGCAAGAATTCTCTAAAAAAATCTAAAAAATATACTATTAATTTGAACTTGGATCTTATATGTAAACCAAAACCAAAACTTGATTATATTCATTACATTTAATTCAACGTTATTAAGAGAGCTGTACTTGCTTATAATTACATATCTTCCCATTATAATGCAAATCACAACCTTTTTGCGGGGGGTCAAAATAGTAATCGCAAGCCATTTCAGACCAGTTCTAATCGAGTTGGAAGCATAATACTTAACATAAAGTAATTACATCCATTTACAATTGATTAAAAAGATGGTTCCATTTGTTTCGCCAAGCCTTCGAAGGAGTTTTGCGGGCAGAGGCCAAAATAGTCTTGTCCGCTACAATAAAGTATGCTGCCCCACTCACTGCAATCGGAATACGCAGATGATAAGTTATAGCGATAAGTTATAGCTTTACACACTAACTGAAACATCCAGGAAGGAAAAACAGAGAAAATAAATTTAAAGGTACCTAGAGAGATAATGTGTGCCTGAGCAGCGTAGTTGAGATTAGCCCTTGCCCAAGGGATAGCCCTCACTCCCATAAACTGGAATCGTCATTACAAACATATCATCCTCATTCAATTCAACATTTTATATATTTTAGAGAATGCAAAGCTAGTGTACAAATGGTGACTACTTACAATGGGGATTGCAGATGCTACGCACGCAATTGCGGCGGCTTTTGCCCCTGCTTTCACTCCATCTGTATACATTTTCAATTATCCACAATAACATTACCATTTGCCAAGGCTCATCAGAACAAGCATAACACTTAGTCTGGAGTCTGGTTCGTTTTATCACACAACTTACTCCACTGCCAATTAATAAAGGGAGAAAAAAGAAGAAGAAGAGTAATTGCAATTCGAGTTTACCGCCTGCGCATTGCTTTGCCCTCTCTTGAGCACTGAAATTGGGCGGAGCAGTCATAGCCATGCGCATGTCCTGCCATCTGAATGCCCACCACTCACGTGCATCTTTTGCAATTCCCATAATTTACAGATGACATGTGAAGATGGGGGTCACTATATTCTACTCCGCAAAATCACCCAACTCTTCTGTTCACTGTCTGCAACTCAAAGACTCCAAAGCATTCAACTGCAGAACAAATCTACCATTAAGCCACATAAATAGCAAGTGGGCAGGATTGTGACCGTAAAAAATAGTAGAAGAACATTGGATTGTGCATGAAAGAAATTCCAGGGTGCGCCGCGGAAAATTTTGAAATTAGATTGCGGTAGGGCGTTTGACAGGTTTCCGTGATCTGGCGAGTTTCAATACCCACCCATGTGCGATCTGTTATGTTGTCGGCCTCGTCTCTGTCTTTAGTGATGCCAAATCCCGTTGAGTCATTTCCGTACGTTAAAATATGGTTTGCAGGTTGGAGCAAAACCACTCTTGTTTTTGTTAAAAGGGGTCATGCATCACCCTTTGTTTCATGATTACATTTTTGTCGTCGGGAAGCAGGTCCTGTTTTACTGCAATGTTGCACCTGCTCGTCTCCGTCCCATATGCTTCAAGGAAGCTTCGTAGATTTTAAATGTTTGTTAGCTACGCATACTCTGCTAAAAGTTGAACATTTGAGTAAAATATAGCATAAAAGGTCTAATCTTCTAAAAGTTGAACATTTGTGTAAAATATAGCATAAAAGGTCTAATCTTCCTGTATTTTTTTTAATATAGCATAAGACGTCTAATCTTCCAGTATTTTTTTTAATGGGATATAATTCTACCGTTAACAAATTTGAATTTTGGATTTTAGATTTAATGGAGAGTTTCAAAGGGTCCATTTAAGTTAAATTATAATTTTATTGTAACTTTTACAGTCTATAAACATTAAGATAAAAAAGATGGAACTTACTTTTATTTGCGGCTGGATTCAGCATTATTGGACTCCCTATGGTATTGAGGTTGAAGGAATCCAAAACCTAACAAAAGGGTTCTTTCTGTTTCGTTTCCCTGCTCCTGAGCATGCACAGGCAGTATTTGACCATGGCCCTTGGTATGTCCGCACCTCCCTGCTAGTTTTCCAGCCTTGGACCCGGGAGTTTTCTATCGAATATGGTGCATCCCTTGAGGTGCTTGTTTGGGTTGAGCTCCCGATCTGCCGACGGCTCTTTGGCCTTTCTTGGAAACCCTAGTTGCCCCGTTAGGCCACTTTGTCTGCATAGAAAATCCAAAGTTTTTTGGCGTTCGACCCTTTCGAAGGGTTTGTGTGAAAGTTGATCTCTCCAAAGACCTCAAGGATCATCTCACCGTTAATATTGGGGATGTTTCATTTGTTCAGAAGTTGGTTTACATAAACCTGTCGAACACTTGCTACCGCTGCCATTCGATAGCGCACAAGATTAAAGATTGTCCCCTCATGGAGGGGCGTTTCAAGAATAACAAAGTTGCGGCCAACCCTCCAAGCCCTGCGCCTGCAGCGCCATCTCGGGCCGCTCAGGGCGAGCAAAGAACCACGAATAATGGTTCTCAGGAGTCCTGGACCACTATTGCTAAAAAAAATCACCCCATCAAGCCCTTGGTTAAGCCGACAGGACAGAGGATGGCCCCTTCGTTGCATGCACACAAAAAAATGGACATGCAGGTTGCAGCTACTGAGTCCCTCCACGGGCCCTCCGCTTTGACGGAGAATGCGGGGCTTCAACATAAATTACAAGCTGCCCTTGAGACGGCGCGTGCGAGAAGATCTCGTAGCCCCAACAGTGACAAACGATCATTTAGCATGTTTTTGGAAGGCAATCATGATCGATTCCTCTCGAACACATACTCCTCGCTTGGGGAGTTAGGTGCTTCTGAGGATATTGATGGTGATATGCATCTAGACTGTTCCTCATGATATTTTTGTCATGGAATGTCAGAGGGTTGACGGACCCGGTCCGTAAGTATTTGGTCCGTAGCGAGGTTGATAGTCTTTTTCGTCAGCACGGTAGGTTTGATTTTCTTTGCTTACAAGAAGTCAAAATTTTTGCTTTCAATTTACAATGTGCATGTTCTTTTATTTGGCCTGGCAGCCAGTTCTATTCTACTAATCATTCTCTGGGTCGAGGAGGAGTTGTCACCTTCGTGGCTCCCACCTGGCAGTCCCATCTGGTTACTTGGGGGGTGGATCCCTCTAATCAGGTTGTGTGGACCCTTTTTGAAATTGATGGACATTCCTTCGGAATTGTCAATGTATATGCTTCCAATCATGCCCCCGAACGATGTGCTCTTTGGCGATGGTTGGTCTTGTCTTTACCCTCCACTGTCTGGTTGCTCTGTGGTGACTTCAATATGATAGAGACAACTTCTGATAAAGTGGGCCGCCTCCCAATGCGGTGGTGCATTGGGGAAAGAGAAGCTTGGTTTTTTATGAAGAACAAGTTGGGTCTTGTTGACCCCAATGCATGTTCTTCTTCCAAGGATTTCCCACACTCGCTTTGGTTTTCTTGGTCCAATTTTCAAAGTGGAGATGATCGTATCTTAAAACGACTTGATAGAGCGATGCTTACGGATCACTTTGGGTTCAGTTTTTAGAACATTGTGCAATTCGCTCCTCCGGTGGCTGCTCTTCCTGGCACTACTGTGTCGGATCATGTGCCCATTATATTCAACATCTCTTCAAACCCGTTGCCAGCCAAGACGTTTCACTCTCAGTTTTTCCTGAATGTCTCTTTCCTTCAACATCCAGCCTCGATTGCACATATTGTTAGGGTTTGGAACCTGGTCCCACGACCATCCGGGACCATGGGTTGGATTGCATGGTGGAGTGATGCCATTGCTTGCACAACCACCTTGCTTCGCGCTCTTGGGGTCAAGCTTGCTCAGCTGCGTAAGCACTCCAATTTGGCGCTGAAGCGTGAGTTTGCCAAAGCCTCGGTTAGACTTGATGCATCCCCCCTCAGTGTCCCTCTGCAATAGCATGTTGCAATCCTTCGACATGAGCTTAAGAAGGTTGAACTCTATGAAGCCAGAGGTGCTCAAATCCATGCCCGAATGCACTGGCTCAAAGTCGAAGACAGGGTCTCCAAGGAATTCTTTCAGCGCCTCAGACCGCCCAGACAAGCGGTTCAGTTCAAAGCCATTATGGATAATGGTGAATGACTTACAGAGCTGCCTGACATTTCCAAGGTGTTTGTTAGCCACTATCAACAGGTTTTTGCAGCTCAACATCTCTCGTCTGAGAGACTACAAGCGCTGGAGGAGTGTTGCTCCGTGGTTCCCAAAAAATTATCGACCTCCCAAAAAGAAGCCTGCGAAAAGCCTCTTTCCTTAGAGGATCTTGTTGAGGCTCTATCCCACATGGCCAATGACAAAGCGCCAGGTCTGGATGGTTTCCCTTGTGAATTTTATAAAACTTTGTGGGATTTGATTGGCCCAGACCTTCTACGAGTTTATCAGGAAGCCATGTTCACTGGCTCCTTAGGGTCCATTATTAACAGAGGTAACATAAAATTCATCCCCAAGCCTGGCAATCCTAAGGTGATCACCAACTAGAGGCCTATCACTCTGTTGAATGTCAGCTACAAAATTATTGCTAAGGCCCTTGCTCTTCGGCTTTGGCCTCTGCTTCCTATTATTGTGAGACATGAGCAAACAGGTTTCATTCGTAATCGATATATTCTGGATAATGTCCTTGCAGTTTGGGAAGGCATGGAATGGGCTCGACAGTCTCAACAAGAGGCCCTGTTTATCAAAATTGACTTTGAAAAAGCATATGATAGAATTGAATGGCATTTCATTCTATCCATGCTTACAACACTTGGATTTGGTCCTGGCTTTGTTCAATCTATGAAGATGTTGTTTACACATGCTTCAACGGTTCTCACGTTGAATGGTGTTCAAACAGAGAGCATTGGCATGTTCAGGTCTGTTCACCAGGGGTGTCCTCTTGCCCCCTCCCTCTATGTGCTTGCGGCTGAAGCATTTGGTTACCTTCTTGCCCACAAAGCCTCACAAGGGTTGGTTAAGGGTATTTCCCTACCAGGGAGGCAAGGGCAACTCATTAATGGTCATTTTGTTGATGATTCCTTTTTAACTCTCAGTGAGGATGAGGTTTCTGTCACACAGGCTCTTTCCTACCTGGATTTGTTTTGCAAGGCTTCTGGTTCCAACATTCAGTGGAGGAAGACTACGTGTTACAGGTAATCCTCCAGTCCCCTTCCACCCTGGCTTGAGCACTACCAGTGGATGTGGATTCAATCGGGGGAGATGTTCAAGTTTTTGGGCATCCCCTTTGCTTTTCAGAGTACCCCATCCCAGCTTTGGGATTATGTGGTGCAAAGAGTGGAGGAAAAGCTCACTTACTGGGTCACCAAGAAGTTGTCCCTTGCGGGTAAATTCCAAATTTGTTCTAAAGTTCTTGCCAGTACTCATGTTTATTATTCCTCCTGTTGGGTTCCTTCTCAAGCTTGCTATAAGAAGCTGGAAAAACTTCTACGGGATTTTCTCTGGTCCAGTTCTTCTCAGAAGCATGGCTTTCACAGAGTTGCTTGGGAATTCTGCTGCCTCCCTAAGAGCTCGGGAGGTTTGGGGTTGTTTAATTGCTACCGTCAAGGTCTGGCTCTCAACGCTAAGTGGATTATCAAGGCTCTTAAAGGTGTTGAAGCCTGGAAAGTTTTGATTCGGAACTGTGTTGCCACAGGGTTACCATTTGGCAAGAAATGTTGGAAGGGGTTGGATCTACCCTCCATACTTGTAGCCCCTGTTCCTATTAAAATTTTTGGGTCCTTTGTGACTCAAAGTATTTGGTGGGCCTAGGAGTCTATCAAGCCCTGGCTCCATTGGAAAGGTGTTGGTCGCCACCGTGGGGCAGCTATAGCGGATTTGAATATATGGTGGTCCCCTATGGTTCAATATCAGGGACAACCACTCGCCCAAGTTCAATGGATTCATGCTAAAAAATTCTTTAAAAAGGGCATTGTGTCCATTTCTGACTTTTGTTGCAGGCAGACTCGAGATTGGATCCCTTGGGAGATTTTTCAACAACAACATGCCTTAAAGCCCATAGATAAAGCCACTTATGATATGGTTACCAATTGTACACCCTTTTCCCTTTGGCCAAAGCTTGGTCAGGTTGTCCAACAACCTTGGTGGAAAGAGTGGGAATGGTATAAACATGTGCCTATGTTTAATTACATGACTAAGCAGGGTTATTGTTGGCTTTCGCCCAATCTCCCAATGGTACCAAAGCTCAATGGGCACTGGGATTTGTTCTCATCCAAGTCCAGATGGCGGGCACGATTTCAGATTACTTGGGCCCCATATATTGAGCCCAAGCAGGCCATTTTTACCTGGAGTTTGTTGTTTCATGGTCTACCACTTGGCCAGAGGCTTAGGCACTTGGGAGTTGACAATCCCACTTGCCCTTTCTGTGGGGAGGCAGAGTCTACCTTGCATATTTTCTGGGACTGCAGCAGAGCAAGGATGGCCTGGGAGTGGATGGATTCTTTTTTTGGTCGTTCTTGCATTCTCCTTTAACTTGGCTTCACAATATGTTGGGGGATCCACCTGATTTTTCTCAGCCTCTGTTAGAATTCTGGAACATTTTTAGAATTAGCATTCTGTTTCATATTTGGAAAGCCAAAAATGAGATAGTTTTTTCAGATAAAACTCCCTCTATTATTTTCTCTCTTTCAGATAAGCTGATGGTATTTCATGATGCCTGGTTACAGATTCGAGTGCAAGCCGATAAGGTTGCAATGGAAATCAAACATCTTCAGGAGTTGATTGACTATTGGGGCAATGCTCCATGTGTTGTGAGCAGAGTCCCCTCAAAGCTTGAACAACATGCCCGTTCCAGATCCCGGCAGCGTCATCGCCCACCATCGGATAGGCGGGACCGGCCAGCCTCTAGGGCTCGCACACAACCGTCTGGCAAAAGCAGGCAGGGATTGCCACTCTCAAACACTTCTTAGCAGTCTACTGATTGGGGAGCTCACCCATGATCTGATTCATTTCATTGTGAGGATGGTTGGGGAACTCACCCACGTTCTCCCTGCCAAGTTGGTTGTCAGAAGGGTGGCGATGGTGATGCCAGTAATGGATGGAGCACGGGCATTGCTGGTGGTATAGATGTGCATGCAGGCTGGAGCACTCCCAGTGAGGCTCCACTGAGTCCTACTCACCAGCCTATTCCTGAGATGCATGTCACGATGCCAGGGTCGGGTTGGAACAATTAATGGTTGATGTGATATATTTTTATTATTGTAGTTAAGCCCGCCTATATGTAGTCTTCTGGCGGTGAACTTTTGAACTATGTCCTGGTTGTCAAACCAGCCGGTTTGTTTTGTGCTTGGGGTGTGATGTGTCAGTCCACCCACTTTTGTATGTTTAGGCCTTGTATTTAATATAATGCTTTTTCATTCAAAAAAAATATTATGATAATTTTTTATTACATAGGAAAGTTGGTTACAATTATTATTTTTAGTAATTGGTAAGTGTAGGTTCAAACCATAAAGACTGCTCCCAACAACCTATTCATCTCATTGTTGTTGACTTGACGTACCAACATGCCCTTTTTAAAAATGTAAACTAAGCAGCGGACAAAACGCCACCAAAGTTTAACTAATTTCATTTGATTTATAGCAAACTACTGGTTGGAGACTGTAATAAAACAACATTTAGCTCTAAAACCCATTTTGACACATTTCTACACATAACTACATTAGATATCGAGAAAAATCAACATACTGTCTAATCTAACTAGAATATGATGGGACTTTTAAAGCCATCAAAGAAATTAATATGATTGACTTATATCATTTCAACTACTATTCTAAAAAATTCACTATTTATCGAACCAGACCATTCATAAGAGTATTGTATGGAAACACGTTTTGTGGCTAGCCCTTTTTGGGGATATTAGGACACAATCATAGTGTTGATAGCTAGTAGACTACAAAGCCCACAAAGAAAAAATAAAATAAATCCTTGAACAGAGACAAACTTCATAGCTTAATTAAGGATTGGAAAATATTCTTACCTCCACAACCTTCCTCTTTAACATCAAAGCATAATCTAATAAAATTCGAAGTGTCTAATGTTTTTTGCTGGTATATTGCTGGACAATAAGGGAAAACCAAAAAGTTATAGAGCTAAGGTTTAGGAATAACATAAATCAAATCTAAATGTAGTGGAATCAGTCTAGGCTACGAGTAGAGTAGTGTAGTGAGAGTAGAACGATAAGTGCCAAAGAATAAATTTAGAAGCAAGGAAATGACCTTGGATAAAAAACCCCAAATATCATTCGATGGGGGTTGCATCCCATACTCTCCCAGACTTCCTAGGATTGGTGCTCCTATACGATATGTAAGGCACTAGACACACCCACTTGATCGAGGTGGAGGTAGATGTTGTGGTCACAACTATGAGGGATCATGGTACCCTAGGAGCACAAGGGGGTCACTCCAGACTCCCCAATAGGTACCGTCATATGTGTGTATGATAGGGATTAGGTGTGTAATTTAATAAATTATAGTTGTTTATTTTTAACTGTCAGTTGTTGTAAGGATTAAGGTGCATTGTTATCATTGAATGCACCCTTATCCGTTAAATGTCTTGTAATGACTATTTATAGGCGTATGTTGTCAATGGAATATAAGTTTGGATTGTATTCTTATTCCTTGTGTTTGTCGTAATTGCTCCCATATCATTGGTATCAAAGCAGGTTGCAGACACAAGACTAGTATCCTCTTCCCCTAGGTCGATATTGGTTCATACGAGGAATGAGAACGCCTTTGTAGATCTGTTTGTGGAGCGTTACATTCATTTGGATATTTTTCATTGCAGGCTTCTTTTAAAATTGTTGATTCCATTGTGCGGTTTCATCATACTTCGTGGTTTTGCCCTACTTTTTGCTCGTAATTCTTGACAATCACAAACCTTCATTCGTTTTGTGCTCCTTCAAATTACATCATCTATTTTCATCTTTCACAGAATGATGTCGAGTTCTAATTTTTGCATTGATTCAGTACCATCCAACCCCCGCAACCCTCAACGTCCACTGCCTGAATCTCCTTGTCGTCCACCTTTGCAGATCATGACTCTCATCGATTCACCATTTTTTGGAAAAGATCTACTGCTCTACGGTGACGATTTCCTATTTTCGAACAATGATCTATCGCACATGGTCTTCATGCCACTTTTTGGGCCTAACTATGACTCTTATCGATCATTTTTTATGGGTTTGTCGTCATTTCAGAGTTTTCGTCTACAGCTTCCTACATTTCTTGGCAACCAAATACCCATTTAGGTCATCCCACAACTTACATTCGTTTTCTACCGCCCGATCATAGAGGAAAGATCGTGCAGCTCGCAATCGTTGTTGTTTCCTCCATGGCCTCCACCGCCACTGTTGTCAAATTTTTTTATTGTCGTCGACCGCTACTATTTTTCTAACGTTTTCTTGGAAATATCACCAGCCACTCTTCGACCATCGATCTGCCTTTACCATACATTTTTGTCATGGATCTGCATTTTCTAGTGGTGTTTTAGACAATTCCAGCATCCACTTGTTTTCGACCGTTTACTAGCTTATACACGCCCTCACTGTCACTTCTATCATTAAGTTGATCTCCCTCGTGTGCCTTAGTGGCCACCGCCTCTCATGTCATTTTCATTCCCACCGCTCGATTCCGCATACCCAAGTTCCACCATGGCCTCCACCATTCAATAAATTAAATTAAATTAATTTTTAATTTAATTTAATTTTTACATACCCATTTCCTCCATTTCAAACAATAAATTAAATTAATTTTTTTATTATTTTCACCGTTACCACTTTCATTAAATGGTTACCCACCTTCATTAATGCATTCCTTCATTAATGCACCATCCCATTTCATTAATGCATGCCTTCATTAATGCACCATTCCACCTTTCATTAATGTCGTTCCATTTCATTAATGCATGCCTTCATTAATGCGCGTGTTCATCATTAACTAAATTTACACCAATAAATTAAATTAAATTATCCTTAATTTAATTTAATTTAATTTCATGCAACCCCATTTCCACTTGGCACATTTTACGCATGTGGTTTGAGGAATATTATGTTGGCATATTTTGGCATGTATTTCGAGGCATCTTCTCCGACACTTTAGTTGTTGCTTTCTTCTACCGATTCTAGGGACCATTTTTAGTTGTCTGCCCGCATAGTAGTGTTTATAGTCGTTGGAAAGCATTTTCTGTGCCCGACTCAGATCCAGTGCCAGATTTTGATTTTATGAAGACATGTAAAACTTTGTTATTTTGGTCTTCATCTTTTGTAACAAGAGTACATTTTCGGTTATAACTGATACTCCCGATTGTTTTCCTCTTTTCTCTTCCATATTTGTACGCATTGAGGACCAATGCTTCTTCAGTGGGGAGGAATGATAGGGATTAGGTGTGTAATTTAATAAATGATAGTTGTTTATTTTTAATTATCGGTTGTTGTAAGGATTAAGGTGCATCGTTATCATTGAATGCACCCTTATCCATTCCATGTCTTGTAATGTTTATTTATAGGCGTATGTTGTCAATGGAATATAAGTTTGTATTGTCTTCTTATTCCTAGTGTCTGTTGTAACTAATCCTATATCAGTGTAATCCATGGTTAGGCACACATCTCCTGCTAAAAAATTTTCCACTCGTGATAACATCTCAAAATAAAGAGGTAGGTCTACCATAATGACTTCCTACACAACCACCAATTTTTATATTTCACTATTATCCTTATTAAATCCTTCAGTACCCCTAGAACATTCACTCTAATTTCATCCATTTGAATTGGATTTTTAGCAGTCTTAGTGTATGGCAATCCCATCTCTTCACTTAACTTTAGGTATTAGTCATAATGCTCTTGAATCTACAATGCAACTCCTTTGTAGATGATTTTCTATTTTTAGAGTGATAAAATGACAATAGTTTCAATCTTCGGTATAGGAATTTACAATATGTTTATTACATTTACAACGGTTTCAATCCTGGATTGGATTGTGTTTGCTATTATATGACTACTTTTGCTTTGGCATAACTTCTCTCTTACTCTTTAAGATCCTCTTAGAACAAATCTCTATCATAGTAAGGCTAAAATTTCTAGCATACTAACCTCAGGTAGTGTCTTATTTGTCTTTTTGACAATGTTGAACCTAAATTTAGTAGTACTATTTTCACTATATGAAGTGAACTTCTTATAATATCATATTATGATTGCACGTCCCTCACTAGTCATGGATGGATACCGTAGATAGTTTTTGGCTTCCATTTTTAACTTATTATTTTCATTTTATTTTTTAACCTCTATCATACCTCCCCAATATTTTGAATCCCTTGTAAATAAATGATTGATGGAGTTATGGTTGATATATTTTCTTCACCAAACTTCTATGTAGTAGGCTGACTAGACATCGTTGTTCCTTTATCTTTTATATGCAAGGGTGGTCATGCCCTTCTTAATACTATGGTGTTTGTACTAGTTTTGGTCTATTTATTTAATGTTTCTTAGGGATATAAAGATTGCTCGATAGCTACTTTCCTCTTACCCTTGGTTACAACACCTTATTGTTGATTGACACATACTACTTCAAAATGAAAGTCATCATCTTTGGATATGCCAAAATCTACAAATAGTGCATTCTTTGGATTAATAAAACTTAGGAGCACTAAAATATCCCTATCATATTTAATAAAGTGGATGGTTGATATATTATCTAATTAACTATAAGAAATTGATTTGCAACTATATCCACTTGGTCTAATGTTGTAGATTGTTGTCCTTGGCATTGCTAGTTGTATTCCTCTATTTGAGTGTTTCTTATAGCCATGGCACTAACAACTAGATTATTCCTAATATTGTAATAAAAACACCATAATGTGTTGGCTATGAATTTAGATTGACCATATTGTTTTGTACTTGATTACTTGCTTGGTTTACAATTTTGCAAGAGACTTGGTCTTTGGTGAGGTATCGAGTCTTTTGGTATTGCAAATTTGGTTGTTGCCATCTATTGTTTGGATATCAACCACTATTTTACCTATTTTTCATGTTTATATGATTCACTATAAATTTTATCATCTCCATAATATAATCCACCTAGAATTGTATTCCATAATTCTAAATTTGAGTTGAAGAGGTAGTATTTCTATTAGTGTGATGAGGTGGGACTGATGAGGCTAATAGTTGGGGTTAAAATTATAGTTGTGGGGATTCCTTACTTAGAAAAAGTCATTATATATAGAGTATTTTCCTATGGATAATTGGGTATACTTAGAGATGGCTTGGACATCCAAGCATTTGTGATTGGCATCATGGAGGAGGAGGTCCTTGGATCTATAGAATTTAGTTTTGATCTTGTAAATACTTAATTTTGAGCATAGGGCTAATCTTCAATTTCTTCATTCCCTTCATAAATCAGCCTCTTAATCAACCAAATTAAATTAAAATTTCTCGTGCCAAAATTCAAAGTATTTATTGATCCAAAAGTGGTAGCACCAAGATGAAAAAGATGAAAAAGAGATCGTACACCTATGCAATGAAATAAAGAACAAACTTTCCCCAAGGGCTAGGTGGATTGGTAAGACTTTGGGCACTTACCAAGAGGAGACTTGGGTTCAAACCTTGGGGGTATGCCCAATAAAGGGCAAAGGTAGTTTGTCTTCAGTCTGCTAAGTGTGTGCTAGCTTGACGATGGTGGTACCAACCCTGATCCACCGAGGTCTCCCTCACTTCGGGCCATGTTTACCAAGGAGAGATAGGGGTTATAGAGGTAGCTTCAATGATTTGACCTATGTTCGGAGGAAAAAACCTTGAGGAGAATGTCTGACCTCCTTGCCTAGATGTTAAATATGAAAGGATGTAACTAATTCCCCTGATATCAAAAATAAATAAATAAAGAATAAATTATATAGCAAATTATGTAACCATAATGACAAACAAGATATGAAATAGTGGTGCCCTTTATTAATATTAATTATGTCCTTCAAGAGGGTTACAATGGGATCCCGTTGAGGGATTTGCTACCAATATGATATAAATTTACAATAAGAAAAGTAATCCAAGGTGTATCATGCATGATCTCTCTTGCATCTCACAAACTGAATAGGGACAGGTTTTTTGTGACTGCCACGATGTATGATGATGAGGTATGAATCTTTATGCCATTTGCTCCATCATAAATAGTTGTAATATACACACAAGGAAATTTAAAGAGCATCAAAAGCATATGAAGAGCCTTTCAAGATAAGGCCTATGATGATGATAAATAAAGCGAATAAATAAGTTTAAAGATGACAAAGACATGCATGAAAATGAAATCTAACTATGCCAAATAGTAATTGAAATGTTGCTAAATATAATGAAAGCAATAAAATAGGGAAAAAAAATCTCTACCTAAAGGCCATCTCCATACAGGATCATCATGCCTACAGGCCGTCTTAGGGTGAGACGGTCGTGCTTACGAGCTGTCTTTGGTGAGATGGCTCCTAAACTATGAGTGAATTCCTTGTAGCCGATGCGAGGCGACGTTGGGTTTGATTCATGGAATTGATGTTCAAGGGTGTGCTCATGAGGAATGACTTAGTGGCAGGATTTGACACCAAAGTAAGGGCTTTGGATGGTGCAAGAAGTATGAATTCAATCTTCAACCTAAGGGATGGTCCATTGGCATGCTTGGAAACTCCATGGTTGAATTTCGATAGCACTTCATTGCTTTGAGAGTAGCTCTTTGGTTCTTCAATTTGAAAACACTTTGTTACATGAAATTATGAGACTTATCAATGAAGACTATGCTCCATCATATAGACTTCTTTAAGGGAGCCCAAAGCTTGTAAGGGAATCCAAGAAATAGTTGGATTCAAGAAACCATTATCAAGAAATCGTTATGCTTGGTTGGTAGTCATAATTGCTTGAACTGTGGTGTGGGAACTTGCTTCTGGTATGACCATCTCAGGGTGAGACGATTGTGACTATGACCCATCTTGGGGTAAGGTGATTGTGATTGAGGGTCGTCTTGGGGTAAGACTATCATAATTGGGGGTCATCTCGGGGTAAGACTGTTATGGCTACAAAGGAATTCCTTCCTGTTTGAGTGGTGAAAACCACTGTTGACCCCTAGGGCTGCTCAAGGTGGTTCATATAGCCTTAAATGAGTCCATATAGGTAGTCTCCTCAAAATGAAGTGTTTTAGGTGTCTACAGATGCATCTTTTTGGGATGCATTGTGTGAAAGTACAACACGAAGCAAAAATAGATGACCTAAAATGGTCAAATTGATTAAGGTTGTTCATTAACCTAATCAATGTTAGATGCCCTAATCATGGAAAGAGCATGCACTTTTGAATCATTGCCTTCGATGAGTTGATGGAATTGATGGTAATTAGAAGATAAGCTTAAGTCTACACATTAGCCTTAGTGGCAATTAGAAGACAAGCTTAAGTCTACACCTTAGCCTTAGTGGAAATTAGAAGATAAGCTTAAATCTACACATTAGCCTTAGTGGCAATTAGAAGATAAGCTTAAATCTACACCTTAGCCTTAGTGACAATTGGAATATAAGATTAAGTCTACACATTAGCCTTAGTGGAAATTAGAAGACAAGCTTAAGTCTACACATTAGCCTTAGTGGCAATTAAAAGATAAGCTTAAATCTACACCTTAGCCTTAACAGCAATTCAAATACAAACCTAAGTCTACACCTTAGCCTTAGTGGAAATTGGCATACAAGCTTAATTCTACACCTTAGCCTTAGTAGCAATTGGAAGACAAGCTACCCAGTTTGTTTGAATTTGTTTTTACCTTTTGTTTATTTGCCCCAAGCAAGATGGATGCATGATTGTATTCAGCAATGACTCTTCTATGAAAGCAATAAGCGATGCTTGAGTGTTTTATTGTTGATTTGATTATGAATTTTGTAATTATATGACTACCCCCTCCAGTGATGAGTCGATAGAGGAGATGGAAAGTGATGACAGCGACGAGTTTCTTGACCAAGATGACTTGATTTGGATTTTGTAGGGCCTTTGAAAAAATGAAAGGGAGGAATATCCCATTACAACTTTTATTTTGACCACATTTGTAAATATATATTTATATTTTTTTGTTCAAGTGGCCTTATGGTAATCTACCCATCCTACTAGATTGCATTGATAATCAGTCACTGCAACAACTAGGTGTCTAGAGTAAATCACTAGATACGAGGATCACTCAAGATTTTTGACTTGATGTGACCAAAGGGGTTAAGTGCCTTTGGAGCCTTTTGAAATTGACCAAAGGAGTTTGGGTACCTTTGGAGCCTTTTGAATTGATGTGACCAAAGGGCTTAAGTGCCTTTGGAGCATTGTTAGAATGATGTGACCAAAGGGTTTAAGTGCCTTTGGAGCTTGTTTATTGCTTATGTTATGTTATGCATAGATGCACTTATGGATGCAATGATGAATTATGGATGAATGTCTAGACATTTTAGCACGTATGCATAGATGTAAATTGTATACCTAGATGTATGCATGTATGTTATGTGCTAATGACATGATGATGCAAAATTTGATGTTTGTGTTTATATGCTAAAACATAATGAATGAATCTAATATGCAAAGCAACCCAAATGTAAACACCACAAAATGTATGATTCATTAATCCAAATGTTAATATTTTTACAAAAAATCATACATTTGAAGTTGAATGGGAGGGAATGGTATGGAAAAGTGTGAATGATGGATGTGAAACAGTGAGATGTTATGAGGGAACAACAAAGGTTTTTCATGAGACTCAAACACCCTAGTTGACCAATCAAAAGTTACATATTGGCTATACATGACTCTATAAGATAAGAATTTGCTAGGAAGACCCAGATAGTCAATATTCCTGTGTGTGCATAGTTTTTTCATTAAGATAATGCATAAAACTATCCCATTGTCAGGCAGGTTGCATTCAAACCATTGCTATAATGAAGATTACCCTATGGTCATCCTTATATTGATGTTTGAACTCAATTGGACTAGACTACTAGGTAATACAAGCCACCAAAAGCTAGCTCATCCATAAACTAACATTGATATGTACAAAAGGTCACTAATATGATAGACATATCACCACGCATAAGGCTCCTCCATTTCTAGGTGGGTTTTATTCAACCTATTAATATAATGGAGATTGCCTCATAACTTTTGAATAACTGAGGATTACATGGATTCGAGCTCATTACCCCCTTCGTTTCTTTTGCTATTTTTTTTTATTTGGGGTTCTTGCTCATTTTTGATGAGGAGCAAGGGGATTTATTTTCTTAGTGGTGAAAACCATTTTTTTGGGATACTTGCTCATTTGTAAAGAGAGCAAGGAATTTTTCTTGGGTAGGTGAGAGCTTGTCCTTTTGTCAATTCTTAGCATCCTAGACCATGCACATAATAGGATGAGCAAGGGAAACCTTTCACTCAATATGGCAAGGACTATGTTGTAGTGTCATCCTTCCTTGTTAAAATGTAGGCATTAAATATGTGAAATTATGTTGGGATTTTGACATATACTATCAAAGCAAGACACTACCTTCTAAAAGCCAAGATAGATTTCTACAAAATCTGGAAAGTAAACTAGGGATGTTTGAATGACCAAAAAACCCTAGTGAACACCTTATAGCAACTTATTGGTTGTGTTGAAAAACATAGTTACTCACAAAGGGGAATGTGGATGGTAATGATATATGGTATGTGGGGGTTTTCCCTATGATATTTTGTAAACTAAAATGTGTGCATAAAATAGTCAGTGGCCATCTAAACATCATTGTTGATATTTATCTGATATCTAACCTTAATTATGAGGACCCCTTAATAAGCAAAATCCCATAAGGAAAATTGCAAATTTTGATGATGGATAAGGTTGATTTTAGACTCACGGCTGACATACAAACATGGTGTTAT
Organism: Wollemia nobilis; assembly: GCA_028583015.1. Classification (NCBI taxonomy): domain Eukaryota; kingdom Viridiplantae; phylum Streptophyta; class Pinopsida; order Araucariales; family Araucariaceae; genus Wollemia; species Wollemia nobilis. The sequence goes on along the minus strand of JAQPPZ010017084.1, from coordinate 3,257,995 downwards.
TTGTAGTAATGTAAACACAACTTGTTCTAATGCAAGTGCAATGGATGGATATGCCTAATGCAAGTTAGCAAATGCATCTACATGAAATGCATGATATTTTGTAATGAAAGTGAAAATGCAATGTTTTTGTGTTTTTGCAATTTTCTAGTTTTTTTTTGTGGTTTTTATTTTTGTATTGTTTTTCTATTTTTTTAATTTTTTGATGATTTTTTTCTAGGGGGGAAGGTGTGATGCCTTATGCAACCCTAAAGTCTATAGTGATTGTTATATGTAGGGAAGGTGTGATACCTTTAGTCCCCAACTTGCTTCATTGGTTGTGATGTGGATGATGGGGGAGGGTGTGATACCTTGTGCACCCCCAGTATACATTGTGCTTGTTGTGATGTGATTAGCTTGATTGGGAGTGATAAAAATTGACCCTTCCTATTGTGGAAAATAATTTTGTGCAATATCGATGTCTTGATGAGATGAGGTTAGTGAACCATCTATTTGGAGCTCATTTTGTTCTATCATATCCTGCATAATATTTTTGAATGGATAGCAGGTTTGAATGTCGTGATCCTTTTGTCCGTGGTAAACACAGTAGAGGTTTCTATTATGAGACCCAGGTTTAGATCTACGTGGATTTCATTCTGGTAATTGGATTTCTTGTACCTCATAAAGCCTTTGAAATAGGACTAAAGAAGGTATTGGATGTTTTATGTAGCAACAAGGTAGCTTGTCATGTTTATTAGGTTGTAGCTAATCTTAAGGTCGTAGTAGAGGCGGTGTGGTCTACATCATGGCTTGCTGAGGTGGGGTAAGCATGTAATCTATGGGAAAGGCCTCCCTATTGATAAGATCTTGGACCACTTTTTTGAATGTAATGTAATCATTAATATCATGGCCCTCTATCCGATGATAAAGGTAAAAGTGATCCTCCTTATAATTATTAGGCTTAGGCCTATTGGGGTCAAGAGGATGTATGTTAGGTAAAATTATTGATTTTACCTCTTGTAAATTGTGAAATATTTTCAAAATGGGCTAGGATAGAGGAGTCCAAGTATGGTACTAGCGTTGTGAATGAGGTGGACGAGGTGGATGAGTTTGAGGTGGATTTGGAGGTTGTTGAGGTTGTTGATGCATTTGATGAGATTGATGATGACTCAATAATAGTTCAATGCTTATGAGTTGATTCAAGATTTATTGTAAAACTAGAGGAGTGTGCTGATGACTCCATTGTAATTCATCATCACTGCTAAACTTGTCAAAGTCAGGCCCCTCATAATGGTATGGATGTAAGGGTGATGGAACCATTTGGTGAATGGGTGGATGGTTGGATTACGATAAGATGTGCCTTTCAAGGAAATTAATTTGATTAGTAAGAAATTGATATGCTTATGGTAGAATCATGTTGGTTGCCCCTCTTAGATTTTGAAGATGTTGAGGTGGTATATTATGAGTATTTGATACATTTGATAGTGTTGTGTCTCCTTATTAGAGTGATTAGCAACTTGTTTTTGAGGACTATGCATAGATCCATTATCCTGATGTTGAAGGTGATTGGTAGGTGCCCTATAGGTAGACGACGCTGAAATGCAACATACTTGAGCAAGTCCTTTATAAAATGATGTAAAGGGATGGTTTTGATTAAAATCCCTCAACGCATGAGCAAATGTAGACTATTTATTATTGTCCAATGTATGTTTCTACATGCTCATATTCATGATTCAACTCGAGGAGTTCAGTTGTGGTAGCTTGGTTATCCCCATTTTGGTATAGTGTGTACACATTTCCTTGATTCAGTGGTGATGTGGGGTGATATGGAATTTGAATTTGAGGTAATGACCTTCTACATGATTTAGTATGTGAATATGTGTTCTTGTAGAAGGCAATCGAAGTGGATTGATTAGGAATATTGTCATCCTGATTGTGCTCAAGACCTGTGGGTGGGTCTTGTGGATTGATTCAAAGATATTCCATGTCTCGTGATTGTTCAACAACTTTGGATCTTTATTGAGCTCGACTATGTGTTTTTGGCATGATATTGATTACATAAACAATACAAAAACAAACAAAGTATACAATGTGATTATCTCTTTTATTTTTCTTTGTGAATCCCTATACTATTTAGTGTGTTTTGATGTTGAAACCCCTAATCCTATGGCCACTAAGTTTCAATGGTACAAGCCAATGGATGGAAATGAATTCCATCATCACTGGTCTTGATTAACAGTTGGTGATGAAATCCAACTCGTTAATGTTAAATTAAAACATGGTGTGTGGGGTTATTTTTATTTTATGCAAAATAAAGTAAAATCATACAACATTCCATGCTCTTTTACTAATGCATAAAAAATAACGTTTGATTTTCAAATTTCTAAGTAATAAACGTTTTAATTTTAGAAACCTAAAAATGTAGAACCCTAAGATGATATCAGAATTTGAATAGGCAGCAATCAATCAAACCAAAAAGTAGTCAAACAGAGGTCGTCTCTACAAGGGAAGATCTATAGACAGGTCCATCTGACACAGGGATGATAAAAAATAGGGGCCATATGGGAGAGGGACAGTCACAGGCAAAGGTCGTTTGACCCAGGGTCGATCATATACATATCACAGACTATTCTTTTACGACACCATTCGTACAACCATCACATATAGAGAGTTTTTTAAAAACTCAAAATTCTAAAATTCTCTCACTAAAGCATGAAAATTTTATCTTTACTTACTGAAAGTAGAGAAAGAAGGACAAAATATTCTTATTGTGATAGCCTACATCCAATGTAGATGTTGTCTTTTGGTGTTTCTGCATTTTTCTCTAAGGCCATATCTAGTTGGGACAGTGGCACCTGTTAACCATCTCTGCAAAGGAATGTGGCACCTACTAACCATATTTACAAGGGATGATAATACCTACAATTTAAAAACACCAAAAATAATAGTAATTATCAATGAAATCGTGAGATATAGACTAGATTCGATCGTGATCTCCATTGAAAATTCTGAAAAAGAGATCATACACCTATGCAATGAAATAAAGAACAAACTATATAAAAAATTATGTAACCTTAATGATAAACAAGATATGAAATAGTGGTGCTCTTTATTAATATCAATTATGTCCTTAAAGAGGGTTACAATGGGATCCCGTTGAGGGATTTGCTACCAATTTGATACAAATTTACAATAAGAAAAGTAATCCAAGGTGTATCTCATAGGATCTCTCTTGCATCTCACAAACTGATTATTGATAGGTTTTTGGTGATTGTCGTGATGTATGATGATGAGGTATGAATCTTTATACCATTTGCTCCATCGTAAATACCTATAATCTACACACAAGGAAATTTAAAGAGCATCAAAAGCATATGAAGAGCCTTTCAAGATAAGGCCCATGATGATGATAATGAAAGCGAATAAAGAAGCTGAAATACGATAAATAAATGCATGAAAATGAAATCTAACTATACCGAATAGTAATTGAAATGTTGTTAAATCTAATGAAAATAAGAAAATGAGGAAAAAAATCTCTACTTGGAGGTCATCTTCATGCAGGACGGTCGTGCCTGCGAGCCATCTTAGGGTGATATAATTATGCTTGCAAGCCGTATCTAGGCAATGTGACCGCTAAACTATGAGTGAATTCCTTGTGTTTGATGCGAGGCGATATTGGGTTTGATCTGTGGAATTGATATTCAAGGGTACGCTCATGAGGAATGACTTAGTGGCAGGATTTGACATAAAAGTACGGGTCTTGGATGATGCAAGACGTATGGATTCGATTTTCAACCTTCGTGATGGTCCATTAGCATGCTTGTAAACTGCATGGTTGAATTTTGATAGCACTTCATTGCTTTGGGAGTAGGAGCTCTTTGGTTCTTCAGTTCAACAACACTTCGTTACATGAAATTATTAGACTTATCAATGAAGGCTATGCTCCATTATATAGACTTCCCAAAGGGAACCCAAAGCTTGTAAGGGAATCCAAGAAATGGTTGGATTCAAGAAATCATTATCAAGAAATCGTTATGCTTAGGTGGCAGTAATAATCACTTGAACTATAGCATGGGAACTTGCTTCTGGCACATCCATCTTCGAGTGTGACGGTCATGACTACGGGCCATATCGAAGTAAGACGATCATGATTGGGGGCCATAGTGGGGTAATACAATCATAATTGGGGGACATCTCAGGGTAAGATGGTCATGGCTACAAAGGAAATTCCTTCCTATTTGAGTGGTGAAAACCATTGTTGAGCCTTAGGGCTACCCAAGGTGGGTCATATGGCCTTAAAGGAGTCCATATAGGCAGTCTCCTCAACATGGCATGTTTTAGGTGTCTACACAAGGCATAAGTGATAGCATTGGTGACACTATCATAACCTAGTAGCATTATTGCAAATATTTTTAAATTTTAGCTTTTCTTACATATTATTTACTTCCAATAGTCATATTGCACTAGTGATAGCATGATAGCGACATCGAAACTATTGTATCCCATTGCTTTTGATTGTCATGTGTTAGAATCAAGAGGTATGGCTTTCTATCTCTTTCAAGTTGCCAATCATTAATGAACCCAATCATACCTTATGATTTGCATCCCCTGTAGCATAACCCCAATACAAATACTTTTGATTCTCATGATCTTCCACTAATCTCCTTTTGATCCCTTTCAAATTTTTACCTTCTTCAATCACGTCCCCATAATTTTATGTTCACTGCATCTCCTTCCCTAAGGATCAATGGTTGCCTATAAGACCAATACTCCAGGTTACCATTTAATAAAGTTTTTATGGTATCAAAATCTACCAAAATATCCTTAGAATCATAGGTATTTTATCATTTTGCATGGAAATATTATGTTAAAATATTACCATAATATTGTAAGCACTTAGGCTCATCCTTCAAGTATTCAAGCTCTTATTACTTGCAAGCTCTCTCCAAGCATTCTTGCAAGCATCTAAGCATTAAGTCTCCAATTTTTCTCCAAGCAATCAAGTCTCAAAGCTCTCTCTAAGATATCAAGTGTACAAGCAATAATAAATCAAGTATGCATCAAGTATTCAAGCATTAAGAGAAAGGGGAAAACTACCTGCTATCTTGGGTTGTACTCTTTCTCCTTATCCTTACTTATTAGATCTTTTTCATTCTTGTATCTTTAAGCTTTATCTTATTGCATTTAGCTAAAATTTACATCATGTACTTGCATTTCGCTAGTCTTTCATTTTTGGTCACTTAATCTTAGTTTCAAGCAAGTAAATATATATTTTAATGTTGTTTAACTGAGCCTCTATAGTCCTAAGCTAAGTATATTAATAATAATTATGATTATCATAGCTCATCTTGCATTTAATACTATTGTTTTATTCATAAAAGCAATAACACTATCAAATTGTAGGTCAATGATGATTTTTCTCTTTGTTTTACATAGGGTAAAAGCACAAGTAATGATAGCATCCATGACACTATTGAACTAGTGGTGCTTCTACCATCCTAACATTTATTTTAACATTTTTGTCAATTTATCATTTCTATCTCATCTAAACATGGGTTTTATCACTTTGCCAAAGAAGCTAGCTATTTTGCACCAGATTAGATAGGATCATCTAAACTAACTGTCATATGCTTTTGTCTATTTTTTAGGTTTTGGTGATAATGCTAGTAGATGATGATAGTGCTAGTGGTGCTTCTACAAGTAGTTGGTTCTTCCACCACTATTGAAAAACATGTCATTTTGCCCTTGATCTCTATATTTTCAGCACTTAGATATTAGAATATGTTTGTTGTGTACTTCAATTAGTTTCTATTTTCTATTTATTGTTAAGTTAAATGAAGAGGAAATAAGAAACTAGTTAATCTTAATCACATAGGGGATGATCTAATATTTAAGCTTAGGCAATAAATCAAAATCACATATAGTTACATCTTAGGCTTTGTTTGTTGCATATCTCTTGTACTCTTGTTCGTCAAAAGAAAAGAAAAATCATTATTTACTTTGTTATCAAATCAAAAAGGAATTTTAGTTATATGTCTTGCATGATGTATTCTTGTACGTGCATCTAGACTAGATTAAGGTTAGGATTAGCAAAATAGGTATCTTAAGAGGGACATGGTTTCGTAGGAAATTATAGGTGTTCTTCAATCAACCCAACAAACTAGACCTTAGATCATAAAATCCCTAGTATCAAAGTGATAATAGGGAGAGACACAATAGATCCCCTAAGAGGCCCTTCATGATCCTTTTTCTTGTATCATATTTTGGTGAACCTAATGTGAACACTACCATGGTTCTCAAAATTTATCTCAAATCCAAGGTAAACCTTAATCAACTAAAATTTAATAAATACCATATAATATTGTTTGCTTAGATTAAATCACATTAAATATAGATAGCAAGAATATAACCAATTTATAGTCCTAGTAAGGGTCTTTACAATCATTTGAGTAACTTTTATATAGGCTATTACGCTATTGTAGTGAAGATTCACTACATTGGGAAAATCCTACATCTAAAGGTAATATTTATTAGACTTCCTACTTGAAGCTGAGATAAAGAGACCCAAAGCTCCTACTACTTATGAAGTAGCTAAAGATAAAAGACCATCTATAATGCATCCAAGGAGGAATCATTGTCACCCACCAATGATTAACCTAAAGCTTCCCTTGCCACATAACTTAGCCGATCTATTAGGTTAAAACCCAAATGAGGATTCCAAGCTTTCTTGGTGGTGGCTAAAGTAGGTTTTGTTAATACTTGGACCCCCTTAGACTTTGTGGTGATGGATAAAGGGGACCCAGTCCTAATATGCTCTTGATCCAACCAACACACACAACCTATTCGTTACCTTGGATATCTAAGGCTATGATTTTGGTTCCTTCCACCGATTGAGAGTGTTCCCTAATCCTTGGTTCACTTTAAAAATGATACCACCAATGAATATTGGAGAATAGGGTCAATTACTCATTTGAGGGATAGGAAGACCCTGTTGGGATTCAAAAACTCCAACTTAATTTTCACCCCTAATTTTCAAAAGTTGGTGAAATTGAGTGACTAGGTGATTTTAGGAAGTAGTACTAAGTAAAAAAAGGGATTCTTCATGGTAATCAAAGGAATTAGTCTAAGTATTATAGCGCTTAACTCATTACACTCTCCAAAATATCATCTCTATCCACCCATTCATTAGTAAGGTCATTATTTCATCTCACCATATTATTCATTTTAACCATTTTTTAAGTCTAGTCCACATGCATTATTTGGTCCATATCCTCTAAAAAGTGCCTAAACCCCATTTACCCCACATCATTTAAACCACCTAACCATCGCAAAGACCCTTTAAAAGCCATATTATAAGGTCAAAAATCATGAGGCATTCCTAAGTCAGACCATGGCCGAAAATATCATGAAGCCTACCTTGATTAAATTTTCCTAAGTCTAAGTCCCTAAGTCTTCCTAGACACTTATCCAAATATTTTCCTGAAGTCATTTGATAACACCTAATAGTCATAAGTCTTCGTCGCCCTTTAGAAACCCCGTCATCAATCAAATATATGATCATAGTAAGCCATCGATGATAATATAAACCCAAAAATACCTAGTCGCTCATCCCCATCATCACCAATCCATCTCTGATAGATTGTTTTAATCATCAACCACGTAAATCCATGCATAAAGAAAATTTAATCATCGCTCTTGCAAAAGCTTCATCGCTAATCCATCAATAACCACTTAGTCTCATCAGTGACAACAAGTCTTAAGTTCAAAGTAAGGGTCTTACCACTTAGTATCCTGATGAAGTCAGTCATGCCAAGTTGTTTTAAAGTCTAGATTATCCACCCAAAGTTCCCTTCACTAATACATCCACGATAAAAATAATCCATTAACGATATTCCAAAACCTGCGCAAGTCTTCATCGCCCATCCAAACCTGTTATCACTGATCCATCGTTGATCCATCAACGATAATCAATTTCCATTAGTGATGCTTTAGCCCTAGGTCGTATAGTCAACTGCTTGGTCTTCGTCCGCCCTAGCTGATAATCATAAGTCTTAGCTTAAATCGTAGCCCCTAAGTCAAAATTGATCTATCATCATTAAAAAGAGCCTATCACCAATCCATCAGTGAAACCCTTCTCCATTAGTGACCACGAAATAACTCAGTCTAAATAGGTTATCCTTTGTCACCCTTAAGAAAATCCTATCACTGATCCATCAACAATGATAAATTTTCATCGGTGATTTGTTTTGAGTTAATCAAGGGTCAAACCATAATTATCTTAGTTTTTTCTCTCTCCCATCGTGCATTAAATAAATGTCATGTTTACTAAGTCATCCGCCTAAGTCTGCTTGAATTTTCTTAAAATTACCCGTCATTGATAGTAGTCCCTATTTCGCTCTATTTTATACACGATAGTGTAAGTTCATCAGCGAACAAGTTAGTCATCGCCCTCACAAATACATTATCATCGATTCATCAGTGATAGCCCTAGGAAATCAGCAACAGTGTATTCTATGTAAATTTTTATCGCTTATCAAGAACGTCCATCGATAATGCATCAACGACAAGTCAAAATTAATAGCGATGAAGGCATTAATGACTTAGATCATTCTGGATAAGATCAACAAGGTATAATTCATCTGGAAAGGTGTGTGGTTCACTCTTCAAATACTGATGGATTGCATCAATAAATGGATGATCTAAGATCTAAAAGTGGTAAAATTAGAAAACATCCCGAGATGAGCATATATCTTTAAAGCATGCAAAGATCGGTAAAATAACTCAAGGCAGGTTTCAAGACTATGGCTGCATCAAAGTACAGAAGCTCGAGCAAACGTATAAGGAGTACCACCAACATGAGGGTGTTTAGTAGATGAGCAACAAAGCCTAGTGAACCTGAAGACTTCTCAAAAAAGAAAGTATTGGACCTTGTGAGTAAAATCCACCACACAAGCTGAAGACCTCAAATATTATACTAAGAAAGATAAGCTTATGGAGCGAGTAATTCAAAGAATATGCTCAATGCAGGTCCAAGATATCCATATACATTTGTATCTATAGAACATGATGCTGCCACCATTAGTTGAAGAAATGGATGATCTCAACACAACATTATATGAAGAGTGGGAAGAGTAAAGGATTCATTAGCAAATATGGGCCAGGGTGTGCAAAGGAAAGTAATCATAAAATATGGCAAACAATATAAAAATTTCCTATTTTTTATCACTAAAATATGCAGAAGGCGAAGTAAAAGGAAGAAAATTTGGAAGCCTCAGCATACTACCAACTTTGGAATGAGACAACCACCTCAACGAAATAAAATTACAATGGTCTCACCCTGATGGAGTATAGTTATGGAGATGCACCTTTATTATCATTCCTCTCAGTCTGTGCACCTCCATATCTCATTTTCCATTCTATTTTTCCTCTCATTCCTATTTTTACTCCTCTTTATGGGTATTCTCTCTTGATCACCATCACAGTATGCTTCACAAAGCACCATCTCCCCACCATTATCTGTAGTCTTCCACATCCATTGTGTTCAAATGTTCCCACCACCATCCATACTATTTCCAATCCTGTGTAATTTCATTATGATTTTTTTCCCTTCACTATCACATCAGGACCCCCTTTGTTTCATCTTAAACCATATTTGCATCAATCCTAGTCAAAAACATCAAAACACAAAAATATAGACAACTAGGATAACAGGAATAAAAGAAATATGTATGAGTTTGCTTTTTGTATGAATTATAAGGTATGATCAAATGCCTAGCCCACCACTACTAAGAGTCCCTTTCAAATCAAAAGCCATTAGAAATAAAGAAGGTAAGAAAATGAGTTGTAGTAATAGGCGGTGTTGTCTCAAACAAACAACAGCCTCATAGAAATTTTGACAGTTGATATCAACTGGGTTTTTTTGTAAACTCAAGAAGCCAAAAATATATAGGACCAAGAAGAACACACGTGGCTAAACCAGGACTAAGCATCTATAACAAATTTTGGATAGCCTAGTTATATAAGGAGCTAAAATGGACAAGCTTCATAATCAAGCAATCACATAGCTAGCTTGTGAGAGGTATTCTGAGTGTTTCTGTGAGGGTTATCACATTTCATTTGTTTTTATTTGTTTCTATCATCCTCTTAAGTTCTTCCCACCTTTGTGCAGGTATTTTTGAAGGTCGAGCAGTCTATCTGAGATGATTTCTAGGAGTTGTTTTAGGGACCCAGAGTCTATGTGTCACTACATTTAGGACAGTAGATAGTAGTCCCCTGTTACATAATTTGAACAGGATAACCCATGTATTGTATTCATTAAAATAACTGAGCATTTTGTTGGGCTTCATCATTGTGGAAATTTTAATTTGAATATAATACAAATTTCTTGGCTTCCACTTTTTGGCATATTCTAGTGCAATGTGTGTATGTTTTCTTGCCTGTATATTATATTATTTGAATCTGTAGGCAATGTTTCTTCATTGATTTAAGAATCCATGTTGATTGCAATATTCAAATGAATGTGGGTTTATCAATAATTATTTCCTCTTGTATATTTTTTCATGAGTGTGTGATTTAAATTGCTATGATAACCCAAATAGACAAGGCACCGTTCTGCTTTTACTACTAAAATGCTTTCATTGTATGCTTGGCCAATATTATTTTTATCTTAATCTGGTCAAGCTATTTTTTTGAGAAATACCATTGAAAGATCATATTAGGGTGTCCAAACCTGGCCTATTTAGCTACCAAGCTATCCAAGGACGAAGTGGTGAGTCCATCAGATCTCACATATTTTCTTGTGGACCTTAGGGAATTTGAATAGCCTAACAGATAACAAGGATATTCAAAATTTTCCACAATAAAATTGAGGTGGCCAAGTATGGAGGCAGCAAGGCAAGCTCCTCCCCTCCTCAAGGGAGGACTTAGTGGCTTGATGATTTTTTGATCATGATATTCTCTTTTATATTCTAGGTTTATTGGTTCCCCAAAAGCCTCCTTGAAATTCATGATGGAAGAGGAGTATTTAGGGACTAAAGAAAATGTAAGAGACAATAGCTACAACCTTTGATGGATGCATTGAAGGACATATTCACCAAAGGAACCTACCAAGGGCATGGGAAAAGCCAAACACCAAACACCACCAAAACAACTAGACCAACCTAAAGTGATCAAACATGAGAAAATGGATTATGATCAACTCTCAGTCTTGGCACCCCACATCCATATATAGTTCCCTAGGCAACAACTTAAACATTAAAGCAACAACATTGAGGATAACTTAAGGGACAATGTAAAACTTGAGGCATTAATGATGAAATATTCCAAAGTTCTAATCATGGATATTTCTAGCATGAAGTAGCTCAATGGAATTCAATATGCCAACAATATTTATGGCTATGATTCTATAAGGCCCCAAGGTCATTCATTGTTGATGTCGACTAGCCTAGGCAATTTTGAAATAGACAATTTTGAATTCCTACACAAACTTTTGGGGAGAAATTTCTCCATTTTTTCTTATAAATATCTCCTTCATATTCATTATAAATATTGAAATCCAACCATTCTCCTAAGGGGCTTCTTTATTCTCTCTTGTATCTAGGCCTGGCTCGAGCCTTGTGTTGTCAATCAATTAGTTTTTGAACCTCTTTCCTCAGAATGTATGTAATTGAGAGTTCACATTAATAAGAAACTATGGCTATTATAAAAAAAATATGGTTTTCATGTGGGTGTTTTATCTTATGCATGTTTTGGGGGTCTGTGTTCCTCATGTGCTATTGGTTGCTATACATGTGTTCACTTCAACCTACTGTAATGAAAGAAGTCTCTAGATATTTGGTGTATTATCACCTATAGATAGGTTAGATAGGTTTCTTTTTCCATTGTTTAATTTCTAGTTATTTAATGCTTTCATTTATTGCTTTCCTCCCTTTTCCTTTTCCTTTGAGACACACTTGATAGAGTAGGCTAGTATAGGTAGGAAGATAAGTGTTGAAGATTACATCAAGTCAATGAGCCAATCTTAGTAAATATATTAGAGATTATCAGAAGAAGGTGCATCCCATGCTCCTTAGACTTCCCAAGAATGTTGCCCTAAACATGATGTAGGGAACTACATGCATATTATTAGAAGGATAAAGCAACTATAATTGCAAGGGTTTGCAACACCTAGGGTGCAGGGGTTGATTTAAGCTCCCAATAACTATATTGGGTATATAGTGAGCCTGGGATGCCAACCACCCATATAGAATCTTATGTGTGCTTATGCCTAGTAAGGAGTATATTATAGTGTGCTAGTGGGAGTCATAAGGAGGTATACTATTATTCCTCATGTACCATTTTGGTCATGTATCCAGGCAATCACTTCCATGCATCATTGGAAACTTGTGAATTCAATTTCTCTCACATATTGATAGGTATATAGAGAAGGGTCAGGTATATAGGGACATTTGGTATATAAGGAGGAACTTTAGGTATATAGGTTAGATCTAATATATCAAGAGGAGAAATAAGGTTGTAAAAACATTTTTTTTTGTATATTCAAATATATAAACTTTAAAACTTAATTAATTGAACCCTCCTTTCCTTCCAACACATGGCCGAGAGACACTATCTAACCTGTAGTGCTGCTCATAAATTGGATATCAACCCTAATCCTTGAATGGATGATCCTAAGGACCAATCCACATTTGATAACCCTAACATTAAAGAAAATTATGGTGCTTCCCCTCAGGTTCTCTAATCTCCATCCATAATTATTAGTGGAGAGTGGTTTTTAAATTCATTGCTCACATGGATTCCTTATTGCAAAAACATAGGAAAGTTGTGGCATCCATCCTTAGGGAAGGTCATGATGCCCTTGGTGTTTTTGCAAGATAAAGTTTACTTTTGGACTGTCCCCAACAACCTATTATATTTTAGTCAATAGGATCCTTCCTTTGGATCCTTAAATGCAAACATTAATGTATCAACTTCTAATCTTGTTAAATCTAATCCTCTTATCATCACCTATTTCATGGATGATAGGATGTAAAACATCCCATCATGCTCTGGATATCATTCATATTTTCCTTCTCTTGAAGAACTATTATAGGGTGAGTTGCCTTGTATCTGAACAAGTGGACATGAGATACAATCCTAACTTGAATGTACCCTCAAGTGTTTCAAGTCCTGATTTTCATGTCAATAACCTTCATTCTATTCTCACAAGAACAAGTATAGGTTTCACTTATAACCCTGCTCCTAAAATTTCTCTTCCTTAATATTCTAATCCTTTCACTTCAAACATCTTGTAAGTAGATCATAAATTGTCAAACTCAACATTGTGTGCCCCAATGCATCAACCTTATCCTCATATAAATAATCAATTTCCTCCTTTCCCTCAGCATATGCCTTTGTGCAATCAAATTTGGTTTCTTCTGAACTTCAAACTCTAACCTCTCAATTAGAGCTATTGAAACAAAAAATGGCCACAATCTAAGGGTCTCCCTCTAGCCACAAGTACTCTTATGATGACTTGTGTAACCAAACCTTAGATATTTTGTATCTAGTGGCCCCTTTCCTCCCAAATCTGAAACTCCTAATTTCCAAATGTATAAATGGAAGGAAGATCCTATTAACCATATTAGGTTTTTTAGAACCACTTATAGCAACATTTCTTATACAAAAGGTTGCTAATTATAATCTTTTCCAAGAGCCTTAGCATCCATGCCTTGGAATGGTACTATCAAGTACTAAGATATTTTATTAAGATCTTTAGGGATCTTGTCAAGATGTTTGTAAAATGATTTTCTATCTATATTGAGAAGAATGTTATGATTAGTGACCTATATCAATGTAAATAATCAAAATAAGAGAGCTTTCCTAACTTCTTGGCAAGATGGCAAGCCCTGGTAGGGATACTCTAATATGTCCCTCCACCAACAAAACTTTTAAACATTTCTATAGGTAATCTTAATGAGCAATTTTCCTTCTATTTGAAGATGGAAAATGTATATTCTTTTGAATATGCCATTGACATGGTCAAGAGAGTAGATACCTCCCTCCTTAAGAAAGAACAATTTAAATCCATAGAAAATAATAAGTAAGATAAGTATTCTAACTTGAAGGGGTAGAACAAAAACAAACATGTAATTGATGGAGATACTGACTCACATAAAAAAAACATGAGTGTTATGGTAGCCATTTAAAATATTATCTTAGAGAAGTCCCAAAAATAAAAACCTAGGAGGAAATACTTGCAACACAGACCAATCTCCTTTAGCCATCCTAGAACTACTAAAAGCCAAAATGGTGGAGCTTCCACTTGCTAAGCCTTTATATCCTTGGTTCCACCCTAATAAGCATTGTGCCTTCCATCACGTCAATGGTCATACGATCACTAAATACATGATCCTTATGGACCCAATCCAAGATCTAATCGAAAAATATCAAGTCATTCTTAGTAGCTCTAACTCTCAAATTTCTTCTAATCAAGACCTTGAAATTTTCTAATATTTGCTACCCATTCATAATCAAAGTTGAAAGGCAATAAATCATGTTATCTATAGGAACATCCCACATCCAAACTAAATATGGTGGTAGCAATCCATTCTTCTAATCATCCTTCTTCTATTTGTGTTGTAACACAAAAATCCTTCATCTAAGCAACCTTCACGATCTCCTTTGGTCCTTTGTGCAAAAATAACTTCTCCCCCTAAAGAACATTCATCGATATTTCAATTTAAACCTAAGGGTATTTTTATTTTGCATCAACTTGAAAGTACTCTAGCTAAAATCTCTCTTCTCAAGCTTCTTAGGGGCCTTATGACTCATAGGGACATCTTACTCAAACTTTTGAGTGAACAAGTTTCTTCTTAAGATCTTAACCCAAATGACCTCACTTATATGGTAGGATCCACTAGGGCTAATCATGCACCTATATACTTCTATGAGGATGATATCCCTCCACCCTCTATGGTTGGAGATCTCCCATTGTATATCATAGGCCATATTAGTGACACTCTCATCAAATGAATTTTAGACGATAATGGATCTAGTGTTAGGAATCTACTATTGAAATTAAGCTCTCACACACAAAATATTAAAAGACAAATGAAATACATGCAATAACAAAATAATACTATGCAAAAAGTAATTACGGAATTGAAACAATCTCACAAATAACTCAGAATCGCAGGCCTCTTCGAGGGGGCAACCTCCTTCAATATTTCATTAACTTGCAAAAATATGATTCATACATGGCTTCATAGTTTTTTAAAGAAAGACTTTATGCAAACCCTAGTCCTAGGCTCAAGAGTTGACTTACATGCAAAATGTCACTCGATCTAGAATATTCTACCAAATGTTGATTACAATCTTGATAACGGTTACATCAAATGACCCCACTTGGCTAGGAGCATAACATGCCATGTACATTACAAAATGAAATTATATGTGGGATCCCCCACATTGGAAGCGGGTCATCACATAATAATGAGAATTACAAAATAACGTTAGGATGGGATCCTAACATGTCCTTCCCCTTCAATTTTTTTTTCCTCAAAGCTAAAGGTGAGGAAACTGGTGCTGGAGCTGATGGAGAGATTCCCATGTAGCATATTTCGACTGGAGTCCATGCCACTGAACAAGGACTTAAGTAATGGTGCAATTACAAAGAGTGTGAGTCTGATGATCCAACAGTTGTTCGGGTTCAAGCAAGATAGAACCTTCATCTAACTTTGGGAGTGCAGATTGAACCTATACCTAATTTCCCACCACATTTTTGAGAGCAAAAATAGGAAAAACATGATGGAGCTTGGATGTAGGTGGAAGGGTCAATTTGTAGGTTGTGGCACCAATCCACTGTAACACCTGGTAGGGCCCATAGTACTTTATAGTAAGCTTCTAGAATCTACGAAGCCAAAGGGACAAATTTTTGTACGGTTGCAAGTGAAGGAAAACTAGATCACCCACATCAAAACTGTGCTCTGAAAGGTGTTGATCAGCCTGTTTGTGCATCCGATTCTGGGCTACCTCCAAATTCAGCTTCAGTTGACGAAGGACATCAATATGCTGACTAAGAGTAGTGTCGACTGCATGGACCTTGGAGCTACTTGGAATGTAGGAGGAAGGTGTCGATTGAGGGTGACCATAAACTGCCTCAAAAGGGGTAACCTTGGTGGCTGTGTGATAGGAAGTGTTTTATCACCACTCGGCCAAAGGAAACCATCTCATCTAGTGTGTAGGATGATATGAGGAAAAGCAATGAAGGTAGGTTTCCAAACATTTATTATCAATATTTGTCTGGCCATCCGTTTGCGGATGATACACTGAAATCATCTTGAGCTGAGTCCCCTACAACTTAAACAATTCTTGCCTGAAGTGACTAGTGAATATTGGGTCACGATCAGACACGATGAAGGATGGTAGACCATGAAGGCGAAACATAGAATCAAGGAAAATTTGGGCAATAGTGGAGGCTGTGTAAGGATGGGAGAGGGGATAAAAGTGAGCATACTTCGAAAGACAATCCACTACCACAAAGATAACATATTTTCCACCTGAATTAGGTAAGCCTTCAATAAAATCCATAGAAATATCTATCCAGACCTGGTCAAGAATGGGCAAGGGTTTAAGAGTGCCTAGAGAACACATTGTTTCACATTTCATCCACTGACAGGTATCACAAGCTACCATAAATCATGAATATTCTTTTTCATACCCTTCCAAAAAAAAGTGTGCTTGAGCCATTCATATGTTTTAAGAAATCCTGAATGGCCAGCAAATGGAGTAGCATGTAGTTCTGTCATGAGAAGTTCCCATAGTGAGGACTTGTGGGGAACAACAAGGCATTGGTGGTAATGCAGATCCTGGCCATCCTAAGTGTAGCTTGGACATGAAGTAGGCTCAGTGGATAGGGATGCAACCAAAATCTACAATTCAGAATCCTAAAGTACATCCTAGCATAAAGAATTGATCCATTTGGGGATCGACAATGAGATAGCACACAACATACTAAGAGCTTCAAATTGGTGAGAGAGAGCATCAACCACAACATTCTCCTTACCCTTATTATAGGTGATATCATAATCATAACCCATGAGTTTAGAGACCCATTTTTGTTGTTCAGGGGTGGCAACCCGTTGCTCCAAAAAGTATTTGAGACTTTGATGATTTGTTTTAATGGAGAAATGACGTGCAATGAGATACGGTCGCAAATGGGTTATGACATGTAGAATGACCATAATATCCTTGGCATAAGTGATTTTTATAAATTAAGGCTGGAGATATATTTACTAGTGAAGGCCAAGGGTCTCCCTTCTTGCATCAATATTACCCCAATACCACGACCTGAAGCATCGCTTTCAATAACAAATGGTTTGGAGAAATTCGGTATGGCCAAGATAGGCATAGTGGTCATGGCATGCTTCAGTTCTTGGAAAGCCTATTCAGCGGGTCCTGTCCAAGTAAAAGAGTCCTTCTTTAGCATGGAAGTGAGGGGAGCTACAATTTTATAGTAGTTATGAACAAATTTATGGTAGTAACCTGTAAGCCCTAAAAATCCTTGAAGACCTTTGAGAGTGTGAGGTTTTGGCCATTCCTGAACAACTTGGATCTTCTTGGGATCAATTTTAATGCCCTCCTTAGTGACAATGTGTCCCAAATATTCTACATCTATCAACCAAAAAGAACACTTATAACACTTAGCATAGATTTGATGGTGTGCCAACAGCTGGAGAATCTGATTCACATGAATAAGATGCTCTTCCCATGAGTGGCTATACACCAGAATGTCATCAAAGAATACTAGAATGAATTTTTGTAGGAATGGACAAAAAATATTGTTCATGATGCTCTAGAAGGTGGAAGGGGCATTAGTCAAACCGAATGGCATTACCAAAAACTCATAGTGACCTTCATGAGTATGAAAGGCAGTTTTGGGAATATCCTCCTCTTTGAGCCGAATTTGATGGTACCCCGAGTGAAGGTCAAGTTTAGAAAAATACATAGTCCCATGAAATTCATCCAGTAATTCATCCACCACCGAAATAGGAAACTTATCCTTGATGGTGAGTTTATTGAGCTCTCGATAATCGATACACAACCACCAAGACCCATATTTCTTGCGTACCAGTAAAACCAGAGAAAAGTAAGAACTATTGCTTGGCCGAATGACACTGGATTTTAACAATTCTTGGACCAAATTTTCAATTTCTAACTTAAGAGCATGAGGATACCTGTATGGTCTAATGTTGGGTGGTTCATTACCAGGTAATAAGGGGATAGCATGGTCATGAGAGCAACGAGGTGGTAATTCTATTGGCTCAGCAAAAATAGAGTTGTGCTTGGTCAAAATAAGTTGTAAATCTTCAAGAACAAAATCCTCCTCTGAAGGATTTGGTTGGATCACAAAAATTTGAGCTATGACACCTCGAGATTATTTTTTTAACAACTTCTCCATTTGGCTAGAGTTGATAATCTGTGAGGACCTTGCTTTTAAGCCATGGAGAGTGTAGGATTGTCCATTCTATGAAAATTGCATCCAAAGCTCACTAAGGTGCCAAGACATGACTCCCAATGTGCCCAACCATTGAGATCCCAACACAATATCACATCCCCCTAATTGAAGTGCAAACATATCTTGTTTGAGCTCATAGTCCCCAATATTGACCTTAAAATTACAACATTTTCGCTTACAAGGTAAAGTCCCACCATTTTATACCATAACCTCAAAGGAATTACATGCGTGTACATAATAATTTTCCTGCTAGGATATGCGGGGATCAATACAATTGTGTGTACTGCTAGAATTAATCAAGATGGTAAGTTGCAGGTCCTTGAAATAACCCATAAATTTTATGGTTTAGGGCGTAGTAATGCCAACAAGAGCATGAACATAAATTTTAGCCTATGATTCATCTGGATTTTCTTCCTCTGGTTTAGGTGGTTCCTCTGCTGATTCAGTATCATCATCACTATGGTCGTTGGTGTCAGGCTCATCAACATCGATGAGGAAAAATTTCTTTTGGGTGCACCTATGCCCGCGAGAAATTTTTTCATCACAATTGTAGCACAACCCTTGGGCACATCGTGCATCCATTTCAATAGTGGTTAAACATTTGGGTGTAGTAGTGGACACAACAGGTTTTCGTTCATGTTGATTGTGTAAAAAAGAGGGTTTAGCCTATGGAAATTTAGATATCCGCCTCAAGGCTAAAAATTTGGACTCGGCCAAATGAGCCAACTAAATAACCTACATCATGAATTATGGTTTTAACATTGTGACCTTGGATTGGAGATCTTCCCGCAACCCACTAACAAAACAACTCATAAATAACCCTTCATTCAATCCTATAGTTTTGTTGGCCAATCTCTCAAATTGTATTTGGTAATCTTGAACTGTCAAAGTTTATTTCAACTTTGTCATATGTCCTATAAAATCATCTCACTAGAGCCAAAGCGAGTGAGTAATTGGGACTCAAATTCTGCCCAAGAAGGATCAAGAATAGTTTTCTACAACCATTGGTACCACTGTAAGGCTTCATATTCCAAATTGAAAGAAGCCATTTGACCTCGGTGATAAATGGGGACATCATAGCGTCTAAAGAATTGAGCAACACGACATAACCATCCATCAACATCCTTCCCATTGAACTTAGGAAAGTCTAGTTTTGGCATCTTGAAGGGAATATCATGATAAAAGTGAAGGTGAGATTCATCTGTTTCCATTCTGTGACGATACTCAGACTTTCTTGGAACACCTTGTATTTTAGATTCAACATCCGCTATGTGTTCTTCTAGGAGAATTCTAGAGGTATCTTGGTCAACTCTGAAAGTTTTAAATTCTATCAAGTGTTCAGTTGTTTTTTTCAAGCCAGTAACAATACTTAGTAGGGTGTCCAACACTGAAGCAGTATTTTGTTCTACCTCTTTTTGATGTCCACGAGTTCCACTTGCCATTTGAGATAGCCTTGAACTTTTTTATTGAATTACTAAAAATAGAAGTGTGATTTTTGGAGTTACTATTTTTAGTAAGGGTCCAAAATTTAATTTGGAAAATGGGTTGCAACACCAATTTTAGGACAGGGTCCACTTCGGTGGTTGCTTGATCTGAGCGCTCAATGAGGCGATATACTAAATTTCTTGACTTTTTGTGATCCCTGGTTGATTGCAAGTCGATGTCAAGGTAATTTATTTCACTTGGACTTAAAATTTCACCAGTGATCCCTTGAGGGTCTTTGGTGCATAATAACAAGTAGCTTCTATTCCCAAATATTTGGATCAATTTGATTGACCGTTGAAAAGTTATGACCTTAGCAAGAAAAATAAAAAATTTTCATTTTTGGAAAATCGGTGCAAAATTTGACTAGGGGCTGCCACGGACAATTTTTTCTGGAATAGAGTGTATAATTAGTGACTAAATTTTTGAGTCATTCTGAGATCTGTGTGAAGAGATATCCTTGTTTTAATAAAATTTTTTTGGGCTCTAGGTCAAGTGGGAAAACTGGATCAACTATCTCGGATATGTCAACTGATCACCCTATCACTGTCCTATCACATGTACTACAGTTACAGACACTGACGATTTTGTTTCTGGACCTAACCACCTATATTTTTTGGTTATTACAATTGACTATCACTGTTACTATTGATGACCCGATTGTTATTGTCACCAACCAGACTATTACTACCACTGACCTGACTGTTACTGTTACTGACCTGAATGGTACTGGAATATTGCATACTGTTAAAAACACTTGCAAACTTTGTTCTAACTATTGGTACATGCAAGGTGTGTTCTTCTGTGATAGGGAAGTCTTTCGTATGCTCACATTTTGGGATTGTGAATGCAGGTTTATTAGAACAGGAAGATGTGTATTTTTGTAGGTTGAAGTGTTTAACAGAACCAGGGTATGCTAACTAAAGGAGTATGTAACACCCATAGGCCCTCTGTTATACCGTAGTGATGAACAATAGTGCTCAGACAAATATTTCAGGCCACTAGCCAAGGAGGATTCCACACATACCCTTGAGCACACTATCTGCCTCTCTGATAGTATGGGAGGGTAATCGTCTGGTATGTTGTGTCCCATAGACTATGGATGATACAAGGCCTAAAAAATTTCTACTAGATAAAATTTTTTTAACCTTAGAATGGTCTCCCGATACACCCGAAGATGCGTGGGAGCTCGATTCTGTACGTGAGTGTTGTCTGAGGCCTGGGTATTGGAGCCTGATCGCTCCTCACTTCACTAGAAGTTTTATGGGCTATATAGCTTAGCCAATAACGATAGCTTCTTCATGATATTTTAAAACCCCCAGCACAGGGTTTCTAACCTACACAACTACTGAAACAAAAACTATATTTTTTTGTGTTTTCTGGATTTGCTGGTAAAAAATGAACTGTATTTTTTTGGATTTTTTAATAAAGGAAAAAAATAAACGAAAAACACATGGAAATTTATACCTAACAGGCGGAATGGATGGCAAAAATCATCTCAATTGCAGCAGAACTCGACCCTGGAAAGCGCTCTGATACCACTTGTTAAGAACCTACTATTGAAATTAAGCTCACACACAAAATATTGAAAGATAACTAAAATACATGCAATAACATAATAATACTATGCAAAAAGTAATTACGGAATTAAAACAATCTCATAAATAACTCGAAATCGCAGGCCTCTTCGAGGGGGAAACCTCCTTCAATATTTCATTAAATTGCAAAAAGATGATTCATACATGGCTTCATAGCTTTTTAAAGAAAGACTTCATGCAAACCCTAACCCTAGGCTCAAGAGTTGGCTTACATGCAAAATGCTACTCGAGCTAGAATGTTATAATCTTGATAACGGTTACATCAAATGGCCCCACTTGGCTAGGAGCATAACATACCACGTACATTAAACAATAACATTATATGTGGGATCCCCCACATTGGAAGTGCGTCATTACATAATAATGAGAATTACAAAATAACGTTAGGATGGGATTCTAACATCTAGTCTCAACGTTTGTAGTCTAAAATTCATTAGCATTTTTGGGCTAACCAAATAGGATTTGGAGATATATGATATTTTCATAAAAGGTGTTTGACAATGGGGAGCATGAGGCTAGTGGCACTATAGTCTTACCCCTTAAAGTTGGACTCCACATTCTCAACACTCTCCTCTATGTCATGCCTTGCAACCTAACCTATAATATTCTTCTTAGAAGGCCATGGATCCATGTGATGTAGGTCATACCTTTACCTCTCCATTAGTGCTAAGGGTAAGACTTATCATATTCCAACTGAACCTATGCCCTTTATCTATTATCAGGTAATCAATATTGACAACCCTAAGGATCATCTTTACCCTTCTCTCTATTCATATTCTCAATCATCTTCTTCTTCTTCATCTTCTCTTCCAATCATGATGTATTAAGGTCTATCACCTTAAGTAACCAATCTAATAATAAATTTAAATCTCAAGCCTCTAATCCAACCAAAATTAACATCCATAATTAAGATAATGGTCAACCTTTTCTAGACCTAGCGAAGATTTCTCCATCTCCCAAATGTTAGGCTTACCTTCAAGTACAAAGGGTAAATTGGTGCATTTTAGAAGTTTCTACCTTGATTCTATTACTACTACTAACAATGACCAAATCCATGGCATTAACCCCTATCCCCACTAAATGTAGTATGATTCACACTTCTTGTCAAACTTGTACCCCATCCCAAAGTAGATGCTTTTTAATATGGGATATCAAGGTAAAGGACTAGGTTTACATGATCGGGGCATCAAAGAGCCCTTTCAGATCAAACATTGGCTAGGATACTATGGGATAGGTTACATCGCAAACCATAGTCAACCTCTTCCTTCTTTGTCTTTGTTCGATAGCAAACATGAATCTTTCCTTCCTAATAGAAAGTCCCATGATGACATCATTTTCTTAAATAAATTATATTGGGATGAGGAGGAAGACAATGGGTCATTGCTCCTTATAGATCCTAGCTTCTCTTGATTTACATATTTTGCTAGTGTAAATCTCCTAACCCTAACCTATCCAAATTTGATTGTCAACAAAGATTATTTTGAGATGGAGGACATCCCACACAATCCTCCTCAAGATTATTCCTTAGACTATCTAATTCAAAATAACTTATATTTTGGCGGATTTTTCCCCAAATTATGATTATTGTTATCTCATAGCCAACCAATCACACTCAACCATCCTTAGATCCTCTAGATCTTGAGATCATGGAAATGTTTCCTACTCCCCCTCAATTGGAAGATAAGTCTCATATTTTAATTGAGGAAACCATAGATATTGATATTGAGACAACTAAAAATCCCAAGATCCTTAAGCTAGGAAAATTCTTGACCATAATTAAGCATGAATCCCTTAGCAACAAATTATCCCTTAAATTTTCCTATTTCAACAACAATATGAAATATGAAACTCTTATATTAGGATGTTGCATAGTCTTAACCATGTAGGTTAGAGCCATTTCTATTTTTGGATATTCCTAGCTTGTAGCAAACCAAATCATTGGGTTTTATCAAACAAAAGATAAAAATCTTAGGGCCTACAAAGATGTCATCGCTAAGCTCATGTTCACTTTTGATAAAATAACCATTGAAGCCATACCTAGGTCTAATAACCAGCATGCCAATGTTATGGCAATGGCTACATTCCTTATCCCCTTAGAGTTGGATGATGAACAAGTTGTGATCATCATTCAATAGATTAAGGATACTTCAACCTTATAATCTAGGTATCTTCCTATAGGATTATTTTTTGTAGAAGTGTATCCTCCTAATACTTGGTACAAGAAGATATTTGTCTTCCTTAGGGATGGCACATTGCTTGACAGTTTGATCCATAACAAGTACAAGAACCTTAAGAAAAAAACCTATTGGCATGTCATCATTGGTAATATCTTATACCATAATTTCTTTGATTAGATTCTTCTTAGGTGCCTTGCCTCAAGTGAAACCTAAGCAATTGTCAAATAGGTCCATGATGGATCATGCAATGGCTAATTTGGTGGTGTTACCATAGCCAAGAAACTCCTACATATGGGTTATTATTAGACATCCATGGAAAAGGACTCTTACGACTCTGTTAGGAGGTGTGATAAGTGTCAAAAGTATTATAATCTTATACACACTCTATCACAAGCCCTTCAACCCTTCACTTATCCTTGGTCTTTTTCTATTTGGGGCTTAGACATCATTAGGAAGATCAACCTAGTGTCATTTTATGGGCATACATCCATCATCATGGCTATTGAATTCTTCACTAATTGGATCAAATCTTTGACTATATCCTCAATCACTAGAGTCCAAGTCTCCAAGTTTATCCTTAACTAGATCATAGTCACTATGATGTTCCTTTTGTCTAATCTCTAACAATGAAACACCCTTCAATAATAAGGATGTCTAGAAAATTTATGTTAAATACAAGATTCAATACAAATGGTCAATGCTTTACTATCCTTAAGGAAATGGACAAGTAGAAGCTTCTAACAAGACTCTTATTTAAATCCTTAAGAATCTTGTCAAAAAAACTAGGAAAGATTGGCATCTTTAGCTTTATCCTGCCCTATGGGCCTATTGCACTAGTGTTTGAACTCCCATTGATGAGATTCCCTATGCCTTGGTTTATGGAACTAAATTTGTCTTTCCTTTGGATCTTGAGGTACCTTCCTCATGCATTTTGTTGTAGGAATCCTTTGTTAGATATGAATATCATCTTGTCTATATTAGCCAGTTGGAACTTCTTGATAAAATATAGATCCACACCCTAGAGCATCTACGAGTCTACCAATAAAATATTAAGCTTACTTATAGAAAAAAGGTAATATCCCACTCCTTCAAGGTTGGTAGTCTCATTATCAAAGAGAACCAAAAGAAAACTAATGCCCAAACTAAGCTCAAAAGTAAGTTTGAGCCTAATTGGTTAGGTCCATTCATCATAACCACTAAGTTTTGTTTATGAGATTATTGCCTTACCACACTTGATGGAAAATAACTTAAAGAACTAATAAACAAAATGAATCTTAAAAGGTATTACATTTGAGACTAAATTGGATGCCTATTTATTTTAACTACTTGATGTTGCTTACTTGCATTATTCCTAATTTCATGTCTACTTGCATGCACGTGTTTGTCTATGTCTAGAATGCTTGATGCATCTGGAGCAAAGGACCCATGATGACATGCAACTGATGATCCTATTCAAGTTAGTTTATATTTTATTGCACTAGGTGACTGATGCGAGTGGATCCTCCTAGTACCACCTTTGCAAACAAAATCAACGTTTGCACAACAATCAATCTATATCTTCAATTTCTATATTTATCATCAAATCTCTAGCTCAATTTGATTTATCTCAAACTATATCTATCAAGTTTTTCAAACTATAATTCTTGTCATATGATGAATATTATGATATTAACAAGTGTTGATGTAAAAAATCAAAATAAATTCTTCTATGTCATTAATCACTACATGATGAATATTGTGGGATTTTGTAGGTGTTTATAGCTCTATCAATCTCATCATCTATATTTTTCTCACATAACATCTCTCATGGGGGCAAGTGGTTAGCAGTAAAATTATCTTCCTAAGTGGGGTATCATTCATTGCCACACCAATCAATCATCAATTATCTATGACACTTATCTACAAGATAAATAAATCTCATTAAAAGTCCTTTAAGAATTTTTCTAAAGGCCAGACAAATAGGCATATGCTTAAAGGTAAGTTTCAAATCAATCTATTTAAAACTCCTTTAAGCATTTGTCTAAAGGCTAGGAAAAGATGCAGCTACTTAAAGACAAGTCTCAAATCAATCTAATCAAAATTTATTTAAGCATTTGTCTAAAGGCTAGGTAAACAAGCATTTGTTTAAAGCTAAATATCAAATCAAAATACCCTAAGGCTAATAGGTAAAGCTAAATCAAAGTTCTCTAAGGGTAATGGGTAAAGTAAATCAATACGTCCTAAGGCTAAAGAACAAGGCTATATCAAAAAACCTTTAAGCATGAGTCTTTGCTTAAAGGCAAATATATTATCAAAAGTCCTTTAAGCATGAGGCTTTTCTTAAAGGTAAATTTTATATCAAATTTTCTTTAGGAATGAGGATTATCTAGATGCAAATATTTTGTACATATATGTATATAGCTATACATATATTGTATCATAGAAAACTAACCAAAATTACTTTAGACAAAGCTAGCTAAAGTCCCCCCAAGAAAATATCAAAGCTAACCAAAAATCCTCCAGGAAACACTAACTAAAGTCCTCTTGAGCACATCTCTATGTATATAGTTTTTTTCAATGAGTTATATGGTATTGAAACGAGCCCCACTCGTATTACATAATCACCACATAATGGTATTACAAAAAATCTTGAATATTATTCATGTATCATTGGCAATATTCAAACTTGGGTCTCCTCCTTGAATGTTGAGGAATCTAATAGGTTGAGTTAATTCCACTTGATACTCTATGTACATAGTTATACATATTATATATATATTTTAGAAAAAGTACTTTGACAATTCCTTATTGGGCATATCATGTGTATCTCATCTCATCTTGTCAATCTCACATCATACATCTTCCCATCATCATCTCTTTCAATATTTCACCTTTCATCTCTCATCATCTTATTTTTTCCTTAACCATAAATCATTATTAATAAGTACATTCTCTGATCTAACCCTCTAATTGTCTAGTCATCAATCTAATCATGCAAAATTAATCAAACATCTATTCCAATATTTCATCACTATGCTAGTATAGATCATAATCAAGTAACGTGTCCTCGATCCAACTTGATTTTACCTCTTAAACTTGAGGGGGCACACTAGGGTATGACAACATTTAATTCTACCCAAAAAACAATTTTTATCAACACATCTAAGCAAATAATCTTTGCATAACTCATCTAGCATCATCGATCATAAACAACTAAAAATTTTCCTATCTCAAAATTAGAGCATCTATGTCAGTATTTTATGCATTTATTCTACAATAAATACATCTAAAAGGGATAAATGTAGATACCAAATTTTGAATGCAAGGCTAATCTTCAAGTTTCCACTCTCTTCATTAATTAGTCTCTTAATCAACCAAATTGAATTTATCTTCCTTGTGCTCAAATTTGGAGCATATATTGCTCCAATACTAATAGCATCAGGACATAAGCGATAGTACCAATAACATTATCATGACCTAGTCACACTTGTGCAAATATTTTTAAATTTGATATTTCCTACCCATTTTGACCTCCACCAGTCATATCACACTAGTGCCAGCATGATAGTGCCCTAATGCTATTACCTACAATCACTTTTCATTATCATGTGCCAAAATTAAGGGGCATGACTTCCTATCTCTTTCAAGTTGCCTTCCATTAATAAACCCAATCATACCTTTTGATCCAAAACCCCTATAGTAGAACCCTAAAACCAAGACTTTCCATTCTCATGATCTTTCACAATTCCTCTTTTGATCTCTTTCAAATTCTTATACTCTTCAATCATGTTATGTTCAATGCATCTCCTCCCGCAAGGAGCCATGGATACCTATAAAACCAACACTTGGGGTGACCATTTCATCAAGTTTTATGGTAGAAAAAATCTACTAAAATTGCCTTAGAATCGAAGATATTTTATCATTTTGCATGGCAATATTATATCAATATTACCACAATATCATAACCACTTAGAATCATCCTATAAGCACTAAAGCTCTTGTTCCTTGCAATCTCTCTAATCTCTATCCAAGCTATCATCAATCAAATATGAATCAATTTTTCAAGCATTAAGGGCCATCAACAAGCAATCTAGGAACCTTATGAAAATATTCTTATTGAGTGCACAAATGGCACACTCTAATTGCACCCTCACTAAACGCCTATTGTACTAGGCATAAAGAGGTAAAAATCAAATTGTTGGTGTATCAAGGGCAAGCCAACTTAATTGGAATAGAGCATATTCCCTCTTGAAAGGGAATTTATTTACTCTAAGTTTTGGGTATGCCAAGTCTTGGTAGGTGTGGGTAAACCTAGAAGTCGTTGATAGTTGTTCTGTCAAGGGACCTTTGTTGGTATAAATCTAAGAGATAGTCTTCTTAGGCATAATGTCTTAAAATAAAATTCTTAATTGTCTAAAAATAATTCCACTACATTAACATTATAACATACATAAGTTGAGTGGAATTTAAATTATGCAAACCAGAGATACATTCCAACCATGCAAATTATAATTACCAATTTAACATCGTTGTGCTAAAATATTAGCTTGAATATGGAATTCTAAACTGACACAACAAAAAAATAGCTTCAAAGCTTAGAACTAAAGTTAATCTACTCCTAATATAAATGGACTCCAAAGAAAAATTAAAGGCTTTAGGGCAAGATCAAAAGAAAGAAAACAAACAAGTCTATACTACCTTGAATTCATTTTCGTTTCAGTAAAGCGAGCAAGTTTGATTTAAAACAAACCCTACCCTAACCAGTATTCACATAGCCTGAATTTTGAGATGGTGTAATCTTCTGGGGAGAAATAGGCTATAAAATATATTGAGTGTAACCATCATCATCATGCACAAATTGAACACATAAAACTTCAAAAGCCTTGTATTATCAAGATATTCATGGAATACATTTCAGTCAGATTTGCCCACTTTGATGATTTATTGGAAAAAAACTCAAAATAGTATCAGGCTTGGTTTAGAAAATTCATACAACTACAAATAGAAAGAGAAACAAGAAATAAACAAGTATAAGGGTCTAGCTAATGGATGGTTTTTAACCCTTCTAACTGACTAGTGAGCCAATATTTATACAATTTTTTGGATCTTTATATAGCCTCATTTTTACAATATTTTAATCACTATTATATTTCTTTCCATAGAACATATCAAATATGATATTTTATCCTCTCTCCCTAAGACATGAGATCCTTGAGATCACTTTCAACCACACTTTGGTCATGCCTCATTAAACCTTAATTCACACAATGTTTGGGGTCTCTTGAACTTGATTGCTTAAGTGGTTTAATGACTAATATACCAATCACAAGTGGGATGTGCCTTAACTTCACCAAGTTTTACCACTTGTTACATTCTAATACCATCTAAGCAATGTTAACATCACCATGATGTAAGCTTCTTGGTATCACCTCTCAACCACACTTCAACCATGCCTCACTAAATTTTAATTCCTTGCAAAAACTTTGAGATTGTTTGGCTCTAAGTGATTTTATTTCTACCCTGTTTAGCCACAAGTGGGTTGTTAATTAAGTTTACTATTATTGTTTCTATACACATTTGTATTTTCCTGGTTATCATTAAAACTCTCGTGTCCGTTGTATTCAAATTTCAAGTAGCCATGATAGGTATCCTGCAAAGTTAGAATTGTGGGCATCATTATTATTTAAGTTACTATTATTATTATTAGAGGTGAAAATAGAGGTATTTGAAATGGCCCCAACCCTTTATACAAGGAACCAAAACCCTTTAGCAAAGTGGAAAATAAAATTCCAAGGGCAACAAAATACAACAAACTTAAACATAAGCTACAATATAAAAACAACACATGAAACAACTATAATTTCAGTATGAAAGTTACAGGCTTAGAGAAACTACATTTAAATCAAGAGGTTGGATGATTGTGATTGCTCTCCTTTATTTTGGATAGGATAACAATAAATTCCATGTCTTCATCCTTCTTATTTATTTGAACCCAGCTCAAAGAAACTACATTCAAAATCAAGAGGTTGGATGATCCTGATTGGTCTGCTTCATTTTAGATAGGATAATAACAACTTCCATGTCTTCATCCTTTTTATTTATCTAAACCACTAGAAGATACAACATAAAAGCAACACAGGAAACAACAAAAAAAAAATAATATGAAAGTTACAACTTAGAGAAATTACATTCAAAATCAAAAGGTTAGATGTTCCTGATTTTTCTGCTGCATTTTGGATAAGATAAAATTCCATTTCTTTATCCTTCTTATTTATATAAACCACTATCTTAAGTTCCTCCCAAGTGTCCATCCTCTTCTTGCTTAATTTCCACATTATTGAAGTTGAATTGACTATCAAGGCCTAAAGCTGAAAGCACATGAGATGGATACAAGTCCACCCATTGTTGGAAATTTGAGTTAGTTTGAGATATTTTATGTTGTCATTGATGTCACATAGATCATTGATGTCACATGGATCACATTTGGTTTTGGTGGCCAAAATATTTCATAAATAAGCATTTATGATATTTTGGAGAGCATGTCTATTTACAGGGTTTTTATGAAAACCAAGGCAGGCAAAATAAAAGGTTTTATTTAAAACCATAGTGGGCTTATGTGGAAAGGACTTTTCTTAAAAGCCAATGTGGAATTTTGTTTCATCGAAAAATGACCTCCGGTGATGAAGATATTAAAGTTTAAAGTTTAAGTTTAAATTAATGGAGGGCCGACCTATGTGCAATTAATGGAGGTTGACGCGCGCGCACACACACACACACACACACACACACACACACACACACACACACACACATATATATATATATATATATATATATATATATATAAAGGTTTCAATTTATTTCGGAAAGGTGGCATATTATATACAATCGAAAAGCTTATTTTGAGGGCTATTTGACTAACTTATTTAGAAGGAGAAATAAGGTGTGTGTAAAGAGGTATTTCTAATTTTACAAAGGGGTTCCAAAATTGAAGTTTGACTTATTATTTTTCAAGAGGATTAATTATTTCATGAGGTGACAAGGTATGCAATATTGTGATTTATTTTATTTTATGGTATAAGTGGTTTCGGGAGTGAAAAGGTTATGCAATGTTTTGATTTATTTTATTTTATGGTACAAGTGGTTTTAGGAGAGATAGGAAGTTGTGCAATTATAGGCCTTGGTGATGATTATTGAAAAGTGGAGTAATGTTGATTAATTTTCGATCTACTAACCCTTGTGAAGATTGGCAAAAGAATTTTGTAATTGTGGCATATCTACAAAGAGGTTTTTTCATCTTCATAAAAGGTATGGGCACATTCTCCTATTGATTGTTTATGGTGGTCGATTTTTGAAATATCATTGGAGGGAAAAGGATGGTTTGTGGTTTCCTTTATGAAAGTGATTGGTTGAATGCTTCAAGGTTTTCTGAATTGAGAGTTGTGTCTAAACCTTGTTTTATAAGCATTGTTATTGAAACCCATTGGTTGTGAAAGAACTTGAGTTAGAAATGAACATGAGTATCATTGTTATGTGAGATTTGTGGTTGAGCATTGTTGGAAACATTTGAGTTGGTTGATACATACTTGGACTAGGGTTGTGTGAGAGAAAGTTATCCCTTGTGGTGATTAGTTGAGTTGATTTGATTAAGCCTAGTCAAGTGATGTGTGAAGTGATTGTTCAAATCCTATGAAACAAACTATTCCATTATTATGATTTGAGTTGAGAGTAAGATTATAACATATTGAGTCTCTAACAATTCTCTTTATGCTTCTATGAGATTGACTTGAGTTGAGTTGAGATTGATTTGAGTTGAGTTGAGTTGAGATTGATATTAGAACATATTGAGTCTCTAACAATTCTCTTTATGCTTCTATGAGTTGATTTGAGTTGAGTTGAGTTGAGATTGAGATTATAACATATTGAGTCTCTAACAATTCTCTTTATGCTTCTATGAGTTGACTTGAGATTGATTTGAGTTGAGAGCATTGTGGATCATTGTTGTCATTCATTGAAGAGTACATTGCCATTCATTGTTGAGTTCATTTTGAGTACTACTTGAGCATGATTGATTGAGCCTTTGAGAAGGCCTTTGGGATAGATTTGAGGACAGTGTTGAGACAGATTTGAGGACAGTGTTGGGACAAATTTGTGGATAGTTTTGGACAAGTTCTTGGTGAGCTTTCTAGAGCAATTTTGGGCAAGTTCTTGGTGAGCTTGCTAGAGCAAATTTGGGCAAGTTCTTGGTGAGCTTGCTAAAGCATATTTGGACAAGTTCTGGGTGAGCTTGCTAGAGCAGATTTGGACAGATTCTATGTGAACTTGTTATTCAGCATTGGACAGGTTCTGTGTGAGCTTGTTATTTAGTTTTAGATAAGTTATGTGTGAGCTTATTAAGCAGGTTCTGTGTGAACCTATTGAGCAGGTTCTTAGTGAGCCTATTGACAGAGCTTTGGAGGTGACGAGTACGAGAGGACAAAGTATCGGTGGATAGAGATCCAACGACCCAGACACGAGTTGAAGACAGATCTGAGTGAGGAGTCTTCAAGTGGAGAGAGGTCCACCAATCAGTGCAGTAGAGAGACAGAGTCTTCTAGAAGATCACATAGCCAAAGTAGAAGGGGAAAGAGTTCTCCTGTAGAAGAGATCCACAAACTTGAGATTAGGGGATCAACATATCCTTTGGACAGAGATCCATAAACATTGTAATTGGGAGTGATTCCCAAAGAGATTGATTGAGAAAGTTTTAGTAAAATATTTTCTCCGTGGAGTAGCCCACATTGGGTGAACCATGTAAATTGTGGTGTCCCTATTGTGTATGGTTTTTCTGCATTGCTATGATTACTGCTATTGATACTGCTATCTTTACACAACATAATATTGAATTTAAATAAAACGTAAAAAGTTGTCTTATACTGTTCACCCCCCTCTCAGTATAAGCTTGTGTTCTTCACCCATATGTCTCCTTCATAGTTGTTTACTCTTAGATTTAACCAAATAATAAACATTTTTATTCTCTTTCCTAATGTCTCCTTCATAGTTGTTTACTCATAGATTTAACCAAATAATAAACAATTTTATTCCCTTCCCTAAGAGTATTTTATTTATTTAATTTTTAATTCTTCTCCTCAATGCATGTCTCTCTTTCTGCATTTTTTCCAACAAATTCTACACTTTTTGTTAATTTTTTTCTTACTTGGATAAATTTATATAGTTTCTAGTGATTCTATAAATTTTCAGCTATTTATAAATCTTTCTAATAATTTTTGTAGTTCTCCCACAGTTTATTTTCTTTTTTGAATTTTTTGCCTTTCTTTGCAAATCTCCAATGATTTATATGAAATTTTTGCATTTTATGCCTTTCTTTGCAAATCTCCAATGATTTTTGTGAAATTTTTGCATTTTGTACCTTTCTTTACAAATCTTCAATGATTTTTGTAGTTCTCCCGTAGTTTATTTCCTTTTTTAAAATTTTTGCATTTTGTGCCTTTCTTTGAAAATCTCCAATGTTTTGGTTAAGGCTTTAATCTCATTTATGGAGAATATCTAGATTTTGGTTTGGTTAGATTCCAATTTTCCTACAAGTACCTAAGTTTTGATGCTAACAATTTACAATTTTTTTTGTTTTTTGAGTAAACAATTTACAATGGACAGGCTTCAAAGCAAGGCTTTAATGTTCTTTTCTTATGCTTCTGGAGAATATCTAGATTTTGGTTTAGTTAGATTCCAATTTCCCTACAACTACCTAAGTTTTGATGCTAACAATTTACAATTTTTTTTGTTTTTTGAGTAAACAATTTACAATTGACAGGCTTCAAAGCAAGGCTTTAATGTTCTTTTCTTATGCGTCTGGAGAATATCTAGATTTTGGTTTGGTTAGATTCCAATTTCCCTACAAATACCTAAGTTTTGATGCTAACAATTTACAATTTTTTTTGTTTTTTGAGTAAACAATTTACAATTGACAGGCTTCAAAGCAAGGCTTTAATGTTCTTTTCTTATGCTTCTTCTCTGTATCTGAAGGTTTGGTCAAGGCTTTAAATTCTTTTTTCTTATGCTTTCCCATGCTTTCCCACAAGTGTTCAGAATTCCGACACAGGCTTTAATATTTTTTTTTTCTTATGTTTCCCTCCAAGTGTTTAATATTTTTTTTTTTCTTATGCTTCCCTCAAGTGTTTAATATTTTTGTTTATTATTTTTTTTTAATTATGCTTCCCTGCAAGTGTTTGGGCTTCTCGTTAAGACTAATTTAATTTTCTTATACGTCTTCACACGTATTTGAGCTTGAGCTTCCAATCAAGGCTAATTTTCTAGCTGCATACTCTCTCTGCCCCAGAAGACTTTAATATTTTTTTTTCTTATACTTCCCTGCAAGTGTTTGGGCTTCTCGTTAAAACTAATTTTTTTTTTTATACTTTTTTACACGTATTTGAACTTTAATATTTTTTTGCTTCTCGTTAAAACTAATTTTTTTTTTTATACTTTTTTACACGTATTTGAACTTTAATATTTTTTTGAACTTTAATATTTCCCTGTTTTTTTTTTTTGGTGGTGGCCACAAGGGGTAAACAGACTGTGACCACGAGGGAACCATTACATAACATATCCGTAACATGTGAGACGAGAGATTTGAACCTGGGCCTCTCAGCTAGGTTTAATTACCCACTTGCTCTCCAACTCCTCTACATGGGCCGATGATTTCCCTGCTAATGTTTGGGCTTCTCGTTAAGACTAATTTTATTTTTATACTTCTTCACACGTATTTGAACTTGAGCTTCCAATCAGGGCTAATTTTCTAACTGCATACTCTCTCTGCCCCCACAAGACTCTCACCATTTCGATGATTTTGAAGCTTATTACTGACATCACTACCAAAAAGCTTTGCCTAGTTAGCTTCTGGGCTTTTGGCAATACTTTATAAAAATTATTTACTGCGGGCCCAAACAAAACTAACTAAAATTGAATAAATGGATGACTTCTCTTTAATTTTATTTGCTGAAAAACATCCACATAAACATTTTCAAAGTGTCGAGAAACTACATTCAACATTATCGCGAGAGCGGTACATAACTGGTTGCTCGTGAGAGCTGTACATAACTGCTTGCTTATTATTACATATCTTCCCATTATAAGGCAAATCACAACCTTTTTGCAGGGGGACCAAAATAGTAATCGCAAGCCATTTCAGACCAGTTCTAATCGAGTTGGAAGCATAATACTTAACATAGAGTAATTACATCCATTTACAATTGATTAAAAAGATGGTTCCATTTGATTCGCCAAGCCTTCGAAGGAGTTTTTGCGGGCAGCGGCCAAAATAGTCTTGTCCGCTACAATAAAGTATGTTGCCCCACTTACTGCAATATAGGAATGTGCAGATTATAAGTCATAGCTTTACACACTAACTGAAACATCCAAGAAGGAAAAACAGAGAAAATAAATGTAAAGGTACCTAGAGAGATAATGTGTGCCTGAGCAGCGTAGTTGAGATTAGCCCTTGCCCAAGGGATAGCCCTCACTCCCATCAACTGTAATCCTCATTACAAACATATCATCCTCATTCAATTCAACATTTTATATATTTTAGAGAATGCAATGCTAGTGTACAAATGGTCACTACTTACCATGGGGATTGCAGATGCTACGCACGCAATTGCGGCGGCTTTTGCCCCTGCTTTCACTCCATCTGTATACATTTTCAATTATCCACAATAACATTAACATTTGCAAAGGCTCATCAGAACAAGCATAACAATTAGTCTGGACCCTGGTTCGTTTTATCACACAACTTACTCCACTGCCAATTAAAAAAGGGAGAAAAAAAGAAGAAGAAGAGTAATTGCAATTCGAGTTTACCGCCTGCGCATTGCTTTGCCCTCTCTTGAGCAGTGAAATTGGGCGGAGCAGTCATAGCCATGCGCATGTCTTGCCATCTGAATGCCCACCACTCACGCGCATCTTTTGCAATTCCCATAATTTACAGATGAAATGTGAAGATGGGGGTCACTATATTCTACTCGGCAAAATCACCCAACTCTTCTGTTCACTGTCTGCAACTCAAAGACTCCAGAGCATTCAACTGCAGAACAAATATAGCATTAACCCACATATATAGCAAGTGGGCAGGATTGTGACTGCAAAATAGTAGAAGAACATTGGATTGTGCTTGAAAGCAAAACCAGCGTGCGCCGCGGAAACTTTTGAAATTAGACTGCGGTAGGGCGTCTGACAGGTTTCCGTGATCTGGCGAGTTTCAATACCCACCCACATGCGATCTGTTCTGTTGTCGGCCTCGCCTCTGTCTTTGGTGATGCCATATCCCGTTGAGTCATTTCCGTACGTAAAATATGGTTTGTAGGTTGTAGCAAAACCACTCTTGTTTTTGTTAAAGGGGTCATGCATCACCCTTTGTTTTATGATTACATCTTTGTCGTCGGGAAGCGGCTCCTGTTTACTGCAATGTTGCACCTGCTCGTCTCCGTCCCATATGCTTCAAGGAAGCTTCGTAGATTTTAAATGTTTGTTACCTACACATACTCGCTATAAGTTGAACATTTGTGTAATATATAGCATAAAAGGTCTAATTTTCCCGTATTTTTTTTTAATATAGCATAAGAGGTCTAATCTTCGAGTATATTTTTTTCGAATGGGATATAATTCTACCCCTAACAAATTTGAATTATAATTATAATTTAAGTTTCAAAGGGTCCATTTAAGTTAAATTATAATTTTAAAGTGACTTTTACAGTCCATAAACATTGCATATAGCAAGATCAAAAAAGATGTAACTTGAACTTTTATCTCTAATTTATTAAGATTATGATAAAAAAAAATTTGAGTTGTATAGGGGAGTTGGTTGTAGTCACTATTTTTAGTAACTAACAAGTGTAGGGTTCAAACCACAGGGACTACTTCTAACAACCTATTCATCTCGTTGTTATTGACCTGGCGTGAGATGGAAAATCATCGATCGCTCGGAGATCGTACTGTCATCATCGATCTAGCACACACTCAGAGAATTCAACACAAACTACTACCTTTGCTAAAGTTGGCAACTTATTTACAACACCTTAAATATGTAGATGGCAACTTCATATGTTAATTCTTGACGATAACTCTAAATGATAGTTTTTCTCCAACCATTAGCTCTAGATGATAGCTCTAGGCAATAACTCTAGATAATAGCTCTAGATGATAACTTTGGATGGAAGATTCAAACATAAGCTTTAGAAGGTAGTATCTTTGGATGATAATTTTATATGACAACTTTATATGGTAGCTTTAAACAATAGCTCAAGATAACAACTTTAGAAAACAATAAATCTATATGGAAATAGCTCTAGATGGTAATTTTAAATAACAACTTCATATGGTCCATTCACATAATTTTTATCTTGTTCTACTCTTGTGCATCTTTGGCTCAAACCAAGGCAACAAGATATAAAGAGGATTGTTGCCAACATATTCGAACTCTAGTGCAATGCTTTAGATGGCTCATTATTTTTTTTCAGAGAACACGTTTCTTGCAACAGATGGTAACACATTTTTTTAGATGACAATAATCAATTTTATGACAACAACTCTTCTAGTACAAATTAAATAATTTTCAGATGACTTAGCAACTCCTCTAAGGTCAAATAAATGCTTGCAATACCTATAAACACAAACAAGAATAAAGAAGAAGAATATTTTTATCCAATTAGCAAGGCCTTCTCCTCGTTCAAACTTGCGTCTACTTCTTTTTAGATTCTCAAGGCATTCATTATTTGAAAGTAATATTCCTTAAACTTACAACAAATATTGTTAACAGAAATATTTTATGTCGGTGAAGCAACACATTCATAAATGATACATTCTTCTTATTCGTAGCATCTCATAAACTTGATTTTTTCTTTTGCATGTTCTAGGAATGATTAGAGCTCTAATACCACATGTTGGACCAATAGGGTGTTGGACAAAATTTTATTAAAAAAATATGAATATATATAATGAAGGTGAGGTGGTTGGTTTGGATAACTAACTATCAACCACCTATTCAGATGCAACTCTTGAATATCTACCCTAACTATCACATTTTCAATATGAAGAGTTATAATACCATGAGCCTCATCCTTCTTATTCTTGTAAACCTACTCATTTTATTCAAAAATAGTAGCACGAGGTTCCTCGTTCACATATTCAAGAAAAAACTTACTCTAGAGCAAAACTTCAATCTTAATTTTTTAGGTAGCATAGTTTGGACCATTTAGCAAGGGAACATGTTTATTTATAACTGTCCTACAAAAATACAAAATCCTACATGTTTTTATGACTAGAAACAATACCACCAGTGTAGAGATCCTGAAAAACTATGCAACTTAAATAAAGGGCTCAAAACTCAACCATATGCAAAAGTTATAGCCTAGAAGTTTGACCACGAATCACATAAAATGCTTCTAAAACCTTTGATTTTTTTAAAATTTACCTACAACAAATGAAATGTCAATTTTAAGAGAAACCATGCCCATAGATCTTCTACACCAAGAACATTTTTGAGCAGATACAACCTTTGTTAACAAATCAACAATATTCTTCTTTGTATCAACTTTCTCCAACATCACCCGATTCTCTTCAACCATCTCTCACAAAATGGTACTTGATATCAATATGTTTTGATCGATCATGAAAACCAAGATTGTTTACCAAAAATATTGCACTCTAACTATCACTATCAATTCTCATAGTTTTTTTCTTAATACCAATTATTGAACACAACCTCTTTAGCCACATTGCTTCTTTACAGACATGAGTTGTTGCAATGTACTCTACTTGTATAGTGGATAAAGCAACCATTGATTGCTTTTTACTCGTCCAACTTACTACTCCTACAAACAACCTGAACACATAAACACTCATAGATCTTATCTTGTTAAGATCTCCAGCTTAGTCAACATCCACAAATCCTTGTAGATTTACAATATTATTATCTCTAGATTTTCCTTGGTAACAAATAGCATAATCTATAGTTCCACGTAGGTATCTTAAGATCCTCTTCACAATAGTCCAATGTTCCTTTCCTGGGTTGGACATATATTTGCTAACTACTCCCACTGCATATGCAATATCATGTCTAGTACATACCATTGCATACTTTAGACTACCAACAATGCTGGCATAAGGAACATGATGCATTTGTTCAATTTCATCATCTATTTTAGGACATTGTTCAGCAGATAACTTTTGACCAACAGGATATGGATTATATACTGGTTTACAATCATGCATCCTAAACCTCTATAGTATCAAATTAATATATTTCCTTTCATTTAAACACAACTTTTTATTTGCATGATCCCGTATTATTTCCATACCCAAAATAAATTTTGCAACACCCAAATCCTTCATGTCAAATTCAAAAGATAACTGAGATTTTAGTAACTTTATCATCTTCTTATTGTTACTAATTAATAACATGTCATTCACATACAAAATAATTATAAAAAACACCTTCCTTTTTTAAATAAACACAAGATATGCTTTGTTTTTTCCAGGCCCAAGTGTCATAACAAACCTGACAAATTTTTGGTTCCACATTCTTGGATATTTCTTTAATCCATAAAGAGACTTCTTCAACTTGCATAACAAGTCCTCCTTACCTTTTACCCTGAAGGATTTTGGTTGTGACATATATATATATATATATATATATATCTTCATCAAGTTCACCATGTAGAAAAGTTATCTTTACATCCATATGTTCTATTTCAAAATCAAAAGCAACAAAAATAGCCAACAAAACTCTAATTGATGTTAGTTTAGCCATAGGAGAAAAAATCTCACCAAAGTCAATTCCCTCAACTTGAGAAAATCCTTTTGCTACTAGGCGAGCTTTGTACTTCTCCAACTTTCCTTCTACATTGT
Organism: Wollemia nobilis; assembly: GCA_028583015.1. NCBI lineage: Eukaryota > Viridiplantae > Streptophyta > Pinopsida > Araucariales > Araucariaceae > Wollemia > Wollemia nobilis. The sequence continues at coordinate 3,218,387 of JAQPPZ010017084.1, read as the reverse complement.
ACTTTTTCTTGAATAACCACTTACAACCAACAATTTTTCTTCCAAGGGGTAGTTTCACCAAGTCCCATATCTTATTTTTATCCAGGGACTCCATTTCTTCCTCCATAGCCCTTTTCCAAGACTTATTCTCACTTGATTGAAGTGCCTCCTTTACAGTCTTGGGTTCTTCATTAGTAACTGATAAATTAAATGCAAAACATAAATTTTAAGGGTTGTACCTTTCTAGGAGTCTTCTCACTTAATCTGATCTCCTCAAAATTAGAGTTCCAGGTTTTACATATTCAGTTTCCTCCTCACCTTCTTCCTCTGAATATTTCTCTTCAGACTCTCTCTATGATTCATATTCTTCTATAGCATTAGGTTCTATCACAAGTTCTTCCTCATGTTCCAGTTTTACTTGAACTCTTTTAGGTTCTTTGTTTGGTTGAATTTCCTATTTTAGAACCCCTTTTGTTTCTCTAAAGATTATATTACGACTTTAAGCAATCTTCTGTGTTTATGGGTTTCACAACTTATATCCTTTAACACTAGTACTATAACCCACAAATATGCATTTTTTAGATTTATAATTTAGCTTGGTCCTTTTCTCTTTTAGGACATACATATAAGCTTCACAACTAAAAACCCTCATATGACTGAGTGAGGGTTTCTTACCAGTCCACACTTCCTATGGAGTTTTATCCACCAAATCTGAGGTAGGAGACCTATTTATGAGGTAACAAGAAGTTAACACAACTTTTGCCCATAATTTCTTTTCTAAGTTTGCATCACTTAGCATACTTCTAGCCTTACCCATCAATGTTTTGTTCATCCATTCTGCAATTCAATTTTGTTGTGGAGTATATGAAGTTGTTCTCTACCTTTGTATTCCACAGTCCTTGCAAAATTGCTCAAATTCATTAGAGCAATACTCACCACCATTATCACTTTTCAAAACCTTTATCTTTTTCTCTATTTGATTTTCTACAAGAGCCTTGAACTCTTTATTTTTTTTTTTAAATCATATTTATATTGTAAAAAATATACCAAAGGTACCAAGGTTCTACCATGCGCCACTACTCGGCTATCTAGGTTAGCTACCTTTAAATAACATCCAATACTTAAAAAAATTATTGATGTCTAACATAGGTAAGCCTTGCATTGTTTTCGGCCTCACCGAGTTCACTTCCCAACCAAAACAACATTCCTAACTTAGTCAACTTCTTCTTTATTTTAATTTCCATACTAGATTTAGTTTTCTCTAATCATCTAAGCAAAATCCATGTTACAGATGTGCTCTTTCGTGGTTTAAAAATCAAGCGCACATCGAGGCATCCCAAAAAACCCTTGGGAGCGAGTTGCCCTCGTAACCAATTAGTAGGAAGGTATATTTTCCCAACCAATCAATTCCAATCTTGGTAACAAACTATTAAGTTCCCTCAAGAATTTAGTCTGGCATAAATCACCACATTGATCTTACGTTAATCAAAGAAAGATAGAACTAACATCAAACAAACGTCCACAAGAAGAATTTCATAGAATATTCATTCATCCAAGATTAATTCAATACGACATTCCATTATCATAATAAACTATATTTACATTTATAGAGGAATGTCTTTTCTAGAAATAGTTTACAAATACAATGCCACAAGTATATTTAAACATAAATACAACAATGCTCCTTATCCATCCACAGCCGTCATCGGTTAAGGAGCGCTATCATTACAACGATATAAATATTACATCACTTAAGCCTTGTACAAATGGCTTAGCAGAGCATCACTCTCTAGTTTACTTCCAGTGTAGTGATACTATCAAATGGTGGTCGCTACTTAGAAAATTAGACCCACAACCACCATCATCTACTGCAGTGTTTCCCATTGTGAACCACCAAGACCGAGAATGCCTTGAGAGGGATCAGAATCGGCTCCATACACAAATGATGCATTCCCTTTTTGCATGCAAGTATTTTCACATAACCAGACTAATACCATTCTCAAGCCTAGTTATTCACAACATAATATGGAAGATATCTATTTCAATTTATTTATTCACTATTATAATTATGTAGTGCAACCAGCAAATCCTTTCTCTTGTTGCCTATCTACTATCAAAAAACCATCCATAGTCCTAGCAGTATAATTATATCACATACCAAGCAATTGATAAGCAAGGGTCTCTTTCTCTTCTTTTCATTAACCTGCTAAGACATAAATCACTCCTTCCAAAACCAAGAACAACAGAGTAGTCCTTCTACGATCAAGCAAGTCAATAATATAAAGGTTTCCAATTCTTTCTTTACCTTTCTCTAATCATGCCAGAACATATACACATAAATATATATCTTCTCTTTAGGAAATAAAATAACAATAATCCTTTCCTATACTCTAGCAACAAGATACAACTCTTTTTCCATTCCCTTTAACATGTCAGACTACAAATCCTTTCTTTTCACAAATCACATAGCTAGATATTAAAGTTTACCAATCAATAACTAAACCAAAACTTTAACAACAATCAAAATATAAATCCTTTCTTTCAAAAATCACACAGTCAAATATTAAAGTTTACCAATCAATAACTATACCAAAACTTTAACAACATTCAGACCTACACTCCACTGCTGGTCCACTCTTCCACGGTTGGGTAACTAAGGTAGTTTGCAACGGTTCTACACAAGTTTTACCTAAAAGTTAGATATGATAAGAACCCTACAGCTCACACATGCTCTATACAAGACCGAGAGGTAGCAAGCTACATGTGTCTTTACACAACTCACTCTCTCTCAATGTCTACCGAAAGGATCTAAAGTCGCAGCCTGAAATTAAAGATCAACAATGGTTTTTGACTAAAAACTTATAACATATTAAGAAAAGCATAACATGTTTTCTCCCCTAACTCTAGTTGCTTCAACTCAACTCCTATGAACCCGTCGTCTCTTAAAACCAAACAACGTAGATTCTTAAACAATTCTAACTCCAAGGAAGAATCAAACAAAGGAGAAAAGAAAAACATCAAGAGGCCAAACCAGTGGCTTTACTACCCAAAACATATCATAATCGATTTCCAAGTAGCATAAAGTATAAACAAGGGAATATTCATTTTACTTACTATAAACTGAGTCCTTGCCAAGAACACCACCTGGAAGTGAAGTTTTTCATCATCGACCAACAAGTTATGTCCTTGTTTTCTTCGTTCTACTCTGCACCTTTCTTTTTTTCCAAGAAGAGAGTGATTATCCACTCCACTCCCTCTTTCATTTCTTCCCCTCGTGATCCTACTGAACTCCCACTATCCCTTTTTATCGAAAAGATCTCGACAAAGCACTAACTCCAACTACTTTCAACCCCACTCCGATTCCAACGTAAAGCAAAAACTCTCGAATCGAAAACAAAACAAAGTCTAACCAACTCACATTATTTTTCCTATCAAGTAGTGAGGTTTTTCTAAGGTTAGCTTATAACAAGAATAAACCACTATCAAAAGAAACCCCTTTTTTAAAAAAATCCACTAAGCACTTACTTTATTTATATTCATCACAAGAAGATACCAAGGAAGAAGCAATACAAACCATCCAACCTTTACTCCTATTGCTTATTTTATTACCAATAAAATTCATCAAGAGGAATATTATCAAGCAAAACATAAAGCAACTAAAACTTAGTATTCCTTTTTAACATGCCAATTATTAAATGCATCTACATGGGAAGGCATTCATCCATGTTGTCTTCCAAATATTATGACAAATAATCCATCACATCATTTCCCTAGGAATTCTGTTCTGAGTGGTTGTTTCTTCTTCCACCTACAAGAAACATGTTCTTTTCTCTGCACAAGTGCACTTCATTAGTAGCATCTTATTCTCACATTAAATGCATATTCACAAGACTAAGCATGTAATTATCCTACATCCAAGTAATAATATTCTCACATCATTTTTCCATAAAGATAAGTGCTTGCATAAACAAAACCAAAATAGTAAATCATTTGGTCCATCCATAAGGAAAGAAGCATATCAAAATGTGAATCCAACAAAATAAAAAATCTGCCCAAGGGAGGGTCATGACAACACATCGTTCTTAGATTGTAAAGTTCCAAAGCTCAAAGACTATATTAAAATGAGTAATAACTCGAGATCATGAATTTTTAATAGTAACCTTTTTGAAGGAGAGGAACACAAATGAATTGTAGATGAACTTCAAAAGATGCTTCAAGAGTTCTATTTATCGATTTTTACATGAAAGGATGAGTTGGTTTAGAATCTACAAAAGATGGTGGATACTTGATCAAGTGGTATATGAGGATTTAGAACAATAAAATTTTTTAACTCCCAAAGGTTTTCCTTAGAAGAATGTTTGGTTACTAAAGGCTCTTCCTAAGGCCTCAACATTCATTTTGTTAGTAGATCAAAGTAAAGATTCTCATAGGAGAGTCTACAAAGAAGAGGATATCATGGACCTTTCAAATGTGCCTTGTGTGAGAAGGATTTAAAACCATCATACCATTTACTTCTTCATTGTCCTTTTGCTCACACAATTTGTGTTAGTTTTTTAAAGAATATGAAACTATATTAAGTAGCTCCATCAACATTGAAACAATGGATGAAATGTTGGATTAATTATTTTAGAGCTAAAGCATTATGTATTCTATGGGGGACAATGAATGAAATGTTGGATTAATTATTTTAGAGCTAAGGCATTATGTATTCTATGGGGATTGGCTTTGTCATTATTTGTTGGAATTTATGTCTTGAAAGGAATAATAGAATTTTAAAAAATAAATCTCAAAATTATGTCCAAGTTTGGAACTGTATTATTGTCTCTCTTGCAAAATATTTACAAATATGGTGCTCATCATGGAAAGTCTCAAGTGCGGAAAAAGAGGTGGTAACAACTTGGTTACATGATTTGAACATACATGGAAGAGTCATATGTAATAATGACATTAAAATAAGGGATGTAATTTGATCTAGAGTAAAATGGAAATGTCTAGAAATTGAGTTTATCAAAATTAATTTTGATGGTGCTTCTAAAAATTATTTGAGAAAAGCTCGTGGAGGTGGTAATTTTTTGAAACAGTGAAGGCAAAATTCTCCTTAAATCTTCAACTAACAACTAAGACACTTCTTACAAGGATTAAAATTACAATAGAGAAAAAACGATGAAAATATATTTTATTTGAGAGGGATTCACAAATTATCAATACTACTATCAACAAAAATGGATGTGGGGATTAGATAAAAAAAAAAATATTATTAATGTTTATCTATAGTTGGAAAAATCATTTAGAAATATGAACATATTTATAGAGAAGGAAATTAGGTAACAACCGATCATATTTTTAATTTTCATCTTGGTGAGATTCAAATCTTAGAAGACAACTAACCAACCAAGATTTTATCTCTTAATCTAGCCAACCAAGATTTTATCTCTTAATCAAAATGATGTCAAGAAAATAATTGTAAAAAGATTACACTTCAAAAAAGTTAAAAAATATTTTTACTTGGAGCTTGTTGTGTCAGGGTTTACCCCTTGGCACTCGACTTACTTATCTAGGTGTTCCTGACCCTAGATGCCATTTTTGTCAAGAACGAGAGTCATGTTTCCATATTTTTTGGTCGTGTAGATGTGCCAGTCTGGCTTGGGCATGGGTTGCTTCCTTTTTTGCTCCTTACATGCCCATTCCCTTTTCTTGGCAGCATGCCCTATTAGGAGATTCCTTTACTTTTACTCTGTTGCTACGTGAAGTGTGGCAAATATTCAAAGTTAGCATTTTGTTTCACATATGGAAGTCTAGAAACAAAATTATATTTAAACATGTTGATCCTTCCATGGACTTTTCTCTTGCTGACAAATTGAAAATATTCCATGATGTGTGGTTTCAGAATTACGTCGAGGTAAAGAAGGTGGCTATGGAGGTGGAACACTTGCAAGATTTGCTGAGTTACTAGGGCAATGCTCCGTGTACTGTCAGTCATATTACTTCAGACCGTTCATCCCTAGAACACTCTTGGTCCCATTCTCATTGGTGCCCCCCGTCGTGAGTCCGATACTAGCCTTCCATCTGCCATTGGTCCTAACCTCCACATGTTCAGAGAAGACTTAATGATGCAAGTGCTAGCTCCTCGCAGCAACATGATTTGTAGAACGTACAACAACCACCTTTTGTTGCCATTGAGGGATGGGATACCCTAGGTATTAATGAGAATTATGCCCACTTCAGATGGTCACGTCCCCCAACTCCCACTCGTTGTACTCCTTACTAGGGAGAGGATCTAGAGGAGGATCATCACGATAATGATGGATGGGATGTGCCGCCCATCCCAATCCTGGACAATCAATGGCAACATATGATGGATAGTGAGATGCCTTACTGCTTTTATTCCTTTTTGAGATGATGGTCGAGGTTTGGTTTATTTTTGGTAGCATTTAAACAATGTTTTTGCTTTCCTAACCCATAATTAGGGTTAGTGTGAACTCCACAAGGATGTGATTATTCCACCTACCCACTTTTTTATTGTAAAAACCTTTTAATTTTCAATTAATTAAATAACCTTTTAAAAAAAGTAATAAAGAATATTTATATAAAAAATTATTATATGATTTAATTAACTTAACAACAAAAGCTATAATATTTTAAAATTTTGATAAAAATAACCTTAATAAAAATCACATATAACTTATTAAAAAAAAATCAAACTTATAATAAATTTAAATAATCCAATTCAAATTAAATTTATATAACCTTATTACAATATAAATTTTATAATACAACAAACAACATTTACAATATGATTTCAATTAAACAACATATAATAACACCTTTCATATTATTTAAATGTTTATATATATATATATATATATATTCACAACTTTACAATTCAATTAAACAATATATAATAACAACTTTCATAATATTTTAAATGTTTTATATAATTTAATTATCATGTTTTTTTAAGGTTATTTTAGAGAGGGTCCGTGAGGGTTTCCTCTATGAGGGCTTCCTCCGGCTTGAGCCTCACCATGGCAGAGAGGGCCTGAGCCTCACTATGGCAAAGAGGGCCTGAGCCTTACTATGGTAGAAAAGGATCATGAGGGTTTCCTTCGTGAGGGCTTCCTCCATGAGGGTTTCACTCCCGCTCTGACTTCGACGCTCTAAAACCCTTTGAGCGGGAGGCCTCCTTTCTCCCATTCTAGATCTGGTTGCTAGTCATGCTTAGTTTCTCTACTGTGGTTCGTGACCAGGGTGTTTTTCTTGTTGGGGGTCTTGTTGGTATGTTTTTCTCTCTTATGGGTTTGGCATTATCACTCTTATCTGGGGCAGAGGGCCGAATGTTGACCCAAACCTGTAGGGGTGATCTTGGGTCGTTATAATGCAATGGAAAATTCTGGTTGTTTATTCCTTGGCTGGATCTCGCTCTGGTGGGTGGGTGTGTTGGGTGGCTGTATTTCTTGGGTTTTTTGCTAGTTTTGGGGACTTGGTTGGATTGTGTAGTATTTCTTCTGGGTTCGGTAGTTTCATGTTTTTTCTGGTTTTCCAAAGAGAGGAAAGGGCCATCTATCGACCCAAACCCGTTGGGGTGAGCTTGGTATGGTGTTTGGCTGCAAAAATTTGACGATGTTCCCTTGGCTAGCTTCGGCTCTGATGGCTTGGATGCTCTGGTTGGATGGTGCTTGGATGGCTCTGTTCCTAGGGTTCTCTTCTAATAGTGGGTTCGTGGCTGATTTGTACTATTTTTTTTGGGGTTCGGTAATTTCTTGTTGTATTTTGTTGTTTCAAGGAGATAGGGTCAAATACCGACCCAGACCATTTGGGGTGAAAGTGGGTTGTTATGCTATAAACAAAAGGTAAAAATAAATTTAAACAAACTGGGTAGCTTGTATTCCAATTGCCCCTAAGGTTAAGGTGTAGACTTAATCTTGTATTCCAATTGCCACTAAGGCTAAGGTGTAGACTTAAGCTTGTCTTCCAGTTGCCACTAAGGCTAAGGTGTAGACTTAAGCTTATCTTCTAATTGCTGCTAAGGCTAAGGTGTAGACTTAAGCTTATCTTCTAATTGTTGCTAAGGCTAATGTGTATACTTAAGCTTGTATTCTAATTGCCACTAAGGCTAATGTGTATACTTAAGCTTATATTCTAATTACCACTAAAGCTAATGTGTAGAATTTAGCTTGTCTTCTAATTGCCACTAAGGCTAAGGTGTAGACTTAATCTTACCTTCTAATTTCCACTAAGGCTAATGTGTAGACTCAAGCTTATCTTATAATTGCCATCAAGTCCATCAACTCATCAAAGGAAATGATTCAAAAGCGTATGCTCTTTTCATGATTGGGGCATCTAACATTGATTAGGTTAATGAAAAACCTTAATTAATTTGACCATTTTAGGTCATATATTTTTCTATGCGTTGTGCTTTCACACAATGCATCCCAAAAAGGGGCATCTGTAGACACCTAAAACATGTCATGTTGAGGAGACTACCTATATGGACTCCTTTAAGGCCATATGATCCACCTTGGGCAGCCCTAGGGATCAACAATGGTTTTCACCACTCAAACATGAAGGAATTTCCTTTGTAGCCATGATTGTCTTACCCCGAGATGACCCCCAATTATGATCATCGTACTCCAAGATGATCCCCAATTGTGATCATATTACCCCAAGATGACCTGCAGTCATGACCGTCTCACCCTAATATGGTTGTGCCAAAAGTCAGTTCCCATGCCACAGTTCAAGCTGTTATGATTGCTAGCCAAGCATAATGGTTTCTTGATAATGGTTTTTTGAATCCAACTGTTTCTTGAATTCCCTTACAAGCTTTGGGATCCCTTCAAAAAATATATACTATGGAGAATAGCCTTCATTGATAAGTCTGATAATTTCATGTAACGAAGTGTTGTCAAACTAAAGAACCAAAGAGCTCCTACTCTCAAAGCAACTAAGTGCTACCAACATTCAACCATGGAGTTTCCAAGCATGCCAATGGACCATCTTGAAGGTTGAAGATTGAATTCATACTTCTTGCACCATCCAATGCCCTTACTTTGGTGTCAAATATTACCACTAAGTCGTTCCTCACGAGCGCACCCTTGAACATCAATTCCACGGATCAAACCTGATGTTGCCTCGCATCAGCCACAAGAAATTCGCTCGTAGTTTAGGAGCCATCTCATCCAAAGACGGCCCACAGGCATGACCATCTCACCCCAAGACGACCCGTAGGTATGATCGTCTTGCACGAAGATGACTTTTAGGTAGAGATATGTTTTCCTTATTTTCTTGCTTTCATTAGATTTAGCAACATTTCAATTACTATTTGGCATAGTTAGATTTTATTTTCATGCATGTATTTGTCGTATTTCAACTTCTTTATTTGCTTTCTTTATCATCATCATGGGCCTTATATTGAAAGGCTCTTCATATGCTTTTGATGCTCTTTAAATTTCCTTGTGTGTAGATTACAGGTCTTTATGATGGAGTAAATGGCATAAAGATTCATACCTCATCATCATACATCGTGACAGTCACAAAAAACCTATCCCTAATCATTTTTTGAGATGCAAGAGAGATCATGTGTGATACACCTCGAATTAATTTTATTATTGTAAATTTGTATCAAATTGGTAGCAAATCCCTCAACGAGATCCCATTATAACCCTATTGAAGGATACAATTGATATTAATAAAGGGCACCACTATTTCATATCTTATTTGTGATTATGGTTACATAATTTGCTATATAGTTTGTTCTTTATTTATTTTTTGATATCATGGGAATCAGTTACATCCTTTCATATTTAACATCTGGGTACGGGGGTCATACATTCTCCCTGAGGTTTCTGCCTTCGAATACAGGTCAAATCATTGAAGCTACCTCTATAACCCCTGCCTATACTCGGTAAACGTAACCTGAAGTGAGGGAGACCCTCGATGGCTCAGGGTTGGTACCACCATCGTCGAGCCAGCACACACTTAAGAGACTCAAGTTAGACTACTATATTTACCCTTTATTGGGCATGCCCCCAAGGTTTGAACCTAGGTCTCCTCTTGGTAAGTGCCCAAAGTCTTACCAATCCACCTAGCCCTTGGGGACAATTTTTTCTTTATTTCATTGCATAGGTGTACAATCTCTTTTTTAGCATTTTCACCTTGGTGCTACCACTTTTGGATCGATAAATACTCTGAATTTTAGGCATAAGGAAGGTTTATTTATTTTTGTTGATTAAGAGGCTGATTTATGAAGGGGATGAAAAATTGAAGATTAGGCCTATGCTCAAAATGAAGTATTTACAAGATCAAAAATAAGTTCTATATATCCAAGAACCTCCTCCATCCATGATGTTAATCACAAATGCTTGGATGGTCAAGCCATCTCTAAGTATACCCACTTATCCATAGGAAAATACTCTATATATAACGACATTTCCTAAGTAAGGAATCCCCACATCTATCATTTTAACCCCAACTATTAGCCTCATTAGTCCCACCTCATAACACTAATACAAATACTACCTCTTCATTCAAATTTAGAATGATGGAATACAAGTTTAGGTGGATTATATTATGGAGATGATAAAAGTTGTAGTAAATCATATAAACATGAAAAAGAGGTAAAATAATGGCTGATATCCTAACAATAGATGGCAACAACCAAATTTGCAATACCAAAAGACTCCATACTTCACCAAAGACCAAGTCACTTGCCAAATTGTAAACCAAGCAAGTAATCAAGTACAAAATAATATGGTCAATCTAAATTCATAGCCAACATATTATGGTTTTTTTATTACGATTTTAGGAATAATCTAGTTGAATGTGCCATGGCTATAAGAAACAATCAAATAGATACATACAAATAGCAATGCCAAGGACAACAATATACAACATTAGGCCAAGTGGAGCTAGTTGCAAATGAATTGCTTAAAGTTAATTAGACAATATATCAACCATCCACTTTATTAAATATGATAAGGGTAGTTTAGCGCTCCTAAGTTTTATTAATCCAAAGAATTCACTATTTGTCGATTTTGGCATATCCAAATATGACTTTCATTTTGAAGTAGTATGTGTCAATCAAAAATAAGGTGTTGGAACCAAGGGTAATAGGAATGTAGCTATCGAGCAATCTTTAGATCCCTAAGAAACATTAAAGAAATAGACCAAAACTAGTACAAACACCATAGTATTAAGATGGGCATGACCACCATTGCATCTAAAAGATAATGGAACAACGATGTCTAGTCAACCTACTACATATATGGTTGGTGAAGAAAATATATCAACTATAACTCCATCAGTCAATTATTTACAAGGAATGGAGTAAAAATCTTGGGGAGGTATGATAGGAGTTAACAAATAAAATGAAAAGAATAAGTTAAAAATGGAAGCCAAAAACTATCTAAGGTATCCATCCATGATTAGTGAGGTACATGCAATCATAAAATGATATTATAAAAAGTTCACTTCACGTAGTGAAAGTAGTACTACTAAATTTAGGTTCAACATTGTCAAAAAGATAAAGAAGACACTAGCTAAGGTTAGTATGCTAGAAGTATTAGCCTTACTATGATAGAGATTTGTTCTAAGAGGATCTTAAAGAGTAAGAGAGAAGTTATGCCAAAGTAGAAGTAGTCATGTAATAGCAAACACAATCCAATATAGGATTGAAACTGTTGTAAATGTAATAAACATATTGTAAATTCCTATACCCAAGATTGAAACTATTGTCATTTTGTCACTCTAAAAATGGAAAATCATCTGCCAAGGAGTTGCATTGTAGATTGAAGAGCATTATGACTAATACCTAAAGTTAAGTGTTAATATGGGATTGCCATACACTAAGGTTGCTAGAAATCCAATTCAAATGGATGAAATTAGAGTGAATGCTCTGGGGGTACTGAAGGATTTAATAATGATAATAATGAAATTTAAAAATGGGTGGTTGTGTAGGAAGTCATTATTGTAGACCTGCCTCTTTATTTTGGGATGTTATCACGAATGGAAAAATATTGGCAGGAGATCACACACATACATTGGTTGGTGAGCTTGTCCATTTTTGGGATAGAGGGAAGCGCCTAACAAGGAGAAAGGGGATTGTGCAAAAAGGTATTTCCTCGCCTTGGAACAAAGTTATGGTTCCAATCATGGAATATATTACAATGGACGAAATCAACAATCCTCTAAGAAACTATCATATGGTCTTCTTGAACCATATGAGGTCTGTAAAGGATAAATATTTCGGAGTTCTTGTTCAAGTGCATCATGTATTCTATTGACATTGTTCATGAAGGGTCATCCACCCACTCTAAGCATTAGGGGTCCACTTGCTCCTGTACCATTTCACCTTGCAAAAGAAGCAAACATAACCACTCTCACGGTGATCCGTACCCAAGAAACCAAAATTGAGACCCCCAACAAAGACAAGGATTTAGAGTTCGATGTTGTAATCAAAGGTGAGGCTACCCAAGCCTGCACCCCTTCCCTTGCAAAAAAGGTCCCTATCGGTGCTCGTTAAATGTTAACCTTTTCACAAAAAATCATACATTTGAAGTTGAATGGGAGGGAATGGTATGACAAAGTGTGAATGATGGATGCGAAACAGTGAGATGTTATGAGGGAACAACAAATATTTTTCATGAGACTCAAACACCCTAGTTAACCAATCAAAAGTTGTATATTGGCTATACATGACTCTATAAGATAAGAATTTGCTAGGAAGACCCAGATAGTCAATACTCTTGTGTGTGCATAGTTTTGTTTATTAATATAATGCATAAGACTACCACATTTCCACGCGAGTTTCATTCAACCCATTGTTGTAATGAATATTACCCTATGGTCATACTTATCCTGATGTTTGGACTCAGTTGAACTAGACTACTAGGCAATACAAGCCACCAAAAGCTAGCTCATCCGTAAACTAACATTGGTCTATACAAAAGAAGGTCGCTAATATGACAGACATATCACCATGTGTAAGGCTATTTCATTGCCATACAGGTTTAATTCAACCCATTACTGTAATGGATATTACCCCATGGATTTTGAATGACTGAGGATTCCAGGGATTCAAGATCATTACCCCCATATTTTATTTTGCTATTTTTTTTATTTGGGATTCTTGCTCTTTTTTGATGAGGAGCAAGGGGATTTATTTGCTTAGTGGTGAAAACCATTTTTTTTTTTGGGATACTTGTTGATTTGTGAAGAGAGCAAGGGATTTTTCTTGGGTAGGTGGGAGCTTGTCCTTTTGTCAATTCTCAGCATCCTAGACCATGCGCATAATAGGATGAGCAAGGGAAACCTTTCACTCAAGGTGGAAAGGACTACGTTGTAGTGTCATCCTTGTTCAAATTTAGGCGTTAAATATGTGAAATTGTATTGGGATTTTGACATATGCAAGGTACTATCAAAGCAAGACCTTACCTTCTAAAAGCCAAGATAGCTTTCTATAAAATCTAGAAAGAAAACTAGGGATGACTGAATAATTGAAAAACCCTAGTGAACACCCTATAGCAACTTATTGGTTGTGTTGAAGAACATAGTTACTCACAAAGGGGAATGTGGATGGTAATGATATATGGTATGTGGAGGTTTTCCCTATGATATTTTGCAAACTAAAAGTATGCGTAAAATAGTTAGTGGTCGTTTAAACATCATTGCTGGTATTTATTTGATATCTAACCTATCTTATGAGGACCCAGTAATAAGCAAAAGCCCATAAGGAAAACTGCAAATTTTGATGATAGATAAGGTTGATTTAAGACTCACGATCGACATACAAACATGGTGTTATTTGTAGTAATGTAAACACAACTTGTCCTAATGTAAGTGCAATGGATGGATATACCTAATGCAAGTTAGAAAATGCATCTACATGAAATGCATGATATTTTGTAATGAAAGTGAAAATGCAATGTTTTGTGTTTTTACAATTTTCTAATTTTTTTTGTGGTTTTTGTTTTTGTATTATTTTTGTTGTTTTATTGTTTTTCTATTTTTTTCTAGGGGAGGAAGGTGCGATGCCTTATGCACCCGCAAAGTTTGTAGTGATTGGTATATGTTGGGAAGGTACGATACCTTAAGAATCCTCAAATTGCTTTATTGGTTGTGATGTGGATGATGGGGTAGGGTGTGATACCTTGTGCACCCCCAGTATGCACTATGCTTGATGTGATGTGATTATCTTGATTGAGAGGAGTGATAAAAATTGATCCTCCCTATTGTGGCAAAGAATTATGTGCAATGTCGATGTCTTGATGAGATGAGGTGAGTGAACCATCTATTTGGAGCTCATTTTGTTCTATCATATCCTACACAAGATTTTTGAATGGATAGCAAGTTTGAATATCATGACACCTTTATCTGTGGTAAAAATAGTAGAGTTTTCCATTGTGAGACTTGGGTTTAGGTCTACTTGGCTTTGGTTCTGGTAATTGGATCGCTTGCACCTCATAAAGCCTTTGAAATAGGATTAAAGAAGGCATTGGAATTTTCATGTAGCGACGAGGTAGCTTGTCATGCTTATTAGGTTGCACCTGATCTTGAGGTCACAACAGAGGTAGTGTGGTCTGCATTATGGCTTGCTGAGGTGGGGTTAGTGGGTCATCTATAGGAAAGGTCTCCTTATCGATAAGATCTTGGACCACATTTTTGAATGTAACGCAATCATTATTATCGTGGCCCTCTATTTGATGATAAAGGCAAAAGTGATCCTCCCTATAATTCTTAGGCTTAGGCCTTTTGGGGTCAAGAGGATGTATGTCAGGTAAAATGAATGATTTTACCTCTTGTAACTTGTGAAATATTATCAACATGGGCTCGGATAGAGGAGTCCAAGTACGGGGTTGGCGTTGTGAATGAGGTGGACGAGGTGGATGAGTTTGAGGTGGATTTGGAGGTTGTTGAGGTTGTTGTTGCGTTTGATGAGGTTGATGATGACTCAATAATAGCTCAATGTTTGTGAGTTGATTCAAGATTTGTTGTAAAAGTAGAGGAGTGTGTTGGTGACTTCATTGTAATTCATCATCACTACTAAACTTGTCAAAGTCAGGCCTCTCATAATGGTATAGATGTAAGGGTGATAGAAACATTTTGTGAATGGGTGGATGGTTGGATTGCAATAAGATGTGCCTTTCAGGAAAATTAATTCAATCAATTAGCAATTGATATGATTTTGACAAAATCATGTTGGTTGTCCCTCTTATATTTTGAATATGTTGAGGTGGCATATTATGATGTTGTATTTGATGCCTTTTATAGTGTTGTGTATATTTACTAGAGTGATTAGCAACTTGTTTTTGAGGACTATGCATAGCTCCATTATGATGTTGAAGGTGATTGGTAGGTGCCCTGTAGGTAGATGACCCTGAAACACAACATACTTGAGCAAGTCCTTTATAAAAGGATGGTTTTGATTAAAATACCTCAATGCATGAGCAGATGTAGATTGTTTATTATGATCTTGTCCAATGTATGTGTCTACATGCTCATATTCATGATTCAACTCAAGGAGTTCGGTTGTGGTAGCTTGGTTACCCCCATTTTGGTATAGTGTGTACACATGTTCTTAATTTAGTGGTGATGTGGGGTGATATGGAATGTTAATTCAAGGTAACGACCTTCTACGTGATTCAATATGTGAATATTTGTTCTTGTAGAAGGCAATTGAAGTGGATTGATCAAGAATATCGTCATCCTAACCGTGCTCTAGACCTGTGGGTGGATCTTGTGGATTGATTCAAAGATATTCCATGTCTCTGTGATTGTTCAGTAGTGTTGGCTCTTGATTGAGCTCGACTGTGTGTTTGACATGATCTTGATTACGTAAACAATAAAGAAACAAACAAAGTATATAATGTGATTATGTCTTTTATTTTTCTTTTTGAATCCCTATACTATTTAGTGTGTTTTGATGTTGAACCCCTTAATCCTATGGCCAATAAGTTTTGAGGGTACGAGCCAATGGATGGAGATGAAGCCCACCGTTGCTGGTCTCGATTAACAATTGATGATGAAATCCAACTAGTTAATGTTAAAGTGAAACATGATGTGTGGGGTTCTTTTTATTTTATGCAAAAGAAAGTAAAATCATACAACATTCCATGCTCTTTTACTAATGCATAGAAAAATAACGTTTGACTTTTAGATTTCTAAGTAATAAACATTTTAATTTTAAAAACCTAAAAATGCAAAACCCTAAGATGATATTAAAATTTGAACATGAAGCAAGCAATCCGACCAAAAAGTAGTCAAATAGAGGTCGTCTCTGCAAGGGAAAATTTGTAGACAGGACCATCTAACACAGGGACAATAAAAAATAGGGGTCATCTAGGATAGGAAAGGTCACAGGAAGAGGTCATATGACCCAAGGCCGGTCATAGACAGATCATAGGCTATTCGTTTACAACATCATCCGTACAACCATAACAGAAATAGAGTTTTTTAAAAACTCAAAATTCTAAAATTCTCTCACTGAAGAATGAAAAATTATCTTTCCTTACTAAAAGCAAAGAAAGAAGGATAGAAGATGCTTACTGTGATAGCCTGCATCTAATTTAGATGCTATATTTTGGTGTTTCTACGTTTGGCTCTGAGGCCATCTTTGGTTGGGATGGTGGCACCTGTTAATTGTCTCTACAAGGGATGTGGCACCTATTGACCATATTTGCAAGGGATGACGGTACCTACAATTTAAAAACACCAAAAATAAGACTAGATCCGGTCATGATCACTACTAAAAATATTGAAAAAGAGATCGTACACCTATGCAATAAAATAAAGAATAAACTATATAGAAAATTATGTAACCTTAATGACAAACAAGATCTGAAATAGTGGTGCCCTTTATTAATATCAATTATGTCCTTCAAGAGGGTTACAATGGGATCCCATTGAGGGATTTGCTACCAATTTGATACAAATTTACAATAAGAAAAGTAATCCAAGGTGTATCTCACAAGATCTCTATTGCATCTCCCAAATTGATTAGGGACAGGTTTTTTGTGACTGTCGTGATGTATGATGATGAGGTATGAATCTTTATACCATTTTCTCCATTGTAAATACCTGTAATATGCACACAAGGAAATTTAAAGAGCATTAAAAGTATATGAAGAGCCTTTCAAGACAAGGGCCATGATTATGATAAAGAAAGAAAATAAAGAAGCTGAAATACGATAAATAAATACATGAAAATGAAATCTAACTATGCCTAAAGAAGCTGAAATACGATAAATAAATACATGAAAATGAAATCTAACTATGCCAAATAGTAATTGAAATATTGCTAAATCTAATGAAAAAAATAAAACAGGAAAAACAGATCTCTGCCTAGAGGTTGTCTTCATGCAGGATGGTCATACTTGTAGGTCGTATCGGGATGATACGGTTGTGCCTACGGGACGTATCTAGGTGAGACGACCGCTAAACTACGAGTGAATTCCCTGTGGCCAATGCAAGGCGATGTCGGGTTTGATCTGTGGAATTGATATTCAAGGGTGCGCTCGTGAAGAATGACTTAGTGGTAGGATTTTACATCAAATTAAGGACATTGGATGGTGCAAGAAGTACAAATTCGATCTTCAACCTTCGAGATGGTCCATTGGCATGCTTGGAAACTCCATGGTTGAATTTTAGTAGCATTTCATTACTTTGAGAGTAGGAGCTCTTTGGTTCTTCGGTTTAACAACACTTCATTACATAAAATTGCCAAACTTATCAATGAAGGCTATGCTCCATTATATAGACTTCCCAAAGGGAGCCCAAAACTTGTAAGGGAGTCCAAGAAATAGCTGGATTCACGAAATCATTATCAAGAAAAATGTATGCTTAGATAGAAATTGTAATCGCTTTAACTGTAGTGCGGGAACTTGCTTTCGATGTGGCCATCTCAGGGTGAGACGGTTGTGACTGCGGGTCATATCGGGGTAAGATGATCATGATTGGGGCCCATCTTGGGGTAATACGGTTATAATTTGGGGTCGTCTCGAGATAATTTGGTCATGGCTACAAAGGAAATTCCTTCCTGTTTGAGTGGTGAAAACCACTATTGAGCCCTAGGGCTACCTAAGGTGGGTCATATGGCCTTAAAAGAGTCCATATAGGTAGTTCCCTTAACATGACATGTTTTAGGTGTCTATACAAGGCGTAAGTGATAGCATTGGCAACACTATTATAACCTAGTAGCATTATTATAAATCTTTTCAAATTTGAGCTTTTCTTACATATTTTTTACTTCCAACAGTCATATCGCACTAGTGCTAGCATGAAAGCACCATCGACACTATTCTCTCCCACTACTTTTGACTGTCATGTGCCATAATTAAGAGGTATGGTTTTCTATCTCTTTCAAGTTGCCAACCATTAATGAACCCAATCATGCCTTATGATTTGCATCCCTTGTAGCATAACCCCAAGACAAATACTTTTGATTCTGATGATCTTCCACTAATCCCCTTTGATCCTTTTCAAATTTTTACCTTCTTCAATCATGTCCCCATAATTTTATGTTCATTGCATCTCCTTCCCTAAGGATCCATGGTTGCCTATAAAACCAATACTTTAATTGACTATTTTATCAAGTTTTTATGGTATCGAACTCTGCCAAAATATCCTTAGAATCATAGGTATAAAATAATTTTGCAAGGAAATATTATGTTAAAATATTACCATAATCTTGTAAGAAATTAGGCTCATCCTTCAAGTATTCAATCTCTTATTCCTTCAAAGATCTCTCCAAGAATTCTTGGAAGCATCTAAGCATTAAGTCTCCAATTTTTCTCTAAGCAATCAAGTCTCAAAGCTCTCTCTAGGCTATCAAGTGTACAAGCAATAATCAATCAAGTATGCATCAAGTCTTCAAGCATTAAGAGCAAGGGAAAAACAACCTGCTATCTTGGGTTGTACTCTTTCTCTTTCCTTGCTTATTGGCTCTTTTTCATGCTTGTATCTCTAAGCTTTATCTTATTGCATTTAGCTCATATTTGCATCATGTTCTTGCATTTCGCTAGTCTTTCATTTTTGGTCACTTAATCTTAGTTTCAAGCAAGCAAATATCTATTTTAATGTTATTTAACTAAGACTCTATACTCCCAATTCAGGTCTCTTCATCATAATCATGATTATCATAGCGCATATTGCAATTAATACTATTGTTTTATTCACAAAAGTAATAACACTGTCAAATTATAGGTCAATGGTGATTTTTCTCTTTGTTTTACATAGGGTAAAAGCACAAGTAGTGATAGCACTGATGACACTATTGAACTAGTTGTGCTTCTATCGTCCTAACAATTATTTTAATATTTTTATCAATTTATCATTTTTATCTCATCTAAACATGGGTTTGATCACTTTGCCAAAGAAGCTAGCCATATTCTACCAGATTAGATATGATCATCTAAACTAACTGCCATATGCTTTTGTCTATTTTATAGGTTTTGGTGATAATACCAGTAGATGACGATGGCACTAGTGGTGCTTCTACGAGTAGTTGGTGCTTCCACCACTATTGAAAAACATGCCATTTTGCCCTTGATCTCTATATTTTTAGCACTTAGATCTTAGAATATGTTTTTTGTGTGCTTCAATTAGTTTCTATTTTCTATTTATTGTTAAGTTAAATGAAGAGGAAATAAGGAACTAGTTAATTTTAATCACATAGGGGATAATTTAATATTTAAGCTTAGGTAATAAATCAATATTGCATACAATTGCATCTTAGCCTTTGTTTGTTGCATATCTCTTGTACTCTTGTTCATCAAAAGAAAAGAAAAATCATTATTTACTTTGTCATCAAATCACAATTTTTTTTAGTTATATGTCTTATATGTTGTATTCTTGTATGTGCATTAGACTAGATTAAGGTTAGGATTAGAAAAATAGGTATCTTAAGAGGAACATGGTTTCTTAGGAAATTATAGGTGTTCTTCAATCAACCCAACAAAATAGACCTTAGATCATAAAATACCTAGTATCAAAGTGAGTGATAATAGGGAGAGACACAATAGATCCCCTAAGAGGCCTTTCATGATACTTTTCCTCGTATCATATTTTGGTGAACCTAATGTGAACACGACCATGGTTACCAAGATTTCTCTTTATCCAAGGTAAACCTTAATCAACTAAAATTTATCTAAAATTTAATCAATACATAAATAATCTTGTTTTATTAGATTAAATCACATTAAATATAGATAACAAAAATATAACCAATTGCTAGTCCTAGTAAGGATCTTTAAAATCCTTTGAGTAACTGTAAGATTCACTACATCAAGAAAATCCTACCTCCAAAGGTAATATTGATTAGACTTCCTACTTAAAGCTAAGATGAAGAGACCCAAATCTCCTACTACTTATGAAGTAGCTAAAGATAAAATACCATCTAGAATACAACCAAGGAGGAATCATTATCACCCACCAATGATGAACCTGAATTTTCCCTCGCCACATAACTTAGCTGATCTATTAGGTTAAAATACAAATGAGGATTCCAAGACATTTTTGTGGTGGCTAAAATATGTTTTGTTAATACTTGGATCCCCCTAGCCTTTGTGGTGATGGCTAAAGGGGATCCATTCCTAATAGGCTCTTGCTCCAACCAACACACACAACCTGTTCGTTACCTTGGATATATAAGGTTGTGAGTCTGGTTCCTTCACCCGATTTAGAGTGTTCCCTAATCCTTGGTGTACTTCCAAAATGATACCACCAATGAATATTGGGAAATAGAGTTCATTCCTCATTTGAGGGATAGGAGGACCCTGTTGGACTTCAAAAATCCCAACTTAATTTTCATCCCTAATTTTTAAAAGTTGGCAAAATTGAGTGACTGGGTGATTTTAGGAAGTGGTACTAATTCAAAAAAAGGGAGTCTTCATAGTCGTTAAAGAAATTAGTCTAAGTCTTATAGCACTTAACTCATTACACCCTCCAAAAGATCATCTCTATCCACCCATTCATTAGTAAGGTCATTATTTCATCTCACCATATTATTCATTTTAACCATTTTTTAAAGTCTAGTAAACATGCATTATTTGGTCCATGTCCCTCTAAAAAGTGCCTAAACCCCATTTACCCCACATAATTTAAACCGCCTAACCATCACAAAGATCCTTTAAAAGCCATATTATAAGGTAAAAAATCATGAGACATTCCTAAGTTAGACCATGGCCAAAAATATCACGAAGTCTACCTTGATTAAATTTTTCTAAGTCCCTAAGTCCACCTAGACACTTATCCAAATATTTTTATAAAGTCATTTTCTAAGGCCTAATAGTCATAAGTCTTCATCACCCTTTTGAAACCCCATCATCAATCCAATCTATGACCGCAGTAAGCCATCGATGATAGTCTAAACCCAAAAATACCTAGTCGCTCATCCAAGCCCGTCGTCGTCGATCCATATCCGATAGACTATTTCAATTAGTGACCATGTAAAGCCAGACATAAAGAAAAGTCAATCGTCGCTCTTGCAAAAGCTTCATCGTTGATCCATAAATGACCGCTTAGTCTCATCAGCGACAACAAGTCTTAAGTTTGAAGTAAGGGTCTTACCATCATAGGCCTAATTGGTCCCCTTCCCGATGAAGTTAGTCATGCCAAGTTGTTTTAAAGTCTAGATTATCCACCCAAATTTCCCTTTGCTGATGCATCTATGACCAAAATAATCCATCGATGATAGTCCAAAATATGCGAGTCTTCATCACCCATACATACCTATTGTCACCGATCCATCAATGATAATCAATTTCCATCAGTGACGCTTTAGCCTTAGGTTGTATAGTCAACTGCTTGGTATTCATTCGCCCTAGTCAATAATCATAAGTCTTAGCTTAAATTGTAGCCGCTAAGTCAAAATTGGTTTGTCATCGATAAAAAGAGCCTATCACCAATCCATCAACAAAAACATTCTCCATTAAAAATCATGAAATAACTTGCTCTAAATAGGTTATCCTTTGTTGCCCTTAGGAAAAGCCTATCACTGATCCATCAGTGACGATAAAGTTTCATCGGTGACGGAGTTTTTTTGAGTTAATCAAGGGTCAGGCCATCATTGTCTTAGGTTTTCTCCCTCTCATCGTGCATTGAATAAATGTCATGTTTACTAAGTCATCCGCTTAAGTCTGCCTAAATTTTCTTAAAGTCATCCATCATCGATAGTAGTCCCCGTTTCGCTCATCCATCTGCGATAGTGTAAGTTCATCAGCGAACAAGTTCATCATCACCCTCGCAAATGTATTATCATTGATTGATCAATGACAACCCTAGGTAATCAACAAAAGTGTATTTTGTGCAAGTTTTCATCACTTATCAAGAACATCCATCGGTAATGCATTAGCGATAATTCAAAATGAAGAGTGATGAAGGCATTAACAACTCAAATTATTTTGGATAATATCAACAAGGCATAATTCATATGAAAAGGCACGTGGCTCACTCTTCAAAAAATGATAGAAAACATAAAGGGATGGATGATCTAAGATCCAAAAGTGGTAAAATTAGAGAACATCCCAAGATGAGCATATCTCTTTGAAGCATGCGAAGATCGATAAAATCACTCGAGGCAAATTTTAAGACTATGGCTACAACAAAGTATAGAAGCTCGAGCAAATGCAGAAGGAGTACCACCAACATGAGGATGTTTAGTAGATAAGCAACAAAGCCTAGAAAATCTGAAGACTGCTCAAAGAATAAAGTATCAGACCTTGTGAGTAAAATCCACCACACAAGCTGAAGACCTCAAAGACTGTACTAGGAAAGGTAAGCTTATGGAACGAGCAACTCAAAGGATAGAATCAATGCAGGTCCAATATATCCATATCTATTCATATCTACAAAACATGATGTTGCCACCATCAGCTGACGAAATGGATGATCTCAACACGATGTTATATGAAGGTAGTGGGTAGAATAAAGGATTTATTAGAAAATATGGGCCAGGGTGTGCAAAGGGTAGTAATCATAAAATATGGCACACAATATAAAAAGTTCATTTTTTTATCACTAAAAGACGCAAAAGGCATAGTAAAAGGAAGAAAATCTTGAAACCTCAACATACTACCAACTTTGAAAAGAGACAACCACCTCAATGGAATATAGTTACAAAGGTCTCACCTTGACTAAGTATAGTTATGGAGATGCCCCTTTATTTTTATTCCTCTCTGTCTGTGCACCTCCAGATCTCATTTTCCATTTTTTTTCCTCTCATTCCCCTTTGCTCTCCTCTTTTTGCGCATTCTCTCTTGATCACCATCATAGTCTGCTCCACAAAGCGCCATATCACCACCATTGTCTATAGTCTTCCACGTCCATTGTGTCCAATTCCCACCACCATCCATACTATTTTCCATCCTGTGTCATTTAATTATATTTTTTTTTGCCTTCATTGTCACATCGGGTCCCCCTTTGTTTCATCTTAAACCATATATGCATCAATCCTAGTCAAAAAGCATCAAAATATAAAAATACAAACGACTAGGATAACATGAATAAAATAAATATGTATGAGTTTTGTTTTTTGTACGAATTATAAGGCATGATCAAATGCCTAGCCCACCACTATTAAGAGCCCCCTTCAAATCAAAAGTAGTTAGAAATAAAGAAGCCAAGAAAACAAGTTGCAGTAACAGGCAGTGCAATCTCAAACAAACAACAACCTCACAGGAATTTTGACAGTTGATATCAACTGGATTTTTTTGTAATAAACTCAGGAAGCCAAAGAGACACATGACCAAGAATAACACACGTGGCTGAACCAAGACCCAGCATCTGTAACATATTTTGGACAACCAAGTTATATAAGGAGCTAAAGTGGACAAGCTTCATCATCAAGCAATCATGTAGCAATCTTATGAGAGGTATTCTAAGTATTTTTGTGAGTATTATCATATCTCCTTTGTTTTTCTTCGTTTTTGTCATTCTCTTAAGTTCTTCCCACCTTTTTGCAGGTATTGCCAAAAGTCCACCAATCTATCTGAAATGATTTCTAGGAGCTATTCTAGGGAACCAAAGTCTATGTTTTACTACAATTAGGACAATATATAGTAGTCCCATATTACGTAATTCGAATGGGATGATCCATGTATTGTATTCATTAAAAGACCTGAGCATTTTGCTGGTCTTCATCATTGTAGACATTTTACTTTGAATATAATACAATTTTTTTGGCTTCCACTTTCTGGAATTTTTTGGTGCAATGTGTGTATGTTTTCTTATCTGTATATTATATTATTTGAATCTGCATGTAACGTTTCTTTATTTATGTAAGAATCCATGTTGATTGCGATATTCGAATGAATGTGGGTTTATCAGTATTTCTTTCATCTTCTATCTTTTTTCATGAGTGTGTGATTTAAATTGCTATGATAACCCAAATAGACAAGGCACTAGTCTGCTTTTACTGCTAAAATGCTTTCATTGTATGCTTGGTTAATATTATTTTTATCTTAATCTGGTTGAGCTATTTTTTTGAGAAATACCATCGAAAGCTCATATTAGGGTGTCAAAAACTGGCCTATTTAGCTACCAAGCTATCCAAGGACGAAGTGGTGAGTCCACTACATATATGCTTGTGGGCTTTAGGGAATTTGGATATCCTAACAGATAACAGGGATATTCAATTTTTTCCATAATAGACCCGAGGTAGCCAAGTATGGAGGCATCAAGGCAAGCACCTCCCCTCCTTAAAGATGGGTTTGATACATGAAGGTCAAGGGAGGACTGAGTGGCTTGATGAGTTTTTTATCATGATGTTCTCTTTGATATTCTAGGTTTATTGGTTTCCCAAGAGCCTCCTTGTAATTCATGATGGAAGAGGAGTATTTAGGGACTAAAGAATATGCAAGAGACAATAGCTGCAACCTTCGATGGATGCAATGAAGGACATATTCACCAAAGGAACCTACCAAGGGCATGGGAAAAACCAAGCACCAAACACCACTAAAATCACTAGACCAACCCAAAGTATCGAACATGAGGAAATGGATGATGATAAAGTCTCGATCTTGACATCCCACATCCGTACATAGTTCCCTAGGCAATAACTTAAATATTAAAGCAACAACCCAGAGGATAACTTAAGGGGCAATGTAAAACTTGAGGCCTTAATGATGAAATATTCCAAAGGTCTAATCATGGAGATTTCTAACATGAAGTAGCTCAATGAATTCAATTTTCCAACAACATTTATGGCTATGATTCTCTAAGGTCCCAAGGTCTTTCATTATTGATGTCGACTAGCCTAGCCAATTTTGAACTAGACAATTTTGAATTCCTACACAAACTTTTGGGGGGAAATTTCTCAAATTTTCTTATAAATATCTCCTTCGTATTCATTGTAAATATTGAAATCCAACCATTCTCCTAAGGGTATTTCCTTTATTCTATCTTGTATCTAGGCCTGGCTCGAGCCTTGTGTTATCAATCGATTAGTTTTTGCACCTCTTTCCTCAGAGTGTATGTAATCGAGAGTTCACATTAATAAGAAACTATGGCTATTATAAAAAAAAAATCTGGTTTTGATCTGGGTGTTTTATCTTAAGCATGTTTGGGAGTATTGTGTTCCTTATGTGCTATTGGTTGCTATACATGTGTTCACTTCAACCTGCTACAATGCAAGAAGTCTCTAGATATTTGGTGTATTATCACCTGTAGATAGGTTAGATAGGTTTCTTTTCCTATTGTTTAATTTCTAGTTATTTACTGCTTTCATTTATTGCTTTCCTCCCTTTTCCTTTTCCTTTGAGACACACTTGATAGAGTAAGCTAGTATAGGAAGGAAGATAAGTGTTAAAGATTACATCAAGTCAATGAGCCAGTCTTATTAAAAAATCTTAGAGATTATCCGAAGAAGTTGCATCCCATGCTCCTTAGACTTCCTAAGAATGGTTCCCTAAACATGATTTAGGGAATTACATGCACATTCTTAGGAGGATAAAGCAACTATAATTGTAGGGGGTTGCAACACCTAGGGTGCAGGGGTTGTTTTAGACCCTCAACAACTATATTAGGTATATAGTGAGCCAGGGAGGCCAACCACCCATATAGGGTCTTTTGTGTGCTTATGCCTAGTAAGGACTATATTATAGTGTGCTAGTGGGAGTCATAAGGAGGTATACTATTATCCCTCATGTACCATTTTGGTCATGTATCCAGATAATCACTTCCATGTATCATTGGTAACTTGTGTATTGGCTTTCTCTCACATATTGATAGGTATATAGATAAGGTTTAGGTATAGAGGGACCTTTGGTATATAAGGAGGCCCTTGAGGTATACAGGTCAGATCTAATATAATAAGAGGAGATATAAGGTTGTAAAAACATATTTTTTTGTATATTCAACTCTATAAACTATAAAATTTAATTAATTGAACCCTCCTTTCCTTCCAACCCATGGTCGAGAGACACTATCTAACCTGTAGTGTTGCTCATAAATTGGCTATCAACCCTAACCCTTGAATGGATGATCCTAAGGACCAATCCACATTTGAGAACCCTAACCTTGAAGAAAATGAGGTGCTTCCTCTTAGGTTCTCTAACCCCTATCCATAATTATTAGGGGAGAATGGTTTTTAAATTCATTGCTCACATGGATTCCTTATTGCAAAAACATAGGGAAGTTGTGACATCCATCCTTAGGGAAGGTCATGATGCCCTTGGTGTTTTTGCAAGATAAAGTTTAATTTTGGACTATCCCCAACAACCTAGCTATAATCCTTTATATTTTAGTCAAGCAGATCCTTCCTTTGGATCCTTAAATGCAAACATTAATGCATCAACTTCTAATATTGTTAAATCTAATCCTCTTATCATCACCTCTTTCATGGATGATAGGATGCAAAACATCCAATCGTGCTCTGGATATCATTCTTCTTTTCATTATCTTGAAGAACTATTATAAGGCAATGTGATTTGCCTTGTATTTTAACAAGTGGACATGAGATACACTCCTAACTTGGATGTACCCTCGAGTGTTCCAAATCCTGATTTTCATGTCAATAACCTTCATTCTAATCTCACAAGAACAAGTATAGGTTTCACTCATAACCCTACTCCTAAAATTTATCTTCCTTAATATTCTAATCCTTTCACTTCAAACATCTTGGAAGTAGATCATAAATTATCAGCCTCAACATTATGTGCCCCAATGCATCAACCTTATCCTCGTATTAATAATAAATCTCCTCCTTTCCCTCAACATTTGCCTTTGTGCAATCAAATTTGGTTTCTTCTAAAATTCAAACTCTAACCTCTCAATTATAGCTATTGAAATAACAAATGACCACAATATAAGGGTCTCCCTATAGCCACAAGTACTCTTATGATGACTTGTGTAACCAAACCTTAGATCTTTCGTATCTAGTGGCCCCTTTCCTCCCAACTCTAAAACTCCTAATTTACAAATGTATAAATGGAAGTAAAATCCTATTAACAATATTAGTTTATTTAGAACCACTTATAACAACATTTATTATACAAATGTTGCTTCTTATAATCTTTTCCAAGAGCCTTAGTGTCCATTCCTTGGAATGGTACTATAAAAAACTGAGATATTTTCTTAAGAGCTTTAGGAATCTTTTCAAGATGTTTGTCAAACAATTTTCTATCTATATTGAGAAGAAATTTATGATTAGTGACCTATATCAATGTAATTAATCAAAATAAGAGAGCTTTTCTAACTTCTTGGCAAAATTACAAGCCCTGGTAGGAAGACTCTAATATGTCCCTCCACCAACAGACCTTTTAAACATCTTTATATGTAATCTTAATGAGAAATTTGCCTTCTATTTGGAGATAGAAATGTATATTCTTTTGAAGATGCTATTAACATGATCAAGAGAGTAGAGACCTTCCTCCATAAGCAAGGACAATTTAAATCCATAGCAAATAAGAAGGAAGATAAGTATTCCTCTAACTTGAAGGGGTAGAACAAAAATAAACATATAAGTGATGGAGTTATAAACTCACACCAAAAAAATATGAGTGCTATGGTAGCCATTTAAAATATTATCTTAGAGAAGTCCCAAAAGTCAAAACCTAGGAGGAAATACTCCCAACAAGACCAATCTCCTTTAGCCATACTAGAACTCCTAAAATCCAAAATGGTGGAGCTTCTACCTACCAAGACTTTATATCCTTGGTTCCATCCTAATGAGCATTGTGCCTTACATCACGTGAATGGTCATACGATCACTAAATACATGATACTTATGGACCTAATCCAAGATCTAATCGATAAAGATCAAGTCGTTCTCAGTGGCTCTAACTCAAATTTCTTCTAATAAAGACCTTGAAATTTTTCAAGATCTGCTACCCAATCATAATAAAAGTTGAAAGGTAGTAAATAATGTTCTCTATAGGAATGCCCCACATCCAAACCAAATATGGTGGTAGCAATCCATTCTTCTAATCATCCTTCTTCCATTTGTGTTGTAACACAAAAATCCTTCATCTAAGCAACCTTCATGATATCCTTTGGTCCTTTGTGCAAAAATAACTTCTCCCCCTAAAGAACCTTCATTGGTATTTCAATTTAAACCTAGGGGTATTTTTTTTTTGCATCAACTTGAAAATACTCTAGCTAAAATATCTCTTCTCAAGCTTCTCAAGGACTTTCTGACTCATAGGGACATCTTACTTAAACTTTTGAGTGAACAAGTTTTTTCTTAGGATCTTAACCCAAACGACCTCACTTATATGGTAGGATCCACTAGGTCTAATCATCCAACTATATAATTCTATGAGTATGATATCCCTCCCCCCTCTATGGTTGGAGATCTCCCATTGTATATCATAGGCCATATTAGTGACACTCTCTTCAAATGAATTTTAGTCGATAATAGATCTATTCTCAATGTTTGTAGTCTAAATTTCATTAGCCTTTTTGGACTAACCAAATAATATTTGGAGATATTTGATATTGTCATAAAGGTGTTTGACAATGGGGATCATGATGTTGGTGGTACTATAGTCTTACCCCTTAAAGTTAGACTCCACATTCTCAACATTCTCTTCTATGTCATGCATTGCAACCTAACCTATAATATTCTTCTTGAAAGGCCATGGATCCATGCGATGCAGGTTATACCTTTACCTCTCCATTAGTTCTAAGGGTAAGAATTATCATATTCCAATTGAACCTATGCCCTTTATCTATCGTCAAGCAATCAATATTGACAACCCTAAGGATCATCTTTACCCTTCTCTCTATTCATCATCTTCTCAACCATCTTCTTCTTCTTCATCTTCTCTTCCAATCACTGATGTATTAAGGTCTATCACCTTAAGTAACCAATCTAATAATAAATCTAAAGCTCAAATCTCTAATCCAACCAACATTAACATACATAATTAAGAAAAATGGTCAACCTTTTCTAGACCTAGCGAAGCTTCCTATATCTCCCAAATGTTAGGCTTACCTTCTAGTACAAAGGGTAAAATGGTGCAAATTAGAAGTTTCTCCTTTGATTCTATTACTACTACTAACAATGACCAAATCCATGGCATTAAATCTATCCTAACTAAATGATAGTATGCTTCATACTTCTTGTCAAACTCGTACCCCATCCCAAAATAGATGCTTTCTAATATAGAATATCAAGGTAAAGGACTAGGCTTACATGATCAGGGCATCAAAGAGCCCTTTCGGATCAAACTTGGCTAGGATGCTATGGGATACGTTACATCACAAACCATAGTCAACCTCTTCCTCCTTTGTCTTTTTTTGATAGCAAACACAAATATTTTATTCCTAATGGAAATTCCCATGATGACACCATTTCCTTAAATAAATTAGATTGGGATGAGGAGGATGACAATGGCTCATTACTCCTTATAGATCCTAGATTCTCTTGATTTACATATTTTGCTAGAGTAAATCTCCTAACCCTAACCTATCCCAAGTTGATTATCAACAAAGATTATTGTGAGATGGAGGACATCCCACACAATCCTCCTCAAGATTATTCCTTAGACTATCTAAGCCAAAACAACTTATATTTTGGTGGATATTTTCCCAAATTATAATTATTGTTATCTCATAGCCAACCAATCACACTCAACCATCCTTAGATCCTCTAGATGTTGAGATCCTGGGAATATTTCCTAAATTCCCTCAATTGAAAGATAAGTCTCATATTTTAATTGAGGAAACCATGGATATTGATATTGGGACAACTAACTCAAGATCCTTAAGCTAGGAAAAGTCTTTATCATAATTAAGCATGAATCCCTTAGCAACAACATATCCCTTAAATTTTCCTATTCCAACAACACCATGGAATATGAAACTCTAATATTAGGGTGTTGCATAGCCTTAGCCTTGCAGGTTAGATCCCTTTCTATTTTTTGAGACTCTTAGCTTGTAGTGAACCAAATCATTGGGTTTTATCAGACAAAAGACAAAAACATTAGGCCCTACAAAGATATCATCGCTAAGCTCATGTCCACTTTTGATAAAATCACCATTGAATCCATCCCTAGGTCTAATAACCAACATGTCAATGCTATGGCAATGGTTACATTCCTTATCCCCTTAGAGTTGGATGATGAACAAGCTGTGATCATCATTCAATAGATTAAGGAGACTTCAACCTTATAATTTAGGTAGCTTCCTATAGGATTATTTTTTGTAGAAGTGTCTTCTTCTCCTAATCCTTGGTACAAGGACATCTTTATCTTACTTAGGGATGGCACATTGCTTGACTGTTTGATCCATAACAAGCACAAGAACCTTAAGAAACACACATATTGGCATGTCATCATTGGCGATATCTTATACCATCATTTCTTTGATTAAATTCTTCTTAGGTGCCTTACCTCAAGTGAAACCTAAGTAGTTTTCAAATAGGTCCATGATGGATCATGCAATGGCTAATTTGGTGGTGTTACCATAGCCAAGAAACTCCTACAGATGGGTTATTATTAGACATCCATGGAAAAGGAATCTTACGACTCTATTAGGAGGTGTGATAAGTGTCAAAAGTATGATAACCTTATCCACACTCTATCCCAAGTCCTTCACCTGTTCACTTCTCCTTGGTCTTTTTCCATTTGGGGCTTAGATATCATTGGGAAGATCAACCTAGCGTCATTTTATGGGTATACGTCCATCATCATGGCTATTTAATTCTTCATTGATTGGGTCAAATATTTGCCTATATCCTCAATCACTAGAGTCCATGTCTCCAAGTTTATCCTTAACTAGATCATAGTCACTATAATGTTCCTTTGTCTAATATCTGACAATGGAATGCCCTTCAATAATAAGGATGTCTAGAAAATTTATGTTAAATACAAGATTCAGTACAAATGGTCAATGCTTGACTATCCTTAAGGAAATGGACAAGTAGAAATTCTAAAAAGACTCTTATTTATATCCTTAATAAGCTTGTAAAAAAAACTAGTAAATAGTGGTGTCTTCAGCTTTATCCTACCATATGGGCCTATTGCACTAGTGTTTGAACTCCCATTGATGAGATTCCCTATGGCTTGGTTTATGGAACTAAATTTATCTTTCCTTTTGAGTTTGAGGTACCTTCCTTATGCATTTTGTTGTAGGAATATTTTGTTAGAGATGAATATCTTCTCGTCTATCTTAGCCAGTTGGAACTTCTTGATAAAATATAGATCCACACCCTAGAGCATCTATGAGTCTACCAATAAAGGCTTAAGCTTGCTTATAGAAAAAAGGTAATATACACTCCTTCAAGGTTGGTGGTCTCATTATAAAAAAGAATCAAAAGAAAAATAATGCCCAAACTAAGCTCAAAAGTAAGTTTGAGCCTAATTGGTTAGGTCCATTCATCATAACCACTGAGTTTCATTTATGAGCTTATTGGCTTGCCACACTTGATGGAAAATAACTTAAAGAACTAAAAAATAAATGCATCTTAAAAGGTGTTACATTTGAGACTACATTGGATGCATATTTCTTTTAACTACTTGATGTTTCTTACTTGCATTATTCCTTATTTCATGTCTACTTGCATGCACGTGTTTGTCTATGTCTAGAATGCTTGATGAATCTTGAGCCAAGGACCCATTATGACATGCAATTGATGATCATAGTCAAGTTAGTTTATATTTTATTGCATTAGGTGACTGATGAGAGTGGATCCTCCTAGTACTACCTTTGCAAAACAAATCAAGGTTTGCACAACAATCAATCTATATCTTCAATTTTTATCTTTATCATCAAATCTCTAGCTCGATTTGATATGTCTCAAACTATATCTATAAAGTTTTTCAAACTATAATTCTTGTCATATGATGAATACTGTGATATTCACAAGTGTTGATGTAAAAAATCAAAACAAATTCTTCTATCTCATCAATCACTACATGATGAATATTGTGGGGTTTTGTAGGTGTTGATAGCCCTATCAATATCATCATCTATATTTCTCTCACATAAAATCTCTCATGGGGGCAAGTGGTCAACAATAAAATTATCTTCCCAAGTGGGGTATCATTCATTGCCACACCAATCAATCATCAATTCTCTATGACACTTATCTACAAGACAAGTCAATCCTTTAAGAATTTTTCTAAAGGCTAGACAAATAGGCATATGCTTAAAGGTAATTCTCAATTCAATCTATTCAAAACTCCTTTAAACATTTGTCTAAAGGCTAGGAAAAGATGCAACTACTTAAATGAAAGTCTCAAATCAATCTAATAAAAATTTATTTAAGCATTTGTCTAAAGGCTAGGTAAACAAGCATTTGCTTAAAGCTAAATATCAAATAAAAATAACCTAAGTCTAATTGGTAAAGCTAAATCAAATTTCCCTAAGGCTAATGGGTAAAGTAAATCAATACGTCCTAAGGCTAAATAACAAGGCTATATCAAAAGACCTTTAAGCACGAGTATTTGCTTAAAGGAAAATCTATTATCAAAAGTCCTTTAAGCATGAGGTTTTTCTTAAAGGCAATTTTTTTATCAAAATTCCTTTAGGAATGAGGATTTATCTAGATGCAAATATTTTGTACATATATGTATATGGCTATACATATCTTGTAGCATATAAAACTAATCAAAA
Organism: Wollemia nobilis; assembly: GCA_028583015.1. Lineage (NCBI taxonomy): Eukaryota > Viridiplantae > Streptophyta > Pinopsida > Araucariales > Araucariaceae > Wollemia > Wollemia nobilis. Next base: position 3,185,363 of record JAQPPZ010017084.1, on the reverse strand, counting down.
GTCCTTTAGACAAAGCTAGCTAAAGTCCCTGCAGGCAAATATCAAATCTAACCAAAAATCGTTCAAGCAACACTAACTAAAGTCCTCTTGAGAAAATCTCTATGTATATAGTTTTTTTCAATGAGTTATATGGGATTGAAACGAGCACCACTCATATTACATCATCACCACATAATGGTATTACAACAAAGCTTGGATACTATTCATGTATCATTTGGCAAGATTCAAACCTGGGTCTCCTCCTTGAATGTTGAGGAATATAACTGGTTGAGCTAATGCCACTTGATACTATGTATATAGTTATACATATTGTATATATATTTTAGAAAAAGTACTATGATAGTGCCTTCTTGGGCTATCATGTGTCTCTCATCTCATCTTGTCAGTCTCACATCATACATCTTCCCATCATCATCTTTTTAAATATTTCACCTTACATCTCCCATCATCTTATTTTTTCCTTAACCATAAATAATTATTAATAAGTATGTTCTCTGATCTAACCCTCTAATTGGCTAGTCACCAATCTAATCATGCAACATTAATCAAACATCTATTCCAATATCTCATCACTATTCTAGTATGGATCGTAATCAAGTAACATTTCCTCGACCCAACTTGATTGTCCTATTAAACTTGAGGGGCACACTAGAGTATGACAACATTTAATTCTACCCAAAACACAATTTTTATCAACACATCTAAGCAAATAATCTTTGCATAACTCATCTAGCATCATCGACCATAAACAACTAAAAAATTTTCTACCTCAAAAATAGAGCATCTATGTCATTTTTTATGCATTTATTCTATAATAAAAGCATCTAAAAGGGGTAAATGTAGATACCAAAATTTGAATGCAAGGCTAATCTTCAAGTTTCCATTCTCTTCATTAATTAGTCTCTTAATCAGCCAAATTGAATTTATCTTCCTTGTACCCAAATTTGGATCATATATTGCTCCAACACTAATAGCATTGGGACATAAGTGATAGTACCAAGAACATTATCATGACCTAGTAACACTTTTGCAAAAATTTTCAAATTTGATATTTCCTATCCATTTTGACCTCCACCAGTCATATCACACTAGTGCCAGCATGATAGTGCCCTAATGCTATTTCTTGCAATCACTTTTCATTATCATGTGCCAAAATTAAGGGGCATGACTTGCTATCTCTTTCAAGTTGCCTTCCATTAATAAACCCAATCATACCTTTTGATCCACAACCCCTATAGTAGAACCCTAAGACCAAGACTTTCCATTCTCATAATCTTCCACTAATCCTCTTTTGATCTCTTTCAAATTCTTATATTCTTCAATCATGTTATGTTCAATGCATCTCCTCCCACAAGGAGCCATGGATACCTATAAAACCAACACTTGGGGTGACCATTTCATCAAGTTTTTATGGTAGAAAAAATCTACCAAAATATCCTTATAATCAAAGGTATTTTATCATTTTTCATGGCAATATTATATCAATATTACCACAATATCGTAAGTACTTAGACTCATCCTGTAAGCACTCAAGCTCTTGTTCCTTGCAAGCATCTAAGCATCAAGTATCCAAGATTTCTCCAAGTAATTAAGTCTCTAATCTCTCTCCAAGTTATCATCAATCAAACATGAATCAAGTTTTCAAGCATCAAGGGCCATTAACAAGCAATCTAGGAACCTTTTGACAAGCTTCTTGTTGAGTGCACAAATGGCACACTCTAATTGCACCCCCACTCAACGTCTATTTTACTATACATGAAGAGGCAAAAACCAAATTGTTGGTGTGTAAGGGCTAGCCAACTTAATTGGAATAGAGCCTATTCCCTCTTGAAAGGGAATTTATTTCCTCTAAGTTTTGGGTATGCCAAGTCTTGGCAGGTGTGGGTAAACCCAGAAGTCATTGATAGTTGTTCCGTTAAGGGGACTTTGTTGGTATGACTCTAAGAGATAGTATTCCTAGGCATAACGTCTTAAAATAAAATGCTTAATTGTCTAAAAATAATTAAACTACTTTAACATTATAACGTACATGAGTTGAGTGGAATTTAAATTATGCAAACCAAAGATACATTCAAACCATGAAAATTATAATTACCAATTTAACACTCGTTGTACTAAAATGATTAGCTTGAATATGGAATTCTAAACTGACACAACAAAAAACTAGCTTCAAAGCTTAAAACTAAAATTAATCTACTCCTAATCTAAATGGGCTCCAAAGAAAAATTAAAGGCTTAAGGGCAAGAGAAAAAGAAAGAAAACAAACAATTCTATACTACCCTGAACTCATTTTCGTTTCGGTAAAGCAAACAAATTTGATTTAAAACCAAATCTAGCCTAACCAGTATTCACATGGCCTAAAGTTTGATATGGTGTAATCTTCTGGGGAGAAATAGGCTATAAAATAGATTGAGTGCAACCATCATCATCATGCGCAAATTGAACATAGAAAAATTCAAAAGCCTTGTATTATCAAGATATTCATGGAATACATTTTATTCAGATTTGTCCACTTTGATGATTTATAGGAACAAAGCTCAAAATAGTATCAGGCTTGGTTCTGAGAATTCATCCAACTACAAATAGAAAGAGAAACAAGAAATAAACAAGTCTAAGGTGCGACCTAATGGATGGTTTTTAACCCTTCTAACTGACTAGTGAGCCAATATTTATTCAAAATTTTGGCTCTTTATATAGCCTCATTTTTACAATATTTTAATCACTATTATATTTCTTTCCATAGGACGTATCAAATATGATATTTTATCCTCCCTCCCTAAGACATGAGCTCCTTAGGATCACTTTCAACCACACTTTGGCCATGCCTCATTAAACCTTAATTCACACAATATTTGGGGTCTCTTGAACTTGATTGCTTAAGTGGTTTAATGACTAATCTACCAATCACAAGTGGGATGAGCATTAAATTCACCAAGTTTTACCATTTGTTGCATTCTAACACCATCTAAGCAATGTTAACATCACCATGATGTAAGCTTCTTGGTATCACCTTTCAACCACACTTCAACCATACCTCACTAAATTTTAATTCCTTGCAAAACCTTTGAGATTGTTTGACTCTAATTTATTTGATTACTACCTTTTTTACCCACAAGTGGGTTGTTAATTAAGTTCACTATGATTGTTGCTCTACACATTTGTGTTTTCCTAGTTAGCACTAAAAATCTTGTGTCCGTTGTCTTTAAAATTTCAAGTAGCCATGACAAGTATCCTGCAAAGTAAAAAATTATAGTCATTATTATTTAAGTTATTATTATTATTATTAGAGGTAAAAAATAGGGGTTTTTGAAAGGGCCCCAACCCTTTATACAAGGAACCAAATCCCTTTAGCAAAGTGGAAAATAAAATCCCAAGGGCAACAAAATACAACAAACTTAGACAAAAGCTACAACATAAAAATAACACAAGAAACAACTAAAAATCTAGTATGAAAGTTACAACTTAGAGAAACTACATTCAAATCAAGAGGTTGGATGATACTGATTGCTCTGCTTCATTTTGGATAGGATAACAACAACTTCATCCTTCTTATTTATATTCAAAATCAACAGGTTGGATGATCATGATTGCTCTGCTTCATTTTGGACAGGATAACAACAAATTCCATGTCTTTATCCTTCTTTTTTATTTGAACCAAGCTCAGAGAAACTACATTCAAAATCAAGAGGTTGGATGATCTTGATTGCTCTGCTTCATTTTGGATAGGATAATAACAACTTCCATGTCTTCATCCTTCTTTATCTGAACCACTATAAGATACAACATAAAAACAACATAGGAAACAACAAAAAAATTAGTACAAAAGTTACAACTTAGAGAAACTACATTCAAAATCAAAAGGTTGGATGTTCTTGATTGTTCTGCTTCATTTTGGACAAGATAAACTTCCATGTCTTCATCCTTCTTCTTTATCTAAACCACTATCTTAAGTTCCTCCCAAGTGTCTATCCTCTTCTTGTTGAATTTTCACATTATTGGAGTTGAATTGACTATCACGGCCTAAAGCTGAAAGCACATGAGGTGGATACAAGTCCAACCATATGTCTCATTCATAGTTGTTTACTCTTAGATTAGCCAAATAATGAACAATTTAATTCCCTTCCCTAAGAGTATTTTATTTATTTAATTCTCCTATTTTATTTATTTAATTCTCCTCCTCAATGCATGTCTCTCTTTCTGCATTTTTTCCAACAAATTCTACATTTTTTATTAAATTTTTTTCTTCCTTGGATAAATTTATGTAGTTTCTAGTAATTTTATAAATTTTCAGTTATTTATGAATCTTTCTAATGATTTTTGTAGTTCTCCCACAATTTATTTCCTTTTTTCGAATTTTTGCAAATTTTGCATTTTATACCTTTCTTTGCAAATCTCCGATGTTTTAGTCAGGACTTCAATCTCATTTGTTGAGAATGTCTAGATTTTGGTATGGTTATGTTCCAATTTCCCTATAAATACCTAAGCTTTGATGCTAACAATTAACAATTGACTTCTACATTCTCCCACAAGTAACAATTAACAATTGACTTCTACATTCTCCCACAAGTATCCAGCCTTCCAATAAGACTTTAATTTTCTTTTCTTATGCTTTCGTCTAAGTGTTTAGAGTTTTTGCCAGGGCTTTAATTTCTCTCTTCTTATGCTTTTCCAAAAATGTTTAGAGTTACCGTCGGGGCTTTAATATATTTTTTTTCCTATGCTTCCTTGCAAGTGTTTGGACTTTTCGTCGAAGCTTTAATTTATTTTTCTTATACTTCCCCACAAGTATTTGGACTTCCAATAAGGGCTAATTTTCTAACTGCATACTCTCTACTCAAAAATCTCTTACCAGTTCCATGATCTTCAAGCTTATTGCTCACATCACTCCAAAAAAGCTTTGGCTTTTTAGCTTTTGACAATACTTTATAAAAATTATTTCTTATGAACCCAAACAACACTAACTAAAATTGAATGGATGACTTCACTTTAATTATATTTGCTGAAAAACATATTACTAAAGTATCCACATAAACATTTTCAAAGTGTAGAGAAATTACATTAAACATTATCGCGAGATCTATACATAACTGCTTGCTTATTATTACATATCTTCCTACTGTAAGGCATATCACAACCTTTTTGCAGGCGGAGGCCAAAATAGTAATCGCAAGCCATTTCAGACCAGTTCTAATCAAGCTGGAAGCATAATACTTAACATAAAGTAATTACATCCATTTACAATTGACTAAAAAGATGGTCCCATTTGTTTCGCCAAGCCTTCGAAGGAGTTTTTGCGGGCAGAGGCCAAAATAGTCTTGTCCGCTACAATAAAGTATGCTGCCCCACTCACTGCAATATCGGAATATGCAAATAATTAGTTATAGGTTTTCACACTAACTGAAACAACCAGGAAGGAAAGACAAAGAAAATAAATGTAAAGGTACCTAGAGAGATAATGTGCGCCTGAGCAGCGTAGTTGAGATTAGCCCTTGCCCAAGGGATAACCCTCGCTCCCATCAACTGTAATCGTCATTACAAACATATCATCCTCATTCGATTCAACATTTTATATATTTTAGAGAATGCAAAGCTAGTGTACAAATGGTCATATTTACTTACAATGGGGATTGCAGATACTACGCACGCGATTGCGGCGGCCTTTGCCCCTGCCTTTACTCCATCTGTATACATGTTCAATTATCCACAATAACATTAACATTTGCAAAGGCTCATCAGAGCATAACAATTAGTCTGGACTCTGGTTCGTTTTAACACACAAGTTACTGCCACTGCCAGTAACAAAAGGGCAAAAAAAAACAAAAACAAAAAATTTGAGTAGCTGTAATTCGAGTTTACCGCCTGCGCATTGCTTTGCCCTCTCTTGAGCAGTAAAATTGGGCGGAGCAGTCATAACCATGCGCATGTCCTGCCATCTGAATGCCCACCTCTCACGCGCATCTTTTGCAATTCCCATAATTTACAGATGAAATGTGAAGATGGGGTTACTATCTTCCGTGTTCACTGTCCGCAGCTCAGAGACTCCAGAGCATTCAACTGCAGAACAAATTTACTCAGAGACTCCAAAGCATTCAACTGCAGGACAAATCGACCATTGAGCCACATATATAGCAAGTGGGCAGGATTGGGACCTATGAAAAATAGTAGAAGAACATTGGATTGTGCATGAAAGAAAATCCAGGGTGCGCCGCAGAAACTTATGAAATTATGCGTCTGACAGGTTTCGGTGATCTGGCGAGTTGTTTTTTATTTTTATAAAGATACGTTTAACATCAGAAGTGTACAGCTGGAATAGAAATGGGAGGGTCACCTTCTGAGTTTCTGTAATATTAACCTAAAAGGCTAAAACCTTTATCCTAACAGAAACATTACGAATTTCAATATTACCCAAATGCGATCGGTTGTGTTGTCGGCCTCAGCTCTGTCTTTTGACGATGCCATATCCCCTAGATTCATTTCCGTACGTTAAAGTATGGTTTGTGGGTTGTAGCAAAACCGCTTTTGTTTTTGGAAAAGGGGTCATGCACCACCCTTTGTTTTATGATTATATATTTGTCGTCGTCCGGAAGCCGGTCCTGTTTACTGCAATGTTGCACCTCGCGGTCCCCATTCCATATGCTTCGAGTAAGGAAGCTTCGCAGATTTTAAATGTTTGTACTCACGTATGCTTTTGAAATGTTGAACGTTTGTGTAAAATATATCATAAGAGGTTTAATCTTACAGTATTTTTTACCATAGACACATTTGAACATTGGATCCTTTGTATGGAGTTATAAATTTTTCATCATCAGGTTTTAAGTTGTATTATAATTCTAATTTTAGAGCCTATAAACATTATACATAATTTTAAAGCCTTATAGATATTATACATATGGTATACAATTTTTTTATTAAAGTTAATATCAATCAAACGTGCATGGTTGGGGTTGGGCATCCCCATCCTAACCATGACCTCTTATAAGATTGATCCTAACCATGACCTCTTATAAGATTGAGAGCTGAGCTTATCAATTGGGACCAAACACACAATCATACACACCCCTCACACAATCGCTCACGTTGCAGTCTGAACCTTAGACCTCCCAAAGAAAAGCCAAAGTCCAAACAGTTACGTTGGTATACAATTATAATCTTGACAAATTTAAACCTCGGATTTTTTTTATGTGGAGTTCCAAAGTCTTCGTCGTGGCCCACTCAAGTTGTATTACAATTCTAAAAAAAACTTTAAAGTCTATAAACATTGCACATACCGTGTACAATTCTACTCTTGACAAATTTGAACCTTGGACTTTTTATGTGAAGTTCCAAAGTCTTCATCATGGCCCACTTAAGTTCTATTACAATTCTAAAATAACTTTAAAGTCTATAAACGTTGAACATATGGTATATAATTCTTGACAAATTTGAACCTTGGACTTTTTATGAGTTCCAAAGTCTTCATAGTTAGGCCCACTTAAGATGTACTACAATTGTAAAATAATTTGAGTCCATAAACATTGCACATAGCAAACCTTAGATAAGATATTATAAAAAATACTAGTGATGTTAGACAAGAGACACTATTGATCTTAGAAATAAGACCAAAAGGAACACTATCAAGTGTTAATTTTCTCTAATTTGTTAAAATTATGATAAATAATTATAATAAGTTTATCATTGGTTTACAATACCTTAAACATATATTAATATATTATTTTTATTAAATTTAGTGAACTTATTTTAATATTACAAAATAGTTATTATATTATTTATATTATTTTGATTAAAAATTTAAGTCAATTTACTTCTAAAGTGGAATTTCAATTGTTTTAATCTTACTAAAATTCAATTTCCATTGATATTGTGATAATACATTTTGTTGCAATAATGTTATCTAGTTCATTAAAATACCACTCTAGTGATTATGATTTGATATAATACAAGTGAAATTCATTTCAAATCCATAAGTGAAAATATTAATTATTTTTAGTTAAAATATTGAATTTATTTGTATATATATTATGTGGACTGAAATAGACTTATTGGTTATCCTTTCGTGAAATATTAAAGCTTTTATTTATTTATTTATTAATAATGAGAATATAGCCTTACATGAAAAGCCAAACAATAGCAATTATTTATCCTACATTTATGACTATCTCATAGAGGAATAGACTAAAATTTGTCTAGCTCTTTCAAGCATATTATAGAGTAAAAGCAACCATTATTTAGGATGAGATAGGATCAAACAACCATGCTAACTCAAACTAAATCTATTATCAAAGACTAATGAACCATAGCTCAGGAGGGAATTGGTTGGATATAATGATCCATGTATCAACCAATTCTCCCTCTCTATTCGTGAATTTTCTATCTTTTCCAATAGGTGCATCCATCGCTCTCGAGAAGGCATTCCTCAAAATTTCATGGATAACCTTTAAAGCATTTTTCACCTCTACCACATTGCCATGGTGCAAGCACTAAGTAATATGCAAATATTATTTGATTATTGTAAGCTTGGAGAACATCTCTTGCCTATGACTACAATCAAGGACCTAGCGTTCTTCAAGCATTACCACTGTGTTCATGTGGCATTAACCATAATCTATTCTATATTGTTATGAGTAAAAACTTCATTCATGACATCCATTTTATTTCATTATGGTTGATGGCAATCGGAGAAGGGAAAATATTATGGTTGATGTGCTAACCATGATTTAGATTTTGTCTAAAGCCTTTACAATATTAGACACTCTAGGCTTTTATCCTTCTTTTAAAACTAGCTCCTCCCTATTATATTTATCCTCTTTCCCTTCCTCATTAACTTCTTATAGTAAGAGGTTGATGCTGATTCCAAACATTTAAAGGAAAATTGTGCTTGCCTTACTCAGACCAGTGTTTCCCTCTCCTAGATTTATTAATGCTTTCTTGTTCATTTTGATCATATCACCATTTTCCTTCCTTTATCAACAAGTATCAAGTTGTAGTCTAATAAATTTAGCCATGGATATTATGAATTCCCTTGTTGTCATTCTCTTCCAACATGCTTCTGGCTCCTTTGATTCTTTAGGTGGAGATTATTAGTTCAAATTTAAAGTGGGATACCCATGATAAATTCAATATTGATAAATATGAATCATGTGCTCATTAAAGGGATGCCCTTTCCCTTTGTATCCTTCTCCATAGGCATGATCAACATCATATTTTTGTGATTTTCTTTGACTGGGCCTTTTGACCAAAGCATTTGGGGCATGTCCTCTTGTTGTTCATCTTCCTCCTTTGTGGAGGTGTCATTACTCAAGGGTGTGTGGATTATCATCGGGAGTTTTGTTACTTTTTTTCTCCTTCCAATAGTTAAGGAGAAGGAGAATTTTGAGAATTTGAGTTTCAAGGTAAGCTCCATGAGAATAAAAAAGGAGATACAGATAAAAATGAGAATAAATATAACTTGATCTTGAATAGCATATTGAATATCCTAAGGGAAGCAGTTTATAATTTCTTCAAGATCCATGATACTATATGCATTGGGATGGAAACTTACCAACTTGGTCATGAACTTTTCCATTCATTTTCTTTTGACTAGACGGATAATCATCATATCCCTTATAACAACCAAGAGCTAGCCAAGGGAAAAGGCCATCAAGTATGTGCCAAGGTGGAACTATAGTGCTTTTATGTTCTAGTGGTTGCATTTGTTGCATAAGATCCTTACTAAAATATAATCGCTAAATCCTTCGAAAAAAATTCTAAACAAAAATCTTGATGCATTGGAGGTCTTGAGGACTACATGTTAAAGTCAGATGGAGGTGAGATGGATATTTTCCAACAACCAATCCACTTTGTCTTCTTACAAGACTTCCACTAACCCACTTTCCATAATATTCTAAAGAGCTTCCATATGATTTATGCGGAGGCTACTTGTTAAAGCTAAATTTTTTATCAAATAAAAAATTAGAAAAGGGAGACTTCCAATATTCCACTAAGGCTTATCTATCTTGATGGCCTTGAGCATTTACATGACTCGGTAATGAATATGAATAGAAAATTATCCATTTGTAGCCAATGATATTTTCATCAACATAGCACAAGATTTTCTATTACTTGCCACTAGATCTAAAAGGATTAAGTCCATCCCCAAAAGGAAAGTGATGGTTAGGCATTCAAATTCTATCAAAGAGAGTAAAGAAACAATGAACTATCAATTAAAGGGGATGCAAAAAATAAAGACTCATATGTGGGGGAACATCATTTGAGAGCACACATTAGAGGGAAACCAAAAATGTCACACATATCATAAACCAACCAACCAATCTACAAAGTGCTAATAGGTGAAAAAATATATGAAGGATGAGAGTTAAACACCACCAGAGAGGTGAATTAGGAAAAAATTAAAAAACTAAGGAAGCCCTAAAACCAACATGCTCTTTAAACTACAAGAAGCCATTGGAAAGAGGAAAATAAAAAAGGACAAGACCAAAGTGTTTGGGATCCCCATGAGAGAGAGAGAGAGAGAGAGAGAGAGAGAGAGAGAGAGATGAGGAAATAAGAAAAAAATAACACAAAAAAATCCAAAAACGAAAATCTAGGGAGCATACCCAAGGGAAGGGATGTAAGGCCCTTGGTAAAGGGACGGTATAATAACAATTTATGTTGAGTTAAAGCCAACCGTAGGCTTGAAATAGAGAAAAAAAGTTCATCAATTGGTATTTGGCTCATCATAAAAAATAATCACTTAAAACTCAACATCATCAAGTGTATTACACTAAAAAATAATAAACTAATTGATCATTTAATTACACCCTTTATTAGTTATATAATCCATGACTCTATTATCCAACCTATAAATATGTCATACTTTATATTTTTCCAACATGTTGATAATCTATCACTCTAGTTGTTAGGTCTTTGATCCTTCAATGGACAATGTGTTTCCTTTAAGGAGTATCTAAAATCAACTTAGAATCTCCTTCAATAATCAATGAATTTATGTCTTAACATTTTTCTAATTAGAGTCACAACATAAATGTTTCTAGTTCAACTATAACATTTTAAGTAATACCTAACCCTTTAGCACCCAAGCCCAAAATTTTGACATTTTCATTCTCGATATCACATCCCACTCTTGATAAGCAAAGGCTACCTTTTTAGGCTCTATCAAGATTTAATTTTGTCCATATTTTTGGAGGATGGCCTTACCGTATAACTTCTTTCTTATGAACCATTCACATCGATGAAGATATTTAAAATTTGTTGAGGTCTTCCCATTCCCTCTAAATTTATTCATCACTAGGGATTTGGTTACTATTGCAACAAAGTTTTAAAGACATGAATTTTTTTTTATACTTAGAGTAGTAGATTTTATAAATTGCACCATTGGAACTGTCTAGTTATGGAAGGTTCTTAGATTTATTTCCAAATAAATTGACCAAATGATCATACTTATGATAATATTCCATAGGTATTTTAGAGGACTATAATAATTTGGGAGCACCCATACCTTAATTAAATTAAAAAACATTGTGGCATAATCTAAGAGAGATGAAATTAGCATTTCTATTTGTTACAAAAGAGGGAGTGTATAGCCTCATATGCCATAATAATATTATCAATAATTTGTATCACCTTAATGAAACCCTTTGTTCCTCTAAAATAAGCCATAAAAGAGTAATTTTTAAATGGTTTATTACTATATTGAAATAATATTGTATAGGACATTGTACAAAGTTATGGGATAGAAACTACCTATTGTTTTTGCTTCACTAGTTTTAGCAACGAGGATTAGAAAAGTATATTTTATTAGTTTAAATTGACAATTTGTGTGAGGTTCACCTTAAGGAGATTGTAAAATATTTGAAAGAAAGTTGTTGAGATTATTTCCAAGCCTAGGACATTATCTACATTCATTACAAAGAGAGCTTCCATGGCATTAATTGATACATGTAATCTTATTTCATAATCTCCTCGAAATTGTAGTTTTATGGAAGAAATTCATATTGTTATCACCCTCCTTTAACCATCATATTCTTGATTTTTATTTGCAAAAAAATTCCTCCTTTCAATATCATTGAGGATAATGTCCACTTCTCATTATTTCCTTGATAACTCCTCTAAATGTCCACTATCATGAATAGGAGATTCCTCCTTTTGTTGTTCTAGTAAACTTTTATCTTGGAAAATGTTCTTAAAATTTTTCTTGCTCTAGATTTTTGAGATTTCCCTTAAGGAATTTTAAATTTCCATTGAATTTGTAAGGATGGAACCTTGCTATGGATGAGCTTTGTGCCACATTTATATAATTTTATCAAAAAACTCTTGATTCACATACCATATTTTCTCTAAGCAAAAAGGGACTCCTTCAAGTGACTTGTAGCAGTAACACCCAAGATCCTTCCACCATTCCAAATGTAAGAGAGAGTACTTCTGGGTAATCTCTGTAGCAAGTGTGAACAAGGTTTATTTGTAAACGGCTTAGAAAAATCCTGTTTTTCTAAGCAAGTGTGAAATCTCTTACCTTTTGTCGGCTAAACCTATTTGATGGTTGGCATGATTTTTAATTAGTTTATTTAACCTTCCCCTTATCCCTCCAATGTCCTTTCTCCTTCCCTATCGTCCATTTTCCCTTATCACTCCACTTCCTTCCTTTCCCCATGTCTGCTGCCACTTCACTCTCAATTTCCTACTCCTACGTTTTGTCTAATATTCTCGATCTCCCTCCAACCTCTCTTCCCTACTCTTTCGCTGGTATTAAGCCTATATAAGGTTTAATTAATTGTAATGTTTTTTAAGCTTGTTAATTTGATTAATATATTCTACTCTAGTTATTTTACTGTGTTAATTTATCTCGGCTCACTTTAAATATAAGTCCACTACAGTCTAGGGCTTACACTGGTATCAAAGCTCCAGGGGGCATGGAGGCTGAGGTGAGGCACGAAAATCGAGTGCACGAATCTCGAGGAACACATAACATGGATCCTGAGGATCTGACTAGACGTAGACAATGCTGACGTAGCAAGTGCTGACATGGTAGGTTGAGTCGGCAAGGCGGCAGCTGACGTGGTGGGTGCTGATGTGGAACGGAGCTGGCAGAGTGCTGACTGGGCAAGCCAAGAGCTGACGTGGCATAGCAAGCAGAGTGTTGACGTGGACGAGCCAGGAGCTGAGTAGCAAAGGCGCATCGAGTGTTCCATGTGGCGGAGGTTAACTGGCCGAGAGTAACAAAATGTTTGGCTTGTCGATTGCCCGAAGGCAATCGACTTACTAAGTGTTTGCAGGCTTTGATAAAGCTTCCTCCTCCCATTGCATGTGGGACTAAACATTTTTTTTTTAAATTGTTTTAGCCATTAAATACAAACATACCATGTTCGCATCTTCCTCCCGTTCGGCTAGCTTGGTCTAGCGGTCAGGACACCCGCTTGCAAAGCAGAGACCCGAGGTCGAATCCCGTCGGGGTCAAAATACAAAGGTTTTATTTTTTTTTGTAATCGTCAACAAAGCGAGGGTTTATGAACTCATTTTGTCACTATTCTACCACAGCATCCACGTGGTGCAGCGGCTAAGCCTTCCGGGTAGACGGCGGAGGTCAGCAGTTCGAATCCCATCGGGGATTTCACAACAAAAAAAAAGGTTTATTTTTTATTAATTTTTTTATTATTTGTTTTTTTAAAAGGTTTTAAAAATTAATTTAGTAATTTCTATGTATATATATATTTTTATTATGTTTTTTAAATAAAAATTTATTTAAAAAAGAATAATTAAAAAAATATATATAGGAAATTGTTAAAATTATTTTTTTAAAAAGGCCTTTATTAAAACAAATTTTGAAAAAAAAAAATTGGCATCATAAAAATTAAGTTGTAACCCAGTTCATGCGGTGTGATTCTGGGTAGATGATTCGGTCATCCGGATGCTATAATGCATTACTCTCTCTGTTGAGAAGAGAGACATCTGATTCCTTTGATGGGAAAGTCCAGCGGTATGGACTTCATACAGTGTTTTGCCAATTAGAAAACCAAGTGATTGCACATCTGAGGAAACCAGACTCTGGATATGAGGCGGATTCTGAAGATAATATCTTTGGGCAAAGGATAGTGGAATTCGAGATGGTTGAAACAGTACCTGAAGGACAATCAAGTGATATTTATACACCTGCAGTGCCTGAAGTAGAAACAAGTGAGAGCTATACACCATGCGCTCCTGATTCAGAACCAGAAGAAGAAGAAGTAGAAGAAGAGGAAGAAGAACCAGTGGAGGTGAAACCTGCAACTGAAGAACGAGATGTTCTCAAAAGACATTTTGAGCCAGCAGCAGCACAAGAAGTCATTATAATTAGTGACGACGAAGCAAACAATTTCACCTTTCTAATTTTGGGTGATCCTCAAGAAGAAGAACGCCAAATCAGTGAGCATTTTAAGAAAGCTAGATTTGATTTAAATCAGTGATCTATTTTGTACTTCTCTGTACTACTTGTTTGAAGTTGAAATAAAGTTTGCTTTCTGAAATGACATCCAATACTAGTCTACCAATCCCTGAGTTCAATGGTGGTGATTACGAGTATTGGTCAATTAAAATGAAAACTCTTTTGATAGGCAAAGGTCTTTGGGATGTGATTGAAGAGGGATATACTGAACCTACTGCTGCTGATTGGGCAACTTTGAATGTTGCTGATAAAAGGGCTAAAAAGGAATCTCAGAAGAATAATTCTTTCGCTCTTTATCACATTCAATCCACCCTTGATAGAAGTATTTTCCCTAGAATAGTTTCTTTTATAACAACTGAATCTGCTTGGAATGCTTTAAAAGAAAGTTATAGGGGTAGTGACCAAGTCAAACAAGTTAAACTACAAACCTTGAAACAAGAGTTTGAAACTCTTAAAATGCAAGAGAGTGAAAAGGTTGGTGATTACTGTGTGTGTGTGAAAGCCGTAGTAGATAAGATGGTCACTTTAGGAGAAGATGTAAAGCCTGAAGTTATAGTGAATAAAGTGTTGAGGACACTTCTTCCTAAGTGGAATTCAGTTGCAATAATTATAGAAGAATCCAAAGACCTAACTTCTTTGTCTTTTGAAGCCCTCATTGGCTCACTTCTCTCACATGAAGAGAGTTTACATCAAACTCCTTCCACAAGTTACGAAGGAGATGATAAAGCCTTTGCTTCTCAAGAAGGTAGAGGTAGAGGCCGTGGTAGAGGACAGTATAGAGGTAGAGGCAAAAATAATTAGAGAGGTGGAACTCCTAACAGAGGAGGAAATCAGAATAGAGGAGGATTCTCAAACAGAGGTGAACAACAGAATAGAGGAGGATAACAAAATAGAGGAAAAAAATTAGGCAGAGGTAAAGGAGGAGATAAGTCAAAACAATCTTGCTACAATTGTGGCAAACTTGGCCATTATGCTCGTGACTGTTGGACAAAGACTTCACAAGGAACTAGTAGCATCCAGAGCAGTTAGTTTGGAAATTTTGGAGAAGAGGAAGAGGCCACAAATCTCTGTCTCTCTTATGGTCAGGCAGATCAGAACATGAATGATACATGGATCTTGGACACTGGGTGTTCAAACCAAATGAGTGGCAAAGAAGAGCTCTTTGCTACTCTAAACTCCTCATTCAAATCCAACATCAAATTGGGAGATGATAAATCATTGGCAGTTGAAGGCATTGGAGCCATGGCGGTTCCAACTAAATAAGGCGTCAAACAAGTAAGTGATATCTATTACACACCCCATCTCCAACACAATATTTTAAGTGTTGGTCAAATGTTAGAAAAGAACTACAAGTTGCTTTTTGATGAGGGTAAATGCACTATTTTTGATAAAAATAACAATAATAGAATCATTACACAAGTGCCAATGTCAAAGAATAGATTGTTTCCTTTAAATTTTGGCCAGCCATGGGGAGATAAGTTAGCAAATGTTGCTATTTCCAATCCAAGTGTCCTATGGCACTTGAGATATGGTCATTTTATTTTAGCTAGTTTGAAAATTCTAACTTCACAAGCGATGGTAACCGGACTTCCTAAAGTTCAGGATAGTAAGGAAGTCTGTGAAGGGTGTGCTCTGGGGAAGCATGCCCAATAAAAAATTCCTCATGGACAAGCATGGCGGGCCAGCTATCCACTCCATCTAGTGCATACATACATATGTGGTCCAATGCAGACCAAGAGTCTTGGTAACAACTCTTACTTCCTACTCTTCATTGATGATTTTACTAGAATGTACTTGATATATTTTTTGAAACATAAGGATGAAGCATTTGAATGCTTTGTCGATTTCAAAACAAGAGTTGAAAGTGAGAGTAGATATTTTTTAAAATGTCTTAGATCAGATAGGGGAAGAGAATACTCCTCTAATGAGTTTTTAAATTTTTGTAAGCAACATGGCATTAAGATGTAGTTCACAACTGCCTACACTCCACAGCAAAATGGTGTCACAGAGAGGAAGAATCGCACCATTGTGGAGATGGCAAGGTCTATGCTTTAGACAAAGCATTTGACTAATTCATATTGGGCAGATTCAGCCAGGACCAGCGTACATATCTTGAATAGAAGTCCTACTGCAAGTTTGGAAGGGCAGACACCTTACCAAGCTTGGTATGGTAAAAATCCAAATGTTAAGTATTTCAAAGTTTTTGGCTCACTGGCATATTCTCACATTCGTGATGAGCTACGAAAGAAGCTCGATCCAAAGATTCAGGCATGCATCTTTGTAGGATACTGTGAGAATACAAAAGCTTACAAACTCTACAATCCCAAGACTAGAAAGTTTGTGCTTTCCAGGGATGTGATTTTTGATGAAGGGGGAGAATGGGGTAAGCCCCATATTTTTAGTGATGATGAATCCAATGATGTAGTTTCTAAGCAGGTGCAACAACAGACACCATGGAAAGGTAAGCAGTCTCCTCCCACAAACCCAAGTTCATCTTCTGATTCAACTTCTTCACCAAGTCCTTCTTTGCAGAGATCAGTAAGTTCCTCACCATTGGACATCCATTCTCCATCTAGAGGTAAGAGAACTCTACAGAATCATCCATCATATCAGATGTTAGATAAAAAAATTTCAAAAAGATACACTAGGAGTCAAGCTAGTGAAATGAATTCAGCTCTACAAAGATTAGAAAATATGCACTTGTATGGTGATGATGTCTCCCAGAAGGAACCTAGGGGAGATCTAGTTAACTATGTTTTGTTAACTAATTCATAGCTTGAACCTTATAGTTATGAGAAGGCTTGTACTCAAAATATTTGGCAAGATGCCATGAAAGAGGAGATCACCTCTATAAAAAACGACACTTGGGAGCTGGTGAAGCTTCCTAAAGGAAATAAATGTGTTGGATGTAAGTGGGTCTACAAGACCAAGTTTAATGTTGATGGTAGCATCGAGAGGCACAAGGTGAGATTAGTTGCAAAGGGATTTACTCAAAAATATGGAATTGATTATGAAGAGACTTTTGCTCCTGTAGCTAGACAGGAGACTATCATAATAGTTCTTGCCTTAGCTGCACACAAGGGATGACAAGTCCAACACATGGATGTAAAGAGTGCATTTCTAAATGGTTACTTGATAGAATAAGTGTATGTTGAGCAACCACAGGGATTTGAAGAGAAAGACAAGGAACATATTTTTTACAAACTGAAGAAGGCTCTTTATGGCCTCAAGCAAGCACCGAGAGCTTGGTACTCATGCATTGATGGGTACTTTAAAGATTATGGGTTCATCAGAAGCAAAAATAAACCCACGCTCGACTACCTGAATCAAGGAAATGACATCCTCATAGTTTTTTTATATGTGGATGATCTCATTTTTATGGGTAGTAATGAAAAATTCAATATGGAGTTCAAGCACTCCATGATGCAGGAATTTTAGATGAAGGATCTTGGGTTAATGAAATACTTTCTTGGAATGGAAGTTCATCAGACAGATTTAGGAATCTTCATCTGTCAAATTAAGTATGCTCAAGATATGATTAAGAAGTTTGCTATGGAGCAATGCAAATCAGTTGCAACTCCAATTGGACATGGGATCCAATTAAGCAAGGACGATGGAGCACCGAAAGTTGATGTACTTCCAATCACTATGTTCTGAGATTGGAGAACATCAAAGTGGTCCAACTAGAATATTCTGTGACAACATAAGTGCCATTCAGTTGGCATACAATCCTGTCCACCATAGTAGATCAAACCATTTTGATATGAAGTACCACTTCATCAGAGATATGGTGGAAACTGATACTGTTGAGCTTCACTATTGCCACACTTTGGAGAACGTCACAGACATCTTCACCAAGGCACTGGCCAAAGCTCAATTTGTAAAGCTGAGAGACTGTATAGTCAGTCTTCTCAAATTTAAGGGGGATAATGTGGCAAGTGTGAATAAGGTTTATTTGTAAACAACTTAGAAAAATCTTGTTTTTCTAAGCAAGTGTGAACTCTCTTACCTTTTGTCGGCTAAACCTGTTTGATGGTCGGCATGATTTTTAATTAGTTTATTTAACCTTCCCATTATCCCTCCAATGTCCTTTCTCCTTCCTTGTCATCCATTTTCCCTTATCACTCCACTTCCTTCCTTTCCCCATGTCCGCTGCCACCTCCCTCTCCACTTCCTACTCCTACGTTTTCTCTAATCTTCCCGATCTCCCTCCAACCTCCCTTCCCTACTCTTTCGATGGTATTAAGCCTATATAAGGTTTAATTAATTGTAATTTTTTTTAAGCTTGTTAATTTGATTAATATATTCTACTCTGGTTATTTTACTGTGTTAATTTATCTCGTCTCACTTTAAATCTAAGTCCACTACAGTCTAGGGCTTACAATCTCAACAACTAACTTTGATTCTTGTAAGATTAAAATTTTCGGGGCATAATGAATATTGAACTATTTGATCAACCTTATTTTATGGGGCTACACATCCCTCTTATGTTTTAGGATAATATCATTATATAGGATGATTTTTATTTTGTATCATAATAAGGACATTAATAATAGTTTGAGACACTGATAAGGCATCATATTTTTATATCTTCTCTTATTTTGTGCTTCTTTCCTTTTTAGGCTATACAAATTTTCCTACTTTCTTAATAATTAATGGAGTTGGCAGTTCCATACTTGATTCTTTAAATGGTTTAGCTTTTTTTCTTATGGAAGATTGACTTTACTACTCCTCAATCCTATTGCTAATATTTTGCCTAGGTGGTATCCTGACTTTATTTATGCATCTCGTAACCTTCATCTATTATGTTGTGTTTGAGAATTTCCTCAGTGTTCTCCTTATGCATGTTGTTCTCCATCATGGATCCCTACTCTTTATCATTAGAGATATTTTCTTGCTGAATTTCTAGTACTTATTCCTCCTCATCCAAGGAATTGAAATCTATTTTCATTGGGGTGGGTACTAAGGGGTAGACTTATTTCTATTTTAAGCCATTATTTTCCTATCTACTTATGCATTTGGAAGCTTACATATTCCTCCTCACTAACTAGTTCTACTATTTATTTCTTAAATGGTGCTTTAAAAAATCCCCTAAATAAATATCCATACACACGATAATAATGACATTTGAATGAGATATTGTCATAGTCCAACTATTGATCCTACATCATACAATCCATATCCAAAGTAATGGTCTTAGGTAATGATTTATCATGATTTAGGTTAATACCCATTCTAGACAAGTTACCTATAGTTCTTATGTAAATGAATCTTTTCCATGTCGATGTTGGATTTAACAAGGTTGCTAATAGATTAAAAAATATATATTCCAATATTATTAGGGAAGTTAATATATCCAAACCTAAAATAAGACATTAGTGTCTATTTCTTCTGTAGGTTAAAACCAATATGTTAAGATCTCATAAAAATACCTATGTTATAGTATAACCATGGACCTCATTGAAAACTTATATCATGGTATTTCTCATTTGCAGATAAGAATATGAAGTATCCTTTGGGATAGATTGTAATATCATTATTAGACTTCACAACAATTTTTAAAAATTAATGGAATTAACATATTACCCAATATTGTTAAAAAATAAATACACAAGCAATGCACATAGTGTATGGTAGTGTCCCTGGACATCAAATAATATCACTATAAAAGAATAGAATTATACTCTAACAGCTAATGAAATTATTGGTTTGATGGGGTATCTATATAGAAATACAAGTTACCTTTAGGTCAAGATTAAGCAACCAACCTTTAGCTTTAAAGTAATATTATATTATAAAAATAATATTTCAAGGTTTATAAGGGCAATGGGACTTATATGTATAATACAATATAGTCATGGATTTTGGTCTGAAGAGAAGCTTAACCATCACATAATCCGACATCTCCCCTTGAGATAATTAGGGACACTGAAAAAGACCCTTATCTGTCATCCTCCTTAAGGGATACTCTCCAACATTAAGTATCTCCCCCATGCACACAAAAGGAACCTTGGGAATGAACTTGGTTAGGATATCTACCACCTACTCCACTGATGGCATGAAAATAAGATCTAGCATTCCATGAGCATGAATCTAACTCACAAAGTGCAACCAAATTCCCATGTGCTTAGTCTGCTAATGAAATATTGGTTTCAAATAAGCTAGGTGGTGCTTCAGTTATCACACTAAAGAGTGTCTGGATATGTTTGAGGAATGTTAATCTCCTCCAAAATCATGAGCATACACCAAATATGCTTAGTTGCCTCGTTGGTAGCATAGTGTTTAACTTCTATAGTAGAATAAGTTATGGTATTCTAGCATCTAGAACATCATGAAATAAGGTTAGGTTCCAAATAGAACATAAAGCCTATGGTGGATCATTGCTCATCCAAATAATTACCCTAATTAGCATCTAAAAATCTTATCAAAATTGGAGGGGAACTAACTAGATAATAAATATCCATTCGATAAGTCCCTATGATCTACCCAAGAATCTTGTTGGTTATGGTATAATGACTCTTGGGAAGTTTAAAAATACCTAGAATAATATATAAAAACAAGGGCTATATCAGGTCATGTGTAAGGTAATTAAGACCTCCCACAAGATTATTATCCACCAAAGGAGTCATACAATCAGCCCAAAGCTTTGGGTGTAAAGAAAATGGAGTCTAGATGGACTTACAATCCTCCATCTAAAACTTTGAATAAGTTCCAATGCATACTTGGTTTGTGATATGGTGATGTCAAAATCTATTTGATCAATCTAAATCCATACAAAGTAGTGTATCAACCCCAAATCTATCATCTCAAAGGTGGAATAAAGTCATGACTTCATATCCTAAATCAATGTAGGAGAATTCCTATATTAAGAAGATCATTAACATAGATAACAATCACTAAAATATTCTCATCCCCATGTTTGATTTAAACATCATATTTTTCCTCACATCATCAAAACCCACAACTAATGAAAAAGAGTGAATCTTCTCATACTAAGCGTAACGTGCTTGCTTAAGTCCATACAAGGACCTAGTCAATTGACAAACCATGGAAGTGAGACCCTCAAGCTCAAAACTAGGTGGTTGTTGCATATATATCTCATCCTAAATCTCACCATATGGGATTGCACTCTTCATACCCATCTGATGTACCTTCTATCCAAAAGAGGCTACTATACAAAGAATAATCTTGATAGAATTAATACTAGTAACTAGAGCAAATGTCTCTGAAAATAAACTATCTCCTGCTAAGATAATCCTTGTGCAACAAAGCATACATTGTGCTTATCCACCTGACCATTTTAAGTGTACTTGGACTTGGACTTGGACTTGTGCTTCTTTTCTATAAGAGGAATAAGATCCCATGCCATGTTATTCATCAAGGCCTCATACTCTACTAGCATAGCATCTTCCCACTCTGATCAACCCTTGGACTTAGAAAATGTAAAAGTATTTGAGCAACCTTCATGAGCAATGCTTGAGAATAATCCTTCTATTGTCATTCTAGAGGTAGGATAGGCTGAGCATATTTCAAAAGCATCTAAACCCACTTGGTTGTTGGGAGAAGTGAAGAAGAATCATGTAACACTCTATGGTAAAGCAATATCAAAATTCAAACTTTAAGAATCTAAATAAAAATAACCACTCACCTCATCATACAAAGCTAAAGAATTCTAATCTAATATCTCATGCTCAACATACCCTAAATCTAGAAAAGAAGGTCTTATAAGTGGTGCTACCCTTATAGGGATCAAATCTATAGATAATGAACCATCACTTGAAGATGAAGAAGATGGTTTAATATGAATAGAGCCTACCAAAATGTCTAAAGAAGCAATCAAATCAATAAAATATTTTGAATAGTCTTTCACCAAAATCTTAGGTGGAAGACTAGAAGGAACACCTAGAAGAATCTCATAAAAAATGACATCTCTCTTAATCAAGAAATCATATCTCTAAGGGTCATAAATATTGTGTGCCTTTGTGGTATCTAAATACCCCATAAAGATGCATCTATGACTCTTTGGTCCCTCCTTTCAACAATCCTTGTGTATGTGATCCCATATTGAAGATCCAAAGATATAAAATTGAGATACATTAGGCTTATTGCTTATCAACCTCTCAAGAGGTGTCATACCCTAAACAACTCTATTGGGAATGTTGTTGATGATGTATGTTGAACAAGTTATGACCTCATCCAAGAACTTGTGCTCTATTCCTCTTGGTATAAATCATATATTGTGTCATCTCCATGATTATCCTATTTTTCATTTTAGCCTCACCATTCTACTCAAGAGTATAGTGAAAATTCCTTTGATATGCTATCCCATGAAGAGTCATTCTTCATGTACTCACCTCCCTATCTCACCTAAGACACTTGAATTTGTTTGTCCAATTGATTTTATGCAAGGCCTTTAAAATCCTTGAATATCTCAAATACCTCATCCTTAGAGTGAACAATATACAACCATATATATCTAGAGAAGTCATCAATAAAAAGAAGGACATACATCTTTTCAAAAAAAGGGTGTATCCATAAGTCCATAAATTTCACAATGTATGATCTCTAAAGGGGTGAGTAGCTTGTCTCACAATTGTTTTAAAAGAGTATCCCTATGATGATTCCCAAGAATACATACCTCACATGCACCACTTAAAGGGGAGAAATGTAAAATTCCTATGGCCATCTAAAGATTACTCATGTATCACAAGGATCCATAGTTGAGATACCCAAGACTATAGCCTCATATCTAACTCTTGTCATTTACATATGTAACCATGACCACAAAATATTTCTTCCTAGTAGAAGAAATAAAAACAGTCAACCTTTGTACAATTTTATACAGTTGGTTTGACGCATCATAACAACTAGAAGCAACAATTTTAAATCCATTGTCCACATCCTTGATTACCCAATAATTAAGCCAATATTATAATTTCTTATTCATATGAGTAATGTGATAAATAGACAAGATATTTAGGGTAAAATTAATAACATGAAGTAACTCATCAAAGTAAGAAGATATAGTGCTCACCTCTCCAAATCCAACAACTTATAAACAAGATTAATATCCAATGACAACATGCTCCCTTAAATGTGATTTGTTGTATCGTTGTAGGAGAAATTTATGCTTTTTCATGTGCCTTGTTACCCTTGAATTTATAATCCACTCATTAGAAGTGGGTGTCTAATATGTGAAAACAAAAGCAACATGTGACGTTAAGGTATCTCTATTAAAGCTTTCCTCACCATGTGCATAGAAGACAACAATATCAACACCCTTTTTTTTGGTGCCTCAAGCTTCTTAATACAAATTTGAAAAAATAATGCCTTATGTCCTTCCTTCTTACAATACTTACATGGATTTTTTAAGGGCTTCTTATGCTTCTTTTCATTTTGTTTTGGCTTCTTGTCATTTTTGAGATGTGGTAATTACTTCTTTTGGATGGGCCTAATTGATGACATAAATACCCTGACAACTTTATATTCTAGCCTAATTATGCATAAAATACTTGAATACCTCATCAATTGTTGGTGTAGAAGAATTTGGAAAGTATACTCGAAGCATCTGAAACACAATAATAACTATCTCATACATCGGAAACATTGTTTAAGACTATGTTGATCTATTTAATGTTCTCCTTATACACAACTTCCTGACATTCTCTTTTTACCTTTGGTATTCCTCTTGCATTTGTGATATATTTTTGTAATTTCTTGAAGCAAAAAATGTACTCATCAATGATGTCAAAATAGTCCATAGTCAAAGTCGTAAGCTCAACCTTTAGCATATCAATCTATGTAGAATAAATGCAATCGCATAATGCTTGAAAATTATCAAGTAATTCCTTGGGATTCATGGTGCTACTAACATGGGTGTCATAAATATTATCTATTGGACCAACAAGGTGCTTGATAGAGTTTCATTAATAAATATTTTAATATATACAATGAAGGTAAGGTGGTTGGTTTAGATAACTAACTATAAACCACTTATTCAAGTACAACTCTTGAATATATATTCTATGTTACACGATGTAATAAATTTCTAAAATTCTCCATATTACATCATATTTTAAATAGGAAAAGAAATCAACAACTTATATCATTCAAAAATATCATGGACTGGGACACACACTTTAATCCATGATTTACATTATTATGAATGGGTAAAAACTCAATTGCTCACCTCAATGGGACTGACCACATTGGACTCAATCAAGGATAGGGACAAACACAACTATCCAATATTTTACATCATAAGTGGATAGGGACACACATGCTATCCATTTACATAGTTATAAATAAGGACACACTCATCTGTACATAAACCTTTGTGATTAGGGACACACTAAACCAATCATAAGTACAATACTTTGCTTGTAAAAAGGGGCACACAACCATTATTCAAAAGCATATGCAAATAGGGATAAGCTTAACTATTTGTAAAACATAGGGTCTCCACTTCTCTCCAATGAAGCAGTGTCTCTAGTAGAAAATACAATCAAATTCAATCTTCAAAATAGATCACAATAGGGTCAACCATATGATCCTCGTCAAGCTAAACAAATTTTTTGAACATTTGGTATTCAAAACTCCTTAGCATATTTCTATAATATAATGTTTGCATTGGGATTGAAAATTTATTTCCAACAAGTATAAATATGCCTACACTCTATAATAATATGATAGGAAAAAATAATTTCATCTCCTATCCAAGGTCTTCAAAACTTAGAGAATTAATTTTTAAAAAATAAAAATATTATCAAAATAATTTAAGTTCATTAACTTATCAACAAGGTTCAAACATATCAAATATTTATTACTACAATCATGTTCTATAGTGAACAACATTGCTTATCATCATAGATACCTCTCAAGCTATTTATCATGTGCCTCACACAAAGTGAGTGCAATCAAGTGTTGGTAAACATCACTTCACACAAACTATGTGGGATATCAAGCTATTTTGGATTCAAAAAAATGTCACATTAATGTGACATCAATTTTGTGCTTTAATGATCAAATTTTGCATGATCAAAGACAACTTGAATGGAGGTTTCCACAAAACATCATATGTATAACCGGTCATAGAATTGATCTTCATTGTTAATATGATCAATCAATTTGGCTCATGTATTTAATTAGCACTTTTTCTAACTTGAGTCTTCAAAACATTTTCCATCAACATTATAGGGTAATAAAAAATATGCCAAATCATCATCTTGTCACCTATATTTAATAATTAAAAAACAAAAAATAGTATTTAAAGGCTTTAAAGAGCCTTCCCATGAAGCATGTGGAGATTTTTAATTTATTATTATTTATTTATTTAAATATATTTGTGTCTTTTTTCATTTTTGAACTGCCTATTCTTTACATGGAGTAGATCAACATATTCCTCCTAGTAAACTATAGGTAACATGTATTTTTTTTTAAGATTCATGGCATAAGCCTTCAACTAGCAACACTCCACTAGAAGTTAAGTTTTAGATGGCCTATGCATTTATTAGAAACTTTATAATAGATGGACCTTTTGCATCTTTAGATAATCTTGTTGCTCTATGATAGGGTCAAACTTCACTTCAGATGACCTTTTTATGATAATTCTAGATGGTAGTAGCTCCAGATGGTAGGGTCAAACTTCACTTTAGATGACCCTTCTTATGACAAATCCAAATGGAAACTCCAGATGAAACCTCTTTTATAGATGGTATCTCTAGATGGCATCTTTAGGTAGTAGCTCAAGACAATAGCTCTAGATGGTAACTCCATATGGTAACTCTAGATGGTAGCTTTGAATGATAGTTTTTTCTCTAGATATTAGCTCTAGTTAATAGCTCTAGATGATAACTCTAGATGGAAGATCTAGATGGTAGCTCTAGAAAACAACTCTAGATGGTAGTATCTTTGGATGATAGTTTTATATGGTAGCTCTAAATGATAGCTCAAGATAGCAACTCTAGACAATAATAGATCTAGATGGTAATTTTAGATGACAACTTCATATCACCCATTCACATAATTTTTATATTTCTCTACTTTTGTGCACATTTCTCTCAAACCAAGGCAAAAACATACAAAGAGGATTATTTTCAACATCATCAAAATATATTGCAATGCTCGAGATGGGTCGTTCTTTTCTTAGATAACATGTTTCTTGCAACAAATGACAACACATTTTTTAAATGATAGTAATCAATTTCAAGATGGAAAATCTTATAGTACAAACTAAATACTTTCCATATGACTTAGAAACTCCTCTACGATCAAATAAATTCTTGCAACCCCTATAAACACAAACAAGAATAAAAAGGAAGAATATTTTTCTCCAATTAGCAAGGTATTTTCCTCATTCAAAGTTGTTTCTGCTTCTTTTATAGATTATCAATGCATTCAATATTTGAAAGTAAAATTATTTAATCTACAACAAACATTCTAAATACATAAGTATTTTATTATGATGAAGCAACACATTCCTTAATATCACATTCTTCTTGTTCACAACATCTCATAAACTTGATTTTTTCTTTTGCATACTCCAAGAATGATGAGAGCTCTAATATCACATGTTGGATCAATAGGATGTTGGGAAGAGTTTTATTAAAAAATATGAATGTAATAAATAAGAGGTGGTTGGTTTGGATAACTAACTATCAACCACCTATTTAGGCACAACTCTTAAATATCTATCCTAACTATATTACATAATGTAATAAATTCCTAACATTATCAATATTAAGAGCTATAATACCAAGAGCCTCATCATTATTAACCTTGTAAATATACTTTTTTTTTCAATTAGTAGCACAAGGTTCCTCATTCACATATTTAAGAAACCACTTACAACAGAGAAAAGGTTCAATCTTAATTTTCTAGGTAGCATATTTTGGACCATTCAGCAAGGACACATGTTGATCTATAATTATCCGACAAAAATACAAAATCTTATATTCAGTTATGACTAGAAACAACACCACCTGTGTAGAGATCTTGAAAAAATATGCAACTTAAATAAGGACTCAAAACATAACCATATGCAAAAGTTATGGCCTTGAAAGTTTGACCATAAAATTACATAAAAATAATTCCAAAACCTTTGAATTTTTTTTAATTTATCTACAGCAAATGAAAGGCTATCAGTATCACTACATGAGTGGCTAAGGGGTGTTAATTGTGCACTAACTGGACAACATACTAGCAAATGGGATTATTCCACTTGTCATGATCAAGTGACTACCAACTATGTGTTGATTATGTAGGCCACTATATAGGGTATCAAAAAGTGAGATTATGCCACTCATTGCACTCTAATTTGCTCGACAATCTACAAACCAAACTATGTGACTTATGTCTTTTTGATTCAATCTAAAATATGTGCTTTTCCAAGTTTGTTATTGACTATGCAACGATATAGTCACTAGGGTCAATGAGATGGAATATGTGATTGGTCAATCCCATTTTTAGATGCACCACATGGAAATCTACCTACCATATTAACTAACACATTGGCCCCTTCTATGTTGGCTTCCATCTTAGGCACCATGTCACCTACCATGTCAATTATACAAACTACCATGATAGATATATAAACCACATAATCATCTACCATATCAAATGCCATGTTAACTGCAAAGTCATCAGTATGGATTGTATAGACTTCCACATCATCACTATGACCTACCATATATAGGGTACATGCATAAACATGGTGATGTCATCAGGTGCCACATCATCAAAATTTGCCACAATATCACTATGAATGTTGGCATCATCCTTTATTGTAGAAAAATTTGGCAGTGAAGTAGGTTCAAATATTTGACCTCCTTTAATACCTAATGCATGCCTTTGGTATCCACAAAGGTGATAATGTCTTCAAATAATTAAGAGAAGATCAACCTTTTTAAATCTATCCCTCTCTCAAATTTCATTTCTAGACTATTATGCATATGACACCAGTGCACATCATGTTAACATGTGCATGCATGTGCACTATTTTTTTGTCATCCATCTAAGGAATATTGCTTTATTCAATTCAAAAATATCTATTTTTGAGGAAAAATAACAAAAAATTCAATGTGTAAAAGTAATAGTTAGAGGTAAATTTTGAAAAAGTGTTGAACTAGAAACCCTTAAAATTTTATAAAGAATCTAGAAACTCTAATGGTTCATTCATATTTGCTATATTTTTTCCTATATAACCTTTTTGTCAAATGTAACCAATTAAGATATCCTATCATGCCCATGGAGCAAAAAATAATTTGAACAATTTTAGTAACTTTATCAAGAGAATCAGAGGTATTTGCTATGCATAGAACCCTATCTTTAACTTATCTAGCACTAGGGGTCTATTATATGTTTACCCTATTCTTTTACTCTTCCAAGGTAGCCAAGTAGTCTATCCTCTTATCTTTGCTATTATTGGACACAAAATACCAAAACAAAAAAGGAAATTAATATATGAGGTTTTTAAATAATATCAAAAAACTTAATCCTAAAACTAAGCCATCCATATGGTCAAAAGTCAAAATTTTTAATAAGAGAGTGAGTACCAATGAGAGGAATAAAAGATCCTATCAGTGATTATTTCTCCTTGAGAAAATATTTTGAATCTAGTGAGATGAAGAGATACTTGGGAGTGTTTGGAAAATATGAAGAGATACTTGTAATTTCACATCAATAATAACAATAAAAAGCAAAGATCATTATCTCTTTAATCACTACAATTCTAATTTTTTTAACTTTATTTCTTTGGGAGATGTCATAAATTCTTTGGTGTATCTTAAAAGTCATTAACAAATACAAACATAATTAAAAAATAGAGATTCATATTGATCTACATCCTACTAATGTAAAACTACTTATTTTTTAGTTATATTTAACATAGTTTGTCAATGTGTTTTCCTAAATTTGAAATTAGTAGTGGAGGATTAAAAAATATATAACATGTTCACAACATCCTAGGATGTTTTATATTATAGCATATAGGTGAAATTTGTGACCATGACCTTGAAATAAAACAAAAGCAAAAGTTGTATTGGAATGATAGTGGTGTTTTCTGCCATAGTCCACTAGATAACATCCATTATTTTTAAGGTAAAGCATTGTATGTAGAGTGTTCTAGTCTTTTTATATGGTTAGTTTTCTTATAATCTAGTCTATCCATTAGCTATATGATTTTTTAAAATAAATTATGTGGTTTTTATTGGGGATCATTCTCATCAAAACAACAATAATACATTGCCCTAATTATATTATTTCTAGGTTAATTAAACAATATTAAATTATATTTTTATTAAAGATATTTTTCATTTGCATTTTTATCAAATATGTGCTTCATTTTCCTTAAACTATTATGTTTCCTTAAATCAACTCCTTGATATCATTTTTATTAAGAGATAAAATCTCACTTGGTCAATTGTCTTCTAAATATTGAACTTTTCCAAGACAAAAATCAACATCGTAAAAGGCTAAAATATTTGCTACCCAATTTTCCTTTGTATAAATATGTTAGATATAATAACCTATCAATTTCCTAAAAAAAAATTCTTTAGGGGTCTTATACATGACCCTAATATTCTAAGATATCATTTGATCAAATACTTTTCATTTTAATTGTGGGCTTGGATCCCACTACTTGTTAACACTTGCAATATTTGCTTTTAATTTCCTATATCAATATCCCTTTAACATAACTTTTCTCTTTATTTTTGCTTATTGGGTGCTTTCCTTTTTTCATTTCCACCAACTCTCTCATTTGCATTAGTCTCTTTGATTTTTTTATATTGTTCATAGTGATACTTATCATATATAGGTTTGTATTTCTCTAAAGGATCCAAAGTGTAAAAAATAACCTCAAAAGCACCTTTTCATTATGTTTTCCTAGAAACCCTAAAGTACAAGAACCTTCCTCCATAATTATAACCTTCTTATGTTACCTTAAAAACCCGAGATTACTATGGATATCCTCCATCCTTATTTCTTTACTACATTGCTCTTGAAACTCTAAAGTACAAGGGCTAACCTCTAAACTACTTTAATTTCTATTGTAAGAAGAGGAATTTATACAACTTGAGGAAAATGAATACAAATTACCTTGAATAAACTTGACCTCTTCTACCCCCTTTGTTTTAAAAAATTTCTCCACATATTCCTTTTCATCTTTAATTCCCTTTAAATTTAAACTTGCACATTGTACTTTCTTATCCCTTGTATACTTATTTTGTTAGAGTATATTACATTATTAGGGTACATGTCAATGTACCACCTTGGGTACATTATTATATTAGGGGATTATCTTAGGTTACTTGAGGAAGAAGTAATAAATGCACAAGTGTCAATGTGCGATGATGTAAATGTACAAGTTCACTTCTACATGCGTCATAGGGAAGGTAGATAGAAAGAGTGAGGACCAAGCAAACTATCTTCTTATATATAGGCCTTAAAATATAGAATATAGTGTGAGGAGATTACTATCAGTTGTGAGGAGATACACTGCATTTTTTATTAGAATACTAGAGTGTTCATTTTTCGCCACTACATTGCATTGTATTATTTTCGTAACTCTTCATTAATAGCATATTTTAGCATTCTTGCAGATTTCCATTATCTTACTTTTCAACATTTCTTATCTCTTGTGATTGCTTTCTACCATATCATATATTATCAAAAGCTAACAGTGGTATTAGAGATACGGTAGATCAAATAGAAATAGGGAGAGCCACAAGAAAGATTGAGAGGAGAGAAGCAAATCTTAGTTCCAGTATTTTTGAAATTGCATTTGGCTAGATTCTTTCCATAGAGTTGTAGAAAAACTTGTAAATACTAGGACCCAACATTCATTCCACTAGATTGATAAATCAACTAATGAAGATTCATCATTGCTAAAATTAGAATCATCATACTAATACTTTATTGCTGGAAAAGGAGATTCAGAGTGTAAGCAAAAGAAGACAACACCTTGCAAGTAAAATAATGAAAACAAGCAATTGCAGAATTAAAGGATTTTGTATTGAATTTTATTGGAGCCTTAGTCTCCTTTTTACAAGTGATTTGCCCCAAGTGCATAGGGGTATGATTACAATAAGTGAATGCTTGCTTTCACATGATAGAATGGGCACAAAGAGGGGAAAAACCCCTTTGGCTAATAAAATTATTGGTGGTGTCTTTGGTCTTCTTTCGCTCCAATCCAATTGGTGAGTGGGCTTGAGTATCCAATGATGGGCCACTCCTAGCTTCAATAGCTCTTCAAATACCTGTTACCTGCACACATGCAAACCAGCAAAGGGGGATTAGTAGCACCCATATATTCAAGCAATAAACCTAATGCTACACATAAACCTATTATTGATATGGATGAAAAGAAGATAGCACAAAACAATTAACAAACAAAGCCTTGCTTAATACTCAAATCGCTAATCTCTGTCGATGAAATCCATTTTTGTTCTCGGGACTGTGGAACCGCGAAAGCGTGGTTGTGGGCTGGAAACCGTGGACCTACGGTTGTGAAACCGTGGATGCGCATTTTTGACTATGGAACCGCGGATGGGAGGTTTCGGCTGAATAACAGATTGCCTCGGAATTTGAGCCAACGGTCAGAGTCAAGCTCGCACTCTCAATTTCTCGTTGGGTCTAGATCTATTTCAGCAGCCTGTCGGTATGCAAATTCAGCTCCCTTTTGTTTGGTGGATTGATGGTGTCTTTATAGGCTGCCGGGGGCTTTGGAGGGAAATGTGAGGTGGCAAGCCTGACTTGCCAAGTGGCAAATCTAGACTGCCAGGTGGAAGGGGCAGTTATAGTGAGTCACTCAGTGTGGCTCACTTAACTGGGGTGATGTGGCTCCAAGTGGAGTGGGATGTGGGATGCTGTTTTATGTGAAGGGACAAGGGGACAACAACAAAGGAGTTGTGGCATGGGTGTTGGGAATATGTCTCATGTGCAAGGACAAAGGGGACAGGAGTGGGTAAGATGTGGCATGGATGTTGGATGAAGTGTCCAGGACACATGTCCAATGGGTAGACAGGGTATCCTAGGGTGATTTTCCTGATTAAATAAATTAGGAAAGTATAATGATGTGCAGGATTTTATATCCCTAAGTTAGAACTTAGGCATATATCTTTATTATGCAGGATTTGATGGTGAGGTGGTGAATGTGAACTAAAGGGTGCTAGATTTTGGTGTCTACTGATTGGCCCTTTTGTATATTGCGTTGTGTACAACACAATGCGGTGCAAAAACTAATGACATCTAACTTTATTGGACGAATGGGTTCATTTCTCTTTGACACACAGAATGAATGAATTTAGAATTTTGATTTGTTTGCTTACCCCCTCAATTGACGATTGGGTAAAGGTTGACACCCATAAGCCAATTGACAAAATATGAATGTTGAAAGTGGGTTGTTTATTGAATGATGTTTATTTTGTTAATGAATTTTGTCTTGATTTTCTTTGTGCCCCAAGTTTGGGATTATTTGTGTTCTTGTAATTTTGCTTTTGGTTTCATTAATTTTTAGAATACATGGTAAAATTTCTGACCACTCTTTTGAGTTTTCACCCACTATGACTTTAGCAATTCCTTCCAAATGATGGGTTTAAGGAACCAGTCTTCGAGGATTTGATGCTCAAGCGGTTTTTTGATTATTACCAAATTGTTGTTTGTTGTTCCGCTTTTGACCCAACGGAAGGTTTTGTAGGATACCTTGGCAAATCTGTTTTAGAACACATTTAAGCTCATAGATTTAGGGACTTATCGACTTGATTCATTGTTGTTTTTTTTTTGTGATTTCTGAATGAGTTTCCTTATGGTGATTTACCCATCCAACCGGTTTGCATGGATTGCTAGTCGTTGCAACTGCTAGGTGTATAGGATAATCCACTAGATACGAGTTTCACTCCAGATGATTAGGTGGATTGGAATTTTCATTTTTTTATTTTTATTTTATTTTTTTGAAACCGTTGACTTGCAGTTATTTTGGCATAAAACACGGATTTGCATTTTGATTTATGAAACCGCGTTTCCGTGTTTTTGCGCCTCCAAACGCTTTCCCGTGTTTTCACGCGCAGCTAAAAACGCGGGCGCGCATTTTTCACCGCTAAAAGCGGCTATTTATAGGCTGTTGTCATTTTCAAAATCATTCTGCCAGTTTTCATTGGTTGGTTGGTTGAAGTGATGAGTGAGATGGAGGTTGGCGAGGGGAGCGGTGGTGGTGGCTCGGCTGGAGCGGAAGTTGGCGGTCGGTTTGCCGAGGTAGGCGTGTTGCCCTTTTTTTTTTTTGCTTGTTTGATAATTAAGTGGGGTTGGTAAATGGTTATTTTTTTTTTTTCATTAAGCGATTGTTTTTGCTCTTTTTTTTTTCGTTATTGCTTTATTACCTAGGTTAGGTAAATTTTTGTTTTTTTGTTTTTGTTTTATTACCATACATGGGTAAAAAAAAAAAATCATTTTTGCTTTATTACCTAGGTTAGGTTAATTTTTTTTTTTTTGGTTTAAAAATTTTCGTTTTTGCTTTATTACGTAGGTTAGGTAAATTTTTTTTATTTTATTACCATACATAGGTAAAAAAATTTCGTTTTTGCTTTATTACCTAGGTTAGGTAAATTTTTTTTTTTTTTTTGTTTTATTACCATACATAGGTAAAAAAATTTCGTTTTTGCTTTATTACCTAGGTTAGGTAAAATTTTTTGTTTTTTTGTTTTATTACCATACATAGGTAAAAAAATTTGTTTTTTGCTTTATTACCTAGGTTAGGTAAAAAATTTTTTTTTTTGTTTTAAAATTTTTTCGTTTTTGCTTTATTACCTAGGTTAGGTAAAAAAAATTTCTTATTTTATTTTTATTTTTTTTATTACCATACATAGGTAAAAAAAATTCGTTTTTGCTTTATTACCTAGGTTAGGTAGAATTTTTTTTGTTTTATTACCATACATAGGTAAAAAAATTTGTTTTTGCTTTATTACCTAGGTTAGGTAGAATTAATTTTTTTTTTTTGTTTTATTACCATACATAGGTAACAAAATTTCGTTTTTGCTTTATTACCTAGGTTAGGTAAAAAAATTTTGTTTTTTTTTGTTTTATTACCATACATAGGTAAAAAATTTTCGTTTTTGCTTTTATTTCTAGCATGTTGTGCTAATTTTTGTTTTTTTATATATTTTTTCTTTTCAGGTTAAGCTTCTTGATGCTCGGCATAGGTGGTCGAGGACCATTCGAAAAGTGCGGAAAGCACTTTTTGATGATGATTGGACTCTACTTCAGACCATTGGTTTAGATGGTTACGGGCGGTTAGGCACCATCCGAGCTGATGAGGATCTCCTTTCGGCACTTGTTGAGCATTGGGATCCAGACAGGGGCACATTTCAGCTCCCAACAGGGGAGCTGACTATCACTCTCGAGGATATCTACCATATCTTTCGCATCCCTATCGAGGGTCCTACCATTCGTGTTGGCCTTGACAAGAAGGAGGCCCTTTTCCCTCTATTTGGTGAGATGTGGGACATCGATTGCAGTAGGGGCGACATTGTGTATCTGGATCTCTTTACAGCTGGCAGCTTGGGTGCATTGCTTGCCTTTATGATGTACATTTTGAGCAACATGTTGTTGCCCAATTCCATGGGATCGAGGATCTCGTGGAACCAGGTGTCTATTGTTCTTGACTTGATAGCTGATCCTCGTCGGTTAGCCTAGGCTCCTGCTCTTCTCTACGAGGTTTATAGCGAGCTCTATGAGGTGAAGAGGCACGGGTGCAAGGGCCTGGGCTATAGTTTGCTGCTCCAGATTTGGTGTTGGGAGCATGTTATCATTGGTCGCCTTGCTGGTTTGCCTTGTGGCGTGGATGCCACCTCTCCCTAGGCATATAGGTGGTTACTCAGTGAGGAGGTCAGTCGATCTGCTATGAGTGCATCAGATTTCAGAGATATCTTGAGTTCTCTGACTAGGGACCTGATGTGTTGGCGGTCTTGGAGGGGTTTGGATTGGGCGATGGATGCAGCGGAGCTTCGTCGCATTAGGCGAGGATGATGGGTTGTTGGTGCCCATTTGAGGGATATGGAGTTTATCCAGTTCTCTCACGTACTGAGGTAGTTTGGTCTTGTTCAGGATGTTTTGGATGCGCCTGTTACGTACAGACAATGGGGTGATGAGTTGGGGTTGCCTGTTGCTCCTGATTTTTGGCGAGTCGACGATCCTGCTGATGACTCAGACTTGGAGGTGCTTGACTTGGATGATGTTGGCATGACTATTGAGTATGACGCTTGGTTTGCGAGTCAGCCTCTATGGACTCCTAGCATCGTTGTAGATGATGATGGGAGCGATGACGATGTTGATGTGGGTGGATGGGTTCCTTGGTCGGAAGCATCGATGTGGTAGCTCTTCGAGAGCTGACATGGGCATGGACGTTCAACAGCCTGAGGAGGGTGGTGGTGATGATGATGAGGGTTTACCTCCTCGATGGTCAGAGGAGGAGTGGGGGATTCTCCAGGCTAAGCGAGATAGCCTGGATTTGGAGCTGGGTCGAGTGAAGGCCGAGTTAGCATGGTATCAGGGTGAGGTGACTCGTCTTCAGGTTGAGGTGGACGGGCTACGGGTTGGACCTAGCAGCACTATTGTGGCTGCTAAGGATGTAGAGATCACCAAACTCGGTGGTGAGATTACCCGTTTATAGGGTGAGCTTTCTCGGTTGCAGTCAGGTGTTGGAGGTGATGATTCTGCTCTGACTATTGCTTCTCTATGAGCAAATATTTCTCAGAGGGTCACTCGCCAGGGTGCTAATTTGAGGAGCCTGCGTAAGTAGGATGTCTACATCGAGATGTTGGAGAACATTCTTCATGAGCATCAGATTCCTTTACCTGTTCCTCCTTCATCATCTGCTACCACTACTACCCGAGGGACTGAGACGAGTCACAGGACTCATCGTACTTCTAGCTCTCATGGGGCTTCTACAATGCAAGGTCCACGGAGGGATCCTACTGGCACTAGCTAGATGTTGTATTTGCCTTATTTTTGTTTTTTGTATATTTTATCTTAGTATGAGCCTCAGTGCTTCGATGTATACTGCCTTCGGGCATTTTGTACTTTGTAGACTTTCGTATTTATATATATATACATGGCATTTTATTTCGGTATTCACATGCATTATTTGTATATGTATTCTTCTTGTTTATGCTTTTGCAATGTTTATATTATGCAATCTTATATTTCTATGTTAATGCTATGATAATGAATGCAAGTGAACATGTAAAATGCATTTTGATTTATAGTTATGTAACTGAATGAAGGTATGCATGGTGCTCATGTAATCTTATTTAGCTCAGAGTAGTTGACCTTTACTCATTCATATTTGCAATTGGGGGTATCCCACTTGATTATTCTTTGTGGTGATGTATGTGGTATGTATAAATGGTATGTGGATGGTGATATGGATAATGATTTTGCTTTTGGTATGTAACTAAAAATATTCTCAAATACTCAAAGAAGCTAGTAATGTTAACCATTTTTCTTGAATGTTATCTTACTTTCTTTAGGACCATATTGTGTGCAAGTGAAGTTCATTTTCTAAATCTTGCGTGTCGATGACCCTAAGCAATCCAGAACCAGTGCATGTGATTGTGATGTTTATTGCCCCATCTTGAGTAATTTTTGGATGGTACCTTTCTGGGTTTTCCTTTTGGCTAGCTTACCCGTATGTGCGTTCAGAGGTCTCCCTCTTAAGAGAGAGAGACATGTCGCCCTGCATGAGTTTACTCCACTTGCCGATCAAGCGTCTATAGCCCCGGTGGAGGCTCACTCCATAGTCCAATGGTTTGATATTTAAGCCTTTGTGATGACTACATAACTTTCTGAGGGGAACATAGTACGATCTTTTCAGCTTTAGAGATCTGTGGTGTGTGTTGTTAATTGTTTTTTGTGTAGAGTTTTGGGGAATCGGATTCTCAACCGAAGTATGATGAGAATGTTACCCTATCCTTACTACTCTACATTTATTTATATTTGTTGTTTCACTATGGTAGTGGTGATAACCACTATTTTTGTTTTTGGACTATGTTGCGTGATAGGGTAAGCGAAGAATTTGACTTTTTTTCGCTTTGAGGTTTACCCAAATTGGCGTTATCTTTCTATTATTCAAGATGTTTTAAGATTTGTAAAAGTGTATTTGGTTCTAGATTGCTTTTGGGTCAATCTACCATAGTCAAGATTTTCTTAATGTGATGAAAGTGCTTTGGTCCTAAAGAAAATTGGACACTTCATGAAGTTTGGTTTTTCACTAGACATGTTTGAGTGATTGAAAATTGTATGATATATCATATATGATGTGTATGATTTGTGAGTTGTAAAGAATCTTAGTTGAATACCCCCAATTTTTGGAATTTGTTTTCTTGGTCGTATCATCACCACTATTAAAGATTACTGAGCAAGGGATGGGATGGATGCAACTATATATATATATTTTTTTTGTGTATGAACATATAATTGAAATGCAAATGCAATATGAAAAATGCAATTTAAAATATGTCTATTTACAATGTGAAATGCATGCAATGTTGTAAAATGGAATCTTTTGTTTATTTTATTTTTTTATTTTTGTTTTAGCCATGTACATATATATACATATATTGCAAGTCGTTTTATGCATAAAATGCCTTTAGGTGCATAATGTTCAGTGGTTCTGGCTCCAATTTCCCTTCTAAATTGGAAAGTTTATACGTTCCTTGTCCCAATTTTTGCTTTACTATATATGGGCCCAACCAATTTGCTGCAAATTTATCCCTTAAGTGCGGTAAAGCATTAGTATTTTGTTGATTTTCTTTGAGCACTAGGTCCCCCACTTGAAATTCATGAGGATGGACTTTTGCGTTGTAAGCACGCTTGACTCTATCTTGATATACTCGTAAATGTTCTAGAGCATTGATACGTTTCTCATCAATTATTGTCAATTGGTCAAGACGCTCCTGTCTAGTTGTATCATCGTTCATGAATTCTTGTATCTCGATTCGCAAGGATGGTATCTCGAGCTCCAATGGTAATATTGCTTCTACATCGTAAACTAGTGAAAATGGTGTTGCTCCCATTGGCGTTCTTATGCTTGTTCTGTAAGCCCATAGTGCTAAAGGGAGGTGAGTATGCCAATCTCGATGATTATCTTTTACCACTTTCTTGAGAATGGATATGATTATTTTATTTGTTGCTTCAACTTGCCCGTTTGCTTGTGGGTAATAAGGTGTTGAGAAGCTATGTAGTATTTTGAATTTATTGCACAATGCTCTAACATCCTTATTCTTAAATGACTTTCCATTATCAAAAATTATTTTTGAGGGTATTCCAAAATGACAGATAATATGTTGAAGTATAAACTCCGCTATTCGAGGTCCAGTCATAGTTGTCATTGGAATTGCTTCCACCCATTTTGTGAAGTATTCTGTAGCAGTTATGATGAATTTATGTTGTCTTGATGAAGCAAGTGTTATTTTACCGATCAAGTCAAGGCCCCATTGTGAAAAGGGCCACAAAATTTGAATGGGTTGCAAATTTTGTGATGGCACATGGGTCAAGTTTGCATGATGTTGGCATTTTTGGCATCTTTTGACATATTTGCAATAGTCGTTTTCCATTGTCGGCCAATAGTATCCCATGCGCAATATTCTTTTTGCAATTGCCATTCCGCTAAAGTGACCACCGCAAGTACCATCATGGGCTTCTGATATTGCTCTTTCTACTTCAATTGGATTTAAACATCATAGTAGTATTCCATCATAACTACGTTTATATAACACATATCCAAGTAAAGTGAAACGAATGGCTCTTTGTTTGAATGTTCTTTTTGCAGTTCGTGTCATTTCTATTGGTAGTGTGCCTGATTTGAGAAAATATTTTATCTCATCAAGGTAAGAATTGTAAGGTTCGACATGTATCAAACAAACATTCTTCTCACCTATAGATTTTGCTTTTTGAATTGATGGTTTAGACACTGTTGTTATGATTAGCGGTTGCATTTCTCCATGTTCATTTTTAGGGATGAGAGATCCCAAGGAAGCCATTGCATCCGCAAATCTATTTGTCGATCGTGGCAAGTTACTAATTTCATACCAGTCAAATTTTCCTAGCAACTATATCGCTACTTCATGATATTTCTTTAAGACTGGCTCTTTACATTGGTATTCTCCTTTTATTTGGTAGACAACCAATTGA
Organism: Wollemia nobilis; assembly: GCA_028583015.1. Classification (NCBI taxonomy): domain Eukaryota; kingdom Viridiplantae; phylum Streptophyta; class Pinopsida; order Araucariales; family Araucariaceae; genus Wollemia; species Wollemia nobilis. The sequence goes on along the minus strand of JAQPPZ010017084.1, from coordinate 3,145,768 downwards.
GAATCACCAAAAATGCTTATTCTTTTTATTCCCATTGCTATAGCTGATTTAAGACCTAGTATTAAGGCTTCATATTCTGCATTATTGTTAGTGCATGTGAAGTCGAGTTTGAATGATAAAGGAATGGGTATTCCTTTAGGTGTGTAAAACACAACTCCTGCACCTTGCCCTTTTTTGCACTTTGATCCATCAAAGAACATTGTCATATCTGCTTCATCCTCAGGTGAAACTATTTCTTCTTGTTCTGTGACAGAAAACACTAAATCATTGGGAAGTTCAATTATTAATGGTGTATCATTGTGCAGTGGAGCTTCCACTAATTGATCAGCTATTACTTGCCCTTTTATGGATTTTTGACTTGTGAATTCGAGGTCAAATTCCATTAAAAGCATTATCCATTTAGCAGTGCGGGTGTTGTTGTAAGTGTGAGTCATCATGTATCACAAAGGGTTTTCTCTAGCTATAACATAGGTGGTATTGCTTAGCATGTAATGTCTAAGTTTCTTGGTGGCGAAAACCACTGCTAAGCATAACTTTTTGACATAAGCATATCTTGTTTCATAACTTACCAATGTTCGACTGATGTAATAAACCACTTGCTCTTTATTTTTCTCATTCTTTTGTGCAAGCATTGTTCCTAAAGCAAAATCTATTGCAAAAATGTATAGGTGAAATGGGACTCCTATTTTTGGTGGCGTAAGAACCGACGGTGAGGCTAGATATTTCTTTATATCATCAAATGCCTCCTGACATTCAGTTGTCCAAGAAAATATCACTCCTTTTTGTAACAGGCGATTAAAAGGCTTGCATTTATCTGAGAGTTGCGCAATGAATCGACGAATAGATTGGACTTTTCCTTGCAAACTTTGCAACTCTTTCAAGTTTTTGGGAGGTGACATTTCTAATATTGCTTTTACCTTGCCTGGGTCTACTTCAATGCCTCGCTTGGAGACAATGAATCCTAGAAGTTTTCCTGATGTTACACCAAATACACACTTCTTAGGATTTAACCTTACCTTATGTTCTATTAATCGATCGAATGCCTTTTCTAGCACAACGCGTTTTTGATTTAGCAATAAGATCATCTACATAATATTCGATTATCTTATGCATATAATCATGAAATATGTACATGGCACGCTGATATGTAGCTCCTACGTTCTTTAATCCAAAAGGCATCACTCTATAGCAGAATGTCCCCCAAGGCATTGTAAACGTTGTTTTATGTTGATCTTCGGGATTAATCCAAATTTGGTTGTATCCGGAGAAACCGTCCATTAAGGAGAGCATTTCATGACCAGCACAAGAGTCTACTAATTGATCTATATTTGGCAAAGGAAAATCATCCTTGGGACACGCTTTGTTTAAATCTCAAAAATCAGTGCATACTCGTATCCCCCCATTCGGTTTGTGAATGGGTACCATGTTTGAAAGCCATTCAGGATAATCGATTGGTACTATGAAGTGTACATCCAATAACTTTTGCAACTCTTCTTTCACAATTAATGCAACTATTGGATGAACTTTCCTAAGATTCTGCTTGAACGGCTTGGCATCATGTGCTAGCATAAGGTTGTGGACTACCAAGTCCGGATCTAAGCCAGACATGTCTTTGTAGGACCATGCGAACACTTCCTTATTTTTAATAAGCATGTTTATGATGCTTTCTTTTTCTTCTGTGGATAATTATTTTGCTATTTTGACAATCTGGGGATTGTCCACATCTTCACTAAGGTTCACATCTATAGACTCTTCTATTAGCATGTGAGAACCTTCTTCTAGCTGATGTGGAGTCGGGATGAGGTGGATATCATCTGCCACATTTTCAAATGTGTCTAGGGTGTCCCCCTCTATCTCAGTTTGAAAAAATGAATTGTTTGATGATGAAGGTTGTTGTGGAATATAAGCGTTTGAAGCGCGCAACAACTCTTCGGATAGGATGAAGTCAGCAGTGGATGGCGGGGATGAAATCCTGTCCATGGCTATGAGACTGGTGTCGATATAGATCAGTTTTGTCTCATTATATGGATTGCGGAGTGGGGTGAGCAAATCAACAAAAATCATGTTGACTTGATGGAAATGAGGTGGTTGTGATTCAAGAATTGATGACTCATATTCTCTAGGTTGCAACTGACCTAATGTGTGTGATTGGTTTTGCTGTATGCTTTGCCAATGTGATGGAGGAGGTTCTAGTTCAGGACCCTCACGCTCTTTGTTTAGCCAAAAAAGTGTGCGGTCTATTGGAAAATTTTGTTGATACCAGTTATCCTTCTACATGGTTTCTCCATATATTATCTCTTCCCGAGGTTCTTCTTCTTCTTTATTAAACCATTCAGGACGTGCTTCATCTTGGAGCATTCTCCTGGCTTGTATCTCAAGAGCATGGTTGATAAAAATCATTTCAGTTTCATCATCATCATTGTCACTCATCCAGAATCCATTAGCATTTGTATGAGGTCCTAGCATTAGTGGCTCAAGGTCTTGCCTAAGGTATGCTATCATAGTAGGATCTTCATAATCTGCCTCTCATTGTAAAGCTTGCTCTCAAGGGTAAAAATTGTAGATTTGGTATCTACTTTCTAGTTGTTCATCCTCATCATTAGGTTCATCCTCATCATCGCTCTTTTCCTCCTCTTGTTCGCATTCTATGTCAAGTTCTTGGAAAGCTTGATTAAGCGAAGAGCTTGTGATGGAAGGTTTATAGCCTAGACCGGAGCGGTCACTTGGCTCTCTATATTCTGGTTCAATAATGTGGTGAGGACCTTGTTCATGTCTTCCAAGTCCATATCCTTGCCAACTAACCCTTCAAAAATATCTCACTGGAAACTTGGGTTCGATAGATAATCAATGTTTTCATTAAACTCTTGTAAAGAGTTGTCATTTTGAGGAGGTGGGTCCGATGAAGAATCCATCCCTCCATATATGAAATTGATTGCATTTTTTTGAGAACCCATTCTATATATATCACCAATAGCTAAAGGTGGGTCGCGAGGGCGACCGTAATCTCTGACTGACTCGATAGGTGGTGTAACTGTGACACTTTCAATAATGTACTCACCAATACTTGGATTGGTGAGATGTACTACAACTCTAGATGGTTGTGTGGCTAATGGCTCGGTGGATGAAGAGGGTTCTTGAGCCTTAGCTCTTGGCTCTGCTAGCGGCGTTGGATTATCTCTAACGAGGTGGCCCTATTTGTGAGACTACGGGTTCTAATGACTGTGAAGTAGTGGCTGATGATGTGGGTTGTGCTTTGAATGTGAATGGTGGCTTTGAATCTGGAAGTGTACTAGATGGAGCTAGCAATTGATTAGGAGGATGAGTGGGTGTAATTTGAAAATGAAATGTGGTGTTTGAAGGATGCGCTGAGCTAACGCTTTTAGATGCGAAAGTTGGATCAACTATAGGCAACTCTTCTGGAATGGGTGCTTTTGATGATGTGGTGTTTGATGGAATGGTTCTAATGACTAGTGGTTGGATGGTTAGATGTGTTGATGGGAGTAAAGGCTCATAAGGATTTGAAATAAAGTTGCAGTATTTGAAAGGTTCGAGTGTCACTTGGTATGCAATGTACCTTGCCTTCATGCACATATTTTAAGCATTGATGCAATGTTGAAGGCACACATTTCATTTCCCTAATCCAAGGGCATCCAAGAAGTATGTTATATTGCATTTCCCCTTCCAAGATGTGAAAGAGAACATGTATTGTTTTCACCCCCACGGTGACGAGAAGAACAACATTCCCTACAGTTGAGCATAAAGCGTCATTAAAGGCCCTAAGAGTGAATGTGGATGTTGTGATGTGAGATGATGGGACATTGAGCTTCATCATGGCAGGTGTGGTAATGAGGTTGATTGAAGAACTTGTATCAATAAGCACTCTCTTGAAGGGTTTCTTGTCAATGTGAGCTACTATGTGCAATGGTGGATCAGGTGAATCTGCTGATATCTATTTTTCCTCAAAGTCATAGAATACTATCGAGGGTTCCATGCACTTTTGCACACTACCCACAAAGGAATTGAATGCATTGGGGTCTTATGATTGTACTTGAATAGACTTTAAAATTTCCATCAATGCTTCCCTGTGAGGTGTTGATTGTTGTATTAGTTCATAAATTGATAATTTTTTTGAAGCCATCTTCAAACTCTATGTTAATCGGTTGTTCAATGTAACAATAGGGCGGTTGTGGAATGGTGGTGGTGGCCCACTCGATCCAAGTTGTATGGGCACATTAGTTGGTGATGTTTCTGGAGCTTGGGTTGTGCGATTAGCTTGCCTTTGTCCCTGGGTAACTATATTGATAGCCCCTACAAAACCTTGTGGTAGTTGAGACACATAATTAACCTGATTGGGAGGAACTATAGAAGTTGATGCTCCCATCGGTTGTTGATTTGCCTCTCGATGTGGCAAAGGTGTCTGATATATGCCTAGGTTTTGGTTATTTTGGGCTAGTGGGTTGTCAATTTTGATTGTACCCGCTTCCAATAAATCTTGCACAATTCCTTTAAATCCATGACAACCTTCAATATCATGTCCTCTTTGTCTATGATAGATGCAAAAGAGGTGTTCTTTGTAACCTTTTGTCTTTGGTTTGTTAGGATCATCAGGTTTCATTTTCGATAAATTAAAAAGTTTTGCCGTATACAACTTCTGAAATACTAATGAATATGGCTCTTGTATTGGCGTGTAATTTATTTTTGGCTTAAAATGACATTGTTGCCTTTCCACAGGTTGTGTCTGATTTTGTGCCTGCTGTGGGGGTGGAACCGCTTGATAATTTGGTTGGTGTGGTTGTTGTTGTTGTTGGGGTTGTTGGATTTGTGTTTGAGCTGGTTGATTTGATTGTGGTTGGCTCAAAACTATCTGATTAACCTATGCGGTCTTGGACTGACCGTGGTTATTCCCCTTTTGATTCTTATTGTGCCACTCTTTTTTCTTAGGCTTAATCTCACCTTCTTGAATTTTGATTTCTTCAATCAGTTTTGCTTGGGTGAGTGCCTCATCGAATGTTCTATATTATTGTAGCTGTAGCAATGAAGAGATGGGTCTACCAAAACTCTTCGTGAACATTCATATTATCTCTGGCATAGGGAGTGAAAATGGTAACTTGATCATGACTGATCTCCATCTATTGCCAAAGTCATAGACTGATTCATCATCATATTGTTTTAGGTAAATCAAATCAGTCAATGTTGTTTGTTTTCTAACATTTAGGGTGAATCTTTCCAGGAACTGGTCCGCTAGTTGTTCAAAGGTAAAAATACTTTGATGCGAGAGATGGTTGTAGCGGCCTTGGGCTTCCCCCCTAATGTTTGAGGAAATGTATGTAATAGCAATGCATCACTGCTTTTGATTCTGAAGCATGCATTCACAAATCTTGTTACATGCTCACGGGGATCCTCTTCTCCTTTAAATTCAAGCTTCGGTATTTGGAAATCATGTGGATATGGCGGCTCTGGTACCGAAGCGTGAATGGGATGATTGAGTAGTTGCCTTAAAGTTGGATTTTGGTATTGCAAGTCTGGGGTTTGCATGGCAAGACTATCAATCTGACTCTATAAAAATTGGTATCTAGGATCATCTACAGGACTGACACTCGAATGTACTTGATGTTTTTGGTAATGGGGTGGATTGTATGTAGGTTGGGGATGATAAGACATGTTTGGTGGAAATGTGTTATGGTATGGATGTTGAGGGATGTTATGATATGGATGGGGTGATGAAGGTATGATATTATGCTGACCTACTAGCATTAGCATATGGGTGCGGTGGTTGATTGTGAACCACAATGGTAGAGGGAGGACGCATTACCCAAGATGGATCTTGGATAAAGGCATTAGGTTGATGAGATGTAGGTGGAAGATTTTGCTCAATCCCTTGCAAATGTTGGTTAGGGTCAGGGTTCATGCTACGGTTAGCATTATCTAAAATCATTTGCTGCAACTATAAGAAATCCTATTGCATAGCAATTGCATTTGACATAGGGATTGCTACCTATGATGTGGTGGACTGAATTGGTTGTGGAACAACCATGGTAGTGGAGGTAGATGGGGGGTAAGTAGCAAAGGGTATCGCCACTGACTGTGGAATGGTATGAGATGTATGTCCTACAAGTGTGGATGGAGGAATGGATATTGGGGCTTGTGAAACAATAGGAATTGTTTCATACAAGGGATTAGTGGTAATGGTCATTTGTTGTGATAATGTGGGGGGAATTTGGTTGGATGACAATGGTTGATTAGCTAATGCTACAACAGCCAACTCAAAGAGAGGATTGGTGAAAATATGTTGTGACTGTTGTGGATAGGCGAATATGGATTCTTGTTGTGATGAGGGTACGACATGTGATGGGATGGAGAGTGGTGGTAATGATGGGAAGACCATTCCAGCTGCATTCAAGTACATTCTAACAGTGTCCATATCTATCATGGTGACCTAACTGTCTACTGCTGCGGGAGGTTCACTCCTAGGTGTCTCAGGTATAGCTATGTGAGTAGCTCTATGCATAATGTCTATGTTCATGTTGGGGGCATTACTAGAAGGCCCTATATCAAGACTTGGGGACATAGAAAGGGGCACATCTACTTGTCCCACCACCGAAGTGTGAGGGACATTGCCAGACTGAGAGGCCATAGGGGATGACCACTGACTTCGGCTTGACACTAATTTCTTAGCTTGATTACGAGTCACTACCATATGCTAATATGCAATCTATGTGAATGAAAAATAAAGTACAATGCAATAGAACACGCCAAGAAAATAAACATACAAAGTGTTTGACCCTAGTTTGCACTAAGTTTTTGATTTTTTTTTTTGGTGTGTTTTTGAAGAGATTTTGTTTTTTTTTTTGGAATAGAATAATAGAACTCAATGAAGATGGTGATTAAGAACACTAGCACCAAGCGTGATTTCTCAAAAGAGGCTAGGGTACACCGCTTAAATCCTAGTGGGGGTTTTGCCTAGCTCTTCCACTTTGATTCAACAATCGTTCCAATAGTGGGAGACAACTTGAACACCAATGAATTATACCAGCTTAAAGAGCATTTTTATCCTATCTACGGATGATCTAGGGGGCAAGCCGGTGGAAGGAGATGAATTCCAACATCACCGGTCTGAATTGGGGGTTGGTGATGAAATCCAACCGGACCAATGTTTTAATTATACATGTGTGTGTGTGAAGGTTTTGTTTTCTATTGTGCGATGCAAATATAACATGCAATTCTATTTTTATGCCTAATGCAGAAAGTAGGAAAGACATAGAATAGCAGACAAAATCATATCAGGGGCAAAATTGCAAATCCAGGTAAGACTCGGCCAAATTCTATTTAACAGGGCTAACCACGGGTGGGCGATTAGTTCTGGTAAACCGTGGGTACGCGGTTTACCAACCGCACATGCGCATTTGGGAGATCCCAACCATGGGTGTGCGGGTCCTTTCTGTCAATAGAACAAAGTCGAATACAAGCCCAAACCCTGAAAAATAAATACCTAGGTTATTTCTAACCTGGTACATGCAATATGATTATTCCCTACTATGCATATGCAGATTCTCGTTTATTTTGCTTTGTTATTGTGTTTATGAATGCAATATTTAAGTAGATTTTTCTATCCTAAGACCTAAATGCAAGCATTGGCATACAAAACTGAAACCCTTAATCTACTTAAATGTAACCTAAATCCAGAACTAAAGGAGAAATTAAAAATATGGCACATGGTACATACGTGTGTTCCTTTTGCTGCTCCTTCTAGCTTTCAACCTCCGGTCCACGTTTCAACAGTGCAGCAAATGTGAATGCGTGTTTCCTCAAATTAGAAACTACGGATGCACGGTTTCACAGTGACAGGTTAAGCACAATCCAGATTTGCCAACCCGAGATTGAATTCTCACGTGTTTCAAATCATTAGCACCTGTACATGCAAACAGAGATTAGTAAGATTAAAATAAAGCAAGGCAAAACAAAATGAAACCCTTGGGAGGTCCCACCGTGATCACCATTTTGTAAGCAAAAGAAGACAACACCTTGCAAGTAAAATAATAAAAACAAGCAATTGCAGAATTAAAGGATTTTGTATTGAATTTTATTGGAGCCTTAGTCTCCTTTTTACAAGTGATTTGCCCCAAGTGCATAGGGGTATGATTACAATAAGTGAATGCTTGCTTTCACATGATAGAATGGGCACAAAGAGGGGAAAAACCCCTTTGGCTAATCAAATTATTGGTGGTGTCTTTGGTCTTCTTTCGCTCCAATCCAATTGGTGAGTGGGCTTGAGTATCCAATGATGGGCCACTCCTAGCTTCAATAGCTCTTCAAATACTTGTTACATGCACACATGCAAACCAACAAAGGGGGATTAGTAGCACTCGTATATTCAAGCGATAAACCTAATGCTACACATAAACCTATTACTGATATGGATGAAAAGTAGATAGCACAAAATAATTAACAAACAAAGCCTTGCTTAATACTCAAATCGCTAATCTCTGTCGATGAAATCCATTTTTGTTCTCGGGACTGTGGAACTGCGAAAGCGCGGTTGTGGGCAGGAAACCATGGGCCTATGGTTGTGAAACCATGGATGCACGTTTTTAACTATGGAACCACAGACGAGCGATTTTGGCTGAATAACAGATTGCCTCGGAATTCGAGCCAACGGTCAGAGTCAAGCTCGTGCTCTCAATTTCTCATTGGGTCTAGATCTATTTCGGTAGCCTGTCGGTATGCAAATTCAGCTCCCTTTTGTTTGGTGGATTGATGGTGTCTTTATAGGCTGCCTGGGGCTTTGGAGGGAAATGTGAGGTGGCAAGCCTGACTTGCCAAGTGGCAAATCTGGACTACCAGGTGGAAGGGGCAGTTATAGTGAGTCACTCGGTGTGGCTCACTTAAGTGGGGTGATGTGGCTCCAAGTGGAGTGGGATGTGGGATGTTGTTTTATGTGAAGGGACAAGGGGACAACAACAAAGGAGTTGTGGCATGGGTGTTGGGAATCTGTCTCATGTGCAAGGACAAAGGGGACAGGAGTGGGTAAGATGTGGCATGGATGTTGGATGAAGTGTCCAGGACACATGTCCAATGGGTAGACATGGTATCCTAGGGTGATTTTCCTGATTAAATAAATTAGGAAAGTATAATGATGTGCAGGATTTTATATCCCTAAGTTAGAACTTAGGCATATATCTTTATTATGTAGGATTTGATGGTGAGGTGGTGAATGTGAACTAAAGGGTGCTAGATTTTGGTGTCTACAAAGAGAAAGCTATGAAGCTTCCTACAAAGAGCTAGGAAGAACATCATCTTCAGAATCAATCCAGCTCCAGAAGCAACAATTGAAAGATTCTTTATTTGGAGGCTTGTAGAAAATGTCCCATTGCTAGAGACTACAAATTAGGAAGATTACATAAGAAGAAAAGGCCATATAATCCTTGTTGCAGATCTTAGAAGAGGCTCTAGAGAAGATTCAAAAGAAGAGCGAAGAATGGTGATCTTCATTAAAGCCTACAAATAGCAGATTAAATACTTCTACCAGAAGAAGCTGAAGAAGACCCACAAAAGGTTTCATTGAAGAGTGAAGATATCACTCTGAAGAAATCAACCCAAGAAGCTGAAGAGACCTACAAAAGATCCCATTGAAGACCTTCCAATTTTGGAATATTGAAGGACTGGAAAGGCATTGTAACTAATTTTAGAAGAAACATATTTCACAGATCCGAGAGGAAGATCTCATTGTCAACACTTCCATAAAATAAGGTTGAAGAAAAGGTCTATTGGTCAACAATCCGACACTGCACACAAGGCGGGGCGGATAGATCAATGCCAAGAAAAAAATAATGACCACTAGATCAAAATGATGGGGCGGATGATCTTCGAATAAGTCCAATTTCTTCGAGGTGATTCCAAAAAATCTACACTACAAAACAAGGGAAAATGGAAAATAGAAAGAAATAAATAAAAATATCATATCCAAAACTCACAAGGATGGGTATAGCTACATCAAGACCTATGTAGGCATAATACCCCATTAGAAACACAAGTTCTACACTTAACAGATCACCCAACGACATCTTTATCCTAGATCTCTATCAATGATAGGTGGGAGGGGAATTATAGTACTGACAAACAAGTGCATGAAATACAGGATGCAGAATCAGAGCGCTCCTGTTCGGGCGACGTTAGCAAAAATAAACCCTCAACCCATATAATGAATATACTCCTCCTTAGTCACTTAGACACACCCCACAAAATCCAAATACGAGAATAACACATGATGACTTCAGCAACTAAAGAATTGAATATTCATACATTCAATAAAGAACAAGAGGATGCAACTAAAAACCAAAAAGTGCAGAATTTGAATTTACAGAGGGAAAACCTTACATAATAATTGTAATGGCTAAAGAGTCGCCCTTTGGAATGACAAACATTCCACTATTTATAGGTATATTTACATAGATTTCAAAATTTGGACATTAATGGTGGTAGGTAGGAATATGACGCTCATAGAAGGTGAGTGTCGCTCCGTTACACTACTCTGGATAGTATCAATCTTCTAGAAGGAGGTAGATGTACTTGGTTGAATCTGGGCCTTTAGATCTTCTGATGCTTCTACCCAATTGATCAACTCTTAGCTACCTCATCCTTCTCCTCGATTGGTGATCCTCTGATTGAGGTGGTGGATGATAGACACTAGAGCATCTTAGGAGTATTGTGCCAAAAATTCATCACTTTTGCATATATTGTCAGGTACCCAAACTATTGGAGTAGTAGATAAGTTTTTTGTTAGAATTCCAGGTAGTGGCAAGAGTTTTGCATACCAGGTGGATGCTTCATTTGCTTTTATTTCTGCTCGTGGGTTATTGGGAAGCGAGGGCGGGTATTTTTTTGAGGTACTATCCTTTTTGTACTTGTATCTCCCATTCGTGATGGGTATCTTCTTTCCAAGGGTGAGGTTGTACAATTTTTCCACCCACGCTAATCCTTTGAAATGTTCACCCAACGATTTGGGTGAGCCTTTCGGGGATTTCCACCCAAAGTGTTGAGGACGGGTGTCTACCCACTCTTGTCGTTAACCTACTGGTTTGGTCTGCCCTTCGAATGATGTTGCTACTCTAACATCTCCCGCTCATCCATCAATACCTTCAAAATTTGGCAAACTCCTTGAAGAGAACCATCATCTTTGCAAAAATAATGGGGGTGCAAAATTACACCCACACTCTTGGAAACTCACAGGAACTTTTTCCTTGTGGTAAAGGACCCAGAAATATTTTGAAAATGCAAAAACATTTTTGAAGAAAGAGAGAGGGGAAGAAAGATGGGAGGGAGGAAAAATAAGCAAAAAATTTGAAATACTCAACATGGTGGAACACTGGGGGAATAAGAAGGAAATAAGGGGAAACAAAGAAAGGTGAGAGGCAAGGACAATGAAAGGGAAAAATACAGGAAGCAACAGAGGTAAGGGAAAGGACCTCACTAACCAACAAAGTTAGCGAGAGGGGAAAACTGAGGAAAGAGAAAGAAGGATAAGGGACAGAAAAGTAAAAGAAATGAAAGGGAAGGTGATCTATGAGGCATCCCCATAAATAACACTCCCTTTAACATACCTTGTCAAGGATCACGAAGGCTTCTAGAATGGGCAAAATTCTAGGGACATCTGTCGGTTTCAACGCAATGCTTTCTATTGATGCAATCTCGCAAGAACCTCCTTTGCTCATTTTCATTTTCTCAGGGAATCTTCAGATACAGTGCCATTCTTAGTTGGATGTTGCTTCTACCCTTTAGGGGGGATTTTATAAAACAAATTGCTCGAAACTCAAGGAGTGGATACTATTTTCAATAAAATAGCAGATATGTTTTGCGAGGTTGCATGGATAGGTGCTTGATTTGTGAGCCTTAGATCCATTGGGCATGAGATTACAATGACAACTATGGGAAAGACAATACGAAATAATAAATGATGAAAGAAAATGATTTTGCATTCTATCCATCTCCTAGAACATGGGTCATTGTGGAATCTCCTATAGTCTCATGACATCCTTCGAGCCATGTGTCGTACATACTTTTAATTAATACCCATCCTATTTACACAAAATTTATGATGTGACAGACATATCACCACCCTGAAACTGCCTTTGGGAAGCTACCTAGTAAATTTACAATGTCTTGACCAGATCGTATTGTACTACAGTTATTGTTCAAAGTTAGGCTGACCTCTTTCCATCACTTGCCAAGTTACATTCCAGGCGTAGCTTGACAGATCATCGTACATTCCAGTACTCATGCATTGGATGATTAATGTGGCCAAAAGATCTACCACATGGGAGCCTTTCTATGGTATTGATTTTTTTGGCAATAGGCTTTGGTATTGCCAGTCCTCGAGATCCATCTGTAATGAAATATTGGTTTGGTACGCCTTTGTCATCATCACATATTTTTTTTGCAAGCTATATTAATTGAACCTACTAATGATGGTACCTCCTTGTGAATTGGGTGTTGATTAGTTAAGCCATTATAGATATGACTTGGCTCTTTGTTTCTGCACTCTAAGACACAAAAGGGTGCAAAAATTATCCCTCCTTGTGTGTGATGTTCTTTCCTAGGTTCGGTTCCTCTACTCCTTGGAAAACGATGCAAGTGATAGAGTTGTCTCCTTTAGTTTTGAAGCTTGCATTTATCCTATTTGGGTTTGAGACAACATTCACCCTTTTTACCCAGTCAGAATGCACCCTTAGCTCCTACATAGCTTGATATGGTATCCATGGGGGATATTGTGTAGTATGGTGGGGAGCAATGGCATATGGAAACAAGGATGGTAGGGCAAAATTTGCTGAAGATATTATTTCTGCTTGTAGTAGGAGTCGCTCTACCCAAATGGTCTCATAAAATACTTGAGGAAATATATTTTCCTTTGATTGTAGCATGAGGAGGCCTACATTCGAGATTAGGGCTCGAACATAGTACAGGTGAGCCTGGGCAGGTGATAGCTGGTACGAAGGAGGATTCCTCCTCAAACTCCTTTCGAATCGAATGTTGAAGTTGATGAGGGATTCAAAAGGTTCTCTCTTGATGAATGATATATGCATCAAGAGTTGGAAGGGATACATGGAGTCATTAAATGTGTCAAAGAGAGCTCCTGCAAAGTCTGCCTATGAGCATATGGTTCTTTTCCCAAGGGTTAGGTACCACAATAGCGCCCTTCCCTCTAGAGAAATGACCAAAAGTCTAATCATAATATATTCATGAGTAATTCCATGGAGGGGTGCTAATGCAACAACATCTTCAAGATTATTCCAAGCCATTCCCAATGTGCTATTATATTTGTTAAGGGCCTTCATGACACCCTTGGGAATCTCATGCGATTAGTGGAGGTTCAATGGATCAAGGTAGTTTCATTAGGGGAATGATAGCTAAGCCATTAAGGCACCAGTATTTAGAGGTCTTATTTGTGGTGTCAGATTCAGAGTCAGAGTCACCAGGTGAGCATGCTATCTCTGCTAATAAGGTCAAGGCTACTCACCATACCTTGAGTCATCTGGGATGTTTGGATATTTAGCATGGACGAACGATTGGTCTCATGATCTGAACATGTCATGTAGTCAAAGTCGCCAGGTGACTTTGAGAATATCTAGGTAAATTAGAGAGTCACCAAACTCTGATTTCCTGAAACATGAGGACTCAGTGAGTTCTTTAGCAGAGTCACCAAAAACTATTGGTTGACAATCCAACACTGCACATAGGATGGGGTGGATGAAACATCACCAAGCAGTGTATAATGGTTAAAATATCAAAAATATGGGGTGGATGATCTTTGAAGAAGGTCAGTTCCTTTGGGGTGATTCTAACTACTCTATACCACAAAATAAGGGAAAATGGAAAATAGAAATAAATAAATAAAAAGGTATTAACCATAACTCACAAGGATTGGTATAACCACATCAAGACCTATGCAGGTGCAACACCCCATCAAAAACATAAGTCCTACACCTAACATATCACCCAACGATATCTTTGTCCTAGCTCTCTATCAGCGATGGGCAGGAGGTAAATTCTAGTATCGACGAACAAGTGCATGAGATCTAGGATGCAGAATTAGAGCGTTCATGTTCAGGCAGTATTAAAAGAAATAAACCCCCAACCTGTTTAATGAATATGCTACCCCTTATTCACTTAGGCATACCCCAAGGAATATAGAAACTAGAATAACATAGGATGACTTAAGCACTTAAGTAATTGAATATTTATACATTCAGTAAAGAACACGAGGATGTAACTAGAGACCAAACAATGCAGAATTTGTATTTACAAAGGGGAAACCTTACATAAGAATTGTAATGGCTAAATAGTCGCCCTTTGGAATGACCAAAATTCCACTATTTATAGGTATATTTACATAGATTTCAAAATTTGGACATTAATGGTGGTAGGTAGGAAGATGACCCTCATAGTAGGTGAGCATCACTCTGGTACACTACTCCTCTAGATAGCATTGATATTCTAGAAGGAGATAGACATAGTTGAATCTAGGCCTTTAGATATTTTAATGCTTCTACCTAACATATCAACTCTTAGCTACCTCATCCTTCTCCTCGATTGGCAATCCTTTGATTGAGGCAACGAATGATAGACACTGGAGCATCTCAGGAGTATCGTGCCAAAAATCCATCACTTCTGCATATGTTTTCAGGTACCCAAAATACTGGAGTAGCATATAAGTTTTATGTTTGAATTTTAGGCAGTGGTGGGAGTTTTACATGTCTGATGGACGCTTCGTTTGCTTTTGTTTTTTCCCGCGGGGTACTAGGAAGTGAGGGTGGGTATTTTTTTGAGGTACCACCCCTTTCATACTTGTATCTCCCATCCGTGATGGTGGGATTCTATATTATTTTCAAGGGTAGGGTTATACAATTTGTCCACCCGCACTAATCCTTTGAAATGTCCACCCAACGATTTGGGTGGGCATTTTTAGTAGTTATGCTCGAAGATTTAGTTTGGTCCACCCTTCAACTACTATTGCTACTCCGACATATCCTTCTCGTCCATTAATACCTTAAAAATTTGGTAAGATTTTTTAAGAGAACCATCATATTTGCAAAAAGGATGGGGGTGTAAAATTACACCCACAAGGTCTCATTGAGAAGACCAAAGAAAATGTAAGATTGAAGACCTTGGAGAGGTTTCAAGGAGAAATAAGGAAGAGTCTTGGAGAGCCTTATTGTAGAGTTTTTTAAATCTAGAAAAGGAGTTCCTAGAATAACTCATTAGATAAATTCACTACCAAGGAGAAGCACTTGATAGTGAAAGATCTGGCACATTTATCACCATATAACAACAAGCCCAAAGGGATAATAATTTGGCAAGGAGTGCCAAATCTTAGAGGAGGAAATCAACAAAGACCTCAAGATATTCTGAATCTTGAGAAGAAGACCCTTTTTGAAGTCAGAATTCAACAAGAAGGTTGAAGGAGAACGAAGATAGAAGAAGCCTACCAAATCCAAGAGATTTGAATATTACCTTTCATATCTAGAAGGCACATTTCAGAGACAAGGGTTTTTTAATCTACAGTAGAAAATCGAAGGCCATTTGCAAAGAGCCAAGCCACCAAACTCTAGTTTCAAGCCAGAAAAAGTTTGAGACTACAATTTGGTGAAGCAAGAAGCTATTTTGGACAACCAAAAAGAAGTTGCAAATTTCATCCATCTCAAGGCAGCAACTTGGTGAATCAAAACACCAAGATCTACATCATCTTCAAATATCATTAAAGGTAAGAAACTTAGGTGCAAAGGGGTTCATTACTTGAACACTCATATTCAGATTATTACTTAGCTTTATTAAGCACCTCATTAGAATTAAAGTTGCAAAGAGAAGGGCTCATATTATAGTCTTCAAGAGAGTGCAAAAGATAGTTTTTTTTAAAGGATATATTTGTACATTAAAATAGGAGTTGGATATATTTTGACAAAAATAAAAATATCATCTACCTATCTAAGAATTAAGAAGACTACATCCTACAACATTGATTGTAGTGAATATTACAAATTGCTTTTAAGAGTTCATTATACATTACTCTTAAGAATATTGCAACAATTATAGAGCATTTGAGAGTTCTTTAAGAATTATCATTAGTGCATATTAAAGGTTACTTTTAGGAGTAATAAGGAGATTGCAATTGCACTATATTAATCCTTATTAAAGCTTGTTAGAATTGCACTAAGGAGTAGTGCAAGATTAAGCCACCTTAAGGGCATATTAGTTGCATGATTATTAGCTTGGGTTCATTATTAGATTAACCAAGCAAAGGAGAGAGTTGTCTAGAAAATAAGACAACATCAAATCATCCCTTACCTACAAGGTATATTACAAAGAAGCTACCATCAAAACCAACATAAAGAAATCTTGCAAAAGAGATTTAGAGATCTCAAGTGAAGGTGCAAAACAAGGTATTCTATTGTGAATCTATTTACATTATTCTTTTACACCATAACATCTTGTCCTACATATCAAAGAGGATAGAATTTGAGAATAGAACACATCCATCGCAAGCAAGGAATGTCACATAAGCGGTTGCTAGAGGAGCACTATCCATGCAAGGTTGAAGAGATTTCAAGAAGCTCACATTTTGGTGTACAAAGACACCTCCATAAGCCATGGATTCAGGCAGTTAAAACAACAACCTAAAGCATAAAATATCCATTAATAGATATCATAGAGAAGCTACTCTTCATCTATGCTAGTCATCATCTACTATACATTGAAAAGGAAACATTCAAAGTAGCATATTGAAAGCATAGAAGGATAAAGGATAAGACTAATCAAAAGGAGCAATACCTAAGATCAAACTTGGATAAGACATCCACCGAGAAGGAGCACTCAAATCTGCCCCAAGACCACCATAGAACCACCATTGCATCACCTAGAACAACTACAACTGGAGACAGACTATCGATAGCACAGCTAGCATTCGATTTGCAAGAAGAGAGAAGTGTTAATGTAATCATCGACAATAAGAAAGAATTATTGAAGTAAACTATTAAAAAATTATAAGATAAGGGATAAAATAAGTGTTAGGGCATATCTACATGCAAAAGTAGATGCACCACTTTTCTGTCTAACGCCTAGATTATAAGGAAATGCTCAAGGTCAGACAACACTCACTCTAGAAGTGTTCTTTTGAAGAGCATATTTCAAGGACACAATGCTTGGAATCATTTCAAAGGAAGAACATTACATTATTGTATAACATCTTCAAGAAGGAAAATTAATGCTCATTAGCAACTTGTACACTTGAGTAATGCTTGTGCCAAGTGTTGAAAGCAAAAATAAGGAACAATAAGACATTCGTCACCTTCATAATACATCTGCCAAGTGTTGAACAAATCAAGGAAGAGGAGTAATGCACCTAAGGATAAGACCATTAATAGACCACCTTGGAAGGCGTACATAAATGGCATTCAATATACGCAGGAAGGAGAACACAGATACAACGCTGAAGCCAATTTGTAGCAAGGTCAAATTCCATTCAAGAGTTAAAAACTTTGACAAAGGAAAGGAGCATTTAATGCTCAATATTTCCCTACAGATACAACGATAAAAAAGGAATGACTACCAATATTCATTTGAAAGGAGCGATTACCAACGTTATAAAGGAGATATAACGTTTGAGCTACAACGGTCGTGTTATTCGCTAAAGTAGCAAGTATAGAGGAAATGGAATATTGCATGCAACAACATAAAGGTAATATCAATCCATTTACTTGCTTATATTAAGATTAAAGGAGCTATAAGGTGAACCTTATAAGGATTGAATTCATTACTGCATTGGAATAATATAGCACTAGTGAATTATAAAGCAAGTGATATTTCCAAATACAATATTTGAAGCATACATACATATTACAATATTTGCAATAATCAAGTAGGAGATATAAGGTTGCCAACCTTGATAAATTAAAATATCAATTTGCAAATATTATTACTATTTTTCTAAATATTCCAAAAATAGGGAGTCATAAGGCATACTACATCAAACTACAAATATTTGGAATTTAGAAAATTAAAATTATTGAATAGAGAAGCAAATCTATTGCTCACATAGAAAGTTGGAATTAATTGATAATTGTCTCATACTCAAATTAAGGAGACAAAGAAATCCAACTATAAGAACTCCATTAGAGCATTAGGAGAGATAAGGTAAAATTGGAAGTTGATTATTATTCTCAAAATCAACTCATAAAGTGAACTATTTATTGCTAAGATATTTATCAAATCCTAGAGCATATTTACTTAGGAGATATAAGGAAGCCTACAAAACCTAAGCTTGAAAGGTTTTATCAAATTAGTTCACATACCTTAAACTAGGGAGTCATAAGGTAGACTACTTAAAATACTCCATTCTCAAAGTCTCTATAGAAGCCCACTTCAAGATCAATCAAGAAGAAATATGGATGAAATATTAAGAAATGCTTTTAATAATGAAGAATTATTCCATGAAGTAGAATTCTACTCCCAAAATTTAATAGATACTCTTGAAGGATATAAGTATCTATCTACTAGCAATAAAGAGAGATTCTCTTTATTCCTTAAGGAGGCAAAAGAATGCAGCTTTACAGCATTAATTGGATATCTTCATGAATTTCTATTCATAGCATGGTGGAATTCACAAAAAATAGTCATATTCACATCAGAGGAGTGTTTAATGATTTATTTATCATTAATTGTTTTTGTACTTGCTCAACATATGAAGTAAACTAAAAATACAAATAAATACTATTATGATGATAGACTAACTCATCATGAAACCGAGATTCCACTAGTATCAATGTAGAATTATAGGAGAAAATGAGAAAGAGGAAGAAAAAGCATACTAGGAGAGAACATAGCAAAGAAGATATAAATAAAGAAGAAACCACAAAGACTGAACCAAATGGTCATACTCAAGAATTGGAGGAACCTTCAACCAAAGCTTTCACTATCTTGTATGAAGATACTAACTACTTGCTTGAACAAATTTCTGTAAGCAGAGATGGAGAATACAACTTTCATTATCAAGAAGAAGATCCATATTGAAGACTAAAGTCTTCAATATCCAAATAATGTAATATAGGGGGGTGTTAGAGTATATTACATTATTAGGGTACATGTCAATGTACCACCTTGGGTACATTATTAGATTAGGGGATTATCTTAGGTTACTTGAGGAAGAAGTAATAAATGCACAAGTGTCAATGTGCAATGATGTAAATGTACAAGGAGTCCACTTGTACATGAGTCATAGGAAAGGTAGATAGAAAGAGTGAGGGCCAAGCAAGCTATCTTCTTATATATAGGCCTCAACATATAGATAGAATATAGCGTGAGGAGATTACTATGAGTTGTGAGGAGATACAATGTAGTTTTCATTAGAATACTGGACTGTTCATTTTCCTCCACTATATTGCATTGTATTATTTTTGTAACTCTTCATTAATAGCATATTTCAACATTCTTATAGATTTTCATTATCTTACTTTTCAGCATTTCTTATCTCTTGTGATTGCTTTCTCCCATATCATATATTATCAAAAGCTAATAATTTTTTCTAATGGTTTATTTGAATAATATATGATGGAATTTATCATTTAATGTTGCAAATAGGATTTTTTTACCTCTTTTTAGGAAGTGGAATATCGTTGATTTAATCCAACTTCTACTATAGTATGATTTTCTTACTTCTTGAAGTTTAACTCATGACCAAAATTTTCTCTTTCTCCATTATTTTTACTTTGCAATCTCTTGCCATGTGTCTAGTCTCATGATATTTGTGGCATTGGATTAGAATATTTTCATAATCCACTTGTTGATCCCATTTCTTATTTACATTTAATCTTAATAAATTGTGGCAAAGGTTTTGAAATATTCCTAGTAACATATCTCTAGGTATATATAGTATACTTATCATCCTTTTTAGTTGGTCCCTCTTGTATGAACTCCCATATGATGTTTCTAATATTATTCAAAATATCCTTAGTGATAGATTGATATGAAAATCCAAAAATCCTAACCCACACTAAAATATTTTGAATAAATTTTTGTCTTGAAAAAAAAATCTCACTCCATGGTCTTAAATATATGGTATATCTTCTCATAAACCATGGTCTATCACTTATTAATTTATCTCTAGTTTACAAAATAAAAAATATAATGAGGAAATCACCTTTAGGAAGCATTATATATTTGAATTAAATCTTCACTTGATCTAATTTTAAATCTCTAGAAACCCTAACCAATATATATAGGACTTACACGTTAATCCTATACTTTTAAGAACCATTACATCATGCTCAAGCATCTCAAGCATCTCATACTTAAGAACCATTACTCTTTCTCTTATCTCCATCTTAGCTAGGGCATCCTTACTTCCAGCTATGACTTCCAAAGATTGCTTTCCTTCAATGTTACTTAACTTATCCTCATATGATTCTTTATTTTTTTTAAATATCTAAATATTTGAAGTAAGAAAATATGAGGTTCACTCCTTACTCACATTTTCTTCCTATTATCTCTCTCTCTCTCTCTCTCTCTCTCTCTCCCCTTGTACTCTTCCCCAAGGATTTAAAACTAGAAAAGGTGAGGCTCATGTCCAACTTGCACTTGCTCTTGGCTTGCACAAAAGGATACTACCCATTAGAAAACTTTTACTAATGCTCTCCAAATATTTTTTCTCCACATAGGCAATATAACTGTCTTACCATAAGGCTATTTTTGCTTGACATTAAGATTTTATTGGTTGTCCATGTCATATTTCAATAGTTGGATCTTGCAAAACAGATGAATTATGTTCACTACATTCAAGTATATGAATCCCCCTCCCCTTTATCTTGTAAAAAAATACTATAATTTCTTAACTATATGTTACTTAGAATTATAATTTTAGTGTGGAAGATAGATGACCTAATGCTTATTTTATGAGATTTTATGGCATGCATATATCCTTTGATATGACTAGTATGAGTAAATAGAATTTTATATGGATGTGGATGACCTAAATACTTAAGTGACCACTAATATTTTGTTGCTTAGGAAATATTTTATAGATTTTTATTGTGGGGATTAATCAATATGCAATGTCTTCTTCCTTGGATAGAGAGCATTAGTCCTATCATGTATGCTCTTCGTGATTTATATTGTTATTTTAAAAGAAAAACTATAATTATTTTGCAAATAAAGGAATCAACAACATCATTGTAAGTTATCCCCCATCACGAATAAACATGCAAAGCATCCAAGATAGGTGCTTACACAAGGGAGATGTCTCAGAGCGGGAAGGTCGTGTCGGGAGGGGCTGGGAGCGGGCGCGCCAGCGTTACGAACCAAGACCTCAGCAAAGCGAAAGGACACAGCAAGACGGAGGGAGGCCAGTCTGAGGATGGAGGTTCTGCAGAGTTGTCTGAAGATGACGTTAACCGCGGGAAGGATCCGCCTGATAAACTAAGGATGGGCCAACAAAAAACGTATGCTCAAGCAACGGCTTCGAAAACCCCTGGCGGTTTTTTCACTCAGGACCTGTTTCCATCCGGAGATGAACTGAATATCCCGAAGGAAGTCCTCTCAAGTTTTGTAGAGTTCAAAAAATTCACCTTAGTGGGTAAGTTCGTTGGGGGACGCCCTGATATGGAGACCATCCGTAGGTGGGCAGCTGCAAAATGGCGAACGTCGGGCCACATGGAGTTGGCTGCCCTGTCCAGGGGTTTTTTCACAATAATACTGAATAACGCAGAGGATTATTGTAAAATTCTGGCTGGGGGTCCCTGGTTTCTGGGACGAAGGAGTCTCTTTCTCAGGAAGTGGGGGATGGATTTCAATCCCGAAACACAAAACATCAATATTGCCCCAATATGGGTTAGGCTTCCGAACCTTCCCCTCTTTTGCTGGCATGAAAATGTCATCAGAGGTATTGCACACTCCATTGGGGATTTGGTTACCATCGACCCTCCTACCCGAGCCTGAACCAGATTTGTCTAGGCTCACTTCTGTGTTTTGGCAGATTTAGAGGCAAACCTCCCGGACTCCATTACCCTGAGGTCTGGAGGGTCTTTTCTTCATAAGCAAGCCATTTTCTATGAGAATAGGCCTGCTTACTGCCCTCATTGTAATTCTCAGGGGCATCTTCAGTCTAGCTGTCCTCTTCAAAAGCCAGGGAAAAAAAGGGGGGAATCTTGCAACCCCCTGGACCATGGTGAAGGGCAACCCGAACACCCTGTGGCGACAGAGGCTGCATCGTCAATCCTTTCGGGGGAACTCCCTGTATCTTCCACCCCTGATAAGGGTCTCATCTCCCATTCGAGTGCCACTCATGGCGGTGCGAGCCCCCAGCCAGAACCTCAAATGGAAAAAAAATAGCCCCCACCCCCTGTTCCCGCGCAGGTTGGCCTACTAAATCTCCATAATCAGAACCTTCTCGAGGCCCAGAACCTGCTGGAAGATTACCTGACAGGTAGGAGGGGCGAGCAGTCTGGCAATATCAGCCCTCGAAACACTAGGAGCCGAAAGCAAGGGGTAGATTTCGACAGTGAAAGAAAGCAGGGTCGTCCTCCTAACAAAGAAAGGAGGGATAAGGAGACGGCAGTAGATGTTGCAAATGGTTCTCAGCGTTTGCTTTTTCAAGAGGATTCCGATTCCCTGATGGGTGACTCTCTTGTCCCAAAACCTCCCATCCAAGCGAGGAAAGGGGGGTAAGAAATTCCTTAAATTGTCCAGATGAAAGTCCTCTCATGGAATGTGAGAGGCCTTAATGGAGTGGCCAAACGCAGGGTTGTGGCCGATCTCCGAAAGAAGTCTAATCCCTCCATCCTCATTTTGCAAGAAACTAAGTCCGATGCTTCCGTTTTCGCTAAGGTCGCTAAGTCCATCTGGGCCAAGGGCCATTTCCTCTCCAATCCTGCAATAGGTTCTGCAGGCGGCCTCATGGTAATGTGGGACCCTGATTTTGTTGAAGGCAACCTCTTATCAGTCTCTAGCAGGATTATGAACGTTCTGTTTCATTCCAAGGTAGATAATTCCTCGTGGATTTTGACTAATGTTTACGCTTCGAACTCTGTTGTGGAGAGAGCAGAGATGTGGAAAGCCATTTCTCAGATGAGAGACAATTTTAGCGACCTCCCGTGGGTTGTAGGTGGAGATTTCAATTGCCCTCTTCATCCTTCAAAAAAAAAGGGAGGCGCTGAACTTCTTAGTCGCGGCTTGGAGGAGTTTAGAGATTTTGTATCTGCTAATAATTTGCTGGATATTGACCTTAAAGGGGCATCCTTCACCTGGAGCAACAGGAGGATTGGGAGCAATCTCATCCAGGTCAAGCTGGACCGTTTCTTCATTTCTCACGAAGCTATCCCCCTCTTCGACGATGCAACTCTCTCTGCCCTTCCCAGGATCGGATCTAACCATAATCCTATTATTTCGGAGGTCACCGACGGGCTTGGTTATAAGACCCCTTTCGATTCGAATCCATGTGGATTTCCCACAAGGATTTCAGAGAGAAGGTTTCGGCTTGGTGGAAGGTGAAGCTGGCAGGTTCAGCGTCCAAAAGACTGGCTCTAAAACTCAATCTGATTAAAAAGAATTTGAAGGTTTGGAACAAGGAGGTTTTTGGCAACATTTTTGAGTCTAAAAAGTCCATTTCTCAAAAATTAAAGGCTCTGGAGGAGAAGATGGAAGCCGAAGGGTACTCGGTAGCTCTCAGAGAGGAGGAACGGTGCCTCTTAGTTGATTACCATTCCATCCTGGCTAGAGAGGAAGTCTTCTGGCATCAGAAATCCAGGGAACTCTGGCTGAAGAATGGTGACTCAAATTCAAAAAAATTTCACGCGTCCACCATGAGGCACAAGGGGGCCAATAAGATCAGGGAGGTGGTGTGCAAGGATGGTCATACTACTAGGGAGATTGATGAAATTCGTAGTGAAGCTGTCAATTTCTTTCAGGATTTGTTGGGTGCTCCTCCTGACAGCGACCTCCATGTTCAGAGATCCTTGCTAGCTAATTTCCCCACCAAGGTTCCCCATGAGGTGAGTATTAAGCTCCTGGAACCGTTTTCCCATTTCGAGATTAAGGATGCTCTTTTTTCCATGCAGCCGGATAAGGCCCCCGGGCCCGATGGTTTTCCCCCCCATTTTTTTCAAGCTATGTGGGATATTGTGGGGTCTGATGTTTGTGAAGCTATTCTGGAAATTCAAGCCGCCAGATCCATCCACCCAAAACTCAACTCTACCTTCCTGGCTCTCATTCCCAAGACTCCCGCTTGTAAAAGCTTTTCTGACTATCGGCCCATAAGTTTGTGCAATGTCTTCTACAAAATTCTTACTAAGACCATTGCCAACCGTCTGAGATCCCTCCTCCCCTCCTTGGTTGGTCCTGCGTAGGGTAGCACCGTTAAGGGTAGAAACATCCTGGACGGTGTCATCACAATCCATGAGACCCTCCACTCTGCCCAATGTTCCAAAAATGCTGCGCTTTTCCTTAAGCTAGACATGAATAAAGCTTTTGACAGGGTCGATAGGAGGTTTCTCTATGCTGTCCTCCTCAAATTTGGCTTCCACCCTCTCTGGATTGACCTGGTGAGCAGTTGCATTTCCTCTCCTTCATTTTTAGTTCTGATCAACGGGTCCCTGGCTGGCTTCTTCTGAAGCGCTAGAGGTCTCAGACAAGGTGATCCTCTGTCCCCTATTTTGTTCATTCTTCTGGCGGAGGTCCTAAGCTGGTCCTTGAATGATGCTCTCCGGCGAAACAAGATCTCCGGCATTTTGCCTACGTCTAGAGTTGATCCTGTCACTCACCAACAGTTTGTAGATGACACGCTCATTTCCACTGGAGCGTCTGTCATCCAGGCCAAGTCTATTAAGCGCATCCTGTCCCGGTATGAGAAGGCTGCTGGCCAAAAGGTGAATTATATCAAAAGCAAAATTTACTTTATCAATACTCCTTTACGCAGGCAGATTCGCATTGCTAGGATTCTGGAATGCACCATTGATTCCCTGCTTGCAACATATTTGGGATTACCCTTGGCTTGCAATGGGCATGCCGGTGCAAACATGTGGAACATGATCTTGGAACGGCTCCATAAGAAACTCAGCACGTGGAAAGGTAAATTGTTGTCTCAAGCCGGGAAGGCCACTCTCACCAAAGCATGTCTGCAAGGAATTCCCACTTATTTCATGTCTGTTCTCATGATTCCTGTGACTATTCATTCCAAGATTGAGAAGTTACAGAGGAATTTTTTGTGGTCCGATAGTGAAGACAGATCCATAATTCCTTTGGTGGCATGGGAGAAGGTCTGCCTTCAGAAAGACCAAGGTGGTATGGGAATGAGAAGATCCAGACTCATGAACATGGTGCTGATTGCAAAACATGCTTGGAGGATCCTCACTAACGAACCGGTGGAATGGGTCAAGCTGGTTAAGAGGAAGTACCTTGGGCAAAATTCTTTCCTTGAAGCTGGGCCTCCGGTCGAAGCCTCGGCCTTTTGGAAAATAGTGCTTCAGGCCCGTTCATTAATTATCAGGGGCGCCCAGTGGATCTTGGGCGATGGATCCTCCATCCTCTTTTGGAGAGACAGATGGGCTGGTGATGAAGCCCTTGAGTCGAAAGCAGACCTGGCCAGTTTGCGGACCCTGATCGATCCAAACTGTCAGCTCAAGGTAGCGAAATTCATCGATCGGAGCTCTCTTCCCCCCCGGTGGAAGCTTTCGGGTGTAGACGGCTTCAACAACGAGTTGGATTTTTTATCTAGAATTCTTCAATCTGTTTTAATTCCTTCGGTTATCAGGGAGGATAGAATTATTTGGCGTAGCACTCAGGATGGTCTTTTTTCTGTTAAGTCCGCCTATGACCTTCTTACGTCTGGAAATGCTATGGATATCCGGTGGAAGGCGGTTTGGCGGAAAGGGATTATTCCTAAGGTGAATTTTTTTGCCTGGATTGCCTTTCATAATAAAGCCCTAACCATTGATAATCTTCATAAGAGAGGCTTTGAAATTCCCAACAGGTGCTATCTTTGCTTGGCTGATTGCGAATCGTTGGATCACCTATTCTTACACTGCCCCTTTTCCCAATCGGTTCTCAGCTTTGTGTTGTCATCCTTCCAAATCCTGTGGTGTTCTCCCCGATCCCTCAAAGACGCCTTCCTCCAATGGCCCAGCCCTTTCAAGAACCCTAAGCTCCGGTTTCTGGTTGAAGCCACTTTCCACCACTCCATTTGGCAGATTTGGCTCGAGAGAAATGGGCGTATCTTTGGCAAGCCCCCCAGGGTGGCGCTCTCTGTCGCCCAAAGAGCTTTATCCTTTGCTATTGAGAATTCGGAAATTATTCCCAGCTCCCGCCCTCACCTCCCTGGGGAAGAGTTTATTCTCAAGAGGTTGAATATCTGCCCACCTTTCGAGGTCGGTTCTGTGTCTGGACGGAGGGATGTCGTTTGGTCCAAACCTCCTGTGGGGTGGATCAAACTCAATTTCGACGGGGCAGCCAAAGGCAACCCAGGGCCCGCGGGTTTCGGAGGCGTTGTGCGAGATCATGATGGTAAGCTGATTTTGGCTTATTGCGAAGATTTGGGGCTTCAGACGAATCATTTTGCCGAAGCTCGAGGTGTTTTGAAAGGCTTGCAGGTCCTATCGGATGATCCCAGGCCTCTCATTATTGAAGGCGACTCGTTAAACATCATTAACTATCTCCGTGGCTCCAAAGACCCGTCTTGGCGGGTTTGCAACATCATCCTCGAAGCTAGAATGCTCCTTTCCCGACGTGCCAGGTGGGAGGCAGGGCACATTTTCAGAGAGGGCAACCGGGTGGCGGACCACTTGGCCAACAAGGGCCTTGCGACCACGTGTCCGGTGATCTGGCGGTCTCGTTTCCCATCCGAGCTGGATAGCTTGGCCAAGACGGACATTACCCCATGATGATTGATTTGTGTCAGTTGTTTTTTCTCGAAGTTTCTGAAGGTCGGGAGGTGGGCCCTCTCAACCTCGTCGTTCGCACTCCATTTTTCAAAGATGGTGATTCCCACGTTTTCAAGGCTCGTCTAATTTGGTGCAACAGTGGTTATCGACGCTCCCTTCTCCTCCATGATGAGGTAGTTGTTTCCCCATGCTCCTTGCACTCCTCTCCTTCGTCCGGAGCCTTCGGGCTAGCAGCAACTCCCTGTTTTCTCCTCATTCTGATTTACGTTCATAGCCGTTTGGCATGAAACATCATCTGGCTAGGCTATTTTTGTATATAAGGTTTTGGGATCCTCTATAAAAACCCATTTTTAATTAAAATTAATAATTACCAAAAAAAAGTTATCCCCCATCACAAAGAATTGCAGTTGTTGGTTCTTTCAATAAAGTTAATATTGAAAATATTTTTATCATATAATTTGCAATTGCAATAGAAGAGACACTCAAAGTACATGGTGATAGTTATATGTGATAGTTATATGTGAAGTCACCTAGTTGGTGTTTCTATATAAGTATATAAATTTCAAAAGAGCTTGTTTGTGCAAAAAGACTTGATAAATTTATTATTATGTTTGGAAAATAAAAATAGGCTTGTTATTTTTTATTTTTTTAACTTCATATTTCCAAGTAAAAATTGGATATAGAAATAGGACTTTTATATCCAAAATATTATAAATTTAATTTATGTTAATTACACTATATATATATATATATATATATATATATATATATATATATATATATATATATATATATATATATATAGTCTTATGTAACTTTGTAAAACTATAACTTTAAATGTTTACAAAATATGACAAGACTAGAGAAAGCATGACCTGTATCATCAATGTTGCTACACACCTTCAAAGATTCTAGATGAATATAAAAATCTAAAAGGGTCTTATATCACATTTTGATCTAATACCTAATCCAACTAAATATTGATGACCATAAAGTTGTTGAATGGTGCTTGGCATTGTTTAAAATACAAGTTGTTATAAAACCCACCTTTGTATTTCCAATCATTTATTTTATTATTTGTTGATTTTAGTTTAGTTCTCTACTTTGTTTTGATTCCATTTGGGCTTAGTATTTTCAACTGATTTAGTTTGATTTATCATCTTTAGTTGATTATAATTACATTTGTATCTATTTTGTGAGGGAATACCTTGTTACGCTGATAGGCGTTCCTACAATGGCAGACAGGGGGGTGAGAGGCAAAGAGGTCATACATGTTACGCCGTAAACTTTTTTTTTTTAAACCGACATTAACAAAAACATTTAAAATATTTAAACTAAAATAGCCTCGAGATTGATAACTCTCGGCGTTTTTAGATATATATCCTTTAAATCTAAGCTATTTTATTTTCAATTAAGTTATGAAGTAGATGTACATTTTAGCATATGTCTTCCTTGAGTGTTGTTGCTTTTTGATGTCTAGTTATGTATAATTAATGGCATAAAATGTACTTATATTTGTAATTGAGGTAATAAAAGTTCCATATTATGGAGACCTTGTTTAAGAAAGCTTTGTTTGAGTTATCATGTTAAATATTATTGTTGCAAATTATTTTACATTCTATAGAACAAAGTTTTTAAGTCTAGTTCCCCCTTTGAAAATCTTATTGAGTATTTTTTTCTTAGAGTATTGGTAAATAATAATTAACAATTGTAAATTGAGGATATTTTATTTTAGTAGGCTCTTTTTCTCCATTGTATCAATTTGTAATCTGAAAAGGATTCATTGTGAGACATTCATTAGGGATTTATCAAAAATATTAAAGAATAACCACTAAAAATAGTCTTAGTTAAAACTATTGAAAATAGCCCAAAGAGTCGATACATCTCTCAAATTGTTCGTACAAAAACCAACAAACATGAATCAATATTTAGAGCCAACATCATCCTATCTTTCAAGTAGTTGGCATAAGGGTTTAGCTTGCAATGGACGAACACCATTTACATTTTAGAGAGAAATAGATACTTAGCAAAAGTATTAATAACAAGCCAACTCTAGAACATTTTGTCCTAGGACCTACTACATCATATGATTTCTCTATGATATTAAATCCAACACAAGGACCCTTTTTCTATATTTCCTTAGAACAAGTTTAGGATTTAGCAACCAAGTCTACTACAAGAGAAAACATACTCAAGCACAAAGTAAGAAAGAACCAAACATAATTTATAATAAAGTGTGTACTAAGTGAGCAAGGTCTTATTACACTAGAATCATTCTAATTCATAGTGGGAGAATGTAATCGATAAAAAAAACATTTATCATATAATGGAAACACAAGATCCATGTTGTA
The DNA here is from genome assembly GCA_028583015.1 of Wollemia nobilis. NCBI lineage: Eukaryota > Viridiplantae > Streptophyta > Pinopsida > Araucariales > Araucariaceae > Wollemia > Wollemia nobilis. Next base: position 3,116,508 of record JAQPPZ010017084.1, on the reverse strand, counting down.
TATAGTTTCACGATGCTAATCCATTATCTGTCCATTACAAGTCATTGTTATACAAGGGATATATTGGAGATTCTATGAAAAAATCAGTGAGATAACTGTCAATGACTTGAAAATGGGATCTTATTACAAAAAAAATAGAAACAAATTGGCCATGTACAACAAGACCATGCATATCCAATTACGAGGAGATTTTATTTTAGACATTATCTTTTATTAAAAGCACAATTTGACATGTGTTTTTTGAGACCATATATCATGTTAGACATTTTGCAATGCAATTACACGCAATAACCATTATACATCATCTTATTTGCAAACATTGATAAGTGATATAATTAAAAAAATATGCAAGGTATCATATGTTGGGTTTCACACCTATTTCTAAAAACAAACAAATACAATCCATCCACTCAAATATTACACAAAAATTATAAAAGTTTGCAATTGTAAAAGGTTGAAAGAGAAAAAGATATAGTGGGTGACTACAAGCACCATAATTAATTACCATATTATCCATAAATAAGCTACACAACACTACAATGCATTGGATGGGGTGATGGGGGTATTGATACCAATGCCAAAACTCCAGTTACATAAAAGAGTTTAACCTAAGCTAATATGACAAGAGGGCTTAAGGTTACTTACAAGTTATAAGGTGGGTTTAAGTTATAACAAGGTTAACCACAATTCATAGGGATTAGGTAATAAAAGAATACAACAATTTAAATACATTTGTATAATGATTGTCCATAGGCCCATACAATATTACATCATTTAATGTCAACCTTGGCCATAAGTCAAATTATTCTTTCAACGCCCCCTCATAATTTGAACTAAGGGGCCAAGGAGATAAGATACTAGTAACAATAATATCCCTCCATAATGGATGTTCTAGTGGGCCTCCCTACTTGAAGAAGACTTATTTAGATATTTTTCACCATTTAGAGATATGCTAATACAAAAATACCTCTACACAAGAATCTCCTTATGCTAGACCGTAGTCATGAATACCACTATTAGATACTCTTGCACATATACAAAGGATACTTTGGCTAAGACTCCATATGAAGAAAAGAATTCAAGTATACTTCCCCTAAAGAAAAATTGATTCAATCTTCTATAATCACATAAGATAAGAGTTGAAAGCATAGCTTTCCCTTTTACAACACACATCGCCTTCTTTGGAAACTTTAACTTGCCCTTAGGCCACTTGTTTGTTGTCATCAAAAAAGGCTTTGCATGAACATGTATATGTCATTAAAATTTCCAAGAGTATCTAAGAAAGATGAACTTGTCAGTAAATATTTTTTCTAGAGAAAATAAATATTGATTCTAGTGAGATCCTCACAATTCAAATCCACCTATGGTTTTTATTAAAAACCCTTCTTTAGATTATGGAATTAGCCTTCAAAAAACATCTTTACTATATCATACACAAATCATCCTTGAGAGAAGTTGCAAGAAAAAATCCTACCAAAAAATGCAATCGAAAAATGAATATTTATACTCGCTTTGATACCATGTCAGATTTTATAGCAATTTCCAAAAATGAATGGAGTCAAACATTACCTAGTATTTTTTAACAAAAGGAATATATGGGATGAATAAAAAAACACATAATATGATGGGGTGTCCATGGACATCAAATAATCTTCACTAAAAATTTGAAATTACTCCAACTAAAAATGAAAAGATTAGTGTGAAGAGGTATTTATATCCAAGTACATAATGCATTTAAGATAAATTTGTAAAATCGACACTCAAGAATAAAATATTAAAAAAAGTGTGAAGGGGTATTTATATCCAAGTACATAATGCCTTTAAGTTAAAGTTGCAAAATCGAAACTCAAGAATAAAATATTAAAAAAAGTAACTTTTACAATGTTTACATGGACCAAAGAGAAATTATAACAAATACAAGTGCAAATAGGAACTTACGAGAACTTTAATCACCACATATTCCAACAAATGAGAGATCCAAAATGGGTTTATCTTCACCCAACTCAGTAAAGTGGTATTGGTAGAGAGGATGAGGGATGTTGTGGTGCATCTTAAGTTAGTTTAAAATTAGCTTTAAATGAACTTCAGTGTTGGTTATGAAGATGATGATCTCAAATAACTTTCCTATTTGGCATTAAAATGATTTAAGCTTTAATCTTGGGTCTCTTCTTTAATTTGAATATAACAAGGTCTTTACACGATCATTTGTCCTAAATATTGTAAAATCGTGGTGATAATAGGAGGACAAGGAAGAGGGAAGAGCTTGTTACAAAAGAGTTTCATCCCAATTCAAGACGAATGATTTTTTTAAATGTCTTTAATCAATTCGAATAAAAATGAGTCTAATACAAAAAAATATCAAGTACAGGTAAAACAGTTAATGTGATTAGTGGTGAAATCGTGGTGGTAATAATGATTTTAATCCAAATAAAATTTTAACTATAGGTACAACAAGTAATGTGATTAGTAGTAAAATCATGATGGTAATAGGAGGACAAGGAAGAGAAAAGGGAAGAGCTTGTTGGAAGAGAGTTTCATCCCAATTCAAGATGGATGATTTTTTTAAGTGACTTTAATTAATTCAAGTAATTCGACTACAAATAGAACAAGTAATGTGATTAATGGTAAAATTGTGATGGTAATAGGAAGAGAAGAAAGAGATGAGAACTTGCTACAAAAGAATTCCATCTCAAAACTCAATTTAAGACATGAATTTTTAAAACGTCTTTAATCAATTCGAGTAACAAATGAATCCAAACAAATTTTAACTATAGGCAGATGATTTTTTTAAGTGTCTTTACTTAATTCAAGTAAAAAATGAGTCCAAACAAATTTCATTTCAATTATAGGTAAAACAAATGTGAATAATGATTTTAACTATAGTTAAAAGAATGTCTCTGATTCAAGATAATGGTTTTTTAATTTCTTTATTTAATATAATAATTATAAATAAAACAAAACAAATAACAATTATAAATAAAACAAATAATCTTTTTTTAATTTTTTTAGTTTTTATATTAACTGGAATTATAAGAATTATAACATGAAACACACATTTTATCATTGATTCTCGTTTTCATTGAGAATAGTGGTTTTAACTATAAGTGAAATAAATAAATTTATATTAATTATTATTATTTTGTAATTTTTTTATTTAACTGGAAATGCACATTTTATCACTGAGAATAGTGGTTTTTTTTTTGGTAATTAAGAAGCATCTTCACTAATACCGATTTTTACAGGTGAACCCAAAAACTATTACAAAGATCAACATTATGTTGTATAGAAACCAAACCTTGCTAGGGACAGTATGTCCACTAATACTATTGTCTTTCAAAAATCCCACACCTAGACCTGATACAAAGATCATCATTATGTTGTACAAAAACCACCTTGCTAGGGACAGTCTGTCCACTAATACTATTGTCCTTAAGAAACCCCACACCCCAAGACACCTCGGACTTAGCTGCATTTATGATCATTTTGAAAAATGATATCCACATCACTTGGAACCCCCTGTTCCCATGTGACCAATTTGTCAGCCTCCACCCCTATGTTGGCCAATTTATCAGCTACTCTATTGGCTTCTCGAAATATGTGTTGGGCCATTCGATCATTCCTTGCTTGATATAAGATCATGACCTCTTCGATGACAGCCTTCACTTGCCACAGAGGATTTTTCCTGTTGCCTAGGAGGTTTATGATATGCATTGAATATCCTTCGACTATTAATTTACCTTCAAACTTTTGAGAAATCTGAAGACCCCTCCATACCGCCCTTGCTTCCACCTCATTATTTGTCCTTGTGCCTAGCTGCTCAGAGAATGCCACTACAATATTACCTTTGTGGTCTCTCACTACTCCTCCAGCCCCTGCTCTACCAGGATTTCCTTTAGAGGCCCCATCAAAATTGAGCTTTAACCACCCAACCGAGGGCATATTCCACTTGGATTCTAGTCTAGGGTTGGTCTTGATGAGCACAAGATCCTCAAACAGGATTAAATTTAAGGACTGGGCAATTTTCCTCTCTCCCAGGGAAAGGTTTCAAGCTTCTCGAGGGATAAGGCAAGCGTTTTCACGGGCAAAGATCAAGATCCTAGTGGTAATAGAGGTGACATCATGACTTGACTCGTGGAAAGCTCTATGGTTTCTTTCTAACCACACCTGCCACAGACAGTGGTGAAGACAGATCCTCCACATAAACCTGAGCCTAAGGCTCACAAAGGGATTTGGACATTGGTAGAAAAGTTCCAAAATGGTATCCGATCTGACCTAAGAAATACTAAAAGCTTGGAATAATCCATCAAGGATACCCATAGAGACCGAGAATTCCAAGAAAATATGGAAAATGGACTCCCAATTGGCCCTGCACAAATAACAGTAGTTAGCAACAATCATACCTTTTTGTATCATATTGTCAATGGTGAGGATCCTTCCTTGAATCACCAGCCATGAAAACACTACTATTTTTGGAATAAGATTTTTGACCCACACCAATTGGGTCTAAGGAATGAGGTCCTCAGGGTCTAGCATTAGCTTGTATGCAAATTTTACTGAGAACTGGCCATTTTCTATAGCTGCCCATACAACCTGATCTTGCTCTGGTTTCATAGGTATAAATTGTTGATGCAGGATGCTTTGGATTTCTTCTGACTCCACTTCAAGACCTTGAATCCTTATCTGTTTCCATGTGAGTCTTCCTCTGTCTCATCTCATAAAGTCAGCTACTCTCCTCCCTATGGAGTCCTCTATGATTCTTTTTATCATGTCCAGGTGGGGAGCCTGAGATAGCGCTTCTTCCTTGATCCACCTGTCATCCCAAAACCTGATTCTTTGGCCATTCCCTAAGACCCATCTCAAACCTTTTTTATGACCTCTTTACTGGCTAAGATTGCCTTCCAAAATGTTGATCCTCTTACGAGAATGTCTTCATTCAAGAAATCCAAACCCTGAAGATATTTTCTTTTGATGATGGCAGTCCACTCATTCTCCTCATTGTTAATGAGACGCCAAGAATGTTTGCCCAGTAAGGCTACATTTAGGTGGGAAATTCTTCGCAATACTAGACCCCTATTTTCTTTTGGCCTGCACACCTTGCTTTAGCCCACAAAGTGGATTCTATGTTTTCCATCTGATCCCGACCAAAGAAAATTCTTTTGAAGCTGCTCGATTTTATGATAAACCTTGATTGGAGCTTTGAAAACAGATAGGAAATACACTGGGATACTCTGCAAGGTAACCATGGTGAGGGTGAGTTTCCTTGCCTGAGATAAGAAGTGTCCTTTCCATCCAGCCCGTTTTTTTGGATTCTTTCTACCACTCCATCCCACATAGATTTCTTGAGAGAACCAGTGAAAAGGGGAAGGCCTAAATATGAAGTGGGAAGAGTCGCTATCGAATATTCCAAAATCACTGTAATTTTGGTTTGCCTTTGAATAGGGGTGTTAAGGAAGTAAAGCTTACTCTTGTAAAAATTTGCCTTTTGTCTTGCCACCTCCTCGTAGAGTTGGAGAATATGCTTGATCCTTCTAGCTTCCACCATTGAAGATTGAGTCAGCATTAGACTGTCATCAACGAATTTTTGGTGAGTAACTGGATTGGTGAGAGAGGTGGCTTTAATCCTTGTAATTAGACTTGCATTGCATGTTGCTTTAATCGTCCTACCCAATGCCTCTGCTGCTATGATAAACAACATCGGGTTGATCAGGTCTCCTTGCCTAAGATCCCTATGGCTTTGAAAATACCTAGATGTCGTGTCGTTGATTAAAATTGAGAACAAAGGATTTGATATGCATTTTTTTATGAGCCTCACCCATTGGGGATGAAATCCAAATTTTAGAAGAATAGTTGTCAAGAATTCCCAGTTAACGCGATCAAAGGCTTTGCTCATATCAAGTTTGAGGGCAAAGGCTGCCTTGTTAGTTTTCCTAGCCGAATGCAGGGCTTCATAGACCGTGATTACCCCATCCAAGATTGATCTCCCCTGTACCAAACTTCCTTGACATTGATCAATGATAAAAGTCAAGATTTCTTTCATCCTATTAGCCATTGTCTTAGTTAAAATCTTGTAGGACACATTGCACAAGCTATCAGGTCTGAAATCTACCATAGTCTCAGGGGTTGACCCCTTGGGAATCAACGCAATAAATGTGGAGTTGAACCCTCTCGAAATATGTCTTGTTGCCTAAAACTCCTTAATCGCAACTACCACATCCTCTCCCACAATATCCTAGAAATCCTGATAGAATCGAGGGGGGAAGCCGTCAGGACCAGGAACCTTATCTGGTTCCACACTAAACAAAGCATTCCTAATTTCCTCGTCAGTGAAAGGGCAAGCATTTTATCATTAATGACTTCATCAACTAGATTAGGAATGAATTGGAGAAGAGAATCCTTAGCTACCTCTGAACACTGGACATCCTCCCTGAGGAGGGAGCTAAAATAACCAATTGCTTCTTATTTGATCTTGGTCAAGTCCCAGGTTTTGGATCCATCAGCCTTGGTAAGCTATCTAATCTTGTTGTAGCTCCTGTTCCTCAAGGCCGTGACATGGAAAAACTTTGAATTTGAGTCACCATCCTTTAACCATAAAGCTTTGGACTTCTGACACCAGGAAGTCTCTTCAAAGCCAAAATATTATGGTATTCTGAAAGCTTGATCTACTCCTCCTTCCTAGTAGCTTCATCATAGCTACCATTTTGTATCATACTGTCAATGTCCTTCAGCCTTTCTCCCACTTGTTTCTTATTCTCAAATAGGTTCCCAAAGACTTCCCTGTTCCAAGTTTTTAGGTTCTCCTTCACTAGTTTTAGCTTTTGAGCAAGTTTGAAGGCAGAGCTTCCCTGGAAAGGTTGTTGCCACCATCTCAAAATATTTTCCTTCAAGTCTGGATGCTTAGTCCACATTTACTGAAAATGAAAAGGTTTCTTGAAGGAGTTCGCTTCTAGAACCTCCAGCAGGATGGTGTTGTGGTCTGAGGTAATTTTGGGAAGGGTTTGTAGTGTAGAATCTCCAAATACAACAATTGCCTCCTTGGATAGAAAAATTTGTCAAGTCTTTCCTGAATAAGTTGGTTTCCTATACACCTGTTGCTCCACGTATACTTGGCCCCTCGAAGTCTCACATCCATTAGTTGGTTTGAGTTCACAAAATCATTGAAATCTTCCATACTCCTGGATGGGAGTCCTGCTCCACCCTTTTTATCTGAGGGGTATAAGGGGGTATTGAAGTCTCCTGCTACCACCAATGATATATCATGGAAAGCATCACCCAATTTACCCAAGTACTCCCACAAAGACGCTTTCCCTTGAACTGAATTGGGAGCATACACATTTGAGAAAATCCATGATCTATTATTGTCAATGTTATGGAAAAAACACTCAAAACCCTATCATCATCCTGAATAAGGCTTCCTTCCACCACTTGAGGATCCCACAACACCATGATACCACCTGAGGCTCCTTTAGCTGTATTGCACACCATGTCCCCTTGACTCCAAATATTTTTTGCTACTGTTTTTTACTGAGCTTCGTCTAATTTTGTTTCTTGCAACATCAAAATTGTTGGATTGTATTGATTTCTTATTGAACTAACCACCCTTTGAGTGGGTAGGTCGTTGAGGCCTCTCACGTTCCATGAGAGAACCTTCATTTAGATTGTTTAGAATTTTTCCCCCTCCGCCTCCCTTATGGAGGTTTTCCTGATTTGTTATCTTCTTGCCCTGGGATAACTTGTTGTATCAGCGTCTTCTGCTTGCCACTGACTATTTCATTTTTGGTTCTCAACTTATTATGATTTGCATTTGACATCCTCCCCCTCTTCTTATCACTACCATAATCAATAGGCGACTTGGTGGTACTCCTGGTCTTCTTGGGGCTGAAAAGTGGGTGGGTGATCTGCTCAAGGACATAGTCTTCCTTGACCTTATTCATTCCTACCACCTCAATCCTTGATTCTAACTCGTCCATATTTATCTTGTACTCTCCTGGTTTTTGCATTGAACCTTCGACCTGGTTTGTCGGGCTTCTTGTGTTGATGTTGGAAAGGACTGTTTCTGATATTCCTATTTCCTCCAACCGTTTCCTATAATCTCCAGGGTTGAAATTCACACCCTCCTGACCGTTTAGAGGACTCTTCATCCTAGAGTTTGAGGGGCCTACCCTTGACGAGGATTCTAGGGTTTTTGGTAGTTCAAGTTGCAGGTTTCCTTCCTTAAAATCCTCTGCCTCCCCTTCTTCCCCTAAATTAGCTAGAATTTCAAACTTATTCGAGCTCAAATTTTTGGGGCTTACCTGGTTCTCCTATTCTCCGATGACTTGTTGCTTGTCTTTGTTCTGAGGTTGCCCTGCTTCGTCCTTTGGCTTTTCCTAATAAATTTAGTTTCCTTTAGCTGGCCTGAAGCCTCCTCTGCCAAATGGGCCCCCTCTTGGAGGAAAATCCCTAGGAAAACTTTTTTCATTTGCATGTTTGCCTTCCATCCTCTGATTTTCTTTGTTGATTTCTAGATTAGGGCACCGGTTCCTCAAGTGTCCTTGTGTTTTACATTCTGAGCAAAATGCTGGCCTGTTTTCATACTCTACCACTTGCTTTCTCAAGTAATCACCGTACCCTAGTTCAACAAATTTTGGTAGCTCCGAATCTAAATCAGCGTTGACACATATTCTTGCATGCGTCATATTTGTCCTTGCCAAGGTTGCATGGTCTATGGCTACCATTTCTCCTATGGCTTTGGCAATACCTTGTAGCCAATACTCATTGAAAAACTGGGTTGGAAGGTTTGGAAGGTAGATACAAATAGGGGCTATGTTGATGCTCTGCTTTTCAGGGTCGAAATCCCCCCCCACTGTCTGAGGAACAGACTCTGCTTTCCCAAGAACCATGGTCCTCCAGTTAGGACGCGGTTCGCATCTTCCTTATTGTTAAACCTTCTTATGAAAAGTCCTCTGGAAAGGGCAACAATCTCCATGCTCCCCATTGTTCTCCACTTGAATAGAGCCCAATATCGAATGGTCTCTATATCAGGCCTTCCTCCTAAAAACTTGCCCACAAGCAAGAACTCTTCCATGGACAGAAATGGACCCATAGTATTTACAGGTGCCATTATCCTATTATTCATTGATATAAGGGGAGAAAGAGAAAGAAATTCCTTCCTTCTGTCCTTTAACTTCTCCGCGAAAGACCAACCCCTAATGGGGCCCTCGACACCCTTCTGGGCCTCTTTGTCAGGATATTTTTGAGGAGGGTCGAACCCTCTTTGGACTACTCCCGCAGAGGCCCTGTCTTCCTCTGGGTCCTCACCTACCTCATGTTCGAAGTTCCTGCCCAAAACGTCCGTATTTGCTCTGCTGCCTTGTTCGAGGTTCCTCCAAAATTTTTGAATTCCCTCCGCATTGACCGCTTCCGCTCATCCTCTCCTCTATTGCGCTTAAAGATAACATACAACATTCAATATTCATTCAAATGCACATATAAATGATGGAATTAAACACAATCATAAATGATGGAATTAAACACAATACTTGCTATGTCAAAACTAGATATACAAAGTTCTGAAAATAGTGGTTTTAATTATAAGTAAAACAAATAAATTTATATTAATTATTAATATTTAAAGACCTTCAAAAAATTATGTTGAAAATTGAAATTGAATTTATTTTCAGTTTTATATATGCATTTTCATATTTTATATAAATTATTGTTATTTTAAAGATAATTAAATAAATTGCCGTGAAATTCATAGAACCACCATCAGTCTTTTGTATATTACCGTTTAATAAAAAAACTACTACAAAAGGTAAGAGGGTGGAAAAACCATATAAAATCTTGACTTGATTATCTTCCAAACAAATCTTTTTAAAGAATGTCAATACCCGTACCACTGGCATTGTGTTTTTTTTCTAATAATTCCTTACCGAAATCTCTAGGTACAATCGTGTAGCCACTTCATCAAATTCAAACATATGTTCAGCCTCGTTAATCGTCCTCACGTGAGATGCCTCGTAGTAATAACAGCATTAGACAAAAAGGAAAAAAAAAAAATGGCAACGCGGATTTCGATTTAGACTTTTTCCAGATATAATATAATAAATGCAGAGGTGGACTTTTGCAGATATAATATAATAAATGTAGAAGAAGAGTTATTATCGACTCGTTATTATCTATATAATCGTGAAAATTAGACGGGCTTTCTTAAGGTTTTGTATCTGTGGATCTGTGTTAAAAACCAAAATGCTGAAAATTTTGAAGTACTTAACAATACACTCTGTAACACATCTCACACAGGAAGGGACAAACTGAAATCAACATCAAGACACATGTATTATTCCTTGATAGATAGATATCCATCTCTCTTAACAGTCATGGACCCTGCTTTTCTTTTTGTATCCCTCTTGGTCCAGTCGGAAGCATATTCTATACATAAGGATTGCAATACATATACATCCCAAATTTAGTAGAAAGATGGTTCCGCTTGATTTACCAAGCTTCCGAAGGAGTTTTTGCGGGCAGAGGCCAAAATAGTCTTGTCCGCAACGATGAAGTATGCCGCCCCACTCACTGCAATATGGTAATACGCACATAATAACTTAGTTTCACATCAACTGAAATGACGAACAAGGAAAGATAAAATAAATAAATGTAAAAGCACCTAGAGAGATAATGTGTGCCTGGGCGGCGTAGTTGAGATTAGCCCTTGCCCAAGGGATAGCCCTCGCTCCCATCATCTGTAATCCTCATTGCAAACATATCATCCTCATTCAGTTCAACATTTTATATATTTTTGAGAAAGCAAGACAAGTGTAAAAGTAGCCACTTCTTACAATTGGGATTGCAGATGCTACGCATGCAATTGTGGCTGCCTTCGCCCCTGCTTTCACTCCATCTGTATACATTTTTAATGCAATGCAGTTTATTACTTGCTTAAAAGAGGTATTATCAAAGACTGTATTCTAATTCGCATTAGAAAAAAGAAGAAGAATCATTACAATTGAAGATTACCTTGTGAGCATCGCTTTGCCCTTTCTTGAGCACTGGAAGCGAATGTGTTGGGTGGAGCAGGCGTAGGCATAGACATGTGCATGCCCTGCCTTCTTAATGTCCACCACTCGCCTGCATCGAATGCAATTCCCATACTTTCAATGCCTTCACTTTAACGGCTTTCACAGATGAAAGGATTGACGTTATTAGAGCTCTTGTAACCCTTTTCAGCAAAATCACTCGAGCCTTTTCTGGTCAATTTTTACAGCTTAAGCTATCCAAAGCACTTACTTGCAGAAGTTACCCATCGTTCAGCCATATATAGGAAGCGAGAAGAAGAAGATAGGATTGGGTATGAAAGCAAATCCGGGGTCCGCCGCAGAAAGTAAAATACAAAGCGGAAGCTGGTTTCCGCTTTGTGGCGAGTAACCAAGTGGAAAGTGCGATCTGCTCCGTTGTGGAGCTCAGCCCTGTCTGACGTCATCCTGCACGATGAGTTACTGCTTTTGATGGCAAAACCACTTTGTGGGTCACCCTTTTACTGCTATGTTGCACATTCCCCGGGAACGTTGAACGTGTGAGCAGAATATGTAACGGATTTAGTATTTCATGTATTTTATTATTATATCATCACCAATTTGTTCAAAGGACTATGAAAGGGGTAGCATCTCCAACTTATTAAATTTAAATACCGGGTGTTGGACACTTTTCAATATAAAACATCTCTGCAATCAAATGCCTATTGTTTTACTTAAAAGTTCAAATTAATGACTTGGTCATTCGACTTTGTTCATTTTTTTTTTTTTTTTTGAAGTTTTACAATATATAAATTTATATTCCCCCAATTTTCAATATATAAATTTATATTGAAGATGTTTGCCGCATTTTTAATTACAAACTGAACTGCTACTTCAATTATGGCAATTAGATAATCATTACCAAACAGAAAGAGAAATCCATTGCTTTGATTTTAGAGCAAATGGCTTTTTGGGCGAGACAAAAAAAAATCTTAAATTTTTTTGAACTATTTTTTTTTGTTAATGGTAAATTTGGAGTTAAAATTGACAAATTCTATAAATGGGGATGATGCCTTGCTAGTTTGCCTTGTGAAAATTTACAATTTTAAGGTTCATAAAAAAAGTCGTCATTCATAAATACCTATAAAATTAAACAAACAAATAAAAGATGTATGACACTAAAGTTTAATTTAGGATTAGGTTTGATCTCATCATGGAGATCAAGTGATTGGTTTTATTGGGCATGCCAAACATGATATTGAATTGTGAAAATGTCCAACTTCTTATGGGATTATAATTTTATTTCAACAATCTTAGAAGAAAAGGACAATGTCCATTTCAAACTCTAGATTTAAGTTAGCTCTTAACTATCCTTGCTAAAACCTAACTAATTTAATCTAATTGCATTAAATTAAATGTAAAAATATAAAATGTGAAAAGTAAATGCAAAAATTAAATTGCACGAAAAGTAAAATTTCAAGTTTAGGGTGCAAGAGATTGAAAGTAAATACAATCGTGATCATAGCAAAGAGAGTGTTTGATTAATCAACTCATGAGATAATCGAATAACAATATAATCCCATGTGCATGAAATGAAATTAACAAGGAATAACAAGAGGACAAAATGGTAGTATCATAATTATCATGCATTCCACAATCCAAGAGGGCAATAACACTGATGGAAAGCAAGTCTTATCAATTTCTCATTAACTTCAAGAAGGAGCGAGTACAATATGGGTCTAACAAACTGTAGCTCTAACTTCCTCAAGATCAAAAGATCTTTACAATGTATCCCATGGCTCTCATTTATAAGAAGAATTAACACCATCTTTATCTTGGGTGATAAATTCTTACTACATGGGAAAAGTAAAGATTTAGGATCATCCTTAGTGAAATGGTGCACCTCCAAATATATTTCTAAAAAACTAAAAAGGACTCTAAAGTACTTAGTGCTGCCACTACATGCTAAAATGTCACTTTCCAAAAATCTTCCTTGGGATATTCCTATCTTCATTTTACCCTTTTTACTTGTCCATAAGTGATTCACCCTAGAGGTGAGTGAATCACGCTAGACTAGGAGTACTTTGCTCTTATGATCCAGTCACTCTCATTTTGCTAGTGCTTCACTTCTATAAGCCATTCATAGAAAATCAATATTTCAGTCCTCATTTAGCAAATTTTAGGTTTTAGAGGCTTCAATTGATTGATCTAAAAGTTTTGTGCATCTTTAAAATGAGCAAAACCCAAGGTAGTAACCTATTACTACAAGTATGTAATATTGAGGATTGTCATCAACTATGATAACTCTTCTAATATTAGAATATGCATGAAAATCAATGCTAGTGACATCACAACATATAAGGTTGGGAATAATGTGTGTGCATTGTGAAGCAAAGTTCTAAAACAAATTGAGCATAGGCAAAGGATAAAAATGTAGTGAAGGAGCACTTTGTGGAAAATTAATTCAAACCTCATAATTTTGAATATGTTTCAGATGCAACCTTGTGAAATCATTTGTCCAAAAGAAGGACAATGAATTTTTTTTCAAAACACAAAAAATGAAATTCCAGATATCTTTGTTAGTTATGGTAAGCAAATCATTTGCAGTTTAATTTATTTTTGAAGAAAACATGTAGAATTATTTTTTGCCAAGAGATTTGAAAAAAAAAAAACCTTAATTTTTTTCCAAAACCCTGGTTACTTTAGGAATTTTTTGGGGGGTTGAGGTCATGGAGTTGCTAATTTTCACTAAAAATGATGACAATAATGTTTGAGAATCATGAATGAGGTTTAGATTTCTATATTTTAGTAACCATTTTTGGCCATACCACCTTTGCAAAATTTTAAGAGAGAAAACTTATGTTTGGTGGGCAAGTTTTGCTAAGTAAAGGAATTATAGTAACATTTAGGATGAAATGGAGCATGCATTCTTGAGTCAATGGGACTCGTATAAAAAGATAGTTTTAAGGTCATCATCAAAGGATACAAATAAATAAAAAGGCTTCAAAGAGAACTGAATTAAATGAATAAAGAGGATATAAAATAAGTAAAAAATATAGATGGCAATGTGCAAGTTCATGGTTGCATTCAAAAGGTAAAGCTTAAGAAGTAAGGATCCAAGAAGAAGCAAGAAGCAGTAACAGTAGGGGAACAAGTTGAAGAACCAATAGAAGACTCAATATTTAAATTTATAATAACAGTAAGAATATATTCCATACAATAAGTAGCAACAAAGTCCAAGGAAGCTCTATCAAAAGTGCACAAGGATGCACCAAAATAATGGCACAAGAGATAAGATGCTAAAGAAGAAATTAAAATAAAAATAAATTGCTAAAGAATCAAAGGAAATAGAATGTTAGGTTAAGGTTACAATATACCACCACCCACACCACCCTGAGCGACAATAATCTTGAAGGTATGGCTTAAGGAATCAATATTATGAATCTACATGGAGCTAGAAAGGTATTTAGTATGGCAGTGTTTGGCAGAAAAAGAATAGAGATTTTGGATTTCAAAGGGGTATAGCAGCATTAGGGAACAAGAGGGTCAATCATTTGAAATATCGAAGTAGGGCAATAGGAGCATGGAGCCAATAGAATAATTATGAATATTCAAGTGGCACAATGACATATTGGCATCATAAAAGACCACCATTACTCAAGATTTAACTTGGATGGAGGAATGAATGAGATTGAAAAATGTCAAGAAGAAGGATGTTGAATAATTGTATTTAAAAAGAAAATTGAAGAAGACCAAAAAAATGAATATCAAGAATTCTATGAAAAAAATATGTACATATCTAGCTATAGCATATCAATTGAGATAAGAATTGAATATGGTTTTTTAAGGGTGGAGGACCCGAGTATAACCATTTTTTTCCAAGAAAATAAAACTCTTCTAATATCATGTCAAACCAAATTATGTTAGATTTCATAGTAATTTCCATAAATAAATGGAAATAAACATTACCCAATATTGCTTGATAAAAAGAATACACAACATGAATAAGAAGAACATAAAATATTATGGAGTGTCTATGGACACCAAATAATCTTCACTAAGGGAAATGAAATTGAACTCCAATGGATAATGAAATGATTGGTAAGAAGGGGTATTTATACCCAAGTATTATCTTGGTCAAGATGTCCACTACCTTAGGCATGATCTTGGCTAAGATGTCCACTACCTGCTCTGATGAAGGCAAAAATACTAGATCTAACGTCGTATAAGCATGAAGTTATCTCACAAAGTGCATCTATATCTCAAGCTAGATAGTGTTTTGATTGCTACAACAAAGGGGAGAAGAAAGTTTTGAGGATGCCAATTTCCTCCATAATCATTAGTATCCACTTGATATGCTTAGTTGCTTCATTGGTACCACAGAATTCAACCTCTATGCAAGACTAAATATGGTGGATTGGTGTATATAACACCATAAATTTGGGCTAGATCCCAAGTAGAACACAAAGCTTGTGGTGGATTGCCACTCATCCAAATCATCTTTCCAATCAGCATATAAAAGTCCCATCAAAATCAGAGGAGAGCCAATAGAATAGTGAATTCCCATTTAATTAGTCCTTTTAATATATGAGAACCCTCTTAACCAATGTCCAATGACTCTCTCAATATGCGTGTATGTATTTGAAATAGTAGTTGATAGCAAAGGCTATATCTGATCTAGTGTGAGTGAGATAGAGAAGTCCTCCCACAAGATATAGTATAAGGTGACATCAATCAAAAATGTTTTGCAATCAACCTAATTTTTTAGTCCTAAGGAAAAGGGGGTCTAAGTAGGCTTACACTAGAACCACTAAAAAAAATCCAAAGCATACTTGGGCTAATAAAGAGAAATGTTGTATTCTATTTGATTAATCTAAATTCTTAAAAAATATTGTAAAAAACCTAAATCTATCATCTTAAATGTGGAATAAAGTTGTGACTTCATGCCCTTAATCACAGTAGAGGATCTCCCAGTGATGAGAAGATTATCAGCATACAACACAAACATCAAAGTTTCTTTGTCATGATGTTTAATGTAAATATCATGTTTAGCCTCACATTCTTGAAGTCCACAACTAAGGAAAAAATAATGGATCTTCTCATACCAAGAACAAGAAACCTACTTAAGTCCATACAAGGACCTATTCAAACAATAGATAAATAGAATCGGCTCCTTGAGCTCAAAATAAGATGGTTGTTACATGTAAATTTCCTCCTAAATCACCTCATTTAGAAAGTCACTCTTCAAGTTCATTTTATGAACCTTACATCCATAGGACTGTACAATAGAGAGAGTGATCTTGATTGAGAGCATCCTAGCCATAGGTGCAAAGGTTCCATAATAGTATACTCCCTTGTATTTAGAAAAACCCTTAGCAACACGACGTACCTTGTGCTTCTCTACCTAGTCATATGATGTGTATTTTGTCAGAGAGACCCATTTGCATCCAACATTATTATTTTCCTTCTATAAGTGGGACCAACCCGCAAATTTTGTTCTTCATCAGTACCTCATACTTTGCTACCATAGCATCTTCCCATTTTGGCTTCCCCTTAGTTTGAAAATATGTGAGAGGATCCTAAGAATGGTCTATCTTCAAAAGCAATGTTGAGGAATGTGTATCTTATAATACCACAAAATCACAATCTAAAATCGATGAATCCAACTCATCATCACTCACCCAATCACACATGACTAAAGCATTCTAAATTTATGAGTCTTGCTCATCCATCCCTGCTCTTGAATAAGAGGAAGCTTCCTGAGATGCTACTCGTGAAAGGATCAGATCGGTAGACAAGGAATGACTACTTGAGAAAGGAGATGATGCTCTAATGGGAATAGAGCCAACCAAAATCTCAAAATAAAATGTTGAATGTGGAATAAAAAATAATATGGTTGTTACATGTAAATTTCCTCCTAAATCACCTCATTTAGAAAGTCACTCTTCAAGTTCATTTTATGAACCTTACATCCATAGGACTGTACAATAGAGAGAGTAATCTTGATTGAGAGCATCCTAGCCATAGATGCAAAGGTTCCATAATAGTATACTCCCTTGTATTTAGAAAAACCCTTAGCAACACGACATACCTTTTGCTTCTCTACCTAGTCATATGATGTGTATTTGGTCGGAGAGACCCATTTGCATCCAACATTATTATTTCCTTCTATAAGTGGGACCAACCCGCAAATTTTATTCTTCATCAGTACCTCATACTTTGTTGCCATAGCATCTTCCCATTTTGGCTTCCCCTTAGTTTGAAAATATGTGAGAGGATCCTAAGAATGGTCTATCTTCAAAAGCAATGTTGAGGAATGTGTATCTTATAATACCACAAAATCACAATCTAAAATCAATGAATCCAACTCATCATCACTCACCCAATCACACATGACTAAAGCATTCTAAATTTATGTGTCTTGGTCATCCATCCCTGCTCTTGAATAAGAGGAAGCTTCCTGAGATGCTACTCGTGAAAGGATCAGATCGATGGACAAGGAATGACTACTTGAGAAAGGAGATGATGCTCTAATGGGAATAGAGCCAACCAAAATCTCAAAATAAAATGTTGAATGTGGAATAAACAAATAATTATTTAAATCAAATTCAATAGTTCAAGTGGTGAGTGCAAGGAATACCTAGAATAACCTCATCAAATATGGCATCTCTCCTGATTAAAACCTCATTCCTCTAAGGACCATAGAATTGATATACCTTTGAGGTGCAAGAATACCCCACAAATATGCACTTATGGATTTTTTATGCCTTATTATTTTGAATATCCTTGGATATATAGCCTGTGCTAAAGACATAAATATGCAAAATCTCGACACATATGTCTTATCCCCAATCATTCTCTCAAGAGGTGTCATGCCTTGGACCGTCCTATTAAGAACCCTATTAATGATGTATGCTACACAAATGACAGTCTCATCCAGAATTTAGGATCCAACCCCTTGGTACGAATCATACATCGTGTCATCTCCATGATCACCCTAGTTTTCCTCTCATTCACACCATTCTATTTAGGAGTATATTGCATAGTCCTTTAATATACAATTCCATGAAAATCTAAAAAATCATAAAAAGCATAGCTAACATATTTGCCACCCCCATTTTCTCAAAAACATAGTATACCCATAGGTCCATAAATATCACTATGTATGATCCATAAGGGATAGATACTCATCTGAAAACCCCTTTTAGATAAGTCTCCCTATGGTGTTTTCCCAAAATGCACCCCTCACATGCACCACTTGTGGGAATAATGTGTCGAAGCCCAATAGCCATCTAATACTATTGATTCATTTATCTCAAGGAACCATAACTGAGGGTCTCGAGCCTATGATGTCACTTCTAACACTCATTGTTAGCATAAGCAACCATAACAACAAAGTTCTTATTTTCAAAAATAATGGTAGAGGGGTAGGTATTTCATCCAACTTATATATGTGATCGGTCTCATAATAATAAATAGAAGCAACAATTTTGAATTCATTGTCTACATCCTTCATTACCCATCTATTAGGTCAAAATTCTACTTTCTTATTTTTATGAGTAATGTGATAAATTGACATAATGTTAGATCCAATATTAGGAACATGAAGTACCTCATCAAATGAAAAAGATCCAATAGTGATATCTTCACTCCCTACAACTTACAATGAAGAGTCATCTGCAATCATAAAAAAGTTCCACTTCATTAGGTTTATTTTAGCCTTGAAGAAGATGTTTATGCTTTGGCATGTGCCTAGCAACCCTTGAATCTGCTATCCATCCATTCAAAGTGTTGGAATTCTAATATGTATAATGAACTATGACATGATCCTATGAGATTTCTCCATAAAAACTATCCTTACCTTGTGCATAGAAGAGAGAAACACAAACACCCAACTTTATTATTGCTTCCCCCAATCTCTTGATCTAAATTTTACAAAATTTTGCATTGTGTCATTTTGGAAAAACTCACAAGTAGGATTCTTGGGCTTCTTCTCATTTTGTTTGGGATTTTTTTCATTCTAAATTTTAGAAACATGAAAAGCAGTGATAGCATGATCCTTTTTTTTTAAATAAAGGGGTAAAAATTTATTGATAAAAAGTCTGGATTACAAAGTACAGCTGAGCACCCACCCAGGACTCAAATAAGCAACAAGACAGGCTAAATCACCAGACAAGGTCAACTCCCAAAGAAAACCAAAAAAAAACAAACCACATTAAGTCTGAACATCCTTATGGATCAACTCTCGTAGGTGTTGAGAATCCCCAGACAGGAGACTCTCCCAGTTATCAATACTCTATCTTGAATAAAAACCACATCCGGAGAATGAACACGAATCAAATCACGAACAGCTTTTTGTCTGGGGATGTTGTTCAACCCTCTTACATTCCATGAAAGTATAATCATTTTTGGGGGTTATAAAAATGGGAGTCCAATGTTCTCACCAAACTTGACTCTACCAAAGTCTCCCCCATTAACTTAATTTTATCTTGGTCTTTCTTCCGACCCACCTTCATATTCTTATCTGAAGCATTTTTTTATTATTTTATGCTGCAGTCCCAGCACCGTAGGAGTTTTACAGTCCATGGATGACTGCATTAGTGCCTGGGTAGGAGAGGGCACGTCTAAATCTGTGCCATTTTCTAAGATAACTTCACTTCCAGGGCTAGGGCCAACCATATCACCTATACTCGAAACCAAAGCCCTTTGTTCTTCATTTAAACCACCTGTATCTGGTTCCCTTGGTTCCACCTCATGAAGAGACAACTAATTTGGTCTCGTTATATCTATAATAGGTAGCGATGTTTCAGGTATCTCCACACACTGATCAAGATTCTCTAGAATTTCAAAATGATTGAGCTGAGCATCTGGCTGGTTATCCTTAATGTCTCTTTTTGCCTTTCTTCCTTTGTTTTGAGGTTTTACTGTAACAAAGCCTTCCTTATCCTGATCCCCCTCATTTATCGAGGCTTTTCCTTTATCCATATTTTGTACAGCTTGAGAGGGCCCAGGATTTGAAGCCATAGGTAGGACAAACTTAGGGCATTTTCTTTGTAAGTGGCCATATTCATGGCAAATTCGACAACGAAATGGAAGAGCTTCATAGTCAAGTTTTTGAACCCATGTGGTTGATCCGAACTGTATTTCAATAGAATCTGGAATAGGATTGTTTAAATCAATTTCAACACAGATACGGGCAACAGAGATTACCTTTTTATCCAGCGTCTGTCCTGACGGCACAACCGACTTCCCAAGTAGAAGGGCAATCATATGCAATATGTCATTTCTCCAAAATTCCAAGGGGATCCACGAAATTCGAACCCACATCGAAACCCATGACGACCGCTCCTCTGATGGGTTGAAACCCACATGCCAGGGTTTAAGAAAGAGTCCCGCTTGGTTACAGAAATAAGGACCTCCTTCAAATGCTTTGTTACGATCCGCAAGATAAAAAAAACCACCATAAAATAGTTGTTTGCACTCAGCATCACCTCCACATCACCTTCAGGGTTCCAAGTCTTCCTAACCCAAGCCTCCACAAAGGGAAGAGAAATTCGGATGCCCATAAATTTACCAATAAGCGCATGTTTGGTTAAATACTCCACATCTTCTGCCATCGAGTCTGGTTGAACCACTAGAACCGGCCTGGATTCACATCGTTACAAACATCCATTGTTCTTTAACAAGCGATTCCTGGCATGCAATGGGAAACCCTGTTCCTTCCAATCATTTTTAAAAGAAATACCGGCCCTAGCATGCACGCTCTGTGACGGACCTGATGCCATCACTACATTCCTCCAGTTGTTCATACCTCCTCCAGAAATTGCTGCCATCCCCGTAGAACCCACCAGATAGGTCTCAAAAAAATTCCAGCAAAGCAGCTTTCCTCATCAAACCCTAGCAGAGCAAAAAACTTTTTTTCCTTTGGGAACATCTTACACAAAATACCAGTGATAGCACGATCCTCATCCTTTTTGTCCCTATAAAATTATTTTACCTCCTCAAAATCAATATCATGAAGTTTCTTATATACACATTTGAGTAACCCTATGCTTGAAAGTAAAGCTTCAATCTTGATCTTCTAGGTATCATAGTTAGAACCACTCAACAAGAGTACATGAAAATCCATAACTATTTTGCCAAAATTCAAAAATCTACATGTAGTTGTGAAAAAAAATAAAACCACCAATATAGAGAGATTGAAAAACTGTGCAATTTGAAAAAAAATAGGCTTAAAACATTTTCTTATTCACAAGTTATGGCCCCCGAAAGTTTAACCCTAAAATTGTAAATATTACCTCCAAAATATTTGAGAAAATGTAAAGAAAAAATTTGTACCTATAATGAATGTGAGGCTACCATATCTCTCTACTTGAGTGGCTAAATATGTATCAAGCATTTGCTAACTATGCAACATATATATAAATCACATGAGACCACTTATCACTATTTGATTCGCTACCTAATCTATTAACCATATTGTACCACTTGTCACTTTTTTATTTGCTCCAAAATTTATTATAACCATATTTGCTAACATATGCTCTCTATATTGAAATTTGTTATATTCTCTCTTTCTCTTATCTCCATCTTAGCTAGGGCATCCTTACTTGTAAATATTGCTTCCCTTCAATGCTATGTAACATGTCCTCATATGAAGTTTTCATTTTTTTTAAATCTCCAAAGATTTGAAGTAAAAGAATATGAGGTTCACTTCTTACTAACATTTGATTCCTATTCTCTCTCTCCCCTCCTGGTCTTCCCAAGGATTTAAAACTAGAAAAGGTGAGACTCATGTCCAACTCACATTTGCTCTTGGCTTGCACAAAAGGAACCCATTAGAAAAAATTAACAATGCTTTCCAAAATATGTTTTTCTCCAAATGGACAATATAAATCCCTTGCCACAAGGTTGTTTTTGCTTGACATTAAGTTTTTCTTCGTTGTCCCTGTACTATTCCAATAGTTGAATATTTTAAAAAGGACTAATTAAGTTCACTACATTCAATTATATGAATTTCCCTCCCCTTTATCTTGCAAAAAAATACCATAATTTCTTAGAAACTATATGTTAATTTGAATTAGGATTTTAGCGTGGAATATAGACAACCTAATTCTTATTTTATGAGATTTTATGGCATGCATATATCCTTTGATTTGACTAGTATGATTAGATAGACTTTTATAAGGATGTACACGACCTAAATACTTAAGTGACCAATATTTTGTTGTTTAGGAAATATTTTATAGATTGTGGGGCTTAATCAATATGCAATATCTTCTTGCTTGGATAGAGAGTAGTAGTCCTATAATGTATGCTCTTCATGATTTATATTGTGCTTTTCATAGAATAAACTAATTCTTTTTGCAAAAAAAATGAATCGACAACATGATTGTAAGTTATCACCCACCACAAAGATTGCAGTTGTTGGTTCTTTCAATAAATTTTATATTGAAAATATTTTTATCATATAAATTGCAATTGTAATAGAAGGGATATTCAAAGTACATAGTGATAGTTATATGTGAAGTCACCTAGTTGGTATTTCTATATAAATATACAAATTTCAAAAGAGCATGTTTGTGCAAAAAGGCTTGATAAATCTATTATTATGTTTGGAAAACAAAAATAGGCTTGTTTATATTTTATTTTTTAATTTCATATTTCCAAATAAAAATTGGATTTAGAAATAGGATTTTAAAATCCAAAATATCATAATATTAATTTATGTTCATTATACTATATATATATATATATATATATATATATATATATATATATATATATATATATATATATATATATATATATATATATATATATATAAGTTGTATGTAACTTTGTAAAACTAGAAATTTAAAGGTTTACAAAATATTATGAGACTAGAGAAAGCATGACCTTTATTTTCAATGTTGGTATACACCTTGAAAGAATCTAGATGAATGTCAAAAGCTAAAAGGGGTCTTATATCATATCTTGATCTAAAATAAGGATGGTTGATGTTTAGATTATACCTAATCCAACAAAATATTGATGACCATCAAGTTGTTGAATGGTGCTTGGTATTGTCTAAACTACAAGTTTTTATAAAACCCACCTTTTTATTCCCAATCCTTTCTTTTATTATTGTTGATTTTAGTTGAGTGCTCTACTTTGTTTTAATTCCATATGGGATTAGTATTTTCAACTGATTTAATTTGATTTACCATATTTAGTTGATTATAATTGCATTTGTATCTATGTTGTGAGGGAAGATTTTGTTTATTTTCAGTTAGGTTGTGAAGTACATGAATATTTTAGCATATGTCTTCCCTGAGTGTTATTGATTTTTTATGTCTAGTTATGTATAATTAATGGTAGAAAATGCACTTATATCGGTAATTGAAGTAATAAAATTTCCAAATTATGGAGGCCTTGTTTAAGCAAGCTTTGTTTGAGTTATCATGTTAAATATTATTGCTAAAAATTATTTTGAAATCTATAGAATAAAGTTTTAAGTCTAGTCCCCCCTTTGAAAATTTTATTGAGTATTTTTTCTTAGAGTATTGGTAAATAAATATTTAATAATTTTTGATTGAGCACATTTTATTTTAGTAGGATCTTTCTCTCCATTGTATCAATTTGCAATCTAAAACGAATTCATTGGGAAACATACATTAGGGGGTTAACAAAAATGTTAAAGAAAAACCGGTAAAAATAGTCTTGATTCAATTAAAACTAGCCCAAAGAGTCAATCAATCTCTTAAATTGTTGATAAAAAAACCAACAAACATGAATCAATTTTTAGAGCTAGCCTCCCCGTTATCCAATCTTTCAAGTGGTTGCTATAAGGGTTTAGATTGCAAGGGACGAACACCATTTACATTTTAGAGAGAAATAGATACTTGGCAAAAGTATTAATAACAAGGCAACTCTAGAATATTTTGTCCTAGGACCTACTACATCAATATGATTTTCCTATGATTTTAAACCCAATACGAGGAGTATTTCTTCTATATTTCCTTAGAACATGTTTAGCCTTTAACAACCAAGTCTACTACAAGAGCAAACATGCACAAGCACAAAGCAAGAAATAACCTAACACAATTTATAATAAATGGTGTACTAAGTGAGCAAGGTGTTATTATGCTAGAATTATTCTAATTCATAGTATGAGAATGTTTATTCAATGCATTTGAGGCCTTAATAGTTGTATGTTAATCATACTTCATACAAGAGTTGTATATTACTTCCTAATATGCTTATGCGAAGGTGAAATAGATGCATCGTGGTCATATAGATTTAACTTGCAACCTAACATGATTCATGACTTGCATGGCAATGTAGAGATCTACTTGTGTAAAATACATCTATCTACAGACAAGGATATAGAGGATTCAAAGAGGGATCTATGGTGAAATATATCTTACATTAATTGGCTACTAAAATGCTTAGGTGCTATAATTTGGTAATCGATAAAAAAATGTATTCATCATATAATGGAAACACAAGATCCATATTGTACTTTGTTTCATGATGCTAATGCATTGGCCATCCATTACAAGTCATTGTTATACAAGGGATAGATTGAAAATTTTATAGAAATATCAATGAGTTGATTATCAATGACTTGTACAATGTTTGAAATAAAATAAGATCTTATTACAAAATAAATAGAAACAATTTGACCATGTACAATAAGACCATGCATATCCAATTACGAGGAGATTTTTTGAGACTAATTATATTTTGTTAAAAGGGCAATTTGACATGTGTTCTTTGAGACCATATATCATGTTAGACATTTTGCAATGCAATTACAAGCAATAACCATCAGACATAACCTTATTTGCAAACATTGATAAGTGGCATTGATAAGGACGCTTTGGCTAAGTCTCCACATGAAGAAAAGAAGTCATGTGTACTTCGCCTAAAGAAAAATTGTTTCAATAATTTATAGTCACATATGATATGACTTGGAAGCATAGCTTTCCCTTCTAGAACACACATCATCTTATTTGTAAATTTTATCTTGCCCCTACACCACTTGGTTTTTGTCATCAAAAAAAGCTTTACATGGCCCTATTTATGAAAAATATCATTAAAAAATTCCAAGAGTATCCAAGAAAGATGAACCTCTTGGTAAATATTTTTGTTGGAGCAAAAAATATTGATTCCAGTGAAATACTCATAATCCAAGTCCACCTAGGGTTTTTATCAAAAATTCTTCTTGAGATGATAGCATCAACCTTCAAAAAATCTTCTTCACTAGATCATACACAAATCATCCTTAAGAGAAGCTAGAAGAAAAAACTCCTACCAATTAAAATAATCAAATAATGAAGATTTATACTCGCTCTAATACCATGTTAAAGTTCATGGCAGTTTCTAGAAATGAATGGAGTCAAACATTACCTAGTATTGCTTAACAACAATGACGAATATGAAGAACACATAATATGATGGGGTGTCCATGGACATAAAATAATCTACACTAAAAAACGAAATTATGCTCCAACGGATAATAAAATAATTTTAAGAAAGGGTATTTGTATCCAAGTAAATGATGCCTTTAAGTCAAAGTTGTAAAATTTACACTCAAAAATAAAATATTAAAAAAGTACCTTTTACAAGGTTTACATGGGCCGAAAGGGAAAATATAACAAATACAAGTGCAAATAAGGTCTTAAAAGAAACTTAACCACCACATATTCCAAAAAATGAGAGATTCTAAATGGACATATCTTCATCCAATTGAGTAAAGTGGTATTGATAGAAACGAAGAGGGATATTGTGGTGCATTTTAAGTTAATTCAACAAATGAGAGATCCTAAATGGACATATCTTCACCCAAATGAGTAAAGTGGTATTGATAGAGAGGATAAGGGATATTGTGGTACATTTTAAGTTAGTTTAAAATTAGCTTTGAATTAACTTCATTGTTGGTTATGAAGACAATGATCTCGAATAACTTTTATATTTGATATAAAAGTGGTATTGATAGAGAGGATGAGGGATATTGTGGTGCATTTTAAGTTAGTTTAAAATTAGCTTTGAATGAACTTTGTTGTTGGTTACGAAGACAATAATCTCGAATAAATTTTATAATTGATATAAAAATAATCTCTAGTTTCTTTATTTAATTAGAGTTATAACAACTATTGGAATTATAACAACTATAGGTAAAAGGAGTAATGCCATTAATGGTTTCAAATATAGGTAAAACAATGTCATCCTAATCCTATAGGTAAAACAATGTCATCCTAATCCAAGATTATAGTTTTTTTAATTTCTTTATTTAATAGGAGTTAATATGTCATCCTAATCCAAGATTATAGTTTTTTTAGTTTCTTTATTTAGTTAATGGTTTCAAATATAGGTAAAACAATGTCATCTAATCTAAGACTGTGGTTTTTTTATTTTTTTAAAGTGTCTTTAATCAATTTGATAATAAATGAGTCTAATTCAAACAAATTTTAAGTATAGGTAAAACAAGTGACGTGACTAGTGGTTTCAACTATAGGTAACATAATTTCATACTAATCCAATGTTGTGGTTTTTTAAATTTCTTTATATTTATATTGGAGTCTTAACAACTATAAGTAAAATATTGAATAGGGTGAAGAAATAAAAGAGAAAGAGGATATTAAAAAGAATAGCATTTTTTTTAAACCTCCGGAAGATATAACAAATGTTGAATTAGTTCACAATTTGTTGAAAAATATTCCCCAATTAATTAACAATTTGTTGAAAAATATTCCCCAAGTGGTGAATAGACAGTCCTTTCTTTCTTAGCGGAGAGGAGGAGGTGCGCACGACAATTTTTAGCATGCAGATGACCTCTCGATGATTTTCTAAATGGTTTTCGACTTACCGTAGTAATAATAGCATAAGAGGAAAAATATGACAACAATGGTTGGACAACCCTTCCTTAACATCAAAATATGTTTACAATGTAGCCCATGGCTCCTATTCATAAGAATAATTAACTCCAAAGTTACCTTGGGTGATAAATTCTTACTACCTAGTAAAAGTAAAGATTTAATATCATTCTTAGCAAAATTTTGCACATCCAAATGTTACCTAACTCTAAATATATTTCTAAAACACTAAAATGGACTCTAAAGTGTTTGGTAGTGTCACTACATGCCAAAATATCACTTTCCAAAAACCTTCCTTAGGATCTTCCCATCTTCATTTTACCCTTCTACTTGTCCATAAGTGATTCACCCTAGGAGGTGAGTGAATCACTCTAGACTAGGAGTGCTTCACTCGTATGATCCAGTAACTCCCATGATCTAGTCACTCTCATTTTTATAGCAATTCACTTCTATAAGCCATTCATATCTTCTTGAGCAAATCGATATTCTAGTCCCCATTTAGCAAATATTAGATTTTGGAGGCTTTAATTGATTGATCTAAAAGATTTTTTGTATCTCTAAAATGAGAAAAAACCTAAGGTAAAAATCTATTACTACAAGTATGTAATATTTAGTATTACCATCAACTTAAATAACTTTTATAATATCATAATATGGATGAATATCAACTCCAGCGACATCGGAGCATATAGGGTTGAGAATAATGTGCATGTATTGTGAAGCAAATTTTTAAAAAATATGAAGCATAGGTGGAGGAGAAAAATGTAGTGAAGGAGCTCTTTGTGGAAAAATAATTTAAGCTAGTTCTGAATATATTCTAAATATGACCTTGTG
Organism: Wollemia nobilis; assembly: GCA_028583015.1. Taxonomy (NCBI): domain Eukaryota; kingdom Viridiplantae; phylum Streptophyta; class Pinopsida; order Araucariales; family Araucariaceae; genus Wollemia; species Wollemia nobilis. Next base: position 3,088,823 of record JAQPPZ010017084.1, on the reverse strand, counting down.
AAGTTAATCATATGAAACAAGGATAAGGAGAAAAATTTTCAAATCGCAAAAAATAAAATTATAGATATTTTCGTTAGTCAAGGTAAGCAAATCATTTACAATTTAATTTATTTTTTAAGAAAATATATAGAATTATTTTTTGATAGCAAAGAATAGAGGATATTTGAAAATAAGTCAAGTATACTTCCCCTAAAGAAAAATTGATTCAATCTTCTATAATCACATAAGATAAGACTTGAAAGCATAGCTTTCCCTTTTACAACACACATCACCTTCTTTGGAAACTTTAACTTGCCCTTAGGCCACTTGGTCATTGTCATCAAAAAAGGCTTTGCATGAACCTGCATATGTCATTAAAAATTTCCAAGAGTATCTAAGAAATATGAACTTGTCAGTAAATATTTTTACTAGAGAAAATAAATATTGATTCTAGTGAGATCCTCACAATTCAAATCCACCTATGGTTTTTATCAAAAACCCTTATTTAGATTATGGCATTAGCCTTCAAAAAACATCTTTACTAGATCATACACAAATCCTTGAGAGAAGTTCCAAGAAAAAATCCTACCAAAGAATGCAATTGAAAATTGAATATTTATACTCGCTTTGATACCATGTCATATTTTATAGCAGTTTCCAAAAATGAATGGAGTCAAACATTACCTACTATTGCTTAATAAAAGGAATATATAGGATGAATAGAAAAATACATAATATGATGGGGTGTCCATGGACATCAAATAATCTTCACTAAAAATTTGAAATTACGCTCCAACTAAAAATGAAATGATCATTGTGAAGGGGTATTTATATCCAAGTACATAATACTTTAAGATAAAGTTGTAAAATCGACACTCAAAAATAAAATATTAAAAAAAGTGCGAAGGGGTATTTATATTCAAGTACATAATGCCTTTAAGTTAAAGTTGTAAAATCGACACTCAAGAATGAAATATTAAAAAAAGCACCTTTTACAAGGTTTACATGGACCCAAAGAGAAAATATAACAAATACAAGTGCAAATAGGGACTTAAGAGAACCTTAACCACCACATATTCCAACAAATGAGAAATAAAAAATGGGCTTATCTTCACCCAACTCAGTAAAGTGGTATTGGTACAAAGGATGAGGGATGTTGTGGTGCATCTTAAGTTAGTTTAAAATTAGCTTTAAATGAACTTCAGTGTTGGTTATGACGATGATGATCTCAAATAACTTTCCTATTTGGCATTAAAATGATTTAAGATTTAATCTTGGGTCTTTTCTCTACTTTGAATATAACAAGGTCTTTATCACGATCATCCGTACTAAATATTGTAAAATCGTGGTGATAATAGGAGGACAAGGAAGAGGGAAGAGCTTGTTACAAAAGCGTTTCATCCCAATTCAAGACGAATGATTTTTTAAATGTCTTTAATCAATTCCAATAAAAATGAGTCTATTACAAACAAATCTCAAGTACAAGTAAAACAATTAATGTAATTAGTGGTGAAATTGTGGTGGTAATAATAATTTTCATACAAATAAAATTACAAGTAATGTGATTAGTTGTAAAATCATGATGGTAATAGGAGGACAAAGAAGAGAAAAAGGAAGATCTTGTTGGAAGAGAGTTTCATCCCAATTCAAAATGGATGATTTTTTGAAGTGTCTTTAATTAATTCAAGTAATAAATGAGCTTTAATACAAACAAATTTCAACTACAAGTAGAACAAGTAATGTGAGTACTAGTAAAATTGTGATGGTAATAGGAAGAGAAGGAAGAGATAAGAACTTGCTACAAAAGAGTTCCATCTCAAAACTCAACTTAAGACATGATTTTTTAAAGTGTCTTTAACCAATTCAAGTAACAAATGAATCCAAACAAATTTTAACTATAAGCAAATGATTTTTTTAAATGTCTTTAATTAATTCAAGTAACAAATGAATCCAAACAAATTTCAATTATAGGTAAAACAAATGTGAATAATGGTTTTAATTATAGTTAAAAAATGTCTCTGATTCAAAATTATAGTTTTTTAAATTTTTTATTTAATTATAACTATAATAACTATAAGTAAAACAAACCAAATAACAATTATAAATAAAACAAATAATCTATTTTTTTAATTTTTTTTAGTTTTTATATTAACTGGAATTATAACATGAAACGCACATTTCATCATTGATTCTCATTTTCATTGAGAATAGTGGTTTTAACTATAAGTGAAATAAATAAATTTATATTAATTATTATTTTTTAATTTTTTAATTTAATTGGAAATGCACATTTTATCACTAAGAATAGTGGTTTTAATTATAAGTAAAACAAATAAATTTATATTAATTATTAATATTTAAAGACCTAAAAAAATTGAAAATTGAAATGAAAATATTTTCATCTTTATATATGCATTTTCATATTTTATATAAATTATTGTTATTTTAAAGATAATTAAATAAATTGCCTAATGACGAGAGTGAAATTCATAGAACCACCATCAGTCTTCGTATATTGCCGTTTAATAAAAAAAACACGAGTCTACTAGAAAAGGTAAGAGGATGGAAAAACCATACACTACTAAGATCTTGACTGGATTGTCTTGCATACGATTCTTTTTAAAGAATGTCAGTCCACCTACCAATGGCATTGTGTTTTTATTTTTAAAAATTCCTTCTCGAAATCTTTAGGGACACTCGAGTAGCCTCTTTATCAAATTCAAAGATATGTTCAGCCTCGTTAATCGTCCTCACGTGAAAAGCCTCGTAGTAATAACAGCATTACACAAAAAAAAAAAAAAAAAATGGCAACACGGATTTCGATTTAGACTTATGCAGATGTAATATAATAATTATAGAGGGAAATTTTATCAACGAATTAGGCCGGCTTTGTTAAGATTTTGAATTCTACACGTTTGTATCTATGTCTCTGCGTTGAAAACCAAAATGCTTCCAATAACAGAATGAAAATTTTGAAGTACTTAATAATACACCGGAACACATCTCACGGACAGAGACAAACTGAAATCAACATCAAGACACATATATTAATCTTGATAAATAGATATCCACCTCTCTTAACAGTCATGGACCCTCCTTTTCTTTTTCCCTCTTGGTCGAGTCGGAAGCATAGTCTATACATAAGGATTGCAATACATTTACTTCCCGAATTTAGTAGAAAGATGGTTCCGCTTGATTTACCAAGCTTCCGAAGGAGTTTTTGCGGGCAGAGGCCAGAATAGTCTTGTCCGCAACGATGAAGTATGCCGCGCCACTCACTGCAATATGGTAATATGCAGATAATAACTTAGTTTTCCATCATCAACTGAAATGACGAACAAGGAAAGATAAAAGAAATAAATGTAAAAGCACCTAGAGAGATAATGTGTGCCTGGGCGGCGTAGTTGAGATTAGCCCTTGCCCAAGGGATTGCCCTCGCTCCCATCATCTGTAATCCTCATTGCAAACATATCATCCTCATTCAGTTCAACATTTTATATATTTTTTAGAAAGCAAGACAAGTGTAAAAGTAGCCACTTCTTACTATGGGGATTGCAGATGCTACGCATGCAATTGTGGCTGCCTTCGCCCCTGCTTTCACTCCATCTGTATACATTTTTTATGCAATGCAGTTTATTACTTGTTTAAAAGAGGTATTATCAAAGACTGTATTCTAATTCGCATTAGAAAAAAGAAGAAGAATCATTACAATTGAAGATTACCTTGTGAGCATCGCTTTGCCCTTTCTTGAGCACTGGAAGCGAATGTGTTGGGTGGAGCAGGCGTAGGCATAGACATGTGCATGCCCTGCCTTCTTAATGTCCCCCACTCGCCTGCATCGAATACAATTCCCATACTTTCAATGCCTTCACTTTGACGGCTTGCACAGATGAAAGGATTGACGTTATTAGAGCTCTTGTAACCCTTTTCAGCAAAATCACTCGAGCCTTTTCTGGTCAATTTTTACAGCTTAAGCTATCCAAAGCACTTACTTGCAGAACTCACCCATCGTTCAGCCATATATAGAAAGCGAGAAGAAGAAGATCGGATTGGGTATGAAACCAAATCCGGGGTCCGCCGCAGAAAGTAAAATACAAAGCGGAAGCCGGTTTCCGCTTTGTGGCGAGTAATGAAGTGGAAAGTGCGATCTGCTCCATTGTGGAACTCAGCCCTGTCTCACGTCATCCTGCACGATGAGTTCCTGGTTTTCATGGCAAAACCACTTTGTGGGTCACCCTTTTACTGCGATGTTGCACATTCCCCGGGAACGTTGAACGTGTGAGCAGAATATGTCACGGATTTAGTATTTCATGTATTTTATTATTGTTAGTGGTTTTTTTTGTAATTCAGCTTAATTTTTAATAAATTGAAGATCATGATATTCAGAATTTTTAAGGATCAAAATCGCAACTTTTTAAATTTTTTTTATATGTCCACGATCTCATCTATCATATCATAAACAAACAATATACGATATCATCTAGATCTAAAATCTGTAGTTCAAATTTTTATGCCTATTTACTATATGTTTTTGAATGTCCCCATGAGGTTTAACCAATTTGTTCAGACTATGAAAGGTGTAGCATCTCCAGCTTATATAAAATTTAAATACCAGGTGTTGGACACTTTTCAATATATGTTTCCTCTTCATAATATGTTTACAACCCTTCCTTAACATCAAAATATGTTTACAATGTAGCCCATGGCTCCTATTCATAAGAATAATTAACTCCAAAGTTACCTTGGGTGATAAATTCTTACTACCTAGTAAAAGTAAAGATTTAATTTCATTCTTAGCAAAATTTTGCACATCCAAATGTTACCTAACTCTAAATATATTTCTAAAACACTAAAATGGACTCTAAAGTGTTTGGTAGTGTCACTACATGCCAAAATATCACTTTCCAAAAACCTTCCTTAGGATCTTCCCATCTTCATTTTACCCTTCTACTTGTCCATAAGTGATTCACCCTAGGAGGTGAGTGAATCACTCTAGACTAGGAGTGCTTCACTCGTATGATCCAGTAACTCCCATGATCTAGTCACTCTCATTTTTATAGCAATTCACTTCTATAAGCCATTCATATCTTCTTGAGCAAATCGATATTCTAGTCCCCATTTAGCAAATATTAGATTTTGGAGGCTTTAATTGATTGATCTAAAAGATTTTTTGTATCTCTAAAATGAGAAAAAACCTAAGGTAAAAATCTATTACTACAAGTATGTAATATTTAGTATTACCATCAACTTAAATAACTTTTATAATATCATAATATGGATGAATATCAACGCCAGCGACATCAGAGCATATAGGGTTGAGAATAATGTGCATGTATTGTGAAGCAAATTTTTAAAAAATATGAAGCATAGGTGGAGGAGAAAAATGTAGTGAAGGAGCTCTTTGTGGAACAATAATTTAAGCTAGTTTTGAATATATTCTAAATATGACCTTGTGAAGTTAATCATATGAAACAAGGATAAGGAGAAAAATTTTCAAATCGCAAAAAATAAAATTATAGATATTTTCGTTAGTCAAAGTAAGCAAATCATTTACAATTTAATTTATTTTTTAAGAAAATATATAGAATTATTTTTTGATAGCAAAGAATAGAGGATATTTGAAAATAAGTCAAGTATACTTCCCCTAAAGAAAAATTGATTCAATCTTCTATAATCACATAAGATAAGACTTGAAAGCATAGCTTTCCCTTTTACAACACACATCACCTTCTTTGGAAACTTTAACTTGCCCTTAGGCCACTTGGTCATTGTCATCAAAAAAGGCTTTGCATGAACCTGCATATGTCATTAAAAATTTCCAAGAGTATCTAAGAAATATGAACTTGTCAGTAAATATTTTTACTAGAGAAAATAAATATTGATTCTAGTGAGATCCTCACAATTCAAATCCACCTATGGTTTTTATCAAAAACCCTTATTTAGATTATGGCATTAGCCTTCAAAAAACATCTTTACTAGATCATACACAAATCCTTGAGAGAAGTTCCAAGAAAAAATCCTACCAAAGAATGCAATTGAAAATTGAATATTTATACTCGCTTTGATACCATGTCATATTTTATAGCAGTTTCCAATTCAATTGAATATTTATACTCGCTTTGATACCATGTCATATTTTATAGCAGTTTCCAAAAATGAATGGAGTCAAACATTAACTACTATTGCTTAATAAAAGGAATATATAGGATGAATATAAAAATACATAATATGATGGGGTGTCCATGGACATCAAATAATCTTCACTAAAAATTTGAAATTACGCTCCAACTAAAAATGAAATGATCATTGTGAAGGGGTATTTATATCCAAGTACATAATACTTTAAGATAAAGTTGTAAAATCGACACTCAAAAATAAAATATTAAAAAAAGTGCGAAGGGATATTTATATTCAAGTACATAATGCCTTTAAGTTAAAGTTGTAAAATCGACACTCAAGAATGAAATATTAAAAAAAGCACCTTTTACAAGGTTTACATGGACCCAAAGAGAAAATATAACAAATACAAGTGCAAATAGAGACTTAAGAGAACCTTAACCACCACATATTCCAACAAATGAGAAATAAAAAATGGGCTTATCTTCACCCAACTCAGTAAAGTGGTATTGGTACAGAGGATGAGGGATGTTGTGGTGCATCTTAAGTTAGTTTAAAATTAGCTTTAAATGAACTTCAGTGTTGGTTATGACGATGATGATCTCAAATAACTTTCCTATTTGGCATTAAAATGATTTAAGCTTTAATCTTGGGTCTTTTCTCTACTTTGAATATAACAAGGTCTTTATCACGATCATCTGTACTAAATATTGTAAAATCGTGGTGATAATAGGAGGACAAGGAAGAGGGAAGAGCTTGTTACAAAAGCGTTTCATCCCAATTCAAGACGAATGATTTTTTAAATGTCTTTAATCAATTCCAATAAAAATGAGTCTATTACAAACAAATCTCAAGTACAAGTAAAACAATTAATGTAATTAGTGGTGAAATTGTGGTGGTAATAATAATTTTCATACAAATAAAATTACAAGTAATGTGATTAGTTGTAAAATCATGATGGTAATAGGAGGACAAAGAAGAGAAAAAGGAAGATCTTGTTGGAAGAGAGTTTCATCCCAATTCAAAATGGATGATTTTTTGAAGTGTCTTTAATTAATTCAAGTAATAAATGAGCTTTAATACAAACAAATTTCAACTACAAGTAGAACAAGTAATGTGAGTACTAGTAAAATTGTGATGGTAATAGGAAGAGAAGGAAGAGATAAGAACTTGCTACAAAAGAGTTCCATCTCAAAACTCAACTTAAGACATGATTTTTTAAAGTGTCTTTAACCAATTCAAGTAATAAATGAATCCAAACAAATTTTAACTATAAGCAAATGATTTTTTTAAATGTCTTTAATTAATTCAAGTAACAAATGAATCCAAACAAATTTCAATTATAGTTAAAAAATGTCTCTGATTCAAAATTATAGTTTTTTAATTTTTTTTTTAATTATAACTATAATAACTATAAGTAAAACAAACCAAATAACAATTATAAATAAAACAAATAATCTCTTTTTTTAATTTTTTTTAGTTTTTATATTAACTGGAATTATAACATGAAACGCACATTTTATCACTAAGAATAGTGGTTTTAATTATAAGTAAAACAAATAAATTTATATTAATTATTAATATTTAAAGACCTAAAAAAATTGAAAATTGAAATGAAAATATTTTCATCTTTATATATGCATTTTCATATTTTATATAAATTATTGTTATTTTAAAGATAATTAAATAAATTGCCTAATGACGAGAGTGAAATTCATAGAACCACCATCAGTCTTCGTATATTGCCGTTTAATAAAAAAAACACGAGTCTACTAGAAAAGGTAAGAGGATGGAAAAACCATACACTACTAAGATCTTGACTTAATTGTCTTGCATACGATTCTTTTTAAAGAATGTCAGTCCACCTACCAATGGCATTGTGTTTTTATTTTTAAAAATTCCTTCTCGAAATCTTTAGGGACACTCGAGTAGCCTCTTTATCAAATTCAAAGATATGTTCAGCCTCGTTAATCGTCCTCACGTGAGAAGCCTCGTAGTAATAACAGCATTACACAAAAAATAAATAAAAAATGGCAACACGGATTTCGATTTAGACTTATGCAGATGTAATATAATAATTATAGAGGGAAATTTTATCAACGAATTAGGCCGGCTTTGTTAAGATTTTGAATTCTACACGTTTGTATCTATGTCTCTGCGTTGAAAACCAAAATGCTTCCAATAACAGAATGAAAATTTTGAAGTACTTAATAATACACCGGAACACATCTCACGGACAGAGACAAACTGAAATCAACATCAAGACACATATATTAATCTTGATAGATAGATATCCACCTCTCTTAACAGTCATGGACCCTCCTTTTCTTTTTCCCTCTTGGTCGAGTCGGAAGCATAGTCTATACATAAGATTGCAATACATATACAACCAGAATCGATTAGAAAGATGGTTCCGCTTGATTTACCAAGCTTCCGAAGGAGTTTTTGCGGACAGAGGCCAGAATAGTCTTGTCCGCTACAATGAAGTATGCCGCCCCACTCACTGCAATATGGTAATACGCACATAATAACTTAGTTTCACATCAACTGAAATGACGAACAAGGAAAGATAAAATAAATAAATGTAAAAGCACCTAGAGAGATAATGTGTGCCTGGGCGGCGTAGTTGAGATTAGCCCTTGCCCAAGGGATAGCCCTCGCTCCCATCATCTGTAATCCTCATTGCAAACATATCATCCTCATTCAGTTCAACATTTTATATATTTTTTAGAAAGCAAGACAAGTGTAAAAGTAGCCACTTCTTACTATGGGGATTGCAGATGCTACGCATGCAATTGTGGCTGCCTTCGCCCCTGCTTTCACTCCATCTGTATACATTTTTAATGCAATGCAGTTTATTACTTGTTTAAAAGAGGTATTATCAAAGACTGTATTCTAATTCGCATTAGAAAAAAGAAGAAGAATCATTACAATTGAAGATTACCTTGTGAGCATCGCTTTGCCCTTTCTTCAGCACTGGAAGCGAATGTGTTGGGTGGAGCAGGCGTAGGCATAGACATGTGCATGCCCTGCCTTCTTAATGTCCACCACTCGCCTGCATCGAATGCAATTCCCATACTTTCAATGCCTTCACTTGGACGGCTTTCACAGATGAAAGGATGACGTTATTAGAGCTCTTGTAACCCTTTTCAGCAAAATCACTCGAGCCTTTTCTGTTCAATTTCCACAGCTTAAGCTATCCAAAGCACTTACTTGCAGAAGTTACCCATCGTTCAGCCATATATAGGAAGCGAGAAGAAGAAGATCGGATTGGGTATGAAACCAAATCCGGGGTCCGCCGCAGAAAGTAAAATACAAAGCGGAAGCCGGTTTCCGCTTTGTGGCGAGTAACCAAGTGGAAAGTACGATCTGCTCCGTTGTGGAGCTCAGCCCTGTCTCACGTCATCCTGCACGATGAGTTACTGCTTTTGATGGCAAAACCACTTTGTGGGTCACCCTTTTACTGCTATGTTGCACATTCCCCGGGAACGTTGAACGTGTGAGCAGAATATGTAACGGATTTAGTATTTCATGTATTTTATTATTATATCATCACCAATTTGTTCAAAGGACTATGAAAGGGGTAGCATCTCCAACTTATATTAAATTTAAATACCGGGAGTTGGACACTTTTCAATATAAAACATCTCTGCAATCAAATGCCTATTGTTTTACTTAAAAGTTCAAATTAATGACTTGGTCATTCGACTTTGTTCATTTTTTTGAAGTTTTACAGGAGAAACTTGATTCCCCCAATTTTCAATATATAAATTTATATTGAAGATGTTTGCTGCATTTTCAATTACAAACTGAACTGCTACTTCAATTATGGCAATTAGATAATCATTACCAAACAGAAAGAGAAATCCATTGCTTTGATTTTAGAGCAAATGGCTTTTTGGGCGAGACAAAAAAAAATCTTAAATTTTTTTGAACTATTTTTTTTTGTTAATGGTAAATTTGGAGTTAAAATTGAAAAATTCTATAAATGGGGATGATGCCTTGCTAGTTTGCCTTGTGAAAATTTACAATTTTAAGGTTCATAAAAAAAGTCGTCATTCATAAATACCTATAAAATTAAACAAACAAATAAAAGATGTATGACACTAAAGTTTAATTTAGGATTAGGTTTGATCTCATCATGGAGATCAAGTGATTGGTTTTATTGGGCATGCCAAACATGATATTGAACTGTGAAAATGTCCAACTTCTTATGGGATTATAATTTTATTTCAACAATCTTAGAAGAAAAGGACAATGTCCATTTCAAACTCTAGATTTAAGTTAGCTCTTAACTATCCTTGCTAAAACCTAACTAATTTAATCTAATTGCATTAAATTAAATGTAAAAATATAAAATGTGAAAAGTAAATGCAAAAATTAAATTGCACGAAAAGTAAAATTTCAAGTTTAGGGTGCAAGAGATTGAAAGTAAATACAATCATGATCATAGCAAAGAGAGTGTTTGATTAATCAACTCATGAGATAATCGAATAACAATATAATCCCATGTGCATGAAATGAAATTAACAAGGAATAACAAGAGGACAAAATGGTAGTATCATAATTATCATGCATTTCACAATCCAAGAGGGCAATAACACTGATGGAAAGCAAGTCTTATCAATTTCTCATTAACTTCAAGAAGGAGCGAGTACAATATGGGTCTAACAAACTGTAGCTCTAACTTCCTCAAGATCAAAAGATCTTTACAATGTAGCCCATGGCTCTCATTTATAAGAAGAATTAACACCATCTTTATCTTGGGTGATAAATTCTTACTACATGGGAAAAGTAAAGATTTAGGATCATCCTTAGTGAAATGGTGCACCTCCAAATATATTTCTAAAAAACTAAAAAGGACTCTAAAGTACTTAGTGGTGCCACTACATGCTAAAATATCACTTTCCAAAAATCTTCCTTGGGATATTCCTATCTTCATTTTACCCTTTTTACTTGTTCATAAGTGATTCGCCCTAGAGGTGAGTGAATCATGCTAGACTAGGAGTACTTTGCTCTTATGATCTAGTCACTCTCATTTTGCTAGCGCTTCACTTCTATAAGTCATTCATAGCAAATCAATCTTTCGATCCTCATTTAGCAGCTTTTGGGTTTTAGAGGCTTCAATTGATTGATCTAAAAGTTTGTGTGCATATTTAAAATGAGCAAAAACCCAAGGTAGTAACCTATTACTACAAGTATGTAATATTGAGGATTGTCATCGACTATGATAACTCTTCTAATATTAGAATATGGATGAATATCAATGCTAGTGACATCACAACATATAAGGTTGGGAATAATGTGTGTGCATTGTGAAGCAAAGTTCTAAAACAAATTGAGCATAGGCAAAGGAGAAAAATGTAGTGAAGGAGCACTTTATGAAAAATTAATTCAAGCCTCATAATTTTGAATATATTTCAGATGCAACCTTGTGAAATCATTTTTCCAAAAGAAGGACAATGAATTTTTTTTTTTCAAAACAAAAAAAATGAAATTCCAGATATCTTTGTTAGTCAGGGTAAGCAAATCATTTGCAGTTTAATTTATTTTTGAAGAAAACATATAGAATTATTTTTTGCCAGCAAGCAATAGTGGAGATTTAAAAAAAAAAAAAACTTTAATTTTTTTCCAAAACCCTAGTTACTTTAGGAATTTGTTTGGGGGTTGAGGTCATGGAGTTGCCAATTTTCACTAAAAATGATGACATTAATGTTTGAGAATCATGAATGAGGTTTATATTTCTATATTTTAGTAATCATTTTTGGCCATACCACCTTTGCAAAATTTTAAGAGAGAAAACTTATGTTTGGTGGGAAAATTTTGCTAAGTAAAGGAATTATAGTAACATTTAGGATGAAATGGAGCATGCATTCTTGAGTCAATGGGACCCGTATAAAACTATAGTTTCAAGGTCATCATCAAAGGATACAAAGAAATAAAAAGGCTTCAAAGAGAACTGAATTAAATGAATAAAGAGGATATAATATAAGTAAAAAATATAGATGTCAATGTGCAAGTTCATGGTTGCATTCAAAAGGTAAAGCTTAAGAAGTAAGGATCCAAGAAGAAGCAAGAAGCAGTAACAGTAGGGGAACAAGTTAAAGAACCAATAGAAGACTCAATATTTAAATTTATAATAATAGTAAGAATATATTCCATACAAGAAGTAGCAACAAAGTCCAAGGAAGCTCTGTCAAAAGTGCACAAGGATGCACCAAAAGAAGGGCACAAGAGATAAGATGCTAAAGAAGAAATTAAAATAAAAATAAATTGCTAAAGAATCAAAGGAAATAGAATGTTAGGTTAAGGTTACAATATACCACCACCTACACCACCCTGAGCGACAATAATCTTGAAGGTATGGCTTAAGGAATCAATATTATGGATCTACATGGAGCTAGAAAGGTATTTAGTATGGCAGTGTTTGGCGAAAAAAGCATAGAGATTTTGGATTTCAAAGGGGTATAGCAGCATTAGGGATCAATTCTGTCAATCATTTGAAATATCAAAGTAGGGCAATAGGAGCATGGAGCCAATAGAACAATTATGAATATTCAAGTGGCATAATGACATCTTGGAATCATCAAAGACCACCATTACTCAAGATTTAACTTGGATAGAGGAATGAATGAGATTGAAAAATGTCAAGAAGAAGGATGTTGAATAATTGTATTTAAAAAGAAAATTGAAGAAGACCAAAAAAATGAATACCAAGAATTCTATGAAAAAAATATGTACATATCTAGCTATAGCATATGAATTGAGATAAAAATTGAATATGTTTGTAAACTCTCAAGCTCTAAAGGAGAGATTTGTGGTTTTTTAAGGGTGGAGGACCCGAGTATAACCACTTTTTTCCAAGAAAACAAAACTCTTCTAATATCATGTCAAAGCAAATTATATTAGATTTCATAGTAATTTCCATAAATAAATGGAATTAAACATTACCCAATATTGCTTGATAAAAAGAATACACAACATGAATAAGAAGAACATAAAATATTATGGAGTGTCTATGGACACCAAATAATCTTCACTAAGGAAAATGAAATTGAACTCCAATGGATAATGAAATGATTGGTAAGAAGGGGTATTTATACCGAAGTATTATCTTGGTCAAGATGTCCACTACCTTAGGCATGATCTTGGTTAAGATGTCCACTACCTGCTTTGATGAAGGCACAAATACTAGATCTAACGTCGTATAAGCATGAAGTTATCTCACAAAGTGCATCTATATCTCAAGCTAGTTAGTATTTTGATTGCTACAACGAAAGGGAGAAGAAAGTTTTGAGGATGCCAATTTCCTCCATAATCATTAGTATCCACTTGAGATGCTTAGTTGCTTCATTGGTACCACAAAATTCAACCTCTATGCAAGACTAAATATGGTGGATTGGTGTATATAACACCATAAATTTGGGCTATATCCCAAGTAGAACACAAAGCTTGTGGTGGATTGCCACTCATCCAAATCATCTTTCCAATCAGCATATAAAAATCCCATCAAAATCATAGGAGAGCCGATAGAATAGTGAATTCCCATCTAATTGGTCCTTTTAATATATGAGAACCCTCTTAACCAATGTCCAATGACTCTCTCAATATGCGTGTATGTATTTGGAATAGTAGTTGATAGCAAAGGCTATATCCGACCTAGTGTGAGTGAGATAGAGAAGTCCTCCCACAAGATATAGTATAAGGTGACATCAATAAAATGTGTTTTGCAATCAACCTAAAGTTTTAGTCCTACGAAAAAGGGGGTCTAAGTAGACTTACACTCCTTGAACCACTAAAGAAAATCCAAAGCATACTTGGGCTAATAAAGAGTAATGTTGTATTCTATTTGATTAATCTAAATTCTTAAGAAAAATTGTAAAAATCCTAAATCTATCATCTTAAATGTGGAATAAAGTTGTGACTTCATGCCCTTAATCACAGTAGAGGATCTCCCAGTGATGAGAATATTATCAGCATACAACACAAACATCAAAGTTTCTTTGTCATGATGTTTAATGTAAATATCATGTTTAGCCTCACATTCTTGAAGTCCACAACTAAGGAAAAAATAATGGATCTTCTCATACCAAGCACAAGGAACCTACTTAAGTCCATACAAGGACCTATCCAAACAACAGATAAATGGAATCGATTCCTTGAGCTCAAAAAAATATGGTTGTTACATGTAAATTTCCTCCTAAATCACCTCATTTAGAAAGGCACTCTTCAAGTTCATTTTATGAACCTTACATCCATATGAATTTACAATAGAGAGAGTAATTTTGATTGAGAGCATCCTAGCCATAGGTGCAAAGGTTCCATAATAGTCTACTCCCTTGTATTTAGAAAAACCCTTAGCAACACGACGTACCTTGTGCTTCTCTACCTAGTCATATGATGTGTATTTGGTCAGATAGACCCATTTGCATCCAACATTATTATTTCCTTCTATAAGTGGGACCAACCCCCAAATTTTATTCTTCATCAGTACCTCATACTTTGCTGCCATAACATCTTCCCATTTTGGCTTCCCCTTAGTTTGAAAATATGTGAGAGGATCCTAAGAATGGTCTATCTTCAAAAGCAATGGTGAGGAATGTGTATCTTATAATACCACAAAATCATAATCTAAAATTGATGAATCCAACTCATCATCACTCACCCAATCACACATGACTAAAGCATTCTAAATTTATGTGTCTTGCTCATCCATCCCTGCTCTTGAATAAGAGGAAGCTTCCTGAGATGCTACTCGTGAAAGGATCAGATTGATATACAAGGAATGACTACTTGAGAAAGGAGATGATGCTCTAATGGGAATAGAGCCAACCAAAATCTCAAAATAAAATGTTGAATGTGGAATAAACAAATAATCATTTAAATCAAATTCAATAGTTCCAGTGGTGAGTGCAAGGAATACCTAGAATAACCTCATCAAAGATGGCATCTCTCTTGATTAAAACCTCATTCCTCTAAGGACCATAGAATTTATATACCTTTGAGGTGCAAGAATACCCCACAAATATGCACTTATGGATTTTTTATGCCTTCTTATTTTGAATATCCTTGGATATATAGCCTGTGCTAAAGACCTAAATATGCAAAATTTGGACACATATGGCTTATCCCTAATCATTCTCTCAAGAGGTGTCATGCCTTGGATCGTCCTATTATGAACCTTATTAATGATGTATGCTACACAAATGACAATCTCATCCAGAATTTATGATCCAACCCCTTGGTATGAATCATACATCGTGTCATCTTCATGATCACCCTGGTTTTCCTCTCATTCACACCATTCTATTTAGGAGTATATTGAATAGTCCTTTAATATGCAATTCCATGAAAATATAAAAAATTATAAAAAGCATAGCTAACATATTTGCCACCCCCATTTTCTCAAAAACATAGTGTACCCATAGGTCCATAAATAGCACTATGTATGATCCCTAAGGGATAGATACTCATATGAAAATCCCTTTCAAATAAGTCTCCCTATGATGTTTTCCCAAAATGCACCCCTCTCATGCACCACTTGTGGGAATAATGTGTCGAATTCCAATAGCCATCTAATACTATTGATTCATTTATCTCAAGGAACCATAACTGAGGGTCTCAAGCCTATGATGTCACTTATAACACTCATTGTCAGCATAAGCAACCATAACAGCAAAGTTCTTATTTTCAAAAATAATGGTAGAGAGGTAGGTATTTCATCCAACTTGTATATGTGATCGGTCTCATCATAATAAATATAAGCAACAATTGTGAATTCATTGTCTATATCCTTCATTACCCATCTATTAGGTCAAAATTCTACTTTCTTATTTTTATGAGTAATGTGATAAATTTACATAATGTTAGAGCCAATATTAGGAACATGAAGTACCTCATCAAATGACAAAGATCCAATAGTGATATATTCACTCCCTACAACTTACAATGAAGATTCATCTCCAATCATAAAAAATTTCACTTCGTGAGGTTTATTTTAGCCTTGAAGAAGATGTTTATGCTTTGGCATGTGCCTAGAAACCCTTGAATCTACTATCCATCCATTCAAAGTGTTGGAAGTCTAATATGTAGAATGAACTATGACATGATCCTATGAGATTTCTCCATCAAAACTATCCTTACCTTGTGCATAGAAGAGATAAACGCAAACACCCAACTTTATTATTGCTTCACCCGGTCTCTTGATCTAAATTGTACAAAATTTTGCATTGTGTCATTTTGGCAAAACTCACAAGTAGGATTCTTGGGATTCTTCTCATTTTGTTTGGGATTTTTTTCATTCTAAACTTTAGAAACATGAAAAGCAATGATAGCATGATCCTCATCCTTTTTGTCCCTATAAAATTATGTTACCTCCTCAAAATCAATGTCATGAGGTTTCTTATATACACATTTGAGTAACCCTATGCTTCAAAGTAAAGCTTAAATATTGATCTTCTAGGTATCATAGTTAGAACCACTCAACAAGAGTACATTAAAATCCATAACTATTTTGCCAAAATTCAAAAATCTACATGTAGTTGTGACAAAAAATAAAACCACCAATGTAGAGAGCTTGAAAAACTGTGCAATTTGAAAAAAATAGGGTCAAAACATTTTCTTATGCACAAGTTATGGCCCTCGAAATTTTAACCCTAAAATTGTAAATATTACCTCCAAAATATTTGAGAAAATGTAAAAACAAAATGTGTACCTATAATGAATGTGAGGCTACCATATCTCTCTACTTGAGTGGCTAAAGGTGTATCAAGCATTTGCTAACTATGCAACACATATAAATCACATGAGACCACTTATCACTATTTGATTCGCTACCTAATCTATTAACCATATTGTACCACTTGTCACTTTTTTATTTGCTCCAAAATTTATTATAACCATATTTGCTAACATATGCTCTCTAGATTGAAATTTAGTATATTCTCTCTCTCTTATATCCATATTAGCTAGGGCATCCTTGTAAATATTGCTTCCCTTCAATGCTATGTAACATGCCCTCATATGAATTTTTGTTTTTTTTAAATCTCCAAAGATTTGAAGTAAAATAATATGAGGTTCACTCCTTACTCACATTTTATTACTATTCTCTCTCTCCCCTCTTGGTCTTCCCAAGGATTTAAAACTAGAAAAGGTGAGACTCATGTCCAACTCACATTTGCTCTTGGCTTGCACAAAAGGAACCCATTAGAAAAAATTAACAATGCTTTCCAAAATATGTTTTTCTCCGCATGGACAATATAAATCCCTTGCCACAAGGTTGTTTTTGCTTGACATTAAGTTTTTATCGGTTGTCCCTGTCATATTCCAATAGTTGAATATTTTAAAAAGGACTAATTAAGTTCACTACATTCAATTATATGAATTTCCCTCCCCTTTATCTTGCAAAAAAATACCATAATTTCTTAGCAACTATATGTTAATTTGAATTAGGATTTTAGTGTGGAAGATAGACAACCCAATTCTTATTTTATGAGATTTTATGGCATGCATATATCCTTTGATTTGACTAGTATGAGTAAATAGAATTTTATAAGGATGTACACGACCTAAATACTTAAGTGACCACTAATCTTTTGTTGTTTAGGAAATATTTTATAGATTGTGGTGCTTAATCAATATGCAATATCTTCTTGCTTGGATAGTAGTCCTATAATGTATGCTCTTCATGATTTATATTGTGCTTTTCATAGAATAAACTCCAATTTTTTGTAAAAAAAATGAATCGACAACATGATTGTAAGTTATCACCCACCACAAAGAATTGCAGTTGTTGGTTCTTTCAATAAAGTTCATATTGAAAATATTTTTATCATATAAATTGCAATTGTAATAGAAGAGACATTTAAAGTACATAGTGATAGTTATATGTGAAGTCACCTAGTTGGTATTTCTATATAAATATACAAATTTCAAAAGAGCTTGTTTGTGCAAAAAGGCTTGATAAATCTATTATTATGTTTGGAAAACAAAAATAGGCTTGTTTATATTTTATTTTTTAATTTTATATTTCCAAATAAAATTTGGATTTAGAAATAGGATTTTAAAATCCAAAATATCATAAGATTAATTTATGTTCATTATACTATATATATATATATATATATATATATATATATATATATATATATATATATATATATATATATATATATATATATATATATATATATATATAGTTGTATGTAACTTTGTAAAACTAGAAATTTAAAGGTTTACAAAATATTATGAGACTAGAGAAAGCATGACCTTTATTGTCAATGTTGGTATACACCTTGAAAGAATCTAGATGAATGTCAAAAGCTAAAAGGGGTCTTATATCATATCTTGATCTAAAATAAGGATGACTAATGTTTAGATTATACCTAATCCAACTAAATATTGGTGACCATCAAGTTGTTGAATGGTGCTTGGTATTGTCTAAACTACAAGTTGTTATAAAACCCACCTTTTTATTCTAGTTATGTATATTTTGTTTATTTTCAGTTAGGTTGTGAAGTACATGTATATTTTAGCATATGTCTTCCCTGAGTGTTATTGTTTTTTTATGTCTAGTTATGTATAATTAATGGTATAAAATGCACTTATATCGGTAATTGAAGTAATAAAATTTCCAAATTATGGAGGCCTTGTTTAAGCAAGATTTGTTTGAGTTATCATGTTAAATATTATTATAAAAATTATTTTGAATTCAATAGAATAAAGTTTTAAGTCTAGTTTCCCTTTTCAAAATTTTATTGAGTATTTTTTCTTAGAGTATTGGTAAATAAATATTTAATAATTTTAAATTGAGGATATTTTATTTTAGTAGGCTCTTTCTCTCCATTGTATCAATTTGCAATCTAAAACGAATTCATTGGGAGACATACATTAGGGGGTTAACATAAATGTTAAAGAAAAACTGGTAAAAATAGTCTTGATTCAATTAAAACTAGCCAAAAGAGTCAATCAATCTCTTAAATTGTTGATAAAAAAACCAACAAACATGAATCAATTTTTAGAGCTAGCCTCCCCATTATCCAATATTTCAAGTAGTTGGTATAAGGGTTTAGCTTGCAAGGGACGAACACCATTTACATTTTAGAGAGAAATAGATACTTGGCAAAAGTATTAATAACAAGGCAACTCTAGAATATTTTATCCTAGGACCTACTACATCAATATAATTTTCCTATGATTTTAAACCCTACGAGGAGCATTTCTTCTATATTTCCTTAGAACATGTTTAGCCTTTAACAACCAAGTCTACTACAAGAACAAACATGCACAAGCACAAAACAAGAAAGAACCTAACACAATTTATAATAAATGGTGTACTAAGTGAGCAAGGTGTTATTATGCTAGAATTATTCTAATTCATAGTAGGAGAATGTTTATTCAATGCATTCAAGGCCTTAATAGTTGTATGTTAATCATACTTCATACAAGAGTTGTATATTACTTCCTAATATTCTTATGTGAAGGTGAAATAGATGCATTGTGGTCATATAGATTTAACTTGCAACCTAACATGATTCATGACTTGCATGGCAATGTAGAGATCTATTTGTGTAAAATACATCTATCTACATACAAGGATATAGAGGATTCAAAGAGGGATCTATGGTGAAATATATCTTACATTAATTGGCTACTGCTTAGGTGTTATAATTTGGTAATCGATAAAAAAATGTATTCATCATATAATGGAAACACAAGATCCATATTGTACTTTGTTTCATGATGCTAATTTTGATAGAAACAATTTGACCATGTACAATAAGACCATGCATATCCAATTACGAGGATATTTTTTTAGACTAATTATATTTTGTTAAAAGGGTAATTTGACATGTGTTCTTTGAGACCATATATCATGTTAGACATTTTGCAATGCAATTACAAGCAATAACCATCAAACATAACCTTATTTGCAAACATTGATAAGTGGCATTGATAAGGACACTTTGGCTAAGTCTCCACATGAAGAAAAGAAGTCATGCGTACTTCGCCTAAATAAAAATTGCTTCAATAATTTATAGTCACATATGATATGACTTGGAAGCATAGCTTTCCCTTCTACAACACACATCATCTTATTTGTAAATTTTAACTTGCCTCTACACCACTTGGTTTTTGTGATCAAAAAAATCTTTACATGGCCCTATTTATGAAAAATATCATTAAAAATTTCCAAGAGTATCCAAGAAAGATGAACCTCTCGGTAAATATTTTTGTTGGAGCAAAAAAATATTGATTCCAATGAAATACTCATAATCCAAGTCCACCTAGGGTTTTTATCAAAAATTCTTCTTGAGATGATGGCATCAACCTTCAAAAAATCTTCTTCACTAGATCATACACAAATTATCCTTAAGAGAAAACAAATCATCCTTAAGAGAAGCTAGAAGAAAAAACTCCTACCAATTAAAATAATCAAATAATGAAGATTTATACTCGCTCTAATACCATATCAAAGTTCATAGTAGTTTTTAGAAATAAATGGAGTCAAACATTACCTAGTATTGCTTAACAACAATGATGAATACGAAGAACACATAATATGATGGGGTGTCCATGGACATAAAATAATCTACACTAAAAAAATGAAATTACGCTCCAAATGATAATAAAATGATTTTAAGAAAGGGTATTTATATCCAAGTAAATGATGCCTTTAAGTCAAAATTGTAAAATTTACACTCAAAAATAAAATATTAAAAAATTACCTTTTATAAGGTTTACATGGGCCCAAAGGGCAAATATAATAAATACAAGTGCACATAAGGTCCTAAAAGAAACTTAACCATCACATATTCCAACAAATGAAAGATTATAAATGGACATATCTTCACCCAATTGAGTAAAGTGGTATTGATAGAGACAGAAGTGCATTTTAAGTTAATTCAACAAATGAGAGATCCTAAATGGACATATCTTCACCCAAATGAGTAAAGTGGTATTGATAGAGAGGATAAGGGATATTGTGGTACATTTTAAGTTAGTTTAAAATTAGCTTTGAATTAACTTCGTTGTTGTTGGTTACGACGACAATGATCTCGAATAACTTTTATATTTGATATAAATGATATAAAAGTGGTATTGATAGAGAGAATGAGGGATATTGTGGTGCATTTTATGTTAGTTTAAAATTAACTTAAAATTAGCTTTGAATGAACTTTGTTGTTGGTTATGAAGACAATGATCTCCAATAACTTTTATAATTGATATAAAAATAATTTTTAGTTTCTTTATTTAATTAGAGTTATAACAACTATAGGTAAAAAGAGTAATGTCATTAATGGTTTCAAATATAGGTAAAACAATGTCATCCTAATACAGGATTATAGTTGTGTTTTTTTTTTAATTTCTTTATTTAATTGGAGTTATTATGTCATTTGTTGTAGGTGAGTTGGAGAGGAGAGGACAATCCTCCAAAGGAGGTCCTAGGTTCGAATCTCCACCCTACCAAAAAGGTGAATTGGATACCCAAAATCCAATTGATAATGTTGGTGCGGGCAGGGCTGGATGCAACTCCCGGGTGACTTTGACGGTATAGAACCCCCTGTCCGTGGTCTCTCAGACCAAGACGGCCCCACAAGGGGTTTTTTGCTTTAAAAAAAAATATATATATATATATATATATATCCTAATCCAAGATTATAATTTTTTAGTTTCTTTATTTAGTTAATGGTTTCAAATATAGGTAAAACAATGTCATCTAATCTAAGATTGTGGTTTTTTTATTGTTTTAAGTGTCTTTAATCAATTCGATAATAAATGACTCTAATTCAAACAAATTTTAAGTATAGATAAAACAAGTAATGTGACCAGTGGTTTCAACTATAGGTAACATAATGTCATTGTGGTTTTTTAAATTTCTTTATTTATATTGGAGTTATAACAACTATAAGTAAAATATTGAATAGGGTGAAGAAATATAGGAGGAAGAGGATATTAAAAAGAATAGCATTTTTTTTTAAACCTCCCGAAGACATAACAAATGTTGAATTACTTAACAATTTGTTGAAAAAGATTCCCCAATTAGTTACCAATTTGTTGAAAAATATTCCCGAAGTGGTGAATGGACAGTCCTTTCTTAGCGGAGAGGAGGAGGGGCGCACGACAGTTTTTAGTATGCAGATGACCTCTGGATGATT
Source organism: Wollemia nobilis (assembly GCA_028583015.1). NCBI lineage: Eukaryota > Viridiplantae > Streptophyta > Pinopsida > Araucariales > Araucariaceae > Wollemia > Wollemia nobilis. The sequence continues at coordinate 3,066,570 of JAQPPZ010017084.1, read as the reverse complement.
TTCTAAATGGTTTCTTTCGGCTTACCGGAAGATTATTATTAAGAAGGATATGTCAGAAGAAGATTATTAAGAACGATGATTTTCGGAAGAACGATATGTTAAGGCTTTGGTCAAATAAAATAAAAAATAAAAAATAAAAAATGAAATTACCACCATAGAGCCACCATATGTCTCTGTATATTACTGTTTAATAAAAAAACACGAATGTCTTTGTATATTACTGTTTAATTAAAAAAACACGAGTCTACTAAAATCTTGACTTATGTTCCGAACAATTCTACTTAAACAATGTCAATACACCTACCAAATGGCATTGTGGTTTTTAATAATTCCTTCCCAATGTCTTTAGGGACAATGGAGTAGCCACTTTATCATATTCAAATATTTGTTCAGCCTCGTTAATCGTCCTCACGTGAGAAGCCCCGTAGTAATAATAGCATAAGAGAAAAAATATGACAACATGGATTTTGATTTTGATTTCGACTTTTGCAGATATAATATAATAAATAGATAGGGAAAATTTATCAACTAATTATTATCTATATAATTGCAGCTTTGTTAAGATACACGTTTATACCTGTGTCTCTGCGTTAAAAACCAGAATGCTTACAATACAGAATGAAAATTTTGAAGTGCTTAACAATACAACACATCTCACTGACAGAGACAAACTGAAATCAACATCAAGACACATGTATTATTCCTTGATAGATATATAGATATCCACCTCTCTTAACAGTCATGGACCTTGCTTTTCTTTTTGTATCCCTCTTGGTTCAGTCGGAAGCATAGTCTATACATAAGATTGCAATACATTTACATCCACATTTTAGTAGAAAGATGGTTCCGCTTGATTTACCAAGCTTCCGAAGGAGTTTTTGCGGGCAGAGGCCAGAATAGTCTTGTCCGCTACAATGAAGTATGCCGCCCCACTCACTGCAATATGGTAATACGCACATAATAACTTAGTTTCACATCAACTGAAATGACGAACAAGGAAAGATAAAAGAAATAAATGTAAAAGCACCTAGAGAGATAATGTGTGCCTGGGCGGCGTAGTTGAGATTAGCCCTTGCCCAAGGGATAGCCCTCGCTCCCATCATCTGTAATCCTCATTGCAAACATATCATCCTCATTCAGTTCAACATTTTATATATTTTTGAGAAAGCAAGACAAGTGTAAAAGTAGCCACTTCTTACAATTGGGATTGCAGATGCTACGCATGCAATTGTGGCTGCCTTCGCCCCTGCTTTCACTCCATCTGTATACATTTTTTATGCAATGCAGTTTATTACTTGCTTAAAAGAGGTATTATCAAAGACAGTAATCTAATTCGCATTAGAAAAAAGAAGAAGAATCATTACAATTGAAGATTACCTTGTGAGCATCGCTTTGCCCTTTCTTGAGCACTGGAAGCGAATGTGTTGGGTGGAGCAGGCGTAGGCATAGACATGTGCATGCCCTGCCTTCTTAATGTCCACCACTCGCGTGCATCGAATGCAATTCCCATACTTTCAATGCCTTCACTTTGACGGCTTTCACAGAGGAAAGGATGACGTTATTAGAACTCTTGTAACCCTTTTCAGGAAAATCACTCGAGCCTTTTCTGGTCAATTTCCACAGCTTAAGCTATCCAAAGCACTTACTTGCAGAACTCACCCATCGTTCAGCCATATATAGAAAGCGAGAAGAAGAATATCGGATTGGGTATGAAACCAAATCCGGGGTCCGCCAACCATATATAGAAAGCGAGAAGAAGAAGATCGGATTGGGTATGAAAGCAAATCCGGGGTCCGCCGCAGAAAGTAAAATACAAAGCGGAAGCCGGTTTCCGCTTTGTGGCGAGTAACCAAGTGGAAAGTGCGATCTGCTCCGTTGTGGGCCTCAGCTTTGTCTCACGTCATCCTGCACGATGAGTTCCTGCTTTTGATGGCAAAACCACTTTGTGGGTCACCCTTTTACTGCTATGTTGCACATTCCCGGGAACGTTGAACGTGTGAGCAATTTATGTAACGTATTTAGTAAACGGAAGATCGTGACATTCATAGGTTTTAAGGATCAAATTCGCAACCTTTACTTAATTTTGTTTATATGGCCACGATCTTGTAGAAACTGAATCATTAGATCTATCTTCATATTCCTGTCAAATATATATGATTTACATAAACTCCGTTGAGGCAGTTTCCAGTCTGGGTGGTTCATAAACTGATTCAAGAAAACTACGAACCACTCCTTTAACTTAATTAATGTAATACAATAATATATGCTAAATATTCTAACATCCCCCCTTATTACATTAATGTTGACTACACATAGCATTGCGGAACAATTCAAATTTGACTCGAGCAAGCGCTTTGGTGAAGATGTCCGCTATTTGCTCATTTGTGGGAATGTAGTGGAGCTGGATATGATGCTTTGGAACCTCATCTCGAATGAAATGACACCTAGTGTCAATGTGTTTGGTGCGATCATGAAAGATAGGATTCTTGACAAGATTCAGAACACCTTGATTGTCGCAAAATAAATGTAAAGGAAGGTTCTCTGGAAGGCCCATATTTGTGAGGATGCGACGTAACCATATGATCTCGCAGACTGCTCCACTAGCTGCTCGATATTCTGCCTCAATAGAAGAGATAGCAACAACATGTTGCTTCTTGCTATGCCAAGAGACAGGACCAGATCCAAGGTGAAAAACATAACCTGCAGTTGATTTTCGGTCATCTATGGATCCAGCATAATCAGAGTCCGTATACCCTTGAAGATAGAACTTGTTGTTTTTTTTGTATTCTAGGCCGATATATGTCGTACCACGGACATAGTGAAGAACTCTTTTTGCTGCTTTCCAGTGGCTAACTTTAGGATCTTGCATGAATCGTGAAAGATAACCCACAACAAAACTAAGATCTGGCCTGGTGTTTGTGAGATAGATGAGACTCCCAATCAGTTGACGATAGAGAGTACTATCTATTTTAGGAGATTCATCGAATCGGGATAACTTAAGTCCTGCTTCCATTGGTGTGGCTTTGGGCTTGCAGTCAGTCATCCGATACTTATCAATTAGAGTCTTGGCATATTTCTTTTGAGTAACTTGTATGCAATGCTTGTATTGAGTTACTTCTAGACCAAGACAATAGTGGAGAAGTCCAAGATCTGTCATTTCAAAAGAGGTATTGAGATCTTGTTTTACTATTTTGATCATACTCTCTGAATCTGCTGTTATGATCGAGATCATCCACATATAGTACTAGAATTACTATTTTAGAACCATTGTTCTTGATATATAGATTAGGATCTGCAGGACTTCTTCTAAATCCATGTTGCACTAGGTGACTATCAATTTTGATATACCAAGCTCGAGGAGCTTGTTTAAGTCCATATAGAGATTTGATCGGTTCATGAGACTTTCTGGTCTTGCCCTTGAACTACAAAACCTTCAGGTTGAGTCATATAGACTTCTTCTTGTAGGTCACCATTTAAGAAAGCACTCTTTACATCCATCTGATGTAGCTGCCAACCAAATTGAGCTGCCATTGCACACAGAACTCGAATAGTGGTCATTTTAGCAGTAGGAGCAAATGTCTCTTCATAGTCTATGCCTTCTTTTTGTGCATAGCCCTTTGCAACAAGTCGGGCTTTATATTTATCTATTGCACCATTTGCCTTATATTTGATCTTGAATACCCATTTGCAACCAATGGGTTTCTTTCCTGAAGGCAAATTCACTAACTTCCAAGTTTGATTTTTCATTAGAGATGTATGTTCTGCATCCATAGCAGTTTTCCATTGATCTTTATCGAGTGCATCTGAGACTGATGTGGGTTCTTTTTCATCTAGTATTGTCAGATAGACTTTTTCATCTTCCATATCTATATCCTCATCTTCTTCTACATGCACAGATAAATCATCAAAATGTTGACAAAGGTCATCAACATCTGTTACTGATGTTGCATCATCTATTTTTTTTGTTGAGTCATACTGCGAGTAGCGGGTCGATCTAGAGTTAGATCTGGAAGTGATGTCAATTTTGAATCTTGCAATGTACTAGTATACCATTTAGGAACCTTCTTCTGAGGAGGTGTTGCTTCTTTCTTAGGTTCATCTTCCTTAAGGTATACAAGTGTGTTATTTGATGTGAAAGTTTCATCAAATACTACATCTCTGCTGATGTGTGTTTTCTTGGTTATAGGATCAATCAACCGATATCCTTTTGAATACTCATCATAACCAAGAAATATACATTTTTGAGTTTTCTCATCTAGTTTCCTTCTTTTCTGTTTAGGAATGTGCATAAAAGCTTGACATCCAAAAACTTTTAGATGAGAAATTGAGGGTTTCTTACCACTCCAGGCTTCTTGTGGAGTTTTTCCTTGTAGAGCCCTTGTAGGTGCTCTATTTAGTAGGTAAGATGTTGTGTTTACTGCTTCTACCCAGTATTGTTTTTCTAAGTTTGCTCCTTTTAACATACACCGACTCATTTCTACTATGGAGCGATTTTTTCTTTCTGCAATTCCATTTTGCTGCGGTGTATATCTTGTAGTGAGTTGTCTCTTGATCCCATGTTTTTCCAAAAATGCTGAAAATTCCTTGGAAGTGTATTCCCCCCTCGATCTGAGCGGAGGGTTTTGATGGAACAACTTGTTTCCTTCTCAACTTGTCTCTTGAACTGACGAAAGTAGAGAAGAGCTTCTGACTTGAGTGCAAGGAAGAAGACCCATATTTTGTGGGAGTAGTCATCAACAAATAGCTGAAAATACCTCTTTCCACCATGACTGGTTGGGAAAGGACCGCACAGATCTGCGTGGATTAACTCCAAGGGTTTGTTCGAGCGAGAAGAACTTGTCTCAAATGGAACTCGATGTTGTTTCCCTGCTAGACAATCTGAGCACACTGGGAGAACAGATGAAAGTTGAGGAAGCCCTTTGACCATGTCATATTTGCTTAATTCGAGTAAATACCCGGAACTGAGGTGCCCGTATCTTTTATGCCATAAGGAAGTAGCTTCTTTTGTAGTGGCAATGAGGGCAGTATGGGATGTAGAGACTGTATCCAAGATGAATAATCCATGTTTGTAGGAGCCAGTGGCAATGTGGTGACCTTGATGACTGATGAAACATCTCTTTTTTCCGTGTTCAACTTGAAAAACAACATCCATATTTCTATCTAGCATCTGTGGAACAGATAAGAGATTGTTGGCAAGGCCAGGAACATAGAGAACTTTCTCTATGGCACAGTCACCATCAGGGAGTGTGACTGTAACATCCCCTTCACCTTGTACTTGATAGACCTGATTGTCTGCAATAGTGACAGGTTTGCCTTCTCTTGCGTGAAAGGTTTGAAACCAGGACTTGTTCCCGAGTCATATGTTTGCTTGCTCCGGAATCAATATACCATACAACATCGGATTTGGAAGAGGCAGTATGGGTCATGAGCACTTTGTGTGCTCTTTCGAAGTCATTATCTGAAGATGAAGGAGAATCATCTGAATGGGAATCTGCATAAGCAACATGACCCTTTTGTTGTTTGCGATGTTGAGGATATTTCTGCTTCCCCTTGCCTTTCTTATTTTGTGAGGGATCATTTTGTTGTTTGTTTTTGAACCAACACCTGTTGGTATCATGATTGTTCATATCACAGATCTTGCAATATTTATCTCGTTGGAGATTGGGCTTGCCTTTGCCTTTGGAAGAAGAGCCTCCCTTCTGCAACTGTCCTTGCTTGTGACCCTTTTGATGGGTGGAAAGAGCAATGGCGGGGTTCCTCATCTTTCTGTACTTGATTGGCTTCTTCGGTTTGAAGCAAATTAACCAATTCAACAAAAGTTAATGTTCTCGCGAAACATTGAGGGAAGTGATAAAACTTTTGTAAGATGGTGGGAGTGCCCTCAAAATAACAGATGTCAAAAGATCATCATCGATGGGTTTTCCCATAGTATTGAGTTTAGCTTTCAATTCTGCCACTTTGCGAGAGAAACAATTCAACAGTTTCCCTGAATTCATATTGAGATTGTGAAGTCGAGTTTGTAGGTGAAGGATAGTGGAATTATTCTTTCCTTCATACACGATGATCAGTGCTTGCCCAAGCATCTTTACTGGTCGTGGCATCACAAATATGAGGTTGAACCTCATCTGTTATGGCAAGTAATAAAAACATAAGGCCTTTCCTGTCCTGATCATCAAATGTATCTTGATCTGTCCCTGCTGTGGTGGGACGAGAGGTAGTGCCACTGACGACATCCCATAATTTTTTGACTTGAAGAATGGCTTTCATTTTATGCTTCCATGGCACAAAATTGGTGCCTTTGAGCAATTGGGCATCTGAAAGATACTTGTGCACTGTAGCCATTTTGTTTTAGGGTTCCTTATAGCGCCAAATGGTCCCCTTTTCGATATACCGTTGCCAGGCCAGTTATACCGAAACTGAAACAAAACAATACCCGCCCTTACGTGAGGGAGACTATAGGTATTATGAAGATCAAAACGGTACGTGGAACATAGGCGATGCGAAAAGGATTGCTTTGTTGATGGCACCTACCTTAGAAAGACCAGGAATCCGCATGCGTGGGGCGTAACTTCCCCTAAACACTTTGGAATCCAAGACTTTCGTCAGGATTTACGCCTAAACACAATAGCAATGGGGGTAAAAAATTGACTCAAAGAGATGTTAATGACACCTTCCTGAGAATCTTCGAAAGAAGAATAATCAGTTGGAGGTAATTAAGTCAAAAAACAAAACTAGGAGAAAATTAGTGTTGGGGAGAGAACATATGAAGATCCCTGTGCAAAGAGATAACTGCTTGTGGAGAACCTGTGCAACATGTGCTGAGAGAAGTAGTGGATGCTTTGATGTAGATGATTTTTTTAAGTGCAGAAAAGGAATGCAATAATCAAACAAGCATGCTCACAAAATGCTTCTCACATAGGTGTCGGGTTCAACCGAAAATGCACCTAACTTGGACAAAAGAAGGTGTCGAGTAAAATCGAAAATGCACCTTTGAATTGCTATCGAAATCTTCTCCTGAGGGTTTGAAAAAAATTTGAATTCCCCCCTCTATCTTGGAAGAAGTGAAGGCAAAAATAGAATATAATGCCTTTGAACAATTGCTTGTGAAAGAGAAAAAACAAATTTACATGTCTTAAAAGCAATGACAACAAAAAAATTGAGTCAAACTTCTTGGGGCGTCAACAAATGCCCGACGAGGCGTCAACACGACTCAGGGCGTCAAAAAAAACACTTTGTTTTTGTTTTTGGGCGTCATCGAGCCCTCGAGACGTCAATCGGATCCGTGGGGCGTCAAAATACCTTCGGGCGTCAGCAATTTTGAGCGGCCACTGGAATATGTTGTCAAAAAAAAATCTCGTCCTTTTCCTTGCTTTTCTCAGATACGGTGATTGCAGGCGGCAATCGCGATGGCTGGGCGTCTTCGCACGCTCAATCGTAGGCTTGCCGGAAATTCCTCCTTTGTGATAGTTCTTGCTTCTTGCAGAACTCTACGACCAACGGACCGGTCTGAAAATCCCTCATGGCCGATCTCAAAATCATTTTCGGCATTAGAAAATAGTCTAATCAAGACCTTATTCTCCAAACCTCCGCTCAAAATTGAAATTCAAGTGCAGATTTCCGGTCCCTTTTTAACGATTGCTGGGCCAAGGTTTTTCAACGCAGAAAAATCTGACGGCTCGGATTACAGCAAAGAAGTCGACGAAATCAATGCCAAATTCGTCGAGGCGCGAGAGGAAATTGATATGGCGTTGGAATCAAAAGAGACGGTTTACTTTGACGTCCAACTTGGTGACGAGGTCTCTTTGCTGCGTCGCAGCTTCTCTTGCGGCTGCGAGCACTGGTTCGAACCCGTGCTTTCCAGAGGGGGCCCCAGTGGCTGACTTCTTCTACCAGCCACTCCTGTCGATTTCGTTTTCTCCTTGTGGCTGCGGCGAATACCAAGACGTCCACAGCGTGCTTGCCGTCTCCACGCTATTCGGAGCGCAGAGGAAAAAAAAACAAACGGCCGCGTCCCTTCCAACACCGTCCGTCTGGTTAAATTCACATTGCCCAGAAAAAATATTCAATGCTCTGATGCCATGTAGAAACTGAATCATTAGATCTATCTTCATATTCCTGTCAAATATATATGATTTACATAAACTCCGTTGAGGCAGTTTCCAGTCTGGGTGGTTCATAAACTGATTCAAGAAAACTACGAACCACTCCTTTAACTTAATTAATGTAATACAATAATATATGCTAAATATTCTAACAGATCTCATCTATCATATCATAAACAAACAATATACGATAAAATTTGTAGTTTAGGATTTTATGGCTATTTACTATATGTTTTTGAATGTCACCCATGAGGTTTAAGTAATTTGTTCAAAGACTAAGGACTAGGATCATCTTCAACTCACTATCAGGTTAGTGGATTGGTAAGTAGTAATATGGTTGGATACTTATCAAGAAAAGATCTAAAGATCTAAGTTCAAACCTTGGTAATATCATTTATCAAAGATAGTAGTATGTTCTGAATCTTCTAAGTGCATGTCAGATTAATGATGGTATGAATTTCGAGCAACCGAAGGTCCCCATCTCACGCCGAATCAATGATGGTACGAACTTTGAGCGATCGATGGTTCCCATCTCATGCCCGGATCAACAACAACGAGACGGATAAGTTTGTTGGGAGTAGTCCTTGTAAATTAAATTGCACTGAACATTACTAAAAATAACAGCTATAACCAATTCTCCTATGTAACCAAAACAATATATATATATATATATATATATATATATATATATATTTTTTAAATTTAAATATCGGGTGCTGAATACTTTTAAATATAAAACATATCCGTAATCAAATGTCTATTCTTTTACTTAACGGTTCAAATTAATGATTGGGTCACCCAACTTTGTTCATTTGTTTGAGTTCTATGAGAGACTTATTCCCCATATTCAATATGCATTTATATTGAAGATGTTTATGGCATTTTTAATTCCAAACTAAACTGCAATCTCAATTATGGTAATGAGAGAGCCAATACCAACTAAAAAGAGAAATCCATTCCTTTGATTTTGGAGCGAATGGCTTTTGGATGACTTGGCAAAAGATATCCTAAAAGCTATCCAGTTAATGGTAAATGTAAATTTGGAGCTAAAATTGAGAAATTTTATCTAGGGGGATGCCATGCTAGATTGCTTTATAAAAATTTAAAATTCTAAGGTTTATAACAAAGTTACCATTTGTAAAGCACCTATAAAATCAAACAAGAAAAAAAATATCTGTGATACTAAAGTTTAATTTGGAATTAGACTCGATCTCATCATGGAGATCAAGTCTTTGTTTCCATTGGGCATGTCAGTTGTAAAAATATCTAGTTTTTATGCATCCACACTTTCATTTCAATAATCTTGGAAGAAGATGGCAATGTCCATTTCAACTTCTAAAGTTAAATTAGCTCCCAACTATCCTTGCAAAAACTTAACTAATTTAATCTCATTGCATGAAATTAAATGCAAAAAAATTGAAGTGTGAAAAGTAAATGCAAAAATTAAATTGCACGAAAAGTAAAATTTGATTTTTAGGGTGCAAGAGTTTGAAAGTAAATAAGATCGTGATCGTAGCAAGAAGAGTTTGTGATTAATCAACTTATGAGGAAATCAAATAACAATATAATATCATGTGTATGAAATGAAATTAACAAGGAATGGCAAGAGGACAAAAGGGTAATGCCATAATTATCATGCATTCCACAATCGAAGAGGGCAATGCAATTGATGGAAAGCAAGTCTTATCAATATCTTATTAACTTTGAAGAGAGAGTATAATGTGGGTCTCACAAACTGTAGCTCTAACTTCCTAAAGGTCAAAATATGTTTACAATGTAGCCCATGGTGTTTATTTATAAGAAGAATTAACTCCAAAGTTACCTTGGGTGATAAATTCTTACTACCTAGTAAAAGTAAATATTTAGGATCATTCTTAGCAAAATTATGCACATCCAAATGTTACCTACCTCTAAATATATTTCTAAAAAATTGAAAATGACTCTAAAGTGTTTGGTAGTGCCACTACATGCCAAAATATCACTTTCTAAAAACCCTCCTTAGGATCTTCCCATCTTCATTTTACCCTTCTACTTGTCCATAAGTGATTCACCCTAAGAGGTGAGTGAATCACTCTAGACTAGGAGTGCTTCACTCTTCTGATCCAACCACTCCCATGATCCAGTCACTCCCATTTTGCTAGCACTTCACTTCTATAAGCCATTTATATCTTCTTGAGCAAATTGATATTTCGATCCTCATTTAGCAAATGTTGGGTTTTAGAGGCTTTAGGATTTCCATCGACTATGATAACTCTTATAATATCATAATATGGATGAATATCAACGATAACAACATCACAACATATAGGGTTGGGAATAATGTGCATGTATTGTGAAGCAAAGTTTTAAAAAATATTGAGATAGCGACATCACAATATATAGGGTTCAGAATAATGTGCATGTATTATGAAGCAAAGTTTTAAAAAATATTGAGCATAGGCAAAGAAAAAAATGTATTGATTGAGCGCTCTGTGGAAAATTAATTCAAGTTTAACAGTTCTAAATATATTCTAAATATGACCTTGTGAAGTTAGTCGTCTGAAACAAGGATAGGGAGAATATTTCAAATCACAAAAAATGAAATTACAGATATCTTCATTGGTTAGGGTAAGCAAATCATTTACAATTTAATTTTTTTTTGAATAAAATATACATAATTATTTTTTGATAGCAAAGAATAGAGGAGATTTGAAAAAAATGAAAAACCCTAGTTTTTTTCCCAATACCTTAGTTGCTTTAGGAAACTTTTTTGGGTTGAGATCATGGAGTTGCCAATTTTCACTAGAAAGGATGACATTGATGTTCAATAATGGTGGATGAAGTTTAGATCTCTATATTTTAGTAACCATTTTTGGCAATGCCACCTTTGCAAAATTTTAAGAGAGGAAGCTTATGTTTGGTGGGCAAGTTTTGCTAAGGAAAGGAATTATAGTTACACTTGGGATGAAATGAGCATGTATTCTTGAGTTAGTGGGACCCATATAAAAAGATATTTAGTTTGAAGGTCACCATCAAAGGATATGAATTTCAAATAGAAAGGCTTTAGAGAGAACTAAAAAAATGAATAAATAGGATATAATAGAAGGAAAAAATACATATGACAGTGTATAAGTTCATGGTTGCATTCAAAAGGAAAATTTTATGAAGCAAGGATCCAATGTGAAGCAGGAAGTAGTTATGGCAGGGAAAAAAGTTGAATAACCATTAGAAGACTCAAAAGTTCGGTTTACAATAGAAGCAATAATAAAGTGCAAGGAAGAAGTAGCAACAACATCCAAGGAATCTTTGTCAAAAGTGCACAAGGATACATCAAAAGAAGGGCACAATAGAGAATATTTTGAAGAAGAATTTAAAATAAAGAAACAAATTGCTAAAGAATCAAAGGAAACATAATGTCAAGTTAAGGTTACAACATGTTGCCACCCATACCACCATGAGTGACAACTTGAAGGCATGGCTTAAGGCATAATAATTATAATCTACATGGATTCAGAAAGGCATAAAGTATGTCAGTGCTTGGTAGAAAAAGCATAATGATTTTGGATTTCAAAGGGGTGTAGAAACATCAAGGAACATTAGGACCAGTTTTTTGAAATAGTAGAGTAGAGCAGTAGAAGCATGGAGTCAACAAAGCAGTTATGGATGTTCAAGATGCACAGTGGCAGCTTGGCATCATTAAAGACCACCACTAATCAACTTGGGTGGATGGATGAACAAGATTGAAAATTTTCAAGAAGAAGGATGTTAAATATTTGTATTTACAAAGAAAATTGAAGACCCAAAAAATGAATATCAAGAATACATACATTTTATGAAAAAAGATGTAAACTCTCAATTGAGATAAGAATTAAATATGTTTGTAAATTCTCAAGTTTTAAAGGAGAGAGTTGTGATTTGTTAATGGTAGGTGACCCGAGTACAACCCTTTTTTCTCAAGAAAAATAAAACTATTCTAATACCATGTCTAAGCAAATGATGTCAGATTTCATAGTAATTTCCATATATGAATGAAATTAAGCATTTTTTGGAGTAATACTTCTTATACACATCCACCATGGGGATTGAACCCGGGTCACATCATAGATAATGCAAGTTGTGTCCTTGCTAGTAGACCACACTCATGGGAATAGAATGAAATTAAGCATTACCTAGTATTGTTTAACAAAAGGAATACACAACGCAAATAAGAACATAGAATAAGATGGGGTGTCTATGGACACCAAATAATCTTCATTAAAGTAAATGAAGTTAAACTCCAATGGATAATGAAATAACTGGTAAGAAGGGGTATTTATACCCAAGTATATGATACCTTTAGGTCAAGGTTGTAAGACCGACCCTTAGGAATAAAATATCACAAAAATTTACAAAAGTACCTTTTACAAGGTTTACATGGGACCAAAGGAAAAATATAAAAAATAAAAATTCAAATAGTTGATCATGGCCTTAAGATAATATTAACCACCACATATTCAAACATATCCTTAAGCTAAATAGGGTAGACAAAGAGACCCTTACTTTGTATCCCTCCTTAAGGGACACTCTACAACTCTAAGAAGCTCCCTCATATGCACAAAAGTGACCTCAAGCATGATCTTGGTCAAGATGTCCACTACCTGCTCTAATAAAGTCATAAATATTGGATCTAACATCCCACGAGCATGAAGCCATATCACAAAGTGTATTTATAGCTCTATGTGCTTTATCCACTAATGGAATACTAGATTACAAATAAGTTAGATAATGCTTTGATTATCACTTTGAAGAGGGAGAAAAAAGTTTTGAGGAATTCTAATTTCCTCCATAATCATTAGCATCAACTTGAGATGCTTAGTTACTTCATTGGTAGCACAATATTCAGCCTTTGAGGAAGATTGAGAAATGGTGGGTTAGTGTATAGAACACCATAAAACTGGACTATATCCCAAGTAGAACACAAATCCTATGGTGCTTTGCCACTTATCTAAATTACCTTTCCAATAAACATTAAAAAATCCTATCAAAATAAGAGGATAGCTAATGGAATGGCGATTTTCCATCTGATAGGTTCCTCTATAAGAACTCTTAGCCAATGTCCAGTGATTCTCCTAGTGTGCATGTATGCATTTTGAATAGTAGTTGATAGCAAAGGCTATATCTAGTCTAGTGTGAGTGATATAGATAAGTCCTCCTACAAGATATTGTATACGGTGACACCACCCAAAGGTGTGAGTTTTTAGACTTGAGGTAAAGGGATTTGAGTAGGCTTACACTCCTTGAACCATTGAAGAAGATCCTAATCATATTTGGGATAAGAAAGAGTAATGCTAGAGTTTGTTTGATCAATATAAATCCCTAAGAAATAATGTAAAATCCTCGAATTTATCATCTCAAATATGGAATACATTTGTGACTTCATGTCCTTCATTACAGTAGAGGAGCTCCCAGTGATGATAAAAATATCAACATACAACACAAACACCAAATTTTATTCATCCTAATGTTTAATGTAAATATCATATTCAGCCTCACATTGTTGAAATCCATATCTAAGAAAAAAAATTGATCTTCTCGTGCCAAGCACAAGGAACCTACTTAAGTCCATACAAGGACCTAGTCAAACAATAAACCAATGGATTTGTTTCCTCAAGCTCAAAATCAATTGGTTTTTACATATATATTTCCTACTAAATCATCCCATGTAGAAATGCACTCTTCACATCCACCAGATGAACCTTCATCCATAGGAGGTTGTAATGGAGAGAATCATCTTGAATGAGTCCATATTGGCCATAGGTGCAAAGGTTTCAAAATAGTCCACTCCCTCGTATTGATAAAAATCCTTAACAACAAGGCATACCTTGTGCTTCTCTACCTAGTCATCTTATGTGTATATGGTCCTATAGATTTATTTGTATCCAACAACATTCTTCCTTTATAGAAGTGGGACCAACCCCCAAGTTTTATTCTTCATTAGTGCCTCATATTTTACTTCCATAGCATCTTCTTATTTTATCTTTACCTTAGCCTAAAAATATGTAAGAGTATCCTAAGAATGGGCTACCTTCAAAAGCAATGCTAAGGAAGGAGCCTTTTGATGTCATTTGAGATATGGAATAGACTAAGAATCCTTCATTGGTGTCTTAACCCACTTGGGTATTGGATGAACCAAAGGATCATGTGTATCTTGCGATACCTCAATGTTAGAAATAAAAACTAATGAATCTAACTTATCACCACTCATCTCATCACACATGACTAAAGCATTCTAAATTGATGTCTCCTACTTATCCTTCCCTGTTATTGAATAAGAGGAAGTTTTATAAGATGCTACCTGTGAATTTATCAAATCGACAAACAAGAAACAACCACTCGAGAAAATAGAGGACGCTCTAATGGGATTAGAGCCAACCAAAATCTCAAAATAAAATATTGAATCTAGAATAGATAAAGAATCATAAGAATCAATAGCCAATAGTTCATGTGGTGAGTGGAAGGAGTACCTAGAATAACCTCATCAAATATGACATCCCTCTTGATTAAAACCTTATGCCTCTAAGGGCCATAGAGTTGATATGCCTTTGAGGTATCAAAATATCCCATAAAGATATACGTATGGCTTTTAGGTGCCTCCCTTTTTTTATGATCCTTGGGTATGTGAGCCCATACTAAAGACCTAAATATGTGAAATCATGACACATATGGGTTATCCCCTACCAATATCTCAAGAGGTGTCATGCCTTGGACTGCCCTATTAAGTACCCTATTGATGATGTATGCTACACAAGTGATAGTCTCATCCAAAAATTATGATCCAACCCCTTGGCATGAATCATACATCAGGTCATTTTCATGATTACCCTATTCATTCTCTCATTCACACCATTATATTAAGGAATATAGTGAACAATACTCTAAAATGCAATTTCATGAGAATCCAAAAAATCATAAAAAATTATAGCTAATATATTCACCACCACCATTTATCCTAAGACATTTGATTCTCCTATCTAGATAATTTTCAACAAAAATATTTAAGACCGTAAACCTCTCAAAAATGCCATCTTTGGTACATATAGTGTACAACCAAATGTCTAGAGAAACCATCAATGAAAAGAATGAAGTACTTGTTTTCTAAAAGAGATTGTGTACCCATAGGTCCACAAATATGACTATGCATGATCTCCAAGGGATGAATGCTCACCTGGAAACCTCGTTTAGATAAGTCTCCCTATGGTGTTTTCCCAAAATGCACCCCTCACATGCACTTGGGGGAGAAATGTGTTAAAACCCAATAGATATATGATGCTACTAACTCATGTATCTAAAGGAATTATAACTGAGATTCTCGAGTCTATAATGTCACTTCTAACTCTCATGGTCAACATGAGCAATCATAGAAACAAAATTCTTTCCAAAATGAGTGGTAGAAGGGTAGGTCTTTCATTCAACTTGTATATGTGGTCAGTCTCATAATAATAACCAAAAGCAATAATTTTAAATTCATTGTTTGTATCCTTGATTACCCATATATTAGGCGAAAATTCTACTTTCTTATTTGTATGAGTATTGTGATAAATAAACAAAAGTTTAGAGCCAACATTAGGAACATGAAGTACCTCATAAAATGACAAATATCCAATAGTGATATCTCCACTCCCTACAACCTACAATGAAGAGTCATCTCTAATCACAACACATTCCCCTACATGAGTTTTATTGTAGCCTTGAAGAAGATGCTTATGCTTTGTCATGTGCCTAGTAGCCCTTGAATCTACTAACCATTTATTCAAAGAGATGGATGTCCAATATTTAGAATGAGTTGCAACATGATCCTATTATATTTATCTATCAAAACTATCCTTACCTTGTGCATATAAGAGAGCAACATCAACACCCCATTTCTTATTGCTTCCTCCAATCTCTTGATCTAAATTCATTAAAATTAGGTCTTGTGTTCTTTTTGCAAAACTCACAAGTAGGCTTCTTGGGATTATTCTCATTTTGTTTGGCATTTTTGTCATTTTGAACTTTATCAACATTGAGATCAATGATAACATGAGCCTCATCCTTTTTATACCTATAACATAGCTTTACCTCCTCTCAATGTCATGAGGTTCCTTATATATATATATATATGAGCAACCCTATGCTTTAAAGTTGAGCTTTAATATTGATCTTCTAGGTATCATAATTAGGCCCACTCAACAAGAGTACATGATGATCCATAACTATTTTGTCAAAATAAAAAAATCTACATGTAATTTTGACGAAAATAACACCACCATTGTATAGAGTTCAAAATTTCATGGAATTTGAAAAAAATAGGCTCAAATCATTTTCTTATGCAAATGTTATGGCCCTTGAAATTTTAACCCTAAAATTTCAAATATTACCTCCAAAACCTTTGAAAAAAATAGCATCCACAATGAATGTGAGGTTGTGATTTATCATTGTGTGAGTGGCTAAGATGGTGTCAAGCATGCACTAACTATTAAAAAATCGCATGACATCACTTGTCACTATCTGATTAGCTACCTGATCTATTAACCATACAATGTCACTTATCACTTCTTTTATTTACTCCAAAATTTATGCTTTGTCAAGTTTATTGTTGATTGTGTGAGCTACTTGTCAAGTTTTATGAGTTGGAAAAATATGATTGGTTAAACCCATTGTTAGAAACCAAATTTTGTCCAATTCATGTGTGGTTCATGCTCTGATATACTGACCACCCATTGCAGTTTTCGGGTGAGTTTGGTACCTATACCTCACTTGGAGCGTACAATTTGAAAAGTTCGAAGAGTGTGGGATGTAGATCCCAAGACAATCCCCAATATTTTTAACCAAGGTTGGATCCATGTTTGGGATTGATCTTAGTGCACTTCCTCCTATCCTAGCCTAGTCTTCCAGGTTCTACCTAGAAAAAGGGAAGAGAGAAAAGCAATAAAGGAAAGCAAATAAACCTATCTAGCCTAGACTAAGGGTGGCTATGCACCAAGAATAAAGAATGTTCTCTATGCATTAATAGGATTAGTTAACACATGAATCAACCATGCCAGGAAAGTGAACATGGCCTCATTATAGCATATATGTTTATTCTTATGAAACTTGCACAAGGGATAAATACTAGTTGTAGACACCAAAATCTAGCCACTTGTCGTCCATCCAGGTCTTCCCACCATTTTTTACCCTATATTTACCCTATATTTATGTATATTTATTTAATATATATTTAAATATTAATATTTTATATTATATTTTATATATATTTAATATATATATATATATATATATGTGTGTGTGTGTGTGTATGTGTAAATTAATCTTAGCCATCCATCTTGGTCTAATTCTAGCCATTCATTCGCCTTAATCCATGCCACTTGCCCATATTTAATCTCCACCCTCCGTCACGTTTTAATCTTGACCGCACAAATTATGTCGTTGAAACCCTAATGTGCCCTAGGGAATATTATAAATAGGAGTCATTTTTATGGCTCAACCCCTAAATCCTAAGTTTTCCTAAGTCCCTGAATCCCTTGAGTTCCTTGAGCCTTTGTGCCCTAAGTCCTCAAGTTCCCATCACCATCCATTTCATCCATCATCGCCTTCGCCCCTGCATCTGTTGCCACATTCATTGTTGCATCCCTCACGTGAAGCAGCAGAACCTAATTTAACCCTCGAGCGCCTCCCTGCTACTCTCAAGTGTCCCTCAGCTACTTTCGAATGTCCACTTACTATTCCCGAGCACCACTGGGAATTTTCCACCATTCTTGAGTGCCTGTGGGTATCTCAAACCCTAGATCTGTAGACCAACAAATCCTCAGGTGTTGCTAGGGCATCTACGTACCAGTTTTCCTGCAACAATGACAATGATAGATCAGAAGGCAACGAGTTCACAAGGTAAATCACTTTTGTTTAATATTAATTTCATTATTTCTATATTTGCTCGCATAATTGTTATTTTATAGCTAGGATTTTTATTGATTTTTGAGGATCTCACATAGTGGAGCCCTCAAAGTTGCTATTAACCCTATTTTATCATTTTCTATGTGCAGATCTGGACATATACATGTATTTGATAGTTGCTTAAGCTATAGTAGTTTGGTCAATGGATAGTTAAAGCCCACTCACCTCTGTTGTGAGTAAAGATGATCTTTGAAGACACCACAAGCATTGTTGACTAGGTTTTCAGAGAACCCTAGTATATTGTATTAATTATATCAAAATAAATAGTGTAAACCCCTATTTAGGGCATATTTGATTGTATTGGGATCCACCGACATTAATAATATAAGATTTGTTTTATTGTGCAATCTCTTATATCATTGTTTGTTCATTTTCTATTGTCTATATTTGGTGCTTCATTTTTGTCTTCACACTAGTCACGAGGTTCCCATACAAATGTACACATACACAAAGAACAGGGTAGAAAGTAAGTAGTCACAACTATTCTATATAAGTTAAACCCAGTGAAACACATATTCCATAATGAAAGGGCTAGGGACTTGTACACATAATGACTCAGGGCTCAAGTCCATATCAATACACAAGAGAAGATGAGAGAAAATTTCTAATTGGACTAGATACTAGGCATGAGAAACTATCATTCTTCCTCCTTTAACTAAGATGCAAAAATGGTTATTTATACAACCTTAACCTAAATTTAAAATTCAAAATTATCTCTAATATTTCCCTTGTGCTCGAGATGCCATGCTACAATAATTTTTGGTAGATTCGAAGCTGATTTGGGGTCTAATCATCATAAATTTCCACCAAGTATAGTGGCATCATTTGGAGACATCTTTAATGGACGCTCCTCTTTGTTGTAATTTGAGCTTAGGTGATGTTGACCTCTTCTTGTTGGAGAAGCCTTATTGCTAATCCCAATATGGCATGGGCTCCACCCTCATGTTCATATTGGATGTCAAGTTGTTGTTTTGTTTAACTTCCCACAAGACCTGGTCATTATTTGCACTAATTGGTCCTTTCCCAGGTTCCCTATGACTTGGTCCCTATGTGTGATGTGGCCTTTAGGGTACCACCATTTTTCTATTTTTACCTTATTTTATCGTTACCCCCATTTTGTTTCTAGATCACTATATTTTGGGGTGTCCTCTAGCCTGGGGCTGCTCCAAAGGGTTTGGTTGATCCAATGTCGCTCTTGTGCATGTCAAAACTCAAGGCCAAACCTTTTAATCGTAATCTTGATTGTTGTCTTCTAGATGATTCCCATGTCTAACTGATGTTGCTTTTGATGTTGTTCTGCTTCTTAATTGATTTTTGATGCTTCATAGTTGCTTCTTCATAAGAACTACCAAAATTTTCATTTGGTGAGTTTACCTTGAGCTATTATCTTTGTTTGGTTTATCCAATTTTTTCTTCTATACCTTTCACCATAAACATTAAGGAAACCTTCATATGGCCTAGCAAGCTTTGACAAGCTTACCAACTTGAACCCTGTAAACATTATTCCCCTTATTTTCTTTGTCCTTATCCTTGGGTTATGTTTCAAAGACATAATTTTAGTATCATTTGGCGATGATCCTAAGACACGTCTCTTTAAAACCCAATTACAAAAATAAGGTGGTTCAATTTTTTGATCCATCCCTCCGATCGAGGGATAAATGTAGGTCTATTGAGAAAATAGAAACCCTACCAATAATAGAGCCCTTTTAGTTACCATTGAAATAGCTATAGGACCCCTAGTTACAATGATGGTTGGATTAGATGCTACCAGAAAGGCTATGTGCTTTTTCTTGCCTAGTTTAGGTGGTCATCATCACCTCATGGCATTGGGAGTTTTGAACTTGGTAGCAATTTTGATGTAGACTTTCCCTTATTGACATCGTTAGCATCTTTCTAGCATCAACTACTTGATATGTGTTGGTCCTCTCATCTTACTTGGCTTTGGATAACAATCTTGCTCAGAATTCCTCCTTCAGGCTAGATTTTCTAGATGTAGTGAAACTTCACTATAGTTTGGCAACTCATAGGGGGCTTTCACTCATGAGAGGAAAAGAACCTAGTCACTATAGACTTATCTATTGGGTATAAAGTCTAAGGAGGTAAATCTAAGGGAATTTTGAGCTCAAGGGATGGGACATGAGTCTCTCAAAGGACAGTCGATATTGGGAGCTTATTAGATGTAGCAAAGAAATCTCCCTCCTGTTATAGACTTCTTTCCTTGCCAAAAAGTCATCTAAAATCCTTTGCTAAACCATTAAATGGTGACTCCCTATGAAATTTTGCAAAGAATCCAAAAATAATGTTGGTTTGTCTATATTTATTACAATTTGACCTACACAACCATTTTGTAAATATAATTAAATAGGTCATCCTCTCACTCATATACAGTAGAAAAGTTACCAAACCATTTTTGCAACTTTGTTAAGTGGCTCAGAGGTCTTTGCTAAGCACAAATTCCTACCTATAGCTTCTCTGACACTAGGGGTTTATTTGAAAAAATTCAACCTCTTATTTTCTTCTTTCATGATGGCCAAGCAATCTACCCTCTTAATAGTACTACTATTGGAAAATAAAAGCCAAAGGAGAAAAGGAAATGATTTTTTTTGAAAAATCTATATAAAATACAAGGGAGATTTTTAAAAAACCCAGTCCTAAAACTAGGGCATTTATCTGGTAAAAAAATGTTATAAAACAAGATTGAGTGCCAATGAGAAGAAAAATGAACATATTAATGAATATTTCTATTGGAGAAAATAAATGTTGGTTCTAGTGAGATTCTTGCAATCCAAGTCCCTTTAGGATTTTATCAAAAAATCTTCTTCGGATTCTTGCAACAACCTTAAAAAATTCTTCTTCATTAAATCCTATGAAAATCATTCTCAAGAAAAGCTAAAATAAAAACTCCTACAAAAGAAAGCAATTAACTAATAAATATTTACACTCACTCTAATACCATGCCAAATTTCACTAGAAACGAATGTAATTAAATGTTACCTAGTATTGCTTAACAAAAGGAGTATATAGCATAGATAAGAAGAACACATAATATAATGAGGTGTCCATGGACATCAAATAATCTTCACTAAAGGAAATGAAATTACACTCCAATCGATTAATGAAATAATCAATAAAAAAAAGGTATTTATATCCAAGTTCATGATGTCTTTAAAATCAAGGTTGTAAAACCAACCCTCAAAAATAAAATATCACAAAAAATTACAAAAATATATTTTACAAGATTTACATGGGCCCAAAAGACAAACATAACAAATACAAGTGCAAATAGTCAATTGTGACCTCAAAAGAAGCTTAACCACCACATATTCCCTAAATAAGAGATCCTAAATAGGCATATCTTCACATAAATGAGTAAATAGGTATTAATAAATACGATGAGAGATGTTGTGGTACGTCTTAAGATAGTTTAGAATTAGCTTTGCATCATCTTCACTATTGGTTATGAAGACGATGATCTAAACAACTTTCCTATTTAGTATAAAAATATTTAAACTTGGTCTCTTCATTACTTTGATTATAATAAAGCCTTCATCACAATCATCTATAAAATCGTGGTAATAATAAAAGGACATGGAAGAGGAGAGAGCGTACTCCAAAATAGTTCCATCTATATCAGTCTAAGACAAGTAATTTTTTTAAGTGTTTTTATTTAATTAGAGTAACAAATAAATCTAATATAAACAAATATTTATAAAATAAATAATGTAAATAGTGATTTGAACTATAGATAAAATAATGTTATCCTAATTTAAGATATTCGAATTTTTTTAATTTTTATTTAACTAGAGTTAAGTATTGTAATTTTTTTAATCTTTTACTTAACTAGAGTCAGAGTTGTAACATGGATAAGAAGCAAACCTCATTTTATCTTTGGTTTTTAAGGTATTGTGGGTTTTTAACTTTTTTTTTATTTATTTAACTAGAGTTGTAACATAGATCCAATTCAGCAAACACCTTTTATCTTTGGTTTTCATTGAGAGTAATTATTAAAAAAAAAACAAATAAATTTGTATTAATACTTAATATTTAAAGATCTTTATATCTTTGGTTTTTAAGGTATTGTGGGTTTTTAACTTTTTTTTATTTATTTAACTAGAGTTGTAACATAGATCCAATTCAGCAAACACCTTTTATCTTTGGTTTTCATTGAGAGTAATTATTAAAAAAAAAACAAATAAATTTGTATTAATACTTAATATTTAAAGATCTTTATATATATATATAAAAGGGTTCGATCAGGAATCCCGTAACCTGTTACAACAACTTTATCAGGGAGACACACACCCACCCCCTCACACTCACCCATGCCATGATTTGAACCTTGGACCTTCCAAAGAAGAGCCAAAGCCCAAACCTTTGCGCTGCAGGTGCCTTTATTGGAGTATATTAATGTTAATAAAATGTTGTTAGTTTATATTTAAAGGGGGTGGTCTTTGTTTATTATTATTAATAAAATGTTGTTAGTTTATATTTAGACGGGTGGTTTTTGTTTATTATTGTTAACAAAACCATGTTAGTTTATATTTAGAGAGGGATAAAGATATAGAGAGATCGGTTGATTGATAGTGGCTGAATACTTATTGATAGACAATAAACTGTCCTGTTTTGATTCTCTGAAAAGTTGAATTCTGTTTTAATTCTTTAAAAAGTTGAATTCTATCAATTTCGTTTTTATTTAAAAAGTTAAAGATTATAAAAATACTAAAAATAGAGAATAAGAAAAATATAAAATCTCCATTTAATTATCTTCAGACATACTTCTTAAATATCTGTTATGTCATCTAGTCCTTAAATATCTGTTATGTCATCAGGTAACATCATTTAAAGAGGAAACCAATATGATAAAGGTAAAATTTATCTTGGTCACATCATTTAAAGAAGGAGGTAAAATTTATCTGTGGGACCAAGATGCTTACAAGAATAAAAATTTATAAGTGCTTAACAATACACCGGGACTCACGCACAGCGACAAACTGAAATCAACATTAAAAAAAAAAACGTATATATTGATAGATATATATCGATCTGTCGTAACAGTAATGGACCCTGCTATTATTTTTGGGTCTCTCTTGGTCGAGTCGGAAACATATATAGGAAGTGAATAGCTAGCAGCAAAAGAAGATCGGATTGAGTATGAAAGCAAATCCGAGGTCCGCCGCAGAAAGTAAAATACAAAGCGGAAGCTGGTTTTTGCTTTGTGGCGAGTAACCAATCGGAAGTACGATCTGCTCCGTTGTGGGCCTCAGCCCTGTCTCACGTCATCCTGCACAATGAGTGGAAAAACCACTTTCTGGTTCAACCGTTTACTGCGATGTTGCACATTCCCCAGGGAACGTTGCACATGTGAGCAGAATAGGTAAGTTAGTGTGGTATTTCATTTATTTTTCTTATTTCATTTACTTTTTTTATAGATATTTTATGTTAGTTAGTAATTGTCAAGGGTTGTTTTCAATAAGTTTATATTACTTTGTTATTGTTGATTCACGGTGAGGGGATCACAGGTTGCTTGAGATTTGTATCGTTATAGTCAGTCTGGCGCCTTAGATCAGAGTACCACCTTTGCAAAAGTCAGGGTTCAAGCCATATGGGCTTACTCCAGGTATGGGTCTACTTAGATCAGAGTACCACCTTTGCAAAAGTCAGGGTTCAAGCCATATGGGCTTACTCCAAACAAGCCTATACCACATCGTTATTGTTGACCCAGCACTAGAGAGACTACCAGGGATTTGTACCATCAACCATCAATGGCTCAAGAATTGTAACATTGTCCCGGTCTGAGACCCACTCACATGATTCAAATCAAACTACTACCTTTGCATCAAATATAACCTCAAAGTTTGAACCTAAATCTTTTGATAAGTATCTGATTAAACAACAACTATCAATCCAACTAACATTTGAAAACTATTTATTTTTTATTATTGAGCTTAAATTTAAGTTTTTTTTTCCTCGATGCAGCTTAAATTTAAGAAAATTGAAGATCATGATATTCATATTCTAACCAGTCTACCAAAAACTATAATTTTTTTTATATGTCCAGTGTCTACAATCTCATCTATCTGATCATAAACAAACAATATACGACAAAGATCATCTAGATTTAAAATCTATAGTTTAGATTTTTAATGATATTTACGATATTTGTTGAATGTCACCCATGAGGTTTAAGCACCTCCAGCTCACATCAAATTTAAACAGAGCGGAGACTTGATTCCCCATTTTTCAATATAAATGGGTCTAGGTGGATTGGTAGGTTGGGGCGTTTACCGATTGGAACCTAGGTTCCAATCCTAAGAGTGTGCCCATGCATAGTTAGTAGTTGATCCGACTCCTTTGCGTGTTGCACCTGACTGATGACGGCGATCTGTTTCCTGTTTGTCCGACTGTCCCCTTCATGTCACATGTTGAACCATACTGACGAAGATGGTGTGAACCTGTGCGTCCGGCGGTCTCCATCTCACGTTGGGTTACCATTGACGGTCCACATCTCACGCTGGGTTACCGTTGACGGTCCCCATCTCACGTTGGGTTACCGAGACGGTAGGTGTGTTGGAAGCCTTCGATGATAGTTTGAACCCCGCTGGCCGTTACTAAAAATTGTGATTGTAATCAATTCATCTATGTAACAAAAAAAAAAAAAAAAAAAAACATTATATATATAGACTTATATTGAATATGTATGTGACATATTTTATTTCAAAGTGAATTGCAATCTTAGTGATTAGACTGCCACCCCCAACCACAAAAAAAGAAATAGATTATACAAATAGAAAATGTATATTAAGAATTGTTTTTATTAAAAATAAACAAAAATATAAGTAAATAGATAAATACATCACACGTTTTATATATATATAATTTGATAAGATTTGAACCTTGGTTTCTTCCTTAAAAATCAATGAATCTTATCATTTGAGCTAATGTTATTTGATATCAAAATATGTTAAGTTGCGTATACATGGTTTGTAGTATTCAAAACCCTTGCTTGGTACATCTTTACATCAAGAATTCAAAGTTAAAACTTCTACAAATCAAATCCACTATGTGATCTAAAGTTGGAGATAGATACATGACTCATGGTTGATTCCCCTACAATATATGGAACTTAATTTTTTTAGCTTTTATTTTTCAAGCTATAAATAACTTTAAATTTGAAAGTGTCAAACCATTACTAAAGATTGGTTGTAAAAGAAAAATCATTAGAATCTAATTCAAAATTTGAATACTTGAAATCCTAATTGCACCATTGGAAGAGGATATCTTTGGTAAAAGCTACTCAAAAACAATTTGATACAATTGCTCTCCTTGTAGTAGAGAATGACTCTAACTCTTCTCCTCGATGGTCGTCTTGACCTATTGATGCAATATGCAAGAAGAAGTTATGAGTGAAAAGTATTTTCGCTTAACAAAGCAAGCAATGTAAAATCCAAACCAAAGCAAGCCTAAAAAAATAACAAAACTGCTTATAAAACATTAGTGGCTAAATAAAGGTGGTGGAAAGAGTGAGGGAAAAAATCCAAATCATAACATGATTTTAAGAAAACTAAACACGTGTATGTTATGTACAAAATGTAAACAATCAAACAACCAATACATACTTAAAAATAGTCATAAGAAATTACACTTCAATGTTTAGGTTTAAGACTTATCATTGCTTAATATAAATAAATTATAGCCTCCTACCAGCAAAATATATGCATTGTTCTACAACTGCAAAATAATATTAAAGGTTACCAATTAAATAGTGAGTTCTATATATTCAATTTCAAGTACAATATAAACATGGTGATGAATGTGGCCACTCATAAATGGTGAGAACTCATCCTTGAAAAAAATACCTCTAGTGGATCAAATCTAGGTTGAACCCCAATAGAAAAAAGTCAATAGAAAAAAGTCAACCATCAACAGTGTAGGCATACAACTTGGTTTGTTACCATGTGGTTTATTTTTATGTTGCACTTGTGACATAGCAATTTCACATGGTAGATGACACAAAAGATATTTTTAAGAGGGTGTATGTGAGGGAAGAACCTGGAAGTTTCTAGGGTCATTGGGAATAGCAATGAGGTAGTTGGACAATTCTACAATAACATGTAATTTTTAAACAATAATGTATCCATGTGGGTGGCTTCCTATGTAGTGGACATGGATGTGTTATCAAACCTAATTGATGGAAGATTAGTGAATATTGATGTGCATACATAACTTTTGATTTAATCAGCCATTTTATTTAGATGAATGCATAACATTTTGAAACATATGTTATAAATATAGGAATGGTGCTTGGGTGTCAGCATTTGTATTAAATGAAATTTCGAAAATGTTCTAATTATCTTGTTGCATGACTAAACAATGAAAATCGGCTATTTTTTAATTTTGTTGGGATTTTTTGAAAAATAAAAATAAATCATTTTTACATTTGAAAAAATTAGTACCTCACATTCATATATTAGATTGTAGTTGTAGATTAGTCAGTTTAACATGTGATATTTGGGGCACTTGTTTAATCCCTTTAGTCTCTTGCATATACATAAGGGGCTACTAAGCAGGGAAGAGGTGGTAGCTACTTGCATGTCATGTGTCAAGGTTTTAATTTTATAGATGATCTTTAACATTTTTTCGAAGGGTTTAGGGCAAACAATCAAAAGCAAGGATTTTCACATTAGAAATCAAATTTTAAATCTTATGGGTAAACTTTAACAATTTGTTCATCAAGCTAAACTCAAATAGTTAATATTGGTTGTCTTCCATAAAAATGCTTCAAGTCTCAATAGGCTTAAACATTCACTATACAAAATTTTTAGGTTTAGGTTCTAGACCCTAAGTGAGTTGTCTTGGCTCACTATGAACTAAAATCTATAATAATAAAAGAATGGGGGAATATATGAACTATATAATAGACACCCCTTTCTATAGTTCTTAGTTTTGGAACTTCTCAATGGTTAGTTTGAACTCTTTGTAAGAAAACTTAAACAAGTCACACTTCAACTCCCAATCCTTAACTTACTCCACATGTTGCATTTGCTCGAGGTTCAATGACACCATCAATAAGAGTTGCGAGAGGTTGAACATGCACATAGGGTTATTCAATTTGAAGGCCCATCCAAGCAAGTGATACATGCTCAACACTAACCCTATTAATAGGGAAAACCCTAAGAGATCAATAGTCATTGTGATTAGTTGCATTGTCAGTGACATCACCTTATCTACAACTAATGATACATTCAAATAACTCCACTCCATAAAAAGCAAGCCAATATTAGGTCTTACACTTAGCCTTAATATTAAACCCCCAAAGTTTCTCTAAGGCATTGGTGACATGCTTGATTATATTCCTTATTACGACATATATTTTTTGCTTGTCCCTCCTAGTCAAAATAAATTGTTAAATCCAAGTTAAACAAATATATGTACATATTATGACTTGCACTCAGTGTTGAAGCCTTTCTAAGATCAATTTATGACACTATATTTACTCCTAGTTTGAACCAACTATTGAAATAATTCTTAACAAAAGTCCTAAGTTGTACAAACCACTCACAATAAGTAAAACAAAAAAAAAATCCTTAATGGAAAAAAGTTTACTAATTTGAATCCATCCTTTTTATAATACAAAAAACTGAAAAGCATAGTCTCTACCATATCAAATAGCTAAATGCCTATGTGTCATTCCCTTTGTTTGAGATTTGGAAGGATCCAACATAAATGATTTTCATTACACACCATGCTAGAACTTATGGTATATTGATGAGGAAATAAAGTAAAAGCTATATAAAGTTCATTAAATAAATTATTAACTAATTTAATGAACTTTATATAGTTTTTAATTTATTTCCTCATCATATACTAGCCCCCTAATGTGCATCTTCTTCCACCTATGTACATCATTAAGTTTGGCCACAAATCTCCATATCTAATGTAATAGGCATCTTTATCATCCTTAATCTTTGAACAATGATATAATTATCCTCAACTTTGTTATATTCATGCCTTATCATTGACCACTTATTTTGACATCCTTACATGCTTCCTTGTATTCATTAAGCTTATTTGAGTCCTGGGTGTTGACAAGTTATGCAAAATAATTATGGAAAAAATGTTGATGGTGTGGATATGGGTGGGGTTGATGTGGAAATTAGGAATATAGAGCATTTGATCTAAGTATGTAGGGATGCTTATTAATAAGGGTGCATGGATACATCATTAAAGATAATGAAACATCACACTGTTGGAAAATACTCAAAACCACTTTTATAAAAAATATACCATAATGGCAATCAATGCCCCAAAACCCAACTTCTCCGTCCATCTTGAATTGATAATCTGTGAAGGCCCTATTGTGGAGCCATGGAGAGTGTGGGACTGTCCATTCTGTGAAAATTGCATCCAAAGCTTGGCAAAGTTCCATGAGATGGTTCCCAATGTGCCCAACCATTGAGCTCCCAACACAATATCACATCCCCCTAGTTGAAGTGCAAACATATCTTGTTTAAGCTCATAGTCCCCAATTTTTACCTTGATATTACGACATTTACCTTTGCAAGGTAAGGTACCGCCATTGGCTACCATAACCTCAAAGGAATTACATGTATATACATAACAATTTTCCTGCTTGGCAATGCAAGGATCAATAAAGTTGTGTACTATCAGAATCAATCAGAATGGTAAGATGTAGGCCCTTGAAATAACCCACAATTTTCATGTTTTGGGGAGTAGTAATGCCAGCAAGAGCATGAACAAAAAATTCAGCCTATGGTTCTTCTTGGTTTTCTTCCTCCAGTGTGGGTGGTTCCTCTACTGATTTTGTGTCATTATCATTGTGATCGCTAGTGTCAAGCTCATCAGCATCTATGAGGAACAACTTCTTTTGGGTGCACCTATGCCCGCAAGAAAATTTTTCATCAAAATTGTACCACAACCCTTGGGTGCGTTATGCATCCATTTTGGTAGTAGTTAGACGTTATGGGTGTAGTAGTGGGTGCAACAATTTTTTGTTCATTCTGATTTCGGAATCTTGGAGGAAAAGAGGGTCTAGACTGTGGAAATTTAGATATCCACCTTTGAGTTGAGAATTTTGATTTGGCTAAATGAACCAACTTTATAGCCTACATCATGAATTATGGTTTAAACATCGTGACCTCATCTTAGATATCTTCTCTCAAACCACTAACAAAACAACTCATAAAGACCCCTTCATTAAATCCCTTAGTTTTGTTGGCCAATTTCTCAAATTGTATTTGGTAATCTCGAACTGTTGAAGTTTGTTTCAGCTTTTTCAATTGTCCTATAAAATCATCATACTCACTAGGGCCAAAGCGAGTGATTAATTGAGACTCAAAGTCTTCTCAAGAAGGATTAGGGGTCGTCTTTTGCAATCATTGGTACCATTGTAAAGCTTCAGATTCCAAGTTGAAGGAAGCCGTTTAAACTCGTTATTATAAAGGGACATCGTGGAGGTTAAAAATTGAGCAACACGACATAGCCACCCATTCACATCCTTCCCATTGAACTTAGGGAAGTCTAATTTTGGCATCTTAAAGGTAGGATCATGATCATAGTGCGAGTGAGAGTCATATGTTCCCCTTCCTTTACCTCCATCGAAATGCGAGTGTTCAGTACGGTACTCGAACTTGCTTGGAACACCTTGCAATCTGGACTCAACTTCTGCAAGTTGTTCTTCTATGCGGGTTCTAGAGGTATCATAATCAATTCTAAAATTTTGAAATTCTACCATTAGGTTTTGATTTGTGCTTTGTAAGCTATTAATAGTTCTTATTAGGGATTCCAACAATGTGGTGGTTTTCTCTACCTCTTTTTGATGTCCATGAGTACCACCAGCCATTTTGGATAGTCTTAAATCTCTTTTATTGAATTACTAAAAATAGAAGTGTGGTTTTACGAGTTACTATTTTTAGTAAGGAGTCCAAAAAAGTGATTGGGTGTTATATATCAAAATGATCAGCTCAAAAAGATGATCACAATGAGATATGTCCCAAAACACGGATTTTAGGCACCCCAAAATTTTTTATTCTCTGTTTTGATGAGTCTACTAGTGTGGTCAATTTTTTTATTTGGAGCTACAATTCAAAAGTTGGAAATTGGATCAACTGTGTCTAACTTGTGCGCTATGTCAATTGACCACCTGGTCACTGTCCTATCTCTTTTCGTGTCCCTTGTACAATAGTTACTGACATTTTTCATGTCACTAACCTAGGGATTCTCTATACTGAGCAGTTACTGGCACTGATGGTTCTATTTCTAACCCTAACCTCCTGTAATGTTTTATTGTTATAGACGATAGTTAGTATCACTATCGACCTGACTGTTACTGTTATTGTTACTGATCCGACTATTACTACCACTGACTTAGATGATATTGGAATATTTTAGACTATTATAGACACTTGCAAACTATGTTCTAATTGTTGGTGCATGCAAATTTTATTCTTCTGTGATAGGGAAGTCCTTCATATGCTCACTTTTAGGGTCATGAATACAATTTTAGGAGAACAGGGAGATTTTGTATTTGCAGGTTGAAGTTTTTGACAAAATCGGGGTATGCTAGGCAGAGAAGTATGTAACACCCATAGGCCCTCTATTATACCATAGTGATGAACAATAGTGCTCGGACCAATATTTCAGGCCACTATCCAAGGAGGATTCCACACATACCCTTGAGCACACTATCTACCTCTCTAATAGTACGGGAGGGTAATCATCTAGGATGTTGTATCCCATTGACTATGAATAATACAAGGCCAAAAAGATTCCTAATAAATAAAATTTTGTTTAACCCTAGAATGATCTCTTGATACACTCGAAGATGTGTGGGAGCTCGATTATGTGCACGAGTGTTGTTTAAGGCCTAGGTATTGGATCCTGATTGTCCCTCGCTTCACTAGACGCTTTATGGGCTATATATCTTAGCCAATAATGACACCTCCTTCACGGTATTTTAAAATCCCTGACACAGTTTCTAGCCTATTCAACTATTGAAAAAACACTGTATTTTATTGTTTTTCTAGTTTTTGCAGATTTTTTATTTTTATTTTTAAATAAAGGAAAACAAAATGAAAAAATACATAAAAATTATACCTAAGAAGCGAAAATAGTTGAGCAAGAAATGTCATAGTCATAGGATAAATCGTCTTTGAAAAGCGCTCTAATACCACTTGTTAGGAACCTACCATTAAAATAAGAAAAACTTACACAAAATACTAAAACTAAGTAGAAACTCATGCAATATCACAATGCTAAAAGTCAATGCAGAATTAAACACTCTCACAATAAAAACTGAATCACAAGCCTCTTAGAGGGGGCAACCTCCTTCAATATTTCATTCACTTGCAAAAAGATACATTCATACATGACTTCATAGCTTTTAAAGAAAGAATTCATGTAACCCTAACCCTAAGCTCAAGAGTTGGCTTACATGCAAAATGCCACTCAAGCTAGAATCTTCTACCAAACATCGGTTACAATCTTGATAACAATTACATTAAATGGCCCCACTTGGCTAGGAGCCTAACTTGCCACATACATTACAAAATATTGCAAAATAACATTATAGATGGTATCCCCCATGTTGGAAGTAGGTCATTACATAATCAATGAGAATTACAAAATAACATTAGGATGGGATCCTAAAAAAATAATTCTACTTGGGCCAAATATCAAGCATGATAAACTATCATTCTTTCTATAACTAAGATGCAAAATCAGCTATTTATACATCCTTAACCTAAATTTGAAATTTAAAATTCCCTCTAATATTACCTTGAGGGGGAACACCTGTCTTCCTTGCTTGTGTTTGAGGTGCCATAAAGAATTCATTTTTGGTATATTCAAGGCTAATATAGGGTCTAATTACCATCAATGTCCATCAGGTGAAGTGGAGTCCTTTGTAGATGTTATTAATGGGTGCTCCTCTTCATGGACATTTGAGCTCAAGTGATGCCATCATCAACTTGTTGAGGAAGCCTTACTACTAATCTCAAGATTGTGTGGGCTCCAGCCTCATATTTGTATCGATCGTTGAGTCATCATTTTGATTAAATTCCCATCGAACCTGGTTATTATCTATGCCAATCGATCCTTGCTCGGGTTTTCCATGATTGGGTTTGCATGTGAAATGTGGCCTTTAGGATATCGTCATTTTTTTTGGTTCAACCTTATCTTTTTCTTTCCCCATTTTGTTTTCAGACCATCAAAATTTAGGGGTGACCTCTATCCTAGAGCTACTCTCGGGGGTCTGATTGCTCCAGTGTCATTATTTTGCATGTCAAAACTTAGGGCCAAGCCTTTTAACCGGTGTCTCAATTGTTGTCTTCTAAATGATTACCTTGTATGGTTGATGTTAATTTTGATGTTGTTTTGTTCCTTGATTGATTTTTGATGCTTTAGAGTTGCTTTTTCATAAGGGTTACCAAACTTGTGATTTAGCAAGTGTGCCTTGAGCTATTCTCTTTGTCTGGTTTGGCCAATTTGTTTGCCTATGACAAACTTTTGGGAGACCTTCATATGGCCTAGCAAGCTTTAACAAGCTTATCGACCTCAACCCTATAAAAATTTTCTCCCTTCTTTTCTTCATCCTTGGCCCTTGGGTTTCGTTTCGTGGACATGATGCTACTATCATTTGGTGATAACCCCATGACACATGTCTCTTTAAAACCCAATTACCATAAGAGAGTGGTTCAGTTTTTAGACCCATTACTTCGGTTGAGGGACAAATCTAGGGATGTTGAGCAAATAGAAACCATGCCAACAACAGAGCCATTTTAGTTACCAGCAAAAAGGACATGGAATCCCTAGTTACAATGAGGTCTTGCTTGTCCTTTTGCCTGCCCAAGTGAGGTGGTCATCATCGCCTCACAACATGGGGAGTTTTGAACTTGGTAGTATTTTTCGGTGTAGGCTCTCACTTATTGGCATCATCAACATCTTTCTAGCATTTGTTAGAATAATAAATTATATCCTAAGTTGTTATTAGGATAATATGTAGCTGAGATTAGCTCAGTTAGTTATGATCCAATGGATCAGATTGCAAGTCTTTGCTATTTAAGAAAAGCTCCTTTTATTCAATAATATAAAGCATTTCAAAAATTCCAACATGATATCAAAGCAGACCTTCCCTGCCCTGTGAGCCTGAGGAGCTTTTCCTCATGGGGGGATTTCTCTCCCTCTTATTTTTCCTCCAATTTTTTTTACCGAGGTAGTATGCTCTCCATATTTTGATGGATCAGAAACCATATGGTTATATTTTTTTGGAGGTCTTTTTAGTTTTTTTTTAGGGTTTGGAGAACGGCTACCATATTGTTCAGGCTCATGTTTTTTTTGCAACAGTTCAAGGTGGAGGTACTGCACTAAAGGGTTTTATTTCCAGACTATTTTTTTTCTTTTTTAGCCTCCTATAGCAGTTACTACTCTTTTTTGACTTTTTTAGCCTCCTATAGGAGTTGCTGTTATTTTTGGATGTGCCTCATGGAAAATTATTTCCTCAAACAAGTAGACAGATAAAGGCCACTTCAAATTTTGCAGTCCTGGATGTTATTTACGGTATAGAAGGCACTGGAGAAGCCATAGTCGCTCTCATTTTTTGTTGCATAGTCAACCTTATTATTTGCTACGTCTACTTTTTTTGTTGTGCAAATTAACGCATGGTGACCATGGCCCTTTTTTTTTGTGCTACTAGATGTTGAAAACACTGCTAAATGGTCGTTTCGGCTGTAAAACAATTGAGTGAGTGCAAGCCAATCGTGGAGAATGAACAATCGAGCGAGTGCAAGCCAATCATGGAGAATGAAAAATCGAGCGAGTGCAAGCCAATCATGGAGAATGAACAATCGAGCGAGTGCAAGCCAATCATGGAGAGTAGTTTCTCTCAAGAACGCTTTAATATATTTTGAATGAGACTGGTTTTGTTCATTATTTATATTTGCAGTCATAGAGATATGTGGTAGTTCTAAAGCGCATGGCATATCTAATTCTTTTGGGAGGGGGACCGTAATGCTCAAAGTCGATTTTACAGTGAACTTTGCCTATTTTGAGAGGCTTGTTGTGGAAGAGTAAAAATGTGCCAAAAGTTCAACTTCTTTTATTTTTGGATTTGCGCATGGCCTTATTAACTTGCATTTCCAATCACGGTGTTTTCTTCCCCCCACCACCTACAAATGGATACCGTTGAGCATGCGGCCCCGAGATTCTCGCATGTGGAGGTAGTGATGGCATGATCATTGGTTAGGAGAAGTTCATGGTGCAATGATGTCATGGTCTGTTGCCACGTTATTTGGCATCTTTTAATGCGATGAGCGCATACCCCTAACTCAACTTTTACAAGGCTGCACTATTTCAACAAAAAATGGATGTGAGGATGAGCGAAGCCATCTCTACTGTTGACACAGATTCAAGTTCTTTTTATTGATAAGCGATGAGGATTTTGCTCTTCGAAATCATCAAAGAGATGAAATCATCACAGTTGATGCCTTCGGACAATGTGCTGCCACCATCAGCTAACGTACCATTCCTCGATGGCCACTTCAACCGAGAGTGTGAGCGTGATCTGCTTATTTCAACTGGTGGAACCACCTTGTTGTACCATCGTGCATCTCTAAAATTACTACGATAGAAGGGCGATTCAATTTTTTGATATTTGTTGATTCTCCAATTTTTATGATGTTGATGCTTTTTCCTCTGGCGGATATCATGAAATGTGTGCATTGTGGGGATAACACGCAGTGTTGCATGTCATGATTAACACAGTAAATAGCCATTGAATACTGCATGTGAGGTTTGCATTTTAGCTGTTGAAGATTGCACGTTAGTTGTTGGATACTGCTCATTGAAGACTATTTGTAAGGGTCACACAAAAAATTAAGATAGGCTCTGATGAGGATTGATGTTTGATCTTTCATATGACCCCTCTAGTAGTTCCTAGCTAGGTTTGCATAGTTTATTTCTTGCAAATTAATAATTGTAAGTGAGTCTCCTTCTCACATGCACTTGTGGGCACTAGTTATCTTCTAGTTGTCATTTAGAGTGTTAGTTAGTAAGTGTGAACTCAAAGTAGGAAGTGTGTACTTCAAGATAGCTAAAATGGATCTTCTAGTTAGCATTATTCCTTTTCTCTTAACTTAGAAGTTACGTGCATTCTCCCTTGCACTTTTGTAGCTTATGGTTAAGCATATTGGATCAAATCCATGATTTGATGGGTTTGGTTATGTATTTTGGGCCATTAGTGCCTATAAATTGAATTGTAAATAATAGAACACTTAGTTGGATTTTCAATCCTTTTCATTGGTATCAGAGCCTAGTTCATGTTTGCACTAGGGCTTGTGAGGTGAGAGGATAGGAGATAATTTTGTTATGAGAAATTCTTTCTCATTGAGGACTCGGTTTAAGCTCAAGGGGAGCTTGAAAACCATTCGAAGAAGGAAGTTCCTTCGACGACAAACTCCTCGTTCCAACTTTTTGCTTATGCTCAAGAGGTATAGGAAAAGTTTGCCTCAGAGTTCTTCCTATTGTGATCCTTGGAAGGGATTGGATCGTAGCTACGGTCCAATTAGGATTAGGGAGCCATTTAACCCTACTGCCCCCCCCATTTTTGAGTACTGAAGAGCTCCAGGAGGTCATCAAAACTAGGTCGTGTGTCGACTTAGGTCTGGTTGCCTTTCAAACGTTGGTCGTGTGTCGACTGGATCTTGAAAGGAGAGCTACTGAAGGGATCTGGTTGCTCGTATTTTTACAGTTTAAGTTTTTCAATGCTTTTGAATTAACCCTCCTGGTTAATTTTTAAAATTTCCTTGTTTGTATTAGAAAAGCTTAAATTTTCATTAATATATTATTTTCTTAATATATTAATTTGAAGCATATTGTAAAAAAAAATATATATATATATATATATATTGTAATTTTTTTTAGCGACTTTGCGACGATCGGCCGGGCCTCGGCTGCATTCGACGACGACTAGCCGAGGCCTCGGCTACGTTCGACAGTGCCGGTGCCTTTCTAGCAGCACACAGCGCGGTCGTTCACCATTGCCACGGCCTCATCGTCCGGTGCGACGATGACAGCGACTATCGCCATCGTCTGTCCGTCGACATGACCGGGCGGGTGTACCGCCTTGGCGTCGAGGCCGCCGCCTAACGTTCGCTGTCGGTTCGACAACGTTAGGCGAAGTGGCTCATGGCGGGGCGACCGATTGACGACCGCCGGTGCGGTCTTCGCATTGGCGCGTCAGGTCCAACCGTCAGGCACTTTGGGCCTGACGTTGCTGTCAGCCTCGTAGTCAGGCCTTTCGGTCTGACTACGCGATCGGTAGCCCGCGTCAACGAGCGGACAATGACCTGCTTGTCGCGTCGACGTGTCGGCGAGGTTCTGCCAGGCTCGCGCGGTTGACAAGTTTACTTGTTGTCAGGCCTGTTGCTGTCAGACCGACCGCACGGCTGTCACCTGCGCAGGCGTGCAGTCTGCACTCTGCATGCAGGGTTTTGACTTTGGTGCAGCAAGGGCAAACGAGGAATTGCCTCGAGAACTATTTTTTTTTTTTTGCACATTGCCTCAGGAACTGTGCCATGCAATATTTGTTTTTTGCACCT
Organism: Wollemia nobilis; assembly: GCA_028583015.1. NCBI lineage: Eukaryota > Viridiplantae > Streptophyta > Pinopsida > Araucariales > Araucariaceae > Wollemia > Wollemia nobilis. Next base: position 3,029,909 of record JAQPPZ010017084.1, on the reverse strand, counting down.
CGAGAACCGTGCAACTGAAGACTTCAAACTTTCATGCAGGGTAAGTGAAGTTCAGTTCCAGTTAAGGCAGCCAAATCAAGGGTAATTTATTGTAATTTTTAATTTTTACTATTCTAAGGTTGCATGTTAAATTTTGTTTTTATTAATTTAATTTTTAATAACTTGATTAAATTCATTAATCTTTGATTAATTGAAATTTAATTTTTAATTGAGTTATTTTTAAATTAATAAATTCTAAATTGCACCTTAGGTTAGTTTAAAATTTCAAAATTTTGAGCCTTAGGAGTAAATTTTCAAAATTCAAAGGCACTCCATTGTAACAAGGAAAATTTTCATTTTCTTTCCTTGATTTAGTGCTTTCTCATTTTTTTACTCCTGGCTTATACCCGGTTGAATATGGCTTCTAACTTGGCTGCCCAAGTGGCAGAACTTGCCCATGTTGTAAATGCTTTAGCAGATAAAGCTAATGATACTACCATGGCAGAAGTCCTTGGCAATCTTGCCATGAAGGTAAATGACATTTCTGTGCATAATGCTTCAACTTCTGCTCATGATTCTCGTCTGAGAGTTCGTTGTGAAGTTCCATTTTATGATGGATCCAGGAACCCTGATGTCTTGAATAGTTGGATTCTTGACATGAGTTCTTGGTTTTCTTACTCTCAACTTTCAGATGAAGATGTGGTTCCTTATGCTAAGCTAAAACTTTCTGGTTTAGCTAAAGTACTTGTTGAACGAAAAAGAGGTCATGATGAACTCACCTCATGGGATGAGCTTGTAGATTGTCTTAAGACCAATTTTTATCCTTCCAATTATTCTAAGGAATTGGTCATTAAATGGTTTCATTTTCGACAAGGTACTAATATGACTGTACAGGAATATATTTTTCAGTTCAACAGGTTCAGGATACTTGTGAATGTGGAGGATGATGTTCCAGCTTTGATTATCAAATTTCAAAGTGGCTTGTTAGAGCACTTGTACAGGGAAATTATGTTTGTTTCTATGGAAACTTTGGATTCAGTTTTCAACCAGGCGCAACTTGCGGAGGACAAGTTCAAAGCGCACTCGCAGGCATTCCGTGCACCTGCTCCTCAAGTGGTTGCAAACTCATCAAAAGGGAATAATTCTTTCTCACAAAAGAAGAATTTTGCTCAAAAGAAGAATGTTTCTTCTCCATCTCCTTCTTCTCCTTCCCCTTCCGCTTCTACTCCTTCTTCTTCTTCTAAACCTTCTTCTTCTTCTTCTTCTAAAAAGTTTTGTAACTATTGTAAGAAGAAAGGTCATGAAAAAGCTGATTGTTTTAAGCTTAAAAAGAAGAGTTTAGTCATTACTACTCAAGAGGAGGATGCTCCCAAAGGTCCCCTTGAGTCTGTAGGAGAGAGTAGAGTATACACGAAATTACGAGGTAAGCTCAATGAAGTTACCTTGGTAAATGTAAGTTCATCAGAGGGCGCTCGTGATGCTTTGTTCATCACTCGAGCTCATTTGCTTCATAATTTTGCAACAGATTGTATAGTGGATAATGGCTCGCAGAAAAATCTAATTGCGAGGTCCATTGTCGAGCGTTTGAAGTTACCTATGGAGCCTCATCCTCAACCTTATTCTTTGGGTTGGAAGGATAGTGGAAGAGGCTCAAAAATCACTCACACTTGCACATTAAAATTTGCACTTGGCCCACATTTCATAGATCAAGTCACTTGTGATGTGACTCCTATGGATTGTTGTGGGATTTTGCTTGGACAACCTTTTGAGTATGATAGGAGAGCTGTTTATGATGCTTTCAAAAGAACCTACACACTTCAAAAATATGGTAAGGTCTTTCTCATTAAAAGCACCAACACTCCTAACATCATTCTAAGTTCCAAGCAAACAAAAAGAGTAATTAAAAAAGGTGGTGATGTTGCTCTAATTTTCATTCGCTCTCAAAACACTTCTACATCCACATCCATTCCAAAGCAACACTCTTCAATGGATAAAATATTGCAAAGTTATTCACACATATTTCAGGAGCCAAAGTCTCTTCCTCCAATTCGCACAATTAATCACAACATTGAAATCATTCCTGGTTCTTCACTTCCTAATGCACCCATGTATAGACAATCTATTTTGCAAAATGAAGAAATAAAAAGGCAAATAGAAGATTTGTTGTCTAAGGGTTTCATTAAGGAAAGTACTTCTGCTTGTGCCTCACCTATTTTGTTGGTTCTTAAAAAAGATGGCACTTGGAGATTGTGCATTGATTTTCGTGCTTTGAACAGAATTTTTGTAAAGAATAGATATCCATTACCACGCATTGATGATTTATTAGATCAGCTTCAAGGAGCTAAGTTCTTTTCAAAAATAGATCTCAAAAGTGGATATCATCAAGTGCGTATCCAAGCTGAGGATACATGGAAGACAACTTTTAAGACGAAGATGGGCCTCTTTGAATGGTTGGTCATGCCTTTTGGTCTTACTAATGCTCCTGCAACCTTCATGAGGTTGATGAATGATGTATTTCGTGATGTACTTGACAAATTTGTAATAATATATCTTGATGATATATTGATTTTCTCAAAAACTTGGGAGGAACACCTTAGGCATATCCAACAAACCCTTGATCTTCTTGCGAAGAATCAATTATATGCCAATTCTTCCAAGTGTTCTTTTGGCAATACTTCAGTTTCTTACCTTGGCTATGTGATTAGTGAAAGTGGAATTCAGGTAGATCCCATAAAAGTTGATGTTTTACTTAAGTGGTCCCCTCCTACAACTCTCACTGAGTTAAGGAGTTTTCTAGGACTTGCGAATTTTTATCGCAAGTTCATTCCTCAATATTCCACCCTTGCAGCTCCATTGCATTATCTCACTAAGTCCAAAATTCCATTTCATTGGGAGAAAAGCCAAGAAGTTGCCTTTGAGAAACTCAAAAAGAAACTTTGTACAACACTTGTGTTAACTTTACCCGACCTCTCTCAACCTTTTGAGATTGAAACGGATGCCTCTAAAGTTGCCTTAGGAGCTGTGCTCAAACAGAATGGTCATCCAGTTGCTTATCATTCAGAAACTTTTTCTACTGCTAAGTTGAACTATTCTACATATGACAAGGAGTTGTATGCATTAGTTCAAGCTATTAAGTATTGGAGACATTATCTTTTGGGAAAAGATACAGTAGTACACACTGATCATATGCCTCTCAAGTTTTTACAATCTCAAAGTAAAATTGAAGAATCAAGACATATGAAGTGGGCCTCTTACCTCCAACAATTTCACTTGGTGATCAAGTACAAAAAGGGGAAGAGTAATACTGTTGCTGATTGTTTGAGTAGGCCTCCGACCGCTCTTGCCTTAACAGTTATGTCCACTTCACACTTGGGATTTCAGACTTGGCCTAATCGGTATTCACGGGATCCTGATTTTGGAAAAATATTTGAGCAAGTGAGTAAGCCTTCTTCTTCCAATTTGCGTCCTTTCCAAGATTTCTACATCAAAGAAGGACTTCTTTACAAATTGGACAAGGTTTGTGTTCCTTGTGAGCCTAGAGTGTCACTTCTTAAGGAAGCTCATTCTACACTTTATGGTGGTCACTTTGGGAAGCATAAAACACTTCATCATTTGCAAAGATTTTTCTATTGGCCTAAAATGCGAGAGGGATGTGTTGAGATTTCTCAAACAGTGTGCGGTTTGTTGTCGCTCAAAACCAGCTAACAGGAAGTTTGGCTTAGGCATGCCTTTGCCCATTCCTTCCCGTCCTTGGGAAAGCATTTCCATGGATTTGGTTAGTGGTTTTCCTATGACAATGCGCCAACATGATTGTGTGTTCGTGGTGGTTGACAGATTCAGTAAAATGGCTAAGTTTATTCCATGCCGCAAGACAAGTTCTGCATCAGACTTAGCCCAATTTTTCTTTGAAAGCATTTGGCGTTCCTTTGGTCTACCTACCAGCATTATCTCGGATCGTGATTCACGCTTTGTGGGTCACTTTTGGCATTCTTTGTGGAAAATTTTGGGAGTTTCCCTTAACTTTTCCATCGCCTATCATCCGCAGTCAGATGGGCAGACTGAAGTGGTAAACCGTACCCTTGTGCAAAGTTTACGAATCTATCATCACGCTTCACCAGCAAAGTGGGACTTGAGTCTCACTCATATTGAACATGCCTACAATAGGGCCCTACATTCTTCTACAGGTCATTCACCCTTTGAGGTTTGTATGGGATTTCAGCCCTTGGCACCTTATGAGTTACCTTTGTCTTTGCCTTCTCCTGTCACTTCACATCTTCAAAAGGAGCAAGACAAGGCACACTCATTTATTCAGAATTTGCACAATCTGCAATCAAAGGTGGTTGAGATTTTGCAAAAGACACAAGCAGACAAAAAAAGGCCATGGATCGACATCGAATTCCTCATCCATTTCAGGTTGGTGACAAAGTTTGGTTGCATCTTGACAAGCGACGTTTTTCTGATAAGACTCATAGTAAAATCAAACCGATTCGCTATGGGCCTTATACTATTCTTCAATAGGTGTCCGAGAATGCTTTTCGCCTTGATCTTCCCGCACACTTGGGAATTCATGACGTCGTCAATGTAGATCTTTTGAAGTTGTATTTTGACTCTACATTGGAGACAGCACCAGCTATCGGTCATCCTGTGGACGTGGTTCCTGATTCTCAGTTACCATTGGATTCTGATCAGATCTATGACACAAAGATTCGACAGACTCGCCAGGGGTCTACCACCTCATATCTTGTGGCTCGACGAGGACAGATGCCGCATCAGGCTCGTTGGATTTCTTTTCATCAGATGTCCCATGACTTTCCTACTCTTCTGAAAGCATTGGAGTCCAATGCTTCTATTGTGGGGAGGCATGATGAGGATTGATGTTTGATCTTTCATATGACCCCTCTAGTAGTTCCTAGCTAGGTTTGCATAGTTTATTTCTTGCAAATTAATAATTGTAAGTGAGTCTCCTTCTCACATGCACTTGTGGGCACTAGTTATCTTCTAGTTGTCATTTAGAGTGTTAGTTAGTAAGTGTGAACTCAAAGTAGGAAGTGTGTACTTCAAGATAGCTAAAATGGATCTTCTAGTTAGCATTATTCCTTTTCTCTTAACTTAGAAGTTACGTGCATTCTCCCTTGCACTTTTGTAGCTTATGGTTAAGCATATTGGATCAAATCCATGATTTGATGGGTTTGGTTATGTATTTTGGGCCATTAGTGCCTATAAATTGAATTGTAAATAATAGAACACTTAGTTGGATTTTCAATCCTTTTCAGGCTCGATGCTTTTTTAACCGTTGAAGACTGCACATAAAATTCATTGAATACTGCTCGAGGGGCGCTCGATTTTTTTGTTGTGCATATGAAATACGTCACCCGCGGTTTGATTGTGCCCGTATTGTGTTGGTTGTGGTTCGAGGTCTTCTCTCCTCAAGACTCCAAAGCTTTCTTCGATTGTAGTTGCACCCACTGAAGAACAGAGTTGCTATGTATTTGTCGAGAGAAGCATGATACGAGGAGTGGAGTAATTTGCATAGGCTAATATTTTTCCATAGCAAAAGCAGATAATGCATGTGTTAACTATCTTTTAGCCAAAATATCATGTGGTGGGGCCCTCATGCCAAGTCTCTGAGCAGTTTCAAAATTTTTCAAAATCCTTTCAGTCTCTCATGGGTTATTTCTTATGCGCAACTCTCAACGAAATCGTGGCTACCAAATCATCGTCTCACTTCAAATCATTCGCAGTGTGTTATGGATAACTGAAGTGCTGATCATTTTTTTCAAAGCGGGTATTTTCGTGCAGAAATACAGACTCATTTTCCAGGTGAATACGGATGGCGGTTTCAAATATTTTTTTTGTACATACATTGTTGGGATGCCTGTGTTTTCCCCAGACATTTGGAGCTATAGTGGGACTAGAATGTTGCAAAGGAGTATTTTTTGATGGCACCATCTATTGAAGACCAGACAAGTCTCTACCATAGACTCTACCGTCGATGATGAACCACTGACGGTGCGCACTACTTGGCACTCGAGATGGAGGTGCATCAGAAGGCGTTTGGATGTGCTGGAGGTCATCTGGTTTCAATTCAGTGATCACCACAAAGATATTGGCACATTGGACAATGTGAGTGCAATGGAGTGGAGAACTTTGGGATTTAATAATTTGTTTTTTTGTGAAAGGAATAAGAAGACTGTTATTTTTTTCTTTGCAAAAGGCCAAATTTAAACCCTATATAGGGGTATTTATAGTTTTCGCAAATTTTTTTCTGAGACAGACACAATGGTGGTGTCTATTTTCAAATTTGAAACTTTTTTCCACACTTTTTGTGGCTCAAAATATTGTATTATGGAGTGCACTCTTGGTTGAACCCGACACTCCCACAACTTTGTAAGTGATCCTCGTATCTAGTCATCTCCTCTATATCACCTAGCGGTTGCAGCGACTGGTTACCCATGCATTCCGGTAGGATGAGGAGGTCACCATAAGGACACATTCGAGAGCTACATTGGTGCCCTTTCTTTTTCAGATTCCCTTGAAGTAAGTTGTTTGTCCACTCTTTTAGACCTTGTTATCATCCCATTGTGTTCATATAAGTGGAAACCACTACTTATGCTTGTGGAGTCAATTTGGACATCCCTTGCGATTCTTGTGGTTATTTCCACACTATCTTCACAATATTGTTTTGTGAGACACTTTGGTTTCAGAGGGCTTTTTTTCTTTAGTGGTCTTTTTCATGGCTCAAAGCCCTGATTTGTATCACCAACACCAGTCTGGGAGTATGGTTTCATTATTTTCGGTGACGAGTCTCTACTTTTTTGAGACATCTGATGGATCCTTTGCAGGCTTCTTGATGGAAGTTGTCCTAAGGGGGGTTGAAGAGGACATATTCCTTCCTCTCCATCCTCCATGCACATATTCCTTCTTCTTCTTCTATTCTGGTAGGTGGTTTTATCCCTTGTGGTTTTTCTTCATCTCTCCAGTGATATTAGAGTTTTATTATGCATAAATTGTACATGAGTACCTTATCAGACCTTGTCGTTGGGACTCATACTTATGGAAATGCCACTTGTTTAGTTTTGTTGTTTTTTCTACCTCCTAGTATCACTTAAGGGGGGTGTTAGTATATCTTAGTACCACTTAAGGAGGGATGTTAGAATAATAAATTATATCCTAAGCTCAGTTAGTTATGATCCAATGGATAAAATTGTAAGTCTTTGCTATTTAAGCAAAGCTCCTTTCATTCAATAATATAAAGCATTTCATAATTCCAATAGCATCAACTACTTAATAGTTAGAAGGAGATTTTGGTCCTCTCATCTTGCTTGGCTCTGGATAACAATCCTGTTCAAAATCCCCCCTTTAGGCTAGATTTTCTAGATGTACTGAAATTTCACTACACTTGTATTTATAGATGTGAAGTGGCGTATGAACTGCAACATTGATAGTTGAACGGCCTAACATGTTGGCCCATTCAATACATGTCATGTTGGCATCTATGTTAGCCCCTACATCATCTACCACATGTTGTCTCAATATTTGTGTCATGTTAGCACCTATGTTAGTCACCACATGTTGTGTCATGTCATTGTATGAATAACCATGTCATATATATGGGCTACAATGTTACTTGCCCTATATTGTGCCATGTCACCTATACGGACTGACACATCACCTGCCATGTGTTGCCTTGGGATTCATGCACCTATTTTCAAATTAATTTGTCATGTTTACTATGAATGTTGCCACATGTTGCCTTAAAACTTATGCAATAATTGTAACCTTAGTTGTATAGATTTCCATGTCAGGTATATGGACTACCACGTGGCATTCATATGGTCTTACCACATTATCATTGTTGTGCTAAGGAGTTGACATATCATCCTAGGTTGCCACATGGGTGCTAACTTCATCATAGGGTGTGGCTTCATAGTTGCTAACATTATAAAACAATGAGCAGAGAGGTTTGAAACTAAGACCTTCCATGGGAAAGAGACTTAAGTGCTTCTAACTGGCCATCTTCCCAAGCATCATGCTTAGGAGATAAAGTAAAAGGTATAGTTTTGAAAATGCAATAATTACCTTTTTCCCCCCTTATGCACCACCAATGCAAGTCTACATCAATATGATATAAACGTGTCCCTATTTTTGGCTCCCTCCTACGAAATATTTAGTTTTTAAAATTCAAATATTGGAGGGAATGAATAAAATTTTCCAAATACAATTTGGGAGTACTTGGAGGCAAAAAGGTAAAACCATTAAATTGTGACCCCTTACGAAATTTTGCAAAAAATCCAGGAACAATGTTGGTTTGTCTATATTTATTACAATTTGGCCTACACAACAATTTTTTAAATATAACCAAACAGGTCATCCTCTCACGCCTATGCAATAGAAAAGTTACCAAACCATTAACGCCTATGTTATAAAACAATATTTAGTGCCAATGAAAAGAAAAATGAGCATATTAATGAATATTTCTATTGGAACAAGTAAAGGTTGATTCTAGTGAGATTCTCGCAATCCAAGTCCACCTAGTATTTTATCATTAACCCTTCTTCAGATTCTGGCAACAACCTTCAAAAAATCTTCTTCATTAGATCCTATAAAAATCATTCTCAAGGAAAGCTAAAAGAAAAACTCATACAAACAAAAGCAATTGACTAATAAATATTCACACTCGCTCTGATACCATGCCAAATTTCATAGCATTTTCTAGAAACAAATGTAATCAAATGTTACCTGGTATTCCTTAACAAAAGGAATATACACCATGGATAAGAAGAACACATAATATAATTGGGTGTCCATGGACATCAAATAATTTTCACTAAAAGAAATGAAATTACACTCCAATCGACTAATGAAATAAATAAAAAAAAGATATTTATATCTAAGTACATGATGTCTTTAAAATCAAGGTTGTAAAACCAACCCTCAAAAATAAAATATCACAAAAAATTACAAAAATATATTTTACATGATTTACATGGGCCCAAAGGATAAACATAACAAATACAAGTGCAAATAGTCAATCGTGGCCTCAAAAGAAGCTTAACCACCAAATATTCCTTAAACGAGAGATCCTAAATGGGCATATATTCACATAAATGAGTAAAGAGGTATTGATAAGATAGAGACGATGAGAGATGTTGTGACACATCTTAAATTAGTTTAGAATTAGCTTTGCATCATCTTCACTATTGATTATGAAGACAATGATCTAAACAACTTTTCTATTTATTATAAAAATGATTTAAACTTGATCTTTTCATTACTTTGAATATAATAAAAGCTTCATCACAATCATATATACTATATATTGTGAAGTTGTGATAATAATTAGAGGATATGGAAAAGGGAAGATAGTTCCATCTATCTCAATCTAAGATAAGTAATTTTTTAAGTGTCTTTATTTAATTAGAGTAACAAATAAGTCTAATATAAACAAGTATTTATAAATTAAATAATGTAAATAGTGATTTGAATTGTAGATAAAACAATGTCCTAATTTAAGGTATTGTGGTTTTTTTTATTTTTATTTTTTTTTGTTACATAGGAGAGTTGGTAACAACACTATTTTAGTTACAGCGCATGGTTCAAACCATAGGGATTGCAACCACCAAACCTATATGTCTTGTTAATTGTTGACCCGGTGTGAGATGGGGAATGTTGATCGCTCGGGGTTCGTATCATCGTCGTCGGTCTGACGCACACTCAGAGGATTTAGAGCAGACTTCTACCTTTACAAATAGGCACCACCAAGGATTGAACCTAGGTCTCTTCTTAGTAAGTGCCCATCCAAACTAACACTTACCAATCTACCTAACATTTGAAATTGGGTTTTTTATAATTTTATTTAACTAGAGTTGTAACATGGATATGACGCAAACCCATTTTGTCTTTGGTTTTTAAGGTATTGTGGTTTCTTAGCTTTTTTATTTAACTAGAGTTGTAACATGGATCCGTCAAACCCATTTTATCTTTGGTTTTCAATTTAAAGAAAACAAACAAATTTGTATTAATACCTAATATTTAAAGATCTTTATTAGGAGTATGGAAAATTGAAATTAATTTTTTTTTTATAAGAGAAGGTTATATAGTCACGTTAGTTTTTGTATATTATTGTTAATAAAATGATGTTAGTCTATATCTAGAGGGATATAGATATAGAGGGATAGGTTAGTGACAAAGAACTTATTGATAGGCAATAAATTGTATTGTTTTGATTTTTTAAAAAGTTGAATTTTGTTAATTTAATTTTTATTTAATAAGGTAAAGATTATAAAAATACTAAAAATAAATAATATCAGTTTAGAATAAGAAAAGTATATTTAGAGTATTAAAATATTAGATTTAATTATCTTTAGACATATTTCTTAAATAATTTTTGTGTTATGAAATGAAATGAAAGACTTTAATTACGTTTGCGAGATCAAAAACATGGTCTATGAGACCTCCAAATATGAAAACACAATTATTCAAATCATATGACCATTAATATCCTTGAAAAGGTTGTTCCTTCTCCTACTAATTTGGGTTAGCAACTCCCCAACTTTTTTTATTTTACTGTCTTCAAATAACTTTGTCATAGACCCTTTTCTAAGCATTTCTTTGTATTTGCCACGGATGTCCGAAAAACTCGGGCATTCATAGATGAAATGTTCCTCTATCTCTATTTCCCCTATGCTGCATAGAGTACATATCCTTTCTTCCCATTATTCCTTGGGCGTTGTCCATCTCCTTGTTTCACATCTAAGCTTATGAGAGCTAGTCCTTATATGAGTAATGAGGATTTTTTCCCTCCGTTTAATTTCAACGCCTATATATGTTTTTTTCTTATGGTCATACGTTGGGTTAAACTTTGCAATATAGTATTATTTTTTCTTGCTTGTATTTTTCCACATTCCACTTCTAAACTTTTCGTTCACATAGTTTTTATGTCTTTATTGAAATTTGAGCATTCATTTATGTTGATTTTCCAACGTTACATCCATTTTTTATTTTGTTTCATCAATGTGTTCTTCCGCCTATGTAGCTCTTCGTCCCTAACTGCCCTAAGTCATCTGTTGTTTTTTATGTTTTTTATTTTTTTCAAGTAACATAACAACTTGGTCATAACAATTACATCTAAAGAGAACATTCCAGTTTCAACTAGAATAATTTCATAAGGGACTCTGGTCTTAATTCTAAGAAAATTTGTAATTAGACATTTTTGAATCCTTTTTATTTACCTCCATTTTATATTTGTTGTGCCACTGGCCCACACCTTGCAACCATACAACATAATCGGTGTGACAAGTAGACCAAATAAGACCTTGGTGGTCTTCCAGTCCCACAACTCGGTATTCCTACACCAATTTTTAAGTGCATATAGCTCTCTCCAATCACTTAGAGTTATTTTCATCCTACATGTATTCTAATTGAGCTTGTCATGAAAGTCTATGCCTAGGTATTTGTATTCTACCACTACCTTAAGAGGTTCTCCTGCAAACTAAAATTTGAGATGTTGCTTCTTCTTTTTTATTGAAAAATCATGATTTTTGTTTTGCTTGTGTTCACCTGCATCCCAAATTCCTTACAAAAGAGTTCTAGAGCCCGAAGGTGATCTTCTAGATATTTAGTTGTTTTGACCACAAGAATTACATCATCTACATACATGAGGAGTTTTACCACATATTTGGTTAAGTGCACACCCTCTCCCCCAAATTTGTTTATCCATTCTTCTAACTTGTCAATGTACAACCCAAATAATGCCAGAGATAGAGGGTAACCTTATTTGATGTCTATGTCACTCCTCAAACATTCAGATAACCCTTCTTGTGTTTGGATTGTAGCCTTTACATGCTCATATAATCTGTGAACTGTTACCCTGTAGTGAATTGAAACCTCTAGCTCTTCCATTCTACTCCATAATATTTTCCTTGGCACTGTGTCAAATATTGAAAATATGAGCAAGGTTTGTTGTCATTGATGTCAAGAAGAGAGCAAGGTGTGTCATCATTAATATCATGAGGATGATGACCAAGTTTCAATGTCATCCATGCATTTATGTCAAAAGGTTGATGACCAAGTTTCGATGTTATTAATGTCCTCTAGTGGTTTTTCCAGCAAGGCAAAGAAGTAGGTTAATGGTTTTTCTAGCAAGGTAAAAAAGAAGTTAATAAAAATAATAATATTATAATATTTTCTGGTTATAAGTTGGTGTGAAGAGAAACGAAGGCCAAGGAGTGATAAAATTATTACTCCTCCAAAAGACCCATGTGAAAGTTTATAATGTCCTAAAGTTTAAATTATTTAAATTTAAATATTTTACCCTAAGGTAAAATTTAAATTTAAATTAATTTAAAGGGCCATAATTTGAATTAATTTGAAATCAAATTATTTCATGCACCGACGTGTTTGAAAATATTACCATGCATATAAAAGGGGGTAAGAACCCACCTTAGAAAAATTATCCATGCGATCGATTGAATGCAAAACGAAATCGTGCGTCAAAGATTAAGAGGGAAAATCACATGTGTTTTTAACCCTTTAAGGAGGCAGACCAAGGAACAAGGCTAAGGGGAGTATCGTTTACATTGCAAAGCGCTGGTAGCATGGTTGGCAGCCAAGGCAGTGGTAAGTCGCTCGCAGGTGACAGGTCATGGGTTCGATCCATGCGATAGTGGTTTTTGGAAGGCAGCGTTTGATTTTGGTTTTGCACCGTCAGACACAGTTGAAGAGGGATGCATGAGCCTCAACCATCATGTGAGGGCACGTAGCCCACTTGGTGGGTGTGCACTATGTAGAGGCACTTGGGAGAAGGGGATCGAATGTTTGAATCCCGCCGAGGTCCTTTTTGTTGCAATTAAAAGGTATGCGCTCATTTTCTAAGGTTTAACATTGCATCCGAAATGTGTGAAGGTGGAAATTAAATTTTTAATTTCCTAAAGGTTTTTATTATTGAAAATTGCATATTTAAAGGGTTTTATGAGCTATAAAAGGGAGATAAAAGGGTATGCAAAGTTTTAATTTTTGTGGTTGATTTTTAGTGATTAAAAGGAGTAATAAGGTGTGCCAAAGGTGTTAGATGTTATTTGTTGAAATAAAGTGATATTATAAATTGATTTGAAAGGAGAAATAAGGCATAGTTGATTTTTGATATTTTGGCATGGTGAAATATTTTTGAAAGAAAATATTGAGGATAAAATTGTGATATCTAACCATTGAGATTGTCAAAGAGGTTGAGTGTGATTGAGACAGGTTTTGAGATCCAATATTCTTCAAAATAAAGGTATGGGCATATCTTCCTTGTGAGTGAAATATTGTTGGATGTTGTGAATGCTAAGTTGGAGTGAAAAGGATTGTTTGATAAGCATTGTTGAGTTTGGTTTTGAGATATCCAATGTTGATTGATGTGGGTTTTCTAGAATGAAAGTTGATACTAGAAACCTTGTTTGATAAGCATTGTTGGAAATATTGAGTAAGCTTTCATATGCTTGATTAGGGTTTGTGAAAGATCATGAGTATCATTGTTATGTGAAGTTGAGAACTATCTTGAACTAGGGTTTGTGAAAGATCATGAGTATCATTGTTATGTGAAGTTGAGAACTATCTTGAACTAGGGTTTGTGAAAGATCATGAGTATCATTGTTATGTGAGTTTGTTTGATAAGCATTGTTGACTAAGCTTTCATTGAGTGATTGGTTGAGTGGAGTTGATTGAGCTTAGCTAGTTGGAAGTGTTGGAGTGATAGTTCAAGTTCTATGAAACAAATTGTTCTTTACTAATTTGAGAAAGATATTGAAAGTGATTGAGTGTGAAACATATTGAGTCTCTAACCATTCTCTATATGTTTCTTGATTAAACAAGAGATATTAAAAGTGATTGAAATAGTAAGCATTGTTATGAGTGTGAAGCATATTGAGTCTCTAACCATTCTCTATATGTTTTTAGATTAAACAAGATTCTGTGTGAAGCTTGTTTGTGTGATTGAAGAGGTTTTCTGTGATAGATTGAGTTGAGTTGAATAAGCTTTTGTGAAAGCTTGTGAGCTGATTTGAGTAAGTCCTAGAGTGGACTTAAGGATTGAGTTGAGTAAGCTTTTGTGGAAGCTTACAATGCAGATTTGAGGTAAGTCTTGGTGAAGACTTGTTGAGTATATTGGACAAGTTCTAGTGAGGACTTGTTGAGCAGATTTGAGGTAAGTCTTAGTGAAGACTTGTTGAGCAGATTGGACAAGTTCTAGTGAGGACTTGTTGAGTAGATTTGAGGTAAGTCTTGGTGAAGACTTGTTGAGTATATTGGACAAGTTCTTGAGAGGAATTTTTGGATAGATTTGAGGTAAGTATTTGAGAAGACTTGAGAGTAGAGTTGATTGATTGATTGATTTGTTCAAACCTTGAGTTAAGGTTTGGGGCAGATCTAGCAGAGTTGATTTGTGATTGAGTCAAGCTTTGTGTTAAGGCTTGAGGATAGATTTTGGTGTAGATTTGAGGATAGGTTTGTGCCAGATTAGAGATAGATATTGAGCAGATTTATGCTAGACCGAAGGACTATGTTTAGTGTAGATTTGAGGATAAATATTGAGCAGATTTGTGCTAGACCAAAGGACTATGTTTAGTGTAGATTTGAGATAGATATTGAGAATATTTGTGCTAGATCGAAGGACTATGTTTAGTGTATATTTGAGATAGAGTTGAGAGTAAGCTTTGGAGGTGAATAGTAGCAGAGGTATCCATTAGCTAGGGTAGTGAGGACAGAGGTCTTCTGAGTGAGGATAGGAGTCTTCAGTGGAGAGAGATCCACAAGCTAGTGTAGTGGAGGTAGTAGTCTTCTAGAGGATCACCATCTAGAGGAGAGGAGTTCTCCTGTGGATAGAGATCCACGAACCAGTTGAGGGGATTGGTGTCTCCTGTGGATAGAGATCCATGAACTTGATTAGGGGATTGGTGTCTCCTTTGGATAGAGGTCCATAAACATTGTAATAGGGAAAGGATTCCCAAGATATTTGTTGAGAAAATTTTAGTGAAATATTTTCTCCATGGAGTAGCCCACATTAGGTGAACCACGTTAAATTGGTGTCTCTATTGTGTGTGGTGATTTTTGCATTTTATTGATTACTTTTTTGTAAATATAAAAAAAAAAAATAAAAAGTTTATTCCCCCCCTAGTTCTTATGGTGAGTGGTTCATTTGAAAAAACTTGAAGGAAAATATCAAAAAAACACAAGATGGATTCTTATCAGAATGGATCTCCAGGGAATTCAACACCATTTTTCGATGGGAACAATTATGTACTTTGGAGTATGAGAATGAAGATTCACCTAATGGCACTTGGAAATGAAATATGGGAAGCAGTTGAGAATGGATACATACCACCAACTACTCCACCTACAGATAAATATGGTAAGCTCCTACATCTGAATAATTCAAAGGCAATGAATGGAATTTTAAAGGGTTTGCATGAAACAGAGTTTATAAAGGTTATGCATTGCACATCAACAAAGGAAATTTGGGATAAGTTGAAAGGTATCTATGAGGGAGACAAAAAGGTCAAAAGGGTAAAGTTGCAAAATTACAAGAGAAAGTTTGAAGACCTAAAGATGAAGGAAGAGGAAAACATTGTTGCATATCTACTTCGTGTGGATGAGGTTGTTAACTCCATGCAAGGACTTGGGCTTAAGGTTGAAGAAATAGATGTTTGTGATAAGATTTTAAGGTCACTCCCAAAAAGGTATAGTGAAAATATTTCAGCTATAGAAGAGTCAAAAGATATTGAACTTTTGACAAGGGATGAATTACATGGAATTCTCACAGATTTTGAGATGAGAATAAAAGAGGAACCTATTCCCCAGAAAGAAGCAACCTTCAAAGTTACTAAGAAGACAAAGGGTAAGAAGTCAGATTCAAGCAATGAGTCATCCAATGATGAAGAAGCAAATTATGGCAAAAAGAACAAGGACTCAAGAAAGTATAAAGGTACGAAATCAGTTAGATGTTTTAATTGTGGTAAATATGGTCACTATGCATCTGATTTTCCAAAGGCTAGAAATAGCAATGATGAAGAAAAATAGGATCATAAGAACAAGGAAGCAGGAAAACACAGGTACCAAAAGAAAAGCAGGGATGGACAAGGCAAGCAAGGAAAGAAGTTTTTACAAAGGCATAAGAAGAGTTTTTATGCAGAAAAGGCAAGTAAGAGTTCAAGTGATAGTGATGACAGGTCCTCAGATAATGAAGAAGATGAAATTCTATTTCTAGAAGAATAAAAATATGATGTTAGAAAAAGGGCACCAATGATTCTCAAATGTTTTAGATGTGGTAACTTTGGCCATCTTGAAGATAGATGTACAAGGAATGGATTCAGTTTCAGTGATGATGAATATGAAGATACACTTGAAGGACCAGAAGAAAGTTTACTTTTGGCAATAGAAGAAGAAGGAGGTGATCCTATTGAAGATAAATAAAAAAGGAATGAATATGATCCCAAAGGTAAACAAATAGAGGAAGAATCAGAGAAAGGAGAAGTTGATCTTGAGGGTGAGCTTATTTATGCCCTTGATGCATTAAGGAAGGTAAGAAAGCAGAACTCAAAACTCAAGCTTCAATTTCAAGAATGTGATGAAGAGAAAGGAAATCTTATAGAGGATCTAACCAACTCAATAGCTAAGACAAGGAGATTCAAAGAGAAGTTAGAAGCAAAGGTTTTAGAATGTGAAAGGTTAGAGCATGAGGTAGCTTCACTAAGGAAGGAAGTAAAAGAGTCTAAGGACAAGTTACACAAGTTTGGGAGAAGCTCAAAGAACTTGGATAAGATTATCAAGGTACAAAGATCTTCGTCAAACAAAACAGGACTTGGTTTTGAACATGTACAAAGAAAACAAGGAGAGGAGTCAATCTCAAGCTCTAAAGAAGAAGAAGCTTCAGAAGAAGAGAGTGTAAGAGAGAGTGAGACTTCTGAGAATGATTTGGACAATAGAAAGTTCAACAAGGAAAGGAACAATGCACAAATGAGGAACATATGGAACATGAAGCAACACAGGGTAAAAGAGACTAAGAGACCAATGGGGTCAAGGCAAGGTAGTTTCAATGGATGATGCTTCTCATGTCACAGGTTTGGGCACAAGGCTACACAATGTAGGACACATGGAAGACAGGAATATGGAAATTTTAGAAACAGGTATCTCTTTCAAGGGTATTGCTACTCTTGTAATCAATTTGGTCACAAGGCAATGAATTGTAGGGTTCATGATAGGAATAGATATGGCTTCACCAGGAGAAATCCCAAGATATTTGCACCTCCAAGGAATAACAACATTAAGTGTTATAAGTGCAATAATGATGGGCATACAACAAAGTGGTGTAGAGCAGAAATTCCAGAGACAAGCAGGAACAGGAATAGTCAAAGGAATCAGAAGGATCAATTGAGGAAGAAAGTGGACAAAGGTAAAGATCAATGCATGTTGGGAGTAGAGATACTCCCACCCCAGAATTAACCACCTCAAGAGGAGGTGGGGGAGGGGCTAAGCTAAGAGTCTCATTCTTAGACCCGAGCCCCAAAGGTGACCCTTTGCCATTGATGTCAAAGGGGGAGAGATTTGAGTTAGGGAGAGAGCATTCAGTTAGGGGAAGCAGAATAGAAAAAGGTAAAGGAAATGGTAAAAGGAAAATGGGTTGCCATCAATGACAAAGGGGGAGATTGTTGGAAATATGAGCAAGGTTTGTTGTCATTGATGTCAAGAAGAGAGCAAGGTGTGTCATCATTAATATCATGAGGATGATGACCAAGTTTCAATGTCATCCATGCATTTATGTCAAAAGGTTGATGACCAAGTTTCGGTGTTATTAATGTCCTCCAGTGGTTTTTCCAGCAAGGCAAAGAAGCAGGTTAATGAAAATAATAATATTATAATATTTTTTGGTTATAAGTTGGTGTGAAGAGAAACAAAGGCCAAGGAGTGATAAAATTATTACTCCTCCAAAAGACCCATGTGAAAGTTTATAATGTCCTAAAGTTTAAATTATTTAAATTTAAATATTTTACCCTAAGGTAAAATTTAAATTTAAATTAATTTAAAGGGCCATAATTCAAATTAATTTGAAATCGAATTATTTCATGCACCGACGTGTTTGAAAACATTACCATGCATATAAAAGGGGGTAAGAACCCACCTTAGAAAAATTATCCATGCGATCGATTGAATGCCAAACAAAATCGTGCGCCAAGGATTAAGAGGGAAAATCGCATGTGTTTTTAACCCTTTAAGGAGGCAGACCAAGGAACAAGGCTAAGGGGAGCATCATTTACATTGCAGAAGTGTTGGTAGCATGGTTGGCAGCCAAGGTAGTGGTAAGTCACTCGCAGGTGATAGGTCATGGGTTCGATCCATGCGGTAGTGGTTTTTGGAAGGCAGAGTTTGATTTTGGTTTTGCATCATCGGACATAGTTGAAGAGGGAGGCGTGAGCCTCAACCATCATGTGAGGGCACGTAGCCCACTTGGTGGGTGTGCGCTATGTGGAGGCGCTTGGGAGAAGGGGATCGAATGTTCGAATCCCGCCGAGGTCCTTTTTGTTGCAATTAAAAGGTATGCGCTCATTTGCTAAGGTTTAACATTGCATCCAAAATGTGTGAAGGTGGAAATTAAATTTTTAATTTCCTAAAGGTTTTATTAATTGAAAATTGCATAGTTGAAAGGGTTTATGAGTTATAAAAGGGAGATAAAAGGGTATGCAAAGTTTTAATGTTTGTGTTTGATTTTTAAGTGGTTAAAAGGAGTAATAAGGTGTGCCAAAGGTGTTAGATGTTATTTGTTGAAATAAAGTGATATTATAAATTGATTTGAAAGGAGAAATAAGGCATAGTTGATTTTTGATATTTTGGCATGGTGAAATATTTTTGAAAGAAAATATTGAGGATAAAATTGTGATATCTAACCATTGATATTGTCAAAGAGGTTGAGTGTGATTGAGACAGGTTTTGAGATCCAATCTTCTTCAAAATAAAGGTATGGGCATATCTTCCTTGTGAGTGAAATATTGTTGGATGTTGTGAATGCTAAGTTGGAGTGAAAAGGATTGTTTGATAAGCATTGTTGAGTTTGGTTTTGAGATATCCAATGTTGATTGATGTGGGTTTTTTGGAATGAAATTTGATACTAGAAACCTTGTTTGATAAGCATTGTTGGAAATATTGAGTAAGCTTTCATATGCTTGATTAGGGTTTGTGAAAGATCATGAGTATCATTGTTATGTGAAGTTGAGAACTATCTTGAACTAGGGTTTGTGAAAGATCATAAGTATCATTGTTATGTGAAGTTGAGAACTATCTTGAACTAGGGTTTGTGAAATATCATGAGTATCATTGTTATGTGAGGTTTTTTGATAAGCATTGTTGACTAAGCTTTCATTGAGTGATTGGTTGAGTGGAGTTGATTGAGCTTAGTTGGTTGGAAGTGTTGGAGTGATAGTTCAAGTTCTATGAAACAAATTGTTCTTTACTAATTTTAGAAAGATATTGAAAGTGATTGAGTGTGAAACATATTGAGTCTTTAGCCATTCTCTATATGTTCTTCACTCTAACCATTCTCTATATGTTTATGTGGTTGAACAAGAGAGATTGAAAGTGATTGAGCATTGTTGTGAGTGTGAAGCATATTGAGTCTATAACCATTCTCTATATGTTTTTGTGAGATTAAACAAGATTCTGTGTGAAGCTTGTTTGTGTGATTGAAGAGGTTTTCTATGATAGATTGAGTTGAGTTGAATAAGCTTTTGTGAAAGCTTGTGAGCTGATTTGAGTAAGTCCTAGAGTGGACTTAAGGAGTTGAGTTGAGTAAGCTTTTGTGGAAGCTTACAATGTAGATTTGAGGTAAGTCTTGGTGAAGACTTGTTGAGTAGATTGGACAAGTTCTAGTGAGGACTTGTTGAGCATATTTGAGGTAAGTCTTGGTGAAGACTTGTTGAGCAGATTGGACAAGTTCTAGTGAGGACTTGTTGAGAAGATTTGAGGTAAGTCTTGGTGAAGACTTGTGAATAGATTGGACAAGTTCTTGAGAGGACTTGTTGGATATATTTGAGGTAAGTCTTTGAGAAGACTTGAGAGCAGAGTTGATTGATTGATTTGTTCAAACCTTGAGTTAAGGTTTGGGGTAGATCTAGTAGAGTTGATTTGTGATTGAGTCAAGCTTTGTGTTAAGGCTTGAGGACAAACTTTGGTGCAGGTTTGAGGATAGGTTTATGCTAGATTAGAGCAGTTAGAGATTGAGCATATTTTTGCTAGATCGAAGGACTATGTTTAGTGCATATTAGAGATAGATATTGAGCAGATTTGTGCTAGATCGAAGGACTATGTTTAGTGTAGATTTGAGATAGATATTGAGCAGATTTGTGCTAGACCGAAGGACTATGTTTAGTGCATATTTGAGACAGAGCTAAGAGCAAGCTTTGGAGGTGATAGAGCAGAGGATAGTAGTCTCCAGTGGATAGAGATCCATTAGCCAGGGCAGTGAGGATAGAGGTATTTTGAGTGAGGATAGAGTCTTAAGTGGAGAGAGATCCACAAGCCAGTGTAGTGGAGGCAGTAGTCTTCTAGAGGATCACCAACCAAAGTAGAGGAGAAGGAGTTATCCTATGGATAGAGATCCATGAACCAAATGAGGAGACTGGTGTCTCCTGTGGATAGATATTGTTAGGATCTCATCCTAAACCTTAATGTAACAACTTCCTTTATGTAATAATTCCTAGTGAACGTGGGTAGTACCCATGATTAATATTTTGTAATGTTCTAAGTTTTAGCTTAGGTAGTGCCTATGACAAATGACACCCTTTTCTATGTAACACATGGTAGATAGGTTAGGTAAGGTAGCATGTTGCATGTAATTTGAGTGGCATTGTGCATGTAATTCGTGTGGTATTATGCATGTAATTCAAAGTGGCACTATGCATGTAATTTGGGTGGCATTATGCATGTAATCCAGGTGGCATTTTGCATGTAAGACAACCTTGGAAGGAAACTCTTTAAATACTTGAAAAGGCACCAATGTAATCTTCTTTTTGCAAATTAATTAAGTGTTGAAGGAGGTTGCCCCCTCGAAGAGGCCTGCGATTCTATCTATTGTGAGATTGTTCCTTTTTAAGTAATTTTTGTTATCATATGCATTTAATTCTGAATATTTTTATAATGTTTCTGTGAGTTTATTTCCAAGCAAATGTGTGAGAGTGTGTTTATTTGAGTTGAGAGTGTGTTGTTTAGTATATTTTATAGTAGGATCCTAACAAGTGGTGTCAGAGTGCTTTCTAGGGCCAAGTTTTGCTACAACTGCAATGATTCTTGCCATCCAATCCGCCTGTTAGGTATAAATTCTGTGTTTTTTTCGTTTCTATTTTTCTTTGTTAAAAAAAAAATCCAAAAAATATAGTGCATTTTTTTTTCCAGACCAAAAAAAAAAAAAATCTTTTTAATTGAGTAGGTAGAAACCCTGTGTCGGGGGTTTTAAAATATCATGAAGGATCTGTCATTATTGGCTAAGCTATATAGCCCATAAAGCGTCTAGTGAAGTGAGGGACGATCAGGCTCCAATACTCAGGCCTCAGATAGAACTTGCGCACGGACTTGAGCTCCTACGTATCTTCGGGTATATCGGGAGACCATATAGGTTTAAACAAAATTTTAGTCATTAGGAAGCTTTTCAGCCTTGTATTACTCATAGTCTATGGGACACAGCATCTTGGATGATTACCGTCCCATATTTTCAGAGAGGCAGTAGTGTGCTCAAGGGTATGTGTGGAATCCTCCTTGAGTAGTGGCCTAAAATATTGGTCCGAGCACTATTGTTCGTCACTATCGGTATAATAGAGGGCCTATGGGTGGTACATACTCCTCTACCTAGAATTCCTTGGTTCTTTTAAAACTTCAACCTATAAAAAATGAAAATATAAAAAAAAAAAAAAAACCAAACCTCCCTATTCGTAAACCTGCATTTCAAATCCCCAAAAGTGAGCATATGAGAAAGGAGTCCTCTACTAAAAAAATAATAGAAAGTACATGCATTCGGGATAGACCATGAGGGTGACACTTAAGTTGACAGTTTGGAGAATAACAGTCAAATTTATAGTGGCAGTCACAGTCACGTCAGAGAGGTCAGCACAGTCAAGTCAGAATTTATAGTTTTTTGGGTCAAAACAGAACTGTCATAACAGTCACCTATAAAATACAGAGAATCTTGGGGCTAGTAAGGTTAGTAGTGTTAGAGAGACTGTCAGGACTGGTCCAAGTAGTGAGAGCATGACACGAGGCCAGTTATAGATAGTGCTCCAGTACCCAACTTTTGCTCTATAGCTCAAAATCAAAAACTGTAAACATCGTTAGACTGAGCAAAACAGGAGATAAAAAAAAAGTCTGGGGTGCCAAAAAGTAGTGTTGAGAGACATAGCTCATTGTGACCACCTCTTTGAGCTGATCATTTTGATATATAGCACCCAAGCACTTTTTTGGGCACTTACTAAAATAGTAAGTCCTAAAAACTCAATTCTATTTTTAGTAACTGGTCACAAAAGGTTTCAAAATGGCCCAGGGTACCCGTGGACATCAAAAAGAACTAGACCACTTGGAATCCTTAACAAAATCCATTGAGAACTTGCACTTAGATTTTCACTCCATAAGGGAAGAAGTCCAAGGTCTTCGCCTAGAGCATGAGGCCACTAGTAACTGCTTAGAAGAAGCACTGACAGAAGTAGACAACAAACTAAAAAGAGGACCACCAAAAATAGAACACCAAGCTGAGGGTTATGCAAGGAATCATGACCATGATCCATCCTTTAAAATGCCCAAATTGCACTTTCCCAAATTTAGTGGGAAGGATTTTGATGGGTGGCTATGTAGGGTTGATCAATTCTTTAGACTTCATAATGTCCCCATATTTCATCGAGTCCAGATGGCTTCCTTTAACTTGGAATCTGAGGCTCTACACTGGTTCCAATGGTTATGTATTGCCAACCCAAATCTCTCTTGGGAGAATTTTGAATCCCAACTACTCACTCAATTTGGCCCTAGTGAGAATGAGGACTTTACAGGGGCCTTGACCAAACTACAACAAACAGGGTCAGCCCATGAATACCAAGCTCAATTTGAAAAATTAGCCAATAAGACAAGAGGATTGAATGAAGGGTTCTTCCAGAGTTGTTATATCAGTGGGTTGAAGGGGGAACTCCAAGCGAAATTAAGAATGTTGAAACCATAAACTATGATGGAAGCTATCAGTTTGGCCCGTTTGGCCGAATCTAAACTCTCTGCCCAAATGCGCCCATAAAAGTTTCCTCAAAATATACCTTCATTTCCTTCCCGATCCCAACACCCAGTTGATAATAAACCTGCTGCACCCAAGCGCCTAACCACAGAAGAGATGGATGCACGTCGTGCCCAAGGATTATGCTACAATTGTGATGAAATTTTTTTTAAAGGGCATAAGTGTGCACACAAAAAATTATTCTTGATAGATGTTGAAGAACCAGATAACTTTGACTAGAGTGATGAGGATGAGGACCCTCCGAAAACACCTCCACAAGAATAAGTAAAACAATAACCTGAGACAACAATTACAGTCCATGCTATTGTAGGTATTACTACTCCACAAACCATGAAGGTTGCAGGATTTTTCAAGGGCCAACGTCTTTCCATCCTTATGGATTTGGGAAGCACGCACAACTTCATTGACCCTAGAGTTGCTCAGCGGGAAAATTGCTATATCCACACTTGTAATTCATTTGAGGTCATGGTAGCCAATGGGGGAACCTTACCTTGTAAAGGAAAATGTCGTAATGTTAAAATCAAGATAGGGGACTATGAACTCAAGAAGGACATGTTTGCCCTCCATTTGGGTGAATGTGATATTTTTTTGGGGTCTCAATTGTTGAGTACGTTGGGCACTATCAATTGGACCTTTGCCGAACTATGGATGCAGTTCTCCCAAAACGGACAAACACACATCATCAAGGGCTCCCCAGCTGGAACACCTCAAATTATTAGTTCAAATGACATGGAGAAATTGCTAAAGAAATCATCACGTGGGGTCATTGTACAATTATTATCCATCCAACCATCCACCTCTCAAATGGGTGAAACCCCATCAGACCTACAACAGATTCTCCACAAACATGAGGCCATCTTTGTGGAACCAACTACACTACCACCGCATCACTCTCACGACCATGCCATTCCATTATTTTTGGATAGTGCACCTCCCAATATTAGACCATACAGGTATCCTCATGCCAGGAAGTCAGAGATTGAGACAATGATACAAGAATTACTCAAGGCAGGTATCATTCGACCTAGTACTAGTCCCTATTCTACACCAGTCTTACTGGTCCTCAAGAAGGATGGCTCCTGGCGACTGTGTATTGACTACCGGGAACTCAACAAGATAACTGTCAAGGATAAATTTCCTATCCCTATGGTTGATGAATTACATGGGACCATGTACTTCACCAAGCTAGACCTTCGCTCTGGGTACCATCAGATCCGGCTTAGGGATGAAGATATTCCTAAAACTACTTTTCGCACTCATGAAGTTCATTATGAATTATTGGTAATGCCATTTGGTCTCAAAAATGCTCCTTCCACATTTCAAAGCCTGATGAACAACATCTTTCGCCCTTTTTTGCGGAATTTCATCCTTGTGTTCTTCGATGGCATCTTGATTTACAGTCACACATGGGAAGAGCATCTCAAGCATGTAGATCAAACCCTACAACTATTGGCCAACCATAAACTGTTTGCAAAAAGGTCCAAGTGTTCCTTTGGTTTGACTGAAGTGGAGTATCTAGGACACATTGTCTCAAAGGATGGTGTCAAGGTTGACCCTAAGAAGATCCAAGCAGTCCAAGAATGGACTAAACCTCACACTCTCAAGGGACTTCAAGGATTTTTAGGGCTTACAGACTATTACCATAAATTTGTCTGTAATTATGGAAAGATAGCCACCCCTATCACCTCCATGTTGAAGAAGTATTCTTTTACTTGGACAGGGTCGGCTGAGCAAGCATTCCTGGAACTCAAGCATGCCATGACCACCACTCCAGTTTTAACCATGCCAGACTTCTATAAAAAAATTTTCATTGAAAGTGACGCTTATGGTCATGGTATTGGGGTGGTATTGATGCAATAAGGATGCCCTTTGTCTTTCACCAGCAAAGCCCTATCTGATCGCAATTTAGGGAAATCCACATATGCCAAGGAAATGTTGGCAATATTGCATGTAGTCCTGCATTGGCGACCTTACCTCATTGGGTGCCATTTCTCCATCAAAACTGACCACCATAGTCTGAAATACTTTCTAGAACAATGGGTTGCCACCCCCGAGCAACAAAAGTGGGTATCAAAACTCATGGGCTATGATTATGACATCACGTACAAAAAAGGAAAGGAGAAACTTGTGGTGGATGCTCTCTCTCGCCAGTTTGAGATCCTTAGTATGTTGTGTGCCATTTCTGCACCATCACCCTAATGGATTGATCCCTTACGTCAAGAAATACTTAAGGATGTAGATATGAAAGACTTGGTTGCATCACTTATGGATGATCCAAAGTCTACACCAGGATATAGTTGGGATGGCCAGGATCTGCGTTACCATCAACGCCTAGTTCTTCCTCCTAAGTCCCCACTTTGAGAGCTCCTCATGAAGGAATCACATGCTACTCCATCTACTGGCCATTCAGGGTTCCTAAAAACTTATGAGCGACTCAAGCGCACCTTCTTTTGGAAAGGTATGAAATAGGACATTCGATATTTTGTAGCTGACTACAACACATGTCAAAGGATGAAAGGGGAAACAGTGCACTCTTCGGGCACTCTTCAACCATTGTCGATCCCAGAGCAGGTGTGGACTGACATCTCCATGGACTTCATAGAAGGGCTACCTAAATCTAGAGGCAAGTCAGTTATTTTTGTGGTAGTGGACCGCCTTTCAAAGTATGCTCACTTTTGTGCCCTAACCCATCCTTACATAGCATCCACTATTGCCCAAATTTTTCTTGACTCCATATTTTGCCTTCATGGCATGCCAGCCTCCATTGTATCTGATCGTGATCCCACCTTTACTAGCAATTTTTGGTAAGAGTTGTTTAAGTTGCAGGGGACTCAGCTCAAAATGAGTTCAGCCTACCATCCACAAACAGATGGTCAAACAAAGGTTGTTAATAAATTCTTGGAAACCTACCTTCGCTGCTTTGCCTCCGATCATCCTACTCATTGGGCAAAATGGATTTCCTTGGTCGAATGGTGGTACAACACTTCCTATCACACCGCCACCAAACTCACACCGTTTGAGGCAGTTTATGGGCACCCTCCACTCACGCCTTCCTCCTACATTCTGGGAAGCTCTAAGGTCCAAGCCGTTGACAATGCTCTGAGTCAACACACCGAGATCCTCCGCCAACTCAAGCAAAATTTGAACATGGCTCAGAATCAGATGTGCCAACATGCTGATCAGCATCGTTCTGAGCGCAGTTTTGATGTGGGTGATATGGTCTTCCTTCACTTGCAGCCATACAAAAAATCTTCCCTACAACTTCGCAGGTGTCAGAAGCTCGCTCTAAAATTCTATGGTCCTTATTAGGTTCTACAACGGATTGGCCCTACAACTTACAAATTGGCTCTTCCCCCCACTTCCAAGCTCCACCCTGTTTTTCATGTTTCCCTTCTCAAGAAAGTTGTGGGCACAAAGGTACAGGTTCAATCAAAACTCCCCGAATTGGATGAAGAAGGCTCCATATTACTTGCACCTGAGCAGCTACTAGATCGTCGAACTCGCACTCTGTGCAACCGTACCATTACAGAGGTCCTTTTTCAGTGGCATGGGCTTCAACCTGAGGATGCTACATGGGAGTCTCTCCATCAACTCCAGCAATAGTTTCCTCATTTTCAGCTTTGAGGACAAATATTCTTCAAGGATAAGGGCATGTTAGGATCTCATCCTAACCCTTAATGTAATAAGTTCCTTGATGTAATAATTTCTAGTGAATGTGGGTAGTACCCATGATTAATATTTTGTAATGTTCTAAGTTTTAGCTTAGGTAGTGCCTATGACAAATGGCATCCTTTTCTATGTAACACATGGTAGATAGGTTATGTAAGCTGGCATTTTGCATGTAATTCGAGTGGCATTATGCATGTAATTCATGTGGCATTATGCATGTAATTCGAGTGGCATTGTGCATGTAATTCAAAGTGGCACTATGCATGTAATTCGGGTGGCATTATGCATGTAATCCAGGTGGCATTATGCATGTAAGCCAACCTTGGAAGGAAACTCTTTAAATACCCGAAAAGGCACCAATGTAATCTTATTTTTGCAAATTAATGAAGTTTTGAAGGAGGTTGCCCCCTCGAAGAGGCCTGCGATTCTATCTATTGTGAGATTGTTCCTTTTAAGTAATTTTTGTTATCATATGCATTTAATTCTGAATACTGTTATAATGTTTCTGTGAGTTTATTTCCAAGCAAATGTGTGAGTGTGTTTATTTGAGTTGAGAGTGTGTTGTTTAGTATATTTTATAGTAGGATCCTAACAAATATCTACGAACTTGATTAGGGGATTGGTGTCTCTTTTGGACAGAGGTCCGTAAACATTGTAATAGGAAAAGGATTCCTACGATATTTTTTGAGAAAATTTTAGTGAAATATTTTATCCGTGGAGTAGCCCACATTGGGTGAACCATGTTAAATTGTTGTCTTTATTGTGTGTGGTGATTTGTGCATTGCTTTTATTACTATTGTTGATATTGCCATTGATATTTTGCATTATATTGTTTGGGAAAGAAAAGTAAAAAGTGATCTTATACTGTTCACCCCCCTCTCAGTATAAGCTTGTGTTCTTCATCAAATACCTTTTTTAAGTCTACAAAACAACAAAAAACCTCCTCTTTTTGTCCCGTATTTTTTCCACTATGTGTCTAAGCATGATACAATGATCAATAGTTGAGTGTTTGGGCCTAAAATACGCTTACCCCTTTTCTCTATTTTCCTTTTCTTTCGTCCATATGTTGATTCTATGCTCTATCATACTCCCAAATAGCTTTGCAAAGATAGGGTTGATCATGATAGTTCGATAGTTTGAGGGATTATTTACATCTCCACTTTTAAACAAAGGAATGGTCAAGCTAGTTGTCCATTCTGTAGGAAAGCTATTTTATATGACCTAGTTGTCTATGTCATGGGCTTTACCAGTTGCTAAATTTTTTATCCCTTGAATAATGTCTTCATTTGTGAAAATTTCTTTCTTGAAAATTATAGTAGGGGGTGTCTCCTACTGGTTACTACGTTCATACAATTGTTTTGAATACTCCAACCACTAACTAGCTGTTACATTATTTTCATTTTGCTTCTTTTTCATGCTTCGTTCCTTCATTTTGCTTATTTTTCACATTTCTCATGTCTTTCTTTCTCTTCTATTGTTTGAAGTTTTACTTGCTTCTCTATCAACTCTTTTTGCTGATTGATTGATTCTTTTACTACTTGAGACCATGAATTTGCCTTTGCTAATTCATTTTGCAGCTCATTTTCTCCTGTTTCTATGTTTTGGAGTGTTTTTTGTACCTCTTTTATTTGTCATGCATTCATTTTTTCCACCTCTATTGTATCATTGATTGGGGAGTGGATGGCTTGTTTTAGGACATGTCATTCACGCTGACCTTTGTTCGCAAGGTTTTGTAGATTTGAAACTTGCTCCTTAAGTTGGTTGTTTTCCTTTTCTAGCCTCTGATTGATGTTTATAAACTCATCTAATTAAGTATCTTTTATTTTCTCCCTCCTTTCCATGCTCTCAAGTTTCTCTTTCATCTTCATTAGCTCTTGCACATAAAGTCTTGGAGCCCACATGAGTGGCATGGTCGTGGGACTGTAAATTTCTTCCCTTTATTATATATCAAAATTATCAACTCAAAAAGATGATCACAATGAGCTATGTCCCACAACACATATTTTGGGTACCCTAGACTATTTTTATCCTCTATTTTGATGAGTCTATTGGTGTGGTCGATTTTTTATTTTGAGCTACAGTTCAAAAGTTGGGTACTGGATCAACTGTCTCTAACCTGTGCGCTCTATAAACTGACCACTTGGTCACTGTTCTATATCTGTCCATGTCCCTTGTACTGAATTTACTAACACTATTCATGTCACTAACCTAGGGATTCTCTGTATTGAGTAGTTACTGAAACTGATGGTTCTGTTTCTAACCCTGACCACCTATAATTTTTTACTGTTATAGACGACTGTTACTGTCACTATCGATCTGACTATTGTTGTTACTGACCCGACTGTTACTGGCATTGATACAATTGTTACTGCCACTGATCCGGATGATATTGGAATATTTCAGACTATTATAGACACTTGCAAACTCTGTATTGACTATTGGTGCATGTAAATTTTATTCTTCTATGATAAGGAAGTCCTTCGTATGCTCACTTTTGGGGGTCATGAATGCAATTTCAGCAGAACAAGGAGATGTTGTGTTTGCAAGTTGAAGTTTTTGGCAGAACCAGGGTATGCTAGGCAAAGAAGTATGTAACACCCATAGGTCCTCTATTATACTGTAGTGACGAACAATAGTATTTAGACCTATATTTTAGGCCACTACCCTATTGGTCATGAATCTGCCTAAGTACAAAATGCTTGTGCGCCCTAGACCCAACCAACATTGAAAGGCCGAAGGAGAGAGATATCCTTCGGACCAATATCTAGAGAGGGTTGGTTCCCTTACTAATATAATTTGGTTTAAAGCTTAGGGTAACATGAAAGAGATGAGAAATGATATAAAGGAATGGGAAATGTGGCTATCAACCAGAAACGTAAGTTGGGGATAAACTAATAGCTAAAAATTAAATCAAGTTATAATTAGCATACAACGAAAAGGAAAGCATAGGAACCATTCATAGCTTGCAAGGAAAACTTCCAAGAAACATTTTAGTATTCATTCCTTTACCATAAATTAAACTTAGATGCAGAATTTAAACTTGACTAATAATGGACATGAACATAAGCAAAAATGATAGACATAAAGTGATTGTACACAACACTCCTCCAGAAACCAGAAGCCAAGAATCCTTCAATTGTTGCAAAAAACTCAACGTGTTTTTTGTAGAATGTTCATCCTCTTTTCATTACATTGTTATATTTAGTATTTATAGAGGATTTTTCCTCTAAAATTAAATGCTCAATGCAATAAAATGTTGGTTGGTTAAAAACCAACAACAACAAATTCCTCCTCGGTAACAACAATGTTCGAATCATAATATTCTTCAGGAAGCAATGATCCCTCTTTCATGGAGTGCGCCTGGGAAATCAGCAGAGATGAATGATACGAAAATCATTCCAGACATAGGTGCATCGAAACATAGTAATATTGCGCAAGGGTCAAGAGCTCAACATTAAATATTGGTTGCCACATTGTCTTCTTGTCCCTTGGAACATTATTCTCACCCAGAAGACCTACTAAAAATTAATTTTGTTTGGAAAAGGAGCAAAATCAGTGGAGGGTGCCTCAAAAATGAACTAAATTGTACCAAGCTCAGGGACATAACATTTAATATTAGCAACTTTTAAGCAAAAATTCTATAATATCGATTTCATTATCCCAAGCATTAAATTTCATCAATCTCTAACTTTTCCCAAAAAAGACTCGTAGCAATGACACCTTCAGAAGAAAACTTTGCTGAAAAATAGAGAATTTCGCCCATCAATATGCTTTCAATTTTCACCTGATTAATTTCGCCCGAAAAATAGAGAATTTTGCTAGAAAATGGAATGGAAATGACTTCTACAAGAAACTGGGTGAAATGATTGATTTCACCCTCAAGAGGGGAAAAATATATTTTCACCCCCTACCTGGGGTGACTTTGACTTTGACTGGTGTATCAAGATGCTTTTTTGGGACTTTCCCTCCAAATTGGGCAAAATTAATGTGTCTACTCAAAATAAGGCGAAAATGCTTTGGCAAGAGCCTTCTTTAAATTTGCTTTGACTTTGACTGGCGCAACCTTCACCCGAATGACGTCACTTCTTCATTTGCGATCCGAAAAACATCCCTAGCTTAGATTTCACCCAAAAGAAGGGTGAAAATGATTTTTACCCCCCCTTCAGGGCAACTTTAACTTTGACTCCACAAGGCCCACGTTCTACTTGATTTTCGCTCTGAAATATCTTCATTTGGAAATTCACCCTGAAGAAGGGTGAAAATGATTTTCGCCCTCCTTAGGGGTGACTTTGACTTTGATCGGTCCCCATCCATTATTTTCACTCAAACTTGATTAAAAATAGAAATTCACCCCAAAAAGGGATAAAATTACCTTGAATGTGAAGTTTCGAGAAAAAGTAATTTTCTCCACTTTGTAAAATCTTACCTTTATTTTAAACCGAGCGCTTTCATTGTTTTCACTCCTACTTAGGCAAAATCTTCGTAACATGGTGTTTTCGCCTGAAAGAAGGGCAAAAATGAATTTTCTCCCTTCCCTAGGTTAAAAACATCTTCCCCTTTGTCTTCACTGGTGCTTTTCCTTTTAATAATTGTTGATGCCTTAGACCATATTAAGTTTTTACTGGTAAAACTTGTTGTATATTTCCAAGGACGAAATAAACCTTCTTTATTTAGCGAAATCACTCAAATGAGGGAAAAAATGTTACATAGTAAAGAAAAAAGATCAAAACAACTGCATCATTCATCTTATATTATTGAAATTTTACAATCAAAATTTAGTGTGGCAAAACTGCCAACACTTTTGGCGGCTCTCGGGGTATTCAGCTCGTCTGGATGCAATCGACCCTATGGGTTCATCCATTGGGCTCAGCTATCACTGCTACATAAGATGGTACATTTGATTCAGTAGCCTACTTCTTCAATCCTTCCTCCTGTGCCTATTTATCCTGCTCTTCTGTAGCCTCTTTCTGCTCTGATTCTGCTCGTGTTTGTGCTTCTTGCTTCGCAAGACTTACACTGGTAGTTTCATATACTGCAACTACCTCATCCTAGGAATTTTGTGTGAAAGCAAAGAGCATACTAAGTGAATCAATGATAAAGCACAATGTCTCAACGTGATCCAGGTTGATACGATTAGCTCTCTCATTGAGCTGCAATAAGGATGACTCGATGCGGGTGAGCCTCTCCATGTATGGTAGTGCTTGTTCCTCCATTATTGGCTCCTCCCAGCTATCGATCTTTGAAATATCTTTGAAAAATATTGGCCAGACCACCTCCAATTATTTCTTTGTCAACAACTCCCCTTGATCATAAATGAAGCTCAAAAACTCGATATTGGCTAGAACCTCAAAATAAACAAGTGAAATACAATGCTCTTGTTCAAACATAGTCATTAGCTTTCGAGCTTCTCTTGCCAGCTCCAATAGATAAATTTAGCTGCACAATGTAATCCTAACCTTAGACCAACCACAATCCATCTTGCTCATCAAATTAACTTGGAATTCAGACTGAGCAAACTCCTGAATCCTCAGTGCTATATCTAGTTTGGGTTCCAGTTGTTCTTCAGCATACTCCAAAGTCTAATCATCAAGAAAAATTATTATTCGAGCCTTATGGATATACAATAGAACTTTGAGTGCTTCTGCTGCCAATGTCACACAATCTTTAGTTAAATTATGGTGAGCTTCTTTTATTATCTCCTTGGAGAAGCCCATTGATTGCATGGCTTTCTTAGCCAGTTTCTTTTGTACATATTCAAGTTGGGCGAACAATGCTTGCACTTACCTCTCTGCTCCTACCCAAGCTATCTAGTATCCCTTGGCTGTATTTTCTAGCTCTACTGCTTTCCACTACCAATGCTCTACCTCTTATTTTGTTGTCTCTAGTTGTGACCTATTTTTGGTCAGAGCTTCTTCCAATTCAATAATCTTCACCTCAGCCTTAAAAAAACTTTACGTGTAATGCTTGTCGTGCGGGTGAAGAGAGGTCATATCTACCTGTATATTCCTAATCTTCTTCATGGTATCAATCTTTTCCAGGTCCTCTATAATGAATTCATAAGCATAATCACTTGGAGTCATTTTTCCTTGAGGCTTATAGACTTGTGGAATCATTTTTATTGTATGGGACTCCATAGCTTCAAGGTTAAAAGTGACCTTCTTTAATGTCCTTGTTGGATCTTGAGCTTCTTTTTGCTTACGGTTTTTTAGCCATTGCAATGAACTTTGGTGAGCTTGAATTATATTTTTTGCAACAGGATGTTCTGGCATAATCTCCATCTTTGGTTTTGGCAGCACCTACAACTCAAAAAATGGAGCAAGGGGAAAATGAGCCTACTGAGGTTTTGGCTCGAGAAGGAAGGTAGAGATAGGAATGGTTGGTGGAACAAAAGTGATTAAGGGAATGGAAGTGAGGGGTTTGACTACAATTACACTCACTCGAAGAGGAACTTATGTACTTACATCTGTGGTAGGGATTACCAGAGTGGAGGATTAAGGGAGCAAAAATGGATTAGGCCTAGATGCAAAAGAACTGAACGAAAGAGAAATAGAAGAAATGAGAATAGAAGAAGAGGGAGCATCAATGATTGGGGATTTGGAAATAAGAAGTGAGATGGAAGTGGAGGGTATACCAAATGGGTATGATACGGAAGTGACAACTACGAAATAGGGTGTAACAGTCATCGAATGCTCAAGAGTAAGGGAAGAAAGTAGAGAAAACGTACCTTCAGGCTTTGTCACCATTCAAGCTAATGTTGTGGATGGTTGTGATATTGGCTCTCCATTGTCTTGTTCCTCCTTCTCCTTATCCATATCTATAATTTCCATATGTTGGCCAAGCTGTTCCTTCTAAACCAAAGGAGGATTTTTTGAAATGTCGACTTGTGTGGCTTCGGCTGTAGGAGGAGGGTTCACACTGGATGAAGAAATTACACCAGTCCTCGGCTTCTTGGAGATCTTGGAAAAAGGAAGCACCTCGTGCTTACTCTTTTTTTTGGTTGGGGTTGCTTTTTCAACAATGACTATTTCTCTTCATCCACAAGTGGCACTTCATCAACCACATATTGCTCCCCTTTGGCTACAATTTCTTCATTGTAAGATATTTGAAAGCTTTGAGGTATGATTTTAGCAAAATAAATGGGTTGATAACTATCATAATATTTATCATATATATCCGAATATACATCATCTATTACCAAGCCATCGGTTGGCCCAGTTTTCCCTCTATAGGCCCTCATAACCCACCAGTTGGTGATTTTCTCCTCAAACCAAGTGGAAAGTTGATCCTTCATTTTACTAAACAAGCCTGGAGGAGGAATTTGATGCCTGTGGACTGTAGAATTGTACTCAGCCTCCATATCATAAAAATTGTGCCATGGCAGGAGTGACATCATATTTTCAACATGCCATTCAAGATCATGCTCCTCCAGATTGTTTCTATGTTGCTCAATATCTGGTTTGGGGCAGTAATGAAAACTTTTTACTTTGATCCTTGTCACAAAGTGGCCCAATGGGTCATACTTCCACCATTGGGGTAACTCCACCATACTGAGTTCATAGAAAGCTTCGTTAATTAACTTATTCTAACCAACCTGTTCTAATTCAATATAACAGAAGCAAAATTATATGGTGCATGTATTTTTCTTTCCTCGTCTTGCCCCATAGAAGTCATTGATGAAGTCATTCTGGTGGACAACTTCCATCACAAATAGACACTCTATAGTAAAATACGAAAGAAGATATGGATTTTGAGTGAAGCCAAAAATTCGTACCACGATGCCTTGCATCAACAAGAAAATATCACCTTTCTCCTTCACAACGATCTCCTCCCACATCGCCCTTGGCACTCTCACATGTGCCAAAAATAAGCTCGAGGCAAGGCCCAAAAACATATGATTAAAATTGTAAAAGGACTCCTTCCTGGACAAGCTTTGAGTCCACAAATAAACTGGTAGCTTATTGTCTGCCTCATCAACCTGCCTGATGGCTATAAAATAAAAATATTGATGCACGTGAAAGAAGAAATACCAGGCCAAAATAAAGTATGTCTGAATGCTACTACTCCTTCAGTCTGCATCTCTAATTGGGTATGCATTGCGCAAGCCACGTAATCTACCCAATCAAATAAAATTGGTTTTGTGCTCATTTGCATTGTTTTTGGAGCATTAAATTCCACCTGTGAAATGCATTGTACAAGTTTTGCTTGCCATTTGTGCACCATAGAATCTGTAGGAAGACCAACAATACAAGACAAAATAGAAAACAAGTCAGAACTTCTAAAATCTATCAATGGCTTCGGTAGAGTTGCTAGTTCTCCAAAATGGGGTGCCTTTATCAGCTAATTCTCTATGAACTGGTACAATGTCATAGTTGACTGGTACCTCTCCTCTTGCTCCTTGAGATTTAATCTTTTGAACAGAAAATCCAAAGAAGGCTTCACCCCACACACAAATGCTTCTCTGGTTGCACTAGCTGAAATGGTGAATAGTTTGTCTCCCTTCATATTCTGAACAACTCTTGTGGAAAGATTGTAAAACTTTGAAATCGCCATCACCAGCTCGGGGTAAGTATGAACAGGGATACATAGGTACCAGGAAATTTGTGCATGATAAGCAATATTTAACGAGCTTTCTGACGTCAAGCCTTGCTCGACAAAAACTTCCACATCTTGGTGTAATTATTCCATGCCCTTGTTCGAAATAGCATAATCTCCGATCTAAGCCAGTGCATCATAATATGGGTCAAGCTCTATATTTTTATTTCACCTAGATTTTTTAGCTTTTTTCCCTCCTTGTGCTTTCTTCGACTCCGCAACTTTCTTTGACTCAACAAATTTCTTTCCCATCTTCGAACAATCAAATTTACTGCAATAATCTGGTAATACTGCAACAAAGTAGCAATTTGGGGCCACTAAATAATAATATGGAAATGCTTCAGAAAAATAATCTCGACCTACAAGATTCTGGTGTGTCATATTTAAAACTTTGACTCCTAACAACCCAATTAAATGTAGGTGGTGCACCTCAGGAAATTTGAACGAATGTGCTCCTTGGTTCTCTCACCCGGTATGCTTTTCTATGATATTTTTAACTACCAATAACATCCTCACACTATAAATCTTCCTTGAAATCTGTGCCTAGCCATTTTTTCACTTAAAGGGCATAATATGGCTATTTAACAACTAAATTCATGAGTTATTAATGCCATGTGTGAATGATGTACACTTTTTGGGAGTGAAAACTATTAATTTCGTTGCAATAAAATTCTAAAAACATCAACTGGGGGTTTTTCCAATGAAATTAATTCAACCTCCTACTTTTAATTGAAGTTTACACATCTTTTTACCGAAAATATCCTTGAGCGAAGATACTCATGCAACTGGCGCTTTGAAAATGCTCTTCCATGTTTGCCTGACAAAATTACATGCTTTGCAACCCTTTTAAAATTTATCTCCTTAATTTCACGCTGAAAAAAGCTTCATCGTAAAAAAAGCAAGCTTGTAATGCAATTGGGCAATTTTTCTTGAAAAAGCAAGGCAAAAATCAATTTCACCCCCTTTCTGCCAAAAATAATACTGTCAATTGGAGTTTTCAAAAAAGCATGCAGATTTTCCTTTCTTTTCTTGGAATTTCACCCTGAAATCGTCTTTTGAGGGATTTAAGGGAAATTTCGCCCTGAAATTAAAATATGCATGGCGAAATTATTTTTTCGAGAGAAAATAAATTCCCCTTTGCTTTCTCTCTTTTTGCTTTTTCCTTTTTTTATCATTTTTTATATTCTCCCCTTTTGGCAATTAAGAACAGGGGCACTTTTAAATGAAAAAGCAAACAAACGCTTTTAATAACTTATACGAAGAACATGCCCTGCTTTCCTTTAATGTCTTCACCCCGAATTAAAACATAAAGGCCATTTTCGGGATGAAAATGACATTTCACTAGTGGTGAAGTGCTTCTAGGGTGAAAAAACCTGCTTTAGGGCAAAGTTACTTCTCCCAACGAAAATAATATTTTTCCTTCTTTTTTAAAAAAAAATTGACTTAGAATAAAATAACATATAAACATTATGTACATATATATATACTTAATCAAAATTTTATCACTGATGGTAGGCCTTCAAATGAAGAAAATTTACTGGGATCGGTAACACACGACCATCCATATCATGTAAGTGAAATGAGTTAACCTGATTCACACCCGAAATATGGAATGGTCCCTCCCATATCACTTTGAACTTGTGATGCTTGCTAGGCTTAGCCTTGTTCTCATTCCATTTCAGCACTATATCACCTACCTCGAATGACTTCTTAAAAGTTTTCTTTCCAAACCATTTATGTGTCACCCAGGAATGTTCCATGAAAGCATTGTACGATTTCTCCCTCTCTTCCTCCAGCTGCAAAAGTTGAGCCAACCTCATACTATTGGGGTCAGATTCATCATTTTCACCATTTAGTAAGTTCCATGATTAGAGGATCGATAATTCAATATGAACAAACAAGATTGCTTCTTTGTCGTATACAAAGGAGTAGGGGATGTCTTTATGGATTTTTCACTGATATGCGGTCGACCCATAATGCTTGGTCCAAGAGCAAGTGCCAACTGCACTTATTATCTCCCAGAGTCCTCTTCAAAATTCTCAATAGATTCTTGTTTGTGGACTCAACCAGACCATTCCCCTATGGATAGTAGTTAGATGAAGTTTTTAAGTAAATACCATACTTACCCGCAAACTCAGTGATCTTGGCCTCGATGAATGAAGTTCCATTATCCGTTATGATTGCATCTAGGATGCCGAACTAAGTGATTAATCCCTTAAGAAAATATATAAATGTTGTTTGGTCGGCCTTCTTGGTTGGGATTGCTTCGCCCCATCGAGTGAAATAATTTATTGCAGTAAGGATGTATTTATGTTCGAAAAAATAATTGGGATCAATGACCCTAATAAAATCTAAGCCCCATTGGGATCAGATGAAGGAACAATGATGCATTCCTGCTTCTAAGAATATATCTTTGACATTTTTTGCAAATCTGACTGACTTTGAAAGCATCTGCAAAGAGACTAGGCCAAAAATAACCTGCTTTGATGATCTTCAATGCCATGAGTCTCCCTATATAGTGACTGCCTGATAAACCAGAGTGAAATTATTCCAGGAGTTTATGCTTCTCTGATTCTCTCATGCACCTGAGGAGTACTCCATCAATATTTTTGTGGAACAGCCCATTTGGCAACATCACATACCAGAGAGCTTGTAATCTGAATCTCCTTCTATGTGAAACATTGAGATGTGAAGGACACCTTCTAGAATGGAAATATTCGACCAGGTCTTTTGTCCAATCATGATCAATTGTAGAGCGATTAGCGATATTAATTTTGCTTACTGTATCTTCAAGTTGGAAAACCATATATTTAGAAGTAGCACTTCTTACAAGCTCTTGATACAGTGCTCGACCTCGAAACAGCTTGGTTGGTCTAATTTCAACATCATACTCCTGGATTTTTGAAACCCAACTAGCTCTCTTGTCTCCAAGCTCTCCCTGGATGATGAAACTTTGAACATCTAGATGAACAACATAGACTATTATTTTGCTCTTGTTGGAAATTTTGGGTACCTTGGGTACATTGCCTTTGCTCAAGTGTATAGGTTGTCATTGATGTCAAGAAGCTCTTGAAGGAATTTGATTTAATGTCAAATAATTTGCAGACATGGACAGTGAGTTTCCAAGAAGTTTATTCAGAGCATGGACAGTGAGTTTCCAAGAAGATCATAGTAGCCCATTTGCAAAAGATCAAAGAAAAATACAAGTAAGAAAAAGTATGCAGCAGGCAAGAAAAATAGTCACGATTTCGCGACATGTTAGAGGAGAGAGAAAGTGCTGGCAAAACTGTAGTGATTTCGTGACATGTTAGAGAAGAGAGAAAAGAAGCTGGAAAAACTGTCACGATTTCGCGACATGTTAGAGGAGATAGAAAGTGCTGGCAAATCTGTTGCGATTTTGCGACATGTTAGAAGAGAGAAAAGAAGCTGGAAAAATTGTCGTGATTTCGCGACATGTTGGTAGAGAAGGAGAGCAAGGTGGAAAGTGTCGCGATTTCGCGACATGTCGCATTTTTGCGACTCGAAAAGTGTAGGAAGGCAGAAAAGGAAAAGTGTCACGATTTCGCGACATATTGCAAGGAAGGCTGTACAGACCAAAAAGTGTCGCGATTTCACGACATGATGCAGAAGAAAGAGTCCGCAGTGTGAACTGTCACGATTTCACGACAAGTTTAAAGAGAGAGAAAGTAACATGAAAAGTGTCACAATTTCGCGACATGCTACAGAGGTCAAGGTGAGGACTGTCACGATTTCATGACATGCTGAAAAGCTCGAAGTGAGAACTATCACGATTTCACGACATGCAGCAAAGGGAAGAGTTTGAAATGAGAAGCGTCGCGATTTCGCGACAGGCAGCAAAGAAAGCATTCGAAAGCTAAAAGCGTCACGATTTCGTGATAGGATGAAAGAAAAACATACGGATGCAGAAAGTGTCACGATTTCGCGACAGGAAGAAAAGAAAGCAAACGAAAGCAGAAGTGTCACGATTTCATGACAGAAACAGTAACCAGGGCTTCAACAGCAGAAGTGTCACGATTTCGTGACAGAAACTGAAAGCATGTCTTCCATAGGTGAAGTGTCGCGATTTCATGACAAAAGCAGAGAGGAAGGATATGAAGACAAAAGTGTCACGATTTTGCGACAGAAGTGAAGATGAAGTCTGCAGAGGGAGAAGTGTCACGATTTCATGATAGAAGTGAAGACGAAGTCTGCAGAGGTAGAAGTGTCACGATTTTGTGACAAAGGCAGAAAGGTGGTCGACGAAGGGAGAAGTGTCACGATTTCATGACACAAGCAAAGTTGTTGCTGACAAAGACAGAAGTGTCGTGATTTCACGACATGTTCCATTTTCATGGGCGTAAAGGAGAGAAAAGCACAAGGCAACGAAAGTGTCACGATTTCGTGACATGTTCCATTTTCTCTAGTGCAAGCAGAGCAAAGTGCAAGGAAGCGAAAGTGTCACGATT
Organism: Wollemia nobilis; assembly: GCA_028583015.1. Taxonomy (NCBI): domain Eukaryota; kingdom Viridiplantae; phylum Streptophyta; class Pinopsida; order Araucariales; family Araucariaceae; genus Wollemia; species Wollemia nobilis. The sequence continues at coordinate 2,989,919 of JAQPPZ010017084.1, read as the reverse complement.
TCACGACATGTTCTGCTTTTACAGGTGCAAGCCGAGAAGGGGTTAAGAAAGCGAAAAGTGTCACGATATCGTGACATGTATTTTCGCGATAGAAGCTCAAAAGAGTTACAGAGGTAGTAAAGTCGACAGAGTCAAATTTTAGCCGACGAAGATTAGGGCTTGCAGTCGACGGAGATTAGGGTTTGCATTTGCATAACAACCGACTAAGATCAAAGTTTTTATTCATGAAAACTCTGTTATAAAAGGAGGGCTATTTGGAGAGTTGAGGGCATATCGAATGCGTGGTTGAAGTGTGACGTTCATAGAAATAGTGCGAAGAGAAGAAGTTCGATAGTCGAGAGCAGAGTGCAAAATTCGACAGCATTGTACAGAGTGCATTTTATCGAATCGTCTAAGTGAGAGAGATCGTAAGGAATCAGAGTGCGCAAAGACAGTTCTACTGTGTTTGCATAGAGAGAGAGTAGAGGGCGTAGAGTGCTACAGGCAAAGACGAATGAGGACATTTGTGCTAGATCGAAGGACTGTGTTTAGTGCAAATTTGAGGACTAGTTTTGGAGGTGTTAGAGTTGAGGATAGAGGTCTCTAGCCAGAGCAGGGAGGACAGGTGTCTTCTGTGGATAGAGTTCCATTTGCTAATGGCAACGGAGGCAGAGGTCTTCTAGAGGATCACCAGCCAAAACAGAGCTAGGGGATTGGTGTCTCCTATGGGTTGGTGCCCATGAATTCAAGGTTAGGGGATTGGTGTCTCCTTTGGGTTGGTGCCCATAAACATTGTAATCGAGAAAGGTATTCCTAGAAGTTGGATTGATAAAATTTAGTGAAATATTTTATCCGTGGAGTAGCCCACTTTGGGTGAACCACGTAAATTGTTGTATCTCTATTGTGGATGTTGTTTTGTGCATTACTTTGATTACTGTTTTTGATACTGCTATCTATTCACTGCATAATATTGGATTGAAAGTTGAATTGAAAGAAAAAGTAAAAAGTGGTCTTATACTGTTCACCCCCCCTCTTAGTATAAGCTTGTGTTCTTCAATTGGTATCAGAGCCAGTGCCTTCGGAAATTTTAACAGCTTGAAGGAAAAGCTAGCAAAGAACACAATGGATTATTCAAGTGGCAGTGCAGTACCTATTCTTGATGGATCAGACTTTGGTCTTTGGAGTGCAAGAATGAAGGTTCACCTAATGGCACTTGGGAATGAAGTCTGGGAAGTGATTGAAGATGAGTACACTATTCCTGAACATGGTCCATATACTAAAGAAGACAAGCTTCTACATCACAACAATGCAAAAGCCATGAATGCAATCCTAAAAGGCTTACAAAAAATAGATCTCACAAAAGTGATTCACTGCAAGACAGCTAGTGAAATGTGGAAATAGTTGTAGGTGGTTCATACAGGTGATGCAAATGTCAGAAAGGCCAAGTTGAGACACTTCAAAGGTATGTTTGAACAACTCCAGATGAATGATGATGAAAATATTAGTGATTACATGCTTCGTATGGATGAGGTTGTTAACTCCATGAAAGACTTAGGTCTTGAGCTTGCTGAAAATGATATTTGTGATAAGATTTTAAGATCTCTTCCTAATAGATTTAGTGAAAAGATTTATGCTATTGAGGAAGCTAAAGATTTAGATAAGTTGAAAAAGGATGAGCTCCATAGTATACTTGCAGCATTTGAGTTGAGAACTCAAGTGAAGGTTGATGTCAAGAAAGAGGCGACTTTCAAGGCTACCAAGAAATCCAAGTGTAAACGACTTCAAGAGAGTGATGAGTCTTCTAGTGATGAAGAGGCATATTACGAGCAAGAAAGGCAAGTTCTCTAGAAAGCACAAAAACATGAAGAATATAATATGTTTCAATTGTGGAAAGTTTGGTCATTATGCTACTGACTGTATCTGTTTCCAAGTATGAAAGTGATGAAGATAAACAGGATTCTAAGAGCAAGGATTCTGAAAAGCACAAGCATCACAGGAAGAACAAAGATGAGTACAACAATCATGAAAAGAGGCATTCTCATAAGCACAAGAAGAGCTTCTACCTAGACAAAGCAAGTAAGTGTTCTAGCAGTGATAGTGAAAGTTCTTCTAGTGATGATGGAAATGAGATGTTATTCATATCAGAAAAAGAGGAAGAACCGAAACATAGATTCATTATCATGAAATGTCTTAGATGTGGAAATTTTGGGCACCTTGAGGATGATTGCACAAATAATGAATTGGTTGCTAGTATGTATGAGGATGCTTCAGAAAACTACAAGGAAGATGCATGTATGGTTTTTGAAAAGGGTAGCACTTCTAGTGATAAGAAATCTGAAAAAGGCTTTGATGATTCAAAAAGCAAACAAATAAAGGATCTTGAAAGTGAACTTACTAATGCTCTTAGTGCTTTGAAAAAGGAAAGAAATAAGAATGCTAGACTCAAGGATAAGTTAGATGAATGTTATATGGAAAGATATGATCTTATAGAAAATCTTGATTTCTCTATAGCTAAGACACAAGAACTCAAGGATGAGTTAGAGTCTAAGGTTCTTGAGTATAGTGAGTTAGAACAGAAAATGGCTTCTTTGAAAGAGGAAACTAAAGAGTACAAGGATAAGTTGTACAGGTTTCAAGATAGCTCCAAAAAGGTTAAGTCTCTCATCAAAGGACAAAGAAAGACAACAGATAAAATAGGCCTTGGTTTTGTTAAGTCGCACAAGGAACAGGTTGGGGAATCTAGTAAGAGATTCCAAAAAGAAGAGAGTTCTGATGAGGAGAGTATTTCAGATCATGAGTCCATGGATGATAGATGCACAGAACTAGAGAATAGGAAACAGAAAAAGAGGAGAAAGTTTATCGGACCTAGAAGGTCATTTACAGGAAAATTTCACGATAGATGTTTTGTGTGTTACAGGTTTGGTCACATGGATTCGCATTGCATGACTCAAGTAAGGAAGGTAAATGACAGGTTCAGGGGCCGTAATTTCTTTCAAGGGTATTGCTACTCTTGTAAATAGTTCGGGAATAAGGCAATTTTTTGCAAGGCTAATAACAGGAATAGGGTTAGTCAGAACAGGCGGATTCAAAGATCAGACTTTATTACTTGTTATAAGTGCAACAATGCAGGTCACATAGCTAGATAGTGTAGAGCTGAACTTCCAAGGTACAGGAACAGGAATAGTGGTATGAATAGGTCCAAGGATCAAGGCATGGATAAGAACATGAATGATAACAGGGACAAGAATAGTGACAAGAACAGGAATAGGAATACGGACAAAGAATTCAAGAGAAGGCCCGACAAAGAAGTTTTAGACACTGATGATGATCAGTGCCTAATGGGAGTTTTACTCCCACCCCTATTTTAATCACCTCATCAGGAGGTGGGGGAGGGACTAAGATAAGAGGTTCATTCTTAGTCCTGAGCCCCAAAGGTGACCCTTTGCCATTGATGACAAAGGGGGAGAACTTCAAGTGAAGAGGAAAGCTTCAAGTAAGGGGAGCAAAACTTCAAAGGCAGATTCTCAGTTGTTAGCTCAGTTGGTTTCAGTTTTGGCTCTTGAGATGTGTTTTCGTAAAGTTTTGCCATCAATGACAAAGGGGGAGATTGTTGGCAATTTTGGGTACCTTGGGTACATTGCCTTTGCTCAAGTGTATAGGTTGTCATTGATGTCAAGAAGCTCTTGAAGGAATTTGATTTAAAGTCAAATAATTTGCAGACATGGACAGTGATTTTCCAAGAAGTTTATTCAGAGCATGGACAGTGAGTTTCCAAGAAGATCATAGTAGCCCATTTGCAAAAGATCAAAGAAAAAGACAAGAAAAAGTATGCAGCAGGCAAGAAAAACAGTCGTAATTTTGCGACATGTTAGAGGAGAGAGAAAGTGCTGGCAAAACTGTCATGATTTCGTGACATGTTAGAGAAGAGAGAAAAGAAGCTGGAAAAACTGTCGCGATTTCATGACATGTTAGAGGAGAGAGAAAGTGCTGGCAAAACTGTCATGATTTCGCGACATGTTAGAAGAGAGAGAAGAAGCTGGAAAAACTGTCGCGATTTCGCGACATGTTGGTAGAGAAGGAGAGCAAGGTGGAAAGTGTCACGATTTCACGACATGTCGCATTTTCGCGACTCAAAAAGTGCAGGAAGGCAGAAAAGGAAAAGTGTCACGATTTCGTGACCTATTGCAAGGAAGGCTGTACGGACGAAAAAGTGCCACGATTTCACGACATGATGCAGAAGAAAGAGTCCGTAGTGTGAACTATCGCAATTTTGCGACAAGTTCGAAGAGAGAGAAAGTAACATGAAAAGTGTCACGATTTTGTGACATGTTGCAGAGGTCGAGGTGAGGACTGTCGCGATTTTGTGACATGCTAAAAAGCTTAAAGTGAGAACTGTCGTGATTTTGTGACATGCAGCAAAGGGAAGAGTTTGAAATGAGAAGCGTCGTGATTTCGTGACAGGCAGCAAAGAAAGCATTTAGAAGCTGAAAGCGTCATGATTTTGTGATAGGATGAAAGAAAAACGTATGGATGCAGAAAGTGTCACGATTTCACGACAGGAAAAAAATAAAGCAGACAGAAACAGAAGTGTCATGATTTTGCGATAAAAATAGTAAGCAGGGCTTCAACAGCAGAAGTGTCACGATTTCACGACAGAAATTGAAAGCATGTCTTCCATAGGTGAAGTGTCACGATTTTGCGACAAAAGTAGAGAGGAAGGCTATGAAGACAAAAGTATCACGATTTCATGACAGAAGTGAAGATGAAGTCTGCAGAGGGAGAAGTGTCACGATTTCATGATAGAAGTGAAGACGAAGTCTGCAGAGGCAAAAGTGTCGCAATTTCATGACAAAGGCAAAAAGGTGGTCAATGAAGGGAGAAGTGTCGCGATTTCACGACATAAGCAAAGTTGTTGCTGACAGAGACAAAAGTGTCACGATTTTGTGACATGTTCCATTTTCATGGGCGTAAAGGAGATAAAAGCACAAGGCAACGAAAGTGTCATGATTTTGCGACATGTTCCATTTTCGCTAGTGCAAGCAGAGCAAAGTGCAAGGAAGCAAAAGTGTCACGATTTCGCGACATGTTCTGCTTTCGTGGGTGCAAGCCGAGAAGGGGTTAAGAAAGCAAAAAGTGTCATGATATTGTGACATGTTGTATTTTCATGGCAGAAGCTCAAAAGGGTTACAAAGGTAGTGAAGCCGACAGAGTCAAATTTTAGTCGATGAAGATTAGGGCTTGTAGCCGACGGAGATTAGGGTTTGCATTTGCATAATAGCCGACTAAGATCAAAGTTTTTATTCATGAAAACTCTGTTATAAAAGGAGGGTTTTTTGGAGAGTTGAGGGTGTATCGAATGTGTGGTTGAAGTGCGACGTTCACAGAAATAGTGCGAAGAGAAGAAGTTCGATCGTCGAGAGCAGAGTGCGAAATTCGATAGCAGTGTACAAAGTGCATTTTGTCGAATCGTCTAAGTGAGAGAGATAATAAGGAATCAGAGTGCGCAAATATGGTGCTACTGTGTTTGCGCAGAGAGAGAGCAGAGGGCGTAGAGCGCTACAGGTAAAGACGAACGAGGACATTTGTGCTAGACCGAAGGACTATGTTTAGTGCAAATTCGAGGACCAGTTTTGGAGGTGTTAGAGTTGAGGACAGAGGTCTCCAGCCAGAGAAGGGAGGAAAGGTGTCTTCTGTGGATAGAGTTCCATTTGCTAAGGACAACAGAGGCAGAGGTCTTCTAGAGGATCACCAGCCAGAACAGAGCTAGGGGATTGGTGTCTCTTGTGGGTTGGTGCCCACGAACTCGAGGTTAGGGGATTGGTGTCTCCTTTGGGTTGGTGCCCATAAACATTGTAATCGGGAAAGGTATTCCCAGAAGTTGGATTGATAAAATTTAGTGAAATATTTTATCCGTGGAGTAGCCCACTTTGGGTGAACCACGTAAATTGTTGTGTCTCTATTGTGGATGTTGTTTTGTGCATTGCTTTGATTACTGCTTTTGATACTGCTATCTATTCACTGCATAATATTGGATTAAAAGTTGAATTGAAAGAAAAAGTAAAAAGTGGTCTTATACTGTTCACCCCCCCCTCTCAGTATAAGCTTGTGTTCTTCAGCTCTGAGAAAACAAATATTGGAACTTCTTCAAGGATTTCATCATCGCATATACTTATTTCACAATGAAATTATATTTCACTTCATGTGGTTGGATAACTTGGCTTAATAAAGTAATTTGTTGCTCATCTCCATCATCTCCCTTTTGTGTAAGCACCGCTGCATAACTCTCTTGTTCACCAATGATATATAGGATAAATTTTTTTGAATAATCAGGGTTTACTAGGACTGAGGCTTGGGCAATTTTTTCTTTAATTTCTTTTAATGTGTGCTTTCTCTATTTAGTCCACTTGAACTCAGAATTTTTTTTTAAAAGCTCAATCATCGACTTTACTACTTGGGTAAAATCTGCAACGAACTTTCGAACAAATTTTATCTGCCCGAAGAATGACTACAAATCCTTCTTGTTAACTAGTAGTGGAAGTTTCAAAAGAGCCTTAGCTCTAGCTGGATAAATAGCTAAACCTCTCTCTGAAATGATGTACCCCAGGAGCTTTCCCTCCTTCACCATGAAGATGGACTTCTTAAAATTTATGGATATTTTGAACTCTCGATATTTCTCGAACACTTGCATTAGATGATAGTTGTGCTCCTCCCTGTTATGAGAGAAAATAGTCATGTCATTCAAATAAATCATAATAACGTGATTTAACAACTCACCAAAAGCTACGTCCATCACTCTTTGAAAAGTTGCTCCAGCGTTCAAGAGACCAAATGACATTCGCTGATAAGAAAATGTACCCCATTTCATGGTGAACGTTTTTTTTTATATTGGTCTTCATATTTTACCCATATCTAATTATAATCGTAGAATCCATCCAACAGCAAAAATATCTTAGCACCAACAACTACATGAAAAATATGATCAATTTACGACAGTGGATAATTATCCTTCAGAGATGCTTGGTTCAAATTCTGAAAGTCTACACACAGAAAAATATCTCTGTTTATCTTTCGCATAGGGACCAAATTTTCTACCCGAGTAGAATTATTGATCCGATAAATTATTTTGGCTTCCAACATCTTCAGCAGTTTAGCTTTCATCAAGATCTCAATTTTAGGATTAACAGGTCTTTGCTTTTGCCTGAAGGGTTTCACTCATTCCTGTAGCTCGATGGTATGCTGAATCACATCCTTGTTATAGACTTTCAAATCTTAATAGCTCCATGTGACAATGTATGTATACTCATAGTAAAGCTACTTGATCTGCTTTAGTTCTTCTAGAGTGTAATCCATGCCAACTTTGATCGACATCTTAGGTCCCAAATACAGTTCAGTGTACTCCTTCTTGTCCACTTTGATTTTATACTTTTATTCTCTGTCATTCTGATCAAAGAGACTCTCAAGCGTAATCAATCCTTTTGAGATATGATTATTTTGCAATTGTATCAATCCCTCAACTTCTTCCTTATCAAATGTACTTCCCTCCATAGTATTAGCTTCTCTTATCAAAAAAATTACAATTTGCTTGTCACTATCAAACACTTGCCAATAGATATTTTTGTTATGGATTGAAGGCTTGTATACTAACCTTACATTCTTAGGTATTCTCACCACATGCTCAATCAAATAAAATTTGGCACCAAGGGATGCCAAGAGATCAACATGCTTGTTCTTCTCCTGTAATATCGCTTAGATGTTCAATGTTGTGTAGGACTCAAACAGGTCTTAAACTTTGTTGTGGTACACTTTTAGATAGTGTTGCTTGGAGACACATTTGTTTGTTACTTGATTTACAATCAACTTATAATCCCTAAAAAATTTTAGTTATTTAATCCCAAGCTTCTTTACTTTCTTCAAGCCTAGGCACAACGCTTCATACTCGACAACATTGTTGGTACAACTCCAGGTTAACCGATATGAATAAGTTTTCTGCATACCAAAGGGATAAATGAGAATGATCCCAGCTCCTATGTCATTCTTGCATATCATGCCATCAAAGTATAGCTTCCATAACTGGTTGGGAATAATATCTTGATCATCAGACACCTTCACTTCAACTTTTTTAGGCTTTGTGATGGTGTAACAGCCAATTTTGGTCTCCATAATGGCATTAAAATAGAGCATTGATCTTTTGTTCGAATCTCATCCAAAGTCTCCTCCATCAAATCTAAGTCTTTTATTTCTTCAATCATCAAGTTGATAAAATTCATGGGTTTATCTTCTTCTTCAATCTTATCTATATGATAAGTATAGGGCTTCTCATTATAGATTCAGATTATCCTTCCTTTAACAATATTCTCCAAGTGAGAATATTCCAGAGACAAGTAGCCTCCCAACTTGGTAGTAAACTCTCGCGATAGGCACATGCAGAAGTATGTCTCCATATCAACCACAACCACCTCTTGGATCACAGTGATTAAGGTGTTTTATGCAATACAAAGGGGATGTCTTTGATAACCCCTACTATCCTCAAAGGGGTTCCATATAATTGTAAAATTCTAGGGCTACTTCTTGTATATTCCATGCTAATAATGTCATAGACTGAATTTAGCATGACAGTCATCATAGTGTCAGATTCAATCATGCAATTATGTATAATCCAGCCTTCCATCCTGAGAGAAAAGTAGAAGAGGGGTGGTCTATTCTTTCCAGTGGCAGAAGACATCAACATTTGAGCTAACACTATCTGAGTCGGATTCTTCCCCTTAAATTTCACAAACAACGATTATTGCAACAAGTCTACTTGTCCAGGAAAATGCAATGCATCATAGAGATTCACCTTGGTTGGAATCATCTCCAGTTCTTCAGCAATATTATATGTAGATGTGTTGGATTCCTTTTCTTCATTGGAAACCTTGTACTTGCTTTGATACTACTGTGTAGATTCTACCCTCTAACGTTTGGTCAAGGATGGATACATGAGTTTTTCTCTAGCCTGTTCCTTCGTTTCAAATTTTTCTTGTGAAGTTGAAGTCTTTTCTTACAATTTTTATTTTTCTGGTGGAGACAAAAGATCTTCTAATTGGATAGGCACATCTAGATTAGGTTCTGGAACAACTAATTTTTCTTGTGTTTGTTTTTGAAAAACACAAGCTTATACTAAGAGGGGGGTGAACAGTATAAGATCACTTTTTCCTTTTCTTTCCCAATTAATATTATGCAATGTAAATATAGCAATATCAATAGCAATAATCAAAGCAATGCATAAATTACCACACACAATAGAGACACCACAATTTACGTGGTTCACCCAATGTGGGCTACTCCACAAAGAAAATATTTCACTAAAATTTTCTCAATCAATCTCTTGGGAATATTTTTCCTATTACAATTTTTATGGACCTCTATCCAAAGGAGATACCAATACCCTAAATCAAGTTCATGGACCTCTATCCATAGGAGACACCAATCTCCTAATATCTGCTTTGGTTGGTGATCCTCTAGAAGACCTTTGCCTCCACTGCCCTTAGAAAATGGAATTCTATCCATAGAAGACACATGTCTTCCATAACTTGGCTAATGGATATCTATCTACTGGATATTGTCGTCCTCTATATTGTGTCACCTCTAAATATTGCACTCAGATCTATCTCAAATTTGTACTAAATACAGTCCTTCAATATATCACAAATATGATCAATCTCTATCTCTAGTCTGGTACAAATTTGTCCTCAAATCTATACCAAAATCTGTCCTCAAATCTGCATTAAACACAGTCCTTCGGTCTAGCACAAATCTATCCTCAATCTCTGTTGTCAAGCCTTAACACAAAGCTTGACTTAATACCAAATCAACTCTGTTGGATCTGCCCCAAACCTTAACTCAAGGTTTGAACAAATCAATCAATCAAATTTGCTCACAAGTCTTCTCAAAGACTTGTCTCAAATATACCTTGTAAGCTTCCACAAAATCTCACACTAATATGTCCACAAGTCATCTCTAGAACTTTTTCCAATCTACTCAATAAGTCCTCTCAAGAACTTTGTCCAATTTTCTCAATAAGTCCTCTAAATAACTTATCCAAATCTGCTCAATAATTCCTCTCAATAACTTTTCCAAATCTTCTCTCAATATGTATTCTAAGCTTCCATGAAAGCTTATCCAAATATATCCACAAGTCTCCTCAAATCTACACCAAACTCTGTCCTCAAATTTTCACTAAACACAGTCCTTCGGTCTAGCACAAATCTATCCTCAATATCTATCCTCAAGCCTTAACATAAAGCTTGACTTACTCTCAACTCAACTCGATTGGGTCTGCCCCAAACCTTAACTCAAGTTTTGAACTAAATCAATCAATAAACTCTGCTCACAAGTCTTCTCAAAGACTTATCTTAAATCTACCTTGTAATCTTCTACAAGGCCTCACACCAATATATCCATAAGTTCTCTTTAGAACTTTGTCCAATCTACTCAATAAGTCCTCTCAAGAACTTTATCCAATCTGCTCAATAAGTCCTCTCAAGAACTTATCCAAATCTGCTCAATAAGTCCTCTCAATAACTTTTCCAAATCTGCTCTCAATCTATATTGTAAGCTTCCATAAAAGCTTACCCAAATCTGCTCAACAAGTCTACACTAGAACTTGTCCAATCTCATATAAACATAAAGAGAATTGTTAGACTCAATATGCCCTATATTCATCACAATGCTCAATCACTTTCACTCACTCTTTTAGAAACATACAGAGAATTGTTAGAGACTCAATATGTTTCACATTCACCTCAATTACTTTCTCAAATCAATTCAAAATATAGAATAGTTTGTTTTATGGAACTTGAACAATCACTTCACACATCCACTTGACTAGGCTCAACCAACTCTACTCAATCAATCACTCAATGAAATAATCCTTGCTTACAACCCCTAGTCCAAGCATATGAACACTCACTCAAAAGGTTTCCAACAATACTTATCAACTAATCTCACATAACAATGATACTCATGTTCTTTCCAAACCCTAGTTCAAGTTCTTCACTCAAAAACTCACTTCAACAACAATGCTTATAAAACAACTCTCACATAACAATGATACTCATGTTCTTTTCAAACCCTAGTTCAAGTTCTTCATACAATCAATGGCTTCAACAACAATGCTTATAATACAAGGTTTTAACAAATCCTTATTCCATAAAACCTTGAAGCATTAACTCAACACTCTCAATAAGGAAATACTAATCAATTCCTTTTCACTCCAAACTTATTTTCCAGAAAACCAACCAATCAACTCAATTATAGAATAAAGTGCTCATACCTTTTTCTTGACTATGAAGGAACCTCAAATATCTGCCACAACCATAAACACTTCTTTACCAAGCTCGAGGAATTAGAAGATACTAAAATCTCTCAAAGATACAATGCAAAATATCAAAACACACATACACCTTATCACTCCATCTTAAATAAAGCATCCATCAACATATACAAAAATGATTGACCAAATACACCTTATAATATTTCAATTAAACCAATATTCAATATCAAAAATATTGTCAATACAATATCCTTTTCAAACTAACTCAATGGCAAAAAGTCCTCTTAAATTTAATCACTCTTAAATTCACTTTTTGATAAAAGCATCACAATAAATTTATTTAAAAATAAATTTCAACACCTTATTCCTTCATTTAATAAAAAACTAACAATTAAAATAAGCACCTTTCAAAATCCCCTTATAACTCCCTAACCTTATGTTTACACCTTAGGTAATTAAAAAAAATGCAAAATTTATTACCTCCGCCTAGGTGAGAATCGAACCCTCGACACAGCTTCTCCCCACGCCCTAGCCGCAGATTCAATCGCCACATGAGCTAGGCGCTCGTTTGGAGAACCAAGAGCACAATGTGCTCTATGTTCTTCCCAATGCATCAAAACCAAAATATCAATACATTGCTTCTTCCAACACCAAAGCACAACATGCCAAAACGTTCTTGTTGAGAATCGAACGCGAACCACTATGTACCCGCACAACTGAACTCGCAATCGCTTGCCACTAGGCCGCGTGCCTTGGTGGATATGAGAAGTTTGCCCTCAATGGTATTTAACACTTTTGTTGGCGCCTTAATACGAAGATTCTTCTTCTCCGCACGAGTATTCACACAACATATGCCACTATAATTTCTTTCGAACGAAGGGTAAGTTCTATGTCATTTAGGTATATAGTTTTTATACATATTACCTCCAATAATTTCGAACGTCAGCGCCTTCGAAATTTGAATAATTAATTTATAAATTATTTAAATTCTTTAGAATTTAAATTTTATAAATTAATTTTTAAATCCTTTTTGGCTTATTAAAGCCCTCTTTGATTTTACCTCTTTGCATAGATAATATTTATTTATAAAATTTAAATTCAAATTGAATTTAAATATTTTATAAAAAATATTAAAACCTCCTTTAACTTTTCAAAATGCTTCTTTGGGTTTTTATGAAAAACCTTTTATTTTGCTCATCCATGGTTTTAATAAAAACCCACATTCAAAGCTTCCACATAATATTAAAAATATTATGAAGCTCTTTTTCCATTAACCTTTGCATTGTTCCTTGATATATTCCTTAACATCAATGATGACTTCATTCCTTGATATTAATGATAACTTTGACTCAAAATGTCCAATAATTTCCCCCTTTTTTCATTGATGGTAACCCAAATTATTTTTACTAGAAACTTAACTTTTTCTTTATTTTGCTTCCCTTTGGACATTGCTCCCCCTGGCTCAATGCTCCTCAAATTTCTCCCCTTTACTCAAATACCAAATTTATCCCCCTTTCTCAAATCTCTCCCCCTTTGACATCAATGGAAAAGGGTCACCTTTGGGGATCGGGGCTAAGAATGAGCCTCTTAGCTTAGCCCCTCCCCCACCTCCTCTTGAGGTGGTTAATTATAGGGTGGGAGTATTTCTATTCCCATCAAGCACTGTTCTTTACCTTTATCCTCTTTTCTTCTTATCTGATCCTTCTTATTACTCTGATTGTTCCTTTCTATGTCCATGTTCCTGTCCATGTCCATATTCTTGTTTCTATTCTTGTTCTTGTTCTTTTTCATATCCATGTTTCTTGTTCCTATTCATATCCATGTTCCTGTTCCTATTCATGTTCATGTTCATATTTATGTTCTTGTTTCTGTTCTTATTCTTTTTCATACTTGATTCTTTGCATTGTGACCAAACTGATTACATGAGTAGCAATACCCATTGAAAGGTTATTTGTTCCCATATTCTTGTATTTCATGTGTCATGCATTGTGAAGCCATGTACCCAAATATGTGACATGAAAAACATATTCCATTGAAACTTCCTTGTCTTGACCTCATTGGTCTCTTAGTCTCTTGACCTATTCTGATTGTTGTTCCATATGTCTCTTCTTTGTGCATTTTTCCTATTATTGTTGAACTTTCTATTGTCCAACTCATCCTCAGATGTCTCACTTTCTCTTACACTACCTTATTCTGAAGTGTCTTCATCTGAAGTTTCTTCTCCTCCAAAACTTGAGGTTGACTTTCCTTCCCATTTCTTTTGTTCCTATTCAAATCCAGGACCTATTTTGCTTGATGTAGTTGATGAACTTATCTAAATTATTTGAGCTATTTTTGAATCCTTTTAGCTTGAATTTGGAGTCTTCTAAATCTTCCCTTAGTAGGGCTACTTCTTTTTCTAACCTTTCACATTCTAAGAAATTTGCTTCTAGCTTGTCCTTGAATTTCTTTGTCTTAGCCTTTTATTTGTCTAGATCCTCTATAAGCATTCTTCTCTCTTCATCACATTATTGAAACTAATATTCTAATTTAGAGTTTTGATTTCTTACCTTTTTTACTGTTTCAAGAGCATAGATAAGTTCTCCCTTAATATCATATCCTTCTTTATCTAATTCTTCCTCTATTTGTTTACCTTTGTCCACATCTTTATTTTCTTTTGACTTGTCTTCTATAGGATCACTTTCTTCTTTCTCTAGAGCCATTAGAAGATTTTTATCTCATCCTTCAAGTGTATCCTCATATTCATCATCATCACTGAAACTATAATCATTCCTTGTACAACTATCTTCTAGATGTCCAAAGTTACCACATCTAAAACACTTGAGAATTATTGGTACCCTTTTTTGGACTTCTTTTTCTTCAATCATAAATAGGACTTCATCCCTATCATTATCTGAAAAACTAGCATCACTTTCACTTGAGTACTTAATTGCCTTATCTGCATAGTAGCTCCTATTTTGCCTTTGAAAGAACTTATTTTCTTGTCTGCTTTGTCCATCCTTGCTTTTATTTTGATGCATGTATCTTTCTGATTCCTTGTTCTTGTGATCATATTTTTCTTCATCATTGTTATTCTTTGCTTATTGACAATTAGTTGCATAGTGACCATACTTTCCACAATTGAAACATTTACGAAATTTATATCTCTAGATCTTCTTGAATCCTTATTGCTTCTTCCATAATTAGCTTCTTCATCACTGGATGACTCATTGCTTGATTTTGACTTCTTACCATTTGTCTTCTTGATTGGTTTGAAGGTTGCTTCCTTCTGGGGAATAGGTTCTCTTGTTCTCAATTCAAAAGTTGTAAGAATACCAAGTAACATATATCTTGTCAAAGAATCACCATCCTTTGACTCTTCTATAGCAAAAATATTTTCACTGAATATTTTGGGAAGAGATCTTAAGACCTTATCACAGACATCCGATTGATAAACCTTCATTCCAAGTCCTTGCATAGCATTAACAACCTCATCAATTCGATGTAAGTACTAATTTTTTCCTCATCCTTCATTCTTAACTCTTCAAATTTTCCTTTGAGATTTCGTATCTTTTCTTTCTTGATATTCAATCCGAATACAGTCAAATCAACAAAAAATGCAGGACCAATTAAAAAACACTTTATTAGCAATTGAAGCATTCAACCTTACAATATATTCAAATTGCATAATATATAGAAAGGGAATAGGAGGAAAGTCGGCAAAGGAGAGATAAGGGGAAATAGGAGATAAGGAGGGAGAAGATAGGGGAAAGAAAGGCGCGGAGGGATAAGGAAGTTGGAGGGATAAGGGGAAAGAAGAATTCACGGAGGGATAAGGAGGAGGGAAAATAGGAAGACGTTAGGAGGGATATTAGGAGAGAAGGTACGAGAATTTGCCGACAGAAAATTGCCGACAAATGTAGGGTGTGTTCACACTTAGGCTTAGGAAAGGGATCTTTCTAAGCCTAGTTATGTGAATCCCTGTTCACATTTACAACATTCTCCCCCTTAAAGTTGAGAGAATTGACTACATAGTCTCTCAGCTTTACAAATTGAGCTTTTGTCATCGCCTTGGTGAAGATGTCAGCAACGTTCTCCAAAGTGTGACAGTATTGAAGCTCAACAATTTCTTGTTCCACCATATCTCTGATGAAGTGATACTTCATATCAAAATGCTTAGTTCTGCTATGGTGGACCGGATTATATGCCAACTGGATGGCACTGATGTTGTCGTAGTAGATTCTGGTTGGACCACTTTGCTATTCTCCAATCTCTTCCAGTACTTTCCTTAACCACAAGGCTTGAGTACTAGCATAAGTAACCGCTATATACTCTGCTTCTGTTGAAGATAGCGCTACTACTGTCTGCTTTTTTGAACTCCAAGTTATTAGTCCTGATCCAAGACTAAAACAATTTCCTGACGTTGACTTCCTGTCATCAATATTGCTACCCCAATCACTATCACTGAAGCCTACAAGCTTGATAGTGTTACATTGACTGCATCTGGATTCCAAAATCCAATGTACCCTTCACATATCTCAAAATTCTTTTAGCTGCCTTCAAATGCAACTCAGAGGGGTTAGACATAAATCTAGAAACAAGAGATACAACATACTGAATATCTGGTCTGGTGTTGGCGAGAAACATCAAACTCCCAACCATGCTTCTGAAAGTGGTCACATCAACTTTTTGTGCTCCATCATCTTTGCTTAATTGGATCCCATGTCCAACTGGAGTTGCAACTGGTTTGCAATGCTCCATAGCAAACTTCTTGATCATGTCCTGAGCATACTTATGTTGACAGATGAAGATCCCTGTATCTGATTGATGAACTTCCATTCCCAGATAGTAGTGCATTAGTCCAAGATCCTTCATCTCAAACTGCGTCATCATGGAGTGTTTGAACTCCCTATTCATTTTTCCATTACTACCCATAAAAATGAGATCATCCACATACAAAAACTATGAGAATGTCTTTACCTTTCTTGAGGTAGTAAAGTGTGGGTTCATTTTTGCTTCTTGTGAACCCATATTCTTTGAAGTACCCATCAATGCGTGAGTACCAAGCTCTAGGTGCCTGTTTCAGACCATAGAGTGCCTTCTTCAATCTGTAAACAAGGTGTTCCTTACCTTGCACTTCAAATCCCTATGGCTGCTCAACATACACTTCTTCTATCAAGTAACCATTGAGAAAAGCACTCTTCACATCCATGTGTTGGACTTTCCATCCTTTATGTGCAGCTAAGGCAAGAACTGTTCTTATTGTCTCCTGTCCGCTACAGGAGCAAATGTCTCTTCATAATCTATTCCATACTTCTGAGTAAAAACCTTTGCCACTAACCTTGCCTTATGCTTCTCAATGCTTCCATAAGCATTAAATTTGGTCTTAAAGATCCATTTACAACCTACACATTTCTTTCCTTTCGGAAGCTTCACGAGCTCCCAAGTGTCGTTGTTTTTTATAGAGGTTATCTCCTCTTCCATGGCATCTTGCCAAATCTTCTGAGTACATGCCTTCTCAAAACTAGAAGGTTCAAGTCGTGCACTAGTTAACAATGCATAGTTAACTTGATCTCCTTTGGGTTCTTGTTGAGATTCATCATCACCATACAAGTGCATACTTTCTAATCTATGTAAAACAGATTCCATTTCACTAGCTCGACTTCTAGTATATCTTCTTGAAAAATTCTTATCCAACATCTGAGATGATGGATGATACTGTAAAGTTCTCTTACCTTTGGATGGAACATCAATATCCATTGGTGAGGAACTAACTGATCATTGAGGAGAAGGACTTGGAGAAGCAGTTGAATCTGAAGATGGACTTGGTGGATGTGAGGGCGAAGACTGCTTTCCTTTCTGTGGTAGCTGTGGCTGCACTTGATGAGATACTACATCAGTGGCTTCAACATCACTGAATATTTGGGGCTTACCCCACTCTCCCCCTTCATCAAAAATCACATCCCTTGACACCACAATCTTTCGAGTTGTAGGATTGTAGAGTCTATAACCCTTTGTGTTTTCACAAGTATCCTACAAAAATGCAAGCCTGACTCTTTGGATCTAACTTCTTTCTCAGCTCATCAGGAATGTGAGCATAAGCCAATGAACCAAATACTCTGAAATACTTCACATTTGGTTTCTTACCATACCAGGCTTGATAAGGTGTCTTCCCTTTCAAACTCAAAGTAGGACTTCTATTCAAGATGTGAACACTAGTCCTTGTTGCATCTCCCCAATATGCATTACTCAAATGCTTTGTCTGAAGCATTGATCTCGCCATCTCCACAATGGTGCGATTCTTTCTTTCTGCTACACCATTTTGTTGTGGAGTGTAGGTAGTCGTGAACTGCCTCTTGATGCCATGATGTTTACAAAAATTCAAAAACTGATTAGAGGAGTATTCTCCTCCTCTATCTGATCTAAGACATTTTATAGAATATCCACTCTCACTTTCAACTTTTGCTTTAAAATCAAAAAAGCATGCAAATGCTTCATCCTTATGCTTCAAAAAGTATATCCAACACATTCTTGTGCAATCATAAATGAAAAGTAGGAAGTAAGAGTGATTACCTAGACTCTTGGTCTGCATCGGACCATAGATGTCTGAATGTACCAACTGAAGAGGATAGTTGGCCCTCCATGCTTGTCCACGAGGAAATTTCGATCTGGCATGCTTGCCCAAGGCACACCCTTCACAGACTTCCTTACTATCTTGAACTTTGGGAAGTCCAGTCACCATTGCTTGTGAAGTTAGCAATTTCAAACTTGCAGAATTCAAGTGACCATATCTCAAGTGCCACAGGACACTTGGATTGGTAATAGCTACATTTGCTAATTTATTTCCTCCTGGCTGGCCAAACTTCAAAGGAAATAATCTATTTTTTGACATTGGCACTTGTGTAATGATTCTATTACTATTGTTTTTGTCAAATATGGTGCATTTACCCTCATCAAAAATCAACTTATAATTCTTTTCAAGCATTTGACCAACACTTAACAGATTGTGTTGAAGATGAGGAGTGTAATAGATATCACTTACATGTTTTATGCCTTCTTTTGTTGGAACCGCCATAGCTCCAATGCCTTCAACTCGCCAATGACTTGTCATCACCCAACCGGATGCTCTGGATTTGTATGAGGAGTCTAACTTAGCAAAGAGTTCTTCTTTGCCACTCATGTGATTTGAACACCCTGTGTCCAAAATCCATGTATCATTCAAATTTTGCTCTGTCTGGCCATAAGAGAGAAAGAGATTTGAAGACTCTTCCTCTTCTCCAAAATTCCCAAACTGACTATTGCTCTGGTTGCTGTTGCTTCCTTGTGAAGTCTTTGACCAACAATCACGAGCATAATGGCCAGGTTTGCCACAATTGTAGCAAACTTGCTTTGACTTGTCTCCTCCTTTTCCTTTTCCAGATTGTTTCCCTCTGTATTGCTGTTGTCCTCCTCTATTCTGGTTTCCACCTCTATTGGATGAACCTCCTCTGTTAGGAGTTCCCCCTCTTTGATTGTTCCTGCCTCTGCCTCTCTGTTGACCTCTGCCTCAGCCTCTACCTCTGCCTTCATGTGTGGCAAAAGCTTTGTCATCTCCTCCATAACTAGTGGAAGGAGTTTCCTGCAACCTCTCTTCATGTGAGAGAAGTGATCCAGTTAATGCATCAAAAGACAATGTGGATAAGTCTTTTGATTCTTCAATAATTATTGCTACGAGAATTCCATTTTGGAAGAAGTGTTCTCAACACTTTCTTCACCATCATCTCTCGGCTTGATATCCTCTCCTAGTGTGACCATTTTGTCGACTCATCGCTTTCACTCTCACGTAGTAATCTCCAACTCTTTCATTTTCCCCGCATCTTGAGATTCTCAAAATCTCGTTTCAAGGTTTGCGCTTTTACTCGCTTCACCCGGTCACCGCCTCTATAGCTCTCTTTTAAGGCATTCCATGCATCTTGTGCAATGACATATGATGCAACCCTAGGAAAGATAGTTTTGTCTAAAGCGAGCATGAATGTGATATAAAGCAAAAGCATTATTCTTTTGTGCTTCTTTTCTTGTCTTTTTATCAGCATTAGAAAATGCTGCCCATTCTGCAGCAATTGGTTCTGTATAACCTTCCTCAACTACATCCCAAAGACCTTTTCCTATCAACAAAGTCTTCATTTTTATTGACCAGTATTCATAGTCACTACCATTAAATTCAGGGATTGGTAGACTAGTGTTTGCGGCCATTGCAGAATAAACAACTTTTTTTATTCAAAGCAAACAAGTACTTTTATTGAGGCAAACTGGAAATACAAAGCAGTACAATATGATTTAATAATTTAAATCAAATCTCGCCTTCTTAGTGCATCTATGTTCTCCTTCAGAACTGCTGCTAATGATGACAATCTCAGATTTCACTTCCACTGGATCTGCTGCTGCTGCTGCTTCAGCTGTTGCTTCTTCTTCCTCTTCTTCTTCTTCTTTCGCTGGGTCAGGATCAGGCTCAGGAGAGCGTGGTGTATAGCCCACACTCACTTCATCTGTTGGTACACCCGGTGTACAACTGGCACCAGTTTGAACATCCGAAACAAATTGCACAGTATCGGATTCTTCAATTCTCTGTCCGAAGATATTGTCTTCGGAGTCAGCTTCGTATCCTGAGTCTGGCTTTCTTAGGTGAGAAATCACCTGATTCTCCAACTGACTAAATACAGTGTGAAGACTAGTTCGGTGAACCCTTGCATCAAAGGATTCTGGTGATTCTCTCTTCAAAAGAGAGATAAGAGCATGATAACTTCCTTCAGATCGGAACATCTACCATTTCCACAGACACATTATTCCTCCGTTCACAAATTCTCTTTAGAAGGATTACAAAAAAAAGTTTTATAAAGTTTTTCTAAATAAATTTAATAACCTTTTTATTATTTTTAAATTACCTTTTTTTAAAAAAAAATTAAATTAAAAAAGATAATTTTAAAAAATAAAAAAAATTATTAAATAAATTTTTAAAAACTTTAAAAACTTATTTTAAAAAAAAATTGTACCTTTTCGATACGCAGGGGATTCGACCCCGTAACCAGCTGCGTGTTGAGCGAGTCTCTCTGCCGCTTGACCACGCGACTACTTCGAGAGAAAGGAAGTCACAACTTCCTTTAATTTCTTCGGCGACACGTTAATCAACAAAAAAAAATATAAAAAGTTTACCTCCTTCGCGCGGCGGGTTTTGACCCCCGAACCTCCTTTGGGCAAGCATACAACTGTGACCGTCACGCCAAACACCGCGGACGAGTATCAATAAAAACGAGGGAGGTTTTATTATAACGGCGGGCAAATTTAAAAAAAAAAAAATGATGTGGGTTTATCCCACATGCGTCCCGCTGCGGACGCGATAGGGTTTAAAACCAGAAACCCACAGTGTTTAATTCGACTGCCTTCGGGCGGTCGATCTGTGACCAAATTTTATCGTCGACCTCGTCAATCGCTACGTGCCACATGGACCCAGCCGCCGTCTGCCACGTGGCAGAATTTTGCCAAATCAGAACGTCATCGCCTGCTGCCAACAACGCCACCTGCCGCCAATCGTCGCTCGCCACGTGTCGAGCTCTGCGACTGCCACGTATCCAGTCACCTCGGAATTCGAGCCACTGCCACGTGTCGCCTCGACTGCCGTGATGCTGCCACTTCTACCTCGGGATCTATGCCTGAACTGCCTCGGGATGCATGCCCGAGCCTGCTTGTGATCCGCCTCGAGATCCGAGCCCTGTTGCAAATTCTTCTTCTCGAGAACCGTGCCCACGCTGACATCACTTTGCCTTGGGAACCGTGCCCGATAGTCGACAAAGTCTGGCTCTGATACCAGATATTCAATCCGAATACAGTCGAATCAACAAAAAATGCAGGACCAATTAAAAAACACTTTATTAAATTGAAGCATTCAATTTTACAATATATTCAAATTGCATAATATATAGAAAGGGAATAGGAGGAAAGTCGGCAAAGGAGAGATAAGGGGAAATAGGAGATAAGGAGGGAGAAGATAGGGGAAAGAAAGGCACGGAGGGATAAGGAAGTTGGAGGGATAAGGGGAAAGAAGAATTCACGGAGGGATAAGGAGGAGGGAAAATAGGAAGACGTTAGGAGGGATATTAGGAGAGAAGGTACGAGAATTTGCCGACAGAAAATTGCCGATAAATGTAGGGTGTGTTCACACTTAGGCTTAGGAAAGGGATCTTTCTAAGCCTAGTTATGTGAATCCCTGTTCACATTTACAACACTTGACACCTTTATCTCCTTCATATATATATATTATTGCAACTTATCCCACATTCCTTTTGCATCTTGACAATGCATAACTTTTATGGACTCTGTTCTATGCAAACCTCTCAAAAGTGCATTCATTGCTTTTGAATTGTAATGTTGTAGAAGCTTACCTTCCTTATATGTAGGTGGATCAACTGGTGATATGTATCCATTTTCAATTGCTTCCCAAACTTCATTGCCAAGTGCCTTTAGGTAGATCTTCATTCTCAAACTCCAATATACATAATCACTTCCATCAAATACTGGTATTGAATTATATGAAGGTCCATTCTTAGAATCCATTGTGTTCTTGTTAGCTTTTCCTTCAAGCTGTTAAACTCTTTCAAAGGAACCCGATCTGATACCAATTGAAGAACACAAGCTTATACTGAGAGGGGGTGAACAGTATAAGACCACTTTTTACTTTTCTTTCCCAATCAATATTATGCAATGTAAAGATAGCAATATCAATAGCAGTAATCAAAGCAATGCACAAATCACCACACACAATAGAGACACCACAATTTACGTGGTTCACCCAATGTGGGCTACTCCACGGAGAAAATATTTCACTAAAATTTTCTCAATCAATCTCTTGGGAATCCTTTCCCTATTACAATGTTTATGGACCTCTGTCCAAAGGAGACACCAATCCCCTAAATCAAGTTCATGGATCTCTATCCATAGGAGACACCAATCTCCTAATATCTGCTCTGGTTGGTGATCCTCTAGAAGACCTCTACCTCCACTACCCTTAGCAAATGGAACTCTATCCATAGAAGACACCTATCTTCCTGCCCTAGCTAATGGATCTCTATCCACTGGAGATCTCTATCCTCTATACTCTATCACCTCCAAAGCTCTATCTCAAATCTGTACTAAACATAGTCCTTCGGTCTAGCACAAATCTATCCTCAATATCTATCTCTGGTCTGGCACAAACCTGTCCTCAAATCTACACCAAACTCTATCCTCAAATCTGTACTAAACACAGTCCTTCGGTCTAGCACAAATCTATCCTCAATATCTATCCTCAAGCCTTAACTCAAAGCTTGACTCAATCTCAAATCAACTCTATTGGATCTGCCCCAAACCTTAACTCAAGGTTTGAACAAATCAATCAATCAACTCTGCTCTCAAGTCTTCTCAAAGACTTGTCTCAAATCTGCCTTGTAAGCTTCCACAAAAGCTCACACTAATCTATCCACAAGTCCTCTCTAGAACTTGTCCAATCTCTCAATAAGTCCTCTCAAGAACTTATCCAAATATATTCTCAATCTATATATTCCAAATTTGTCCACAAGTCTTCTCAAAAGACTTACCTCAAATCTGCTCAACAAGTCCACACTAGAACTTGTCCAATCTCATAGAAACATAAAGAGAATTTTTAGAGACTCAATATGCTCTATACTCATCACAATGCTCAATCACTTTCAATCACTCTTTTAGAAACATACAAAGAATTGTTAGAGACTCAATATGCTTCACATTCACCTCAATTACTTTCTCAAATCAATTCAGAATATAGAATAGTTTGTTTTATGGAACTTGAACAATCACTTCACACATCCACTTGACTAGGCTCAACCAACTCTACTCAACCAATCACTCAATGAAACAATCCTTGCTTACAAACCCTAGTCCAAGTATATGAACACTCACTCAAAATATTTCCAACAATACTTATCAACCAATCTCACATAACAATGATACTCATGTTCTTTCCAAACCCTAGTTCAAGTTCTTCACTCAACAACTCACTTCAACAACAATGCTTATAAAACAACTCTCACATAACAATGATACTCATGTTCTTTTCAAACCCTAGTTCAAGTTCTTCACACAATCAATGGCTTCAACAACAATGCTTATAAAACAAGGTTTTAACAACTCTTTATTCCAGAAAACCTTGAAGCATTAACTCAACACACTCAATAAGGAAACCCTAATCAATTCCTTTTCACTCCAAACTTATTTTCCAGAAAACCAACCAATCAACTCAACTATGGAAGAATGTGCTCATACCTTTTTCTTGATGATGAAGGAACCTCAAATATCTGCCACAACCACAAACACTTCTTTGCCAAGCTCAAAGGAGTTAGAAGATACTAAACTCTCTCAAATATACAATGCAAAATATCAAAACACACATACACCTTATCACTCCATCTTAAAGAAAGCATCCATCAACATATACAAAAATGATTGACCAAATACACCTTATGATCTCCCAATTAAAACAATATTCAATATCAAAAATATTGTCAATACAATCTCCTTTTCAAACTAACTCAATGGCAAGAAGTCCTCTTAAATTTAATCACTCTTCAATTCACTTTTTGATAAATCAAAAACATCACAATAACTTTATTTAAAAATAAATTTCAACACCTTATTCCTTCATTTAATCAAAAACTAATAATTAAAATAAGCACCTTTCAAAACCCCTTATAACTCCCTAAACCTTATGTTTACACCTTAGGCAATTAAAAATAATGCAAAATTTATTACCTCCGCCTAGGTGAGAATCGAACCCTCGACGCAGCTTCTCCCAATGCCCTAGTCATGGCTCCAACCACCGCATGAGCTAGGCGCTCATTTGGAGAACCAAGAGCACAACGTGCTCTATGTTCTTCCCCCAATGCATCAAAACCAAAAAGGTCAATGCATCTCTTCCTATGCCAAAGCACAACATGCCAAAATACTCTTACCGAGAATCGAATACGAACCACTCTGCACCCTCACGACTTAACTCATGATCACTTGCCACTAGGCCACGTGCCTTGGTGGATATAAGGGTTTTGCCCTCAATGGTCTTTAACACTTTCGTTGGTGCCTTAAGACAAAGATTTGTCTTCTTCTCCACATGAGTATTCACCACAACATATGCCACTATTATTTCTTTCGAATGAAGGGTAAGTTCTATGCCATTTAGGCATATAGTTTTTATACATATTATCTCCAATAATTTTGAACATCGACGCCTTCGAAATTTGAATAATTAATTTATAAATTATTTAAATTCTTTAGAATTTAAATTTTATAAATTAATTCTTAAATCCTTTTTGGCTTATTAAAGCCCTCTTTGATTTTACCTCTTTGCATAAATAATATTTATTTATAAAATTTAAATTCAAATTGAATTTAAATATTTTATAAAATAAATATTAAAACCTCCTTTAACTTTTCAAAATGCTTCCTTGGGTTTTTATGAAAAACCTTTTATTTTTCTCATCCATGGTTTTAATAAAAACCCACCTTCATATGCTTCCACATAATATTAAAAATATTATGAAGCTCTTTTGCCATTAACCTTTGCATTGTTCCTTGACATATTCCTTGACATCAATGATGACTTCATTCCTTGACATCAATGACAACTTTGACTCAAAATGTCCAACAATCTCCCCCTTTGTCATTGATGGCAACCCAAATTATTTTTACCAAAAACTTAACCTTTTCTTTATTCTGCTCCCCCTGGCTCAATGCTCTTTTCAAATCTCTCCTCTTTACTCAAATACCAAATCTCTCCCCTTACTCAAATCTCTCCCCCTTTGACATCAATGGCAAAGGGTCACCTTTGGGGCTCGGGGCTAAGAATGAGCCTCTTAGCTTAGCCCCTCCCCCACCTCCTCTTGAGGTGGTTAATTCTAGGGTGGGAGTATTTCTACTCCCATAAAGCATTGTTCTTTACCTTTATCCTCTTTTCTTCTTATCTGATCCTTTTGATTCCTTTGACTGTTCCTTTCCATGTCCATGTTCCTTTTCATATTCTTGTTCTCCTATTCTTGTTCTTGTTCATATCCATGTTCCTGTTCCTATTCATATCCATGTTCTTTCTTCTTTCTGTTCCTGTTCATACTTGATTCTAGAATGTCTGCTCTACACCACTTTGTTGTGTGACCATCATTATTGCACTTATAACACTTAATGTTATTATTCCTTGAAGGTGCAAATATCTTAGGATTTCTCCTAGTGAAGCCATATCCTCTTCTATCATGAACCCTACAATTCATTGCCTTGTGACCAAACTGATTACATGAGTAGCAATACCCATTGAAAAGTTGTTTGTTCCCATATTCCTGTCTTTCATGTGTCCTGCATTGTGAAGCCATGTGCCCAAACCTGTGACATGAAAAACATCTTCCATTGAAACTTCCTTGTCTTGACCTCATTGGTCTCTTAGTCTCTCTTGACCTATTCTGATTGTTGTTCCATCTGTCTCTTCTTTGTGCATTGTTCCTATCCTTGTTGAACTTTCTATTGTCCAACTCATCCTCAGATGTCTCACTTTCTCTTACACTACCTTCTTCTGAAGTGTCTTCATCTGAAAGTTTCTTCTCCTCCAGAACTTGAGGTTGACTTTCCTTCTCATTTCTTTTGTTCCTGTTCAAATCCAAGACCTATTTTGCTTGATGTAGGCTTTTGTATCTTGATGAACTTATCTAAATTCTTTGAGCTATTTTTGAACCCTTTTAGCTTGAATTTGGAGTCTTCTAAATCTTCCCTTAGTAGGGCTACTTCTTGTACTAACCTTTCACATTCTAAGACCTTTGCTTCTAGCTTATCCTTGAATTTCTTTGTCTTAGCCTTTGATTTGTCTAGATCCTCTATAAGCATTCTTCTCTCTTCATCACATTCTTGAAACTAAGATTCTAATTTAGAGTTTTGCTTTCTTACCTTCTTTACTATTTCAAGAGCATAGATAAGTTCTCCCTTAAGATCATATCCTTATTTATCTGATTCTTCCTCTATTTGTTTACCTTTGTCCACATATTCATTTTCTTTTGACTTGTCTTCTATAGGATCACTTTCTTCTTCCTCTAGTGCCATTAGAATATTCTCTTCTGGTCCTTCAAGTGTATCCTCATATTCATCATCATCAAACTATAACCATTCCTTGTACAACTATCTTCTAGATGTCCAAAGTTACCACATCTAAAACACTTGAGAATTATTGGTGCCCTTTTCTTGACTTCTTTTTCTTCAATCATAAATAGGACTTCATCTCTATCATTATCTGAAAAACTAGCATCACTATCACTTGAGTACTTACTTGCCTTATCTGCATAGTAGCTCCTCTTTTGCCTTTGAAAGAACTTCTTTCCTTGTCTGCTTTGTCCATCCTTACTTTTCTTTTGATGCCTGTATCTTTCTGATTCCCTGTTCTTGTGATCCTATTTTTCTTCATCATTGTTATTCTTTGCTTCTTGACAATCAGTTGCATAATGACCATACTTTCCACAATTGAAATATTTAATAGATTTTATATCTCTAGATCTTCTTGAATCCTTATTCCTTCTGCCATAATTAGCTTCTTCATCATTGGATGACTCATTGCTTGATTCTGACTTCTTACCCTTTGTCTTCTTGATTGCTTTGAAGGTTGCTTCCTTCTGGGGATTAGGTTCTTTTGTTCTCAACTCAAAAGTTGTAAGAATACCAAGCAACATATCTCTTGTCAAAGAATCACCATCCTTTGACTCTTCTATAGCAGAAATATTTTCACTAAATATTTTTGGAAGAGATCTTAAGACCTTATCACAGACATCTGATTCATCAACCTTCATTCCAAGTCCTTGCATAGCATTAACAACCTCATCAATTCGAAAGTAGATAAGTACTAATGTTTTCCTCATCCTTCATTCTTAACTCTTCAAATTGTCCTTTGAGATTTCGTATCTTTGCTTTCTTGACACCTTTATCTCCTTCATATATACTTTGCAACTTATCCCACATTCCTTTTGCATTTTGACAATGCATAACTTTTATGGACTCTGTTCTATGCAAACCTCTCAAAAGTGCATTCATTGCTTTTGAATTGTAATGTTGTAGAAGCTTACCTTCCTTATCTATAGGTGGATCAACTGAGGGTATCGTATCCATTTTCAACTGCTTCCCAAACTTCATTGCCAAGTGCCTTCAGGTAGATCTTCATTCTCAAACTCCAATATACATAATCACTTCCATAAAATATTGGTATTGAATTATCTGATGGTCCATTCTTAGAATCCATTGTGTTCTTGTTAGCTTTTCCTTCAAGTTGTTAAACTCTTTCGAAGGAACCCACTCGATACCAATTGAAGAACACAAGCTTATACTGAGAGGGGGTGAATAGTATAAGACCACTTTTTACTTTTCTTTCCCAATCAATATTATGCAATGTAAATATAGCAATATCAATAGTAGTAATCAAAGCAATGCATAAATCACCACACACAATAGAGACACCACAATTTACGTGGTTCACCCAATGTGGGCTACTCCATGAAGAAAATATTTCACTAAAATTTTCTCAATCAATCTCTTGGGAATCCTTTCCCTATTACAATGTTTATGGACCTCTGTCCAAAGGAGATACCAATCCCCTAAATCAAGTTTATGGATCTCTATCCATAGGAGACACCAATATCCTAATATCTGCTCTGGTTGGTGATCCTCTAGAAGACCTCTGCCTCCACTACCCTTAGCAAATGGAACTCTATCCATAGAAGACACCTATCTTCCCTACCTTGGCTAATGGATCTCTATCCACTGGAGATTGTCATCCTCTATACTCTATCACCTCCAAAGCTTATCTCAAATCTGTACTAAACATAGTCCTTTGGTCTAGCACAAATCTATCCTCAATATCTATCTCTGGTCTGGCACAAATCTATCCTCAAATCTGCACCAAACTCTATCCTCAAATCTGTACTAAACATAGTCCTTCGGTCTAGCACAAATCTATCCTCAATATCTATCCTCAAGCCTTAACTCAAAGCTTGACTTAATCTCAAATCAACTCTTATGGATCTGCCCCAAACCTTAACTCAAGGTTTGAACAAATCAATCAATCAACTCTGCTCTCAAGTCTTCTCAAAGACTTATCTCAAATATCCTTGTAAGCTTCCACAAAATCTCACACTAATCTATCCACAAGTCCTCTCTAGAACTTGTCAATCTACTCAATAAGTCCTCTCAAGAACTTATCCAAATCTGCTCTAATTATTGTAAACTTCCACAAAAGCTTATACAAATCTATCCACAAGTCTTCTCAAAGACTTACCTCAAATCTGCTCAACAAGTCCACACTAGAACTTGTCCAATCTCATAGAAACATAAAGAGAATTGTTAGAGACTCAATATGCTCTATACTCATCACAATGCTCAATCACTTTCAATCACTCTTTTAGAAACATACAGAGAATTTTTAGAGACTCAATATGCTTCACATTCACCTCAATTACTTTCTCAAATCAATTCAGAATATAGAATAGTTTGTTTTATGGAACTTGAACAATCACTTCACACATCCACTTGACTAGGCTCAACCAACTCTACTCAACCAATCACTCAATGAAATAATCCTTGCTTACAAACCCTAGTCCAAGTATATGAACACTCACTCAAAATATTTCCAACAATGCTTATCAACCAATCTCACATAACAATGATACTCATGTTCTTTTCAAACCCTAGTTCAAGTTCTTCACTCAACAACTCACTTCAACAACAATGCTTATAAAACAATCTCACATAACAATGATACTCATGTTCTTTTCAAACCCTAGTTCAAGTTCTTCACACAATCAATGGCTTCAACAACAATGCTTATAAGACAAGGTTTTAACAACAACTCTTTATTCCAGAAAACCTTGAAGCATTAACTCAACACTCTCAATAAGGAAACCCTAATCAATTCCTTTTCACTCCAAACTTATTTTCCAGAAAACCAACCAATCAACTCAACTATGGAAGAATGTGCTCATACCTTTTTCTTGATGATGAAGGAACCTCAAATATCTACCACAACCACAAACACTTCTTTGCCAAGCTCAAAGGAGTTAGAAGATACTAAACTCTCTCAAAGATACAATGCAAAATATCAAAACACACATACACCTTATCACTCCATCTTAAAGAAAGCATCCATCAACATATACAAAAATGATTGACCAAATACACCTTATGATCTCCCAATTAAAACAATATTCAATATCAAAAATATTGTCAATACAATCTCCTTTTCAAACTAACTCAATGGCAAGAAGTCCTCTTAAATTTAATCACTCTTCAATTCACTTTTTGATAAATCAAAAATATCACAATAACTTTATTTAAAAATAAATTTCAACACCTTATTCCTTCATTTAATCAAAAACTAACAATTAAAATAAGCACCTTTCAAAACCCCTTATAACTCCCTAAACCTTATGTTTACACCTTAGGCAATTAAAAATAATGCAAAATTTATTACCTCTGCCTAGGTGAGAATCGAACCCTCGATGCAGCTTCTCCCAATGCCCTAGCCGTGGCTCCAACCACCGCATGAGCTAGGCGCTCATTTGGAGAACAAAGAGCACAATGTGCTCTATGTTCTTCCCCAATGCATCAAAACCAAAAAGGTCAATGCGTCTCTTCCTCCGACGCCAAAGCACAACATGCCAAAATGCTCTCATCGAGAATCGAACGCGAACCACTCTGCACCCGCACGACTTAACTCGCGATCGCTTGCCACTAGGCCACGTGCCTTGGTGGATATAAGGGTTTTGCCCTCAATGGTCTTTAACACTTTCGTTGGTGCCTTAAGACAAAGATTTGTCTTCTTCTCCGCACGAGTATTCACCACAACACATGCCACTATTATTTCTTTCGAACGAAGGGTAAGTTCTATGCCATTTAGGCATATAGTTTTTATACATATTACCTCCAATAATTTTGAACGTCGGTGCCTTCGAAATTTGAATAATTAATTTATAAATTATTTAAATTCTTTAGAATTTAAATTTTATAAATTAATTCTTAAATCCTTTTTGGCTTATTAAAGCCCTCTTTGATTTTACCTCTTTGCATAAATAATATTTATTTATAAAATTTAAATTCAAATTGAATTTAAATATTTTATAAAATAAATATTAAAACCTCCTTTAACTTTTCAAAATGCTTCCTTGGGTTTTTATGAAAAACCTTTTATTTTGCTCATCCATGGTTTTAATAAAAACCCGCCTTCATATGCTTCCACATAATATTAAAAATATTATGAAGCTCTTTTGCCATTAACCTTTGCATTGTTCCTTGACATATTCCTTGACATCAATGATGACTTCGTTCCTTGACATCAATGACAACTTTGACTCAAAATGTCCAACAATTTTTTCTCATTTTGCACCTTCTAGTCAGCAAGTACCTTCAACGACTCCATTTTAGCTGGGTCCACGGTGATGGGTTTTCTTCTAAATATTGTGAGAACTGAAACTTTCTTGTCATAAGAGACCATAAAATTATGATCAAATTCTGTAATCACGTTGATTTGACCAACAGAGGAACTTTTTACTAATATCTGCACATAGTTCATATGAACCATGCAAGTTTCCTTTCCATGTGGATCATTGCAGGTAGAGCACCAATATGCCTTATCCGATGGGCCATCTTCCTCATTTGTCAATACTATCGTATTCTTCTCAAGTACCTTGTTGGTTGAAGCCGCTTGCTCCCTGATGATTGTCAGAGGTTGAAATCTCCTCGGTTGGAAATCTCTCTCGGCTTGCTTCTTTTTAATAATCATGATCTCATTACCCATGCTCTTATATCTAATTTTATTGACTATATTTCTTTCAGTAGCTTCTCTTGTGGATCAAAATTTGAGGGTGTTGGAGGAGCTGGTAATGAAAGTGGTACAAGTGAAGATGGCAGTGTTGGAAATGGAACCAGAGCAGGTAACTATGGGATAGTTGGAGCAGGCAATTGTGAGACAAAAACTATCATCATGGTTTAACATGAACTCAGATTCCATGAAGGGACTGGATACATGGGGAACATCAACAAGGACTGATAATATGCATTAGCATACAAATACTATGGGATATCGAGAAAAATAGGCATTGCCATTTTTTACAAAAGCTTACCGATAGCAATCAGATCAGCTTCAACCTTTTATGCAGTGGAATATAGATCAAAAAATATGTTGACATTGGATTGTCGTATGGCCATACTAGTGTCAGAGTTGAAGGCTCGAATATAATAGAATGTGTCTTGTTCAGGATTCGATCCATTGGGGAATCTTTGCTAAGTTTGGGCAAACCTGACGTTGAAATCCATAATTTCCTCCTAGTGTGCCTTTGAATGGTGGTAAATTGATGCAACAAAGAGAACGGATCCACTTGTTCATTGAAACCTTTGATCAACAATTCAACTAGCTATTCCTAGGTAGTAATAGTGGCAGACTGTAGATATCGGTACCAGTAAATCAAATTACCTCTGAGAGAGAACACAAGCAATATTACCATGAAATCTTCATCTGTGATACTATGAATGGTCACCAAAGAAGCCATATCTTGGACATGCTCGTAAACCATCTTGTATGTACCATCGTAAGTAGGCAAAGCCTTTAACACTGCTTGCAAAATTAGGTTTTGAGCTTGCATATTTAAAGATCTAGAGTGGTTCCAAGCTGAGAACTATCTAGGTGGTTGAGGTGGCAGATTTTGGGCTATTAGAACAGGAGTATTTACTTGAGGAAGTAAACTAGTGGTTGTGCTAGCAGGACTTGAAGGGACTGAAAACACACTAGCTACGTATGAAGATGTTGCAACTGATGGGAAAGTCTGTGGAATCAACCTAGGGTGTTCTCATATCACTTGAGTGTCGAGATCAAAAAACCCAACTGGATCTTCAAAAATTTTGGCCTTGGATCTTGTGATCATGAAGGAATCTTTTGCTCACTTCACGTTCAGAGGTTTTTGGGTAAAAATAAGTCACCATATTTTCTATTCAGAAAGTATAAAGATGAACATCAAACCTTAATATTGTTCAAAGTGCCACAAGACTACTAGAACCAGTGGTGATTTTGCTAGATAAAAGCAAACCAGAGATTCACCAACTCGGGCTCCTTTAAAATAAGGAGACTGTTTGTCCCACCAGGTGTGCCAAAGTTTATTGGTCACGAATCTGCCTAAGTACAAAATTCTTATGCTCTCTAGACCTGACCAACATTGAAAGGCTGAAGGAGAGAGATGTCCTTTGGATCAATCTCTAGAAAGGTTTGATTCCATTACTAGTATAATTTGGTTTAAAGCTTAGGGTAGCAACAAAGAGATGGGAAATGATAGAAAGGAATGGGAAATGTGGCTATCAGCCAGAAATGTAGTATGGGGATAAACTAACAGCTAAAAACTAAATCAATTTCTAATTAGCATACAACATAAATGAAATCATAGGAACCGTTCACAGCTTGCAGGGATAAGGTCCAAGAAATATTTTAGTATTCATTCCTTTACCAGAAATTAAACTCAGATGCAAAATTTAAGCTTGACTAATAACATAATCATAAATTATAGATAGAAAGTGATTGTACACAACACTACTCCAGGAACCAAAAGCCAAGAATCCTTCAATTGATGCAGAAAACTCAACGTGTTTTTTGTAGAATGTTCATCCTATTTTCATTACATCAAAATGTTTAGTATTTATAGAGGATTTCTCCTCTAAAATTTAATGCGTAATGCAACAAAATGTAGGCTGTTCAAAAACCAACAATAGCAAATTCCTCCTCAGTAACAGCAATGTTCGAAACAGAATATTTTTTAGGTTGCAATGATCTCTCTTTCATGGAGTGCGCCTGGGAAATCAGTAGATATGGATGATAAGAAAATCATTTTAGACGTAGGTGCATCGAAACACAACAATATTGTGCAAGGTTCAATAGATCAAACATTGAATCCTAGTTGACATTTTGTATTCTTGCCTCTTGGAATGTTATTCTCGCCCGGAAGACCCACTGAAAATTAACTTTGTTTGGAAAATAAGAAAAAACAGTGGAGGGTGCCTCAAAAATGAACTAGATCACACTAAGCTCAAGGACATAGCATTTAATCTTAGCAACCTTTAAGCAGAAATTATGGAATATTGATTTCATTACCCCAAGAATTAAATTTCATCAATCTCTGTATTTTCTTGAAAAAGATCTACAACAATGGAACCTTCGAAAGAAAACTTTACTAAAAATAGAGAATTTTACCCATCAATATGCTTTCGCTCTTCACCTAATTAATTTCGCTTGAAAAATAGATAATTTCACCAAAAAATGGAATGGAAATGACTTCTACAAGAAACTAGGGAGAAAATATTGATTTCACCCTCAAGAGGGGCGAAAATGATTTTTTCCCCCTACCTAGGGTGACTTTGAATTTGACTGGCATATCAAGATGCTTTTTCGGGACTTTTTCTCTAAACTGGGTAAAATTAATGTATCTGCTCAAAATAGGGTGAAATTACTTTTGCAGGCACCTTCTTTAAATTTGCTTTGACTTTGACTAGCGCAACCTTCACCCGAATGACGTCACTTCTTCATTTACGCTCTGAAAAACATTATTGGCTTGGATTTCATTCAAAATAAGGGTAAAAATTATTTTCGCCCCACCTTCGGGGCGACGTTGACTTTGACCTCATAAGGCCCACGTTCTGCTTGATTTTTCGCTCTAAAACGTCTTCATTTGGAAATTCACCTTGAAGAAGTGCGAAAACGATTTTTACCCCCTTCGGGGCAACTTTGACTTTGATCGGTCCCCATCCATTATTTTCATCCAGACTTGATTAAAAATAGAAATTCACCTGAGAAAGGGGTTAAATCACCTTGAATGTACAGTTTCGGGCGAAAGTACTTTTCTCCACTTTGTAAAATCTTGCCTTCGTTTTAAACTGAGTGCTTTCATTGTTTTCACTCTCACTTAGGTAGAATATTTGTAACATGGTGTTTTCACCCAAAATAAGGGCAAAAACATCTTCTCCTTTGTCTTCACTAGCGCTTTTCCTTTTAATAATTGTTGAAGCCTTAAACCATTTTAATTTTTTACCAGAAAAACTTGTATATTTCTAGGGACGAAATCAACCTTCTTTATTTATAAAAATCACTCAAAGGAGGCAAATAAAAAACGTTACATAGTAAAGACAAAAGATCAAACAATTGTATCATTCATCTTATATTCTTGGAATTTTACAATCAAAATTTAGTGTGGCAAAACTGCCAACACTATCCAAGGAGGATTCTACACATACCCTTGAGCACACTATCTACCTCTCTGATAGTACGAGAGGGTAATAATCTGGTATGTTGTGTCCCGTGGACTATGGATGATACAAGACCAAAAATATTCCTACTAGATAAAATATTTTTTACCCCTAAAATGGTCTCTTGATACACCCGAAGATGTGTAGGAGCTCGATTTCGTGCACGAGTGTTTTCTAAGGCCTAGGTATTGGAGCCTAATCGCCCCTCACTTAACTAGATGTTTTATGGGCTATATAGCTTAGCTAATAACGATAGCTCCTTCACGATATTTTAAAACCCCCAGCACAGGGTTTCTAGCCTACTCAACTACTGAAAAAAATATTGTATTTTTTTTATTTTTGCAATTTTTGCAATTTTTTAAATAAAGGAAAACATAATGAAAAACACAAGAAAATTATACCTAACAAGCGAAAAATAGCTAAGCAAGAATTGTCGCAGTTGCAGCAAAACTCGGCCCTAAAAAGCGCTTTGATAACACTTGTTAGGAACCTACTATTAAAATAAGGAAAACTCACACAAAATACTGAAATTAAGCATAAAATCATGCAATATTATAATGAGGAAAGTAAATGCAAAATTAAAAACTC
This sequence comes from Wollemia nobilis, assembly GCA_028583015.1. Classification (NCBI taxonomy): domain Eukaryota; kingdom Viridiplantae; phylum Streptophyta; class Pinopsida; order Araucariales; family Araucariaceae; genus Wollemia; species Wollemia nobilis. Next base: position 2,954,731 of record JAQPPZ010017084.1, on the reverse strand, counting down.
TCACAATAAACATTGAATTGTAGGCCTCTTCAAGGGGCAACCTCCTTTAATATTTCATTCACTTGCAAAAAGATACATTCGTACATGGCTTCATAGCTTTTAAAGAAATACTTCATGCAACCCTAACCCTAAGCTCAAAAGTTGGCTTAAATTAAAAATGTCACTCGAGCTAGAATCTTCTACTAAACATCGGTTACAATCTTGATAACAGTTACATTAAATGACCACACTTGGCTAGGAGCCTAACTTGCCACATACATTACAAAATATTGTAAAATAACATTAGATGGGATCCCCCATGTTGGAAGTAGGTCATTACATAATCAATGAGAATTACAAAATAACATTAAGATGGGATCCTAACAGAAGAATTCTACTTGGGCCAGATATTAGGCACGATAAACTATCATTCTTTCTCTTTTAACTAAGATGCAAAATCAGCTATTTATACATCCTTAACCTAAATTTGAAAGTTAAAATTCCCTCTAAGATTACCTTGAGGGGGAACACCTGTATTCCTTGGTTGTCTTTGAGGTGCCGTAAAGAATTCATTTGTGGTATATTCAAGGCTAATCTAGGGTCTAATTACCATAAATTTCCATCAGGTGAAGTGGAGTCCTTTGGAGATGTCATTAATGGGTGCTCCTCTTCATGAAAATTTGAGCTCAAGTGATGCCAACATCAACTTGTTGAGGAAGCCTTATTGCTAATCTCAAGATGGTGTGGGCTCCAACCTCATATTTGTATTGATCGTTGAGTCATCATTTTGCTTAACTTCAAATCGAACCTGGTTATTATGTATGCCACCCGATCCTTGCTTGGGTTCCCCATGATTAGGTCTACAAGTACAATGTGGTCTTTAGGATACCATTATTTTTTTGTTGAGCCTTATCTTGTTGTTTCCCCCCTTTGTTTCTAGACCATCAAACTTCAAGGGTGACCTCTATCCTAGAGCTACTCTCGGGGGTCTGATTGCTCTAGTGTCATTCTTTTGCATGTCAAAACTTAGGGGTAAGCCTTTTAACCGGAGTCTTAATTGTTGTCTTCTAAATAATTCCCTTGTCTGGTAGATATTACTTTTGATGTTGTTTTGTTCCTTGATTGTTGATGCTTTAGAGTTGCTTTTTCATAAGGGCTACCAAAATTTTCATTTAGCAAGTGTGCCTTGAGCTATTCTCTTTGTCTGGTTTGGCCAATCTGTTCCCCTATGATAAAAATTGTTCCCCTTCTTTTCTTTGTCCTTGGACCTTGGGTTCCTTTTCATGGACATGATGCTACTATCATTTTGCAACAACCCCAGGACACATGTCTCTTTAAAACCCAATTACCATAAGAGAGTGGTTTCGTTTTCAGACCCATCCCTTCAGTTGAGGGACAAATCTAGGGATGTTGAGCATATAGAAACCATACCAACAATAGAGCCCTTTTAGTTACCAAAAAAAAGGACATGGGGTCTCTAGTTATAATGAGATTTGGCTTGTCCTTTTTCCTGCCCAAGCGAGGTGGTCATCATCGCCTCACAATATGGGGAGTTTTAAACTTGGTATCATTTTTTGGTGTAGGCTCTCACTTATTGGCATCGTTAACATATTTCTAGCATCAACTACTTGATAGTCAGAAGGAGATTTTAGCCCTCTCATCTTGCTTGGCTCTGGATAACAATCCTGTTCAAAATCCCTCCTTTAGGCTAGATTTGCTAGATGTAGTGAAATTTCACTACACTTGTATTTATAGATGCCATGTGGTATATGAACTACAACATTAATTTTTGAATGACCTGACATATTGGCCCATTCAATCCATGTCATGTTGACACCTATGTTAGCCCCTACATCATCTACGACATATTATCTCAAGATTTATGTCATGTTAGCACCTATGTTAGTCACCACATGTTGTCATGTCATTGTATGAATAACCATATCACATATATGGGCTATTATGTTACTTGCCAGGTGTTGTGCCATATCACCTATACAGACTGATACATCACCTGCCATGTGTTGCCTTGGGATTCATGCACCTATTTTTAAGTCAGTTTGTCATGTCTACTATGTAGGTTGCTACATGTTGCCTTAAAACTTATGCAATAGTTGTAACCTTACTTGTATAGATTTCCATGTCAGGTATATGGACTACCACATGGCATTCATATGGTCTTATCACATTATTATTGTTGTGCGAAGGGGTTGACATGTCATCCTAGGTTGCCACATGGGTGCTAACTTCATCATAGGGTGTCGCTTCATAGTTGCTAGCATTATCAAAAAAATTGAGCAGAGAGGTTTGAAACTAAGACCTCCCATGGGCAAGAGACTTAAGTCCTTCCAACTGGCCATCTTCCCAAGCATCATGCTTAGGAGATAAAGGAAAAGGTATAGTTTTAAAAATACAATAATTACCTTTTGTCCCTCTTATGCACCACCAATGCAAGTCTACATCAAGACGATATAAATGTGCCCCTATTTTTTGCTCCCTCCTACGAAATATTTAGTTTTTAAAATTTAAATTTTGGAGAGAATGAATAAAATTTTCCAAATACAATTTGGGAGTTCTTGGAGGTAAATTGGTGAAAACCATTAAATTGTGACCCCCTATGAAATTTTGCAAAAAATCCAGAAACAATGTTGGTTTTCCTATATTTATTACAATTTGGCCTACACAACCATTTTTTAAATATAACCAAACAGGTCATCCTCTCACGCCTATGCAATAGAGAAGTTACCAAACCATTTTTGCAACTTTGTTAAGTGGCTCAAAGGTCTTTTTTAAGCACAAATTCCCACCTATAACTTCTCTGGCACTAGGGGTGTATTTGAAAAAATTCAACCTCTTATTTTATTCTTTCATGATGGCCAAGCAATCTACCCTCTTAATAGTACTACTATTGGACAATAAAAGTTGAAAGAGAAAATAAAATGGATTTTTTTGAAAAATCTATATAAAAGACAAGGGAGGTTTCTAAAAAACTCAATCCTAAAACTAGGGCATCCATCTGGTAAAAAAAATGTTATAAAACAAGATTTAGTGCCAACGAGAAGAAAAATGAACATATTATTGAATATTTCTATTGGAGCAAATAAATATTGATTCTTGTGAGATTCTTGCAATCCAAGTCCACCTAGGATTTTATCATAAACCCTTCTTCAGATTCTGGCAACAACCTTCAAAAAATATTCTTCATTAGATCCTTTGAAAATCATTCTCAAGAGAAGCTAAAAGAAAAACTCATACAAAAAAAGCAATTGACTAATAAATATTCACTCGCTCTGATACCATGCCAAATTTCATAGTATTTTTTAGAAACAAATGTAATCAAATGTTACCTAGTATTTCTTAACAAAAGGAGTATACACCATGGATAAGAAGAACACATAATATAATGAGGTGTCCATGAACATCAAATAATATTCACTAAAATAAATGAAATTACACCACAATCGATTAATGAAATAATCAATAAAAATGGGTATATATCTAAGTGCATGATGTCTTTAAAATCAATGTTGTAAAACCAACCCTCAAAAATAAAATATCACAAAAATTACAAAAATATATTTTACAAGATTTACATGGGCCCAAAGGACAAACATTACAAATATAAGTGCAAATAGTTAAAATCAAGGTTGTAAAACCAACCCTCAAAAATAAAATATCACAAAAAATTATAAAAATATATTTTACAAGATTTACATGGTCCCAAAGGACAAACATTACAAATACAAGTGTAAATAGTCAATCGTGGCCTCAAAAGAAGCTTAACCACCACATATTCCCTAAACGAGAGATCCTAAATGGGCATATATTCACATAAATGAGTAAAGAGGCATTGATAGAGACGATGAGAGATGTTCCGGTACATCTTAAGTTTATTTAGAATTAGCTTTGCATCATCTTCACTATTGGCTATGAAGATAATGATCTAAACAACTTTTCTATTTGACATAAAAATGATTTAAACTTGATCTCTTTGTTACTTTTAATATAATAAGACCTTCATCACAATCATCTATACTATGTATTGCGAAGTCGTGATGATAATAAGAGGACATGGAAAAGGCAATTGACTAATAAATATTCACACTCACTTTGATACCATACCAAAATTCATAGCTTAACATAACAAATGTAATCAAACGTTACCTAGTTTTGCTTAACAAAAGGAGTATACACCATGGATAAGAAGAACACATAATATAATGGGGTGGCCATGGACATCAAATAATCTTCACTAAAAGAAATGAAATTACACTCCAACCGATTAATAAAATAATCAATAAAAATAGGTAGTTATATCTAAGTACATGATGTCTTTAAAATCAAGGTTATAAAACCAACCCTCAAAAATAAAATATCACAAAAAATTACAAAAATATATTTTACAAGATTTACATGGGCCCAAAGGACAAACATTACAAATACAAGTGCAAATAGTTAAAATCAAGGTTGTAAAACCAACCCTCAAAAATAAAATATCATAAAAATTTATAAAAATATATTTTACCAGATTTACATGGTCCCAAAGGACAAAAATTACAAATACAAGTGCAAATAGTCAATCGTGGCCTCAAAAGAAACTTAACCACCACATATTCCCTAAACGAGAATTCCTAAATGGGCATATATTCACATAAATGAGTAAAGAGGTATTGATAGAGACGATGAGAGATGTTGTGGTACATCTTAAATTAGTTTAGAATTAGATTTGCATCATATTCACTATTGGTTATAAAGACAATGATCTAAAAAACTTTCCTATTTGACATAAAAATGATTTAAACTTGATCTCTTTATTACTTTGAATATAATAATACCTTCATCACAATCATCTATACTATGTATTGCAAATTTGTGATGATAATAAGAGGACACGAAAAATGCAATTGACTAATAAATGTTCACACTCCTCTGATACCATGTCAAATTTCGTAGCATTTTTTAAAAACAGATGTAATCAAATGTTACCTAGTATTGCTTAACAAAAGGAGTATACACCATGGAAAATAAGAACACATAATATAATGGGGTGTCCATGGACATCAAATAATATTCACTAAAAGAAATGAAATTACACTCCAATCGATTAATGAAATAATCTATAAAAAAAGGTATTTATATCTAAGTACGTGACGTCTTTAAAATCAAGGTTGTAAAACCAACCCTCAACAATAAAATATCACAAAAAATTACAAAAATATATTTTACAATATTTACATGGCCCAAAAGACAAACATTACAAATACAAGTGTAAATAGTTAAAATCAAGGTTGTAAGACCAACCCTTAAAAATAAAATATCATTAAAAATTATAAAAATATATTTTACAAGATTTACATGGTTTCAAAGAACAAACATTACAAATACAAGTGCAAATAGTTAATCGTGGCCTCAAAAGAAGCTTAACTACCACATATTCCCTAAACGAGAGATCCTAAATGGGCATATATTCACATAAATGAGTAAAGAGGTATTGATAGAGATGATGAGAGATGTTGTGGTACATCTTAAATTAGTTTAAAATTAGATTCGCATCATCTTCACTATTCATAAATGAGTAAAGAGGTATTGATAAAGACGATGAGAGATGTTGTGGTACATCTTAAATTAGTTTAAAATTAGATTCGCATCATCTTCACTATTCATAAATGAGTAAAGAGGTATTGATAAAGACGATGAGAGATGTTGTGGTACATCTTAAATTAGTTTAGAACTAGCTTTGCATCATCTTCATTATTAGTTATGAAAACATTCATCTAAACTACTTTTCTATTTGACATATAAATTATTTAAACTTGATCTCGTTGTTACTTTGAATATTTTAAGACCTTCTTTACTTTGAATATAATAAGACCTTCATCATAATATTGAATATAATAAAATCTTCATCATAATATTGAATATAATAAGACCTTCATCATAATATTGAATATAATAAGACCTTCATCATAATATTGAATATAATATATTGTAAATATTGTAAAGTAGTAATGATAATAAAAGGCCATGGAAAAGAGAAGAACTTACTCAAGATAGTTCCATCTATCTAAGATAAGTAATTTTTTTAAGTATCTTTATTTAATTAGAGTAACAAAAGTCTAATATAAACAAATATTTATAAAACAAATAATGTAAATAGTGATTTGAACCGTAGATAAAACAACGTCCTCTAGTTTAAGGTATTGTGATTTTTTAAATAAATTATTTTTATTTTATTTTTTATTTAACTAGAGTTGTGACATGAATCCCACGCAAACCCATTTTATCTTTGATTTTTTTAGGTATTTTATCTTTGGTTTTGAAGGTATGGTTGTTTCTTACCTTTTTTATTTAAACAGAGTTGTAACATGGATCCGCCTCAAACCCATTTTATCTGTTTTTTTATTAAAACAAACAACTTTATATTAATGTCTAATATTTAAAGATCTTTATAGGAGTATGGAAAATTTAAATTAAATTTTTTATATGTTCAAATTTTTTTAATAAGAGAAGGTTATAGAGTCACGTTAATTTTTGTACATTACTGTTAATAAGATGATGTTATATAGATATAGAGGGATAGAGGGATAGGCTAGTGGCAAAGAACTTATTTTTTTTTTTTGGTAATTATTATAGTAGATTAAAAAAGGGTTTTTATAGAGGATCCCAAAACCTTATGTACAAAATCAGCCTTGCATCATGCCTCCTGGCTTTATGTATAAGCCTATTACAGAAAACGTAACCCCTAAAAAAATCTGATTACATAAGCAATGGGCCTAGGGCATCAATCCCTTGAAACTGAACACCAAAACAGAAATCCCGCCCAGCAGTAACAGTAAGCATGAAACAATCCCGGAAAACAGACAAATAAGAAAGAAAGTAGTTTTGGAGATCCCGCCCAGCGGGGAGTAGCCAAAAACCACCATCGAGAAGATCCCGCCCAGCAGGAAGCAAAGAAAAACCGTTACAATAAAATCCCGCCTCGCGGGAAGTAGTCAAAACCACCACAAACAGTCCCGCCTAGCGGGAAGCAACAGGAAATCCCGCCATCCGGGAAACCAGCAGAAAAGAAAGGATCCCGCCTCGCGGGAAAATCGGCGGATTTGGCAGATCCCGCCCTGTGGAGAAACCATCCCGCCCACCGGGAAAACATTCCGTTCAGCGAGAGCCATCCTGCAGGAAGCCGACAGCCAGCACAGAGAGGATCCAGCCCATCAGGAAGTGACCAAAGAGTTGCACCACAAAGAACCCGCCTCGAGAAAACAGAAGAGGATCCCAGCAGCAGGGACCAAGAATCCCATCCAAGCACAGAGCCCGCCGAGGATTCACAAGAAAAAGGGGAAGTTGTCCAAACCCTAAACCATCACCTCCACCGCACCGAGAAACGCAAGGGACCAGATCCATGCGAATAACCTGCAAAAAACCCCAGGGGAGAAGCCTGAGGGAAAAAGGGAAGGGATCCCCAACCAAACAGGGATCCCTGGGAAGCACCAGTCCGAAAAAACAACCAAGGAAACCCTAGCCGGCCGGGAGGGGCACAGATAGTGGAGAAGGATCTCCCCCAGGAGATCATCTGCAAACAACCACTCCCCGGGAGGGATGACCTGGGTTGAACCAGGAACTGGGCAAGAACCAGGAGCCATGGGAGGGGGAGCAGGGGAGGGACCAGAGCCCTCCCCTCTCTACTTTCTTCCCTCCGGCAAAGAACTTATTGATTGGTAATAAACTGTTCTGTTTAATTTTATTTTTATTTAATAAGATAAATATTTAATAAGGTACTGATTATTAAAAAACTTTCATATTTTTTATAATTCTTTTCCGAAATTTATAGATCCGTTTTAGGGACAATCGGGTAACCACTTTCTCAAATTCAAGGTATAAACTTTTTAATTTTATTTTTATTTAATAAGATAATTATTTAATAAGGTACGGATTATTAAAAAACTTTCATATTTTTATAATTCTTTTCCGAAACTTATAGGTCCATTTTAGGGACAATCGGGTAATCACTTTCTCAAATTCAAGGTATGTTCATCCTCGTTAATTATTCTCCCGTTTAGAATTAGAAGAAAAAAAAATGACAACGCTGATTTCGATTTAGACTTTTGCAGACATAATATAGTCAAAAGAGAGGGAAAAAGTTATCAACTATATATTTTTTTTTAAATAAGATTTTAACTGGTTTCTGAAACCAGTTATAATACCTTCTTACTATGATAAATATTTGATTAGGCGTGAAAAATTATAGAGTGTAATTTGAGTGTAATTTATAGGTAATAAGACTAAGTGTCCATTTCATGAAATTGTGAAATACTTTGACCTGCAATAGACTCTGTAAGAAAGGCTTAATACTAATACACAATCGTTATTTCGAATAAAGATTTTCCCCTCATTTGTTTAAACTGAATAAAGCTTATGGCAAAGCCAAAGATGAACAAGATGTTTCTGTTATTTTTAGGCCGCGATTTCTTGGTTAGCTCAAAATAGTCAGCGTCACAAGAAAATTAGACCGGCTTTCTTAAGGTTTTGAATTCCATATATGTCTCTGTGTTCAAAACCAAAAATGCTTACTAACAATAAGCGGGACACATCTCACGAACGAACAGAGACAAACTGAAATCAACATTAAAAAAAAAAAAACATGTATAATTCCTGATAGATAGATATCGACCTCTTTTAACAGTCATGGACCCTGCTAGGATCCCTCTTGGTCTAGTCTGAAACATAGTCTATACATAAGATTGCAATACAGAATTGATTAGAAAGATGGTTCCACTTGATTTAAGCTTCCGAAAGAGTATTTGCGGGCAGAGGCCAGAATAGATTTGAATTCCATATATGTCTCTGTGTTCAAGTGTGTTAGCATTAGTGCCATCAGCCTCAATGCCTCAAATCACAAATCTGCAGATCTAGAGAACAAATAAATCGTGGTGCAGCTGCAACCCAGCACACAGAATATTATGCAAACCCAGACCATACGAGAACTTTGGCTGGCGATGCATAAGTGCATGTAATTATCATCAGAAAACAGAAACCCGGTGTATCATAAGTGCATGAATTAGGAATTTAATATCATATCAAGATATCATAAGTGCATGAATTAGGAATTTAATATTTTTTTTTGTTTTTTAAATCAAGATCAGTGAACCAACCTGGTGTATGCCGAGTCATAGCAGTAGGAAGGAATTCTTCTATGTGTTTTTGCATTCTGTGGTTTAGAATAAGGATGTTTATCCTCAATTCTTAAACTTTGTGACACTGAAATGAAAACACACAGAAACAACAAAGCATTCCCTGTGATTAGGCCGTCGGACGGCCGGCAAGCAAAAGAATATCATTTTAATTAAATGTTGGAAACTATTTACTTTTACAAGGTAACGTGGTATTTATGGGTGATGTGCTAGCTATATTTAACACCGTGTTTATATGGTTTTGGAAATATACTTCAATATAAATTATAAAAAATATAAGAGGACTACTGAATGTTTGGACACGTATTTAGATTAGATTAATCAGATTACTGTAATAGGTAGTTCAAATTATAAGGGTTACTTTCAACAAACCAATACCATTTTGTTATTGTTGACAAGATCAAACTATTAAACTATTAATTTTATAAAAAGTATACCCCTAAAAAGTTTGAACCTAAATTTTTTTTAAGTTTTTTAATAAAACAATCACTATCAATCCACCTAATCTTAAAAAACTATTTATTTTATTATTATTTGTTTTTTTTTCATCAATGCAGCTTAAATTTAAGCAAATTGAAGATCATGATATTCATAGGTTTTAAGATTCAACCAGTCTACCAAAAACTATACTTTTTTTAATATGTCCACAATCTCATCTATGTGATCATAAACAAACAATATACGACAAAGATCATCTGGATTTAAATCCTATAGTTTTAAATTTTTAATGATATTTATTTTATTTGTTGAACCTCACCCATGAGGCTTAAGCAAATTGTTCAAAGGACTAGGAAAGGGGTAGCATCTCCAGCTCACATCAAATTTAAACAAAGCGGTTGTTGGGAGACTTTTCAAGATACATCATTCTTTGCAATCAAATTACTATTCTTTTGATTAAGAGTTCGAAATAATGAGTTGGTCACGTGGTTTTTTTCATTTCTTGAAGTTTTGTAAGAGAGCCTTGATTTCCCTATTTTCAATATATGCATTTATATTGAAGATGTTTGTGACATTTTTAATTTTAAAGTTTAACTGTCATTTCAATTATGGTAATGAGATTGTCATTACTAACTAGAAAGAGAAATAGATTATACAAATAAAAAATGTATATCAAGTTTTTTTTTAAATAAATAAAAATATAAGTGAATATATAAATATATTGTAGGTTTTATTTGTATTGCATTGTCAGTTTATAGTAGAATTATAATAGTCTAATAATTAAGTATATATATTATTTGATAAGATTTGAACCTTGGTTTTTTCTTTAAAAATCATGGAATTTGATCATTTGAACTAATGTTATTTGATATGAAAACAGGTTTAGTTGCATATACATGGTTTATAGTATTCAAAGCCCTTGCTTGGTACATCTTTACATAAAAAATTCAAAGTCAAAGCTTCTACAAATCAAAAACAGTGTGTGATCTAAAATTGGAGATAGGTACATGACTCGCGGTTGATTCCCCTACAATATATGGAACTTAATTTTTTTAACTTATATTTTTCAAGTTATAAATAACTTTAAATTTGGAAGTGTTAAACCATTACTAAAGATTGGTTGTAAAGAAAAATTATAAGTTAATTCAAAATTTGAATACTTGAAATCCTAATTGCACCATTGGAAGAGGATGCCTTTGGCAAAAGTCATTCAAAAAATAATTTGGTATAATTGCTCTGTTTGAAGAGGATACCTATTGATGCAATATGTTAGAAGAAGTTATGAGTGAAAAGCATTTTCACTTAAAAAAGCAAGCATGCAAAATCCAAACCAAAGTAAACCTAAAAAATGAGCAAAAATTGCTTATAGAACATTAGTGGCTACATAAAGGTGGTGAAAATAGTGAGGAAAAAAATTCAAATCATAACATGTTTTTAAGAATACTAAACACATGTTTGTTACCATGTATGTACAAAATGTAAACTATCAAACAACCAATACATACTTAAAAATAGTCATAAGAAATTACACTTCAATGTTTATGTTTAAGACTTATCATTGCTTAATATAAATAAATTATAACCTCTTACCAACAAAATATATGCATTGTTCTACAACTGCAAAAAAAAATATTAAAGGTTACCAATTAAATAGTGATTTCTATAAATTCCATTTCAAGTACAATCTAAACATGGTGATGAATGTGGCCACTCATAAATGGTGAGAACTCATCCTTGAAGAAAATACCTCTAGTGGATCAAATCTAGGTTGAGCCCCAATAGAAAAAAGGTCAACCATCAAAAGTGTAGGCATGCAACTTGGTTTGTTACCATGCAGTTTGTTTTTTATGTTGCACTTGTAACATAGGAATTTCATATGGTATATGACACAAAAGAGATATATAAGAGGGTGTATGCGAGAGAAGAACTTGGAAGTTTCTAGGGCCATTGGGAATAGCAATGAGGTAGTTGGGCACTTCTATGATAACATGTAATTTTAAAAAAATAATGTATCCATGCAAAGATTTGTGATGTGGAGGCATGATGGGTGGCTTCCTATGTAGTGGATATGAATGTGTTATCAAATCTAATTGATGTAAGATTAGTGTGATTGATGTGCATAAAAGGCTTTTGATTTAATCAACCATTTTATTTAGATGAATGCATAACATTTTCAAAAACACATGTTATAAATATAGGAATGATGTCTAGGTGTTAGCATTTGTATTAAATGAAATTCTAAAAATGTTCAAATTGTCTTGTTGCATGACCCAAAAATGAAAATTGACTATTTCTTACTTTTGTTGGTATTTTTTGAAAAATAAAAATAAATCATTTGGGGCACTTGCTAAATTGATAGTTGTAGATAATTCAGTTTAGCATGTGATATTTGGGGCACTTGTCCAATCCCTTTAGTCTCTTGGATATACAAAAGGGGCTACTAAGCAAGGAAGAGGTGGGAGCTACTTTCATGTCATGTGTCGAGGTTTTAATTTTATAGGTGAACTTTAATATTTTGTTCAAAGGGTTTAGGGAAAATAATCAAAAGCAAGAATTTTCACATTAGAGGTCAAAGTTTAAATTTTATGGGTAAAATTTAACAATTTGTTCATCAAGTTAAACTCGAATAGTTAATATTAATTACCTTTCAAAAAAAATGCTTCAAGTCTCAATATGCTTAAACGTCCACCATACATAATTTTTAGGTTCTAGACCCTAAGTGAGTTGTATTGGCTCACTATGAACTAAAACCTATAATAATAAAAGAAGGGGGGCAATCTAGGAACTGTATAATAGATACCTCCCCTCTATAGTTCTTTGTTTTGGAACTCTTCAATGGTTAGTTTGAACTCGTTGTAAGAAAACTTAAATAAATCACACTTCAACTCCCAATCATTAACTTACTCCACATGTTGCATTTGCTCAAGGTTCTTTTGGCAATTTTGCACTTTGCCACATTAGGGATTTTATTGGAATATTTTGATGTATTTTGATGCAATATGATGATACAATTTTGACTGTCTATGGTGGCTTTTATTTCAAAATAATTTCATCTATTCCTTATGTATTCTTTTTGTATTGGTGCTATAAGTGTTTTTGTAGAATTTCATTCAGAATTTAAGTTTGCTTTGTTAAAAGGCATCTCTGAGCCTGTGGAAATAAAAACAAACAATGCATGATTTGATGGAGAATATTAAGAAGCGTAGTATTTTGGAAATGTCAGCGCGTTCGCCCCAAGCAAGGGGTGAATGCCCCATTCGCCCTACGATCGGATGAACGAAACAACAAAACATTCAAACATTCAAGAGGAAGCAAGAAGAAGTTCGACAAAATACGTTTGCATTCACCCCAGTTGAGGGGTGAACATCCCGTTCGTCCCTCTTTCGGGCGAACGTGCTCTAACATCCGAACGTATTTGTGTTCACCCGAATACAACGTGATATAGCATTCACCTCATTTTGGGGATGAACGTCACGTTCGCCCCTCTTTTAGGTGAACGTATCCTAAGAAGAAAACAATGTCGCATTCACCCTGGTCGAGAGGCGAACATCCTGTTCGCCCCTCCCATGGACGAATACGTTTTGAGTAAATATCGTGAAGCGCTTAAAGGGATATTGGGCGAAGTAGATTTTGAGGTGAACATAATATTGGACAAAATGAATCACAGTCAAAGCTTTCGAGGATGCCATATTTATACACATTAAATAATTATGGAAATGAGTAACTCGAATTATGGATCCTGAGTAGAAAATAAGTGCGAAAGGAGCAAGAGAATTTGCATGATTCCCAAGGCGTAAAGACGTTTCCAAAGCATTCAATGTTTTCCAAATTATTTATGCACCGATGCCTGAGTTGCTAGGAATTATTCCTTGAAATATGGATCACTATCTCTAAAGAAGGGATTTTCAATGATTCTGATGAGGAATTTTCTCATTTATTTCTGATCGAGATCATTTTGCTCTCTTATGCATTAAATGAAAGAGGCAAAAACCTTTATAAATACTAATAGAATTTCTATTGTAAGAGGAGGTTAGACACTTTGCGAGAATACTCTCCAAGTTCTCTACATTAATACAAGGTATCAGGCTTCTAAATTTGCAAGTGATCTTGTGTGCAATTTCCTTCTGGACTATGCACTTATATTTTACATTCATGTTTCTTGTTTTCTATTAGATTTAAATTTTGCATTTGGATTTAAATATTGCTAGTGAGGGAATGAATGCTGGAGTGTTATTTTAAAGGTTGTTACTACAAGTTTATAAGTAAATTTTGCTGCTTTTTCATCTGTTAAATGCTATTTCATGCTTTTCTGGTTTTCCTGCTGTTAGTCTACCACGAATCTTGCACTTTGGCCTGTAGCCATATTTCCTATTTCTTTCCATATTTTCTTATTTCTTTCCTGCATCTCTAGTATTTTACCAGTGTAGGATTTAGTTCGGGAACCAACCCTCTTTGGATATTGGCATGGGGAACATTTCTTTCCCCTGACCTTTCAATGTTGGTCGTATCTAGGGTGCACAAACACGGTGTTTGTTAATTCGGTAGATATTTGACCAACAGTATTTGGCACACCTGGTGGGACCTCAAAGTTTCCACTTCCAACAGTATGAAGGTTTGATGTTCACCTTTATGCTATAACATTTGAACATCTGGTGACTCAACTATACTCAAAAATCTCTAAATGTGAGAGCAGCAAAAGTTGTGTCTCATGAATACAAGATCGAAGGTCAAAAATTTAGATCATCAAATCGAGTTCTACGAACTTGATATTCAAAGGTTGGAGGAACATCCTCAATTAGCTACTTTTTGGCGTACATACTCGTTACCCCATATATCCCATATACCATATATTACATCCTCACAGTTAGCGGGTGTATGTTTCACTCCTATAAGCCTAGTAAGTCCTGCCACAAGTTTCCCACAACCTCCACCCCGTACAACCACCAGTTTTCCTTAGCCTACACCCCATATACCAGTCCATATGGCTCAAAATCCTCCTCTAAGGTAATTCCCAACAAGTAATAACTCAGGAGCTTTGAATATACAAGCACATAATATGGTTCGGGAAGTTGCTTTGAAAGCTTTGTTGACCTATGATGGTACCAGTAAAAGTGCATATGAACATATTCAAGATGTGGCTTCTTTGGCGACCATCCATGACATAACAAACAAAGATGTAATGATAAAATTATTGGTATTATCACTGAGAGGGAAATTGCTTTATTGGTACCGATCACTGCAACCTGGTACCATTACATCATGGGATCAGCTCACGGAGTTGTTGATTAAAAATTTTCATGAACAAGCTGATCCATACTATTTGTTGCACTAGTTTACGATGATTCGGAGACATCCACAAGAAGAGATAGTTGACTTCAATGTCAGGTTCATGTGAAGCTGGCAAAGAGTCCTTTATGGATTACGACCCACACATAAGCAAGTTTTATTCTACTATCTTAGGGTATTTAGCACCAAAATTGGTATGGTTGTATGAAATACCAATGTGACTACATTTCCAAACTTGTATACGCAAGCTCAAAAGGCCAAATCTGATTTGATTATTGTAGGTAGGCTTCCCCCGAAGATGACTATGTCCATTGTCCCTAACCTTCCACAATATTTGTATTCAAGCGTATTTTTACAACCCATGCCTTCCATGTACCCTGTTCCCTCATGGAGTTCTAGCCCACCTCATGTTGCTCCAATCCCTATCCCACAATGTATGGCCTCAAGATTTTCTTAGTTGCCAACTCAATCAGTTCCCTAGTTGCCAGTGCATGTCCCTTTCCCAACATTGCCAGCACCCCCAACTCCCTTGTCATTACCTGCATCACAAGCACCCTTACCTTTTCCAGCACCCACTCCACCGTCTAATCCTGATCCCCTCATGGTGTTAGGAAGTAAAGTCCAATAATGTAGCCTTGAGGACAATATCTAATGAGCTCACAACAGTAATAAAGAAGAAATTAGAGACCGAGTTTTGGTCTAGGAGATTTCAGACCCCACCAATTACTCAGGAACAAGCTTCTACCAGTAGATGACCTAAGAAAAATACAACAATGATAGCAATTGAGGAGACTAGCATAATGGAAAAGACATATTGGTGTTCAATATGTAATGATCCTCATGGAGAAGAAACTTGCATGGTGCATATGAATTATGTGCAAATGCTAGCAGAAATTTCAACTGGTGAACAATTTAATATGATTAGGAAATCCAAACACAATTTCATGATGCCATCCTTGGAGCAATTTTTGGTCCTTACGAGGTCTAGAAAGAAGCCAGTAATCGTAGATCTGGTAGAGCTCAAACCTTTGAAGGTGCCAACAAAACCAAAGGTACAAAATGAAAAGCGGCCACCTCCAAAAAAATCACCTGGTGTGAGAACTAAGGAACAAGAATCTGTCAAGTTGAGAGATTTATTGCCTAAGCAGGCTCAAGAGAAAGTACAAAATAAGCCATCAGCTTCGCAACCTGCAGTAGCTACTAAAATATATGGTTAAACAAAAGAGCAAGCTAGGGAGCGACTTAAGTACCCATCATTGATGAAAATACAAAGAGTAGATTATACTCAAAATTACTAGGACAAATATGAATGAGCTCCATAAGAGAAGGTTTTGGCTACTCCAAGTTACAACATTGTAGATAAAATGAAGAAGATCCCAGAGAAGGTTAGCTTGTATGATGCGCTGCAGTTTCCAGGATAAATTGATTTGTTACAAGAGTCCTTGAAGACCACTAAATATCGAAAGAAATATTCCTCTCAAAGGGTCCTAGTGCAAGTGTTACCCACTTCTACGATAGGAAAAATAGGTCTTCTCTGTTTTATTTGTCACTAAGAATGGAAGGGTGAATTGTACACAACTGTATGATCGACTTTGGAGTTGCAACTACTGTCATGCCAAATGCAGTATGTGAAGTGATGGGGATGGAATATACGAGAATCAGCCCAGGACTATTATAGCTAGATGGAACTTCGTTCAAGATAGTTGGAGTGATCAAAGACATCCCTATTGTCCTCCACACTATGCCGCAAATCACAGTCATCCAAGAAGTGGTGGTAGTTGACTTAGAGCTGTATTTTAGCATGTGCCTCTCAAGGGAGTTCATATCTAATCTGGGAGGATACCTTTCCTTAGACTATTCATATTTGTAAATACCATTCAAAGGCAAAAGGATTTGTATCCATAATGAAAAACCTTCACCTTTTCATATAGAAAAGCTGGAAGAAGAAGAACAATCCTTAGGTGCAATAAACATGATGATTGAAGAACTGGAAGAAGTTGACTTGGTGGGAGAAGCATTGGGTGAGATTCGCTTGGAGGATGAGTTTTTGCTCACAGATTTTAATGCAATGATCAGAATGGACATTGGTTGTTACATAATAACTAAACTGGAGCAAGCTGAAAAGTAAGTTCCCGATTCACAAAGTTCTGACACAAATCAGTTATGAAAACTGTATTTTGATGGCACCAGATGTAATAATGGTGCAAGAGTTGGTGTTGTATTGATCTCTCCAAAAGGTATACAAAATAATTATTCTTATAAGTTGACTTGGATTTGTACAAAGAACGCAGCTGAATATGAAGCATTATACCTTGGATTGAAAAAGGTAGAAAAATTGGGCATTAAACAGTTATAGCTTTTTGGCGAGTCTAAGCTTATTGTCAACCAGACTACTAATAAATGTGTGTCAAAGAAACATTACCTAAAATCTTATCACAATAGGGTCTAGGATTTGTTTGAAGCTTTCATAGCTCTGAACATTCAGACGATTCCTCGGGAGCAGAACAAACATGTTGATATTTTAGCTTTCCTTGGTGCAAATTATTCCCTCGTAGAGCAAGTGGTCCGAAATCCCAAGACTGTCAAGATGATTTATAGACCCTCAGTTCCAGACAAGAATATTTATTGGAAAGTATTCGACAATGATGAACAAATAGTCAATTTTCTGCTCAGATGATCTACTAGTGTGGATGACAAAATACTTGTTGAAGAGGAGAAAGAAGGGATGATTCAATTAAAGAATAATCACATTCCCCTAGGGTTGATCTCGTTGGAAATTTTATTTAATCAAAATGATAGATTTGATAAGCATAAGATTAAAGTGGATGCTAAGGAGTACATGGAATTGCAGTTGGACCCTGAAAAGGTTATCAATATCGGGATTGATTATGTGTAGAATGAACTTGAAGATATTAAAAACCTGTGCTGCGAGTACCCTAACATTGTGACATGGAGTTATCAGGATTTGAAGGGATATGATAAGAGCGTGATCCAACATACAATAGAACTGCAGGAGGGGGTAAAACCCTTTTGGAAAAAGCAGCATCCTATTAATCCTAAGATCAAAGCGCTCATGAAGGTAGAATTGTTGAAGATGCTGGAGGTGAAGATTATATACCTGATTAAGCACTCAACCTGGGTGGTGAACCTGGTCCCAGTAAGGAAGAAGAATGGATACATACGGTTGTGTGTTGATTTTCACAACCTGAACTAGGCATCACGTAAATATCATTACCCTTTACCCTAGATAGATCAAATTCTTCATGTGGTTGTCGATGCTCAGAGATTCTCACTATTAGACAGCTTCTTTAGAATATAATCAAATTTGGGTGAAATACAAGGATCAATATAAAACGACATTCACTACCAAGTGGGGTACATTCGCCTACCAGTGAATGCCCTTTGGTCTCTCGAACGTCGGTGCTACCTTCTAGAGAGCCATGGACGTCGCCTTCGGTGAGTTATTGAATAGAATTATTGTGATATATCTCGATGATATGATTGTGTTTTTGCATCGCAGAGAAGATCATGTTGCTCATCTAAGACAAGTGTTTGAGAAATTCCATGAGTTCAGAATCTCCATCATTCCAAAGAAGTCAATATTCATCGTCAAAGAAGGAAAATTGTTGGGTCACGTAATCTCACAAGAAGGATTGGTGATAGATCTTGCAAGAGCCAAAGAGCTTATGAAATTATCGCTGCTTGCTAATAAGAAAGACCTATAATATTTCTTTGGCTAAATAAACTTCATCCGTAATTTTATTGTTGATTTTGCCCAGGCTGTGAAGCCCATGACTGAGCTTTTAAAAAAAAAATTGAGTTTAAGCGAATAGAAGTCAGGAGATGAGCTTTTCAGGAAATCAAAGAAATAATTACCCAAGCTCCAATCTTAATTAATCCTGACTATTCAAAAGACTTCATTCTTTATGCAGTAGGTGAGCATGAAAGCTATGTTGCAGTGTTGACTCAGAAACAAGAAGATGGAGAATAAAAGTTGATTGCTTTCTTGAGCCAAGTTATTGCACCACATCAAGAGAAATACAACTTCATTGAGAAGTAGGTTTATGCCATGATGAAATCATTGAAAAAAATTTGACACTTTATTTCTCAGAGCAAGACTGTTGTTTATGTTATTCATCCTGATGTCTGAAACTTTATACTACAAGGATAATTAGGCGATAAGAGAGCAGGATGGGTCTCTAAAATTCAAGAATATGATATGGATATCCGACCAACAAAGCTAGTATGTGGGTGTGCTTTATGCCAGGAGTTAGCTAAGAGTGTTGTCGCTAAGACATTGAATGCAATTCACAAGAAGGATATAGGTGAAACAATTTGCGCAAATTATACTGCGAGTGACCATGATTGGATAGAAGAGCTGGTTGATTATTTTACTTCTAGGAGATGTCCAACTCACCTCGATGCCTCACAGCATCGGAGGTTCAGGCTGCAAGTACTCAAGTATGTATTATTGCCCAATGGGTTGTATCATAAGAACATTGACGGAGTTCTTCTCAGGTGTATAAAAGCGTCCAAAAAGGAGAAGATAATGGAATAATTTCACTCTAGGCTATTTGGAGGGCATTATGCAAGCAGACCCATGGCTTTAAAAATTATATGAGTGGGTTATTATTGGCCCACTCTGTTCACCAACGCTCATAAAATAAGTCAATGGTGTGATAGTTGTCAATGATATGTGGGCAAAATTAGGAAAGAAGCTTTGCATCTGCGTCCAATCCAAGTGGAAGCACCTTTGCAGCAGTGGGATCTTGATTTCATTGGCGTCATTGATCCACTTTCTTCTGTGGAACACAAGTATATCCTGACAATGACCGATTATTTCACCAGATCGGCAAAGGCTATTTCGACTAAGAAGTCTGATCAAGCTATTGTTATCTCCTTTCTAGAGGGGCTCATTACTCGATTTGGCATACTAGATTCTATTGTAATTTACAATTTTACTCCTTTCATTGGGGCTAAAACTACAAATTTTGCTAGAAAATATGGTATTTATTTGAAGACATCATCCAATTATTACCCGCAAGGGAATGGGTTTGCAGTAACAAGAGGAGCTGGAATTTGTTGTTGAACCAAGCGCTTTGGGCAGATCGTATCTCGATAAAAAAATCTATCAAGACTTCCTCCTATGCCTTGGTTTATGTAAAAAAAGTTGTTCTCCCTACACATATTGAGGTGCCAATACTCCAAACATTGCAGTTGTTCTAGGATGAGGATGAATAATACGACTCTATGAGTGCAAGGTTGGCACAGTTGCTGCATTTAGAGGAGAACAGGGAATAGGCTTACCAGGTATTTGTCGAGCATATGAGAGAAGTGAGGAAGTGGTTTGAAAAGAAAATGATCGACCGTAGTTTTTAGGTAGGATATTTGGTTCTAAAATGGAACGAAAAGAAGGCTAAGCCAGGGAACCACCATAAGTTCGACGTTATCTAGGAGGGTCCTTTTCAGATTTTCGCTGTGAATTCAGCAAATGCTTATTATCTTCGCGATATGGAGGGTTATGATCTCCCCATCCCTATGAATGACCTTCATTTGAAGGCCTATATTTCATGATGATATTTTGATGAGGTACCATTTTGTACATATGTAAATATCCTTTTTGAATGTTGTTTTAATTTGTTGATGTTATATTTGTTATATACACAAAAAATAAAAAACAAAAAAAACAAAGAGAAATAAAAAGTATAAAGTGCATTCGCCCCAAGAACATGCAAAAGGGTTCTTCACCCTAGAATGAGGCAACTAAGCTATATGGGGAGGTCAGATGTGCTAGCAAAAAAAAAAAGCAGTCGGATATCAGGTTCGACGACAACAAGCATTTAAATTAACATTGCTTTTGCCTTGATAGATGGACGAATGGGTTGTTCACCCCTGTTATGGGTGAATGCACCAAGAAGGGCAAAAAAAAATATTCTCCTTTGCATAATTTAAAAAAATAAAATAAAAAGCACATGATTTTATATATTCAAAGTTTTTTTCTAAGCGCCCTTGAAGAAAGAGGGAAAAAAATCATAAAGATCATATATAAATGTTGGAACCGATTCTTGCATCCATAGGATCGATTGTCATGCTGCAAAAATCCATTTAAAAGCAATGAGCTATTACAGTCTCTGGTCAACTTGCCTCTTAGTTCTAATAAACACGACTATTTCTAAAAGAAAAACTACAGAACGGGTAAGGAAACCCCAACGGTAATTCTATGATAAAACATTAATTACACGCTCCAAATTAATGTAAAACTATACATATTAAAATGACCAAGCAAGAAAAATAACCAATTGTTATGCCTTATGTAGACCGGTGCCTAGATTCATTGGGTTGTTATAGCAATTTAACAACAATTTTAACATGAATAGAGAGAATGGGGAAAAGAAAATTGGCGTTCTTAGATTTATTCGAATATCGTAATAAAACTAAAATTTAACCAACGAAAGAAACATATGTAATGTATTCAAATAATGTAATCCATTACATAGTGACACACAGTACTAAGACAAAGATATAACAGGAATAAAACTCAGAATTGTATTGATTTCATAAAATATTACGTGCAGAGTGTGCAAGATGACTTTTAACTCTGTTTTTCTCAAATAAATACATCAATACAATGAAGAGGACTATGTTCAAATAATGTAACAGGTATCTCCTACTCTCCTTGTTCCAATATGGTAATAGTAGAGTCTTTGAATCCTAGGCTCAATAGGACAGAAAATAATCTCAACTTCTTGAGCACTTTCCTATCAAAATCCTGCATAGCAAAGGGAAGAATAAAAAATGAGAGAGAAAAATAGACACAGAAGGGGATACAACAGCACAACTAACAGGGCATTCAAGTATACCTCTTAGCAAAAATTCTATTCTCTAATTGCTTCATGCAGAATCTGGACCTGTATGCTTCCTTTTATAGCTATTGGTTCTTGATTCTGTTATTTTTGTTTTATTGATGACCTTACACTTGTCAGCATCTGATTGAACCTATTATGTATGATGTCCAGCTGGTGCGGATCTGAACTGACTATCATGGTTCATTTTTGGACTGAAGGGAGCTCTTTCACTGATTAATTTGGTCGCTTTGTTCTCTTTGTTGGCCCTAGAAACTAAGGATTCATCATTATATTTTTTATTTTTGTTTTTCTTGTCCTAGTCACCATGATCTGTTGTTAAGGATTGACCAGGCTGCTATTACAAATTTTAGACGAGGGATGGAGGGGGACCCAACGTGATGGTGAAGACAAGGGGTGACGTGCTAGTGGAAAATAGATGGAATTGCATTGATCACGTGATAGAGTGAAAGGAGAAAAGAGGAAATGGGGTGGCTTCACACAATGGAAGGTGGTGAGGTGGTGTTGGAAAAAAAATCAGGGTGGTTAAGGAAGAAGGTCTGAAAAGAGGGAGGCAGTGATAAGTAGGAGGAAGATGGGAATGGAAAACAAGATCTGGAAACATCTATAAGTTTCTTTGATAACTATACTCTGTCGGAGTGTTCCCCTTATAACTATATTCTATCGAAGCACGGATTGAATGACTTTCTATAAGTCTTATCGTTCACGCACTTTCTTCGTCTTAAGTATTTGCAGAATAGAAATTGAATACTTTTATATTCTTTGTACTCCATTGTTTCATTTACTGATGCCTTTAGCTCTCCCTTACTGTCTCTATTTATAAGTTGTGACTATGCCTTGCAGTATTATTTTGTGGTACATTATTATTCTCTAGAGATATACAGGATCTGGTCGCATGCTTGAGTGTCAAGATTTATCTTTTGGTTAGTCTGCTTTATCCTTATCAAGGTATTGTCCATGCGATTTACTTTGATTGCTCAAATCTTTCCTTCCTTGAGTATCCTTCTGGATTCACAATGTTTATGTGTACTCTTTTGACTTTGTCTCGGTTGTTTGATCTTCATATCGTCTTTCGACGTACCTTGCTATGAATGAGTCACTCCCTTGCTTTCTACGTTGGTATTGATTTCAGGTATTTTGGAGAATGGTCGCCCTTTTTCGGGAATCCAGACTATCAAATTTTCTTCTTGGAACATGATTTTGCCCTCTTTCTTTGATCCCTATGTATGGCCTGGATCAATCCATTGTCATTGGATATGTATAAAGGATCAACTGTATCACTTGATATCTATAGTGTACAACTTGTTTTCCTCTCGAGATGTAGTTTTTCATTGGGTATCCTTCCTTGATACTTTCATAACTGAAAAATGTTAGTCCTGAAATAACGAAGGTACGCACCAGTAATGATCATGCACAGTATAGAGAATATCTCAATATTTTATAGTTTAACCAATCTCAAAATGTTAACTCAAGGTTTACCTCATATTTAAATCCTTTGATTTAAAGTTTAGTTTGGGCCTTAACTCTATATTGAATATCAGTCATGGAGAGATAATCGAACCATGGCCAACCTTTGATTTTTTTATTACCTGCAGGTTAGTTAACCGAAAGAAAACATGCTTCAAACCTTTTAATATTGACCAATCATAAATGAAGGTGGTGATTAATATCGTGTTAAGACCCTTGTTAAATATGTTTAAAATTTAATTAATCAAGCATCGATTTAAGCTTACCATTGATTTACCTTTGAAATGCATGCCACCATTGGATTACTTCGAGATTGAGTGCATCCGTCGGATCCGTCAAAAGATGCTTGTCGTTTTAGCCCTACTTGTATTTGACTTTGACTTGCTCGTTGCTATTAGATTCCTTTAATCTCAATGAAGCGCTACCCTCAGATTCTCATTAGTTGATTCATCACTTAAATCTTTGGTTTGTGCACTGCCATCGGATCTCCTGAGTAGGGTTAGCGCAGTCGTCGATGTCTAGGGACCTGCATGTTTGTTAATCTACTAATTTATAAAAACATGTCCCCGGTTAGTCGGATTAATAAAGCCTACAAAGTCAAAAACCCTTAACCGATAATAACTCATTTCGACAATACTTGAGGTTAAATATTTTACCATTGTTTATTTGACCTTATAATGATGTGGTGTTTTAGTCTTCATCTAATCATGATTTACCAAGGTTAACCCCATGATTTTTGACCTTAACAACTTGTATTAAGCATAGGTATCATATAATACATTCACCTTTCTACGTGATCATCGTTAGATCATACCATGGTGGAGGCGCGACCGTTGGATCTCCCATACATACATAAGGTTTAGCAAAAATGGAAGGGGAAGATTATAATGCTTTTAATTAATCATCTAATAAAAGAAATCTTTAGAATAACCTTCGACCATTTTTAATAATACGTTATCATTGGATATGAGCGGAGGTGGGCGCTACCATCAGATATTAGGATTGTTTTACATCTTTATTTTACTTTGACTCATTTGTCATCATCAGATCTTTCCGTCGTGGTATGTCCAAGCGTTGTCGTTAGATCTCTCGTAAGTTGCATACTTGATAGCCAAAGGGGCATATAATTACATTTAATTAATCTCTATTGAAGATAAAATGGGGTAATTAGCAACGTGTTATACCCTTAATAATGCATAATTAATTTTTTTAGCTTTACCTTCTTCTTTCTCGATAACTCACCATTTACTTGTTTGGATTTCAATTTAGCGCGACCGTCAAATCTTGATTGATGTCGGTGCGACCGTTGATTTTCCTCAACCTGTGAGGTTAGTTACCAAAGGGGGTATGATTTTAACCTTGAATTAAGCTAAAATGGGGATGATTAGCCAATGTGTTAGACCCTCATTAATCTTGTTTAAAATATTTAATTAATCTTACAGGGACTTATACCTTTTCGATGCAACTCTTATGGGCGCGCCACCGTTGGATTGGATCTAGATCGAGTGCTATCGTCCGATCTGTCTAATTAGCTCGATGGTTATTTCAAAGGGGGCGCATACCCTTAATACTTTTTGACCATAGTATTTTAATGTGTGGTTTAATTAAATCAAGCGCAACCATTGATTTTTGAGTTCGCTTGAGCGCTGCCCTCAGATCTGTCGGACTTGCTCGATATTTAATCAAAATTTTGACCCATGTTGACTCATTAATGATTTGACTTTTTGGGGAGCGTGCATCCATTGGATTGGGCTTGGCTCAAGTACATACGTTAAGATTCGTAAAGTTGCAAATATTTTAAATTTATTAAGCTTTAATGACCTTAGGTTATAATATTTCTTAAATCATTTGACCTTTGACTTATCTTTTCGGCGTCTTTGTGAAAGCGCGTCCGTTGGATTATTTTTTATGAAGCGCTATCGTTATATTAAGGCGAGTTGCTCGATTTTTAATTAAATGGGGTGCATACCCTTAAGCCTTAATTAAATTTTTGATGCTTAGTTATGCTTTTCAGGATTTAGACTAAGGTTTTGAATTTTCCCCTATCTTTAGAATACCTTAGGCCTTTAAATATTTGTCATTCGATTTAAGCCCAAGGGAAACTTTATTCTATGTGGGTCAGATTTCAGCTTTAGAAATCTGATTAAATTTTGCCCTATCCCTTGTCTAAGATGATTGAGCTTTATTAAAAGGGGACACACATTATTAACAACAATGGCTAGTCTTTATCAAACAAACTCATAAGAAATTAAACTCTCTCAATTAGATGCAAAAGGACCAGCAATGCTTGCTTACTTTGATGAAACTAAAAATTTAAATTTGGGGGTTTCAAAGTTTGAGTCAAATTTGGCTCCAACAATAAAAAAAAAAAAGAGAAAAACAAAGGGCTTTACGATATTTTTAGAAAATTTTGATTTTCTAGGTATTTCAAAGAAAGTGAAAGTAGGTAGAGTTTCCTTTAAAAGGGCCATTCACCATGAAGTTTCAAACAGGTCGAAGGTGCCCAAGTCAATTAAAAGCACGACATATTTTGAAGTCATCAAGGAAGACTAAAAAACTGCTTTGCACCCAAAGTGATTTCACTGGAAGGAGGAAGTAATGGCAACATTTTTGGAAGCACGTTGTGTAACAAATTGTGCCCCTTGGTTACGTGTCGGTGATCGAAGGGCAAGAGCGTAGATAGAAGAACATTAAATTAAAATGTGCATTGTGTCGAATTTTTGTTTTCCAAGGAGCAGCAAATATTAAATGATTGGTTGTTAAGCGGCCAATTTAGCTTTCCCAGCAAGCTTGAGGCGCCAGGGTATAATTTACAACAAAATTACGTGGTGAGCAGGAAATATTTTTCGAGGAGGATCCAGTAGTGAATCAAAAGAGAAGCCTTTGAGACGTTGTAAATGATGTCAAGCTAGCCGTTCGATACATTTTCTCTCCCGAAAGCGCTTGCAATTAATTTTGTATTTACTGCAGCAGATGTCGAAGGGCTCTATAAAAACCATGAGGTAAAAGTCGTAGTTTATATTTGGTTTGTAAAAATTGTTTACTGCTATTCGCGATTGTAGCTACAAAATATTTCAGAGTTTCCTCAGAGAATTTTTTAGATAGAAGGAAAATGGGAAAACGTAGCAAGGAGCTTAAGGACGTCACAGAGGCTACAAAGCCTAAGAAATCAAATAAGAAGGAGGGCGGCTCTAGAGCCAAAAGGGTTTGAAAAAATAATTATGTGGACTTAGATCCATATGAGGACACTATGGCACAAATTAGAGACTGTCTTATCACGCATAAGGTAATCAAAAGGTTGAGGCAAGAGGTAGAAGTTGTTGTGAGTCAAGGGGTGTCATCAAATAGCTGGCTAACATTGCCATACCATTCATAGTTGTCATGGTATTTGTGTTCGCCCGTTCATCAATGCCCTGAGCTGGTGCAGCTCATTGCCTAGTTATATGACCCATTCACTAGGGCTGTCAGAAATGCTAGGAGGGAGATTTTTTTTACCATTACTCTAGATGAAATTTGGGAGACCTTCGCTTACGGGTTGAAGCCCCCCTCTTATGCAGTTAATAAAAAGTTACATATCGATGAGCAAGAGGACAGGTATGTTTCCACAATAACCATGCACCAATTTATGGAGACGTAACTTATTAAGGAGCCACCGATGGGGCAGCTTCCTAATTTATCGAAGTCGCTCTTCGAATTCAAGAGTCAAGATATATACTCCATGTTGTCTTGGGTCACTGGATTGCCTTTGGATGAAATTGTGCATAAGTGGCAGGCGGCTGTTTCACAGTGTATTTTTAAAGTTGAGTTTTATTCTCCCTTTGCCATGTGGCAAGGTGGCAATCCTATTTTATTTGATTGGGCTGACTATATCTCCCGAAGGATAAAATTTCAGTTGGAAAAAATGCAAACCAAGGAGTCCAAGTCATTTTTGCATACATCATTTTTAGTATGGTTTTTATTTTTTTAGTTGCAGCAGCGCTTTTCCTTCATTGCAATGATGCAGCTGGGTTAAAAGAATGAGTCTTTTTTGGTTTACTTGTGGACTCCCGTTTTGACAAGGCAAGAATCGGTGTACAACTTTAATAGTTGGTTTGTGGGGTCGACAATCGAATTGCTTTGCGGTACCTGTGATAGAGTACCACAAAATTTGAGGGATGCAGTTGTTGTGCAAGAGAATGGAGATATTTTTTTGCTTACCTAGGGCGTAGTTGTGCATATTTTGGTTTCACGAGTAAGCCATTTTTGTTACCATATTTCACCACAAAGCATATGTTCGCCATGGAGGTTGTGCTCTAGACTAATCATGTGAATGATATATATGGAGCCGAGCACAAGAATAAGACTACATGCAACATGTCATTCAAATTCGACAACATAGAAGTGAGTCAAGTTGGGCAGAATAGGCTCTTGACAGTGGCACTCTAGGATTTGGGTTTTATTTAATTGCCACAATGTTGGCGATATGATCCTCTATGCAAATTCTTAGCTATTGTGAAGGCTAAGTCTTTTCATTGTTGTCCTCGACCTGATATCTAGAAGAGGAGAAATAATTTTGATGGGCTGAACATGAACTGGCATATTGAAAAATGACGACCCTCCCACCATGGCATGATTATTATGAGCAGGAGGTGAAATATAATCTGGCCAAAAATAAGACTCAAATTCCTCCATCGGGTTTATTCAGTTCTATCAAGGAGGCCAGACCTGATTTGACCGAAGAGAAAATAATGAATTGGTGGAATATGTGACCATGGCTTACGGGTTGAAATTAGATGAGCAATTTTCTAGATATTTATTATGAGTTTGTAAACTCATATCATCTCGTCACCTTCACCAATATTTTTTCGCAAAGCTTTCAGCATTCTGACAGTGGCAAAGGTAAAACTGAGCAAGAGTGGCCCATAGTCGAAGATGAGACTCCGGACAAAGAAGAACAAAAATATGTTTTCAAAATGTGGTCTCAATGAAAAAAATGATAAGTAGAGGAGACGCTCGCACCTGAAAAGAAAAATTTACCGAAGGCGCCACCATTTCCAAAGGTGGCAAAAAGGCCAAGGTCCAGTACAATTATGACTTTTGCCATTGAGGTCCCTACAGTTTTAGTTGCTGTAATTTCTACAACATCAGTTGTAACTGTTCCCATGGTTACTAATGTATCGACAACTATTGTAAAGCCTTCACCCATGGAAGAGCTCCCAACCAAAGTTACCAAAGTCTTTTCAATGGCTCAAGCATCGACAAAATATCAACATTTTGAAAGCTCTCATGTCAAAGTAATGAACAAAGAAGATATTCTGGACATTAAAGAAAGGACAGGAGTGCAAGAAGAAGAAGCAGTTTCACAGCCGCCACCATCATCGTAGCACGCAGTGCTTACGCTCGAAGGTACATATTTTATTCCCTCTTCTTCTTCTATGGAGCAAGAAGTGATTTTTGTCTCACTTCCATCTATTCCACTTTCATCGTCCCTAGTCTCCATTTCTTCGCCCTTTAGTATTCCCTCCATTTCCGTTTCAGTTCCATCTTCTTTCGCCCCCGAATTCACTACTGCTCTCTTATATTCCCATTCCTTCATCTTCCATTTCTTTCAGTTCATATGCATCAAGGTTGAATCCCTTTTCATGTCCATCTCTTTCTGTTCCTGCCTCCACCGCCATTGAGGCTGTAAGTACGTGTTGTGGCTGCTCCACAACGTACCCCAAAATTGGGGACCCACCTTTTTTTGCATGTTTTCCAAGAAGACCGAAGTGGCCCATATGCTAAAGATCAAAGAAAAAGCAAAACACCACAAGGAAAAAAAGTGTCACGATATCGCGACATGTTGCATTGTCGCGGCCAAAAGAGAAAAAGTGTCGCGATATCGCGACATGTTGCTTTGTCACGGCCAAAAGAGAAGAGAAAGACAAGAAAAAAAAGTGTCGCGATATCGCGACATGTTGCATTTTCACGGCCAAACAAGAAAAAGTGTCGCGATATCGCGACATGTTGCATTTTCACGGCCAAAAAAGAAAAAGTGTCGCGATATCGCGACATGTTGCGTTTTCGCGGCCAAAAGAGAAAAAGTGTCGCGATATCGCGACATGTTGCATTTTTGCGGCCAAAAGAGAAAAGTGTCGCGATATCGCGACATGTTGCATTTTCACGGCCAAACAGGAAAAAGTGTCACGATATCGCGACATGTTGCATTTTCGCGGCCAAAAGAGAAAAGTGTCGCGATATCGCGACATGTTGCATTTTCACGGTCAAAAGAGAAAAAGTGTCGCGATATCGCGACATGTTGCATTTTGGACAGCAAAGAGAGAAGAAAAGTGTCGCGATATCGCGACATGTTGCATTTTCGTGGCCAAAAGAAGAAAGAAAAAGTGTCGCGATATCGCGACATGTTACATTTTCGTGGCTAAAAGCAACAAAAGAGAGCAAGGAGGCAAAAGTGTCGCGATATCGTGACATGTTACATTTTCGTGACGAAGGGCCACAAAATGGAAACCAAAGCACATACGCATACAAGGGAAGGTGAAACGAACAGCCATTGGAAAATGAAATGAACAGTCAGGGAAGGTGAAACGAACAACCATCGAAAAATGAAACGAACCGTCATGGAAGGAGAAACAATTTTTTAGAAGTTTAAATACGCCATTCAAAGAGGCCAGAAGGGGTTGGAAATTGCTGCGAGCAGAGTTGCAGAGTTGAAGGCAAGAGGGCCATTCTGGACCTGTTTGAGTCATTTTTCTTCCATGGACTGGTTTGGGAAAACCAGAAATTTTTGTTATTGTAAAATGACAAATTTTTAATACAGAAATTTTTAGAAAGTTGCATCTTATGGACAAGAAAGGAGGAGTCATTTTCTGCATGCTATATTAAATGTCTATTTTTCCCCTTTTCAGATTTTAAGCTTGTAAATGGAGTTTATGCAAGTTTTCTTGGTTGCTTCATGCGAATGTTTAAATCTGAAAAACCTCATTTAAAACCCTAGGAGCCAGCACTTAGCTTATCCGGATTGTGCTTGTTTTGCAGGTCCAATAGGTTAGGTTGCATGCATGAAAACCTCACATCTTCGGTTTTGTCGAAATAGGATAGCATCATACTGAATGCATTTTATTTTCAGTTCTGCATTTCATTTTCATTTTCTGCATTTTATTTTTTTCTAAAAATTTTCACTTATTTTAAATTTTCAGGCATTAAAATAAACATTTAAAAATTTTCAAAATCCAAAAAAAAAAATGAACAATCACTAAAGTTTCATGGTGAAATAAACCAACATTGCCCCTTGTTTACAGTTACTTGCAATCACTAAGGTGTTCCAAGCATTTAAATTGAATATCTTTATTTGAGATTACTAATACACATATGCAAATGCTAATACACTGGAGACCTTGGAGAAGTTGTTTGTTTAACTTCTTTGCAAGAGGGGATTTGGAACCCAAATCCTAAAGGAGAGTGTACTTTCACAATCGGGTGAAAATACCACTCAACAGATTGGCGCTAGAAGGAGGGCCTGAATTGTTTTATTTCAGAGTGATTTAAATGCTATAGGGATTTAAATTTTGAATATTTCATGCCCTATTGATTATTATCTTTAGCCCTCTTTTAACAACACAACCTTGTAGTGTTAAAAGGAGGACATGAATCGCTATGCATTGTTCTAACGCTTTTTGATTGTTCATACAAGAATAATGTGTTTTGATTTGATTTTGAAAAATTTTGGTCTTGACTAACGAGGTTGTCTCCATGCAATTACTTTCATTTGATTTTAATGGATACATCTCTTGGTTGATGCTAACATGATTATTAATACGTTACATGTTTGATATTTGCTAGTCAATTTCATGCTTATTTGTAAGGAATTATTTTTTGTCTAAAATGTATTTGTTGTCGGTATTATGCTCTTCACTTGCGTGTAATGCGATCTTGTGAATCCGAAAGCCTACAACACTAGGAGTATGCTCTTCACTTGCGCATATGCGATCTGGTGAATCAAAAACTTACATTTTTAGAATACTGCTTTGTCATGGTTCCTTCTTTCATTCATGACTAACAAATTGATTTTGAAGTTATTCTTTGAATTTCATTAATTGCAAGATTTTTTGTGTGTCACAGGTTTTCTTTGAGGTATTGAGAGTTTTGTCAAGTTTTGTAGGGTAGTTTCATTTACAAGTTGGACCCACCGCATCGCATCGCAACTAGGTCCAAAACAACTGAGGAAACCATATTCCAAAGCCTCTCACTCACTCATAGGAATCCAAGGAATAAAACTGAGCAAATTGTGGTCCCACTAGATATTCTTGTTATAGAAGATCCTTCTTTTTTAGGTGCATCTAGCGGACTTGCATCGGTGGTGTCATTTGCCACTAGTGTACCAATTATCAATACCATTTCCATGGTTCTTGTAGGGTTATCATCATCGATTTTGAATCAAATGGCCCAACCTCCACCACCTCCTTGGTACGGAGCCCATAACATTCCTTTGAATATTGCAAGGGATATTCACGAGATCCCTAAGAATATAGAGATATTTTTGCCCGAATACAAACCGGATGGCCCAAGGACCGTGAGAAGAACATATTCAGGCCTATAGGGATGTTTTGATAAGATTGCAAGTTCAACATGAAGATGTGGCTTGTAGACTCTTCCCCATGAGCCTAGACCAAGTGGCTTACGAATGGTATATTTGCTTACCTACTGGTTCCATTACGTCATGGACGCAAATGGAGGATGCTTTTGTCAACCAATTCAGGTCACCATTAGATCCCACAATCATCTATAATCAGTTCATTACATGCAAAAGAGGCCAGGGTGAGCCAATCCAAACTTTTAATCAGAGATTTCAGAAGTGCTATAATAGAGCAATTCGACATTTTGCCATTGATCCCGCAGTAGCTTTGCAAATATATTTTGGGGCATTGGATCCTATGACGACAATGTTTGCAAGGCGAAATCCTCAAGTTACCATGCTTGCTCTAGCCTACAATGAAGCTATGACCATTGAACAACAAATGACACCACAGGGTTATGGGTTTTCCCGGATGCCTATGGTAGGACAATATGGTCCATATGGTCAAGCTCCTATGATGAATCAGATCATGGCACCACAAATATCAGGCATAAATGCTTTGCCTTATCAACAACCATATTCATCAACACCCGCTTACGCACCCATTCCAATTCAACCAATCACATCCATTCCCCCCATTCCTTCATTTTTGCAAAATAGTCAACAGACTATGCAAGGAGCTAGTCCGGTTAATTCTCAGGCTATAGTTCCTTTCCCCAATCCAATTCCGATTCAAAGTGTGAATCCCTACGCAAATCAAGTGGCTCAAAATCCAACTCAAATGTTAAGTCAAGATCTCACCAATTACGCAAATCCTACTGGAACTAGCAATAACATAGCTCAACCAAAAGAGATTTATTCAGAGGTTGAAGAGCTCAAAAATATAGTTCACAAATTGAGTAATGATTTGGTTCAAAAATAGAAGTATGAATCCCATGCCCCTCACCCAAATCGAAACTTCAACAATAGAGGGAGACAGTGGAATACGAAGCCAAACAATGGGGGTGTGCCTTCCCCTATTGCTAATCAGATAGATACTTCTGTAGGACCAAGTCACTCTAGTTCCATTCTTAATATTTCTGATTTTGCATGGGAAAAGGGGTGTAGATTGCATAATACAAAGGAGCATAATGAAAGGAATTGTCCCAAAATTGCTAGGTATACCCATTGTCTCCAAGCTCAAGTGGATGATTTGGAACTTGTGCCAAATGAGGGTCCACCCCAACATCAACAAGGAGAGGACAACATTTTGGTGGTGGAAACTCTATATCGTCAAGAGAGTGAGAATGAGGAAGGTGAAGATGAATGGGGTGAGAAACATGTTGATGAATCAGAAGATGAAGAAGAAGTACTTGAGCGTCACGACTTGAACTTGGAGGATGATTACTATGATTCATGGAAGAAATGGGAAGAATATTATCAATCTAAATCTTCTAATAAACTTGTTGTGTCAATTAATATGCAGGATAACTCAATTGCTTCCTCACATGAGGATACTATAAATCCTGTACAATTTGAGAAAGTTTTGGAAGAGGAATTCGAATCTCATCAAATTTTGGAACATGATAAGGATTCTACAACCATGAATCAAGAAAGAGAGTCATTTGCTTTAGATTCCTTTGGAGGAAAAGAAATTGAAAATCTTGATCCACTTACTTGTGCTACAATGATTATGCCATTTCAAAATGAGAAAATTACAAAACCTAAATCATTTGGGTTTGATATCATTGATGATCCAATTGAAAATCTCACGTTACCCAAAACAACCCAAGTGATTGATCATGGAAATGTGTTAGTTAACCCACCCCTAGATAGACAAGACTTATGGTTTGAAAGGGATGGACATATTTTCAATTGGGTACCTAAGTTTGGTGCCTTTGATAAACGAGTCATGGAGAAAGAACAAGTGCTACATGATGATGAATGTCATGAGAGAAAAGAGGAATTTTCAAATCCTCTTCAAGTAAGGTCAAATGAAAACATGCCAAAGGTAAAATCTCACCTTTTTGGTTTCACCATGCAAAATTCGAATGAAGGTTTCCCTAATGAATGGTTTGATTCAAATATTATTAATGTTATGGCTTTATTGAATGAAAATGAAAGCTTATTTCTACACCATGAATCAAAGTGCGGAATGGACATCTTAAAGAATAGACATAAAGGAATTGAATATCAATCATTGTCTAATCAATTTGAAAACTTGAAACTCCACCATAGGATTATTAATGAAACTAAATCAAATTGGTATGGTGAGAGGGGCAAGTGGAAGTTTGTTTCTTTGTTTGGTTTGATCTTGTTTTTGTTGGATTCCTACAAAACTTGGTATGCGTATCACGTCATACATCTTTTAAAGAATTCCAATCAGGTTTGGGATCCGGGAAAATGATAATCCAAACTTTTGCACCATCTTGCATTATATTGTACATTTGTATATACTTTTGGTTTTCGTGTTTTGGTTTTGGATTGGATCTCACTTTGGTTTTAAGTTTTGTGTGTTGGTCCTTTGGACACTTTTGGTTTAACAACTTATGTCCTTATGAATGTTGACTAAGACTAGGAGAATATGAAACATCGGAATTGTATTGCAGAAAGCTCCACGAGTATCGCAAACACATTAAAGAATATCGTTTGGAACTTGTGATGCATGAAGTTGTCAGTTTTACACATTATGGTAAAGTAGGTGATATACTCCATCCACATTTCAAAAGGAGCAATGCATTCATATCTCATGTTACATTCCACATTGCATATACATTTCATCTCAGTTGCATCTTCATTTCATATACAATCATTGAAAAGGTGTCGAATCCTCTTAGGGTTATTACATAACATATATTAAAAGGATCCTAAGGTTGGGAACTGATGCCCGAACTATCTTGAACCAAGCACGTTCTACACATATTAAAGAGGATCTTGAGCAAAATGGTCAAAACCATACTTGGAAGAAAAGGTGAGGCGAAAGGAGTATTTCGTGTCTATCCTATCATGCAACATAATCCTTAAAATAGTGGTTTTTACCACTCCCATAATGCTTAAAGCCTAAAATCGGAGTAGTAAGGATAGGGTCTAATTCTCATCTCGCTTAGGTTGAGAATCCGATTCCCCAAAGCTTCTATTTTGCCCATTCAAGAACTTGAAATTCCAAAGCAAATATTTTTCATTTCTTTATTAATATTGGATTGGAAGGATCGTACTACATGCCCCTTGCAAGGATGGGTAGTCATCCCCAAGGTCCAAGAAATCAAAAGTAGAGCCAAATCCTGGATTATGGGGTTGATCTCCACCGGGGCTATAGACGCCTGATTGGCAGTGGAGTATGCTCATGCGTGGCAACATGTCTTGTCTAAAAACAAGACCACTGACTGCTCAAATGGATAGGCTAGCTTGACAGTTTCATCCATAACAGGTTAAATCATTTTGTTCAAGATGAGGTAATGAACTCCAGATCAGAGTAGTAAGGATAGGGTTAAATTCCCATCTCGCTTAGGTTGGGAATCCTATTCCCCAAAGCTCTGATTTCACTTACACTTGCACATGGGTTCAAGATGGTAGTGACACATAACCAACTTTGGGATCTAGTAAATTAATTCAGTATACATATTTTTGGTCCTAAGAGGGTTTGACAGTTTTAATATGTTTGTTCATGATACTAGAAAGTCTGAGCCTTTGCAAAGCAGGTTGTTATATCTCTAACATAGTTGTCATACGTCAAATCCTGCACAAATCATTCATAGCCTTGCATACGAATCATAAGTGAAACTGACAATGGAAAGTTGAACGAGTTTCAAACGATAGGGAATGAAGCACATTGCACACACCGAGCTGATGCTTAATAATTCTAATGCTTCATGTATTTCTCGTCTAGTTTCATTCTTGGGATATTTTTTGACGCTTGTATTTGAGTCTGTGTGTTTTCAGGTTGAGTTCTCACCGAAATGCTCAGGAGCATTTCCCAGTAGAGTCGCCATTTGTTGTGGCTGCTCCACAACGTACCCCAAAATTGGGGACCCACCTTTTTTGCATGTTTTCCAAGAAGACCGAAGTGGCCCATATGCTAAAGATCAAAGAAAAAGCAAAACACCACAAGGAGAAAAAAGTGTCGCGATATCGCGACATGTTGCATTGTCACGGCCAAAAGAGAAAAAGTGTCGCGATATCGCGACATGTTGCTTTATCGCGGCCAAAAGACAAGAGAAGAAAAAGTGTCGCGATATCGCGACATGTTGCATTTTCGCGGCCAAAAAAGAAAAAGTGTCGCGATATCGCGACATGTTGCGTTTCGCGGCCAAAAAGAAAAAGTGTCGCGATATCGCGACATGTTGCATTTTCGTGGCCAAAAAGAAAAAGTGTCGCGATATCGCGACATGTTGCATTTTGGCAAAAGAAAAAGTGTCGCGATATCGCGACATGTTGCATTTTCAGGCCAAAAGAAAAAGTGTCGACGATATCGCGACATGTTGCATTTTCAGGCAAAAGAAAAAGTGTCGCGATATCGTGACATGTTGCATTTTCGCGGCCAAAAGAGAAAAGTGTCGCGATATCGCGACATGTTGCATTTTCGTGGTCAAAAGAGAAAAAGTGTCGCGATATCGCGACATGTTGCATTTTCGTGATTCAAAGCAAAGAGAGAGAGAAGAAAGAAAAAGTGTCGCGATATCGCGACATGTTGCATTTTCACGGCCAAAAGAGAAGAAAGAAAAAGTGTCGCGATATCGCGACATGTTACATTTTCGCGGCTAAAAGCAACAAAAGAGAGCAAGGAGGCAAAAGTGTCGCGATATCGCGACATGTTACATTTTCGCGGTGAAGGGCCACAAAATGGAAACCAAAGCACATACGCATACAAGGGAAGGTGAAACGAACAACCATTGGAAAATGAAACGAACAGTCAGGGAAGGTGAAACGAACAACCATCGAAAAATGAAACGAACCGTCATGGAAGGAGAAACAATTTTTTTAGAAGTTTAAATACGCCATTCAAAGAGGCCAGAAGGGGTTGGAAATTGCTGCGAGCAGAGTTGCAGAGTTGAAGGCAAGAGGGCCATTCTGGACCTGTTTGAGTCATTTTTCTTCCATGGACTGGTTTGGGAAAACCAAAAATTTTTGTTATTGTAAAATGACAAATTTTTAATACAGAAAATTTCAGAAAGTTGCATCTTATGGACAAGAAAGGAGGAGTCATTTTCTTGCATGCAATGGATTAAATGTCTATTTTTTCCCCTTTTCAGATTTTAGGCTTGTAAATGGAGTTTATGCAAGTTTTCTTGGTTGCTTCATGCGAATGTTTAAATCTGAAAAACCTCATTTAAAACCCTAGGAGCCAACACTTAGCTTATCCGGATTGTGCTTGTTTTGCAGGTCCAATAGGTTAGGTTGCATGCATGAAAACCTCACATCTTCGGTTTTGTCGAAATAGGATAGCATCATACTGAATGCGTTTTATTTTCAGTTTCTGCATTTCATTTTCATTTTCTGCATTTTATTTTTTCCAAAAATTTTCACTTATTTTAAATTTTCAGGCATTAAAATAAACATTTAAAAAATTTCAAAATCCAAAAAAAAAACAATGAACAATCACTAAAGTTTCATGGTGAAATAAACCAACATTGCCCCTTGTTTACAGTTACTTGCAATCACTAAGGTGTTCCAAGCATTTAAATTGAATATCTTTATTTGAGATTACTAATACACATATGCAAATGCTAATACAACGGAGACCTTGGAGAAGTTGTTTGTTTAACTTCTTTGCAAGAGGGGATTTGGAACCCAAATCCTAAAGGAGAGTGTACTTTCACAACTGGGTGAAAATACCACTCAACAGTACGTAAGCTCCTCCTAGAGTAAGCGTAACTACAGCTGAACTCGCTTCCTCCACCAAGACTACCATTTTTGTTCCACCTCTTTTAGTTGTGTCATCCACTTCTGCTAGGCCCAGTTTCTCAGATATTTTGGTTCCATTCACCCCATTTTTGGAGTTGCAGACAGTTCCTGATGTGCAGGTGTCCTGAAAGCAACCTAATGTAGAGAATATCAATTGGGCACACTTGATATTTTCGTAGTGGTTGAAGAGTATGCGATGCAAAGAGGCCTTGGCTCCAGCTCGATCGGTTAAATAAGTTGTTTTTGATCCCATCACAAGGGAGGCTCATATTACCATAATTATGTCATTAGTTCAGAAGCCCCAAGGAGAGTTATTGCCAGGCGATCTCATTTTTTAGACTATAATAGAAAACCTCATGCTGATAGATCCTGTGGAAAATATGGGCAACACTCAAGTAGATATGAGCTCAGTGTACCTGCATGGTGAGCATTTTAAGGAGAAATATTTTGAAAACCAGAAAAAAGTAATTGAGCTCAAAAATGCCCTAGCAAAAAGCAGAGCCCAAGAGGAGAAGACAGCTATTGAGAATGACTTTTTGCCCCAACAGGTTAAAGTTCACTTGAAGGAGCACGATACCTCCAGGATCAAAATGCATAAGCTTCAGCAACAACTTAAAGAGATGAAGAAGCAGTTAGTTGATAAAGTGGTACATGCCATAGTATTTTTGTGCGATAACATTGAGGGAACTTGCCTTTGTTCTGCATAGAATTCTGAAAAACTAGTGCAAGTTGTTAAGGTGTTGTAATATTTGTGGGAGGCATAGATACAAATATAGTTAGGGTAGAAACTAATTTATACCACTAAGTAGATGTTGTCACCCTATATGGATATGGTCATAAAGATATAGGCTTTGACTAATACTAGTTTACACATTCACCCTCTTAGCGATATGGATTACTCTTGGTCTAAGGCAAAAATTACACTATGCAGTTAATTCCAGTGCATGGCCCTGGTATGGGAAGGACAGGCCATCCTCAACACTATTGAACATGAACACATTATTTCCATGTCTCATTTTGAGACCATTGATGAGTTGGGATTTTTGACCTTTGTGGATAATTGGGGAGAACCTCTTCCCATAGAGCAGCTTGAAGTTATTTAGAGGAAGTTCATTGCAGATACCTCTGAGATCAATGCCTAGGATGAACCCCTCACCAAAGTGCAAGTGTTGCCATTACTGCAGAAGTATACACGCTTAGAACTATCCTTGTACGAGTTGGCTCAATGAGCAAAGCGCCTTAGTTTGACAGATATTTAGAATCTGCATTTCATTTATGAATCCCTCAGTGTCCCTTGCCTATTCACTACTCATGCTTGGTAGGAAGCAGTTCGTACCTACGAGGTTATTTTTGAAACTATTTAAGAGCAGGCAGTAGCAGAGCGTGCGATAACTGAGAAAGCAATGGAGGAAGTGAAGCGGGTCGAAGTGCTCATAGTAGTAGCAGAAGCAGAACAGAGGGAGAAATTTGAGGAAGAGGCATATCAAGCAACATCTACATCAGTAGAGGCATCAACCGCACCTGTTGGACAGGATAAGTCTATAGCCCAATGAATAAAGGCCTGGGATCGCTTGCATCCATGCGATCTGGATACCCCATGAAAATATTGGCAATTTTACACTTTGCCACATTAGGGATTTTGCTGGAATATTTTGATGTATTTTGATGCAGTATGATGATACAATTTTGATTGTCTATGGTAGATTTTATTTCAAAATAATTTCATCTATTCCTTATGTATTATTTTTGTATTGGTGCTATAAGTATTTTTGTAGAATTTCATTCAGAATTCAAGTTTGCTTTGTTAAAAGGCATCTCTAATCTTGTGGAAATAAAAATAAATAATGCATGATTTGACGAAGAACATTAAAGAGTGCAGTATTTTGGAAATATCAGCGCGTTTGCCCCAAGCAAGGGGCAAACGCCCCATTCGCCCTACGATCGAGCGAACAAAATAGCAAAACATTCAAAACATTCAAGAGGAAGCAAGAAGAAGTTCTGCAAAATATGTTTGTGTTCGCCCCAGTTGAGGGGCGAACGTCTCGTTCGCCCCTCCTTTGGGTGAACGTGCTCCAACATACGAATGCATTTGTGTTCGCTCGAATACAATGCGACATCGCGTTCATCCCAGTTGGGGGGTGAACGTCCCGTTCGTCCCTCTTTTGGGTGAACGTACCCTGAGAAGAAAACAATGTCACATTCACCCTAGTCGAGAGGTGAACATCATATTTGCTCCTCCCATGGGCGAATGCATTTTGAGGAAAGATCGTGAAGCACTTAAAGGGAGATTGGGCAAAGCAAATTTTGAGGTGAACATAAGATTGGGTGAAATGGATCACAGTCAAAGCTTTCGAGGGCGCCATATTTATACACATTAAATAATGGTGGAAATGAGTAACTCAAATCATGGATCCCTAGTAGAAAATAAGTTGTGCGAAAGGAGCAGGATAATTTTCATGATTCCCAAGACATAAAGACATTTCCAAAGAATTCAATATTTTCCAAATTATCTGTGCACCGACGCTCGAGTTGTTGGGAATTATTCCCTGAAAGATGGATCATTGTCTCTAAATAAGGGATTTTCAATGATTTTGAGGAGGAATTTTCTCATTTTTGTTTCTGATCCGAGATCATTTTGCTCTCTTATGCATTAAATGAAAGAGGTGAAAACCTCTATAAATACTAATGGAATTTCTATTGTAAGAGGAGGTTAGACACTTTGCGAGAATACTCTCCAAGTTCTCTACATTAATATAAGGCATCAGGCTTCTGAATTTGCAAGTGATCTTGTGTGCAATTTCCTTTTGTACTCTACACTTCTATTTTACATTCATGTTTCTTGTTTGTTGTTAGATTTAAATTCTACATTTGGATTTGAATATTGCTAGTGATGGAATGAATGTTGGATTGTTATTATGAAGGTTGTTACTGCAAGTTTCTAAGTAAATTATGCTGCTTTTTCCTCTGTTAAATGCTATTTCATACTTTGGTGGTTTTCCTGCTGTTATTCTGCCCCAAATCTTACACTTTGGCATGTGGCCATATTTCCCATTTCTTTCCTTTATCCCTAGTCTTCTACCAGTGTAGGATTTAGTTCGGGAACCAGCCCTATCTAGAGATTGGCATAGGGGACATTTCTTTCCTTCGGCCTTTCAATGTTGGTCATATCTAGGGCACACAAATGCAGTGTTTGTTGATTAGGCAGATATTTGACCAATAGGTTCAATGACACCATCAACAATATTTGAAAGAGGTTGAACATATGCATAGGATTATTCAATTTGAATGCCCATCCAAGCAAGTGATACATACTCAACAGTAGCCTTATGAATAGGAAAAATCCTGAGATCAATGGTCATTGTGATTAGTTGCATTGTCAGTGACATCACCTTACCTACAACTAATGTGACATTCAAATAACTCCACTCCATAAAAAGCAAGCCAACATTAGGTCTTACACTTAGCCTTAAGGTTAAATCCCTAAAGTTTCTCTAAGGCATTGGTAACATGCCTGGTTATATTCCTTATTACGATATATATTTTTTGCTTTTCCCTCCTAATCAAAATAAAATGTTAAATCCAAGTTAAACAAATATATGTACATCTTATGACTTGTACTCAGTGTTGAAGCCTTTATAATATCAACCTATGATACTAGATTTACTCCTAGTTTGAACCAACTATTGAAATAATTCTTAACAAAAGTCCTAAGTTGTACAAACCCCTCACAATAAGTAAAACCAAAAAAAAAATCCTTAATGAAAATAGTTTAC
Source organism: Wollemia nobilis (assembly GCA_028583015.1). NCBI lineage: Eukaryota > Viridiplantae > Streptophyta > Pinopsida > Araucariales > Araucariaceae > Wollemia > Wollemia nobilis. The sequence goes on along the minus strand of JAQPPZ010017084.1, from coordinate 2,913,306 downwards.
TAATTTGAATACATCCTCTTTGTAATACAAAAAATTGAAAAGCATAGTCTCTACCACATCAAATAGCTAAATGCCTATGCGTCATTCCCATTGTTTGAGATTTGGAAGGATCCAACATAAGTTATTTTCATTACACACCGTGTTAGAACTTATGGTATATCGATGAGGAAATAAATTAAAAAATATATAAAGTTCATTAAATTAAGTATTAATTAATTTAATGAACTTTATATAGTTTTTAATTTATTTCCTCATCATATACTAGCCCCCAATGTGCATCTTCTTCCACCCATGTACATCATTAAGTTTGGCCACAAATCTCCATATCTCATGTAATAGGCATCTTTACCATCCTTGATCCTGGAACCATAATATTATTTTCCTCAACTTTGTTATCTTCATGCCTTATCATTGACCACTTATTTTGGCATCCTTACATGCTTATTTACCTTCATTAGGCTTATTTGAGTCATGGGTGTTGATAAAGTTATACAAAATAATTATGGAAATAATGTTGATGGTGTGGATATGGGTGGGGTTGATGTCGATATTAGGAATCTAGAGCCTTTGATCTAAGGATGTAGGGATGCATCTTTAATAAAGGTGCATGGATGCATCATTAAAGATAATGAAACACCACATTGTTGGAAAATACTCAAAACCACTTTTATAAAAAATGTACCATAACACTTCTAACCTACAAGATACAAAACCATTTTTAGGTTGTGGTATCACCTTCCAACCCCTCAAACCACTCAAACTTTATGTGTTCCTTTGCTTCCTTAAATTCTTCAATTGCAAAAGGGATTTCCTTTAAGATTTTATCATATTTTTTGTTTTAAGGGTTTTGCTTTCTTAATCCCATTGGTATCAAGGTCATTTTAACTCCATTATCTATAATTATATCCATTAAAAAGTGCACATCAATAATGACAATACAAAAACAAATATCATTAGCTCTTTAACCACTACAATGCCAAATATTTTAAACTTTCTTGCTTTAGGAGAGAATTCTTAGAAACCCTTTGATGTATCTTAAAAGTCAAAAAAAATACAAACAAAAATTTAAAATGCAAATTTAATATTGATCTACATCCTTGATGAGGACATCTTTAGGACTAAGGTCTTAGTCTTAGGTATTTATTATTATTTTATGCATTTATTCTAAGTTGTTTATGTTTTCTAATTTCCAATGTGAAGCTTCCACAAACCTCACGTTTAGATAGGTTGTTGAGTTGTTTTGTTAGCTCATTGGTTGTTATTTTTTCCTATCTTAGTTAGCTTATTATTAGCTAAGTTATTTATTTTTTTTTCTGGAGAACAAGGGCTTGTACTCAGGTACCCACCCTTGACAAATCAAAACTCTCTTCTTCTTTTTTAAAGTGAAAAACCCCTTGTAGATATGACTTGGTCTGAGAGACCACGACCACGGGGTTCTACACCATCAAATTCACCTAGAAGTCGCTCCTGGACCTGACCGCACCAACATTATCAATTGGATTTTTGGGTACCCATTGAAATTTTTGGTAGGGTGGAGATCCTAACCTGGGACCTCCCTTGGAGGATTACCCTCTCCTCTCCAAATCACCTACAACACCTGGGTCAGAACTCTCTTATTTAGATCATGAGAGTTTACAAATAAATTCAAGTCTCATCTCAATTGAGTTGTTATAGCTAGAAACCTACATCATTTAACATAAAATATTTGGATTCTTTATTTTTAATTTTTTAGAACTTTTTCAATTTTTTTTGTGAATACAAATATTCCAGAATTCATCATCCTTCTTGATATTTTTACATCATCCTTCATGATACCAAAACTTCACCTCTACTATTTATGCATTGCATCTTAGTAGAGTAATATTTCCAAAACATTGCACTATCATAGCCCACTTTACTAGATATGGATTGCTAGTTTCTTTCTTGAAGCACAAGTGCAACCACAAAAATTGTAATAAATAGTATATATGAAAGCACATTAATATTATAAAATAAAGCAGATATTACCAATGGAATACACTAAAGTAAATATTAATATATCATTATTTGATTCAAGCAGTAAGCATTTTCTTGTGAGCTTCAGCTAAACTTACTACTTCCTCTAACCAAGAAAAATAGAATTTAACTTCACAATCCTCAATTAAAACCCCTCTAATGGCTATTTGCACATTTGTTTCCTTCCCTTAATATATGTGTAAACCTGAATTCTTCAAACTCTATAGCAAGGTCTTGAATTTCTATAATTATCTCTTGCATTTTCCATGGAGACTTTGCTTTCCTCAAAATTGTATTATTTTAGTGTGACTAAATCACCTTCCATCCATACTTTATTCCATTTCATTTTTTTGTATATTTTTAACCCTTCCAAAGCTGCCCAAGCTTCAACTTCATTATTTTTCTTAAATACACTATTGAAAGTGTAATGAGACTAAAATTTATCCTCAATTATTTCTAATTATTCCTCCTCCTCTTGTTGGTCCTAGATTTTCTTTAGATGCTCCATCAAAAATCAATTTGACCAACTCCACATCTGGTGGTTTCCACTTTATATTCTTTACCTTCTTTTTGTTTCTCCTATCTCCAAAATCATAATTCCATTTGATGACTTGACTCCATCTATCAAGGCTCTCTACTTCCAGATTAGGGATTGGGTGATTTGATAGGGTTGGTTTTGACTCCTCTATGGCTAAAAAAATATTCCTTTTCATTAACTCCAAATTGCTTTCCTTTCCTTTAAATATTCTTTTGTTCCTTTCTAGCCAAACAATCCAAAGTATTTTATCTTTTAATATATCCCAAACTGTCTATAAATTGTCACTTTTAAAAGTGTTTTGTTGTTGCCTTAACCATTCCTCAATTATTCCATTCATCACCCTCCATTTACCAAACATATTAAGAATCCATTGTCATAGTTTCTATACTATTGAGCAGTGTCCCAAGAGATGGTATATACTCTCGTCCACCATTTTACAAAGAATGCATTTTGAGGGTACATGAAAACCCCTTTTCATAAGGTCATCCCAGGATAAAATTCTTCTATGACCTACTAGCCAAACAAACATTTTGACTTTAGGAATGCTCGGGCTATCCCAAATATCTCTCCATATTCTTGAGATATTCCTATTTTGATGGTGCTTTATATTTTATCCACTTCTTTTTGTGTATTATCCTAAGTTATTCAACTCCCAAATCAACTTATCCTTGGCTCCCCTTGGAATAATCATTGTTGTTATCTTTCTACTCAATTGCCTCCTAGAATCAATGTCTTGTATACTTGTAAAAAAATATTCTTTCCATTTATATCTTCCTTCCTTATCCTTGTACAAAATATTTGAAACTCTATCACCATATTTATCTTGAAGTAATCTCATCCATGGTTTTAAAATTGGATCTAGATTGAGTGGTTTTTTATCACACCAAGTATCCATCCAAATAGAAATTTTTTCTCTAGTTCCTACCACCCATATTAAACCTTTAATCACTAGATCAATTGTTTTTTTAATTGTTCCACAGTGCAAAACCATTTGGTAGAGAGAATGCTCAACATACTTGGGTCATAGGGCTCAATATACTTAGAAGAATTATTTCCTATTATCTTTGACTATATTTGTACAATCTCCAAATTACTTTTCCCCTAAGAGCTAAGTTTGCATCCGTAAGAACTCTTAAATCAAGACCTCCCATAGTTTTATTATCACACACCTTGCTCCATTTCACCAAAGGAAAGTTCCTTTTATCATGTAATCCTAACCACAAAAATGACCGCATAATAAATATTAAAAAATTTCTATTGATTTAGGCATAGTATACAAGGACATATAATATGTTGGAGTGACCTATAAGACAAATTTAATTAGTTGCACTCTTTCTGTTAACGATAACCATCTACCTTTCCATGCTGGTAGTTTATTTTGAAGTTTACTTCTAACTGGATTCTATAATTCTATCCTCATTCTCCCCTGAAATAAGGGTATCCCTAGATAAGTTATTAGCAAATTTGCCTCCTCAATTTGAAGTAACCTGCATATCCTTGCTTTTATTTTAGTTGATGTGTTTAGGAAGTAAATTTTGAATTTTTTCCTGTTAACTTTCTGCCTTCATGCTATTTTGTATTCCTTTAATAATTTATTCAAAGCTTTGGAATTGTTTATCCTTGCCCTCCCAAAAATGGTTATATCATCTACAAACTATTCATGGGTGATGTTGTCGATGTTATTACTAGTCGTAAGTTTACTTATAAGCCCATATTTGTAAGCCTTCTTCAAGTTCCTACCCAAAATTTCTAACATAATAGTGAAAAAATATGGTGATAGAGGATCTTCCTATCTAAGGCCTCTCTTTGCTTTAAATGATTCTATTACTAACCATTGATCAACATTGAATATAAAATTGTAGAGACACAAGATTTAATCCATGTGACCTATTTCTTTCCAAATCCAAACTTTTCTAATATTGTAAAAAGAAAATCCCATTTAACCCTATCATAGGCCTTACTCATATCAAGTTTTAATATCATTGATTTTTCTTTTATTGAAGATACTAAATGCATAACTTCATGAGCTACTATGTTTTCATCAAAAAATTGTCTCCCTTTCACAAATCCTCCTTGCTCTTCTAAAATAATTTTGTCTAACAATGGTCTTAACCAATTTACCATTATTTTAAAAATAATATTATATGCCATATTACATAGGCTTATGGGTTGAAATGAATTAAAAAATTCTACATCCTTCCTTTTTGGAATCACAATAAGATATATTGCATTTATTTTAAAAGATATATGTTGTTTTACCATAGACTGTTCTACTATCACCAATAAATAATCCTTCACTATATCCTAATTATGTTGATAGAATATTGCAGAGATCTCATCCATACCTAGGTATTTATCCTTATTAAAAGAGAAAAAGAGCTAGATGAACTTCTTTCGAAGTAATAAGCTCCATTAGTTTCCTATTTTCTTCATCTGTTATAACTGAAGGAAATTTTTGTAGAAGTTTATCATTAAGAACTTCAAACTCCTTTGACCTTATAATATTATGATAAAAATATCTTGCCTCCTTTCTGATTTCACTCTAGTATTCAATCCAAACCCCTTTTATTGATTTAATTCTACTAATTTTGGATGTTGATCTTTGTACTATTGCCATACTATGAAAAACTTTGTATTTTTATCTCCTTTTAACCAAGTTTGTCTTGATTTTAATCTCCAAAATTTCTCTTCCTTACTCAAAATATTATGATATTCACTAAGTAACTCCCTTTCCTGCGATTTTGTATTATTATGATCATATTTTTGGAATTTTTAAATTTTATCTTTTAGTTCTTCATAATTCTCAAAATATTTCCAAAAGTATTATTGTTTCATTCTTTTTATCTAGATGTCATTGATTTTATTTGTTTTGGAAGTGTATGCAACCCACTATTTCCTAAATAATTCCATGTTTGTGATATCATATCAAAAAATTGAGGATGGTCTTCCTACATCTACTCATATTTAAAATATGATATTTTTTTTTAATTCACTTACCTCTATTTTAACTTTTATTGGCTAGTGATCTAAACCAATCCTTATCAAGGTATTAATTTTAGCACAAGTCCCTTCATCTAGCCAATGATCTAAGAGAATGCATTTGTCTAATTTTTTTTCTATTAGGTTTTGGTCTCTCCTATTGTTGGTCCATGTATAGTTGTCTTCTTCAAACTCAACCTCCCATAGATTATTATTTTGAATAAAAGTTGATAAATCTCTCATACTTTGGGTTAGTTTCCTAATTCCCCCAAAATTTTCATCTAACTTGGTTATGGCATTAAAATATCCTATGATCATGAATCAAATTTCTTGGTCTTTACTTCTCATAAAGGCTTCAATCCCACTCCAAACTTCTAATATACCTGACTGAGTTGTAGGTCCATAGACATTGATAAGGATGAAATAAATATATGCAAAGAAGCATGTGATTAAAGAGGCTATCCAATGCCTAGTTTTTTTAATGGATACATAGAAGTTTCTAATAGGATTCCAACAAGTTAGAATTCCCCCTACATATCCTTTAGAATCTATAGCATCCCATTCACATATCACCTATACTGCTTTCATAGTTTTAAAAACTTCTTTTGTCATTTTAGTTTCCTGAATACAAAGGACATTAGGATTATTACCTAAATAGAGATCCATGATACACCTCTACTTTGAGGGGGTATTAGCACCCCTTATATTCCATGAGATGGTAATCATGTCTCATTAGGGACTACTGGTCCCGCCTGCATATTACCATGATATGGTAATCATTTTGTTGTTTGGTAAAGAGAAGTTCAAACAATTTAGTTTTTGTTCCTCTCTATGTTTGCTCGTGCTTCCCTAGATCTCACTTGATAATTTGAAGTTTTTCCTCTTTTTTGCTTGCATGTATAAGGAGTAGGTCTTATTATTCTATGCCTCAATTTATGGATTTATAAGCCTTATACAACCATAATATATCACAGGTTATTTCACATGGGACATAATATAAAATAGCGACAATGTAATAATCAAAATAATAATATGAGTAGAATAATATGAGCAAATTAATATGTATATCAAGTCTTATAATAAATCAAATAACATTAATTTATATACTAAAATATGAATGTAAATAGCCTGAATCATTCATGTACTATGCATGAAATATAACTTACAATATTAATTGCTCAAAATGTATACAAGCTTTATTGCTCCTTTTCTGTTACAACTTCAACTTGTAGTGCTTGATACTTGAATGAATTACTTGCATTCTATGGAGCATTGTCTCCATAATATAGCAATAGTAATGTGACTCTTTGGATACTTGACTATTGTTCTCCATATGCCAAGTCTCATGACTCTGATTATCTACTTAACACATGCATACTTGATTAACACTTAACTCTATAATACTTGCACAAATGTACATGACTCTTACACTTCTTCTACTTGCACACCTAATCTAGGACACTTGTGCACATATTTACATTACATATTTGTTCTCATACATACAAGATACTTGTGCACATTTACTCAACCTACACTTGAACTCTAACTCACATGACACTTGTGCATTTCCTACACATTCACACTTATATAAAGAAGGAAATATAAATCACACACTAAACTATTGACTCAAACCTAATATACTATTTACAAATGTGCCATGAAGGTACCATGAGGGTACATTACCATGTACCAAATAATGTAATATCATCCAACATCAATATTCTTTCACAACTTTCTTTTTCCTTAGATTTATCCTCTCCTGGATCTACTATAGAAGCTTTTGACTTGTCCTACTCATTTTTTGGTATTTTATTATTAATGGTAGATGTATTAACATCTAACACTACATTTTATTTACCATTTTTTCCTCTTGAATGGTGCATGGTACTTCAATAGAGTCTTTCAAATATGATTTCACACATTCCTTAGGTTCATCGAGAATGTTTATCCTTAAATCAAGATCATACCGAATAGATGATTCCTTGTTAATATGTTGAACCTATTATACTATGTCCTATAAGCTTTGATCTACTTTTTCTTCATAGGCTAAAGCCTCAAAATATTTGAAATTTCTTCCAATATCCTTCCTTACTAGTCTCCACTATTTATTTATTTTCATGTGTCTATTTCCATTTTTAGAAGTTGAAAAACATCCTCATCCATTTGTAATTTTCTCTTACGATTTTCTACATATGATTTTGCTGGACTCTTTTTAGGGCATGATATCTCAATATGCCCCACATAATGACATATTCTAAATATAAAAGATATTTTTTTATAATCTATGGTTTGGAGCCACATCTTATCCCCATACTAAATAAAATTTGATTTTGATAAAGGTTTACTTACATCAATTATGACCAATATTCGAGCATAAATAGCAAATAATCCATATTTTGTAGTTTCTAAAATCTCAAGTGTTGCCTATTGTCTTGAAGGTACCATTTTTAAAAACTTAATGGTAAACCCATACATCTTAACCCATATTAGTAATAAGGATAGATTTATATTTTTAGGTGAAAAGTCTTCATACCAGCGGGTAAGGAAGAGTCCTACTCTTCCCATAAATCAAGGACCTCCTTTTAGGATTCTATCTATTTCTTCCCTAGAAAAAAAGGCTAGAAATAAATCTTTGGGAATAAATCATAAAATTACTCCTGGATATTTCCAACTCCTATCAATCCATTTTCTCAATGTTGAAGCCCCTGGCCAATACCCATTAAATTTACTAAAACCACCCTATATTTGAGTAGCAAGGATCAATCCTCTATGGTTTTATCACTAACCTCTACTACTATAGATGATTATAAGGATTTAGCTATAGATCGGTCCATGGGAAGGAAACTCAAACTCAAAATCTAATGAAATTTACCAGAATATCTTATAGCGAATATAATATTGGATAAAAGAATTATAATAATTTTCAAGAAAAATTTCTAATATAAATAAGGGAAAAATAAACTTAGCTAAAAAATTATATGCCTAGATAGAATGTCTTACCTCACTAAATCCCTAGCCCTCCATTGCTCCTCCCATCATCCGAACCCTAGCTGATAGATATTTATAGTTTATTTTTTCACGACTTGAAAAATCGTCACTGCCCTTGTTTTAGATGACTAACTTCATAGGGTCATATCTCCCTCAATATTACTCTGATTCCTTCGTATGACCACTCAATTTAAAGCTCTTCAAATTCTACACAAAGTGGTCTAAGAATTAGCTAAATCAAACAACCCTTAACAAAGATATAGCTCCTAAAATATGAGATATGTTTTAGAAAAACTATTTACCCTAGCTATGTTAGTTGTTAGTTTCAACTTATCTTATCTTCTTCCAAATTCATCTAGATTTGGAAGAACTAAATTCAATTGTACGCATATCTATTTAAATGTTATTTATGAATAAAAATTCAGCTTAGATCTTTCACTTCAATTTAGATTATGCATACCATGTCACTGGTATCAAAGTTAAATTTTGAAATATGAAAGAGTCTCATTTTCAAAACTGAAACTTTTTAGGGTAGCCAAGGTTTTAATAATTGACCACCAATTCACTCAAAATCCCATTGAAAATTGAGATGAACCGGTAAAGGCATTGAAGGATACCTTTTATCCTTTAAATTATGGTGAAGACCTCATCATCAAATGACTTCACTTAAGACAATAAAACAATATGAGTATACAATATTACATTTATAGGTTTAACAAGTTGAGAATATTAATTGGCATAGAGGATTCAACTAATGGACTCCTTGTTAGATTTAAGAGTGGTTTGTAGGAATCAATATTCAAGGAGTTGAAATACTACCCTCACCACTTTGGATGTAACCTTTAATCAAGCATAATTGGTAGAAGAGAAGTTTGTTGCTCAATCAAGAGGACCATGATAGTTTGGTTCCATGGGAACTTCCAAGTCTTCAAACCAACAACAACCATATAAGGTGAATAAGACTTCTTATTTCTCTTTTGTTTCTTATTTCAATAGCAAGAAATTTTGTAATCATTATAAAAGAAGAGGTCATATGGAATCTGACTACTTTATAAAGAAGAAGAATATCTTTGTAAAATCTCAAGGCGAGGACCCACAAGATGTTACCATTGATATTATAGGATAATATAGAGAATATGATGATCTCAAGGGAAAACTAAACAATGTAACATTGATGTCTCATTACTTGTCAAAATTTGACTATGAGAATTAGTTCGTCACAAAAGCTCACCTCATCCATAATTTTTTTGGAAATATATCTTTGACAATAACTCAGAAAATAATTTGATAGTGAAATTTGTTGTTGATAGGTTGCAGGTGCCTTGGAACCACATCCCCATCCATACTCACTTGGATGGAAGAATAATGGTTTCACATCCTACATCACATAGACTCACATGACATCCTTTACACTTGGGTCATATTTTATGGATAGAGTCACCTATTATGTGACTCTGATGAATTCTTGTGATCTACTTCTTAGAAATCCCTATCAGTATAACAAGAGGGCTTAGTATGATGTTTTTAACAACACATACACCTTGCATCACAAGAATAAGATATTTATCAACTATTACATCAGGAATATCACACTTCTACTCCACTCCACTCAGCCATAAAATGTTGTATTAATCTTTAGCAGGCCACATGACACATAAGTACCAGTTGCAACACCTCCTCCTCGCATAGATCCAATCCCTCCTTCATCACCGACTCTCCTCCTACTTCTCCTCTTTTTATACCTCTTGACATTGAGAAACCATCTTTCTTGCCACCTCCTTCAGCTAGGTAGATTCTTGTTTTGTCGAAGACACAATAACATCAATAGTAGGCCATTGGTCCTCATCATCTTCCTCCTCCTTCTCAGGTTGGAAAAAGTGTTTTAACCAAGTAATATCTTGCAGATAAGGTACCTCTTTGTATTCTTGATATCATCAGTACTCTTGCCCATTCGACACCTTATTTGCAGATTTTGTCTAGTCCAGATCGACGACTTCTACATATAGCCACTTTTTATTTAGTTGTAAAAGCATTGGAGTCCAATGATTCTATTGTGGGGAGGTATGATGAGGACATATTTAGGACTTAGGACTTAGGCTTAGGTATTTATTATTATTTTATGCATTTATCCTAAGTTTTCTATGTTTCTTAATGTCCAACATGAAGCTTCCACAAAGCTCACATTTAGATAGGTTGTTAAGTTGTTTTGTTAGCTAGTTGGTTGTTAGTTTGTTCTACCTTAGCTTATTAATAGCTAAGTTAGTTGTTAGTTTCAACTCATCTTATCTTCTTCCAAATTTATCTAGATTTGGAAAAATTTCATTCAGTTGTACAAATATCTATTTAAACATTGTTGATTAATAAAACTTTAGGTTGGATATTTCACTTCAATTTGGCTCATGCATACCATATCAGTCCTACTAATGTAAAACTTGTTTTTTTAGTTATTTTTATTATAGTTTATCAACATGTTTTTCCTACATTTGAAACTAATAGTCGAGGATTCAAATATAAAACATGTTTAGAACATCCTAGGATGTTTTATATTATAGAATATAGGTGAAACTTGTGTGATCATGGCCTTGAAATCAAGCAAAAGCAAAAGTTAGTGTCCTAGAATGTCAATGTGTTTTCTACCATAGTCTACTAGATAACATCTGTAGACACCTAAAACACATCATGTCGAGGTGACTACTCATGAGGGACATGCTAACAAACCATATGAAAGATCTTGGACAAATTCCAAGGCAAAAGCAGTGGTTCTAACCACTCAATTTGGGCATTTTGGCCTATTTAGTCTTAGTCGCTGGTGTCACCTATGGCTAGGGTTTTTAACCACTTTTAAGAGCCATGGCTAGTCTTGCAACAAATTTTGGTGATCAAAACCGAGTGCAATGATCAAATTGCAACAGTTTCAAAGCGGTTTAGGCTTGTAAGTGTCTAGAAGCTTCCTCCCAACTACCAAATCTTGTTCTTGGCTTCTCCATGAAGCTAGAGCAGGGATTTTGGGAGTCTAATTAAGACCCCAATTTCAAATACAAAACCTTAAAGAAATGTTCAATTGCATTATAGCAAAGCCCTGTCGAATTGGAGAGCCAATTGCACATTGTGAATAGTAACAAGATGCTACCAAAATCCAATTTGATCATCAACTTCGCAAAAATGGAGATCTCAAGAGCTTGAGGAGCAAGCTTGACAATTGACACACTTCCATTGCCAATTTTAGTGAATTCAACTCTCAATATATTTCAAAACATCGAGACGACCCTTGATCATCAGTTCCTTGGAGGATTTGAGAGTTTCTAGCCTTGGTTTCAATAGAAAGGATACTTTCACCTTAGCAATGACTATCAACCGTGGCTAATAGTGCCAACCACTTTAAGCACCCGCGGCTAGGGTTTGATGCTCTCTTTCCTCCATTTTAGTAGTATATTTCCATTTCCAGTTATGCAAATAGCTTAGTCTAGCATAGATTAATATTTTTAGCAGACATTTGACTAGTTAATTCTAGGAATTAGAGGTAGATTTACTTCCATTTTCCTTGCATTTGTCAATCTAGACTAGTTTCATGCTTTTCAATTTCTAATGGTTAATTAGGATGTTTCATAATTAGATTCATGTCTTTCTTTATTATGCTTGATTACAATTTCACCATTTCTTGCATATATTGATAGTTTTACAAGCTTTATTGATTTCATGACATGTTTTGTGCAAGTTTCCTCAAAAAGCCTCATCAAGAGAGGCCTCATTTATTACTAATGCTTCTTGTTATTTATTGCATGCAGGATCAATAGGGTTTTGGGATGCAAGGCAACAAATGCCTCTAATCATGGAGAAGAAGGTCATCGACACCTTGGAGCATTTTGTATCATTTTGAAAGGCATTTGGAAATGCACCTACCCTTGAGGGGGATTTCAAACTATTGTAATTATTGTATCAAATGGGTATCCCTAAGAGGGACGGATATGTAGCTTGACTTGATTCAAAATTAATAAAAGACCTTTGTATTTTGTTTTTTTCATTCTTGTCAACTTGTGCATGCCTATTTGCATCATTTTCAGCAATTGCAATATTAGGTGTAAGCCTTTTTGGATGTTAAAGAATGCAATCACGACAAAACCCCATAATTTAAGCGATCTAAAATCTAACTTGCTATGTTTTTGATGGTAGATCTTAACCACGGCTGAAAACCATGGTCAATAGTCTTAATCATGGCTAAAAACCGTAGTCAATAGTTGTAACCGTAGCTAAAAACCATGGTCAATAGTTGTAACTACGGCTGACAACTATAGGTAACAGTTACAGTCGCACGTGACAGACATGGTCAATAGAAAAAAGAAAAAAAGCAGAATCAGACATCACCATCAGACTTGGATCTGAGGTAGGATCATTTTCCCCTCTCTATATTTTTTTTCCTATATTTTTACATTAGCATAATGGAATAGATGGATGCTAATTATAAAACATAGCAAAAATGTAGAATGGAAAATTCCTAAATACTTTTTAGTTTTCTACTAGTCGCTGCTAGGAATAGCAAATCTCTAATTGTAGTCCGTTGTTGGCCATTTTGTATTCATTGGGAATTTTGTTTAAAGATTTTTGAATTCAATATTTGAATGTGGCGGCAGTATATAGACAGTACATATTTGCATCTTTGGCTTCCATATGTAATATTTTAAATAATTTCCTATTCGCCAAGTTCTGATGCATTTTTGAAAATCCCTTTTGAGTTTATTTCCTTATAAAATTCAATGGAGAAATGTTTTCCTGAATTTCAAAAAAAATGGAGAAGACAAAGGCCCAAGGAAAAACTTGATAAATTTGATATGCATTTACGTTCGCCCCAAAGAAGAGGCGAACGCTCCATTCGCCCTTGAAAGGGGCGAACAAGTTCAAAAATTTCACAAAGGTGAAAGATCAAAAGAACAAGGTCGCGTTCGCCCTTCCAAAGGGGTGAACGCGTCGTTCACCCTTCTTAGGGGTGAACGCGCCTCGACGATATGTAGTGGCATGCGCACCCGAAAAGAAACTCAAATCAGGTTCACCCTGGTTGAGGGGCGAACATGTCGTTCGCCCCTCCCATGGGTGAACCAACATATATGGCGAAGCAAGGTTGCGTTCGCCCTTCCATAGGGGCGAACGTGTCGTTCGCCCTTTCTAGAGGTGAACGTATTTCATAAGATTGTCACACGCACCTTTTCAGTTTGCAAAGGGGCAAAACAGATCTCGAGGCGAAAGTGAACGTGGGCGAACAAGAATTTGGTCAAGACAATTGAATTTAGCATTTAATGAAGGGCACCCTCAGTTACTCCATTTTGTGGATCACGAAGAGGAAGGCAAAGAGAAACGAGCTTTCATGATTTCCAATGTATCAGAAGCGATCCAAAGAATTTAATGTTTGCTCCTAACATGCGCACCTCCGTCCGAAGTTCAGATTTTTAGGAATTTGTTCCCCAGGCGAATGGATTTTCAAAGAATTCGAGGAGGATTTTGCTAATTATGTCTTTGATCCCAGGACATTCTTCTCTCCTATGTATTAAATGAAAGAGGCGAAAACCTCTATAAATACTAGGCAAATTTCATTGTAAAAGAGGGGTTAGACATTTTGCGAGAGATTTCTCTAAGCTCTCTGCATTAATACAAGGCATCAGACTTTTGAATTCGTGAGTGGTCTTGTGTGTGATTACTTTCTGTACATTGTGCTTCTATTTCCATTCGTCTATCTGGTTTGCTGTTGTATTTAAATTTTGTCATTGGATTTAAAGTTGCTAATGAGAAGGTGAATGTTGGAGTATCATTTTGATAGTTGCTATGGCAAGATTATGAGCCTATTCTATTCTGTTTGCTTTCATAAATGCTAATTTGTGCTTGGGTTTTTTCTTGCTAGTTAGTCTAACACCAGTCTTGCACTTCGGCCTGTGGCCATATTTCCCATCTCTTTCTGTTATTTCCAATTTCTTTCCTGCATCCTTAGTCTTTTACCATTTTAGGATTTAGTTCGGGAACCAGCCCTCTCTGGAGATTGGCATGGAGGACATCTCTTTCCTTCGGCCTTTCAATGTTGGTCGTATCTAGGGTGCATAAACATAGTGTTTATTGATTAGGCAGATATTTGACCAACAGTTTTTGGCACGCCCGATGGGACATTCAAGGTTCCACTTTCAGCAGTGCTAGGTTTGGTGTTCGCCTTCCTGCTTGAGATTAGAACATCTGGCGACTCAATTTTTACCCAGAACTCCATAAGCATGAAGACGACGAAAGTCGTTTCTCATGAATACAAGATCAAAAGCCAAGAATCTTGATAATCAGATTAGATTTTATGAACTAGACATTCAAAGGCTAGGAGAGCATCCTCAAATAGCCACTTTTCGACGGACGTCTTCACTTCCTCATATCCCATCCATACCATCCGTTTCATCTTCCCGGTTAGCTGGTGTGTTTTTCGCTCCGATAAGTCCTGTAAGTACTACCACCAGTTTTCCTCAGCCTTCGCCCAGTACAACCACTAGCGCCCCATAGCCTACCCCCCATATTCCTGTTCACATGGCTCAGAATCCTCCACCACATCAACAACAGCTTCCAAGGTAGTTTTCGGCTTGGAATAGCTCAGGAGCGCTGAATTTGTAGGCGCAAAATCTCGTACCTCAAGCTGCTCTAAAGGCTTTACCCACATATGATGGTACTGGAAAAACTGCATATGAGCATATCCAAGATGTGGCCTCTCTTGCAACTATTCATGATATAACTGATGAGGATGTGATGATAAAACTTTTGGTTTTGTCATTAAGAGGGAAATTGTTGTATTGGTACCGATCTTTGCAGCCTGGTATCATTACCTCGTGGGATCAATTGGCAGAATTGTTGATTAAGAATTTCCATGAGCAGGCTGATCCATATTCTTTGTTGCACCAGTTCACCTCGATTCAAAGACATCCGCAAGAGGAACTTGTAGATTTTAACGTTCGATTTGTGCGAAGCTGGTAGAGGGTTCCAGATGGTTTACGGCCAACCCATGAGCAAGCAACATTTTATTATCTTCGAGCACTCAGTACCGATATTGGTATGGCGATGCACCAGGCCAATGTGACCACATTCTCGGATCTCTATACACAAGCTCAAAAGGCTGAATCAGATTTGATTATTGTAGGTAGGCTTCCTCCGAAGGCAACGATGCCTATTCTCCCTGATCTACCACAATATCTTTACTCTAATGCATTTTCGTAGCCTATGCCATCGATGTATCCTATCCCTTCATGGAATTCGGGCTCCCCTCAAGTAGCTCCTATCCCTGTCCCATAGTCATCTGCTATGAGCTACCCACAATTTCCCATTCTGATAGTACCATCATAGCCTTCATCCATTTCTTTTCCAACATTGCCAGTACCTCCAACCCCTTTACCCTTACCCGCATCGCAAGCGCCCTTGCCATTGCCAGTGCCAACTCCATCACCCAATACAGACCCCCTCATGACCTTGTTACAAGAAGTAAAATCCAATAATGCGGCTTTGAGGATGATATCCAATGAGCTTACCACTATGAGGAAGAAGCAAGCCGAGGCTGAGTTCCGATCAAGAAGGTTTCAGACTCCACCAATCACCCGGGAGCAAGCATCTACCAGTAGGGGACCCAAGAAAAACACCATGATTCAAGCAAATGATGAGGTTAATGGGTCCGAAAGGACATATTGGTGTTCTACATGTAATGATCCTCATGGTGAAGATACATGTATGGTGCATCTGAACTATGTTCAGACATTAGCAGAAAGTTCTTCGAGCGGGCAAGTTAATATGATTCGAGAAGTGGAGCACAATTGTATGGTGCCATCTCCAGAGCAAGTTTCAGTCCTCACTAGGTCTGGAAAGAGGCCAGTGACTGTTGATCCTGTAGACTTGCAACCTTTGAAAGTACCTACGGCTCCAAAAGTGTAGGAAGAGAAGCGGGCATCCCCAACAAAGGTTCTTGATGCTGACAAGTCAAAAAATCCAGCACAAGATAAAGCGCAAGCTCAGCCTTCGACTTCGCAATGCATCGCCACTACTCCCGTCCCTAGTGAGACAAAAGAGCAAGCTAAGGAAAGACTCAAGTATCCTTCATTGACAAAAAGACAAAGAGTAGAGGCTACGCAGTAGTATCGAGATAAGTATGAGCGGCCCCTAGAAGAAAAAGTCTCACCCGCTTGTGGCTACAGTATCATGGAAGAAATGAAGAAAATCCTAGCAAGGATTAGCTTGTATGATGCATTGCAATTACCTGGGCAGATTGATTTGTTGCAAGAATCTTTGAAGACCGCCAAAGACCAAAAGAAGGATCGTTTGCAAATAGTCTTGGCTCAAGCGCTCCCCACTTTGGTAATAGGTAAAAATTGGCCTCCCTCATTTTACTTATCTTTGAGAATGGAAGGGTGGATCGTGCATAATTGTATGATCGACTCTGGTGCTGCCACTACTGTCATGTCGAAGGCGGTATGCGAGGTAATGGGAATGGAGTATACAAGGAGCAGTCCATGAGTATTACAGTTGGATGGTATGCTAGTTAAGACTGTTGGAGTAATCAAGGACATTCCAATTGTGCTCCATAGCATGCCATAGATTACTATCATCCAGGAAGTTGTGGTTGTTGATTTAGAGCCCTACTTTAGCATGTGCCTTTCAATAGAATTCACAGCTAAGCTGGGAGGTTATCTTTCCCTAGATTACTCACATTTGGAGATTCCGTTCAAGGGTAGGCGAATTCACATTCATAATGAGAAGCCCTCCCCTTTTCATATTGAAAATATAGAGGAGGCAGAACAAGTCCCAGGCATGGTGAACATGATGACCGAAGAATTGGAAGAGGTTGGTCTGGTTGAAGAAGCACCTGAGGAGCTTCGCTTGGAAGATGAGTTTCTGCTGATAGATTTCAATGCTATGATTGGAATGGATATTGGTTGTTATTCAATTCAGAAGACAGAGAAGTCCTAAGAGCAAGTCCTTGAGCCCCTAGAACCTATTTTGCATCAGTTATGGAAGTTGTTCTTTGATGGCGCTCGATGTAAGAATGGTGTGGGAGTAGGTGTTGTGTTGGTCTCCCCTGAAGGCATACAAAAAACTTACTCCTACAGATTGACCTGGAGCTGTACAAATAACGCAACTGAATACGAAGCATTATGCCTTGGCTTGAAAAAGGCCAAAAAGTTGGGAATTGAACAACTACAGATTTTTGGCGATTTCGAGCTTATAGTCAATCAAGTTACAAATAGATGTGTGTCAAAGCAACATTACTTGAAGGCTTATCGCAATAGAGTGTGGGATATTTTGGAAGCATTTAAAGCTTTGAATATTCAGGTGATTCCTCGAGAACAAAATAGACATGCCGACATTTTAGCTTCCCTGGGCGCTAATTATTCTCCTATTGAGCAAGTGGTCCGAAAGCCCAAGACGGTGAGGGTGATTTACAGACCTTCCATTCCAGATAAGGGCCTCTATTGGCAGGTGTTTGATAATGATGAGCAAATAGTAAATTTTCTGCTCAAAGAAGCTGCCAGCATAGAAGATAGAACTCTCGTGGATGAAGAAAAGGAAGGAATGATTCAGTTAAGGAATAATCATATTCCTAGAGGTTTGATTTCACTAGAAAGTTTATTTGATCAAAGTGATAGGGCTGATAAACATAGGATTAAGGTGGATGCCAAGGAATACAGAGAATTACAGTTGGAGCCAGGAAAGATCATCAAGATTGGTACCGATTGCGAAGCAGATGAGATTGAAGGCATTAGAAATCTGTGCTATGAATATCCAGATATTGTAGCATGGAGTTATCAGGACTTGAAAGGATACGACAAGAACGTGATTCAACACACTATTGAGTTACAAGAAGGAGTTAAGCCTTTTCGATAGAAGCAACGCCCTGTTAATCCCAAAATCGAAGTCCTCATGAAAGCAGAGTTACTGAAGATGCTTGAGGTGAAGATCATTTACCCTATTAAGCATTCCACCTGGGTGGCAAACCTAGTTCTTGTAAGAAAGAAGAATGGGGACATACGTCTGTGTGTTGATTTTCGAAATTTAAATCAGGCATCACTCAAGGACCATTATCCTCTGCCTCAAATAGACCAGATTCTTCATGTTGTGGCTGGTGCCCAGAGATTTTCCTTGTTGGATGGCTTCTCCGGGTACAATCAAATTTGGGTTAAGGATGAAGATCAATACAAGACAACGTTTACAACTAAGTGGGGCACGTTCGCTTACCAACGGATGCCCTTTGGACTTTCAAATGCCGGTGCTACTTTTCAGAGAGCCATGGACGTCGCCTTTGGTGAGTTGCTAAATAAAATCATTGTGATTTATCTTGATGATATGACGGTGTTTTCACATTGCAGAACAGATCATGTTTTCCATCTGAGGCAAATATTTGAGAAGTGTCAAGAATTTGGGATTTCCATAAATCCAAAGAAGTCAATTTTTGCGGTCAAGGAAGGGAAGTTGTTGGGCCATGTGATTTCACAGGAGGGATTGGCCATAGACCCTGCACGAGCCGAAGCGCTCATGAAATTGTCGTTACCAGCTAATAAGAAAGACTTGCAGTCCTTCTTTGGATAGATAAACTTCATTCGCAAGTTTATTGCCGATTTTTCCCAAGTCGTCAAACCCATGACTGAGCTTTTGAAGAAGAATGTTGAGTTTAAGTGGACAGAAGCCAGGAAGCGAGCTTTTCAAGAAATCAAAGAGAGAATTACTCAAGCGCCAGTGTTGATCAACCCTGACTACTCCAAAGACTTTATACTTTATGCAGTAGGTGAGCAGGAGAGCTATGCTGTCGTGCTAACACAAAAACAAGATGATGGCGAAGAAAAGCCTATCGCTTTTCTAAGCCAGGTTATAGCACCACACCAGGAAAAGTACAACTTTATAGAGAAGCAGGTTTATGCAGTTATGAAAGCATTGAAGAAGTTTCGCCACTTTGTTTCTCAGAGTAAGACTGTGGTTTATGTCATTCATCCTGACGTTCGAAATTTTATAATTCAAGGAGAACTGGGTGATAAGAGGGTCGGATGGGTCTCGAAGATCCAGGAGTATGATGTAGAGATCAAGCCGATGAAATTGGTTCATGGGCACGCTCTCTGTCAAGAATTGGCTAAAAGCGTTGTTGTTGAGACAAGTCGTGAAGATGTGATTTGTGTGAATAGTACAACAGGCGACAAAGAGTGGACCGAGGAACTCATTGAGTATTTTACTTCTGGAAGGTGTCCTAGCCACCTTAACCCTTCTCAGCACCGAAGGTTCAGATTGCAGGCGCTCAGGTATGTACTATTGCCCAATGGACTATATTATAAGAATATTGATGGTATACTCCTTAGATGTGTAAAAGTTTTTGAGAAGGAAAAAATTTTGGAAGAGTTCCATTTCGGGCTATCAGGAGGGCATTATGCAGGCAGACCTATGGCTCTAAAAATTATTTGGGCTGGGTATTATTGGCCTACTCTGTTCATCGATTCACACAAGATAAGCCAGCAGTGTGACAGTTGTCAAAGATATGTGGGTCGAGTTAGAAAAGGAGCATCACCGTTGCATCCGATCCAGGTGGAAGCGCCCTTTCAATAGTGGGGTCTCGATTTTATAGGAGTTATTGATCCGCACTCCTCTGCGGAACATAAATATATTTTGATGATGGCAGACTACTTCACCAGATGGGCGGAAGCTATACCCACCAAGAAAGCAGATCAGGCGACTATTATTTCTTTTATGGAAAGCCTCATCACCCGTTTTGGCATACCAGATTCTTTAGTCACTGACAATGGTACTCCCTTCATTGGAGCCAAAATTATAGAATTTGCCAGCAGATATGGTATTTACTTGAAGACCTCTTCCAATTATTACCCATAGGGGAATGGATTGGCTGAGTCTACCAACAAAAATTTGCTTCGTATTTTGAAAAGAATAATGGGCGACAATAAGAGAAGTTGGCATTTGTTATTAAATCAGGCACTTTGGGCTGACCGCATTTCAGTGAAGAAGTCTATAAAAACTTCCCCGTATGCTTTGGTTTATGGGAAAGAAGTTGTTCTTCCTACTCACATTGAACTCCCTGTGCTCCAAACATTGCAGATGTTCCAGGATGAAAATGAAGAAAATAATCCTATGGAAGCAAGACTGGCGCAATTGTTACAATTAGAAGAAGAAAGGGAGCGAGCTTATCATATTTTCATAGAACATGCTACAGAGATGAAGAAGTGGTTCGAGAAAAGAACAACTGATCGAAGCTTCCAGGTGGGCGATTTGGTATTAAAATGGAACGAAAAGAAGTCAAAGCCAGGAAAACATCATAAATTCGATGCAATATGGGAAGGGCCTTTTCGAATTTCTATTGTCACCTCTTCTAATGCATTTCGACTTTGTGACATGGAAGGGTATGAGCTTCCTATCCCAGTGAATGGCCTTCATCTGAAGGCTTATATTTCATAATTTCAAAATCGAAGGTAACACCCTGTATATATGTAAATATTTTTGTGTTTTAAACAAATATGTTTCGCAAAAGAAAAAAAAAAAAAGAAAAAAAAAATGATTGCTAAAATTTCGTTCTCCTGATTGGCAAAGTCGCGATAGACCTTTGCGTGCGCCTCTTGAAGGAGGCGAACGTCATATTCGCCTCTCTCTAAAGCGAACGCACTTTGATGACGTCATCAGGTGAAAGAAAGAAAAAAAAAAAAAATTGTGCATGGCGCCTTCTAAAATAAAATATAAAAAATGGAAGAAAGATAAGAACAAAAGGGAAAAAAGCATAGAAAAGCTTGCTTTTGTTTTTTAGAAAAACTACTTTTAGAAAAGGGAGGCGCGCTATGAAGTTTTAAAACACATGCGCCGCATGGAAAGGAGCACTTTCGCATGAAGACAAGAATCGCCCATGGATTCCTAAGCGCGCGAAAGGTTTTGTCGAACAAGATATTCCCAAAAGCACGTTTGGAAAATTAATTCGCCCTAGGATTACGTGGCGATAATCGAAAGTAGTGGGCACCGAATTCAAGTAATGATTTTCAAACATGGGAAGCATTCGGATTGAGCTTTTCAAGGCAACAGTCAGAATTGATGATTGGGTAATTAACGGCTGGGTTGGTTTCCCTAACAAGCTTCTGGCACCAGGGCACATTTTTCTATAAGATTGCACAGCATAGAGGGCACGATTTTTTAGGAGAATCCGACGGTGAATCAGAGAAGAGGATTTTTGCACCTTGGAAAGGACATTTGAGCAGTTTTCAAAGAATATTTCTCCTCGAAGATGCACCTGCATTTAATTCTGTAATTACTGTAGCAGTTGATAGCGCCTCTATAAATTCTGGGAGGTAAAGGGTAAATTTTGTTTTTCCTTATTTTAAAATTTTTGCTTCTTTGTATCCTGTGTTTCGAAGTGCAGAGGAGTTTTCGAAGTCTCGGAGTAGGAAATTGTAGAAGAGCCATTGCTTTTTGTTTAGCAAGATGGGTAGACATAGTAAAGAACCAAAAGAGGCATAGGAAGTTGTAGAAGCGAAGCCCGCTAAGAAACGAGAAAGGAGTTCGAGGGCTAAGAAAGCTCGATAGAATGATTATGTTGACCTGGATCCCTATGAAGATAAAATGGCCAAAATTGGTGATTGTTTGATCATGCATAAGGGAGTTGATCGGTTGAGGCAAGAGGTCAAAGTTGTAGTGAGTCAGGGGGTTTCCTACAATAGTTGGCTCACAATGCCTCACAATTCATAGCTTTCATGGTATCTTTGTTCGCCCATGCACCCATGCCCCGAGCTTATCTAGTTAATTGCACAATTTTATGACTCCTCTACTAGGTCCGTTCGAAATGCCAGGAAAGAGATTTTATTTACAATTACATCGGATGAGGTCCGAGAGGCTTTT
Source organism: Wollemia nobilis (assembly GCA_028583015.1). Classification (NCBI taxonomy): domain Eukaryota; kingdom Viridiplantae; phylum Streptophyta; class Pinopsida; order Araucariales; family Araucariaceae; genus Wollemia; species Wollemia nobilis. The sequence goes on along the minus strand of JAQPPZ010017084.1, from coordinate 2,890,943 downwards.
GCCTATGGGGTGAGCGCATCGAATTATGCAGTAAACAAGAAAATTCATACGGATGAGCAAGAGGATAGGTATGTTTCCATAGTTATTATGAGACAATTCATGGAAACTCAGCTCGTCAAGGAGCCACAGATGGGGCAGCTGCCGAATTTTCCTAAACCTCTTTCAGAGTTCAAGTGCCAGGACATCTATTCCATGCTTGCCTGGATTGTTGGGTTGCCCTCAGATGAAATGATGCATAAATGGCAGGCAACTATGGCTCAATGTATTTGCAAGGTAGAGTTCTATTCTCCCATTGCTATGAGGTAGGGTGGAAACCCAATTTATTTTGATTGGGCCAAATTTATTTCTCGAAGAATCAATTCTCAATTGCAAAAATTGCAAGAAGGAAAGTCTAGATCATTTCGGTACACTTCGTTGCTGGTATGGTTCTTCTTCTTCCAGATGCAGTGACGTTTTTCTTTTATTGTTGTTACGTAGACAGGTGAAAATAATGAGCCCCTACCGGTTTATAAGTGGACTCAGGTGTTAACGAAGAAAGAGTCTATCTACAACTTTAATAGCTAGTTTTTGGGCCCTGCCATTGAATTGCTCTATGGCAGTTGTGATCGAGTGTCGCGTGACTTGAGAGATATTGTTGTTTCAGAGGAGAAGGGTGACATATTTCTGCTCACTCAGGGCATGGTTGTTCGAATTTTTGGATATACAGGTAAACCATTTTTGTTGCCTTATTTTGCTACTGCGCATGTTTTTGCAATGGAAGTTGTGCGCCAGATGGATTATATCAATGACATATACGGCTTTGGATGAGGAAAAAAGACAACTTGTACTATGCCTTTTAAGTTCGGAAGTATAGAGGTAAACCAGATTGGGCAAAATCACCTTCTGATGGTGGCGCTTCAGGACCTGGGACTAATTGAGTTGCCGCAGCGTTGGCGATACGACCCACTTGGAAATTTTTTGGAACTTATTAAGGCGAAGACCTTTCATTGCTGCCCACGCCCGGATATTCAGAAGCGGTGAAATAATTTTGATGGGCCAGACATGAACTGGCATGTAGAGAAGATGTCCTCCCTTCCTCCATGGCATGATTACTATGAGCAGGGAAGCGGAGTATAATCCAGAGAAGAATACAACACATATTCCTCCTCCGGGTCTGTTCACAACTATCAAAGAAGCAAATCCTGATTGGAAGGAGGAGAAAATTATGAACTGGTGGGTGATGCGCATTCATCGGAGGAAGTCGTATGCTGCTTACGGGTTGAAGCTTGATACCCAATTTTTTGAAGTTTATGATAGGTTCGTGGAGTCCTATCAACCCATTGCTTTTGCCACTATTTTACCACAAAGTTTTCAGCAGTCTGAAAGTGGTGAAAGTGAACCTGAGGAGGAGAGTCCTACGGTTGAGGATGAAGCCGAGGATGAAGAGGAAGAAGAAGAACAACAATATGTCTTCCAAATGTGGTCTCAAAGAATGAAGTGCCCTCAGGAGGAGGCTCCCACGCCCAAGCAATAGAGACAATCGATGGCACCTCCATTTCCTAAAGCAGCTAAACGGCCTCGCACTGGCGCGACCACTACATTCACTATTACAGTGCCCATGTCTTTGGGTACTATGATTCCTGCTATGTCAAGTTCCATCGTCGCCTCTATACCGATAGCGAACCCTTCACCCAATGTTGAGCTTCCTACTTCAGTAGCGCAAATATTTTCGATGACACAGCAAGAGGAGGAGGAGCAACTTTCTAAAAATTCTCATGTTGAGATTTTGAATGAGGAAATAGCCCTCAATGTTGGTGAACAGGAGGTAAATCAGCAAGAGGAGGCAGTTGCGCAACCCCCACCATCCACAGAACAAGTGGCGCTTGCGCCCCAAGGTACGTCATCTTTTCCCTCTTCTTCCCTTTCTCTCAAAGAGCACGCAGTGATTTCTTCTTTGGTCCCATCTGTTACATTTTTGTCCCCTCCACTTTCTATCTCCCCATCCTTTGGTATTCCTTCTATTTCATTTTCCATGGTTCCCTCTTCCGCTTCTACTTCTTCTATTTCTGAAATCACTGTTGCTCCTTCTTTCATTCCCGCTCCTTTGTCCTCCATTTCTTTTAGTTCGTATGCATCGGGGACAAATCCTTTTTTCCGTCCCCTTCCCTCGGTCGTCACTTCTTCTACCATTATGGCTATTAGTATGCAAGTTCCATCTAGGATTAGCATAACTGCAGCCACACCTGTGTCTACCACTTCATCCACCCTTTCTCTCCCTTCCACCATTCCCGTATCCATTCCTCCACTTCAATCCGTGTCATCCGTGTCCACTGGGCCTAGTCGCTTAGAAGTTTTTATCCCATTTACACCATTTTTGGAGCTGCAGACTGTTCCAGATGTGCAGGTAGCCCGCAAGCAGCCAGACGTTGAAAAATTAAATCGAGCGCACCTGAGCTCTTCCCAATGGTTGAAGAGTATGCGGCGAAAGGAAGCTTTGGCATTGGCATGACCGATTAAGAAGGTGGCTTTTGATCCAATTGCCAAGGAGGCTCATGTGACAACATTCACTCCGTTGGTTTAGAAACCCCAAGGCGAGTTGCAACCTGAAGATTATGTTTCTGAGACTATCATTGAAGATCTGACACGGATTGATCCCATTGAAAAAATGGGTAACATGCAAGTAGATATGAGCTCGTTGTATTTGCATGGGGAGCACTATAAAGAAAAATATTTTGAGGTGCAAGATAAAGTGCTGGAGTTAGAGAGTGCACTAGCCAAGAGCAAGGCGACAGAAGAAAAAATGACCACTGAAAATGAGTATTTGCGCAATCAAGTCAAGGTGCACTTGAAGGAGCGTGATGCTGCTCGAATTTAAATGCATAACCTTCAACAATAGGTAGAATAACTCAAGAAGCAGCTTGAAGCTAAGGCCACATCTGTTGCAGGATTCTCACGTGATAGTGTGAGAGACATTCACCTTAGCTCTATCCAAAATTCTACAAAGTTTTTTTTTTTGTAGATAATATACTATAGCATTAATACTGGGTTTTACAGGTTGACCCAAAACCTTTTACAAAAATCAGCCCAGGGTTGTTGATGAACATATCCTTACTAAGGATCCTATATATGTAAAATCTACATGCTACCAAAGCCATTACATCCGGTAAGGCACATAGCTTGTTATCAAAAAGAAACTTCCCATACAACATTTTGGGTATACCCCGAGAAAACACACATGCATCATAATTACAAAAAAGAAACAGACACGGATCCCTTCCTTGAGACAATGGAGAAACAAAAAGCTGCAGACACACATAGCAGAGTACTTAAAAAAACTCCCACAAGCTCTGTATTGATAGTTACTCTTAATAATTCTTTGGTAATTGCTTTCTTTCATATATGACATGCTTTGGTACCACATACTATCTTGGCCAATCAGCCTTGGAGAAGTGAACCTGCTGGCTAGATTTATGGCGATGGCTATCTGGTGGTCCATGTGGGTTTGGTTCAAAGTCTTATATTGTTATTTCTTTCCTTCCCTGTGATTATCAACCAACCTCAAATTACTAATATGACTAGGAGCTATGTTATCTGACATGTGACTATCCCCATTAGTCTTTGTGATATTTCCAAGCAGCATCCATGAAGACTGACAACTCAGATAATTTTTATTATGAGTCTAATTCAAAAAAGAGACGAGAATACTCCTAGCCTTCGAACTTACAGTGCCTTCCCTGTTGGTAAATTCGACTATAATTCTTGGCATTCTTTTTGAATAAGCTCCTCTACTTCACTCGGGACATCGTGTTCCCATTTAAAAATTCCATCACCATCGACACCCAAATTGGCCAGCTTATCAGCAATTTTGTTAGCTTCTCGAAAGATATGTTGGGCTTTTATGTCCTATCTTCCCTGCAAAAGTATCCTACCATCTTCAACAATTGTTTTAATCCTCCAAGGAGGTGTTTTCCAATTATTGAGGAGATTTATAACATGTTATAACATGCATAGAGTCTCCTTCAATGATCAAATTGTCTTCTAAGTCTTGAGTCATTTGAATTCCTCTCCACATAGCTCTAGCTTTAGCTTCATTGTTCATCCTTATTCCCAAATATTCAGGAAAAACAAGCATCATATTCCCATTATGATCTCGCACAATACCACCAGTGTCTGCTCTGCCAGGATTGTCCTTAGCTTATCCATAAAAATTAAGCTTAAACCAACCCGTAGGACGTGGAGACCACTTAACATTGGAGCCCAGGTCACTTGATCTTCCTTGGGTCTCATGGGGATAAACTGTTTCCCGAGAATGTTATAAAGATCATTTGATTCTGCTTGAAATCCCTAAATTCTTATTTTTTTCCACTTCATTCTACCTCTGTCCTCAACCATATAATCAAATATTTTTTTGCCAATGAGTTCTTCTGTGATATCTCTAATTCGGGCTAAGTTAGGATATTGCGTTAGTGGTTCGTCCTTAGCCCACCTATCATTCCAGTAATTTATCCTCTCACCATTGCCTAAAACCCATCTTAAACATTTTTTGATGATTTCCTTGCAATTAAGAATTTCTTTCCAATAAGCAAAACCTCTGATTGGAACTGAGTCACTTAGAAATTCCATATTTTGAAGATACTTTCATTTGATGATAGTTTTCCATTCATTTTCTTCACCAGAAATGAGATGCCATGCTTGCTTATCTAGTAAAGCTAAATTTATATGAGCAATTCTCCTCAGACCTAAGCCCCCATTTTCCCTGGGTCTGCACACTTTGGTCCATCCTACAAGGTGTATCCTTTTTTTCTCCTCTGATCCAGTCCATAAAAATTCTTTTTGGAGTTTCTCAATTTTTTGGAAAACCTTCACAAAGGCTTTGAAAACGGAGAGGAAATAGACTGGAATGCTCTGAAGAGAGGCCTTAGTGAGGGTCAGCTTTCCTGCTTGAGATAGAAGATGACCTTTCCATCCAACAAGTTTTTTTTGAATTCTTTCAATAACCCTGTCCCACATTGACTCTCTCGGAGAACCAATGAAAAGAGGGAGACCAAGATACGAAGTGGGGAGGTTTTCTATATCACACCCTAAAATTTCTACAATCCTTCCTTGCCTCTAAATGGGGGTGTTCAATAAATATAACTTGCTTTTACTGAAATTAACTTTCTGACCAACAACATCCTCGTAGAGTTGCAGGATGTATTTAATTATTTTGGCCTCAACCATCGATGCCTTAGTCAATATAATGGTATCATCGACAAATTATTGGTGAGAAACAGCCCTAGTGAGATATGTTGCCTTGATTCCCGATATTAGCCTTGAAATGCAAGCATTTTTTATGGTTCTTCCTAAATATTTTGCCATAATGATGAATAACATGGGGTTGATAGGGTCCCCCTACCGAATTCCTCTATGACTTTGAAAGTAACTAGCAGTTGTTCCATTAACTAGAATCGAGAACCATGCTTTAGAAATATATTCTTTGATCAAATTAACCCATTGGTGGTGAAAACCAAACTTAAGGAGGACAACAATCAAAAAGTCCCAATTTAGCTTGTCAAATGCTTTGTTCATATCAAGCTTGAGGGCAAAAATATACTTTTTAGTCTTATGAGCAGAGTGCAGAGCTTCATGAACTGTGATAACTCCATCCAAGATTGACCTGCCCTGGACAGAGCTTCCCTAGCATGGATCTATGATGCGGGGCAGAATATCTCTCATTCTATTTGCAATGGCTTTAGTTAGGATCTTGTAAGAAACATTGCACAGACTGATTGGCCTGAAGTCAGCCATAGATTCAGGGGTTTGCTTCTTAGGAATTAGATAAATAAAAGTAGATTTGATACTTTTTGGGATATGATTGCTTGCTTGGAATTCTATGACAGCAAAAATTACATCCTCACTTACAATGTCCCAAAAAGCTTGATAAAAACGAGGGGGAAAGTCGTTGGGTCCTGGGGCTTTGTCTGGCTCCATGCTAAACAAGGCTTCCTTAATTTCCTCATCAGATAAGGGAGCTAGAAACTTAAGGTTTATATCCACATTTATTATGCTAGAAATGGATTACAAGAGAATATCTTTGGCCTCCTCATTGCACTGTGATTCTTGACCAAGGATACAATTGAAATAAGTTATTGCCTCCTTTCTGATTTTTTTTAAGTCTTGAGTAATAGAACCATCTGCTTTTTTTAAAAAAATTATCTTGTTATTGCTTCTGTTTCTAAGCGTGGTGACGTAAAAAACTTGGAATTTGAATCTCCAGCTTTCAACGAAGAGCCCTTGATTTTTTCCTCCAATAGATTTCCTCACAGGCCAAAATGTTATGAAACTCTGCTAGTTTTGTTCGTTCCTCTTGTCTAGTAGTTTCATTAGCATCACCATGTTGGATCCTCTGATCAATTATCTTCAAACTTTCAACAACCTATTTTTTATTTTCAAAGAGGTTCCCAAAGACCTCTTTGTTCCAAGTTTGAAGCTTTTCCTTAACAAACTTTAATTTTCCAGCAAGTTTAAAAGTTACACTACCCCTGATAGGCTGCTGCCACCACTAACTTAAGTTATCTCTAAAACTGGAATGTTTGATCCACATAGATTGAAATCTGAAAATTTTCTTGAAGGACAAAGAGTTAGGGATCGCAAACAAAATGGGATTATGATCAGAGGTAATTTTAGGAAGGGCTTACATGGTAGAATCACCGAACAAAGGTGTAGCCTCCTTTGATAGAAAAAATCTATCAAGCCTTTCTTGAATGAGATGACACCCTATCCACCGATTGCTCCAAGTATAATTTGCTCCTCTAAGTTTTACATCCATCAACATGTTGGAGTTCACAAATTCATTGAACTCATCCATGCTCCTGATAGGTGGTCCATTTCCACCCATTTTGTCTGAAGGGTAAAGAGGAGTGTTAAAATCCCCAGCCAAAATCTAGGGGACATTATGGAATATTTCACTCAAATTGCCTAAGTACTCCCACAGTAGAGCTCTCCCTTGAATTGAAGTCGGGGCATAAATATTTGAAAGGATCCAGGACTTGTTGTTGTTTATTTCCTTAAATAAAACACTAAGAACCCTGTCATATTTCTAAATAATGGTGCCTTATACTATCCGAGGATCCCACAAAGTCATAAGGCCTCCAGATGCTCCTCTGGATGATTTGCAAACCATCTCCCCTTGATTCCAATTTTTTTTTGCTATTTTTTTTACTAAATCTCATCAGTTTTTGTTTCTTGCAACATGATAATAGTTGGATTCACTTGATTTTGCACTGACTTCCCTATGTTTGGGTAGGTCATTGAGGCCTCTCACGTTCCATGATAGGAACTTCATTTAGATTATTTGGTATTTCTTCCTCTCCCCCTCCCTTGAGGGGTTTTTCCTAATTTGTTGTCTTTAGAACCCGAAATAACCTATTGAAACAAGGTTCTTTGTTTTCCATTGGTAATGTCATTATCAGTTTTAATTTTTTGATGCTCAGCATTTGATATTCTCCCTCTTCTTTTTTCACTACCAAAATCTATAGGAGACTTCACAGTGCTCCTAGTTTATTTAGGACTAAACTAAGGGGAGGTAATTTGTTGCAGAACCAGAATGCCATATTCCTCAGTCTGAAGAGTTTCACATATCTCCATCCCTACATCCAAATATTCTCCTTTTTTCTTGTATTCCCTTGGTCTGCAGGATGGCCCCTCAGTTGGTTGCACATGCTGTCAAGGTGTTATATTATTTATGAGAAGTAGGGATACAGATCCATCTTATGCAACAAACAATTGATTCTATGGAGGAGTTGCTTTCACCCCATTTGGAGACAGCTGTGAAGATACAATATTTTTTGAATACGCCTTTGCATATTCGCCCTCTCAGCAAAATGGATTATGTCTGGTCCCGAGCACGAGTAACCCTGCGAAGCTATTTTCATTGCATGGACCTTGTAAATGATGGGTGATATGTCCTCAATACTGTTGAGCGGGAGCATACTATTTCGATGTCTCATTTTGAGACTATTGATCGGCTGGGCTTCACTACCTTCCTATATGAGTGGGGTGAGCCTCTTCTGATGAAGCAATTGCAAGAGCTCTAGAGTGCATTCATTGAAGATACTATAGTAATTAACACCTTGGATGAGCCCCTTATTGAAGCAAAAGTGTTGCCTCTAATAGATAAGTATACGTGCTTGGAGTTGTCTCTTTATGAATTGGCCCAGCGTTCGAAGCGGCTCAGCTTGACGAATGTGCAAAGTCTTCACTTCATTTACAAATATCTCAGTGTTCATTGTTTATTTACCATTGAAGCTTGGCATGATGCAGTTTGCACTTACGAGGCCCTTTCGAAGATTATTGCAGAGCAAGAAGAGAAAGCAACAATAGATCGTGAAGAAGCGATGAAAGCGACGAAGGAAGCTAAATGTGCAAAAGTTCTCAGAGTCATAGAGGAGGCAGAGAGACAAGAGCGCACATAGGTAGCCACCAGAAAATGATATAGAATCTACACCGAATGGATAAATGCCTGGGATCACTTGCATCCATGCGAGTTGGATACCCCATGAGTCACCAAAAATGTTGGCCATTTTGTATTCATTAGGAATTTTGTTTAAAGATTTTTGAATTCAATATTTGAATGTGGTGACAGTATATAGACAGTACATATTTGCATCTTTGGCTTCCATATGTAATAGTTTAAATAATTTTCTATTCGCCAAATTCTGATGTATTTTTTAAAATCCCTTTTGAGTTTATTTCCTTATAAATTCAATGGACAAATGTTTTCTTGAATTTCAAAAACATGGAGAAGACAAAGGCCCAAGGAAAAACTTGATAAATTTGATATGCATTTATGTTCACCCCAAAGAAGAGGTGAACGCTCCATTTGCCCTTGAAAGGGGTGAACAAGTTCAAAAATTTCACAAAGGTGAAAGATCAAAAGAACAAGATCGCGTTCACCCTTCCAAAGGGTCGAATGCTTCGTTCGCCCTTCTTAGGTGTGAACGTGCCTCGATGATATGTAGTGGCGCGTGCGCCTAAAAAAAAACTCAAATCAAGTTCGCCCTGGTTGAGGGGCGAACATGTTGTTCGCCCCTCCCATGGGCAAACCAACATGTATGATGAAGCGAGGTTACGTTCGCCCTTCCATAGGAGTGAACATGTCGTTTGCCCTTTCTAGAGGCGAACGTATTTCATAAGATTGTCGCGCACACCTTTTCAGTTTGCAAAGGATAAAAATGGATCTCGAGGTGAAAGTGAATGTGGGTGAACAAGAATTTGGTCAAGACAATTGAATTTAGCATTTAATGAAGGGCACCCTCAGTTACTCCATTTTGTGGATTACGGAGAGGAAGGCAAAGAGAAACGAGCTTTCATGTATCAAAAGTGATCCCAAGAATTTAATGTTTGCTCCTAACATGCGCACCTCCGTTCGGAGTTCAAATTTTTAGGAATTTGTTCCCCAGGTGAATGGATTTTCAAATAATTCAAGGAGGATTTTGCTAATTATGTCTTTGATCATAGGACATTCTTCTCTCCTATGTATTAAATGAAAGAGGCAAAAACTTCTATAAATACTAGGTAAATTTCATTGTAAAGGGGGGGGGTTAGACATTTTGTGAGAGATTTATTTAAGCTCTCTACATTAATAGAAGGCATCAAAATTTTGAATTTGTGAGTGGTCTTGTGTGTGATTACTTTCTGTACATTGTGCTTCTATTTCCATTCATCTATCTGGTTTGCTATTGTATTTAAATTCTGTCATTGGATTTAAATTTGTTAATGAGAAGGTGAATGCTGGAGTATCATTTTGATAGTTGTTATGGCAATATTATGAGCCTATTCTATTCTGTTTGCTTTCATAAATGCTAATTTGTGCTTTGGTTTTTTCCTCCTAGTTAGTCTAACACTAGTCTTGCACTTCGGCATGTGGCCATATTTCCCATATCTTTCTATTATTTCCAATTTATTTCTTGCATCCTTAGTATTTTACCATTTAGGATTTAGTTCAGGAACCAGCCCTCTCTAGAGATTGGCACGGGGGACATATCTTTCCTCCGACCTTTCAATGTTGGTCGTATCTAGGGCGCATAAATGTAGTATTTATTGATTAGGCAGATATTTGACAAACATCCACCCTAGTCTCTAGCAGTCTAGGCCATTGTATGTTTAGATTTTGCATGTATAAGGTCCAATCAGTGGCCATTTTCATCATAGATAGTTGCATTCTCTTAACATCATCTAGCATAGTCGTGCATTCTCTTAAAATCAAACGTTCTTTTAAAAAGCATGTAGGAAAATCATGTGAATTTTGTTTTATGCATTTTATTTTTGTGCAAAGTAAAAAGAACCACACACACCATGAGACGTTGTAAATACTAGTGAGTTGGAAGTCACACCCAACCACTAGTAGGGCTCAATAACAATGGCAGTGATTGCCATCCGTTGGCCCAACTCCCTCGATCCTTTTATTACTAGACCAATACTGGAGCCACTAGCCATCCATAGCCTAGAAAATTTGCATATACTCCTCTCTGGAGGGTATGACACTAATTGGATGAGATTGGGTGAGGGTCTGGTAGTACCTGTGCTCCCTACTTGTGTGTGGACTTTCATTGTCATACTTTGGGGGGTTTACGCGGTCTGGAGTTCATCGCTAGGTTGTCGAGCTACGAGCATACAGGTGAAAACCTTTGAACAACTTGAGTATAAAATCAACTTTTAAAAAATACGATAAGATTTTAGAGTATATTCACAACAAATCAAAAACCACTAAACCCATTTTTGGACACACATATAATCCTTAAAAGAGATAATCATATTGTCTACTTTGTGTGTTTCTTTATTATTGGGGTAATCAATATAAGATCCTTTATCTATTACCAAACCCTAACCCTAAATCTACTTTTGATTCTACATCCAATGTATCAAGAATCGTGCAAATCGGAGCTATAACAAAAAAGTTATTTTGGTTTTATGATTACTCCATTTTCGAAGCCAAAAATAAGGAAAAATTGCACTAAAATGGTCTAGACAACTCCAAAAATTGCCAAATTTATTTTGTTGTATTAGTTATATCCTTGTGAACCTCTCATAGAAATTTTGAGTCCTAACTCTTCATGGTTCAAAATTTCCCAAAAATTCCTAAAAGTGGGCATTTCCCCACGAGCCCCGGTTGGCCAATTATTTCAAAAATACAAAATTTTGACCCGAAAATCATATTTTTGAGTTATATATCATTGTGATCAGCTCATCGCACTGAAATTTTTTATATATAACACTTTCAACTTTTTTTTGGAAGCCAAAAAAATTTCTAAATGGTCGAGGGACCTCCCATGGTGAGCAAGACCTCCAATCTAGAGAGGGAATCAGGTTCTATAACCACTGAACATATTCAAATCAGTTTAGAGGACATGGCCATCCCTGAATGGCATCCTAGGTCTTATCATAGCATTAATACCATCCATAGGGGGGCAAACATTCAAGATATCTCTATTAAGGAAACACCCACAGGTCCTCTAGGAAACCTCCTGACTAGAACACCTTGATAGAATTTTATATAAGGAAAAATCCACCCACCGAGGATCCTAGTAGGTCAATTTCACAAGTTCACATCCCAACTTGCTCTACACATCAATCAAAAATTGATCATGAACATACACCATGGCCTAGCTTGGGTGAGCAAACCACCCCATCTAGTCGAGCAAGCCATCCCCCTACTCCTCATAGGGAGCATTATGTGTAGTCTTAATATACAAAGCTTACATTTGAGCCTGAATATGTGGTATTCCTCATAGAGGAGGAAGAGAACCCAATTCATCCTCCTACTCCTTGTGAAGAGTACGTGGGGCAACCATGTTGTGGCTCTACATCGTCAAACTATACAGAGCCCACTCAACTCAAAATATTAGGTCAATGCAACCTTTAGGGAGCATGAAAAACAAGTGATAGATCCTACTAGGGGGAAAAGACATGATAAACCAATACGCATTTCAAATACGAGGGTACATATCCCCCATAAAACTGAACAACGAGATCATACACATCTGGAACTGAGGCCACAACTTAACCAACAACAACAGATAAATCAACTCCAGTTGGATCAACAACAATTAAATCAACAACGGGTGGACTCGCCATGAACACACCTACAAAGGTTGTATCAACAAAATATAAAATAACAACAAAAGATACAACAAGAGCAAGTGCAAAATGCATTGTGTAAATTTGTGCTTACGCCTAGCACCCAGAGAATGCAACAACGCATAAGGCACCCAGTGCAATCTCAGAATTTTTCCCCTTGGCCATGCAAAAATTATGTTCAACATCATAGGCCATTATCTGATTATCATCATGAACCTCATATTCCTCAATAGTACCAAGATCAATATGATGAGGACTCATATGCAGAGTCCCAATGGGAACATCAGGAAGAAGTGGTTGCTTACCCTGAATCCAGTTATGATAAGGTACCTAATGATTATACTTATCATCCACCTCAACATCAAAAGCGACCTCCTCTGCCTAATCAAGGGCGACGATATGAAGATCGTATCATTTTGTCAAGGCCATACAAAGTGCTAGCTAATCGGATAAATGCATTTAAAAAACAAAATCAAATATTGGTTTATCAAAAACCCATGCTAAAGCAGCTTAGAAATCAGACTTTGCATCCCTTAGTGTCATTACCGACACACCCATTGAATTTCAATATGCCTCAACTTGAAAATTTTAAAGATGATGAAGACAAGCGAGAGCACATGACAAGCTTCATCCATATGTGCTTTAGTCTTCAAGACAATGACTCATTGATGTTGAGAACCTTCATGACAACATTAGTTTGGGATGCATTGGAGTGGTATAATCATCTACCACATCATAGCATATATGACTTTGAGCAATTAGCCGATGCATTCCTGCAACATTTTGCCTTTAATGTTAAGGAAACTATAAAATTGACTGACTTGGTTAGCCTTTTTCAATTATATGATGAGCCAGTCATTGAGTATGGTAATAAATGAAGGAAGGTGATGTCAAAATTACCATTCACTTTACCCACAACAGAGCTCATTCGAATGTTTACGAGAAGCTACTCAAAATAAATCTCCCTTCTCTTGCAATTACAATAGTATCAAAAATTCGAGTCCTTAGCATAGGCCAAGGTCATTGAAGACATCAAGATACAGGAGGGTGATATTCAACTCCATAAAAAGGAATGGCCAAACAAGAATATCATAGGTGGCAACATGCAACAAAATGTGACCCCAGTCAATCAAGTTGTTTTGAGTATCCCCAAATCCTCAAACCAGGGTGCACCGCCTATACCAGTGTAACATAATTACCAAGATTAGCTTCCTCTAGCCCAAAATCATATGCAACAGAATCATATACAAGGCCAACAACTTTGGCCATAATGACAATATACTAATTTTCCAGATACATTAGCATCACTCTTTGATCGATTGTATGAAGCATGAAGAATCAATATTCTGGAGATTCATCCTTTGAAACCTAATAAGCATAGATCAAACGTGCACAGGAAAAATCTATATTATGTTTACCATCGAAAAAGAGGTCATGAAATCCAGACATGTTATCCCTTTAGATATTTAGTGCAAGATATGATCGAGAGGCAAGAACTTTCGATAGGAGTCTTACAAGACCCCTAGCATGCACATGAAGCAAACATAACGCCTGCCAATCAAGTTGAGAAAACTAACCAGGTGCATATCAATAAATCTCCCCAAGATTTTTTGGAATGATTAGTGTTGTGATAGAGAAACAGGAATGTCTAAATCAATCCATGCAACCTGTGGCATCATCCAATGTTTCACCTTCGCTTGTCTCACCTTAGTGGGACATTGGCGGTGTACAAAATTGCACATCACAACAGGGGGAATCATTTTCTACAACTCCTCCTAGTCAAGACAATCATGGCACATAAAACACAATGCACGCTAGGGGTACTTAATGTAGTGTACCTTCCCTTTTTAAAAACATAAAAACAAGAAAAAAACATTCAAAATATCAAAATTTCAAAAACAATTGAAAAATATCAAAACTTCAAAAATATATGGAAAACATCAAAATCTATAAAAATGCACAAAAATCTCCAAAGGCACCATAAGCCCTTTGGTCACCCCATTAAAAGGCTCCAAAGGCATCTGTAATCCCTTTGGTCATCTCATAAAATGCTCCAAAGGAATCTAAAACCCTTTGGTCAAATCAAAATTTCAAAAATCCATAAAAATCAAAAAGCAATAAAATTCTAAAAATATTGCAAAATTTTCAAAATTTCAAAAATATTTGTATCATTGCATTTCATTTGCATCATGCATTTCATTTTCCACATGCACTTCATTTTGCATTGCATTAGGCATATCCATCCGCTGCACTTTCATTAGGATAGGTTGTGTTTGCAATCTTACAAACGACACCACGTTTTTTGTTTCAATCATGCATCTATGCATTATCTTTTTCATCCATTTTTCACCCTTGTGAGTAACTGTGTTTTTTAACACAACCCCTCTTTTTGCTATGAAGAATATACTAAGGTTTTATGGTCATTCAACCATACCTAGTGGTCTTCTCAAGAGTTTGATAGAAATCTTGATTTGCTTTTGTAGATGAGGTCTAATTTTGATAGCACTTAGCATATCATAATTCTATCACTAATAAAACACAGTCAAACAATCCTAATTAGCGTAAGGAAGGATGAAAACTACAAAAGTGGTCCGAGTCACCTTAGGTGAAAGGTTTTGTTACTTGCTTATTTTGTGAGGAGCAATGGTCTAGAGTAGTGGTCATTGGAAAAAGGACAAGTTTACCCCTTACCCAAATAAATCCCTTGCTTACAAATGAAGGAGCAAAATCCCAGAATGAAATCCCAAAATCAAGTCAAATCAATATCAAATCCCATAAAATCAAATCAAAATCAAATCCCTTGCTCAAAGAAAAAAGAAAATAAAAGAGAAGTATAAAATAAACAGTTATTTTTATCACTATACAAAATAAACAGTGATTTTTGTCACTATACATGAGTAAGTATCCCAATAAATTGAAGAAAATAAGGGGGTAAGCTTGAATCTCTAGAATGATCAATACTCGAAGCCATAGAGTGATCCTTAATCTCAGCAATGGGCTAAAATAATCCCGCCTATCATTGAAGGGGTAGTTCTAAGCAATTTACAATTGAGCTAGCTTTAGGTGGCTCGGATTGCCTAGTGGTCTAGTATAACCGAGTGGTCTAGTATAACTAAATCCAAACCTAGGATCGGATAGACATTTGAGGATCCCCAATCTTGGAAATGGGCTAAAATAATCCTACCTGACATCGAGGTATGCTTATGCCTTATCTAATATATTAATTTGCACACACACATGGGTAATGAATAGTTTGGTATTTCAGATCAATAAAAATATTTTTTAGAATTCTAGTATGGTCATTATACACCTTTTGATAAGTCAACTAGGGTGTTTGAGTTTCATGGAAAACCTCAAAAATTCCCAAATAGCAACAACCAATTTTCAAGCAATCATCAAATATCAACTTCTTTTTATAAGAGTTTTTTTGTTAGAAGTGTTCATAACATTGGTTAGATACCGGATGGATGTCAGAAATGATATTTAAACGGCCACTAACTATGTTACGCATATTCTTTTAACTTGCAAGAGCTTATGAATAGAAACAATACATCATTGCATATCACATATGGGTGATAAATTGATTAATTCTTATAATAAGATATAGCAATTACAGTTTGAAGAACACAAGCTTATATTGAGAGGGGGGTGAACAATATAAGACCACTTTTACTTTTCTTTTCAATTCAATATTATGCAGCGTATAGATAGTAGTATCAATAGCAGTAATCAAAGCAATGCACAAAACACCATCCACAAAAGTGACATAACAATTTATGTGGTTCATCCAATGTGGGCTACTCCATGGAGAAAATATTTTTCTAAAACTTTCTCAAGAAATCTCTTGGGAATCCTTCCCAATTACAATGTTTATGGACCTCTGTCCAAAGGATATTTTGATCCCCTAAATCTCAAGTTCATGGATATCTTCCATAGGAGAACTCTTTCCCCTTCTACTCTAGCTAGTGATCTTCTAGAAGACTCTGCCTCTCTACTGCACTGACTGGTGGTTCTCTCTCCACTTGAAGACTCCTCACTAAGATTTGTCTTCAATAGTCCTGGTTGTTGGATTTGTATCCACTGATACTTTGTCCTCTGTACTCTGTCACCTCCAAATCTCTATCAATAGGTTCACTCATAACCTTCACAAATCTGCTCAATAGGCTCACTCAGAACCTGCTCAAATCTTCTCAATAGGCTCACTCAGAACCTGCTCAATAGGCTCACTCAGAACATGCTCAAATATGCTCAATAGGATCACTCATAACCTGCTCAATTTTACTCAATAGGCTTACTCAGAACCTGCTCAAATATACTCAATGGGCTGACTCAGAACTTGTTCAAATCTGCTCAACAAGCTCACACAGAACTTGTCCCAATCTACTTAATAAGTCCTCTCTAGGACTTGCTCAAATCTGCATAGCAATATTTCAAAAAATCTTACACAAAAATATTCCACAAGCCTTCTCAAAGACTTACCTCAAATCAGCTCAACAAAATCTCAACTCAATCTCATAGAAGCATAAAGAGAATTGTTAGAGACTCAATATTTTCTATACTCAAATCCCAATCTCAACTCAGCTCAATCTTAACTTAATATCATAGAAGCATAAAGAGAATTGTTAGAGACTCAATATGTTATATTCTACCCAGGTGTTGTAGGTGAGTTGGAGAGGAGAGGGCAATAATCCAAGGGAGGTCCCAGGTTCAAATATCCACCCTACCAAAAAGCTAAATTGGGTATCCAAAATCCAATTGATAATGTTGGTGCAGGCAGGGTCGTGTGTGACTCCCGGGAGACTTTGACGGTGTAGAACGCCCTGTTAATGGTCTCTTAGACCAAGGCGGCCCCCCAAGGGGTTTTTCGCTAAAAAAAAAAGAAAAAAAATGTTATATTCTCAAAGCTCAATCTCAACTCAATAAGAATATAGAATAGTTTATTTCATGGAACTTGAACAACCACTTCATGCAACCACTTGACTAGGCTCAATCTACTCAACCAATCACTTCAAGAAACAACTATTTCTCATAAACCCTAGTCCAAGCATGAATCAACTAACTCAAAATATTTCCAACAATGCTCAACAACAAATCTTACATAACAATGATACTCATGTTCTTTTCTAACTCAAGTTCAAGTTCTTTGCATCACCCATTGGTTTCAACAACAATGCTAATAAGACAAGGTTTTAATCACAACTCTCAATTAGAAAACCTTGAAGCATAAACTCAAAGTACTTCACTCAACAAATGGTCTAAACAACAATTCTTATCAAACAAGGTTTAATCACAACTCATAATCCAGAAAACCTTGAATAATTAACTCAACCACTTTCGAGAAGGAAACCACAATCAATCCTTTTCACTCCAATGATATTTCAAAAATCAACTACCCAAATAAAATCAATGGAGAGTATTATTACTCATACCTTTTTGATAGCTTATGAGTTGTCCACTAAATCTGTCACACTCAACACACTTTATTTTTCAACTCTTAACAAGGGTTAGAGATCTTGAGTAATAACACAACAATAATATCCAAATAACACCTTATTACTCCTACTTTATTTTAACATCCACCGAAGTTCTTTTTAAAAGAAAAACCTTACTCAAAATAAATTTCATTAAAAATAAATTTATCAAAAACCCTTATTACTCCTAACAATTTCAAAAAATCATAGTTAAAAATAATTCACAACTCAAATAGCCACCATGACCTTATTCCCTAAGATTACTCAACAAATAAACTAACTAAGCACCTTTACCCCTTATCACTCCACCTTAGGCAATCTAAACAAAAGATTAATAAAAACCTTAATAGCTGCCTCGAGGGGAATCGAACCCTTGTCTTGCCCCAAAATGAATGCCCTAGCCACGGCCAAGCTGCCGCATGAGCTACAGGCTCGTTGGTGAAAAATAAGTGCCACCCGCTTCTTATCCTTCACCCTCTTCTGCAAAGCAAAAGTATGCGCCTTGGGCGCCTCAATAGAACAAAGCCAAAAATGATGCTTGCGGGAATCGAATGCACAACCTCCTTGTCACCAACACCTTTGCACAATCCAAGATGCCACTAGGCCATGCTACCCAATGCATTTTGGGAAGTGGTCGTTGTCTCCCTTTAATGTTCGCTACGTCACTTAAATGAAAAATGCAAGCTCTTTTTCTTTGCAAATACCAAGTGCAAATATCAATGAGCAAGGATGAATGAATTAAAAAATTCAATGGCATATTTATATGCCTTACCTTTGCTTTGGAAACGCCAACCTTTTTGAAACTTCCTTCATGACGTCGGTGGATAAACTTTTAATTTTAATTTTAAAATTTAAAATAAATCTTTAAAATTAAATATCTCCATCATCGGGGCACATTTTTTGATGAAACAAAAATCCAAATTGGGTTTTAAGAAAAATCCATTTTAAATCTGCCATCCATGGTTTTAAATAAAAACCTTTTACAAAGCTTCCCTTGAATCTCCTTTTGGAACCACATGCCATGCATCCCTTCTTGAACCTTTGATCAAAAAAAATTGCTTCTCATGAAGCTCTTTGTGAAACACAAACATAGTGCTTACTTACATAGATCCTTTTGACATCAATGACAACTCTTAGCTTAGGGACTCAAAATGTCCAACACAGTTCATTGTTATACATTATGTGGTGTCATCCATTAGATTGTTAAACTCGTATTGCATTCATACATTATGTTTTAAGTGATTAAAGCATACAGGTTCATTTACATTAGATCATCATCATGTAAATAATGTATCACATACATGGCATTCACCATATCATAACCACATAAATTAAATGCATACAAATAAAGTAAATTAAACATGCATTTAACAATAAGCATTGCATAGGTCCGAGGTGTAGACCAATTGGTTCATCCAAACCCCATAAGGGGGCGGAGGTCCAAGGTTCAAATCTCGGGCCTCGTTAGACTGAACGCTTGTCCCTTTCTTGGTGCTTTCAGCGACGTAAAAGGTTTAAAATGATTGTGGCATGGTGGTTATAGGGGCGAACTGCGTGAAGATCTGTGTGGCGGCTTCTAGGGCGGACAACGCAGAATACTGTGGCGGCCATAAAAGCTGGACAACCTGCCCGAATTCGTGGCGGCTACCGATTCCACCATGTAAATTCAAAAAAAAAAAAAAAAAACAATAAGCATTGCATCCATATGCATACAAAATAGTCCATCTATACATATAGATCATGGAATCTAATAGAACATCTATCATCTAGCTAGTGCATGTCATTCGTACATTGCATACATATAGCATAATCACATCATCATATAGGAATTGCATTCATCATTGCATCCATAACATAAAATTAAAACAAAAACATTTGCAAGCATCAACTGGGGCATTATTAGTATCGATCCCCAAAAGTTCCAAAGAAGTCTAAACCTTTGGTTTTTTCATTCAAGTCATAAATGCACATATTTTCTCATCATAAGGAGTTTCATAATGGACATTAAAGCATATCTACAGGTCCAAAATTTCAAAAATTATAAAAATTAACAAAAAAATTAAATAAATCAAAATTCACAATGATTTAATAGATCATCGAACATAGTGATTCAACATAAGCATAATTGGAATTGCTATCGTCTCGATTCCCTAAGAAGGCCACAATGGCTGGACTACTCCATGGGATAGAGATGTACAATTACTAGTCATAGTTGCAATCATGGCTGAGTTAGGCCTTGCCAAGTAGTATCAAAGTGCTAAAGTCTTCAACTGTTCAGGTTAATCATTGAGGTCAAGCGACTTGTCGCTTCATTCAATGTTTTACCCTCATCGACTCGTCACTTGAGGGGGTAGTCATAATAATCAAATTCATAATCAAAATCAAAAATTAAATGCTTAATCATGGCTAAGTGCATTCGTTCAATAATCATTGTCAAATATAATCATGCACCCTCCTTGCTTGGGGCAAATAAGTAAAATATCAAGATCAAATTCAAGAAAACTGGGCAGCTAGTCTCCTAATCGCCATCAAGGCTAGGATTAGACTTAAGCTTATCTCCTAATTGCTACTAAGGCTAGGATTAGACTTAATCTTATCTCCTAATTGCCATCGAGGCTAGGATTAGACTTAATCTTATCTCCTAATTGCCATCGAGGCTAGGATTAGACTTAAGCTTGTCTCCTAATTATCGCTAAGGCTAGGATTTGACTTAAGCTTATCTCTTAATTATCGCTAAGGATAGGATTTTGACTTAAGCTTATCAAAATCAAGTTCTTCAACTCATCGAAGGCACTAATTCAAAGATGCATGCCCTTTTGTAGGACCTGGGCATCTAATGTTGATCAGACTAATGATCATAATCCAACCTACGATATCATTTTAGGAGGTCTATTTTTTCTCAGCGTTGTTCATTCTCACAATGCATCTCAAAAGGAGCATCTGTAAACACCTAAAATGTGTCATGTCGAGGCGACTACTCATATGGGACACTCTAATAGAACATATGAAAGATCTTGGATAGATTCCAAGGCAAAAGCAGTGGTTCTAACCACTCAATTTGGGCATTTTGGCCTATTTAGTCTTAGCCACTGGTGTCACCTGCGACTAGGATTCTTAGTTGCTGGTGTCACCCGTATCTAGGGTTTTTAGCCACTTTTAAGAGCTATGGCTAGCCCTGTAGCAAACTCGGGTTACCAGAGCCGAGTAAAATCAGTTGCAATGATCAAATTGCAACGGTTTCAAAGTTGTTTGGGCTTGGAAGTGTCTAGAATATTCCTACCAACTGCTAAATCTTGTTCTTGGCTTCTCCATGAAGCTAGAGCAAGAATTTTGGGAGTCTATTTAAGACCCCAAATTCAAAGAGTAAACTTTAAATAATTGTTGAATTGCATTACAGTGAAGCCCTATCAAATTGGAGAGCCAATTGCACCTTGTGAAGAGTAACAAGATGCTACCAAAATCCAATTTGATCATTAACTTTGCAATAATGAAGATATCAAGAGCTTGAGGAGAAAGCTTGATAATTGACACACTTCCATTGCCAATTTCAATGAATCCAACTGCCAATCTATTTCAAAACATCAAGGTGACCCTTGATCATCAATTCCTTGGAGGATTTGAGATTTTATGGCCCTGGTTTCAAGAGAAAGAACAATTTCACCTTAGTCGTGGCTATCAGCCACGACTAATAGTGCCAACCGCTTTAAGAACCCGTGGCTAGGGTTTTATTCTCTCTTTCCTCCATTTTAGTAGTAGATTTCCATTTCCAGTTATGTAAATAGCTTAGTCTAGCATAGATTAACATTTTTAGTAGATATTTGACCGGTTAATTCTACAAATTAGAGGTAGATTTGCTTCCATTTTTCTTGCATTTGTCAATCTAGATTAGTTTCATGCTAATGGTTAAATAGGATGTTTCATATTTAGATTCGTGTCTTTCTTTATTATGCTTGATTACAATTTCACCATTTATTGCATAGATGATAGTTTTACAAGCTTTCTTGATTTCATGACATGTTTTGTGCAAGTTTCCTCAAAAATCCTCATCAAGAGAAGCCTCCTTTATTACTGATGCTTCTTGTTGTTTATTGCATGCAAGATCAACAAGTTTTTGGGATGCAAGGCAACAAATACCTCTAATCATGGAGAAGAAGGTCATCGACACCTTAGAGCAGTTTGTGTCATTTTGAAAGGCATTTGGAAATGCACCTACCCTTGAGGGGGATTTCAAACTATTGTAATTGTTGTATCAAATGGGTATCCCTAAGAGGGACGGATATGTAACTTGACTTGATTCGAAATTAATAAAATATCTTTGTATTTTGTTCTTTTCATTCTTTTCAATTTGTGCATGTCTATTTGTATCATTTTCAGCAATTGCAATATTAGGTGTAAGCCTTTTTGGATGTTACAACATCCATTATTGCTAAGGTAAAGCATTGTATGCAAAGCATCTTAGTCCTTTTATATAGTTAGTTTTTGTATTATCCATTTTACCCATTAGAAATATATTTATTTTTTTAGCAAGTTGTATGGCTTCCATTGGGGGCCACTCCCATCAAAATAACAAAATAGTACATTATTTTTTAGGTTATTTAAACCATATCAACTTGCCTTTTATCAAATATTTTCTTCATTTGCCTTTCTATCAAGGATATTCTTCATCTTCCTCAAACTACTATGTTTTCACAATCAATTCCTTGATATCATTTTATTAGGAAATAAAATATCACTTGGCCAATTGGCTTCTAAATTTTAAACTTTGCCAAGACAAATATCAACACCATGAGTAGCTAAAATATTTGCTATCCAATTTCCTTCTATATAAATATGTAGGATATAACAACCTATCAATTTCCTAAGAATATTTTTTTTAAGGGTCTTATACACACCCCTAATATTCTAAGATATCATTTTTTTAATAAAGGGGTAAAAATTTATTGATAAAAAGTTTGGATTATAGAGTACAACTGAGCTTCCAAACAGGACTCAAATAAACAACAAAATAGGCTAAAACCACTAGACTATATTGACACCTGAAGAAGACAACAAGAAAAAACCACATTAAGTTCGAACATCCTTGTGGATCAACTCTTTGAGGAATTGAGAGTCCCCAGATGGGAGACTCTCCCAATTATTGATAATCCAAGGATCCAACAACTCAGAAGCCCTTTTGGCCAGGTAATCAGCAACCCCATTCCATTCCCTTGGAATGTGAACAAAGGATATAAATTCAAACTCTTCACTCATTCTGAGAAGCTAAATGACTACAGAGGCCAACTGCCAATTAACTTCCTCCACCCTTTTATTGTTTAAAATATTAACCATAATTTGAGAGTTGGACTTGTAGATCATCTTGCGTCAGCCAAGAGAAAACCCCCTCTGCAAGGCTTCAAGAATTGCAAGATATTCCATAAAATTATTGGAGTAAACACCTTTATAAATGGAAAATAAAAAAATGACACCACTAGCAGAATCTCTCCCAACATCGCCAATTCCAGCATGTCCAAGATTACCCCTAGATGACCCATCAGTATTAATTTTTAAAACTCCTCTAAGGGGTGGCCTCCACCTACCATCTCTCCTAACATTCTTGTTGAGCTGAGGAACCCTGCTAGGGCTAGAAGAGTTCGTACCATCCATAAAGAGACCAAGGGCCTGTCATACCTTCTCCTCCCTAGAATCCAAAAGAGGTTCCACATCACATTTGCTATGGATGATTTCCTAAACCATACATAAGATCCTTTGCCAGATTTATTGAACAACCAAATGACTACCTTAAAATATGCGATGGTTTCGTTTGAGCCAAATCTGCCAGATGATGCAAGAAGGGCCCAAATTCCAAGCCACCCAGAGGAAGGGGGCCTTGGTCGAAGGTCTACCCAGACTACTCCAAAACTCCACCAGGGAGAGCACATGAAAACAAGGATGGTTCCATGCACTCCACCAATGGTGCCAAATGTCTCTGGCAAGGGAGCATTGGAAAAATAAATGAGAAGAGTCATCCTCATTCTTATCGCAAAGGACACAAAAAGAGGGACCCTAAAATCCCCTCTTCCTCATGTTATCCCAAGTGAGGCATTTATTATGAGCTACTAGCTAGAGAAAGAAGTTACATTTCAGCCAAGAAAATTTGTTCCACACCTTTTTCCACCATGTGACAGGAAGACTCCCAAACTTTTGCTTATCAAGAACCTGATAACCATAGGCTACAGAGTAGGTTCCCTTGGGATCAGGGTTCCAAGCTAGAATGTCTTTACCCCTCAATGAAGAATAGGGCCTCCCCATAAGAATAATAGCAAGCACATCTCTGTCCTTGGCCAGTCCCCCTGGGGCCATTCCTGCGGATCTTTCCACCTATACATCTCCATATTTCCAAAATACTAGATTTTTTAAAGTCCTCCACATGAGACTAGCCTTCTTCCAAGAAAAAAATGCTTAGGGAACGTAACCTAGGATATTTATTCAAGATAGGAGGGTGGCCATCCCAAGAATCCTCCCAAAAAAGAGCATCTGATCCCTGATTGCAAATCCAGAACAAACCCTGCTTGATTAAATTAGCTCCTCTTTTTAGAGTGTCCTAGATAACTGAACCTTTCCCAACCAAGCTAACTCTAGGGATCTCAGCCTCAAAAATACCTCTCAAGTATTTACAAGATAATATTTTATCCCAAATCTGATCTTGAGAGGTACACCATATCCAATAAAATTTTGCAGCCAAAGCCTACCCAAAAAGAGTTATCTGTCGCAACCCAAGGCCTCCCTCTTGAACTGGACTACATATAGAATCCCACCTAACCAAACTCCATTTAGTTTGATCAAGTTTTCTAGACCATAAAAACTATCTTGACAAAGCATCCATGTCCTTGATGAAATGAGAGGGAGCTATTTGTACAAAACATCTATAAATGGGTAAAGCTTGAACAACAAATTTTAAAAGCAACACTCTACCTACAGAGGATAGCCATCTTACAGTCCAGTGATTCACCTTCCTTCTAAACTTATCAAGCATAGACTACCAAGAAGATCTAGGTAAAGGATGAGATGAAATCAGAATACCAAGATAAATGAAGGGGGAGTCCCGACCTGGAATCTTAGAATGCGAGCAATCCTGGATTGAATAAGAGGAGGGGTATTGAAGAAGAAAATAGAAGACTTGTCCTCATTAATCAACTGTCCAGAAGCACCAAGATATATGTCAAGAGATTGTCTAATATTTCCAGCTTCCTTGATAGTGGCAACTCCCAACAAAGCAATATCATCAACAAATTGAAGGTGGGAAAGAGGCGGAAAACTACTATCCCACTTCCACCCTTGAATGAGACCCTACCTGACTTGAGACTTGAGAAAAATTCCCAACCCTTCCGCCATAATGATAAAAAAATAAGGAGATAAAGTATATCCTTGCCTCAATTCCCTTGAGGCCTCAAACAGCTCTGATGGCTCATTATTAACAAGAATGGAGAACGAGGAAGAAGAAACATAGCTCATCACCCATCTAATCCATTCCTCCTCAAATCCAAAAGTAGCAAGAAATTTCTGAAGAAAGGACCATCTGACCCGGTCATAGGCTTTGGCCATGTCCAACTTAATAAACATAGTTTTCTCCTTAGAAGTTTCCATCGAGTGAATAACTTTTGTAGCAATAACAACCCCATCCAGGATTTTTCGGCCAACAACAAACCCTCCTTGCTCCTCAGAGATGATTTTGCTCAACCATATCTTTAGCCTCTCAGAAATAATTTTTGTGATGATCTTATACACAACATTGCAGAGAGCAATAGGCTTGAACATATCCAAGGAATTTGCTCCCTCTTTTTTGGGAATAAGCACCACAAAGGTAGAATTTAGGGCCCTTAGCATCTTTTTGTTCTTTTGGGACTCATGGACCACCTTTAGAAGATCAAATTTGATTAACTCCAAAAACTCTGATAAAACTCAATCGGGAATCCATGGACTCGAGGCTTTCCCTTTTTTCATCTTGAATACAACATTTTCCAACTCCTCAAGGGAAATTGGACCCATCAAGTGCTCATTCATATCTCTATAAATAATCAAAGGAATACATTTTAGAATAAGTTTTTCATCCTCATAATCTGAGATGGAGTCCTCCTTGAAGAGAGAGGAAAAATACCTCTTAGTCTCTTCTAAAATATCCCTGAAAGAAGAGAGCAAGGCACCTTGAGAATTCACAAGAGAGGTAATCAGGTTACCATTATGGTGAGCCTTAATTGAGTTATAAAAGAAGGTTGTGTTCCTATCCCCTTCCTGAAGCCAATCTACTCGAGATTTTTATTTCCAAAAAATTTCTTCCCTCAGTTCCCATTCAACAAGGTCTTTTGCAGCCTCAGATTCCTCAAGGAGAAGCTCCTCTATGAGTCCCTGATCTCTAATATTCCTTGAAGCTTCTTCCACCCTCCTAAGAGCCACCAACTTAGCCAAGGAAAGGTTCCCAAAATTTAGTCTATTCCATCTCTTCAGTTTATGCTTAACAAATTGTAGCTGCTTCATAAAGGAATACATAGCGGTGCCATGAGGAGGTTTGCCAATGGTCCACCAGCCTTGCATGAAATCATGAAGCTTAGGATCGCAAAGCCACATAAGTTGAAACTTAAAGGAAGGATTCTTCTTTAGCCCTAACTCTAGAGAAAGAAGTTTGATAGGCCAATGATCAGATCCCCTACCCTCCAGAATCACAGAACTAGCACTTTTGTTATTACCCATCAAAAAATTGGAGATCAAAAACCTATCCAGTCTCTCTAATATGGAGTCTTCCCCACATCTTCTATTGTGCCAGGTAAATATCCCATTATCTGGCTTGATGTCAACCAAGTTCAAGGTCCAGATATGAGCACTAAAGATAGAAGAAAAAGGCTCAAGATGATCAACCCCACCACGTTTCTCCTCCAGACAAGTGATAGAGTTGAAGTCTCCAGCCAAAATCCATGGGTACAAGGGAGCTAGACTTCTCACAAAGCAAATGTGCTCCCACAAATTCACTTTACCATTGTAATCAATAGGAGCATACACATTTGTAAGTAGGATGGTTTCACCAGATTCATTATCTTGCCCGATCATTGAAATAGACCATCTGTTGGAAATCCAAGTAAGAGGGGATATCTTAACTGGATCCCATAAATAAGCAACACCACCAGCATATCCACATGCACCAATACACTTGCAATTACCCCCTTCTCCACAACTTGGGAGCAATATTGAACATATTATCAATAGCCAATTTAGTCTCCTGAATAAACACCACATTCGGAGAATGTACACGAACCAAATCACGAACAACTTTTTGTCTGGGGATGTTGCTCAACCCCCTTACATTCCATGAAAGGATAATCATTTTTGGGGGTTAGAAAAATGGGAGTCCAATGTTCTCACCAAGCCTGACTCCACCAAAGTCTCCCCCATTAACTTAATTTTATCCTGGTCCTTCTTTCGACCCACCTTCATATTCTTATCTAAAGCACCTTTTTTAATTATTTTCTACTGCAATCCCAACACCGTAGGAGTTTTGCAGTTCAAGGATGATTGCATCAGTGCCTGAGTAGGAGAGGGCATAACTAAATCTATGCCACTTTCCAAAATAGTTTCCCTTCTAGGGCTAGATCCAACCATATCACCTATACTCAGATCCAAAGCCCTTTGTTCTTCATTTAAACCCCCTAGATCTGATTCCTTAAGTTCCACCTCAAGAAGAGACATCTGATTCGGCCCTATTATATTTGCATCAGGTAGCGATGTTTTAGGTATCTCCATGCACTGATCAAGATCATCTAATATTTCAAAATGGTTGAGCAGAGCATCTGGTTGGCTATCCTTAAGGTCTCTGTTTGCCCTTCTTCCTCTGTTTTGAGGTTTTACTGGAACAAAGCCTTCCTTATCCCATTCCCCTTCCTTTATCGGGGCTTTTCCTTTATCCAAATTTTGTATAGACTGAGAGGGCCCAGGATTTGAAGCCACGGGTGGGATAAACTTAGGGCATTTTCTTTGCAGGTGGCCATATTCATGGTAAATCCGATAGCGAAATGGAAGAGCTTCATAGTCAAGTTTTTGAACCCATGTAGTCGATCCAAACTGTATTTCAACAGAATCTAGAATAGGATTGTTTAAATCAATTTCAACACAGATACGAGTAATAAAGATTACCTTTTTATCCATCGTCTGTTGTGATGGTCCAACTAGCTTCCCAATAAGAAGGGTAATCTTATGCAAGATGTTAGTTCTCCAGAATTCCAATGGGAGCCACGAAAGTCGAACCCACACTGGAACCTGCGACGATCGCTCCTCTAATGGGTTGAAACCCACATGCCAGGGTTTAAGAAATAGTCTCGCTTGGTTACAGAAATAAGGACCCCCTTCAAATGCTTTGTTATGATCTACAAGACAAGAAAAAACCACCATAAAATAGCTATTCACACTCAACATCACCTCCACGTCACCTTCAGGGTTCCAAGTCTTCTTGACCCAAGCCTCCACAAAGGGAAGAGAAATTTGGATGCCCAAAAATTTTCCAATAAGCGCATATTTGGTTAAATACTCCACATCTTCCGCCATCGAGTCTGGTTGAACCACTAGAACCGGCCTTGCTTCACATCGTTCCAAACATCCATTGTTCTTTAACAAGTGGTTCCCGACATGCACTTGGAAAATCTTGTTCCTTCCAATTATTTTCAGATGAAAAAATGTCACTAGCATGCATTCTCTGTGATGGGCCCGATGCCATCACAACATTCCTCCAATTGTTCAGACCTCCTCTAGAAACTGTTGCCATCCCCGCAGAGCAATTTTTCCTCATCAAACCCTAGTAGAGTAGTTTTTTTTTTTTTAAGATATCATTTGATCAATACTTTTCATTTTTATTTGGGGGCTTGGCCCACCTTCCTGTTAACACTTGCAATATTTACTTTTATTTTCCTATATCAATATCCCTCTAACTTTCCTTTTCTCTTTGATTTTTCTTCTTGGATACTCTCTTTTTTTATTCCCACCAACTCTTTCATCTTCATAAACCTCTTTGATTATTTCATATTGTTCATAGTGGCACTTATCATATATAGGATTGTATTTCTCTGAAGGATCTAAAGTGTAAGGAATAACCTCAAAAGCAATTTTTTTGTTATGTTGCCCTAGAAACTATTTTTCGAAAGCTTGTCTAACGATAAGGATTGTACACCCACAGATCTCAACCAAATTTTAATGGCCCCAAGACTAGAGATCTCAAGGTCAATCTTCGGAGAAGGCCGACTCCTTGCAAGTTCTAACTAAATTCTTAGGAAAAGGTAAGGGAAAGAGATTAAACAAAACATAAAGCTAGAACATAAAGTGGTGCATATCTAATCACATCAAGAAACATACCTAATAAGTCTAAAACATGAATAACATTCATGGACTACCTAACAGACTAGCCACTGATTTCATTAATCATTTACACACATTACGCTACCAAGAATTCCATAATTAAGGAACTAGTAGCATGAAATCCAAATATCATAATTAAAGCTAGTTCATTCACTTAACCATAGTAGAAATAATCAGCAGAGTAAAATCATACATACATGAAAACAATTGAAGGCCAAACAATAATCCACTTATATTGTTGTATGCATCAAACTGTACATGGAGGTTGTAATGACTAGAGAGATGACACTAAAACATACATTACAAACATGTATATATAGCCCCTTCTAGGATAGGGCTTTCAAAAATATCAATTAGTACAACATTAGTGGGATATTAGTATTCAGCTTGTTTGAGTGATCTCCTCTGTGATTGCTCTGTCACGGATAAAACATTCTCCATTATGGTCAAACAAGAACTACTAGCATACCCTGCCTGGGCCTTCCTCTTTTCAATTAATACATTTTATGCCACCATTGCCTTCAAATATTTCTTTATGAATTGAGGTAGTCACTCTACATAAATTTCTCAGCTACCGTCTTACATACTTGATCTGGTCAAATATTAATTTCACCCATCTGCTGCATCCTCGAACTCAGCAATCTAACAAGCTCTATGGGAAGAGGAAATTTAAATTTGAGGACCCCTCTGTGTGGCTAGGACTTCATTCATTTAATTCTAGATAGGATAAAAGTTTGGATTGAATACACATCTTGGTTTACCTCCCTTTATGCATTTGGATCACATTCCTCTAGGATGGGGAAATGGGAGCCCTTGTTCACCTTCTTCTTTCCATTCTTTTCACCTTTATTATGGATGAAAAAACCTCGGGTGAAACTTTGGATTTGCCTCTTCCTGTATCTGCCTACCAATTTTCCATCTCTATGATCCTATCGCCTGGGTGGCAATTTGAGACCCTTCTTTTTTATATTCTCCTAATCGTCCATCAAATTTCTTGCCTATGGATAAAATTTTGGGAGTGCCTATGATGGGTATCGCAACCCATTCCCCCATCATGGATATTATTTAACTTACCTTCTTTCGGGTGGGAGTTTTGAATAGTGAAGGGTCCAGATGCGACCTGTTTCTCCATCCATCCTTTCTCTTGGCTGCCTTTCAAAATAATCCCCCCTTCTCTTTTCTCTTGATTTGAACAAAACCAGTGGGTACAATAAATTTACCCATAAAAACTCTAAATTACAAAGACATTCATCCATAGTAATAACCTTCTTATGTTTCCCTAAAAACCCTAAATTACTATGGATATTCTCCATCCTCATTTCTTTATTATGTTTCTCTTGAAACTCTAAAGTGCAAGGGATAACCTCTACATTGCTTTAATTTCTATTGTAAGAAGAGGAATTTATACAAATTGAGAAAAATGAATACAAATTACCTTGAATAAACTTGACCTCTTTTGCCCATTTTGTTTTAAAAAAACCTCCAATCTTTCTTTTCACCTTTGATTCCCTTTAAAATTAAACTTGCACATTTTACTTTCTCATCCCCTGTATCCTTATATGCTTTTCTAATGGTTGATTTGAATTAGCTATGATGTCCTTTGTCATTTGATGTTGCAAATAGGTTTTATTTACCTCTTTTTTGAGAGTGGAATATCCTTGATCTAATACTTCTACTACAATATGGTCTTCTTGCTTCTTCTTGAAGTTGATCTCATAACCAAAATTTTATATCTCTTTTTCTATTATTTTCACTTTGGAATCTTTGTCTAGTCTCATAGCATTTGTGGCATTGGATTATAATATTTTCATAATCCACTCGTTGATCCTATTTTATTGATTTATATTTAACCTTAATAAATTGTGGCAAAGGTTTTGAAATATCCATAGCAACACATATCTAGGTATTATAGTATGTTTTCTCTCTTGGATGAACTCCCCTAAGGTGTTTCTAATATTCTTTAAAATATCCTTAGTGATAGGTTGATACAGAAATCCAAAAAGCCTAACCACATTAGAATATTTTTAAAATATTTTTTGTCTTAATAAAAAAATCTCACTCCATGGTCTTAAATATAGGGCATATCTCCTCATAAAACATATCCAAATCCTATTAATTTATCCCTATTTTCCAAACTAAGAAACATGATGAGGAAAACATCTTTAGAAAATATTGTATAATTTGAATTAAATCTCCACTTGAACCAATTTTGAATCTCTAAAAACCTTGTCCAATATCTATAGGACTTACATATATTTTTTTTTAAAGCGAAAAACCCCTTGCGGGGCTGCCTTGGTCTAAGAGACCACGAACAGGGGGTTCTACACCGTCAAAGTCACTCGGGGTCGCACCCGCCCTGCTCGCACCAACATTATCAATTGGATTTTGGGTACCCAATTCAACTTTTTGGTAGGATGGAGATTCGAACCTGGGACCTCCCTTGGAGGATTGCCCTCTCCTCTCCAACTCACCTAAAACACCTGGATTTTTTTTTTAAGTGAAAAACCCCTTGCGGAGCCGCCTTGGTCTAAGAGACCACGAATAGGACTTACATATCAATCCTTCACTTTTAAGAACCATTATATCAATGCTCGATCATCTTATACAGGTTGGACTATCATATATTTGTGCTTTCTCTTGTCTCCATCTTAGTTATCCATAGTTCTAGCTAGGGCATCCTTACTTCCAATTATGACTTTCAAATATTACTTTTCTTCAATGCTACTTAAGTTATCCTTATATGAATCCTTTAATTTTTAAAGATCTCTAAATATTTGAAGTAAGAAAAGATGAGGCACATTCCTTACATTTGCTTCTTATTCTCTCTCTCTCCCCTCCTGCTCTTCCTCAAAGATCTAAAACTAGAAAAGGTGAGGCTCATGTCCAAATCACACTTGCTTCTGGCTTGCACAAAAGGATACTACCCATTAGCCAAATTTTGATAATGCTTTTCAGAAGCTTTTTCTCCACATAGACAAAATAACTCCTTTGCCACAAGGCTATTTTTGCTTGATATTTAGATTTTCTTGGTTGCACCTATCATATCCCAATAGTTGGTTCTTTTAAAAAGGACTAATTAAGCTTAATACATTCAATTATATGAATCCTCTTCCCCTTGTAAAAAAATACCATAATTTCTTAGCAACTTTATGTTACTTAGAATTAGGATTTTAGTGTGGAAGATAGAGGACCTAATGCATATTTTCTAAGATTTTAAGGTGTGCATAGATCCCTTGATATGACTAACATAAGTATATAGATGTTTATATCTTTGTAGATGACCTAAGCACTCAAGTGGTCACTAATCTTTGGTTTCTTGGTAAATATTTTAGAGATGTTGATTGTGGGACTTAATCAATGTGCAATATCTTGTTGCTTGTATAGAAAGTAGTAGTCTTATAATGCATGTTATTCATAATTTATATTGTTCTATTCATAGAATAAATTACAAGTTTTTACAAAATAAAAGGAAAAAAAATATCATTGTAAGTTATCCCTACCACAAAGAATTATAGTTGTTAATTTTTCCAATGAAGTTAATATTAGATTATTATATAAATTGCAATTGCAACAAAAGAGACATTCAAAGTACATAATGATAGTTATAGGTGAAGTCACTTGGTTGGTGTTTCTATATAAATTTCAAAAGAGCTTGTTTGTGCAAAAAGGCTTGATAAATTTATTATTATGTTTGGAAAATAAAAATAGGCTTGTTTATTTTTTTTAACTTCATATTTCCAAATAAATATTGGATATAGAAATAGGACTTTAATATCCAAAATATCATAAGATTAATTTGTGTTCATTATACTATGTTATATATTTAGTTTTATATAACTTTATATAACTATAACTTTAAGGTTTACAAAATATGAAGAGACTAAAAAAATTATGATCATTATTTTCAATTTTCCTACACACCTTGAAAGAATCTAGATGAATATCAAAAGCTAAAAGGGATCTTATATTACATGTTGATCTAAAATAATGATAATTCATATCTACATGATATCTAATCCAACTAAATATTGGTGACCATCAAGTTGTTGAATGGTGCTTGTCATTGTCTAAAGTACAAGTTGTTATGGAACCCACCTTTGTATTGCCAATAATTTCTTTTATTATTTGTTGATTTTAGTTAAGTGCTCTACTTTGTTTTGATTCCAATTGGGCTTAGAATTTACAACTGATTCAGTTTGATTTTCCATATTTAGTTGATTATAATTGGATCTATATGAATTTTGTGAGGGAAGAAACTGTTTATTTTTTGTTTTCTTATGAAGTACATGTATTTTTCAGCATATATCTTCTATGTGTGTAGTTTTTTTTATGTCTAGTTATGCATAAAAATGGCATGAAATATACTTATATTAGTAATTGAAGTAATAAAAGTTCCAAATTATGGAGGCCTTGTTTATTAGGAGTTATTACATCATGTATAATGTGAATGTAAGTTGAGTAACCACTCAACACATGGTTTGTAAGGGTCACTAGGGAACAAGGGTAGTTGTAGGATGTTATACCATATTTGTGAAACTATTTTACTTAAATACCCTTGCACGTTCATATATTACATGTTGATTTAAAATGATGATAATTCATATCTACATGATATCTAATCCAACTATATATTGGTGACCATCAAGTTGTTGAATAGTGTTTGTCATTGTCTAAACTACAAGTTGCTATGAAACCCACCTTTGTATTGTCAATCATTTATTTTATTATTTGTTGATTTTAGTTAAGTGCTCTACATTGTTTTGATTCCAATTGGGCTTAGCATTTTCAACTAATTCAGTTTTATTTACCATATTTAGTTGATTATAATTAGATCTATATAAATTTTGCAAGGGAAGAAATTGTTTATTTTTTGTTTTCTTATGAAGTACTTGTATTTTTTAGCATATATCTTCCATGAGTGTAGTTTTTTTTTATGTCTAGTTATGTATAAAAAATGGCATGAAATATACTTATATTGGTAATTGAATTAATATTCCTAAATTATGGAGGTCTTATTTATTAGGAGTTATTACATCATGTATAATGTGAATGTAAGTTGAATAACCACTCAACACATGGTTTGTAAGGTTCACTAGGGGACAAGGGTAGTTGTAGGATGTTATGCCATATTTGGGAAACTATTTTACTTAAATACCCTTACACTTTCCTAATGAATTTCATTCAAATATTAAGTTCTAACATATGATATCAGAGCAGGTAGAAGGAAGATAGAATCCTCCTTATGATCCTCCTATTGCTTTGAAATAGAGATATCCAAAGTGCACTATGTTTGAGAAAGAATAGTTTCAAGTTTTAGATAAGAAGTTTCAAGGGCAAAGTGCCTTGTATAAAATTGTGATCCATGAATTAAAATTCCATGGAAATTTCTTTAAGTTATTGAAAGGATTCAAGGTGGAAAACCCTTACCAAAATGCAAATTTAATCAAGAAAAGAAATCCATAAGAAGCTCCTTAAGAAAAATATAGAAGAAGCCATTGTAGCTTCTTTACAAGAAAGAAAATTTAGCACCAAGGAAGCCATTGTGCTCCTCCTTTAAAAAATCACAAAGAAGCATTTATTGAAAGATACTTGAAAAGAAGAAAAAAAATTTAGAAGGCTCATATAGCCCATTAAAGTCCTTTTGTGAAAGGATTTTTTTTTAAGATTAAAGCCTCATAAAATTGAAGCTATTTGCAGCATTGCAAAACTTCCAAAGAGGAAATTGTTAAGACAAAGAAAGAAGTTTAAGTTTCTTAGATTGTAAACCAAGAAGGAAATATTCAACACTTTGGAACAAAGAGTAAGAAACATTTAGTATCTGGGTAAATTTTCCAACCAAAACAGTCATTTGAATTTATAATGCCCATGTAGGAAGCTCATGGTTAACAAGCATATCCAAAAAAGATAATCTAATAGAATGACCAGAGATTGAAGTCCCATGATCTAGAGATAGAAAATCCATATTTAGAACAAATTGGACAAATGATTACCTTGCACCACCCATTCGGTCCAAGTTGTTGATAATAGTTTGAAGCTAAGAGATGCTTGCATAAAGGAAGAAGTACCTCATGAAGGAAAAAACTTGCTAAATAGGCAAGTATCGTGTTATTTAACATTGTAGTGAAAAATATTTAAGCAAGTGCTCTAAAAGGAACAAGAAGATAGAGAGAAAGAAGTAGTGATAGAGACAAGATAAGCATAAAGAAAGAAGTAGTGAAAGGAATGAGAGAAGTAGAGAGAAAGTAGTAAATAGGTTGAGAGAAGTAGAAATAAAAGTAGTGAAAGGGAAGAGAGAAGAATCTAGAGTGAGTTGTAATGAAAAGAATAGAGAGAGATAAAATATAGCTATACTAGAGAATAAAGAGAGTTTTTTGTAGGAAAGCACCCTACAATACATCATCCAAGTCATAATTGGGCTATCACAACATTTAAAGAAGAAAAGAGACATGTAACCGGGTCGTCACAACCCTAGAAAGAGAAACCAAACATGTAATCAGATTGTCACAGCCCTAAAGAAAAAAAATAAGCTCGTAAATTGAGTTGTTGCAGATCATTCTATTTTGCAAAAATAGACATCAAGGTAGATGTGAAATTTGAGCACTCAAAGGTTAAAATTCTCACTCAGGTTGATTGAACAACAAAAATCAAGAGGACAAGCATATATAAAATAAATGATTATCAAACATCTTGCACAAAAAGGTATAATAATATTTTTAAGGTACCAAGGAATTAATATGTTATGGAAAGAGTGAACAAGTGAAATAAAGGCCTTTATGTTGGTCAAACAAATAAAATGCAAATGATGTGAAATCTGAGCATCCAAAGGTTATAAGTCTCACTCGGGTGGATTGAATAATGAAAATCAAGAGGACACACATTTAAAATAGAAACGATTATCAAACATCTTGCACAAAAATATACAATCAAAATTTTAAAGCACCAAGGAATTAAGATGCTATGGGAAGAGTGAACAAGTTAAAGAAAGGCCTTTATGTTGGTTAAAAAAATAAAATGCATAAAATTCTAGAAGATCTCTTTCAATTCAGAGGAACATCCCCGTGAGTGTGGTCTACCGACAAGGATGCCACTTGCATTATCAGTGATGTGACTCGGGTTCAATCCCCATGGTGGATGTGTATAAGAAGTATTACTCAAAAAAAATAGATTATTCCTTTTTAAAAAAGGATTTAAATATATTATTTTGAAAAGTGAAAAATATAAAAAGGGAATATTCAAAGAAATATTTTGAAGAGGAAGAAACATTACCTCTATTTGGTGAGACACAAATCTTCTAGAATTTTTGAAGCATTAATTGAAATTTGAGTATAGGCATATATACTCATCGGAAAGAGCTTTTTGAGGCAAACTTAGTAAAAGAAGAAAGATTATATTTTGTTAAGGTTTACTATAGCTAGTGAAGCACAAAAGTTTTTATTTCCAGATTCATAATTGTTGATGGGAAAGAACTATGCTACCTATAGGACAAAAATCATGACACAAATTGAGTTTGAGGAAGTTTGACATGTAGTAGATGGAAGCACTACCCATCCTACTATACAAGGAGAAGATCAAACAAACTTTTATAAGTCAAACATAAAGGTAAGATCCATAATCATGTTTGAAGCAATAGACAAGGTCCAAGCATACATTAGAGATATAACCACAACCAAGGATGCATGGGAGAAGTTGAAGATAGTATTTGAAGCCAAGAATCAAAATTAAATTATATTCCTCCAAATCCAGCTCCATTGTCTAAATATGAAGAGTGGAGAAAAGCTAAACGAATTCATGAGGAGAGTAGCAGAATTGTGAGCATCATTATAAGATCTAAGAACTCAGGTTTCTAATGAAATGTTAGTTCATATTATTTTGAGATCACTCCCATCCAAGTACAATTTTATGTGATGACACTAAATGTTACTAAGAAAATACCATATTTTTAGAAATTGGTGAACCTACTTCAAAATTAAGAGGTATCATATTCAAAACAAAAAGAGGAACAAGTACATCTTAAAAGAAGTATTCATTTAAAGGCATAAAGAGAAACAATTATCATCACAAAAAGAACATGCGCTAGCTACACATGCCCAACTTAATGATATTTGCCATGTTGATTATGGAACGACCAGACATATTATAGGAAGAAAATATTTTGTATTCAAGACATGCAAGAAAAATTTCTTTTGGGAATGACACATCCTATGAGATAAAAGGAACAAGTGACATAAAATTAAAACTTGGATCATGCAAATGTAGAATAACAAAAATTTGATATGTTCTAAGACTCACAAAAAATCTACTCTCTATCAATCAACTAGTTGACCACAATTTAAAGGTTGAGTTTGATAAGCAACAAGTATCCAAGATCTACCCATGTGTTGGAGGTGAGTTGGAGAGGGTAGAGCAATCCTTCAAGGGAGGCCCCTAGTTTGAATCTCCACCCTACCAAAATTGCATTGGGTACCCAAAATCTAGTTGATTATGCTAGTGCGGCCAGGACTGGGCACGACTCCCGTATGATTTTGATGGTGTAGAATCCCCAGGTCGTGGTTTCTCATACCAAGGTGTCCCTACAAGGGGTTTTTTGCTAAATTAAAAAAAAACAAGTATCCAAGATCTGCAGAATTTGTGATAAAACTAAAAATTCCAAAATCATTGCATATAAAAAAGGAAAAAGAAGGATGTTTGAACTTAACACAATGTATCATGACAACTTAGCATTAGTTATCAACTCCAAAATATCTGCATTACTTTGGTACCAATGATATGGTCATCTAAGCTATAGTCACCTTATTGCATTACAAAACAAAAAGTTGGTTGAAAGTCTTCCTCCATTACAAAAATCTACAAAGATTTGTTATTGTTGCTTAGTTGGGAAGCAACATCGATCTCCTTTCAAAACTACATAATACAGGATCAAGGCATCTCTTGATTTGGTTCATATTCATTTATGCAAACCCATGACTCCATGTTACAATGGGACAAGGTACTTTTAACTCTTTGTTGATAATCATACCTAAAAAATGTGGGTATATTTTTTGAAGAGCAAAGATGAAGTATTCTTTTATTTTTGATAATTTAAGGCCCAAATAGAGATCTCCATAGGAAGAAACATTCAAGTACACTCAGATCGAGGGGGGATTTACCACCAATGAATCTTTAGCTTTTTTAAGGAATATGGTATTCATCGATAGCTAACAGTAGCCTACTCACCATAACAAAATGGAATTGCAGAATATAGAAATAGATCAATCATGGAAATGGTATGAAGCATGTTGATTTTTTTGTAACTTGGACACTTCTTTTGGGAAGAAGTATTTTATACAATAGTATACTTTCATAATCGATTCCCCACTGCATCACTTGAACATGTCACTCCAAAAGAAGCATGGAGTGGATACAAACCATCAATATCTCATCTTTGGGTATTTGGTTGTACAACATACATGCACATTCCAAAGGAAAAAGATATAAATTAGATGGAAAATATCAACAATGCATCTTACTAGGCTACAATGATGAATCAAAATCCTATAGACTATTTGATACAAATTCAATTAAAATATATACAAGTCATGATGTTGTATTTTATGAAGAAGAAAAATCACCTTCATCATCATCATAAGAATCTTCATCTAACTCGGTTCCAATAATGATAGAAAGTGGTGAATAAATTACAAATGAAGAGTTATTTACTGACATCAATGATGAAGAAGATCTATTTACTCCACAAAAACGCACAAGAATGCCAAAATAGTACATTAGTACATTGAAAGCATCTAGGATAAATGGAATTCTAGACACTTATTCTACAAGACCATGAACATGAAGCATGACTCAAAACATGGATCTAGTGAGTATAGTTGAGCCAACTATCGTAAAAGAAGCTCTTCAGTTTATAGTTTGGAAAAATGCTATGCACGCTAAATATCAAGCACTAATAAGAAACAAGACTTGGGATCTTGTTGACCTTCCATCAGGAAAAAGGGTTATTGGATGCAAGTGGGTCTTCAAAGTCAAATATAAATCAAATGGTAGTATTGAGAAACACAAAGCAAGACTTGTAGTAAAAGGATATGTACAAAATAATGCATAGATTATGAAGAAACTTTTGCCCCTACAACAAAAACAATTTCCATCAAAATTATCTTTGCTTTAGCCACACAATTTGGATGGAAAATTCATCAAATGGACATGAAAAGTGTTTTTCTCAATGGAAATCTAAAATAATTTTATATGACTTAGCCAAAAGGATTCATTATACATATACAATAAATAAAGGTATGCAAATGCATAAAATGTCTCTATGGTCCCAAACAAACTCCTCGAGCATGTTATATACAGATAGATGAATATTTTGGAGAGAATGTTTTTAAAAGGAATCTTTATGATCCAAGTCTGGATCATAAAAACAAAGGGGGATATTGTATTCATCTATGTGTATATAGTTGATTTGGTCATATAAGAAGTTTTGAAAGTATGATTCTAGCTGCAAAATAGACTTAAAGAAATATTTTGACATGACCGATCTCAAGTTATTACATTACTTTAGAGGTAAAGCATAATCATAATCACATATTTGTTTCACAAAGCAAATATGCCAAGAATCTCCTTGAGAAATATCACATGGAATATTGTAAACCTATAACAACTTCTATGGAATTAGGTCTACAACTCTCATGCTTTGATTCTTGTCCTCCTATGGATTCAACACTTTATCAACAACTAGTTGGGAGTCTTATCTACTTAACTTACACGCGATCTAATATCAATTTTGTAGTGAGTTATATCCCATGTTTCATGTAGGAACCAAAAAAGATATATTGAAAGGTAGTAAAGAGAATTTTAAGATATATACATTGAACTATATGGTTTGGAATTCAAGAAGAGTGATAAGTTTTTCTTAACAGGTTATACAAATGCAAACTATGTGGGTTATATTGATGATCAAAAATCCAACTTTGCCTATGTATTCTTTTTGGGGTATACACATATATCATGGGAAATAAAGAAACAATAAACAATTTATTGATCCTCCACTAAAGAAAAATATTGTGCAATAGGGGAAGTTTTCTATGAAGCAATATGGTTGAAACATATGTTGGCAAATATGGGAGTACCACAAGATAAACCTACAATCATGCATTACGATAATCAAGGTCAAAAAGAAGTCTCACCCGCTTCTTATCCTTCACCCTCTTCTTCCAAGCAAAAAGTATGCGCCTTGGGCATCTCAACAGAACAAAGCCAAAAATGATGCTTGCGAGAATCGAACGCACAACCTCCTTGTCACCAATATCTTTGCACAATCCAAGTTGCCACTAGGCCATGCTGCCCAATGCATTTTGGGAAGTGGTCGTTGTCTCCCTGTAATGTTCGCTACGTCACTTAAATGAAAAATGCGAGCTCTTTTTCTTCGCAAATACCAAGTGCAAATATCAACGAGCAAGGATGAATGAATTAAAAAATTCAATGGCATATTTATATGCCTTCCATTTGCTTTGGAAACGTCAGCCTTTTTGAAACTTCCTTCATGACGTCGACGGATAAACTTTTAATTTTAATTTTAAAATTTAAACTAAATCTTTAAAATTAAATATCTCCATCATCGGGGCACATTTTTCGATGAAACGAAAATCCAAATTGGGTTTTAAAAAAAATCCATTTTAAATATGCCATCCATGGTTTTAAATAAAAACCTTTTACAAAGCTTCCCTTGAATCTCCTTTTGGAACCACATGCCATGCATCCCTTCTTGAACCTTTGATCAAAAAAATTTGCTTCTCATGAAGCTCTTTGTGAAACACGAACATAGTGCTTACTTACATAGATCCTTTTGACATCAATGACAACTCTTAGCTTAGGGACTCAAAATGTCCAACACGGTTCATGATTGTTATACATTATGTGGTGTCATCCATTAGATTGTTAAACTCGTATTGCATTCATACATTATGTTTGAAGTGATTAAAGCATACAGGTTCATTTACATTAGATCACCATCATGTAAATAATGTATCACATACATGGCATTCACCATATTATAACCACATAAATTAAATGCATACAAATAAAGTAAATTAAACATGCATTTAACAATAAGCATTGCATAGGTCCGAGGTGTAGACCAATTGGTTCATCCAAACCCCATAAGGGTGCGGAGGTCCAAGGTTCAAATCTCGGGCCTCGTCGGACTGAACGCTTGTCCCTTTCCTGGTGCTTTCAGCAGCGTAAAAGGTTTAAAATGATTGTGGCATGGTGGTTATAGGGGCGGATTGCACGAAGATCTGTGTGGCGGCTTCTAGGGAAGACAACACAGAATACTGTGGCAGCCATAAAAGTTGGATAGCCTGCCCGAATTCGTGGCGGCTACCGATTCCACCATGTAAATTCAAAAAAAAACAAAAAAACAATAAGCATTGCATCCATATGCATACAAAATAGTCCATCTATACATATAGATCATGGAATCTAATAGAACATCTATCATCTAGCTAGTGCATGTCATTCGTACATTGCATACATATAGCATAATCACATCATCATATAGGAATTGCATTCATCATTGCATCCATAACATAAAATTAAAACAAAAACATTTGCAAGCATCAACTGGGGCATTATTAGTATCGATCCCCAAAATTTCCAAATAAGTCTAAACCTTTGGTATTTTCATTCAAGTCATAAATGCACATATTTTCTCATCATAAGGAGTTTCATAATGGACATTAAAGCATATCTAAAGGTCCAAAATTTCAAAAATTATAAAAATTAACAAAAAAATTAAATAAATCAAAATTAACAATGATTTAATAGATCATCGAACATAGTGATTCAACATAAGCATAATTGGAATTTCTATCGTCTCGATTCCCTAAGAAGGCCACAATTGCAGGACTACTCCATGGGATAGAGATGTACAATTACTATTCATAGTTGCAATCATGTCTGAGTTAGGCCTTACCAAGTAGTATCAAAGTGCTAAAGTCTTCAACTATTCAGGTTAATCATTAAGGTCAAGCGACTTGTCGCTTCATTCAATGTTTTACCCTCATCGACTCGTCGCTTGAGGGGGTAGTCATAATAATCAAATTCATAATCAAAATCAATAATTAAATGCTTAATCATGGCTAAGTGCATTCGTTCAAGAATCATTGTCAAAGATAATCATGCACCCTGCTTGCTTGGGGCAAATAAGTAAAATATCAAGATCAAATTCAAGCAAACTGGGCAGCTAGTCTCCTAATCGCCATCAAGGCTAGGATTAGACTTAAGCTTATCTCCTAATTGCTGCTAAGGCTAGGATTAGACTTAATCTTATCTCCTAATTGCCATCGAGGCTAGGATTAGACTTAATATTATCTCCTAATTGCCATCGAGGCTAGGATTTGGCTTAAGCTTATCTCCTAATTATCGCTAAGACTAGGATTTGACTTAAGCTTATCTCTTAATTGTCGCTAAGGCTAGGATTTTGACTTAAGCTTATCAAAATCAAGTTCTTAAACTCATCGAAGGCACTAATTTAAAGATGCATGCCCTTTTGTAGGACCTGGGCATCTAATGTTGATCAGACTAATGATCATCATCCAACCTATGACATCATTTTAGGAGGTCTATTTTTTCTCAGCGTTGTTCATTCTCACAATGCATATCAAAATGGGCATCTGTAAACACCTAAAACGTGTCATGTCGAGGCGACTACTCATATGGGACACTCTAATAGAACATATGAAAGATCTTGGATAGATTCCAATGCAAAAGCAATGGTTCTAACCACTCAATTTGAGCATTTTGGCCTATTTAGTCTTAGCCATTGGTGTCACCTACGACTAGGATTCTTAGCTACTAGTGTCACCTGCATCTAGGGTTTTTAGCCACTTTTAAGAGCTATGGCTAGCCCTGTAGCAAACTCAGGTTACTAAAGCCGAGTAAAATTAGTTGCAACGATCAAATTGCAATGGTTTCAAAGCTGTTTGGGCTTGGAAGTGTCTAGAAGCTTCCTACCAACTGCTAAATCTTGTTCTTGGCTTCTCCATGAAGCTAGAGCAAGAATTTTGGGAGTTTATTTAAGACCCAAAATTCAAAGAGCAAACTTTGAATAATTGTTCAATTGCATTACAATGAAGCCCTATCAAATTGGAGAGCCAATTACACCTTGTGAAGAGTAACAAGATGCTACCAAAATCCAATTTGATCATTAACTTCGCATGAATATATCAAGAGCTTGAGGAGCAATCTTGATAATTGACACACTTACATTGCTAATTTCAATGAATCCAACCGCCAATCTATTTCAAAACATCAAGGTGACCCTTGATCATCAATTCCTTGGAGGATTTGAGATTTTATGGCCCTGGTTTCAAGAGAAAGAACATCACCTTAGTCGTGGCTATCAGCCACGACTAATAGTGCCAACCACTTTAAGAACCCGTGGCTAGGGTTTCATTCTCTCTTTCCTCCATTTTAGTAGTAGATTTCCATTTCTAGTTA
The DNA here is from genome assembly GCA_028583015.1 of Wollemia nobilis. Classification (NCBI taxonomy): domain Eukaryota; kingdom Viridiplantae; phylum Streptophyta; class Pinopsida; order Araucariales; family Araucariaceae; genus Wollemia; species Wollemia nobilis. The sequence continues at coordinate 2,847,516 of JAQPPZ010017084.1, read as the reverse complement.
TGTAAATAGCTTAGTCTAGCATAGATTAACATTTTTAGTAGATATTTGACCGGTTAATTCTACAAATTAGAGGTAGATTTGCTTCCATTTTTCTTGCATTTGTCAATCTAGATTAGTTTCATGCTAATGGTTAAATAGGATGTTTCATATTTATATTCGTGTCTTTCTTTATTATGCTTGATTACAATTTCACCATTTCTTGCATAGATGATAGTTTTATAAGCTTTCTTGATTTCATGACATATTTTGTGCAAGTTTCCACAAAAATCCTCATCAAGAGAGGCCTCCTTTATTACTGATGCTTCTTGTTGTTTATTGCACGCAGGATCAACAAGGTTTTGGGATGCAAGGCAACAAATACCTCTAATCATGGAGAAGAAGGTCATCGACACCTTAGAGCAGTTTGTGTCATTTTGAAAGGCATTTGGAAATGCACCTACCCTTGAGGGGGGTTTCAAACTATTGTAATTGTTGTATCAAATGTGTATCCCTAAGAGGGACGGATATGTAACTTGACTTGATTCGAAATTAATAAAATATCTTTGTATTTTATTCTTTTCATTCTTGTCAATTTGTGCATGCCTATTTGTATCATTTTCAGCAATTGCAATATTAGGTGTAAGCCTTTTTGGATGTTACAACATCCATTATTGCTAAGGTAAAGCATTGTATGCAAAGCATCTTAGTCCTTTTATATAGTTAGTTTTTGTATTATCCATTTTACGCATTAGCAATATATTTATTTTTTTAGCAAGTTGTATGGCTTCCATTGGGGGCCACTCCCATCAAAATAACAAAATAGTACATTGTTCTAATTAAATTATTTTTTTGGTTATTTAAACCATATCAACTTGCCTTTTATCAAATATTTTCTTCATTTGCCTTTCTATCAAGGATATTCTTCATCTTCCTCAAACTACTATGTTTTCACAATCAATTCCTTGATATCATTTTATTAGGAAATAAAATATCACTCGGCCAATTGGCTTCTAAATTTTAAACTTTGCCAAGACAAATATCAACACCATGAGTAGCTAAAATATTTTCTATCCAATTTCCTTCTATATAAATATGTAGGATATAACAACCCATCAATTTCCTAAGAATATTTTTTTTAAGGGTCTTATACACACCCCTAATATTCTAAGATATCATTTTTTTAATAAAGGGGTAAAAATTTATTGATAAAAATTTTGGATTACAGAGTACAACTGAGCTTCCAAACAGGACTCAAATAAACAACAAAATAGGCTAAAACCACTAGACTATATTGACACCTGAAGAAGACAACAAGAACAAACCACATTAAGTCCGAACATCCTTGTGTATCAACTCTTGGAGGAATTGAGAGTCCCCAGATGGGAGACTATCCCAATTATTGATAATCCAAGGATCCAACAACTCAGAAGCCATTTTGGCCAGGTAATCAGCAACCCCATTCCATTCCCTTGGAATGTGAACAAAGGATATAAATTCAAACTCTTCACTCATTCTGAGAATCTAAATGGATACAGAAGCCAACTGCCAATTAACTTCCTCCACCCTTTTATTGTTTAAAAGATTAACCATAATTTGAGAGTTGGACTTGTAGATCATCTTCTGTCAGCCAAGAGAAAACCCCCTCTGCAAGGCTTCAAGAATTGCAAGATATTCCATAAAATTTTTGGAGTGAACACCTTTATAAATAGAAAATAAAAAAATGACACCACTAGCAGAATCTCTCCCAACACTGCCAATTCCAGCATGTCCAAAATTACCCCTGGATGACCATCAGTATTAATTTTTAAAACTCCTCTAAGGGGTGGCCTCCACCTACCATATCTCCTAACATTCTTGTTGAGCGGAGGAACTCTGCTAGGGCTAGAAGAGATCGTACCATCCATAAAGAGACTCAGGGCTTGTCATACCTTCTCCTCCCTAGAATCCAAAAGAGGTTCCACATCACATTTTCTATGGATGATTTCCTAAACCATACACAAGATCCTTTGCCAGATCTATTGAACAACCAAATGACTACCCTAAAATATGCGACGATTTCGATTGAGCCAAATCTGCCAGATGATGCAAGAAGGGCCCAAATTCCAAGCCACCCGAAGGAAGGGGGTCTTGGTCGGAGGTCTACCCAGTCTACTCCAAAACTCCACCAGGGAGAGCACATGAAAACAAGGATGGTTCTGGGCGCTCCACCAACGATGCTAAATGTCTCTGGAAAGGGAGCATTGGAAAAATAAATGAGAAGAGTCATCCTCATTCTTATCGCAAAGGACACAAAAAGAGGGACCCTGAAATACCCTCTTCCTCATGTTATCCAAAGTGAGGCATTTATTATGAGCTACTAGCTAGAGAAAGAAGTAACATTTCAGCCAGGAAAATTTGTTCCACACCTTTTTCCACCATGTGACAGGAAGACTCCCAAACTTTTGCTTATCAAGAACCTGATAACCGTAGGCTACAGAGTAGGTTCTCTTGGGATCAGGGTTCCAAGCTAGAATGTCTTTACCCCTCAATGAAGAACAGGGCCTTCCCATAATAATAAGAGCAAGCACATCTCTGTCTTTGGCCAGTCCCCTTGGGGCCATTCTTGCGGATCTTTCCACCTATACATATCCATATTTCCAAAAGACTATATTTTTTAAAGTTCTCCACACGATACCAACCTTCTTCCAAGAAAAAAATGCTTAGGGAACGTAACCTAGGATATTTATTCAAGATATTAGGGTGGCCATCCCAAGAATATTCCCAAAAAAGAGCATCTGATCCTCGATTGCAAATCCATAACAAACCCTGCTTGATTAAATTAGCTCCTCTTTTTAGAGTATCCTAGATAACTGAACCTTTCCCAACCAAGCTGACTCTAGGGATCTCAGCCTCAAAAATACCTCTTAAGTATTTACAAGATAATATTTTATTCCAAATCTGATCTTGAAAGGTACACCATATTCAAAAAAAAATTCAGCCAAAGCCTACCCAAAAAGAGTTGTCTGTCGCAACCCAAGACCTCCCTATTGAACTGTACTACATATAGAATCCTACCTAACCAAACTCCATTTAGTTTGATCAAGTTTTCTAGACCATAAAAACTGTCTTGACAAATCATCCATGTCCTTGATGAAACGAGAGGGAGCTATTTGTACAAAACATCTATACATGGATAAAGCTTGAACAACAAATTTTAAAAGCAACACTCTACCTACAGAGGATAGCCATCTTACATTCCAGTGATCCACCTTCCTTCTAAACTTATCAAGCATAGACTACCAAGAAGATATAGGTAAAGGATGAGATGAAATTAGAATACCAAGATAAATGAATGGGGGAGTCCCGACCTGGAATCTTAGAATACGAGCAATCCTGGATTGAATAATATGAGGGGTATTGAAGAAGAAAATAGAATACTTGTCCTCATTAATCAACTGTCTAGAAGCACCAAGATATATGTCAAGATATTGTCTAATATTTCTAGCTTCCTTGATAGTGGCAACTCCTATACATTCATGAACATGTTCAAAAATAGAAACTCCAATAAAAATTATGTCCTACTCTGAATAATGAGTAGACACCTTCACCAAGCCACTAGGACGAGTAAACTTTTAAGAGTTTTGAAGTTTCCTCTCTAATACTATGATGTAATAAGGGAAAAACGTTAGGTGTTATTGCATCATGTATAATGTGAATGTCAGTTAAGTAACCACTCAACACATGGTTTTAAAGGGTCACTAGGGGACAAGGGTGGTTGTAGGATGTTATGTCATATTTGGGAAACTATTGTACTTGAATATGCTTGCACTTTCATAATGCATTTCATTTGAAGCTTACATTATAACATTGTTTAAGCAAGCTTTGTTTTAGCTATCATTTTAAATATTACCGCTACAAATTGTTTTGAATTCTAAAGAATAAAGTTTTTAAGTCTAGTTCTCCCTTTCAAAATATTATTGAGTAAATTTTCTTAGAGTATTGGTAAATAAAGATTTAACAATTTTAAATTGTGAACATTTTATTTTAGTAGGCTCTTTTTTTGTACCATAGCTATTTTTAGTCTAAAATGGATTCATTATGAGACATGTGTTAGGAGTTTAATAAAAGTTAAAGAATAAATACTAAAAATATTCTTAATTCAAACTACTAAAAATAACCCAAAGAGTCGATCAGTCTCTCAAATTATTGATATAAAAACCAACCACCTTGAATCAAATTTTAGAGTTGGGTTGTCCTTCATCTTATATTTCAAGTAGTTGGTATAAGGATTTAGCTTGCAAGAGATGAACACCATTTATGTTTTAGAGATAAATATATACCTAGCAAAAGAATTAATAACAAGGCAACTCTAGAACATTTTGTCTCAGGACCTACTACATCAATAAGATTTCTCTAAGATATCAAACCTAAGAAGAGGAGCCTTTATTCTATATTTCCTTAGAAAAAGTTTAGATTTTAACAACCAAGTCTACTACAAGAGCAAATGTGCTCAAGCACAAAGCAAGAAAGAACCAAACACAATTTATAATCAATGATGTATTAATCTAGTAAGATCTTATGAGTCTAGAATCATTCTAAATCATTTTTTTTGGTAGATAAGATACTATAGCATTAATACCAGGTTTTACAGGTTGACCCAAAACCTTTTACAAAAATCAGCCCAGGGTTGTTGATGAACATATCCTTACTAAGGATCATATATATGTAAAATCTACATGTCGCCAAAGCCATTATATCCGGTAAGGCACATAGCCTGTTATCAAAAAGAATCTTCCCATACAACATTTTGGGTATACCCTGAGAAAACACACATGCATCATAATTACAAAAAATAAACAGACACGAATCCCTTCCTTGAGACAATCGAGAAACAAAAAGCTACAGACACACATAGTAGAGTACTGAAAAAAACTCCCACAAGCTCTGTATTGACAGTTACTCTTAATAATTCTTTGGTAATTGCTTTCTTCCGTATATGACATGCTTTGGTATCACATACTATCTTGGTCAATCGACCTTGGAGAAGTGAACCTGCTAGATAGATTTATGGCGGTGGCTATCTGGTGGTCCACGTGGCTTTGGTTTGAAGTATTATATTGTCGTTTCTTTCCTTCCCTATGATTATCAACCAACCTCAAATTGCTAAGATGACTATGAGCCATGTTATCTGACATGTGACTGTCCCCATTAGTCTTTGTGGTATTTCCAAGCGACATCCACAAAGAGTCGACGACTCGGATAATTTTTATTGTGAGTCCAATTCAAAAAAGAGATGGGAATACTCCTAGCCTTCGAACTTACAATTGCCTTCCCTATTGGTAAATTTTACTATCATTCTTGGCATTCTTGTTGAATAAGCTTCTCTACTTCACTGGGGACACTGTGTTCCCATTTGAAAAGTTCGTCACCATCGACACCCAAATTGGCCAGCTTATCAGCAATTTTGTTAGCTTCCTGAAAGACATGTTGGGCTTTTCTCGTCTGTCTTCCCTGGAAAAGGATCCTAGCCTCTTCAACAATTGTTTTAATCCTCCAAGGAGGTGTTTTCCAATTATTGAGGAGATTTATAACATGCATAGAGTCTCCTTCTATGATCAAATTGCCTTCTAAGTCTTGAGTCATTTGAAGGCCTCTCCACATAGCTCTAGCTTCGACTTCGTTGTTCGTCCTTGTTCCCAAATATTCAAAAAATGCAAGCATCATATTCCCATTATGATCTCGCACAATGCCACCAGCGCCTGCTCTACCAAGATTGTTCTTAGTTGCTCCATCAAAATTAAGCTTAAACCAACCCATAGGAGGTGGAGACCACTTAAAATTGGCTCTAGGGTCGACTACTCTAGGCGCAGACTCATCTAAAAAGGTTAAGCTTAAATATTGAGCAATCGTGGTCTCCTGCAGATGATTTTTACAGCTATCAAAAGGGATACGATTCACATTCTCATTGGCAAAGTATAGGATCCTGGACATGATAGTTTGGTGATCATGGATAGACTCTATGGTTCCTTTCTAACCACACCTGCCAAAGATAGTGATTGAGACAAATTTTCCACATGTATCTAAGTCTTTGGATTTAAAAGGGGCAAGGCCACTGGATGAACAAATCAAGTATGATGGCTGGTTTAACCCATGAAATATTGAAGGCCTAAAAAACCCCACTAAGGACAGTCAAAGAAAAGGGCACTCAATGAAAATGTGATAAATGGTCTCCCAATTAGCCCTGTACAGATAAAAATTATTAGTGATACAAATACCTTTACACATCATATTATCAATGGTTAGAATTCTTCCTTGGATAACCAGCCATGAAAAGACTGCAATTTTTGGAATTAAATTTTTTATCCAAACTAAATCCTTTTGGAGGACAAAATCCTCGTCATCAAGCAGAATCTTGTAAGCTGATTTAACAGTGAACTGCCCGTTTTCCGTAGGAGCCCAGGTCACTTGATCTTCCTTGGGTCTCATGGGGATAAACGGTTGCTCGAGAATGTTACAAAGATCATTTGATTTCTCTTGAAATCCCTAAATTCTTATTTGTTTCCACTTCATTCTACCTTTGTCCTCAACCATATAATCAGAGACTTTTTTGCCAATGAGTTCTTTTGTGATATCTCTAATTCGGGCTAAGTTAGGATATTGCGTTAGTGGTTCGTCCTTAGCCCACCTATCATTCCAGCAATTTATCCTCTCACCATTGCCTAAAACCCATATTAAACCTTTTTTGATGATTTCCTTACAATTAAGAATTGCTTTCCAAAAAGCAGAACCTCTGATTGGAACTGAGTCACTTAGAAATTCCATGTTTTGAAGATACTTTCGTTTGATGATAGTTGTCCATTCATTTTCTTCACCAGAAATGAGATACCACACCTGCTTAGCTAGTAAAGCTATATTTATATGAGCAATTCTCCTCGGACCTAAGCCCCCATTTTCCCTAGGTCCACACACTTTGGTCCATCTTACAAGGCGTATCCTTTTTTTCTACTCTGATCCAGTCCATAAAAATTCTTTTGGAGTTTCTCAATTTTTTGGAAAACCTTCACAAAAGGCTTTGAAAATGAAGAGGAAATAGACTGGAATGCTCTGAAGAGAGGCCTTAGTAAGGGTTAGCTTTCCTACTTGAGATAGAATATGACCTTTCCATATAGCAAGTTTTTTTTGAATTCTTTCAATAACCCTGTCCCACATTGACTCTCTCGGAGAACCAATGAAAAGAGGGAGACCAAGTTACGAAGTGGGGAGGTTTGCTATATCACACCCTAAAATTTTTGCAATCCTTCCTTGCCTCTGAATGGGGGTGTTCAAGAAATATAACTTGCTTTTACTAAAATTAACTTTCTGACAAGCAGCGTCATCTTAGAGCAGGATGTATTTAATTATTTTGGCCTCAACCACTGATGCCTTGGTTAATATAAGGGTATCATCAAAAAATTGTTGGTGAGAAACAACCCTAGTTAGAGATGTTGCCTTGATTCTTGATATTAGCCTTGAACTGCAAGCATTTTTGATGGTTTTGCCTAAATATTCTGCCAAAATGATGAATAACATGGGGCTGATAGGGTCTCCCTTCCGAATTCCTCTATGACTTTGAAAGTAACCAGCAGTTTTTCCATTAACTAGAATCGAGAACCATGCTTTAGAAATACATTCTTTGATCAAATTAACTCATTGGTGGTGAAAACCAAACTTAAGGAGGACAACAATCATAAAGTCCCAATTTAGTGTGTCAAATGCTTTGCTCATATCAAGCTTGAGGGCAAAAATAGACCTGTTAGTCTTATGAGCAGAGTGCAGAGCTTCATGAACTGTGATAACTCCATCCAAGATTGACTTGCCCTGGACAGAGATTCCCTAGCATGGATCTATGATGCGGGGTAGAATATCTCTCATTCTATTTGCAATGGATTTAGTTAGGATCTTGTAAGAAACATTGTACAGACTGATTGGCCTGAAGTCAGCGATAGATTCAGGGGTTTGCTTCTTAGGAATTAGAGAAATAAAAGAAGAGTTGATATATTTTGGGATATGATTGCTTGCTTGGAATTCTCTGACAACAAAAATAACATCCTCACTTACGATGTCCCAAAAAGCTTGATAGAAATGATGGGGAAAGTTGTCGGGTCCTAGGTCTTTGTCTGGCTCCATGCTAAACAAGGCTTCCTTAATTTCCTCATCAGAAAAGGGAGCTAGAAGCTTAAGGTTTATATCCTCATTTATTATGCTAGGAATGGATTGCAAGAGAATATCTTTGGCCTCCTCATTGCCTTGTGATTCTCGACCAAGGATACAATTGAAATAAGTTACTGCCTCCTTTCTGATTTCTGTTAAGTCTTAAGTAATAGAACCATCTACTTTTAAAAAAAAAATTATCTTGTTATTGCTTCTGTTTCTAAGCGTGGTGAAGTGAAAAACTTGGAATTTGAATCTCCATATTTTAACCAAAGAGCCCTTGATTTTTGCCTCCAATAGATTTCCTCATAGGCCAAAATGTTATGAAACTCTGCTAGTTTTGTTCGTTCCTCCTGCCTAGTAGTTTCATCGACATCACCATGTTGGATCCTCTGATCAATTATCTTCAAACTTTCAACAACCTATTTTTTATTTTCAAAGAGGTTACCAAAGACCTCTTTGTTCCAAGTTCGAAGCTTTTCCTTAACAAACTTTAATTTGCCGACAAGTTTAAAAGCTACACTACCCCTGACAGTGCTTGCCACCACTGACTTAAGTTATCTCTGAAACTAGAATGTTTGATCCACATAGATTGAAATCTGAAAGGTTTCTTGAAGGACAGAGATTTAGGGATCTACAACAAAATGGGATTATGATCAGAGGTAATTTTATGAAGGGCTTGCAGGGTAGAATCACTGAACAAAGTTGTAGCCTCCTTTGATAGAAAAAACCTATCAAGCCTTTCTTGAATGAGATGACACCCTATCCGTCGATTGCTCCAGGTATAATTCGCTCCTCTAAGTTTTACATCCATCAACATGTTGGAGTTCACAAAGTCATTGAACTCATCCATGCTCCTGATAGGTGGTCCATTTCCACCCATTTTGTCCGAAGGGTAAAGAGGAGTGTTAAAATCCCCAGCTAGAATCCAGGGGACATTATGAAATATTTCACTCAGATTGCCTAAGTACTCCCACAGTAGAGATCTCCCTTGAATTGAAGTCGAGGCATAAATATTTGAAAGGATCCACGGCCTGTTGCTATTTATTTCCTTAAATAAAACACTAAGAACCCTGCCATCTTTCTGAATAATGGTGCCTTCTACTATCCAAGGATCCCACAAAGTCATAAGGCCTCCAGATGCTCCTCTGGCTAATTTGCAAACCATCTCCCCTTGATTCCATATTTTTTTTGCTATTTTTTTGACTGAATCTCATTAGTTTTTGTTTCTTGCAACATGATAATAGTTGGATTCACTTGATTTCTTATTGAATTGACTTCCCTGTGTTTGGGCAGGCCATTGAGGCCTCTCACGTCCCATGAAAGGAACTTCATTTAGATTGTTTGGGATTTCTTCCTCTCCCCCTCCCTTGAAGGGGTTTTCCTAATTTGTTGTCTTCAAAATCTGGAATAACCTGTTGAAACAAGGTTCTCTGTTTTTCATTGGCAATGTCATTATCAGTTTTAATTTTTTGATGCTCAAAATTTGATATTCTCCCTCTTCTTTTTTCACTGCCAAAATCTATAGGAGACTTCACAGTTCTCCTAGTTTGTTTAGGACTAAACTGAGGGGAGGTAATTTGTTGCAGAACCGGACTGCCATATTCCTCAGTTTGAAGAGTTTCACATATCTCCACCCCTACATACAAATCTTCTAATTTTTTCCTATATTCATCATATTAGGAGAATGTTTATTAATGCATTCAAGGTCTTAATAGTTGTATGTTAATCATACTTCATAAAGGAGTTGTATATTAATTCCTAAAATTCTTATAGGAAGGTGAAATAGATGCATTGTGGTGATGTAGTCTTAAATTGCAACCTAACATGATACATGACCTGCATGGCAACATAGAGACCTAATTGTGTAAAATACATCTATTTACAAACAATGATATAGCAAATTCGAAGGGGGGTCTATGGGGAGATACATTTTATATTAATTAGCAGCAAAATAGTTAGGCGTTATAATTTGGTAATCAATAAAAAAACATATTCATCGTATAATAGAAATACAAGAGCCATATTGTATAGTGTTTCATGATGTTAATCCATTGGTCATCCATTACAAGTCATTGTTATACAAGGGATAGATTGATAATTCTATGGGAATATCAATGAGATGATTGTTAATAACTTATACAATATTTGAAATAAAATGGAAGCATATTATAAAACATATAAAAACAAATTGGTACTATACAACAAGACAATGCATATCCAATTCCAATGAGATCTTATTAGAGACTATCTATTTTTTGTTTAAAGGTTAATTTGACAGGTGTTTTTTGAGACCATATAATACGAATAGACATGGGAGGAATGAAATAAACCAAGCTAATTATTTCATTACTAAACAGACTAAAAATAGCCAAATACACTGCTAAGGGTCAGATTATATTGCCTTTAAAGGATTCTTTTGGAAGATTTTAGATAAGATCAAATTAACTACTTTGTCAAAAATTCATCCAGCCACCTAAATTTTTAATTCATCCTTTTGATAGAAAATAAAAGGTTGGACTACAAATTTTATGTAATGTTATTTGTTAATACAAAATATTACATAAAATATAACATTAAATGCTAATCCCTATCACCATACATCATGTTAGATATTTTGCAATACAATTACAAGTAATAACCATAAGACATAACCTTATTTGCAAGCATTGATAAGTGACATAATTCAACAAATATGCAAGGCATAACATGTTGGATTTCACACCTATTTACACAAACAAACAAAGACAATCCATACAATCAAATCTTATACAAAATGCATAAAAAGGTTAAAAAAATAAAATATATTGTGGAAAACTATAGGCACCATAATTAATCACTATATTATCCATAGATAAGATACACAACACTCCAATACAATGGATGGAGTGGTGGGGGTATTTATACCAGTATTAAAATTGTAATTACATAAAAGAGTTTAACCTAAGCTAATATAACAAGAGGGATTAAGGTTATTTATAAGTTAAAATTTACTTTTAACTATAATGAGGTTAACCATAGTCAAAGGGCTTACATAATAAATAATACAATAAATTAATTGCATTTGCATAATGATTACCCATAATCCTATACAATATTACATCATACAATGTCAACCTTGGCCATAATTCAAATTAAACTTTTAATGCCTCCTCATAATTTGAACTAAGGGACCAAGGAAATAAGACATTAGTAATAATAATATCTCCCCCTATAATGGATGCTCTAGTGGGCATTCCCACTTGAGGAAGACTCATCTAGATACTTTTCATCAAATGTAAATCTACTAATACAAAAATGGCTCTACAAAATAATCTTCTTAGGCTAGACCATAGTCATCAATGCCACTGTTAGATACTCTTGCACCTATGCAAAGGACACTTCCACTAAGAATCCATATGAGGAAAAGACATCAAGAGTACTCCCTCTGTAGGAAATTTGCTTCTACCTTCTATAGTCAAATAAGACTTGGAAGCATAACTTTTCCTTTTACAATACACATCACTTTATTTGGAAACTTTAACTTGCCCTTAGACCACCTATTTTTTGTCATTAAAAAAGGCTTTGCATGGACATGTTTAAGAAAAAATTCATTACAAAATTCCAAGAGTACCTAAAAAAATAATAGAAGAAAGAATAGACCATTAAATATTAGATCTTCATGAATAAGTTGAACCAATAGCCAAAAGGAAGAAGATAGATTTCCTAAATTACATTCTAAATCCTTTTTATGTATGCCTCTAAAAGACTAAAAAATTGCTACAATTATAAAAAATTTGATAGTATCTCCCATAAATGTAGACTAAATATTATGAGTACATAAAATATGGTAAATTTGCCTTTACAAAATAGGGTAATAGGTTTTGAAGACAATCACTTAATGAGACATCCCTCCACTTGTAGTAAGTCCTTGAATAAATACCACCAATGCAAAGAGCTCAAAAAATTGGGTGATTTGAAATAAAAGGACTCAAAACGCTTTCGTATGCAAAGTTATTACCTCTTGATGTTTGCCCTCCAAAATAGCCTTAGAGTGATGTTTTTGAAAAACGTTAATTTTGTTATTTTTTGTCTAATTTTTTGTAAGAAAAAATAATAAAAAATAAATTGCATCTTTTGATCCTTGCATAAAAAAGTAGAACACCTTTATGCCATGCCTGTCTAGCCTAACAATCACTACCATTGCTCATGTCCAAAGTTGTGTTGTCTCCATGAAGAAGGGCATCATGATCCATAACAATAAAGAGCTCCAACCATTTAAATGGACATGGTGTGCAATATTTGAATTGAAGCAAATGAATATGGCTTCTTTTCCTTGTCTCCAAGCCACCAAAGGTCCCAAGTGGGATGAAATTATCATAATTCTCCCTCCTTTACAATGACAACAAGTCCTCTTTGTGAGAAAACAATATTTGAATCTCCATGAAGAAGTATAGAAACCCTTTTAAGGCCAAAGTGGCAATACTTCTTTTGTTATAAGTAGTTTAGGTTTGCATAAAATAGGTAAAATATATTTCAATAACAATGGAACATAACCTTGAGTACCTGTAGAAACAAAAAAATGGATTTTCCTTTGTCTCTTTTTGTTGAAGGTGTTTATGAATCTCTAATAAATTATTTGTCCTAGAAGTTAGAAAAAATATTAGAGGCTCCAAACAGGAATTCTACATAACCCAGTGTTGAAGCTCCATACCCGCTTTGATACCATATTGGATTTAATAACTATTTTATAAAACAAATAGCAACAATCCATCCACTCAAATGTTATACAAAAAGCATAAAAAGGATGAAAAAGAGAGATATAGTGGACACTTGTAGGCACCATAAATAGTCACTATATTATTTGTAGATAAGATACACAACACTCCAATGTAGTGGATGAAATGGTGGGGGTATTTATGTGAATACCAAAACCCTAATTACATAAAATAGTTTAAATTAATCTAGCATAACAAGAGAGCTTATGGTTAATTACAAGTAATAAGGTGGGTTTAACCCTAACAAGGTTAATTGCGACCCATAGGGATTACATAATAAAATAATACAATAAATTAAATACAATTGCATAATTTTTCCTATAGGCCTATAAAATATTACATCATACAATGTTCGACTTGCCCATAAGTCGCTACACTTTCAATATCATAGACTAGGTATAATATCTTATAGGCATGGTAATAAGAAAAAAGAAGGAAAATAAGAAAATAAGTTTTTTCTACACTGCCTATCGACAATTTTAAATTTTAGGATTCAAGTATGGTCTACCAAGGATAAGATCCTTATGAAAACATATTCAATTAAGAGGAGCTCCCTAACAATGCAAAATATAGCATATGTTTCAAAATAGACAGAATAGTTGCACCATGATCCATTAGAAAATAGGCTTTATCTAATGTGTATGATCAATTGATAAAGTAATTAAACAAAAGACTTGCTTTAGTTGTGCCAAGTGCATTAAGCACACACAACACAACCTAGTCAAAAGTAAATACACCACTAGTGTTTTCCAAATACATAAAAAGCAAAACATCAATAGAAATTCAAGATAGGTCTGTAACATCATGAGACAAGCATGAATAGAAAACATACGAGAAATAAAAAACACATCATGTTACAAAAATAATAACTATACTATGTTAACATCCCAAACAAAAGTATTCATGCATGAGCAAAAAAGGATTAAGCTATGATAGAGAAAATATGTCCCAAATAGCTAAAGGAGAAAGAAATTATAAGACACAAGATAAATAGCATGTCCTAAGAAGGGACACTATTATGAACTCTCTATGTCTCATTTACAAGTAATGACAACATTTGATGAAACCAAATTGAAGAAGGCACATGCATAGACATCTTATAGAATATCATTAAATATATAGATGAAGCATATCAAAGACACATCAAACTATAGTTATGAGATCTTAAACAGATTGTATCTAGGAATAAAAATAATAATTGTTGGCAAGAAACATGAACAAACATGTACAAAGTTAAAAAATAGGAATATTATATTTTTAGAGACAAACACATGTAGAGGTTGCAACACAACTAAAAAATGAGAAGTTTCCATACATTGAATGCTAGAGTATACAAGACAAAATGAACCATTGTAGCATGTGTTAATTCTGATTGATCTCGAAGAGAGGTTCATGCCACCAATATTTAAATTCACACAAATAAGGTAATGCAATCATAAACAACGTTAATATAGGATGATGAGGTCAATTATCAATGTTTTGAGCAACTTGAACATTATTTAAAAGGCAATACCAAGAGCTAAAAAATGACACAACAATAATTATAGTCGCAATAGAGAAAATACTAACATACAACAATGCATACTAGACAAAGAGAGTATGCAATAACATTTTCATGAAGGCATTAAAGGAGATATGCAAAACATAATTATACAAACTTGAGAATATTTGCATAGATGAGAATTGCAAAAGCACATAGGTCAAGATACAAGGACTTCAATACTATGATGGTCAACTATATTGAAAGTGGCATAGGCTATGATGATACTCTAACAAACATATTAGTGACATGCTAATTCATGAGTTCACATAATTATAGTGAATTTATGACTTAGATGACAAGATAATTGAGATCACTCGTTTAGAGGGACAACGTCCACTTGGCATATTCAAGGACAATTATGTAAAGCAACTCAACTTCCTGATATTGTTTTACAAAAATATTCATAACAAAGACACACAAAAAAAAATCACATATCAAAATATTGCATAATGTTATATCACACAACACTTAGGACTTTGCTTGCCACATTACCAACCTATTTTCAAGGTGATAAAAGTCGTCGCAACAATGTGGGTTCAAATTATAAAAGGCTAACTAAGGGGATGAAAACTAAAAGAAAAATACATCAAGTATAAGCTATACTTGGAATGGATACTAAAATCCAACATAAGCTACATAGACTTCAAGCACATAAGAATTTCACGTTGTAATGTCCCTTTTTAAGAAACATCAAACCCTTACTACGAAAATGCAAAAATTAAGTACAGCAAGGAAATAACTAAGAAATTGCTCATAAAATAACACAAATATGAGGAGAAATCAGCCAGTATCATATATTAAATATTTCCAAACCAATACAACAGCTCCCCAAGGCTGAACAGATGCAAAAAATCCTCAAAAATGACCCCAAATACAAGCGTAGGATTTGGGGCTGCCAACAGATCTGAAACACATGACACAAATGCTCCCAAAAATGCCACGAACTCCTCATGGATGCCTTTTTTTTTGTATTTTTGATATTTTATGGCAATAACACCTACAATGATATTGTCAAGACCCCAACCATGCACCTCCAATGCACTATGGGAATGAGCAAGACCTGCAATCTCAACTCATGGAACCTCTAGGGTTTCAATATTCAATTCTGATATCAACATAACATGCCCAAAATGGGACGTCTCACTCCCTTATATAGGGTGAGGTTCTAATTTGGAGTTGACATATCCCAACCCTAAAATCACTTAAAGTGCCTTATTACAACATAAAAACATAAAACATAAATAAACACAACTTAAGTTATGTCTCCTAGTCACATGAACCCATTTTTCACTTTTATAATTAAGTGTAGGAGACATTTACAAAAATATTTATTTTTGGGACATTACAAGTCCACCCTCCTCAAATTGCTTGGCCTCAAGCAAAGTCAAAGTTGGAGCATCTAAAATTTCTGCACCTTCCCAAGTAGAATCCTCCATAGGCAATTCCTTCCACTTCACAAGATATTCTTTGACAGTCCTACTCCTAAGCTTTCTCTCCCTTGTCTCAAGGATCAATTCAGGTTCAAGAATGAGCTTTCCTTCATCATCAAGGGGTGGCAAATCTGAATATGGCTAAATATGTTGGCCCAAGGCCTTCTTCAAACAAGAAACATGGAAGACATTATGTATTTTACTTCCACTTGGAAGTTCCAAAGCATATGCAACCTATCCAACCTTACTCAACACCTTGTAAGGTCCATAAAATTTGAGTTTGAGTTTTTCTACTCCACTTCTTTTCAATGTAGACTATTTGTAGGGCTACAACCTAACATAAACCAAGTCTCCCACCTCAAATGAGCGCTCACTACGCTGCTGATCTGCATACTTCTTCTGCTGATTTTGTGCCATAATAATATTGTCCTTCAAAGCATTAAGAATATCTTGATTTTTTGCTGCAAAGTCTCTAGATTTTTGGACCCTTGAATCACTAAAAATCAGATCTGAAAAGTGTGGGGCATCATAACCATAAAGTGCCTTGAATGGAGACATTTTTATGGACATATGATAAGTAGAATTGTAGCAATATTCACCAAGGTGCAGCCATTTAACCCATGCCTTTTGTTGACCTGAAACTTAATTTCTCAAATATCCTTCAAGCCATTTGTTAACAATTTCATTTTGCCCATAAGTTTGGGGATGGTAGCTAGTACTAGGAGTCAATTTAGTACCACATAGCTTAAAAAATTCTTGCCAAAACATGCTCAAAAATCTACTGTCCCTATCACTCACAATGGATTTAGGCAAACCATGCAATCTGAAAACTTCTTTAAAAAACAAATCAACAACTTGTATGGTTGTACAAGTTGTTGAAATGACATAGAAATGAGCAAATTTTGTCAATCTATCAACAACAACAAATATGCAATCCTTCATGTATACCTTGGGCAAACCAGTAATGAAGTCCATGGAGATACTTTCCCATTTTTGATTGGAAATAGGAAGTGGCTGAAGTAAACCAGCTGCAAATTCATGTCCCCCCTTGTTTTCTTGGAAAATAACACATTATTGAACATGCAAGAAGACATCTCTTTTCAAACCCTTCCAATAGAATCTTTCACTAACTTGTTTGTAAGTCTTGTAGAAACCTAGATGGCCTACCAGTGGAGCATCATGCATGGCTGTAATTAAAGCTTGTTTCAGCTTTGATTCAGGTACTGAAAACACTCTTCCCTTGCAAAAAATCAGTCCTTCTTTATGGTTGAACCTGTCATCTTCAACTTGCCCATTTATTAGTTTAGAACAAAAATCATTCTTTGCATATTCAGCGATAATTTTCACCTTCCAATCAATAGAAATAATGGAAAGAGAATGAAAAGTAGGGTGCCTAGAAAGTGCATCAGTAGCTGAATTCTTCTTACCCTTTACAAAATCAATTTCAAAATCATATGATTGCAACTTTGTTACCCATTTTTGCTGTCTTTCATTCAGTTCAACTTGCCCCAAGAAGTATTTCAAACTGTTATGATCAGTTTTGACCACAAACTTGCCACACACTAAGTATGGTCAAGGCATGCATGATAGCTAGCATCTCTTTATCATAGATGCTAAAAGTTTTCTCCACATTTGAGAGCTTTCTACTCTCATAAGCAATGGGGCATCCTTGTTGCATAAGTACAGCTCCAACTCCAACACCTGAAGCATCACAAGCAATAGTAAAAGCAACAAAAAAATTAGGAATAACAAGTAAAGGAGTGGAAGTCATTACATATTTCAGCTTTAGAAAAGCTAAAAGAGCCTCATTGGACCATGAAAAGGCCCCTTTCTTAGTTAATTCAGTAAGGGGGGCAGCCAAAGAAGAAAACCCCTTAATGAACCTCCTGTAGTAACTGCATAAACCCACAAAACCCCTCAATTCCATTAGGTTGGATGGTATAGGCCATCTTTGTACAACTGAAACTTTAGTTTGATCAACCTTCACCCCATCTTTACAAATAATGTGCCCCAAGTATAAAATTTTAGTCATAGCAAATTCACATTTAGATTCTTTTGCATAAAACTCTTGTTGTCCTAAAACGCTCAAAACTGAATCTAAATGTTGTAAATGATCATCCCAATTTTTGCTATACACCAAAATATCATCAAAAAATACCAAGACAAAGCGCCTCAAATGCTGATTGAAAATTTGATTCATGGTTGATTGAAAAGTGGTTGGTGCATTGGTCAAACCAAAGGGCATAACCATAAACTCATAATGCCCACAATGGCATCTAAAGGCTATTTTGTACACATCCTCATCCCTCATACGAATTTTGTGATATCCGGACCTAAGATCAATCTTTGAAAAATACATGGCCCCATGCAACTCATCTATTAGTTCATCCACCCTAGGAATAGGATATCTATTCTTTATGGTCTTCTTGTTTAATGCCCTATAGTCAATGCACATTCTCATGGTTCCATCATTATTTTTTACTAACACAACAGGTGAAGCAAAAGGACTACAACTAGGTCTAAGGTGCCCACTCTCAAGTAAATCAGCAACGGTCTTTTCAATATCATCTTTGAAAACCTTAGGATGCCTATAAGGTTTAATTATGACAGGTTTACTATTTGCTTCCAATTCAATAACATGCTGAAAACCTCTACTAGGTGGCAAACCTTTAGGTAGGTCAGAAAATACCTTAAGATATTTTTGTAGTAAACCTTGAATTTGAGGATGATAGGTGGCTGATTTTTTCCCTTCTGAACTGAAAATTACAGTTGCCCACTCAACATCCTTATGCCTTATCATCTTCTCCATTATTTTGTATGAAACCTCCAAAATTTTGCAAGAATCTTTTGACCCATTTTCCTTGATTCCTTGCAACACCACATATTTCCCTTCAAGCACAAATTTCAGTTCTAATTTTTGATAATTAGTAACATAATCACCAAGTGAATACAACCATTGCACACCCAAAACCATATGTGGAATATCTCCTAAGGGAAAAACAAAGAATTGCTCATCTACTTCCATGTTGCCAAAATTAATTTTTATGTTTCTTACCACTTTGTTGCATGTGATAAGATCACCATTGCCAATAGCAACACTAAAACTAGGAATGATAGCTATAGGAAGATTCTTTCTACTGGCAAACTTCTCATCAAAAAAATTGTAAGTAGCACCACCATCTATTAAAACAATAACCTTTTCATCAAAAGATCTGCCTGGTACCTTAATAGTGCAAAACTGATTTAGCCCAATTAAAGTGGCTAGGGAACCTTCAAGAACTTCCTCATACTCCCTTTGTGCTTCCTCTTCCAAGGGTGTCTCATCTGCCTCATAAAAATCAGGATTATCAGAATCAAAATCAGAATGTAATTCAATGATTTTCATACCTCCTTCTTCGCATTTATGACCTCTTTGCCAAGGAGACTTGCAAATGAAACACTTGTTTTGTTTCCTTAGCTCATCTTTCTCTTCTTGTGTCAAGCATGGGCCATTTGGGGGCTTATTAGGTGGCTAAAAACCAGATCTGAAACCTTCTCCATGCGTGGGATTCCTACCATAAAAAATTCTCTCATTTCCACCTTGCTGCGTGAGGTTTCCTTGCTGCCCATACTGCTGTCCAAAAACTATTTTTTTGGCTGCAAAAGGTGGTCTAGCAGGTGGATTATGTGCAAAATATTTCTGTCTAGGAGGTAAAATAGATTCTAAGCTTAAATCTCTCTTAATGGCATCTTCAAGAGTGGTTGGTTCAAAAGCTTTAACTAATCCCTTCACGGGTTCCAACAAACCATCAATAAAAAGAAAAATTACCCTCTTGGGTGAAATATTTTGTACCTGAACTGAAACTCCTCCACATAGGCATGAATGGATGAAGTTTGCTTCAAAGTGGCAAGCTCCTTGAAATACTCTTCCACATTCCTCATTTCAAACCTGTTCAAAACCCTGGTACAAAATTCATCAAATGTATCAATATCACCATGCCCTTGGGTTACTAACCCATGATGCCACCATGAGTAAGCACTACCCTCAAGGTGGAGTGTAGCAATCTCAACTGCATCAGCTTCAAAAATAGGCTCCAAGGTGAAATAAGTCTGCAATTTTTGAAGTCATGCCCTAGTTGTAAGACCATCTTGACCATTAAATGAGGGAATGGTCACCTTTTGATGCAAAAAGGGCTTCTTTTTTTCTTTTTTAGCCTCAACAACAGATTTACCCATAATATTCAAATATTTATCAAAAGAAACTGTTGCCCTAAAACCCTCATATTTATTACTATAAGCAACAAACCATTCATCTAATTCATCAGTTACCTCATTTTCCTCCCGTGGAGGTGGTGGAACAAGGAACATAGGCTTGGACGGCCTAGGCAAGGGAGTGTGTGAGTTAGATGATGACTCATGCCCATTGTTGTTGCCTCCCCTTTCTCCTTCCCTCCTTGTGCCATTTGGGTTGCCCAAAGCTGCCCTCAATTCTTGCTGATTTGTCGCTTGTAAGGACACCATTCTTTGCAGCATGTCAAGTAGGGCATCGAATTTTTGCTCAGTCCTATCAACTGACCTTTGGGGCTCCTCAGCCTCTTCCTTGTTTGACATTTCCAAAGCGAGTCTGTTTCTCCTAGTAAAATACTGATGAACAGGAGGACGATGCATAAAACCTTATCAAACCCTAAAAAGATGGAAATCTGAAATTCTGAAAATTCTGACCACCAATTTTTTTTTTTTGAAACCACAGAACTGCAAATTGGTCAAAAGGGTATCCAAATCTGCAATTTTTATTTTTTGAAAAAAATCCCTAAAAATTCGTAAATCCCCTAAAAATTTGCAATTTTCGCTAGGGCACAACTTTTCACCACAGAAACACACTTATCACCACGAATAACTGAAAAAACACTGAAAATGCTGAAACTAACCACAGGCTGGCAAGATTCCAGCTCTGATACCACTTGTAATGTCCCTTTTTAAGAAACAATAAACCCTTACTACGAAAATGCAAAAATTAAGTATAGCAAGGAAATAACTCAGAAATTGCTCATGAAATAACACAAATATGAGGAGAAATCAACCAGTATCATATATTAAATATTTCCAAACCAATACAATAGCTCCCCAAGGCTTAACAAATGCAAAAACTCCTCAAAAATGACCCCAAATACAAGCGTAGGGTTTGGGGCTGCCAACAGATCTGAAACACATGACACAAATGCTCCCAAAAATGCCACGAACTCCTCACGGATGCCTCTTTTTTTGTATTTTTAATATTTTAGGGTAATAACACCTGCAATGATATTGCCAAGACCCCAACCATGCACCTCCAATGCACTATGGGAATGAGCAAGACCTGCAATCTCAACTCATGGAACCTCTAGGGTTTCAATATTCAATTTCGATATCAACATAACATGCCCAAAATGGGACGTCTCACTCCCTTATATAGGGTGAGGTTCTAATTTGGAGTTAACATCTCCCAACCCTAAAATCACTTAAAGTGCCTTATTACAACATAAAAACATAAAACATAAATAAACACAACTTAAGTTATGTCTCCTAGTCACATGAACCCCTTTTTCACTTTTATAATTAAGTGTAGGAGACATTTACAAAAATATTTATTTGTGGGACATTACACACGTGATCACCTATAGTAGGGGAATAAGATCATGTTTGCAATGATACAACATTTGAGATATTAACATTTTTTGCAATATTCACAAGTATGTAACACAAATAAAAGCCACTAACAAACATATTGCTTGAGATTTAGAATAAATTAAATAGAGATAAATACATTGGGACAAGTGAATACGACACCAATCAACTCATTAAAAATGATCTTGTGACCTATACTTGTTATTGCAAGTATAAGATGAATTGCATGAAGTAGTTGATACTCCATGATGTGACATTGTTTGACCACATTGTTGAATGCTTTTTTATTATAGAATTTTAAGAAAGAGGGGTTCCACATGACGATGAAATACTATGGGTAAAAATGCTCTGGTATATAGAAAAAATAATAATTCATAAATTCAAATATTAGTGGACAATTTTTGATCTACAACATGGACTTGCTCAACATGGATTTAGAAAAATTGCACATGCACCGCCCTACGAAGAGTTGCAAGAAAATAAGAACATGTTATATTCCCCTATGAATCTAATGATAATAATATAAATATTGAAGCCTCTCGATAAATTAAATGAAAATCCAACAAAACACACATGACTAATATTTGATACACTAGAAACAACACAATTTAATGACTCCATCACTTACACTAACTTCTTAAAAATCCTATAGATAAATAACAAGGCATGCATAGAAGCAATATGATTAGTGCTTAAGAAACTAGCACTTTGCTTGCAAAGGAAACTTGTGCATGTATGGCACAACACTTTATCAAGAAATATTACATAGTTATGGCATGCAAACACATGCATAATTCATCCTAAGTGCATATGAAGCAACATCATATTGTCTATCATGCATGATAAATGTGGAAAAATTGGAGATAAGCACATTTAGAAAACCATAAAAGCAACATAAAAACCAAAATCAATTTGTTGAGATGATATGTGCATTGGGAAACACACTACTAAACCTTCAAAAATGTAAACTCCATAGGCTATGCATATAGTGTTTTCCTTGCCATTGAACTCTACTATAAGGAAGTGTGTATTTATTAACACATTCTCACCAAACAAATCCACATTTATTTTCATACCCGTTTCTCCTAACTAGGAATATGATGACTCAAAATGTATTATCTACCATCCATTATTTATTACAATGTTCGAAGACCAATTACAATCAACCAGTCAAATATATAAGATTTATATAAGAGTACAAGAAGAGTGATGAGTTGGTCTCAAAGTGAATAAAACTAAAAATCATATGATTTATTAAATATAACAAACACATGGACTACAAGGATAAGTTGCTTCTATGCATCTTATTTAAAATTAACGAAAACAATTTGAAGAATGAGTTTGATATATGAAAAAGTGCATATGCTTTCTTTTAGTAAAAAATACTACAAAACTAGTACACCATTAACTATAAGAGGAGGTCCCTCAATAATGCAATGGAAGATATTGAAAATATATATGTGGAAGACAATGGTCCAAGGAAACAACAATAGTATGAGGCATCCCATGCAATGTACAACCTATAATCATATCTACACCACCTTAGACGACTTCCAAGAGGAAAAATATGAAATAGAATTCCAAGTCATAAAACATCCATACACTCAATATTATAGAATTTCACAAGCTTAGAAAAATGCTAAATAGAAAGTAATGAGCTATTCTAAAAGACATTACTGCAAAGAAAAAGCAAGCCATAAAAAACGAATATATGTTCATCACGAGTGGAGTGGGAACTAGGAAGACATTTTTACTAATGGCAATGTTTTAAATACTTGTGCATATTTACAACACAAACTACCACACTGATTGCTTAAGGGAAAATGACTCATACTTGTTTTTACTATAAAAGTAGTGTCCGATGAATATGATAATACACTTTATGCTCCTATTTCCTTTTGGTAAATCTAGTCTCACACTGTTTAGCACAAATACATTAAACAAGCTATAAAAATGGCATGACTAACTACTTGTCCTCATTTATTAGAAACTTCCTCTACTCTATTGATCCAATGTATGTACTACACTAGATGACCCAATGTTAAAATATGTCATCTATAAAAGTAGTGATGTACCCTCGTATAACAAGCATATGACGTTAATCATTCTTGATTACCTCATCATGATTGATTTAATTGACATTGATGAAGAAAACACTAGCAATGCCATGACACATGCCAAGAGTATGACATTGTGATCAAGGGTTATGCTAAATCCAAACATACTTGTGGATTTGTATATCAATAATCTATGATGTTGGAGATAATCTAGTCAATATAGAGGACAAAATATTAAAGGCATATACAAATGTATACATAAAAGAGAGAGAGACCATTGCACTCAAAATGAATCATTTTATTATATCGCAAAATGGATCTTTTGAATACAATAAACCCCTTTGTAGGGTGCTTCACAATAGAAATTCCCGAAGGGGTGTCCCATTTTACAATAAAAAATGGTGTCATATTCTTCTTCATGCTTCAATCAATGTTGGAGGTGGGTTAGTCATGACCACCATGATGGATTTGAACTTTTAAATCTCAAACCTGCACACATGCAAAGAGACAAAGGGTTTAGTAGTACCTATCAAAATGAATCTAATGATATGATCAATGCAAATTCAAAATAGAAAACTGATTATTGCATACATGAATCACAATTTGAGCAGCATAACATTAGCATTCCCTTATTCTTTTTCTTGGTCAAATGATGGTGTCTTTATAGGCCTTTGGGATTTTGAAGGGAAGGATAGGTAGCAAGCCAGGATTACTAAGTGGTAAGCTAGGGCATCCAAGTGTTAGGAGATAATTTCAGCGAGTCACCTAGAGTGTCTCACTTAACTAGGGAGAGGTGGCAAGTGGGTAGGTGGAAGTGGAGTGAAGTGTGGAGTGAGGTGTGAGATGTGGCAAGTGGGCAGGTGGAAGTGGAGTGAGGTGTGAGATGTGGCAAGTGGGTAGGTGGAAGTGGAGTGATGTGTGGATGAGGTGTGATATGTGGCAAGGTGAGGGGTAGGTGGAAGCTAGGACACATGTCACATGGGGAGACAAGGTATCCTAGGGGGATTTTCCAGATTTCATAAAATCTGGAAAATAGGATTATGTGCAAGATTTTTATGCCTAATTTTAGACTTAGGCATATATTATTATGCAAAATTGTGTGGTGGGATGCAAATGCCTAGACTTTGGTGTCTACAATAAAAGCAAATGTCTTAATTTAATATAAATCAAATTCCATAACTACAACATAGAATGATGCTAAGTGAAAAAACTAGCATACCTCTACACGAATGAGATCACTTTTTAGGATTAGACACCCATCTTATGAGTACCAAAGCTAGTGAAAATAAACAATAAGACACAATGAGAGAATATTTATAAGTAATTCTTATTCGGATTAGTGTTTGCATAGCCAATGCAATGATCATAAGGATTGTACTCAATGCACTCACATTCAAAATGTGTGTCGTATTTTAATATGATTCAATGTACATGACTCTCTTATGTGCAAGGACTATGGAGTCATTGTTCTTATTAAACACACTTGAAAAAAGCAATATTAAAGTGAAAAAAAAATCAATATCAAAATGCAATGTCTACATACAAATGCTAAAAGGAACCTACAAAATAATTACACTTTCAATAGATTAGACTCAAGTTTCATGGTTATAATGCTTGACACTTACAACCTTAAGGCACCTCTACGAGACATGTTAAGTGATTATAATTCGATGCAAGCCAACATGTATTGCATGTAGGAAACACATAATGGACCAAAACATCATGGAATAATGCTATGCGTAAATAAGTATATTGTATTCTTAGAATCTATACCACATCAAAATCCAAATATCAAAGCAATATAAACAAAGTTGAGCATAGACCAAGTTCATCTCATGATCATCAACATCTATGTAGCATTAAACACACCAAAGAAAACCATCCTCATGCCCTTGAAAGTGCACTCGCCAATATTAGCAATGGCAATATCATGATCATCGTAGGTGATTTCAGTCTTGATATATCAAACACGAATCATAGGACAAATACATTTAAAAAATACATGTTTAATCATAACATGCATATACATGCTCCTAAGAATCACAATCCTTCAAAGACACTAATAGACCATGTATGGACAAATAATAACAATGGACAACATATTTTTAAAATTGACATATATATTGGAGTGATCACAATGCAATCACATTTACCTTTGATAACTTAAATGCAAATATCATAAAACAATAAATAATTGTTATTCTAATGTTTAAAGTATTACCTTCATAGATTTAATAAAACTATGTATATTCACTATTGGTTTCACATATTTTTTCATATTGTCTTCTGTACATATAATATTATATATATTTCTCATTGTTTTTGCTCATCTTAATTTACAGTCTAAGGCTAAACAACCTCCATAAGTTTTTCTATAAGCATTACTTTACTTGCAATAAAAATGAAATGCACATTTGAAAAGGAATTATAGACCAACTCCAAGAGGTAAGTATCACACACTCTTTACAATGAATATAACTAAATACAAGAATTTACAAACCCTTACCCCTTTTTCTATATAATTCTTAGGACCAAACAATTATTAGATGATTGCATGTCAACAAAGGACCTAATCATCCATAAGCATAAAAATGCCTTTCGTGGGAGCATAATGGTTGCCTATAAAACATGTCTTGATAAGGCCAACAATGAGAAGTTGATACTTCATTCTAACTTGACAGATAACAAGGGTGAAATGACAATAACTTTAATAGTGTCGACCAATCTCATGGATACATTGAAGCCCAAGTTCCAACCTATATAGAGAGTGCATGTTCAAAACTTTGGCATTGCACCCAAGATGAGGTTCGATCATGGTGGTTGTGATTGCATCTTAGTGGAAACTTTCAAAACCATAATTGAAAACATATCTACCACTTGCTCAAAATATAATTTCATATTAGACACAACCATCAAACAATTATTGTTTAGATTTGAAAAATACCGAATAGGCATTATCATTGTCATTATCACTAAAGCAACATAGGCTAGATAACTGGCTTTGCAAATGAAATATGACCACACAAAATTTTATCATGCCCATGTAAGTACCGTCCTTCAAAAACCCTCTCACCCACAACAATTTCATATTCTTCTTTAATCTTCTTCCTCACGATGTCTTTTCATTTTCTAGCCACAACTATAGGTGCATTTGATGCTTGCATTGCCATTCACAAGCATTTAACACTAGCTCCAAGCTAGAAAAAACCCATTGTTATTATTCAATAATGTTACAAAGCAAAGATTGAATTCCATAAAAATGCTCCAACAAGATTCACATTTATTGTCGAACTCAACAACACCAAGTCATCGAAGAACTTGAAACCACTACTTCACACAAGATATAAGATATGCATGAAATATGTAAGCATTTAACTACATAGACGATGCGATACACACAAACACTCAAGGTTCCCTTACTGTTCCAAGCAAGTACACAAGCCCCTTCTATTTGGAATATACTAGAGGTAGTGATGTGATCAAATTGTTTGAAACTTTAAGGACATAATAGCCAAATGAATCACATGCAAGCAATCATGGTCATACATATTTTCTCATTATCTTCATTACACCTTAAATATAATATATGATGTGACCCTCTAATGCATCTTGTAAGAACAACCCTTCAAACAACTCTTGCTTAAATTAATGCAAGTATATTATAATGAGTAACTAAAGGACAAGTCTGCAATCATCTTCATGTTAAGTGATTTCAATGTCCATGACCACTTCACACTTGACCACAAAGATGTCATATCACAAATTGACTAAGCCAAATAACCTCATGCTTTGTAACTGGTAATGAACATCAATGTTTTTTATGATTGATAATTATCATAAATACTTTGAAAGTATAGAGACAATTGTTTACATTTTCAACTTTCTAATTGGATTTGTCTATTTTATTCTCCATTATTTTTGTCATTAATCATAAAAAAAGAAACTATATTTATCATCAACAAATACTACTCCAACAATGAATTTATTTATTTCTTGCATATCAAATTGATAACCTTCGTATCATAAAACTGACTCCTACATAACATTTGTTCAAATAAATTATAAAATTATCTTACAATAATTATAATATTTATTAATTTTAAGTTAATCAATTTATTTATTTTTGATAGAGAAAAAATGGTCGTACTTGGGTCTCCCACCCTTCACAAATCACAACTCTCTCCTTTAGAGCTTGAGAATTTACAAACATATTCAATTCTCATCTCAATTCAGTTGCTATAGCTAGATACCTATTTGAATTATTGATTTTCATTTTCTAGATCTTCAATTTTCTTTGTAAATATAAATATTCTAAAATTCAACATCTTTCTTGATATTTTCTTGTAGTAGCCTTCAAAATACCAAAACTCTACCTCTACTATCTATGCACTACATCTTAGTAGAGTAATATTTCCAAAACTTTGTGCTATCATAGCCCGCTTTACCAATTTGTGACTGTTTGTGTTCTTTCTAAAGCAAAAATGCAATCACAAGAATTGTAATAAATAATTTATATGAAAACACATTAATGTTATAAAATACAACAAATATTAGCAATGAAAATATTATAGTAAATCTTAATCATTATTTGATTCAAACAATCAACATTTTCTTGTCAGCTTCAACTAAACTTACTACTTCCTATAACCATGGAAAATAGAATTTAACTTCTTAATCCTCTATTAAAACCCCTCTATTTGCTAGCCTTTCTACACATTTGTTCCCTTCTCTTAATATATTTGTAAACCTAATTTTTTCAAACTCTGTAGCAAGGTCTTGTATTTCCACAATGATCTCTTATATGTTCCATGAAGCCTTTGCTTTCCTCGGAATTGCATTTATTACTATTAAAGAATCACTTTCCATTCATTTTATGTTCCATATTATTTGCCTGCATATTTTTAACTCTTCCAAAACCGCCCAAGCTTCAACTTCATTATTCATCTTAAATCCACCATCGAAAGCGTAATGTGACAAAATATCACCCCTATTATTTCTAATTATTCCTCCTCCTCGTACTAGTCCTAAGTTTCCTTTAGATGCTCCATCAAAATTCAATTTAACCAGCTCCACTTCTAGTGGTTTTCACTTTATATTCTTTGCCTTCCTTTTGTTCTCTTCTACCCAACATCATAATTCCATTTGACGACTTGATTCCATTTATCAAAACTCTTTGCTTCAAGATTAAAAATTGAGTGAGTTGATAAGTTGATTTACACTCCTGTGTGGCTAAACAAATCTTTCTTTTCATTACCTCTAAATTGCCTTCCTTTCCTTTAAATATTCTTCTATTCCTTTCTAGCCATACAGTCCAAAGTATTATATCTTTCAATGTATCACACACTAATTGTGACATCTCACTTTTAAAAGTGCTTTCCCATTGCTTTAACCATTTTTCAATTTTATCATTCATCACCATACATTTACTAAACCTATTAAGAATCCATTGTCATAGATCCTAGACTATTGGAGAGTGTGCCAAGAGATAGTCTATACTCTCCTCCTCATTCTCAGATAGAATACATTGAGAAGGACCATAAAATATTTTAATTAGGTTATCCCAAAATAAAAATTTCCTATGATCTACTAACATACAAACATTTTGAGTTTTAGAATGACCAAGCTATCCTAAATATCTCTCCATATTTTTACGGTATTCCTTAATTTAATTATTATTATTTTTAATTGGTTATATATAATTGAACAAGTCCCACCCGTATAACATCGTCACTACAGTATTATTATTATTATCGTGCATCTCACTTGACGAGATTTAAACTTGGGTCTCCTTCTTTAATTTTAAAAAAATCTAACAAATTAAATTAATACAATTAAATTAATTTTATTAAAATTATATTTATGCAATTTCATATTATCTATAAAAATAAACAAATATTAATACTAATATCATTTTATTTATTTGTATGTTTATTTATTTTAAAATTTTATACAACCTATAAGAATATAAACTAAATGATCAATTTTAACTACGGCCGGACAATAGAAATCCTGTGAATATTTTATTTTAACATGTATAATTGACTATTATGGCTAATATTTTTACAAATAAACCTTAATTTTCGAAAAAACATCAAGAGACGGCAGACATACCGTGAATTCCCCGGCCTGCCGGAAGCCCACTGAAGCCCTTTTACCCATTTGTAAATGTTCATTCAAAATTTCTCCCTGTCATCCTTTAAATATTATTGTGTTCAGCAGCTCATCTTACTTTTCCCTTCCACGCCTAGGATTTTGATTTTCGGAGGAAGCGTTTGGAACAAACCTGGTTGAGACGTCGTTGGAGCTGTTATGGACGTTGAAAAAGGAAGAAATCTTCAAGATGAGGAGGACGACGATTGCGTATCCTTGGACGAATCCTTCTTCGTCAACGACAGGTAGCTACTGAATTCCATTTCTGATATGTATTTCTGTTAATGGTAATGGACTTGTTCTAAGCGTAATGTTATTATTGTGTTTGTGTATGCAGCTATGAGATGCAAACTTTTACCTATGGTTCCCACGTTATTCGGCTCCTCTGTCTAGAGTCTGCTTCCAGTATGTCACATTGCCACCCCGATATTAATTCATTATTTGTCATGACAGATATTAGGTTTAATTATGTGGATATTTGTATTTATTACTAAAACCAGACAAATAATCGTATGGAGAAATAATATCCAACAAACAATTTTAAAACTAAGCTCTACTTTTGATAGAAAAATGTTAGAAGTCATCTGATATATCAATCAGAGTATGTATGTGGAAAAATAGAGAGAAGGGGGAAGACAAGTATAATATGATACAAATGTTTGAGTAGATAATGTTGTTTGCACACCGAGGATAATGATGATTGTTTGAGAGCTGGGAATTCCGTAAAGAAAACCTTAAGTATTGATCGTGGTGTTGGCAAACTGGGATAATAGGGGTGGTATTCACTGGAACTGAAGGCTTATATTAAAATTTGATCCTTACACAGTGAATGATAGGAGGTGTGCTGAAACAATACTTAGTTTATGGATTATATGGAGGCATATTTGTCCCCGGAGCTGAAGCCTATGTGTCATGATTTTGATTTCTACAGTTTAGGCCAACAGCTAGTTTGTGTTATTTTCCACAAGCAATGTGAACTGGGGAAGTGTGGTTATGGCCTCAATTGGTATGATAAATATGTAAGAATGAGTGCTCACCAATATTTCATAATGCTTGAGTTGCGTAACCTATTGTAAATGCTCCATATGACCATTGTTTGGGCTGCAAGTAGGGTTTTTGGCTGTCCTTGCTGGACACAGTTCACCATTTAATTAACCTACTGCCTCTTCCTGGATGGTGGTCTAATATCTGAAATTCATCATCCATGGATGCCATTAGCACTCCTAGAGAGAAGCTCAAACGTCAAGAAGTAAAAGAAGCAGGTGGAAATAAATAACAACCAAACTGGCAAGTTCCTTGATGATGCCTCTAGGTAAAATTCATGATCTCACAAGCCATAATGAAGAAGGCTGGCAATTACACAACTGAGATAAATGGATAGCCATCTATTAAACATTTCCTGATTATTCCCTTGATCATTTGCATTGTTAATCAAACCGTATAGTTAATCCTGTTTTGTTGTTTGATGAGAATAGAGTTAAATGTTGAGCTTCTCCAACTCCCGGGTACTGGAAGATTTTGATAAGAGCTAGCTTTAATTCTTTTAACAATGCTTCCATCTCAGGCTTACTAGACTCATCCAAGTCCAAGGCATGGAAATGTTTTAGTTTGCCGTCATTGTTGTTGTCTCGTCTTCCTTTGCCTTGCCAGAATTGCCCCTTGAAATGTTGTCGAAATTTAAATTCCAATAGACTGTTTATGGACTCATCATTTGACCCTGGCCTTTTTGATGAGCTCAGGACTATCCTTCTTAGACAGTGGTGATGAAATTTGCTTGAAACCCTCTCTGGCCAGAATGAAATGATGTAGGGATTAGCCAGGTTTTGGAGTAGGCAGGCCAAGGAAACCCCACCTGGAATAGTTGGGGTAAGGGGGGCAACCAAGCTTGGTGAGTTGGTCTGGGTTCGGGTGGGAGTAGGACGGACCCAGTGACCTTCCTTAATCTTTCTATTTGCTAGCGATTTACTCTTTCCTTCCCCATCCACCATACATTCTCTACCATTTCCTCCCCCCTTTCTATAGTAGGGACCTCCTTTCTAAACTAGAGCTCCCACCGGGCGGGTGGGTTCTAAACCAGAATGATTAAGTAAGTGAGTAAGCTAAGTCGCCACCTCATTTCATTCCAGATCTGGGGAAAGAAGATAGTTCCTGGGGATCCCATTCGCCATGTAGTGATTAGGAACCTGCTTTAAATGGGAGAAGGCAAACTTAATAAAAGAGCGTTTCTCTCTCGTGCATTTCTTTATTCGAGCTGGCAAAGTGTTGATATATCTGGTTGATATAGATGCCCTACTATCTATAGGGGTGACTATGCTCGTTCTCCTTCGGGAGGGTGAAGAGTTGGTGCTTTCTTTTATGGTTGATCTATATCTATATCTATATATAATCAGCTTAAAGATCTCACTGGTGGTTTCCAGAATTATCTACATCAGCTTAAAGGTTCCACAAATATTGCTTCAGGTCTTCCAAGGGAAAGGACATGGATAATAAATGATCAGTTTCTTCCTCTGTTGTTATATGAGGAGCAACAAGATGGGCTGTTGAAGCTTCTCTGCTTAACATTATCTTGAGTAATATATATATATATATAGCTGCCAACCAGATGAAGATTTTAGCTTTTGGTTTTCCCATTGTCTCAAACCTTTTTCTGTCACACTGAATTATGTGCAGCCTGCTCAGGTAACTAGTGATTTGAAGTAAAATTTGCCATACCTGGATATCCCTCATCTCAATTTGTCAGAGGTTAGTCTGGAAAGAGCCTTGAATAGGTTGATAACTCTACACACCTAATATATTCTATCATAAAGGCAGGTGGCAAAAATAAATTTAAGATGTAACTCTATAAGAACATGATCTCAGGCCATGGGAGGCTTGTTCTGCTGTCCCCAAAGCACACTGTGTCTTTCCGAAAATGTGTCCTGCTTTCCTTGTGCTGGAAATTAAATGGAACAGAGTTTAAAATCCTTCCACGTCTCCAGAAAGAGGCAATTATCAGGCTCATTCTACAAATCCTTTGCTTTCTGATCAATCAGCTAAACGAAAAATTCTCTTACTTTAAGAAAATCATAGGAAAACAGAGGTTTGGGAAGGATCTAGAGGGTCATTCCAAAACTTTATCTCATTCCCATTACGAGTCTTCCAACACAAGGTAAGTTCCAGGTACAGAAGCTTCACAGCCTGTTCGGTAAGTAAAGTTCTGTGTGGATCAGAATTATCTTGATACTTTGCTCTTAAAAAACACGTTGCTTCTAAGGCTTTGCTTATGAAATGACCCGATTAAAGCCTTCCTTTCCTAACTCCTTGGAAAAGGGAAATTTAAATTTTGTATGCAAGGGAATGTTTAGCTTTTTTGGTACCTGTCTACAATTTTTTTGACATTGTATTTA
The DNA here is from genome assembly GCA_028583015.1 of Wollemia nobilis. NCBI lineage: Eukaryota > Viridiplantae > Streptophyta > Pinopsida > Araucariales > Araucariaceae > Wollemia > Wollemia nobilis. The sequence continues at coordinate 2,814,402 of JAQPPZ010017084.1, read as the reverse complement.
ATGCTTTCATAACATCAGCCAGGACTTTATGATCTAAAATGGAATGATTGATGCCAATTGGAAGCCAAAAGTTGACACAAGAAAAAATTTACAATTTGTTGAGCCTTGTGAAAATTGACAAATAAATTACATGACACTTGGATTTGGTCATCAATGGATTGGAGAACATGTCAGAAAGTTCTGGGAGGTTCAGAGAATGACATGGAGTGGAGTCTACAAGAGTTGCATCGAATGCCAGCATAAAGCCTGAAAATTGATTAGCCTTGTGTTGCAACGAACTTGCAATTTGGACCAGAATAAGTTTGGTTGAACATATTACAAGGAGCTCCAATGGAGAAAAGGGAACCTGGAAGGTCATCTTCAGCTCTGAGTATAAGAGGAAGGTTTCAGAGCACAGGATTACCAGGTAACACCTGTGAAAACTGCATAAGACTATCAAACCAGTCACAGTCATTTATGATCTCAGATTGTGTCGTTTTTCATTCCATATCCTTGTATACCTCCAGTTTTGCTACTGAAATAAAGCTTGCAATTTTGGCATGGTGGAGTTTTCTATCCAAAAGAGTTTATTCATGCAAAACCACTGTGATAAGTATGTTTATATGATGTTTATAGTCAGATTTTGATGTTATTGTTCTTAGTTGGTATGCGGCATAGGTGTTTCTCTTCAGAAATTGTGAGTTCTGCATACAGTTCAAGACACAGTTTTCAAAATTTCAAACACATAAAGGATCTGTTTAATGAATCTTTTTGTGAGGTGAGTTCTGCCCTTTTCTTTTGTGGGGGTGGTCATATCATTTAATCCATAAAATTACAACTTTGGGAAACATGCTTCATGCATTGCCTGAGAAATAAATTAGTGCTGAGAATTCTGGCACATCGAAGTATCTACTTTAATATTGCTGAATGAATATGGGGAACAAATATGTCTTTACTGTTAATCATGCTAATGACACAACAGCATAGGTAGAACATGACACAAACTGTAAAATTGTACTGGCATTTGTGTTTTATCTATTAGTGGAAATATCATTGAAAATTTTTAGAATGAAATGAAATATTATTGATGTCCACTGTGGGCCAAAAAGACCCAAGGGACTATAAAAGGACAATAATAACTACCAGCAAGCGGGCTAAAACGCCCAACAAAGAAAGAAACAAAGAAAAATACAAAGACACGGCCCAATAAGCGGGCCAAATGGAATGGAAAAGAGAAGACAGGAAAGAGGTGGGCTCTAGTCCAAAAGAAACTGTGGAGTGCATGCCAAGAAGAACGGAGAGAGAGAGGGGGGGGGGAGCAACCCAAAGGGGCACTCCCTAGCTGCCCCGGAACTAGTCTCTCCTAATAGTTGAGGCCGAAGAATATATGTTCGGGGCCCCAACAAACTGTGGGTGTGCTGTCTAGTGACCTTGCTCTTTGTCTGAACAGGCCAATATGGAATGTTTCTGTCTGTTATCCCTCGGTCCATTTGAGCTGGTGAAGTAGGTTGTGATGGGTCGAGAGTGAGGGGGGCAAGAGCCACCTGGAGGAGAGCTTCTTTGTCGATGAAATCGAGTTACCTCCCTAAAGAAAACTGCGAGACACCATTGGTCCGGGTATTTGAAGAAGGTGGATAAAGATCGAGAGTTATCCCTAAAAAGGCAATGAAATTTGCCTCAGATATCATCATAGATGGGGCATTGAAAAATAAAGTGATGCAAGGTTTCTACTTCTCCCAAAGAGCAAAAGAGGCAAACCCCTTCCTCCAACAGAAGATGATCTGACTCAACCCGAAGTTGGTGGGAGCACACTTTGAGCTGTCCAATTGGGATACGAATGTTATGCATTGTGTGCTGCTAAAGTTATTGTGGGGGGATTATCCTGCTGTATTGAATTTGAAGGAAGTGATCGTGATAGAAAGACAATTTGGGGGAAAGAGGAGCAATGAGGGAGATCCATGTGTAGCTGGTATATTGGAGGCTAATGTCCTTCCAGATTTCGTGTAGCATCTTCTGCTTATTATTCCGAGAGGGAGGGAGAGCACTTAAGGAATAAGGGGGAATTCTATCAATTTGTATCTGAATACTAGCCAGAAGTGTGGAGACCTGAAAATACTAGCTCCTTCAACTCCCCCGAGAGCTCGAAGAGAGAAGGGCAAGTTAAGGGTACTGTCTACAACCCGAGGGGGTATTTTCTGAAGTATGGACCCTGTGTAGATAGGTGATAATAAAAAAGATGATCTCAAGCCGAAGAGGAGAGGCCCCAAACTCTGCCAAAATAATAGAATGGGGGATCGTGCCCTTACAACAAATGAGTCTTTGAAGAAAAATTGTCTGTACTCGTTCAACACGAGACCATTCAGTTGAGCCAAGACTAGGATCCCAAACCATTGACCCATAGGTAATAGTTGGCTTGACCAAGGCATCCAAGATTCTCATTTTTATTGGAATATCCTAGAAATGTGCTCTAAAGCAACTCCTCTTAAACAAAGATAGAGCTGCACACCCCTTACACACCTGAGCGACGGGTTTCAAACCAAAGGTGGGTCTAGTGAAGAGAACCCCTAAGTACATGTATGTGGTGGTGATCTCAACCTCCTGCCCTTGAAGATAGAAGTGGAGATGGGATAGAGCCTCTTTGGTAGTATTGAACACCATAACCTTGGTCTAAGAAAGGTTCACTGTCAACTGTCTCAAGTCACAAAAAGCGGCTAGAGTATCCAGATGACGTTGAAGCCCCTCAGGGTCGAGGCTAGAAGGACAACGTCATTGGCGAAGAGGAGGATAGAAATCAGCACAAGGTGAAGGCAACCGTCCTCTGTCTGTGTATTCTCTTGGATAAATGACTCAAGCTTGTCAATGAAGATCCCAAAGTGTCGGAGAAAGGGGACAACCTTGTTTCACTCTTATGGTGCTGAAAATACTGTTTGAAAGCCCTTGTGGAGAGCGAAACGGTCCTTTCATTGTCTCATACAACCGCGAAATTGTTGTCAGAGGGTGTCTAGAGATGCCAATCATCTGAAGTATCTCAAGAAGTAAATGCCAAGGCACTGTGTCAAAAGCTTTCCTAAAGTCAACAAAGCAACAATAGACTCTCGAGGACTTGGAATGCGCCTCCTCAATAATAGCTCTGAGGACTAGGATATGATTGGTGGTTTGGTGGTCTTGTTGAAAACCAACTTGGCCCATGACCCTGTGACCCTCCTCCAACCTATGTGATAGTAGCACATCTACTGTTGTGGCATAGAGCTTGGCAAAGACATGCTCAATCATGATGATCCTGTAATTGTTAGGTTCGTGGGGATCTCTCGCCTTGTGGATGGGGTGGATGATATGCTGAGTCCAAGAGTCAGGGAAACCTGAGCAGACAGAAATGTTGAAGAGATCGGTGAGGGGTCCAACAAGAGAATTGATGCCATGCTTCGAAAATTCCGCCTGTAACCCATTTAAATTTGTTGTTTTGCTCGTACAAAGCTTTCGAATAGCCTGCTTGATAAGCCCAGTAGAGAAGAAGTGGAAAGGAGGGGAATGAACCCTAATGGGAGGTTGATTTGGGATGGTATAGAGGGATGAGGCATGAGTGGTCCAAGAGGAAAGATTGATCCCATGATTGACCTGATCTTGGGGGAGGATTAGGCTCCAGAAATATTAAGGAGAATGGTGGAGGGAATGACTGAGATCTAGTCTATGTTGAGAGAGGAAGAGACGTTTCTTCTTTCGGAGGAGTGACCTGTAGTCTCTGTGGGAGGTGGCAATGAGTTGGGGAGAGTGCCGAATGGTATGTTTCAACCTTCGGTGGGCAGACTTACAGTCCTTGTCGTATTAGATGTTCATGGGACAATGACTGGGGGAACAAGGGTGAGGAGGGGGGCAGATGGTGTGGGGGTGAGAGTCCATTGCTGCCCTCCAAATAGATTGGACTAGGAAAGCAGAATGATTGGTAGCTGTGGGGAGAGAAGATAGCCTTGGAAGAACCTGACGTAAATGGTCCATGTAAGCAAAGGAATAATAGTAGTTAAAGTCTGTAGAAATCCGAGGGGTGGGAGTGGAGGAAGGGGGTGGAGGAATAATAGGGAGGGAAATAGTGGAGAAAGTGAGGGAAATAAGCGAGTGATCAGTAAGGGAGGGTTATCAGAAATGCTGAACTGAGAAATGAACGGGATGAGGGTGGTGGAAGAAAGAGCATAGTCCATGACACTGGTACCGCCGCTGTGAGGATTACAAGTGAACCCACTAGAATCTGGAAAACAAGATAGGCTGTTGAGAATAACGAGCCTGTTGGATTCATCCAACTCAAGAAGATGCTTCCCGTGAGTAGTGTCCTGTGTGTCAATAGAGGTTCGAGCAAAACCAAGGTCATTAGGATCTAATTCACGAGTTTGCATCTCGTCTTTTGTGAGGTCGTGGAGAGAAACCTGCATAGGCCAGGTTCGGGAATTGAAGTCTCCCAGCAAAAGCACCTCCCCTGAAGCCGAGTACCTAGTGATGTCCTCATAAAGGTCCTGAAAAGGGTCCCCATCCATGTGTATAGCAAAATTGGACGTGGTGGGGGGGAAGTAAAAAATGGCAATGAAGATATCCCGAAGAGGTGGGCAATGATGAATTTTAATCCATAGGAATCTGGAGTGGGGATTAGAGAAAACTAGGGTCACAGAACCTTGAAGTCTATCCTTGATAAGAGCAGCGACACCTCCTGACCCTCTAACCCCCTAGAATGTCGAGTAAGTTGTCGACAATTGGACCACCAAAATTAACCAGTGATAGTTGGTAAGGCTTGCTTGGGGCTCTCATGTGTCTCGCAAATGAGAATGATATCGTGTCCGCTCATCACATCAACAAGAGACCCAGGGGCATATTATGTCAGACCATTACAATTCCAGCAAGCTAGAGCCAACTCATCCGTCACCTCCCTTTCGTGCCAAAGGAGTCATTTAGTGGGTAAGGGTTTGGACCACCCTGGTGGAGGGGAGTCCCTGATCACTGCACACAGATTACGGATTATTGCCCATTTGTTGGCTTTTTTGGCTGTGGCTACCTTTTCTCTGGCTTTCCTTAGTTCATCAACTTGGAGTCGCATATGGTCCTCATCAAAAAAGATCGTCTTGGAGATTAAGTAATTTCTGTTTGGCCCTTAAGGCCTTCATACGCTCGTTCGCGTTCTTGAAGCGTATGAACAATGTGGAATCAGGAGAGACCCATGCTTTCTCGAGGGTGATGTTTGTTAACTCGAGAGTGTTATGAATGAAGGTGTTGCTAGCTTGAAGCGGATTTGTTGGTTTGGGCAATCCACGGACCCTGAGATTGCGAGGGCTTTAGCATTGCGAACCCTTTCCTCTTCAAACTTAGCCCGAATAGCAAGCAACAGGGGAGATCCATGTGCAGACTCCTGAAGAAGCTTTGGATGCCATCACATCTTTGCACAAGAATAAAAGTGGTGCACAATCTTTAATGCTACTCCGCCAGTTATTGAGTCTCAAATTGATAGATTATATTGTAGATCACATGCAACACATTAATGGCATGAGCAATTACTTGAGCACAATGGGTGAAATTGTTACCTCTTAAGAACTTATTACTGCAAAACTGGAGCTTGTCTAAAAATCATGACAGATATATGACAAGCTTGACCATTACTTGCAAATCAAGCATGCTGACATTTGGTGAGGTAGAAGAACTGTTATTGGGAGATGGACAACTGTTTAAGGAGAACAAAGATGGGAAGTTTTTTTCAATATTTCAAGTGAAAGTACAAGTGTTAGATAATCCATCACTCCAAACTTCCAAAGTATTTAGATGAAGAAAGAGAAATTTTGAGATAAGGAACAATTTGCGAAAGAGGAATAAATAAGTGAAGTGACAATTACAATGAACAAATGAGATGCCTTTTGTTTGTTTAAAGTAAGCTATGCATGACTTCTACTGGGGGCCACCCCATCAAAATAACAAAACATGACATTTGCCGTTAGGTCAATCAGACCATATCCAACTTGCCTTTTCTACTAAAGATATTCTTCATCTTCCTCAAAGGGTTATATTTCCACAATCAACTCCTTGATATTTCATTAAGAAATAGAATCTCCCTTGGCCAGTTGCCTTGTAAAATCTGAATTTTGCCAAGACGAAGATCAACACCATGATTGGTTAATTATTTGCTACCCGTTTTCCTTATTTATTGATATGTTAACATTTCCAAGACACTTCCTCCAAGAATAGTTGTTGAACATCTAAAGTAATGCTATTTTTTATCTAATCCCCACATTCTTTTTTCTTAACAACATTAATAATAATTTGTGAACCCCTGCAATTGAATAAGTTAGGAGAATTTTGAATTTTCATATGATTTTGTAAATGACAATCTTGATGCCTGTAAGAAATACCCTAGCCTATGTATAGTTGTTGGTTGAATTTTCATTTGATTTTGAATAAGTTAGGAGAATTTTGCCTTCATTATTTTGGAAAAAACCACCTTTGTGAGCTTTTTCCGGATTTTCATTTGAAGCAGCATTAAAATTGATTTTGATGAACCCAACTTATGGACATTTCCATTTTACCATACGCTGAAGCAGCTCATTTTTGTTAACCCCATTGTCGTAGATGACCCTTGCATGTATATTCAAATTTTGTAACCAAGATCTAGCACCTCTCTTTTCCACACTTGAGACTTCCCATGATGAGCAACATGCTTGTAAACATTTTGCAAGAGAGGCAATTATACGATTCCAAATTTGGGCTGATTCTTAGATTTGTTTTTAAAAATTCTATTATTCCTTTCAAGCCATAGATTTGAACAAATGATGGTAGGACAAATCCTTCACAGGATGCATAATGAAGAAGTAAATTATATGATGTTTCTAGATCCTTCTTACACAAGGCCCATCTAAAAGGTCCATGATATCCTCTTCTTTGCAAACTCTTATTTAGAGAATCTTGCTTTGGACTACCAACTAAAGGAATTTTGAGGCCTTAGGGAGGGCCTCAATTGACAAAACATTCTTCAAAGGAAAATCGTTAGGAGTGGGAAAATTCTGACTGCTCCAACTTTTTAGAGATGGAATACAACACACTGCAATACAATTTCATTACCACTTCTATAAACAAAACATACAATGGGAATACTTACAAATACAAGTGGATACATTGCACGTACAATTTTTATCCTGCACTATCTACAATAGGTCATGCTTCGACCAACGACAACATGCACTCTTTGTCCAACAACTACATGCACTCCCTCTTGCATTTCCCACATAGATGCATAGTTATAGACATAACAAGATTGTTTGACAGTTGACAACTACCCAACTACCTTTGAACTACCCATTTACATAAAACATTAAAAATACCCCATTACATTACATTATTACAAACACTTTGCCACATGCACATTATTACAAACACTTTGTATGCATGCATTATTACAAACATTTTTGTCACATACACACACAAAACTACATGACAACTTATTACAAACACTTTGTATACATATACATGTATACATTCAAACATTCATTCACGTAGACGTATCAAATCATCTGCCTTCAAACTCCTCATATACTAGCTTGACCAAGTATCCACCATCTTTTGATAGATTCCAAACCAACTCATCCTTCCATATAAAAATGTGCAAATAGAACTCTTGAAGCATTTTTTGAAGCCCATATGCTATTTATTTGAGGTCCTCCCCTTCAACTAGGTTGATAATAGAAATCCATGATCTAGAATTGTTGCTTACCTTAATATAATTTTAGACCTTTGAACCTCTACAAGCTAAACAGGCTTGAGCAAGTGGTTGCTGTATTGTATCAGAAATAAGAGGATAAGGCTGCATCCAAACATCAAACCAGAAATTTGTGGAATCCCCCTCATTGATTGACCACCCAACATGTTTCTTGATCAATTGCAAACTTTCTAATATGAAGTTCCATGTTGTTGAATCCCTAGGTAGGATTCGTTTCCTTAATAATTCTATTGTATTTATAGAATTTATATATTTTTTGAAGTAACATTTTTTTCCAACTCTTTTCTTGATCTTTGAATAATCTCCAACCAAGTTTTGCCCCTAATGCCAAACTCATAATTCTACACCCTCCAATATTCTTTTTTTTTTGCAAACCCTAACCCACTTGCAAACATATCCTTTCTGAAGAAATCTCTTAATTCAAATGCTATACCTGCTGGTAATCTTGAAATTGACATCATATTCATAGACATAGATTGCAATGTAGTCTTTATGAATTGTGGCCTTATAGCTATGTTTAAGAACTTAACTTTAACTTTCAAACCCGTTGAATGAGATTTCATTCTATCCAAAATTGAGTGGTTAAGAGCTTACCTTTCGAACCCGTTGAATGAGATTTCATTCTATCCAAAATTGAGTGGTTAAGAGCTTACCTTTCGAACCCGTTGAATGAGATTTCATTCTATCCAAAATTGAGTGGTTAAGAACTTGCCTTTCCGTAGGGCAAACCTCCAAGGGAGGTCCCTGGTTCGAATCTCCATCCTACCAAACGCACATCGGGTACCCAAAATCCGGTCAAGCCGGGTGCGACTCCCCGAGTGATTTTGACCGGGTTTTTCGCTACATTAAAAAAAAAAAAGAACTTGCCTTTCCAACCCATCGAATAAGATTTCGTTCTATCCTAAATTGAGTCCCAAAGCTCCTTCTTTTTCCTTTACCAATCAAAGAAATACCTAGATATGTTGATGGCAAATTTCTAACTTTAAACCCTAGAATCTTTATAATAATCCATTGTAAATCTAGGGCAATGTTAATAAAAAAGATCATGGATTCTATAGTATTAAGTATTAACCAACTGTCCAATAGCCTTCCCATAGCATGATAGTATTGATTAAATTCCATGTCCTCACCAATTGAGGGATGACTTAAAAGAGGAGTATGATTAATAAATTGGAGATGAGATTCGAAGGGTCTTTTTGTTCTAACCTGAATACCTTTGATTTTGCCTTCCATTTTTGCCATTGAGAAAGCTTTCTCTAATGCCTTAACAAGAATAATGAAGAGAAAAAGAGATAGTGGGTCACCCTGGCAAAGTCCATGGGATGATTGAAAGTATCCAACAGAGGATCTTTTGATCAAAATAGAATATTTTAGAGTACTATAACAACATCTAATCCATTCACACTAGACATTGATCAAAACCAATGCTTTTTCTTCAGAATATTGTGTAGAAAACTCCAACAAGCCCTAGCATACACTTTGTTCATATCTAGTTTTACAATTATACTTGATTTCTCCATGGAATGAAGAGAATGTATGGCCTTTTATGCAATAATTATACCATGAAGGATTTGTTTACCATGGACAAAACCACTTTGTTCCTCGAAATTTAACACAATCTAGAATGCTTTTCAATCTATTTGCCATAATTTTTGAAATTATCTTATAAATCATATTACAAAGGCTTATTGGATGAAAATTATCAAAATATTTTGTCTCATCTTTCTTGGGAACCAATGCAATAAAGGTGGCATTTAACTCACTTATTACAACCTTTTTTTTCCTAGCTTCTTCAATTGCAGCCAACAAATTGCTCTTCAACAAATCCCAAATTTTTTGAAAAAAAATTGTGGGAAATCCATCGGAGTAGGTGCCTTATTAGGGTGGAGGAGAAAATTGCCTTTTGTAGCTCGTCCATGAAGATCTTCCTCATCAAGCTTTCATTTTGCCTTTGTGTGATAATTCATGGAGTATTTTGCAAGAGCTTATCCTGAGCTTCATTATCTTGCCCAACTTCTGATAAAAATATCTTTTAAGTAATTAATTGCTTTCTTCCTAGTATCTTCTTCTTGCTTAGCGCTTCTTCCATTTGGAGTTGAAATATTTTTGATTTCATAAAAAGACAAATCTGGTTTGACAGTAGTATGAAAAAACTTAGTATTTCCATCCCCTTCGTTAAGCCATCTCTCCCTAGATTTTTGGGCCCACTATGACTCTTCCTTTTGTTTATGATGATTAGAAAATATTCCCTTTTGTAATTGTTTTTCTTGCACATCATCTTGGTCCATTCCATTGATTTCTATATTTTTTTTTGTAAATTGTTGAGCTTGGATTTAATTTCCTCCCATATTTTAGGTAGGTTACCAAAAGATTTGACATTCCAAATCTTCATTTGTCCATTCAGATATTACATTTTTTGAACATGTACATAAATGATCCTTCAGACCTTGCTTCATCCCGCCATACCATAACCATTTGGAAGAAATCAAGGTCTTGTAGCCACATAGACTGAAATTGAAATGGCATTTGGATAGTCATTATTGAGTAGACACATCTCAAGAGAATGGGTTTGTGATTGGATTATGCTCGCAATAAATTGTCTAAAGAGATTGCATAATTTGTTTGCAAACTTGTGTTACATAACAAAAACCCATGTAATCTATTTGCTATACGAGTTTGCCCAATACATCTATTATCCTATGTATATTGAAAGCTTGAAGGAATAGTGTCCCAAAAGCCATTTGAATTGACAAAGGAAGCAAAATCCAACATTTGTTTAGACCATCTAGTGGCACCACCTTTCTTTTTTGAGGGTGATATAACTATGTTGCCTTTGAAACCCTAAAGTGCAAATACTTTTGTTTTCATAATCCACTTTTTGATCCCAATCTCTTGATTCGGATTTAATATTAATGGATTTTGGCAAAGTTTTTGAAATATCCGTGGTAACACAAATCCGGGTGTACACATCACTTTTTAGTAGGTGGGCCATATTGGATGAACTCTAGAGTTTGGTCAATATTCTTCAAGACATCCAAATTAATAAGTTGATATAGAAGTCCAAAAAGCCTAACCCACACTAGAATCCTTTTAATAGTTTCTTTCTCCACCAGAAAATTCTCACACCATTGTCTTATGTACAGGCCATCTCTCCCCTAAACCATGGGCCACCCCCCATTATTTTATCCTTGACATGAGGATTGGAGAATATGATAAGGAAACAAATCCTTTTGGAAGGAAAGTCATTAAATAATTTGAACTCAATTCCCACTTCATTTAATCCTTTTTTGAATTTTTGAGGAACTTGGCCATTATCCGTTGAACTTGCTTATTAATCCTTTGCTTCTAAGAACCATTATATTATGCTTGATCATCTCATCCTTGATAATCACTTTTGGTTTATCTTTTACCTCCTAAATAAGCATTTCTAGAGGTTCATTCTTCCTTTTGTCCTTAACTTGGGCATCCTTACTTCTACTTAGGGCTTCATATATGAGTTTCCTTCCTTGCTACATGGTTTTTCCTCATGAAAATCCTTCATTTTTTGAATTTCTTCAAGGATCTATTGTGAGATCTCAAAAAGTTGAGGCTCGCTCCCTACTTGCGCTCGCGCTCGCTCCCTGCTTGCGCTCGCGCTCGCTCCCTACTTGCTCTTGCACTCAAATTAGATGTTTTTTTTGTAGGCTTAGGTTGTGAGATATACAATAGTCAGTCTCAATTGCACATGATTAAAAAACAATGAATTATTCCCAATGGCATATATAGAAGCTAACCATAGGTCAATTGCAAAAGATGCCAAGGGACCCGACAATTGGGTTTATATATTCTAAAACTCCCTTTAAACACAATTTAAAAGGACTAGGAGGGTGGCATGAGACCAGCATCCCCCCTCGATGATACCTTCCAACAGCTTGAGTATGTCTCTTTGACTTCATTGCCATTGGTATAATGAAGATGTCTATAATGCAAGGAATTTGGTCTTTCTTTATGATGAACTGCTCCACACAACTATGCACAATTGGAATAATCCAGAAATGGAACAATCATGATTAACCATAGGTCAATTCCAAAAGATGCCAAGGGACCCGACAATTGGGTTTATATATTCTAAAAATCCCTTTAAACACATTGTAAAAAGACTAGGAGGGTGGCATGAGACCAGCATCCCCCCTCAATGATACCTTCCAACACCTTGAGTATGTCTCTTTGACTTCATTGCCATTGGTATAATGAAGATGTCTATAATGCAAGGAATTTTGTCTTTCTTTCTGATGAACTGCTCCACAAAACTATGCACAATTGGAATAATTCAGAAATGGAACAATCATGATTTATCATAGGTCAATTACAAAAGATGCCAAGGGACCCGACAATTGGGTTTATATATTCTAAAACTCCCTTTAAACACAATTTAAAAGGACTAGGAGGGTGGCATGAGACCAGCATCCGCCCTTAAAGATACCTTCCAACAGCTTGAGTATGTCTCTTTGACTTCATTGCCATTGGTATAATGAAGATGTCTATAATGCAAGGAATTTTGTCTTGCTTTCTGATGAACTGCTCCACACAACTATGCACAATTGGAATAATCCAGAAATGGAACAATCATGATTATCATCATTAGCATTGGGATCATGAGTGTTCATTGTGGGCATCTTCCCACACAAATGCACAATTCAAGGATGATCAGCCCATGGCTATAGGATCCATAACACAACATTTGAGCCATAATTGGTCTTTGAACAATAAACAACTTTAAAATATCTTTAGACCAATGACTTCAAATGAAGCAAAATGCAGTCTTCAAATTTCTTGTAATGCAAGAGCTTCCATAAGTGCAAGTGTTAATGAGATCAGTGACCTCCAAGGAGAAAGAGACAGTCTTGTTGAACACAGAAATCGTTGTGTGATTTGCGCTATGACCACAGTTCAACAAATGGATGGGAAGGAGTTTACTCTTCCCAATCTCCAGATTCCAGATGGTTCCCTGCTAATCTAATAAAAAACCTAAGCGAAGTGCATAAAAATGAATCTGATCTACTTTGTGAGGAAAAGGGTATGAGAAAATAACCAAAAAGAACAGAAAAGTACATATGGCCAAAGGCATAGAGAGATTAGTGTTGGGACAATTGAAAAATCCAGTAGTGAGCAAATAACTTCAGTGCATCAAATCTTCAAAATAACCTGCAATATTTATATAATGAAAGGACTAATAAGGGGAAGAAGGGTAGAGCCATTGATTCTATGCATTCATGAATAAGGAGGTCATAGACAGTTGATTTAGAAAGCTATGCACAGTTTTTTGTTTTATTATTGTCAAATGTCAAGTATAATTTGATTCTATAAAGTAGCTCTGGTATGCTAGATAGTGAAAAGACCCTTACAATGAGTATGAAATTCTTCTTTGAACTTGAAAATGCAGCCTACTCTACTCCTAACTACACTTAAAATTAACATGCGGTTTACAGTGGTGATAAGGTGACATCATCATATTTATCCACTATGACGAATGGGGCACATAGAGCTAAGCGAGGCAAACTAGAAAAGAGTGGGGAACACTTAGTTGGAACGAGGTGCATTGGGACAGAGCAGGGTAGACTCAGACGGAGTGGGGAACACTCAGATGAAGCAGGGTGCACTCAGATGGAACGAGGCACACTGAGATAGAGAGAGACGCATTCAATTGGAACGAGATACACTAGGATGGAGTGGGGAGCACTTGAATGGAGCGGGGCACACTCGGTTGGAATTGGGCGCACTTGGACAAAGTGGGGCATATTGCTTTTGAATGAGGCACACTTAGACAGAGCATGATGCACTTGGACAAAGTACTTAGCAAGTTTTATTTTTTATTCACTACTCTATATTCTACCCTAGCTTGTGTGACGGATCTCCGTTCAGAGCATAGTAGTCAGTCTCGGTCGGACTCTCGAGTACTCGGCCGAGTCCAAGTGGGCTCAGTTGCGTCGAGCCCACTCGGACTCGTTTTTTCCTGGACTCGGCCAAGTCCGAGTTCGAGTGGGCTCAGCCGCGCCGAGCCCACTCGGACTACAATTTTGGCAACTCACGGGGATGTCAATCTTGATTGATGGAAGATCCTAGATTGTGCCTTATTCTTGGGCATGGAGTCAAAATTGAGGTCATCTCATAGCAAAATTGATGTTGTTGGAGGGAAGAGTGTCATTGTACTTGTAATGACCTGTGGACCGATGAGGGTGAGGATACTAGTTTGATGCAATGACATAGATGATGGCATGAACATGGTGATGATAGGTGATAAGAAGGGTTGAAATGAGGACATATTGAGTGACACAACGACCCTTGTAGTATGAGGGACCAAAGGTAGCATGGATGTCGATAGACTAGTTGAGAATGGTGGCATCAATGAAGGTGTGACAAATTGTGACGGGATATTGTAAGTTGGTAATGGCAAATGTTATGACCCTAAAAGTAGAGCAGGTGAGCTTGCTAGTGACCCTTGGACTAAGGTTGCACTTATTGGATGTGAGACGGGCATAGTAGAAGAGGTTAGGGGGATTTGAGAAGTGGGAATTAAAGAAAGAAGAGGGGAAGAATAGTGACAGGAATAGAAGAAATGGGGGTGGAAGTGAAGTGAAGATGGTTGTGGGGCAGCTGGTGGAAGTAAATTGTGCTTTCAGATTAGTGGCTTTTGTTCTCGTTGCTCTTTTCCTAGTGAATGATCATTTTTTTCTAAAGCCCTTGTCTTTAGGGTTATCCATCATTCCTCTATCTTCTTTTATCCTTTTTCCTTAGTTAAAGGTCACATGACCTTATTCTCCTTTTTATTTGCCACTATGGTATCTAGGAATGAGTCACATTCACAACTCTCATGTTGTCTGTTGTTTTTGTGACTTGTTGTCATCATTTGCCTAAGTTGGCACATCATCATATTAGTCTTGGGAAATAAATCACTGATTTTAGGGAGATCTTCAACCAATCTTGGAAAGAAAGGGATGAGAAGAAATGGGAACTTGGGTTTCTTCTGTAAGATTTTTGCTTAGGCAAGACAATTTTTTTTTTTTGGATAAATAACAGCCTGAAATGGGCAGACGGGGAAGATGTAGAAGTGGGTTGAAAGAAGCAGGAAAATCAAGTGTCACCATGGGGATTTTCACTCTATCAGAATGAACTTTTTTATTTTTTATTTTAGGGTTTGCCAAGTTAGTGGTGCACTTAACTTGATCAGGGCACGCCCCCCAAGAAGCAGGGTGCACTACCCTGAGTGGGGCATACTGCCTTGAGCGGAGCACACTGCTTGTTAGAGTGGGGCGCACTATTGTGGAGTGGATTACACTGCCTAATAAGCGGGGTGTACTCTAGACTTAACAATTAATTTTTCTTTTTTATATACATTACTTTCATGGACTTGTTGATGGCTATTTGAGTGGTTTGATTCCATTGATCGACTTCAAAAAGTAGCTACCTTTCCTCTTGATGCCAACATTCCAATTTAGGATCTTCCAACAATATGTAAACAAAGTAGGTTGGATGGCATTAATGGTGTACTACCAAGAGGTCTTTCCTAACTCAAAACTTAGTGGATGCATCTAGTGAATAATGTACCCTCCTAATTAGAGGACCGTGCAGATCTAAAAACAAAAGCTGAAGTTTTCGAAACTAAGGCAACCTTTGTGCTTTTAATTTCTCCTTGATCTAAGACTAGATCCTAAATGTCTAAAGGAGAATATTCCCTTTTGGTCCTAGAGTGAATGGAGGCGAGGGTGGATGCATGAACTTTCGTGATTATGACCGCTTCCTTTTCTCTCATATCATTCCACCGTGAACTTTGGTATGGATAACTAGTGGTATGGATAACTAGTTTAGGCCTTTGTGACCATATGGCTTATCATTACTCAATGGTAATCTCTCTTGATATCGTTTTTTGACGAATCTACTATCGTCTCCCATGGCTCCGAACAGTTGGAATGTGAGTTCTACCTCAACTTGACTCCCCAAAATCGTAGGAAACTGCATCATTCTTAGAATAATGATGTCTCTATTGCTTAGTGTGGTTCCTTCATCTGAACTCCTTCGAACATCTTTGGGGCTTGCAGGTGGATCCATACCCATCAGTTGAATGATGTTTGCTTCTGAAATTTCCTCTTCAAGGAGGTAGAACCCTTCCAAAAGGGATCCATCTATCATAGGTTCTTTAGAACTTGTAGATTCTTTTCCCTCTAGAATAAAACTGAATGTTTCGTATTCGGGATGAAAATTTGTTTCCATCGCTTTTGTAGGATCTTCTTCCTTCAGTAGAAATATGAATGCTACATATTTTGCTTCAACCTTTGAATCTTCATCCTCCAAATATTTGCCTTCCACTTTAAGTTTTCTTTCTTGCTTACAAGGTTTTTTGTGAATATGGTGGTCTTCTTGTGGAAATTTTTCTTTGAAAAAATGAAATGTTTTGTAAATTGGGAGCTCATCTGACAACTCTTCCAGTCTTGTTGGATTCCTTTCCTCCCACATTGTTCCGTAGAGCCTAGCGTAATTATTTCATGTTTTGGTTGCGAACTCATCTCCATTACCTCTATAGATTCTCCTCTTCCTCTGTTTCAAGAGGAAAAATACTTCACACTCCTCTATGAGTTTTGATCCTTCATGTTGAAATCTCCATTTAGTATCTTGAATCCTACCACTAGTTGAGGGAGGCATGACTCTTGATGATCAGATTGAAGATCCTTTGGAGGAATTATCAACCCATTAGAATGATTAATGTACATGACAATGCCTTAGAAGTTGAACAATTTCTGTCCATTGAAGATGTCTTAGGCATTGCATAGGTTTGCATCATATCGGCTTGAGGTACAACCACTTGACTCATCGCTGGTTGGTTCATCATAAGTTGATCAGCCATTGCTTGATGCCTTGACCAACAATAGGAGGCTGATTCTCCATATAGTCCTGTGCCTGATCAGCCATTTGAAAATTTCCTTGCGTTTGGATGTTTTGTTGACTTTTTTTAGGTACTTATTACATTATTTGATGATGTAATTATTACACCTTAGGGGATGTTAGATTATTATATTATTACACCTCATGGGAGGTTGAGAGAAGTTGAGTAGTTACACCCATAGTTGAGAAAATCGGAATTGGCATGGAAAAAGAATCAGGAAAAATTAGGAATTGGTAAATAATGGGCAAAAGAATTGGAAAAAATCAGGAATCGACAAAAAATGGGCAAAAAAAACCTCGAAGAAAATGCAAATTTTCATTGAAAAAAAGTTTTTTCAATGCATATGACAATGAATTAACATTATCAGTATGCAAATCAAATATTAATACTTTAAGTGATACAAGCTTAAACTACACATGAAAGTGGCAAGTGATACAAGCTTAAGCCTTAAACTACACATGAAATTGACAAAACAAATCTTAAATAAAGAAATTAACGAGTTCCAAAATTCAAATATTCTTGCATTGCTTATAATATAAAAAAGGTAGAAATTACAAAATGTGTCATGAGTCATGACAAATACAATGCATTCCAAATACATGTTATATGCCGTGTACTTAGATGTATAAGTGTGTTCTTCCCATTATGTATCTTTATTCATGTAATGGGATTATAGTGTGTTGCATGTATCTCATTGTACATGATTGAAGTACTTCCACATATATTATAGTGCGTTCTATTGTATCTTTTGTTACATGATTGAAGTGCTTCCACATATATTATAATGTGTTGCTTGTATAAAGTTGAGTTGAAGTTGGTGAGATGGAGTTGCAATAAGCACCTCACTCTCGAAAATAAACAACAATGATAGTGGGAAAGATAGAGCATGGTTGATGAGCATTGTAGTCCAATGAAACCTATTCCTACTTAGGATGAGGAAATATGGAAACCAAAAAAGGAAAGTGATGCTGACTTCTTTGTTGGTGTCAATGAAGGTCCAAATGAAGATCGGTACGAAGATAGAGAAAACCTGATCTACAATACTTAAATATGATTGATGTAGGTTGTGTCTAATAGTGTGTGAGGTGAAAGTCCATCATAGGAATTGCTGCAAATTTGACATGGGAGCAACTGTAAGTTGCTACGTTTGACAATGTGCAATCGTGGGAGTTTGACACAGGAGCAACTTCATGGTGGTGTGCCCGTTGTTGCATGCGGTGAGAGTCTAACATGAGAACAATTGTATGGTAGCGTGTTTGACAATTTACATGAAAGGATTCCAACATGGGTGCGACTGCAATATTGTACGTTCGTCAATGCACGAGTGAGAGTCTGGTATAATATTGATCGTTGCTTGTGTTATCAACTCATCGAGGGCTGACTCAATTGAAATAACTGGTCAAAACAATGTCCACAATTGGGATGACGTAGAAATATCCCAACTTTCATGGTGATGAAATGGAGGCAATTAAACATTGGTACATTTGCATCACGATTTGGAGGGCCAATGGATAGATGAATGAAGCAAGTTGGAGGAGCTTATTCCTTGCAACATCATGGTAGACTGGTTTGCAAAACTAGGAGTAGCTAAGTACAAACATGGGAAGTCTTCAAGAAGAAATTTAATTTGTGCCATGACTGAGGTTATAATTATAAAATAAGCAAAGTTAGATTTTGTTTGTTCCTAAAATCGAAGGTTAAAAGCATCGGTCAAATAACTAAAGGAAGAAACTTCAAGTAGATTGAAGAAAAGGTTGCTTTTAGGGACATTTTCCTATGTATAGTAGGAATATCAAGATGTTCCCTATGACATCATATCGAAAGGTTGTCTAGCGGGTATGAACTTAGAAAGTGATTTGAGGACATCCCTACATGTGGGTGTTGAGAAGTCGTCGACTCGTAATACGAAAGTGACCGATAACAATGGTGACTTTAATAATGCAAGCAACTTTTGAAGGATGAGAGTTAATCTTAAAATAAGACGACAAAGAAGGAACGCCAAATATGACGTGCATATTTGACGAATTAAAAGATAAATGAGATGCAGGAGGCAATGACTCCAAAGAAGTAAAATAAACATTATGGGTTTTTGTTGGGTGATAGGACATTTGACGAAGGATTGCTCCTTTAGTTTGAAGAACACTCAATAGGTGTATGTGGCATAGAGTGAGATTGTCCCAACAAGGGGTGCCATTGGTGGTGAGTTTCATAACCACTGCCAAGGCAACAAAAGAGGTCAAACTGTGTATGATGTGTATGGAAGACTTGTCCAAATGTTGTTTATAGGGACACTTAGCAGGTGAATGCCAACATGATGCAGGCCAAAAAGTAGTGGAGAATGTCAACTTGATTGCACTAGAAGGTGAGGAGGTAGAGCGTTTCATGGCAAGCAAGCGACTAGTTCAACAGTGACTTGTGCATACACCCACGTAGATGGAGACACAACTAGAGGCATCTATGTTTGATTCAAACATGGAATTTGCAAGGTAGGAATTGGAAACCTTGGGAAGTTGTCATTTTTTCTTTTGGATGTTTTTATTTGCAGGTGCAAAACAAGAATAAGGATGAAACTAGTAACCTGTCCAAAGGCAAATGAGAGGAAGAGTGCACTCCTTTGGGAGGATGTCATCTGGACAAGCAATATTGTCAATTTGAGGATGCAAACTGCTTGATTGAGAATGGAGATTGTATGCATGATGGACAATTTCATCTAGATAAGAACACAAAATTATTGGATGATGGAGGATGCCATTCAAACAACGAAGTAGACAATCTAGATGATTAAGGTTGATTTGAGCAAGAGGAGGCTGTGAGACTATACATACTTTTTTTTTAATGAAGGTGTGTCTCACATGAGTTATGGGGGCTCCAACAGTAATGAGGAGCCAAAATATCATCTTAAAATTTTTGCAAGTGATACGGGGCCCTGAAAAAGGCTTTTGGCCCTCGATCGATTCAACTTAGGTGGCAGAGGGACTCGTGGCACAAGTTATAACTGCTTTTTAAAACACTCTACGATTGACCATTTGATTACTCTTAGAGCTATTGCTGATAAAATACGAGGAAAGAATAATATCACTTATCTTTTCTTTGTAGATTTTGCTAATGCTTTCGATACAATACCAAGAAGAAAATATTGGGACAGAATGGAAAAATTAAATCTTCCAATTGAGTGGAGACAAGCAACACTACTTTTATGGCAGAATTAGCAATTCCAATAAATGAAAGGAATGAAACCAAGAAGGCTATTAACAATAGTAATATTTGTGTAAAGCAATGTTGCTCTCTCTCACCCACATTATTTGGTTTATTCATAGATGAATTAGAAGAGTGGATTAGAAAAGATGGTAGAGGAGGTGTTCGCATTGCAAGGTATGCTTTATTATTGTTGATTTATGCAATCTGTTACCACTAAAGCACAAAAATAGTTTACAAGGACATCAATGGAGAACCTGCTGGTTTTTTTAAAGCCTCTCGAGGAATTTGTCAAGGCTGCCCCCTTTCTTTCTACCTCTACATCCTTCTTGCGGAAACTCTAGGAAGAACCTTGAGCAACATGCGAAGAGCAGGGATGGTGCAAGGCATCGGAGCTGTTAGAGGAACTAAACCCATCACTCATGCTCAATTTGCAGATGACACTATCCTGCTTGGAGAAGCTACCAAATACAATATCAGGAAGTTTAAGAGTTGTTTATCTTGTTTTGAAGCAGCTTCAGGTGCGATTATTAATAACTCCAAAAGTCAGTTTTTCACTATTAACACTACTCCTTCAGGAAAAAAAGGGTTCTCTCAGATCCTTGGATTCAAATAAGGAAAATACCAACATTTGAGATATTTGGGAGTCCCTATGGGTTTCAATCTCAAACCCAAAAATAGCTGGATACCCATTATTGAAAAAATCCAAAAGCGAATTTTTGCATATAGCAATGGATGGCTTAGTCTGGCAGGAAGGAAAGTTCTCATTAAAACAGTTTTGTTTGCGCTTCCAGTCTATCAACTTTTAATTTATCATGCTCCAAAGAGTGTTCTTCAATCTATTGATGGTTCTATCAGAAATGTTTTTTAGCAAGGAGGGAAACAGGATGGAGAAAAGAAGTTTCATTTAGTCAATTGGGAGCTGGTTACCGCAGGAAAAAAGGTGGTCTTGGAATAACAAAAATAGATATTGTTAGTAAAGCCTTGGCAGCTAATTTGTTATGGAATTTTTGTCAGCCACCTGATTCCCCTTGGAAAAAAATTCTAAAAGCCAAATATGCAGATACTGCTTCAGGTTTGACTCTTCTTAGAAATATTCAAATATCAATCTAAAGTCCAGATCCTCTATCATATGGAAACATATAGTGGAGGCAAAAAATTTGATCCTCAATAAGACTTCTTGGCTTCCAGGAGATGGTTCTCAAATAGATATATGGACTGATCCTATTCTTGGTCAGCCTCCTGTGTTAAGTACTTGTGGTCATAATCTTAAAGCTGAGTTTACACGATTGAAAATCACTAAACTCAATGAAATTCTAATCTGGAGAAATAATAAAGTTGAATGCAGGAATCTTGCTCTTCTTCAACCTTTTTCAGCTGAATGGGAACATTTTAACAATCTAAAAGTTTTGAGACAACAGTGCTCAGATCAGCTCATTTGGGGAGAGATTAATAAATCGGGTGTTTATACTGTTCAAAATGGTACACAACTTCAACTATCTGGAACCCCTAACAAGCAGCTGGCAGCTATTTGGAACCTTAATTTACCTCCCATAATCCAAGTCTTTGCTTGGTTAGTCTTGCCAAACAATGTTCTTATAGCGGGCAATTTGCAGAAGAGAAACATTTTGGGACCTCATATTTGTATCAGATGCATGTAGAACAATCATAACATGAACCACTTATTCTTCGAGTGCAAAACAGTCACCCCTAAATGGCTTTTAATTACCAATAGATTTGGATCTCCTATAACTGGTTTTTTGAATGCAGAAGAGTGCCTAAGTAATTGGCAAAGGAAATACAAGTGGGGACTGAGAGGAAAGTCCATTATAAAATGCCTTAGGAAAACCATTCCATTCTTCATTATTTGGATAGTTTGGAAAGATAGAAATAGAAGAATCTTTGATAACAAAGGAGAGAATAATAGTATTCTTGTAGAAAGAATCACTGCAGGAATAATCAACATTCTGAGAGCTACTTTTAAACTCAGCCAGAATTTCCAAGGTTTAAATGATTCAGAATTACAAATTATGCACAATTTTAGCCTCCAAGATCTTATTTCAGAACCCAAAATTGATCTAGTTGTCATGTGCCCAAGAATTCATTTTCCGGCATTGTTCTTTGATGGGGGTTTTAAGGCCAATCCTGGAATTGCAGCTGCAGGAGGAGTAACTGTGACAAAAGACAGCACCGTAAAATATTGCATTAATCTTGGAATTACTTCCAACAATGTGGCTGAGGCGTTGGCTTGTGAGATAGGGCTCAAATTAGCAGCTGAGCAGCAACTACAATTCTTGCATATTTATGGTGATTCCTCTCTCATTACTCAGCTTAATTCAACCTCAAATCATATTGGACAGAATAAAAGGTCTATCTAGTCATTTTATCCAAGTTGAATACTTCCATGTCAACAGGGATTTTAACAAGTTAGCCGGTGCTCTTGCTAATAGAGCTATTAGAGAAGAGCCCTCTAAACTCAGAATCTTCAGAAGAAAATCCAGCAGAACCTCTTCATTATTGGCGAAGGATAATTTGTTCCAATAATCTTCACACATGCCATTTTGGCCTCTTTGGATGTTTGTAGTCAGCTAGTACAAGCTGCAATTTAGATATTGTGTCCTTTGTTAAAAAAAAAAACAACTTTAGACAAGTTTTGTAGCTACTCTGAAATTAAAGTTATTGTAACCAAAACAAAGATAATGGTTACCGATTCTTGAGATAAAGACGTAAGTATCATATTTATGGGTGAGAAATTGGAGGTGGTTCTTTCGTACAGGTACTTGGAACTTGAATTTGATTCTAGCTACAATTGGAATGCTTGAAATAGAAAGATGGAAAAATATTAATAGAGTAGAACAACTATGCAAGGAGATGTTGAGGATGAGAAACATGTGCTGTTATGTTGTCATTGATACCAAATTCTAAGGCAAAGGCACTTGTTACAACAACTTGAGCAGCTTATAAAAGTTATTTACTATCTACAAGAGTGGGTGAATATCTTAAAGAGGTTTTTGAACATTATAGAGTGAACACAAACAAGATCCTTGTGGATTAGAAGCAGCATTTAAGTGAATTGCAGATGAGCTCCAAAAGTAAGGAAAATCTTATTTTCATAATCGAATTTTCCCTTTTCTTTTCCACACCATAGATCCTCTTGTGTATCTTGCAGATGACATTGAAAATATTTTATTATTTT
The DNA here is from genome assembly GCA_028583015.1 of Wollemia nobilis. Taxonomy (NCBI): domain Eukaryota; kingdom Viridiplantae; phylum Streptophyta; class Pinopsida; order Araucariales; family Araucariaceae; genus Wollemia; species Wollemia nobilis. Next base: position 2,791,377 of record JAQPPZ010017084.1, on the reverse strand, counting down.
TTATTTAAATGGCAACTGCCATAATGATCAAATTCAGATTATAAAATGTTTTAACACAAATCTCCATAATGTTTTGATAAAAGAGAAAGAAAAGAAAGCAATTGCAAAGAGAATCTCACCACCTAGGTTTTGCGAAGACACTAGTGAATGAAAGATATGATGACGTATGCCATGAAAATTAACTAGAATCTCGAATTGATTGTAGAAGTGTTTGAGTCGGTGTCACATGTTAGCATAAGAGTCTAAGGGGAAATTTGAGAAAGATTCCTCATTATGTAGGATGTACACTCGTATGTTCTAGAAGACAAACACCTTTGATAGAAGCTCGAGGGATTTTGAGAAATCAAAAGTCGGGGTTTTCCTTGAGTTCTTAGGATTTGAATGACATAAATCCTTAAAATTGGCATAGATGAACTTATGAATGCAACGCACAATGGCCACTATTGGGAAGAAGCACTATTGGGAGGGACTACTGTCCCTTGTCAAAGATAACTAATCAAATGGACCTTACACCAAGAAGGGGCTGTCCCTTGGGAGTTGGTCATTCCCCTTCCTTTCCTTGTAGAATTAGTTATAGGTTCATAGGTAGATGATCTGAAATATGAATGAATGTCATGTTTGCATGAATGCATGAGTGTATTAGCACGTGTATGTGGATGCATCTACCATGTGTTGGTGATATAAATAGAGTAGTTGTAAGTGTTGTCACATAGTGTTGCGTGTATTTGTGACAATCAGTGCTTGTAATAGATATTATGTATGTGTTATGGGGTAATTTAATGTTTTATGTATATGGGTAGTTAAGTGGTACATAGGCATTTTCCAATCACCTATTGTTCCTATATAACTATATTTTCACATCAATGTGAGTAGAAATAGAGTTGTTCATCGAAGTATGATATTGGTTGACAATGGTCAAGGCACGTCTATGTGTGTTGTATGCTTGACTGGATTGTGATGCATTGCGTTTAATTGGATTTTGAAGGATCCATGTTGTGTGTGCAGTATATTCATAAGTATTTGTAAGTTCTTTCCATTGTGTACCTTTATTTCTAAATACTAGAATTATATTATAGTGAATCAGATTCTATTTCTATAGTTGCCCCCTGGCAAATAGTCATCAAGAAAGAAATGGCTTAAATATTCTGATCCCTCTCACTTCCAATAAAGATGTCGTCCCATTTGTTGTTTTTGTCCCCCTTACTTCCAACAAATATGCTGTCAACCTCAAAATGGATGCCATTAAGAAAGAACAAGAAGTCCAAATTGGACAAGCATGGGAATGAGCTGTCCTCAACCTTGCCATTGTTGTAGAGATTGTTGTCATAAGCAGAGGAAGAAATTTTGTCTATGAGTGGGCTGTCTCAGTAGAAGCTGTCACCAATGTAGTATGCTGTCACTAGCAAGGAAAGGATTGAGGTAGGCAATGACATAAGTGCTGTCACCACTCTAGATAGTGTACCTTGAATTCATCCTGTCACACAAAAGGAGGACGAGTTGTCGTCATTCACTGTTAGCTTAAATTTGAAAGAATCAGCCATTTAAGTTTGGGAGATTGCAGTCATCCTTAGCCTTGCCATCTCCTCACATGCCATCCCCCCTGTGATTGACTTCAACCAAGAAGAAATGAAGCGTGTTGTCCCTATTTTAGAGAAAAGAGATGTCAACATCATTGTTGTCCTTGTTGTAGAGAAAAGAGTTGCAATCAATGTCATTGTTGTCTCCTTATTTGTCAACACGGCTTGAACACCAAACTAGGAGAAAGTCAAAGTTGTCACCTTGGTTACGAGTTAGAAAAGATCTAGAAGAAATCATTCTCATATGCTGCAAAGAGGAAACTGGCAAAGTGAGTTCACTGGAGAGGTATCATCCTTGTGTAGGACTACTAGGGCACTGCCCTTAATAAGGCTAACCTCATTTTGTGTGCCATGCCAAATAGGGTGGTCGTCACTCCTAGGTGGGCTGTCTATAGTGGAAGTCGTCTCCTGTGTACAACTTGCATGCATTGCAAAGGCCACCATTTCTCAAGCTTTTTTTATCTAGACATTCTCCAAATGTACGTGCAAACATTGATATGGTTGGTGCTGTCACGTGCAACCTCCAAATTGTAGCAATGAAAATTCATGCAAAACATTGGAGGATTTGACGATTGGTCCATTGAGGTTTTGTGGCACTGCCTTTTGATTCCGCAAGGAACCTTGTGCCTTGACCCTCCAAGGGGGCTTATTCCGCCTTGACTGTTAACACAGGTGGTTTTAGGTGCTACTTCTTGGATTTTGATGCAGTTAGTTGCACAAAACAAATCAAGAGCATGAAGAATAAAGTTGCACCAAGGGAGAATTGCAAATTTCAGTTTTGCAAAAGATGTATGGAACATGAAGAAGCAGAAAGAGTGCAACACATTTTTGAAGTAGTGATATTAGAGCCTTTACCCTGGTTGGTCAATTAGTTGGTTTGTCAACAGGGACATACATAAGTCTGAAGGAAGGGGCAAATTTAGAGAAATGAATTGGCATCATGCCATGTGACTTCACACTGTGCGAAGTCATGTTAGGTCACGTAGCCACAACGACCAATGTAGTAATGAGTCACATTTAGTGCTGTGTAAACAGAGTTTGTTGTATGTGTTTTGTCATCACATGGCATTGTTGCATGTATAGTCGTGACAATATATATTTGTAATAAATATCATGTAATGTATTATAGGGTATATTTGGTTTCATGTATACGAGTAGTTAGGTGGTACTTGGACAGTTGCCAATTGCCTACTGATTCCCTTGATTCTTATATTTACGCCATCTAACTTGGTTGAGGTATGTTGGTGGAGACATGTTTATTGCCTATGTTCGTCATGTGCATGGTAGTTGATATAGAGATGTGTGGTCTGTATTTGTGCGCTTGACCAAACCATGATGTATTGCGGGATTATTGGCCTTGAAGGATATGCCATTCATTGTGTATTACATGTATCTACGAGTTCTTTACACTGTATATCTTTACTTATACAATATAATTATTTTATAGTGTGTTGCATTGTACGTCTTTGTGCATGATTGGAATACTCTCACACATAGTTGGAAAAATCTCAGATTTCCTGCAATTTCTTACAAAGTTCACGAGAAATTGTAACTTGCTGTGTCAATTTTTGCACTATTTTCTCTCTGAGAACTCGGCAAAAATTGGCTTATTGTGGCAAATTTCAGTTTTAAAAGGGGTTTTGCCTTCATTTTGCCATTTTGTTTTTTCCCTTGCTCTAAAAGAAATCTTCTAAGAGGTCAATTGCAAACCAAACCATGTTTGAAGATTAAATCGATGGATTTAACATATGAGAGGATTGGAGGAGATATACCATGATGATCCCATACCTAAGGAGCCTCCAATTCAACCACCTGTCCAAAGCCAACCATCCAGTTCGAGGACGAGGAAGGGAAAACAAAGAACAGTTTAAAAACTGCTTTATATTTTGAATTTTTGAATTTGTATGATGTATTTCGTTGGATTTCATGATCAAGAGCTGTAGTTGACTTGTTTTTATGAATATTTAATATAAAATCAGATTTTTGGCTCTCCAATTGCTGTAAAATGTTCTTTTTTTGTCTAATTGAAAATTTTTCTATGTTTTCTTTGCCGAGTTTTCCCTAGTTGCTGATAAAATCTCCAAATTGGAGTGCTGAGTTTATCCTGGGTTGCAATTTTTCCAACTATGCTTCCACATGCTACATATGTTGTGTTAGCATGCTTTTCCTTGAGGTAAATGTTTGAGAGTTTCTTATGAATCGAGGATGTTTGCATTTGCCCTATGTTTATTGAATGTCAGAAAGACTGGAAATTGGTAATGAATTGTTAACCTAAAGATGTTAGAGTTGATTTAGCACTTTGCTGGGGAAGGGTTTGGGGGGGGGGAGAGTGGGGGTGGGGGGCGGTGTTGGGGGAAGACTCGACCAATAAATAATACAACTTGAAAATTATTTTATTTAAAAAAAAGAGAAAAGAAATTGACCAGATAATTAGGATATTTTCATTTATAACAGACCATCTTCCTGGACGTCAAAAATAGATATAGATTTCTCAAATCAAATACTAGATTGTGAAATGTACATTTAATATTAAATTACACAAATTTCAATTAGTTTTTATTAGGAAAGTTGATATGGGCCATGGCATGGACTAGGTTGCAAAATTGAACAGGAGTTGCAATCCTATGCTGAAGATTGATAACAAGTTATCCTTCCATTTGAAGGATGTGCTCACTCTCTGAGTTTTTTTTCGATTTCTAGCCATCTTAAATCCTTGTCCTAAAAATGTTGGATCAACCTCATTCAGCTCAATGCATCACTTCTCTTGTTTCCTTCCAACTGTTTATTGCATGGTTCAGGTTTATAATGCACAAATGTTAAATCATTTATTTGCTTTTGTGCCAATGTGTTTAGTTCTTGGAGTATAAGATTTATGCTTACACGTTGAAGTACTGTACAATTTGGACTCCATGATGTAACGTGGAAAAAACATAGTGAACGGAAGTTCCCTATTTTTGAAGAGCAAAAGAATAAAAATTCAGAATGCACAAATGACAGGAAGAAGAGACAAAACAAAGTTTTAAGAATTGTAAGAGCTTTGTATAAGAACTTTTAAGAAGAGTTGCAAAAATTACATTCGAGAAGAAGTCTATAATTTCTTGACAGAGAAGCCTAAACTACGTATGAATTTATAGTAGGTATGATACAAATTAACAAGGTGATGCAAATGTGTTGTTAAAACAGTTGAATTTTCATCCATTGAAAGATTGGATTTATAATTGGCATTGGTGTCAGACAATGGCAGAATTCTAGCACTGTTTGAGAAAGTTGATGTTTAATTCTGAATGCATCTGAAGGGAACAAGAATGAGACCAAACTAAATGACTGAGTTTGGTGTTGCTTGGGGTTAGACATAATTGTAATTAGGCGTTAATATCAGGTTTGACACTATTGGTGTTGTTATCAATCTTTGGTTTGGTGCCATTGACATCGGTGCTGATTGAAGAGGGGTATTTTAGTGCTAGAGGAATTTGGCCCAGTTGAGGACCTAGCATCTAAGTCACAACATGTAGGAAAAATCCCATAGCAAGCCTCTAGAGCTTAGGAGTCCAACTAGTGAACTGGCACTGTATCCCCCAAGACATGTTAGAGTACATGTGCAATACAAAATAATAAGACAGATCAAGTTTAAAAATGAAAAATATTCAACGATTGTACATGTACTAAGAATGATTATAAATGTAGTTAGTACAATAAATTTTCTTGCATGGACTGCCGGACCATATGTCAGGAGGCTGTCAACATTCTTGAACTTTTGAAGTTGCTTATGGACAAACTTTTGGACCTCTATATCCAGTTCCACTGCTATGATGTCTTCTAGGTTCCTTTTCCCTTTTTATTAATCATCTTTTTAAATAGGGGTAATGCTGCATTGTATGATTTAGTGTTAAGAATTCATCGTAGTAATTTATGTGATTTTTTTTTCAATTTCATTATGTTAGCCGAAATACCGTTATTACTTGTAAATGGCCCTTTATTTTGCACATATATATCAAGAAAGTTTCCTGTGAAGTGGTATATTAGATTTACAATTGCAAAATAATTCGTATATCTCACATTCTTTAATTGCACTACTTTTGGATGGGCAGTGGATTAGATAGGTATATGCTGCATTGCATGATTTATTGCATTAAGTCTTCACCCAAGTAATTTGCTTTTTATTTTTTATTTTTCCCAAATTTCATTACATTAGTTGAAATGCTGATATAACTTATAAATGTCTCTTTATTGTTGCACATATATGTCCAAAAAATTTATTGTGCTGTGTTATTTTGATTTGCAATTGTAAATACTTGTTATATTTCACGTGCTTTCATTGCACTGCTTTTGGATGGGCAGCGGATTTTGATCTTACAGGACAGTTAGTGTGGCCAGGAGCAGAACTGCTAAATTCTTATCTTGCACAGAACTCAGATTTTCTTACTGGGTGCTCTGTAATTGAACTGGGTTCCGGAGTTGGTAAGTGGACAGTTTTTACCTAGTTTATAATTATTTATTTAGTCTCAATGTGCCTGTCTTAGAAAGGCTTCCATTCTATTTAGAAAGTCCTGTCTTAGAGAGTCAATGCTAAAACTTAAAGATTCATATTCTTTTCTACGAAAGAAGAAACTAATTAATGGATGCACTCAAATAGAATCTTCTATCCTGTGCTGCGTTGGAAGTCTTGTTTTTAGTGCATCCCAAGGAAAATGCTTCTCACAAATAAAGCATAATTGTTACATTCTATTGAGTGCAATGTGTGACATTTTTATAAAAACCTTTATAATAATGCAAATTAAGCAGATCTTAAACCCGAAAGCAGAAGCTTGGTGTAAATCCAGCTGCAAGAGGTCAGAACAAATACCTCCAATCACATGAAATTTGCAAACAAATTAAAAAAATAAACCTGTAATGATTTTATTTTCTCATTCTTGGATCCACCCTTAATAATGCAATACAAGGGGAATATATATCCCAAGAGAAACCCTAAATCTTAAAGCCCTAAAGATAAGAAATTACTATTTTTTGGCAAATTGTCATTTTTAGCCAAAGACTTGCTATTTTTAGTAACTCGTTGCCACATTTTGCACGGGGTGCCATGTCTTCATTTTTCTTGTAAGGATGCTGCTCTCCCTTCCCTCCTCCTCCTTTCCCTTTCTCCACTATCCCCTTTCTCCCCTTCCATCAGTTTCATTCCCTTCATTTCCCCCCCTTTCCTCTTTTACTTTTTTCTGTCAATTTCCCCAAAAGAGCAAAAGGCCCCTAAAAAATTCTAAGTATTAGAGGCGCAACCCGACTTCGCAGCGAAGTCGGGCTGCGCCCTGAGTTTGAGCGCACTTGGGGAGCCGGGGGGGTGGAGATGATGTATAGAGCGCAACCCGACTTCGCAGCGAAGTCGGGGTGCGCTCTCATTTCTGTGCGCACCTGGGAATCAGTGGAGCCCTGAAATTTCTAAGTATTGAGTGCGCAACCCGACTTCGCAGCGAAGTCGGGGTGCGCTCTCATCTTCATGCGCAGTCGGGGCGGTATGACCGAAAAGTGGCTAAGTGTTGGGTGCGCAACCCGACTTCGCAGCGAAGTCGGGCTGCGCCCGCTTACTTGTGCGCACTCGGGCAGAATGTTGAAGACAGCCCGAAAATTTTCTAAGGCACGGAGGCCTCCCCAACTGCGCTACTTCCCCCTTGCGTTGTCTAATTGCGCTCCAATTCCGAGCGAATTCGGGCATGAAAGAGACGAGATTCCAAGGCAGATTTGTCCCTTATCAGATTCTGACAGGTGTCCAGCCTCGGGATTCGAGTCAGAGATGTGACGGGTGGTGTGCAAGCGTGAACTGAATTATTGTACCGCAGCTACCCTCATTCAAGCTGACTCGAAGTTTCATCTACCGCACGACCACGTAGCTGCCAAGTTTTCAGGTGGACCTTGCGGCAAGTACAGTCCATATCTGCAGAGGTCAACATCGGCCGCTTTTTGCCGCTTTTGTCGGCTTTGTCGGCTATTGTCGGGTGCGGGATCCTGTGCCCGAAAGTTGTAATGGGGGAAATTTGCGCTATAAATAGCTCCGCCATATCATTGTATAGGGGTGGAAGGGGGACATATTGCTAGGGAACCATTGTAGGTCGTGCATTTGCTTCGAATACAAAATACACTTGGCTCTATTGACTGTTCTTGTTCTGTATGCTGCCTCTATTTAGCATTTCTGCCTTATGTTGCTTATGTTATTGCTTATTGCTATTCTGCTATCCGGATATCGGTATTTGATAGTTAAGTATTCCTGGAATGCATAGTTAGAGGATACATAGAATGAATGACATTGGTAGTTTCTGTAATGTATTCTGTGTTTAGTTGTTGTTAGTAGTGGTGATTGATAGTTGTTGTGCTGCTTATCCTCCCCACCCAATACAAATACATTTATATTTCTTTCTGCATTTATAATTTCTTTCCTGCACTCTGAGCTGATAGACAATCGAGAAAACATAGGAAGCCGGCCTCCTCCGGAGATTGGCACGGAAGGCATTCCTTCCTTCCGGCCTTTCAATCTGTTGGGCGAATCTAGGGCGCATTACACTAAATCCTATCCTAGTGGCAGATTCGTAACCAACAGTTTCTCTAGCACGCCCGGTGGGACACGAAAGTTTCCCACCCAAAACAGAATCGAAGCATTGGTGTTCGCTTCATTGTTGTTAAATCAGAACACCTGGCGACTCTGCAAGTACCTGAATATCCTCTGAGTCCGTGAGACCGGTCCAAGCGCCTTCATGCATACAAGAAGGTGGAGAGCAAGGAATCCGGGAAACCAGCCTGATCTCTACGAAATTGACATCAACGCTCCTGGAGAGCGCGTAAGGCTGGCTGACTACCAAGCTCACATAGACGAATCCGAAGCCGAGATCGAAGAAGCTGAAGTCGAAGAGGCCGAAATTGAAGAGCAACCTACAACTTCGGACAACACTGATACCGAGTACACGACCGGAGAGGAAGAAGACATGGCTGCCCAGCAAAATGATGACGACCTCTTCCCAACGGTTGACTCCACAGGGCCCTTGGCTCTAGTCGGACAAGAGGCTGTGCCCCCCGCTGCCTTGAAATCCATCCCTACTTACGATGGCTACGGCAAAACGGCATATGAGCACATCCAAGACATTCTGGCCTTGGCTGCACTGCACTCTATTACGAGTGAGAGTGTCAAGACCCGTCTATTGGCTCTTTCTCTGAGAGGGAAGCTTCTCTACTGGTGGAGATCTTTGCCAGAAGGATCTATCACGGGGTGGCCTCAGTTGGCAGGCAGGCTCGTAAAAGGATGCAACGAGTCTGCCGACCCCTCTTCATTGTTGCATCAGTTTCAGAGTATCCAACGCCACCCACAAGAGGAGATATCAGACTTCAACATAAGGTTTGCGAGGTCCTGGAAAAGAGTACCTCGCGAACTGCGACCTTCGGCGGGTCAAGCTGCACACTATTACCTGAGGTCTTTCAATTCGGATATTTGCCTACTTCTCAAGATAGCCCGGGTCGATACTTTCCCTGCCCTATACGAAGCTGCCCAACAAGCAAAATTAGACATAATCTCTATAGGCAGACTTCCGCATAGAATGCAGCCTCCCATTTATCCTGATTTCCCTCAGTCCCAATATCCATCGGCGTCTGGTGTAATGCCATCCTCCTCAAATCAGCACCCCCAGCAGCCATGGAATCCAGCACCGATTATAAACCCCTACGGTCAGCCTCAGATCCATTATCCTAATCCGCCACCTCCACCTCCGCAGTATCCCGCACTCCCAGCTCCCCCTCATTACGCGGCGTATTCTGCACCTCCGCCATTAGTTGCAATACCTCCGCCGGCCCGGCCGGCGCCTACTGATAACGATATTCAGAATAAAATCCTTCAGGAGGTACGGGCTCTGGCCTCTGGGTATCATACTATTTCCAACGATATGACAATAATGAAGAAGAAGCAAGCCCAGATGGAGTTCCTTCCAAGGAGACCATATCCTCCCCCGGCGCTAACAAAAGATCAAGCTGCACAAGCGCAAAGGCCCCCGGCAAGGAATGCTGCCAATGAGGTTCAACCTGGCACTTCTGACCAGGTTAGCGGTGCTCCACATGCAACGATCCACACTCAGAGGAGAGTTGCACGCTGCATCGGCATTATCTTCAGACCCTTGCGGGCAGCGCCATGGAGGACGAAGCATACATGATCCTGGACGATGAAGGCAACTTTGCAGTCCCAGAAGAAGATCCTGCGTTGCTCTTGACCAAGGAAGGCAGAAGGCCCATTGAGGCTGCCACGGCCCAAGCAAAGCCGTTGAAGGTATACGCCAGAAGAGAGAAGGCGCAGCCTGCTGGGCTACCACCTGACAAGTCACCTTGGCCCCCTACAGCCAAAGAAAGGTTCCCTACGCTCAAGGCTCCCGCGATGAAGGCTCCCGCAGCCCAACCTCTAGCCGAAACAAAAGAACAAGCTCAAGAGAAGGTGAGGTATCCGTCGCTGACGAAGAGACAGAGAGTCGAAGCCACGCAGCAATACCGGACCAGGTATGAGCCAGCGAAAGAGATAGAGGGAGCCGACACTTCAACCTACAATATAGTTGATGAGCTAAAAAGGACCCCGGCAAAGATAAGTATGTACGAGGCTCTTCTGCTCCCAGGGCAAGTTGATCTGTTGCAGGAATCCTTGAAAAGCGTAAAAGATGGAAAGCCGACGCAGCCTGCTGTGTTAGCTCAGCCCTTGACAGTTTTTGCTACCGGGAAAAACAGGCCACCTCCTTTCTATCTGTCATTGCGGATGGAAGGCTATATAGTACACAACTGCATGGTGGATTCTGGTGCTTCCACTACTGTCATGCCGAGAGCCGTCTGCGAGGAGATCGGTATGGAATATACAAGGAGCAGCCAAGGTGTGTTGCAGCTAGACGGCACCCCTGTCAAGACAGTTGGTGTCATCAAGGATATCCCGATCCGACTGCATAAAGCCCTCGACATAGTGGTCATCCAGGAAGTCGTTGTGGTCGACTTGGAACCCTACTTCGGCATGTGTCTCTCTAGGGAGTTCACTGCGAAGCTGGGTGGATATCTGTCTCTGGATTACTCACATATGGAAGTGCCCTTCAAAGGAAGAAGATTAAAGATCTATAATGAAAAGCCTTCCACATTTCTGGTAGAGAAGATACCCGGAGAAGAGCCGCAGAATGGCATGGTTCAGCTGACAACTGAAGAACTGGTAGAGGTGGATATGGCAGAAGAGGCCCTTGAGCTGTTACAAGTGGAGGATGAGTTCTCCTTGCTAGACTTCAATGCCATGATTGAGACCGAGCAAGGTTGTTACTCCGTCACCCAGCCTGAAAGACTTGACCAGTCAGCAAGAAAGGAGGTTGGACCTGCACCAGAAAAGCTATGGAAGTTGTTCTTTGATGGCGCCCGATGCAAAAATGGCGCCGGTGCAGGTGTACTTCTGGTTTCCCCATCCGGAGTCCAGAAGGACTACACTTACAGGCTGGCTTGGAGCTGCACTAACAACGCGGCGGAGTATGAAGCTTTGTGCTTGGGTTTGAGAAAGGTGAGAGAGCTGGGGTGAGACATTTGCAGATCTTTGGCGACTCAGAGCTGGTGTGCAACCAGATTACGAATAAGTGCGCCTCCAAGAAGCATTACCTCAAGGCGTACCGTAACCGTGTCTGGGATCTGATGGAGTCATTCGACTCTTTGAATGTCAAAGCCATATCACGTGAGAAGAATAAGCATGCTGACATTCTGGCGTCTGTTGGAGCCAAGTACGTCCCGGCTGATGACACTGTCCAGAAGCTGAAGCCGGTTCGTACCATCTACAGGCCTTCTGTGCCTGATAAAGACACCCACCGGCGGTGTTCGAGTGTGACGAGGATATCGTCACTTTTTGATAAACGAAGCAAGTACGATAGAAGGTAGAGACCCTGATGACGAGCAATACGAGGGGTTGATACAGTTAAAAAACAATCATGTCCCGAAAGGACTGATTACCCTAGAAAGTCTCTTTGATCAGAACGATAGAGCAATATCCCACAGAATCAAAGTGGACCCCAAGCAGTACATGGACCTGGAACTGGAACCTGGAAAAGTGATCAAGGTCGGGACAGACTGCACTGAAAAGGAACTGGAGCAGATCAGATCTTTATGCGAAGAGTTCCCTGATATTGTGGCCTGGTGCTACCAGGACTTGAAGGGGTATGACAAAGAGATGATCCAGCATACTATAGAGCTGGAAGATAATGCAAGACCTTTCCGGCAGAAGCAAAGGGCAATGAACCCAAAAATTGAAGCTATGATGAAAGCAGAGCTCTTAAAGATGCTTGGAGGCCAAAATCATCTACCCCATCAAGCACTCATCTTGGGTCGCGAATCTGGTCCCTGTGAGGAAAAAGAATGGAGACATCCGCCTCTGCGTGGATTTCAGAAACCTCAATCAAGCTTCACTGAAGGATCATTATCCGCTTCCCCAAATTGATCAAATCCTCCACATAGTTGTTGGAGCACAGAGGTTCTCTCTCTTGGACGGATTCTCCGGATACAACCAAATATGGGTAAAGGACGAAGATCAGCACAAGACAACGTTCACCACCAAATGGGGAACGTTTGCATATCAGCGCATGCCCTTCGGCTGTCTAACGCCGGCGCTACATTTCAAAGAGCTATGGACTTGGCGTTCAGGGAGCTGCTCAACAAGGTCATTGTCATCTATTTGGACGATATGACTGTATTTTCACATAAGAGAGAGGACCATGCTTCCCACTTGCGGCAAATATTTGAGAGATGTCGTGAATTCGGCATTTCCATCAACCCGAAGAAGTCAGTCTTCGCGGTAAAGGAAGGTAAGCTGCTAGGACATGTCATTTCTGAGAAGGGCCTTGCAGTGGATCCTGACAGAGCAAAGCCCTTCTTCGCTTACCCATCCCAGTTGACAAGAAGGGGCTACAATCATTTTTTGGCCAAATCAACTTCGTGAGGAAGTTCATACCGGACTTCGCACAAGTAATCAAGCCCATGGCCGAACTCCTAAAAAAGAATGCTGAATTCTTGTGGACTGACGAAAGGAAGCAGGCCTTCGAAGAGATCAAGGCCAGAATCGCGCAAGCTCCGGTATTGATAAATCCAGATTATTCCAAGGATTTCATCCTGTACGCGGTGGGAGAGCCCGAGAGCTACGCCGCAGTCCTGACTCAGAAGGGAGATGATGGCGAAGAGCGCCCCATAGCGTTCTTAAGCCAGGTGATTCAGCCGCATGAAGAAAAGTATAATTTTATTGAGCGGCAGGTGCACGCAATCATGAGATCCCTCAGGAAGTTCAGGCACTTCGTCTCCCAGAGCCGGATAACTATCTTCGTGATACATCCGGACGTCAGGAATTTCATTGTACAAGGGGAGCCAGGTCACAAGAGGGCAGGATGGATAGCCAAAATCCAAGAATTTGACATAGAGGTACGTCCAACGAAGCTGATCAGAGGCCGAGCCCTGTGCCAAGAGCTGGCCCGAAGTGCTGCAGCTGAAATCTCTGCCTGCCAGTGGGAAGATCCAATGGCGGAAATTAACCTTGCCAACTCCTTATCAGAGGAGAGTGATTGGACGAATGACCTGGTGCGGTATTTTAGCACAGGGAGATGTCCAGATCATCTCAATGCCTCACAAAGAAGGAGGTTTAGGCTGAATGCCTTGAGATATGTACTGCGCCCCGAGGGGCTGTATTTCAAAAATATTGACGGCATCCTGTTGCGATGCGTCAGGGAATCAGATAAACCAAAGGTCCTCGGAGAGTTCCACTCCGGGATGCCTGGAGGACATCATTCAGGGAGGCCTACGGCCTTAAAGATTATCAGAGCCGGGTATTATTGGCCCACCCTCTTCACAGACGCACATGCGGTCTGTGTAAAATGTGAAAAATGCCAGAGGTTCGCCGACAGGAATAGGAAGGCACCCTTGCCCCTCCAGCCAATTCAAGCCGAGACTCCGTTTCAGCAGTGGGGTCTGGACTTCGTCGGAACCATCACGCCTAACTCTGCAGCGGGACATAAGTTCATCCTTACAGCCACCGATTATTTCACTCGGTGGGCGGAGGCGATCCCCACTAAGCATGCAGACCAAGAAACGGTCATTGGGTTCCTTGAGAGCCTCATCACCCGTTTCGGGGTCCCAGAGGCAATAGTTACAGACAACGGTCCGGGGTTCGCAGGTGCTGTACTCACGGAGTTCACCAACAAATACGACATCTATCACAAGATGTCCTCAAACTACTACCCGCAGGGGAATGGCCTGGCCGAGTCCACTAACAAGAATCTGCTGAAGATTGTAAAAAAAACAGTAGAAAGGAACAAGAGGACGTGGCACCTACTTCTGAACCGGGCGTTATGGGCGGATCGCATATCTTTCAAGAAATCTATCAAGACATCCCCCTACGCGCTTGTATATGGCAAGGAGGCAGTTCTGCCTACCCACATAGAAATGCCCGCACTCTGGTTGTTAGATGAAGAAAAAGGCGACGGGGATCCAATGGATGCCAGACTTTGTCAACTATTGCGGTTAGAAGAGGAAAGGGAGAAGGCATACCAGGCCTTTACCAAACATGCCGAGGTAACCCATGCTGGTTTGCAAAAGGCACCACCACCCGGGTTTTCAAAATCGGGGACCTAGTGCTCAAGTGGGACTCACTCAAAGCAAAGCCGGGCAACCATGACAAATTTGATGCCCTCTGGGAAGGCCCCTATCAGATCGCTCGGGTAAACCAATTCAACGCGTTCGTGCTCAGGGACATGGAGGGACAACTTCTCCCTATTCCTGTCAACGGTTTCCACCTAAAAACCTATCACCACTGAAGGTGCCCAAGAGGTCCTTCCTTGTACATATTTTTTCCTGCATTTCAGTTTATGTCAGAATGTAAATATTTCTTTTAGTTATTCAGTTTTCAGTTTTCAAAACCGAAGTGGGCTAAGTGTGAGAAAAGGAGCAAAATTTTGCGCTGCTTAAAAATCCGACCAAGCATAGAGCGAACCCCGACTTCGCAGCGAAGTCAGGCATCGCTTCATGAATTGTGCGATGTCGGGAGTTTGGGAGAAAAGAGCAAACAAGAAGCCTCAGAAAATTTCTAAGTGCTGGGTGCGCAACCCGACTTCCGAAGTCGGGCTGCGCACCATCTTGGGAGCGATTGGGCAGCGAGAGGAATCAAAAATCGGCTAAGTGTGGAATCCCTATTGCGCAACATTTTCCGGGCGAAGTCAGATTGCGCACTTTTTTGAGCGAAGTCCGAGTGCGCTCTTGATTTCGGGCGCACTTTGAACGACTGTCAGGGAGAACAAGGGGCATAGTGACGAAAAATTTCTAAGTGTGGGCCCAGGCGGCGCAATGTGTATAGCGCGAAGTTAGGCTGCGTCCCTTCTTGAACCCTGGGCCAAAGTCTCCCTCGAAGTGTGTGCCCAAGCGGCGGCTGTGACGTCATTGGAAGCACGAGGTTCAAATTTTTAAGGAATGATTGCGCGTATTTCGAAGCAGATGTCATTAAAGAAGCAAGCGCATTAGGACCAACCGCAAACAAGGTGCGCCTTCCAAGGAAAAAGCCCACGCGCGGCCGCCAAGGAATAACGGCGTTTTCTACCTACTTCGGGCAAATCACTTTAAACCCCCCCCTCGCGCCATTAATGCTACGTTTTAATTCCTAGAAAAGGGGCCCTGGCATACTCAGAACATTCGAATTATCAAGCTAAGTCTGAGCTGCGCGTTTAGGAGGAAGAAAGGCGCAGAATTGAAGACTGGTGACTAGAATTCCCGTCTCTGCCACCACGAGCAGAAAACAGAAAATGGACAAGGGAAAAGCGCCAATGCAGCCGCAGTCCAGCGATACAGAACAGGAGGCTGAGGAACACACAGAATCCAGCGCTCATGAGAGCGAAGTGCCACAGGAGCAGACAAGGAAATCCAGGTCAAAGAGAAGCAAAGGGCAAGCTCCGCCGCCGCCCATCAATCGCCTGGCCGGGTATAAGGATGGCGAGTACTCCATTAGCCTCACCAAGCTGCGGCCAAATATTGCAAAGTGGGCAGGCAAAGTCTCGCCCTCGCACCATGTCGGAGCTGCATACAAGTCGAACCTGTACTGGTTCTTGTGCCCTCCCGTCCACCATTGCCCGGAGCTGGTTGAGTCTATTGTGACATATTACAAACCAGCTACCCGGCAAGTCTGCGACAACCAAGGAAGGGTGTTGTTCACCCTCTTCAAAGAAAGCGTCCAGCCAGCCTTCGCCCCGGGGCTCCAGTACGACCCCAACGCCATTGTCAGAAGAATTAACTTGGATGAGCAGGCGGGCAGATTCGCTCAGAGCAGAAGGATGAGAGAGTTTCTCGATTCAGAACTGAAGACCCCGCTGCCAGCAGGACAGTGGCCAACAGGCCCTATACCCCTGGAGAGGTTTGAAAACAAATATATTTATATTATCCTTGCATGGGTACTCGGCTGCGGCACGGACAGAATGGTGCACCCGTACCAGCTGGCGCTCGCGGAATGCATCTTGCATGGAGAGTTTTATGACTCCACTGCGCAAAGGAGCGGAAGACGCCCGATTTTCTTTGATTGGGCGGATTGGGTGGCGTACGCCATACATTCGAATCTGGTCAGGATACAGCAGAAGCAGACAACGGAGTTCCGGCACTGCTCATTCCTCACATGGTTGTGCCTGTACCATACGCACTACCGGATTAAAGTGCCTGATCTAAAAAAGGTAAATGAGAAGGGAGCGCCGCTGCCTGTGTATGAGTGGACAGAAGCCCTGTATAGGAGAGGGTCTTACTACGATTTCAACTTCAAATTTCTAGGTATGACCCTGGCGTTGTTCAACGGCAAAGCATCTCGCCCTCCACTGGCCATGACGAACTACCTGAGGAAGTACAAATGCGGAGATACCTTCCGGTTGACTCAGGGCATTGTGATCAGAATCTACGGATTCAAAGGGAAGCCGTTCTTGCTGCCCTATTTTTGCACTGAGCATCAGTTCGGTATAGAGATATCGCGCCAGATGGACTATGTAGAAGAGGAATTCGGCCGGGGAAAGAAGAGGGGCCATATTTTCAAGTATCCTATTACCTAGGCGAACATTCAAGTGCATGAGATTGGGCAGCATATCTACCTCGAACAAGAACTCCTCAACATGGGCCTGATACAGCTACCGCAGCGCTGGAAATACGACCCGATTGGGGTCAGGGGAAAATTTGTACATATTTGCCCCCGAGCGAGAAATCATGGAGGAGAGGTGCAATAAAACAAGCGCAGACCTGGAATGGCACATCGAGCGGATGCAATCATGGCCACCATGGCAGGACTTTTACTGTGAGGAGGTGGAGTATGATCCGGAGCGCAATCCAGATCACGAGGTTAGACTCAGCGGGCTTCAAAAAATTCCTCTCAAAGGTGACGCCCCTCAGCTGGGAAAAGGACAAAATCATTGAATGCTTGGAAGATGAGGTGTCGCACGCAACACGATAAGTCTAACCGAAAGACATTGGCCGTAGATGATGAGTTTTCGGCCTTATATGATAAATACGCCGGCAAATGGGAGCCGTTCGCGTTTCGAGATTGCGTTCCCCTAGGCGCCAGAAAGAGATATAAAAGGAAGCCCCCACCCCAGCAATTACCCATTCAAAAACCTCCCAGCGGGACGCCAACAAGCAGTCAGGTGGGCCCGATGTTGCCTCCAGCTCCCGAAGCGTCACCTCAAAAAGAACAGGAGCTAGAAAAGTCAACCAGTGAAGCGGTGCCTCAAAAGGAAAAGGCGCCAGAAGGGTCAACCGGTGGGCCTTCGGCAGCAGGCGTCCCTCCGTCAAAACCCAGGTACAAATTCACCGTGGGAACACCACTGCCAGCCGCGCCAACCTCCTCCGCCTCCTTCGAGCAAACTGCAGCTCCGGGAGAAAAGAAGAGAAAAAGGAGCGAAAAGACCAAGCGGCCTAAGGAGGAGTCTGCGCAGCAAACGGCTGCGGCACGAACAGAGGCAGCCGCGCCGGAAATCATCTCTCTGGACAGCCCAGGGAAAGAAGCAGAAGTCTGGGCAGCAGGCGTCCTCCAATCAGCGGCTCAGGCGGAGCCCGCAGGTACGTCCTCTTCCCCGGTTCCCCAAATCCCAGTTGGCCCTGCCGTGACACCGTCCCCCTCTGTATCAGGGCAAGCCTTAGTTGCATCTTCCTTATCGCCTATCTCCCAATCCTTCCACAGTCCCCATTCTTTCGAACAGTTTGCCCAGGACCCGAACGTTTTCCAAACCCTGGGTCAAACCCTAGACCCCTCATCCGCGGCCAGTGCCGAAGCTGTACCTACATCGCCGCGCCGCTCACCTTCATTATTCAAGACCCCGCCTTCACCTCCCACTCAGCCGCCCGTTTCCCCTAGGACCCAGTCGCCCTTGAAAGCAACCTCACCTTCTGGAATATCTCCTGCTTCATTGTTTGCAGGAAGGATGCCGCAGCAGGATTTAGCCTCGGCGTATCCTATGCTGGCAGAACTTGACTTCATGGGGGAGCAGCTGCAGATTACAGATGATCAGCCTCTGGCAGCGAAGGCCGTAGGGTGTTCCGCCTCTTTCCTCCAGGGCGTCAAACGAAGAAGAGCCGAGGAGATAGCTGCCCCGGTGAAGCGCACCAAGTTCGACTTGGACAGGAGAGTGCTGCGAACTGAGAAATTGATCCCTAAAGTAAAGAAGCCTCTCCGGGAAATGACCGAGGCTGACTATGAACACCGGATCAAGGAGAAGAATTTTGATGACATAAGCGAAGAATACGAAATCAACGGTATTCGTCGCAGGACTGACAATCTCCTTGTTAAGCGACTCGAGAATCAAGAGAAGTTGTTTCAGCTTCAGAATAACTCGAGACAGCTGGAGGAAGATCTGGCCAAGGCCACCACGCGGCTGGAGTCTGCCCAAAAGGAGATTGAGGACTTGAAAGCTCAGCTCGCCGCCTCTCAGCAGGAGGCTACAGCACAAAGAAAGACGGCCGAACAGCTGTCGGAAGAGAAGAGGGCGGCACTGGAACATGTATCTCAGCTGCAGGATTTGTTGAGGCAGGCCCAATCTCAGCTGAAGGAGAAGGCGTCCCAGGCGGCGGCCTTTTCGAAAAACAAGATCAAGGAGATGCGGGCTGGTTTGCTGCAAGGATGCAGGGCTAATGTGGTCAGGTCCCTGTCCGTCCTGGATTTCGCATCCAGGATCCAAGAAGTATCTGCCCAGGGAAAGCCTGTGGTAGAGGAGGCCGAACGCCAAGCGAAGCAATGGCTGGACTTGGCAATAAAAATTGAAGAGTTCGCGCGCAAGGGCCTCCGATTTCCCCCCATGTCCCGAATTGCCCTAGATTGGGCAGATGCAAGGGTAACCTTGCATAATTACTTTGAAAAAACAGAAAAAACAAGGGCCGCCAGGAAGATGCTGGACGCATTGAACCATGAAATGAATATTTGCCTGGCTCCCTTCAACACTCTTTCTGAGCTCGGATGCCCGAGCTTCGTCAAGGATGGGGAGTTTCTGCCCCTTGAACAAGTAAAGCTGGATTGGCTGTCTTTCGAGGCAGATACATCAGAAATTGACAGTTGGGCCGAGCCAGTCCAGGAGACGCAGGTAACCCAAATGGTGTCAAGATTTTGCAAGATTAACACCTCCCTCCAGGAGTTGGGAGAGAGATATGACACCATCGATGTACACGTGGTTGCGGCATTCAGAGCAGCGCTGAAGGATGTCAGCGATTTAGGGCCCTTCCAGGCAGCAGCTTGGGACCAGGCCAAGACTGCATACAATCACGTCCGCGAGCGGGAGCAACCTGCCGAGCGAGAAGGCGACAGTGGTGAGCATTCGGATTCAAAAAGAGGAGGAGAATCAGAAGAAGAGACTGCTGAGAGTGAATCCGAAGAAGAGCAGTTACCCAAAAAGGGGACTCAGCAGCAGCAGGAGCAGCGGGATGCAGGGGAAGGGAGTTCCTCTGCGCCCAAAGGATAAAGGCCTGGTTCGTTGCGTCGAGGCGAGCTCGACACCCCGCGAGCCGCCAGGAATGTTGCCACATTTTGCACGGGGTGCCATGTCTTCATTTTTCTTGTAAGGATGTTGCTCTCCCTTCCCTCCTCCTCCTTTCCCTTTCTCCACTATCCCCTTTCTTCCCTTCCATCAGTTTCATTCCCTTCATTCCCCCCCTTTCCTCCTTTCCTTTTTTTGTCAATTTCCCCAAAAGAGCAAAAGGCCCCTAAAAATTCTAAGTATAAGAGCGCAACCCGACTTCGCAGCGAAGTCGGGTGTGCCCTTGAGTTTGAGCGCACTTGGGGAGCCGAAGTGCGGAGAGATGATCAAAATTTTGCTAAGTATAAGAGCGCAACCCGACTTCGCAGCGAAGTCGGGGTGCGCTCTCATTTCTGTGCGCACCTGGGAATCAGTGGAGCCCTGAAATTTCTAAGTATTGAGTGCGCAACCCGACTTCGCAGGGAAGTCGGGGTGCGCTCTCATCTTCATGCGATCGTGGGCGGTATGACCAAAAGTGGCTAAGTGTTGGGTGCGCAACCCGACTTCGCAGCGAAGTCGGGCTGCGCCCGCTTACTTGTGCGCACTCGGGCAGAATGTTGAAGACAGCCCGAAAATTTTCTAAGGCACGGAGGCCTCCCCAACTACGCTACTTCCCCTTTGCGCTGTCTGATTGCGCTCCAATTCCGGGCGAAGTCGGGCAAGAAAGAGAGGAGATCCCAAGGCAGATTTGTCCCTTATCAGATGCTGACAGGTGTCCAACCTCGGGATTCGAGTGAGAGATGTGACGGGTGGTGTGCAAGCGTGAATCGAATTATTGTACCTAAGCTACCCTCATTCAAGCTGACTCGAAGTTTCATCCACCTCACCGCCACGTAGCTGCCAAGTTTTAGGGTGGACCTTGCTGCAAGTATAGTCCATATCTGCGAGGTCAACATCAGCCGCTTTTTCCGCTTTTGTCGGCTTTGTCAGCTATTGTCAGGTCTGGGATCCTGTGCCCAAAGTTGTAATTGGGGGAAATTTGCGCTATAAATAGCTGCGCCATATCATTGTAAAGGGGTGGAAGGGGGATATATTGCTAGGGAACCATTGTAGCTGTGCATTTGCTTCTGAATACAAAATACACTTGGCTCTATTGACTGTTCTTGTTCTTTATGCTGCCTCTATTTAGCATTTCTGCCTCATGTTGCTTATGTTATTGCTTACTGTTATTCTGCTATCTGGATATCGGTATTTGATAGTTAAGTATTCCTGGAATGCATAGTTAGAGGATACATAGAATGAATGACATTGGTAGTTTCTGTAATGTATTCTGTGTTTAGTTGTTGTTAGTAGTGGTGATTGATAGTTGTTGTGCTGCTTATCCTCCCCACCCAATACAAATACATTTATATTTCTTTCCGCATTTATAATTTCTTTCCTGCACTCTGAGCTGATAAACAACTGAGAAAACATAGGAAGCCGGCCTCCTCCGGAGATTGGCACGGAAGGCATTCCTTCCTTCCGGCCTTTCAATCTGTTGGGCGAATCTAGGGCGCATTACACTAAATCCTATCCTAGTGGCAGATTCGTAACCAACAGTAACTTGGGAGAAAAACTAAAAAAAAACACTGAAATCCATTTTTGGGGCACTAGATGAAGGAATTAGGGCCTGAAAAAATCCCGAAAAGGCCTGAAAACAACGATCCAAATCCATTTGTGATCTAGCCACAATATTATGCTCCTCAATGTCTAGCTCCTTGTAAAATCTCAAGCTGATCTGACGGTCGGATTGAAAGTTATGCCCTTCGAAAGATAAGCTCCCGCATCATTCTCCATTGGTTGAAAAGAACTCTGCTCCTGCGAGTTCCATTGATCAAACTCCTGCAACTGTCTGCTGTCAATATTTTTCAGTTCCCGCTCTGAAGTCCAAGTATTATCTTCCTGTTGTAAACATTCCCACTGTACCAAGTATTTGCTGTAGTTTCCTTGCCTGGTACTGACTGTTTTCTTATCAAGTACTTGCACAATTTTTGCTTTCTTCTTCTTGGGTATTTGCTGCTCCCAGTTTATGTCCTCTTTTTCTTCAACTTCATCTTCATCCCCATGAAAGTCATACAAATATGTAACATTAAAAATTGGTGAAATATCAAAATCATTAGGCAACTCCACTTTATAGGCATTATCATTCATCTTCTTCAAAATTCTATATGGTCCAATCTTCTTATACTTCAATTTGTTATATGTGATCTTCGGAAACCCCTCCTTCCTGAGGTGAACCATCACCATGTGATGCGGGAGCCTATCTTCCGGAGGGCATAACTTTTGATCCGACCGTCAAATTGGCTTGAGATTTTACGAGGAGCTAGATATTGAGGACAATGTCATGGCTAGGTCACAAAGGGACCTAGATTGCCATTTTCAGGCCTTTTCGGGATTTTTTGGGCCCTAATTCCTTCATCTAGTGCCCCAAAAATGGATTTTAGTGTTTTTTTTAGTTTTTCTCCCAAGTTACTAAAAATAGCAGGTCTTTGGCTAAAAATGACAATTTTCCAAAAATAGTAATTTCTTATCTTTAGGGCTTTAAGATTTAGGGTTTCATTTTAGGGTTTCTCTTGGGATATATATTCCCCTTGTATTGCATTATTAAGGGTGGATCCAAGAATGAGAAAATAAAATCATTACAGGTTTATTTTTTTAATTTTTTTGCAAATTTCATGTGATTGGAGGTATTTGTTCTGACCTTTTGCAGCTGGATTTACACCAAAGCTTCAAAGTAAATTACTTGATGTCAAATACCAGAAGAAAACATATCTTTGCAATCATGTACATACGAAAAATGTTGGCTGGATGGTTAAATGAGAATAATTTTCTGTTTGTTTAACTAAGTAGACCATTCCGATTTAGAATTTCGAATGTTGCATGCCTATTGCTATGTGATTGACACAATAAGCTGATACGTGACCATACTATACGATGTGTATGTTGTGATTGATAAGTAATACTTTCTAGACATCAAATAAAAGTAGTAATTTGGTAATTGATAGGATGTGGTTATGTCACTTATTTAAGTTTATGTTTTGTGTGATTACATCAGTGTTCAAAAATTTGTGATCGGCAATGTGTTGTTAAGGCCTGAAAAAAAAATCAGATTGGCAATTAATCCCCAATTTTAATTTTAATTTTTTAAAAACAAAATTTAATAGAGTTTCAAAAATGAAATCTGGTGTTTTCCCTTTTTTTCTCTGTTTATTGGTATTTTTCCCAATCTTTTCCTTTTAGAATTCTTCCCAGATGTTTTTTTTTGCTGATTTTTATGTTTTCTTTTTTTTTGTTTAAGAAAAATATTAGCAAGGTTTAGAAAACCATAATTTTTGCAATTCTTGCAATTTTTTCCCCATTTTTGCAACATTGATCTACAATAACAATTATATTTTTACAATATTGATAGTGTTGTATCCGCGTTCCCCTAAATTAGCTGTGGCAAACTGGAGAAGCAGGTTGAAATCTGTCATTATTACTCTTGTTAGTTTTTTGTCATGTTAGTGTCTTATCAAGTGCTCAGGTTAAGTTCCATTAAAATCTTCTGAGGCAATTACCCCATTCTCATGTGCAATGTTTTTTTATTTTCTTACCATAACTCTTACTTGCATGGTGCAACTGGAGGCATCATTACTTATATACCTATGCAGGTTGCTATGAGGAAATACCTGTGCTTAGAAAGTTTGTTTTATTTGTTGTATAAATCATCCCCTCCTTGGTACCTGCACACAATGGCAAAATACAAAGGTACTTGCAAAGCGTTACTAAGAATTATGAATGAATGAAATGAAAGATTTTAATTACGTCCGCGAGACCCAAATATGGTCTATGGGACCTCAAATATGGAAGTACAATTACTCAAATCATATCATATGATCTTTAATATCTTTGAGAAGGTTGTTCCTTCTCCCGCTGATTTGTGTTAGCAATTCTCCAACTTTTTTTATTTTACTGTCTTCAAATAAATCTGCCATAAACTCGTTCCCAAGTGTTTCTTTGTATTTGTCACGGATATCTGAAAAACTCGGGCATTTATAGATGAAGTGTTCCTCTGTCTCTACTGCCCCTGTGCCGCATAGAGTACATATCCTTTCTTCCCATTGTTCTTTGGGCGTTGTCCATCTCCCCGTTTCACATCTAAGCCTATGAGAGCTAGTCCTTATCTGAGCAACGAGTATTTTTTCCTTCCACTTGATTTCAGCGCCTATATACGCTTTTTTCCTTGTGGTCATACGTTGGGTTAAAATTTGCAATATAATATTGTCTTTTCCTCGCTTGCATTTTTCCACATTCCACTTCTGAACTTTTCATTCACATAATTTTTTATGTCTTTGTTGACATTTGGGCATTCATTTATGTTGATTTCCCAACGTTTCATCCATTTCTGATTTTGTTTCATCCATGTATTCTTTCGCCTATGCAACTCTTCGTCCCTAGCTGCCCTAGGCCATCTATCATTTGTCATGTTTTCTGTTTTTTTCAAGTAACATAACAACTTGGTCATAGCAATTGCTTCTAAAGGGAACATTCCAGTTTCAGCTAGAATAATTTCATAAGGGGTTGTGGCCTTAATTTTGAGAAAGTTTGTGATTAGATATTTTTGAATCCTTTCTATTTGCCTCCATTTTGCATTTGTTGTGCCACTAGCCCACACCTCGCAACCATACAACAGAACCGGTGTAACAAGTAGGCCAAATAAGACCTTGGTGGTCTTCCAATCCCACAACTCGGCATTCCTACACCTGTTTTGAAGTGCATATAGTGCTCTCCAACCACTTTGAGTTCTTTTCATCCTACATGTATTCCAATTAAGTTTGTCATGAAAGTCTATGCCTGTGTATTTGTATTCTACTACTACATCAAGCGGTTCTCCCGCAAACTGAAATTTGAGTTGTTGCTTCTTCTTTTTGCTGAAAAAATCATAATTTTTGTTTTGCTCGTGTTCACCCGCATCCCAACTTCTTTACAAAAGAGTTCTAGAGCTTGAAGGTGATCTTCTAGATCTTTGGCTGTTTTGGCCACAAGAATTACATCATCTTGCATACATGAGGAGTTTTACCACATATTTGGCTAAATGCACACCCTCTCCCCCAAATTTGTTTATCCATTCTTCTAACTTGTCAATGTACAACCCAAATAAGGTCTGAGATAGAGGGCAACCTTGTTTGACACCTATGTCACTACCAAAACATTCAGATAACCCTTCCCGTGTTCTCGATTCTAGCCTTTACATGCTCATATAGTCTCGTGAACTGCTGCCCCGTAGTGAATTGGAACCTCTAGCTCTTCCATTCTCGCTCCATAATTTTTTCCTTGGCACCGTGTCAAATGCCTTTTTGAAGTCTACAAAACAACAAAAAGCCTCCTCTTTTTGTCCCATATTTTTTCCACTATGTGTCCGAGCGTGATACAGTTGATCAATAGTTGAGTGCTTGGGCCTAAAACCCGCTTGCCCCTTTGCTCTCTTTCCCTTTTCTTTCGCCCATATGCTGATCCTACGCTCTATCATACTCCCAAACAACTTTGCAAAGAGAGGGTTGATCATGATAGTTCGATAGTTTGAGGGATTATTTACATCTCCACTTTTAAACAAAGGAATGGTCAAGCTAGTTGTCCACTCCGTAGGGAAGCCATTTTGTATGACCTCATTGAAAATTTCTTTGATTTGCGGTGCCAAGATATCTACCCCCCATTTTATATGCTCCGCTTGAAGATTGTCTATGTCACGGGCTTTACCAGTTGCTAATATTTTTATCCCTTGAATAATGTCTTCAATTGTGAAAAGTTCTTTCTTGACAATGATAGTAGGGGGTGTCTCCCGCTGGTTACTACGCTGATACAGTTGTTTTGAATACTCCAACCACTGATTAACTGTTATGTTATTTTCAGTTTGCATCCTTTTCACGCTTAGTTCCTTCCAAAATTTCTTTGGTTCATGCTTCCCTAAATAAATCAATTCTTTCCTCCTTGTTCTAGTGTATTCTTCTTTTTTTGCCCTTACCAGTTTCTCATATGCTTTTTTGTTTGCTCTTGTTTTACCCGTTGGTTCCTTTAGTAATCTTCGCATTTTTTTGCAATCTTCATCGAACCATGGGTTGGTTGGGAAGCTATTCCTTTCTTTCTTTTTAGGTTTAGCTCTCTTGCATTTGTTTAGAGCTTCTTGAATAACGTGCATTAACCATTCACTCTTACCGTAATCTCTACTACCGTGATGTAGTTCTTCCCTTTCCTGTAACTTGTTATTTAATACCGCTCTAAAATTCTGCCGATTTTCATCCGTTAAGAGAATGTTTCCCTTGTGAGGATATTTATTTTGATTGCCTTGCAAGTGTTTTTCCCTTGGTTTGTCTCCATGCATTCGAAGTTTCATAACAATTGGGTTGTGATCTCGACTTAAGTTCCACCGGAGAATCTTCCACTTCTAGCTCCTCTATTTTTGGTATGTAATTCTGTGAGCATATTACATAGTCTATTACACTTTGTCCCTTATATGTTTTGCATGTATACTTTCCTGAATTTTTCCATTTGTTCATCCCATTGCAAATAATCAAATTGTATATGCTGCAAAGACCTAACAACTCTTCTCCATATTGCGTGATAGCCCCATGCTCATCTTCTGAAGTCCCGGTCCACTGTTGATTTTCCTCTTCTGGCATCCAAAGAGGATTAATCTCAATATCTTCGTTACCTTCTAGAATGTTAGCTTGCTTATTTGCTGTCCTTGCATTGAAATCTCCAATTAATATAATCTCCCCCAACTTACTGTATATTGAAATGTCTCTTTTTAGGGAGGAGTATGGGTCTTCTCCGTTAAGGTCATGTTTCTTATAGAATTTAGAATTCTTGGGAGCAAAATAACATGCTGCTATGCTAATAACTGACTTATTTTCTAGGATCTTTATCCAGATGTACTGTTTGTTTTCATCTTGTTTTTCAATTTTAATGACCCTATCCCATTCCTCTTTTATTAAAACCATAATACCCCCATGCCCTTTGCCATTTTCTCGCTGCTTTATTCCATATTGCTATTTTTTTGTATCCCACAAATTCTGGAGTCCTACATCCATCGTGTTCATGTGTTTTCGTCAATATGATTATATCTTTGTCTCTAGCAATGGGCCCTAACCCGGGTCCTCTTCTCCAAGGGAAACCTCTACAGTTCCAACTTACCATTGTAAGATGTTCCCGGGCGGGCCATACTCCCTATTTGTTTTGGATTTGTTTAGATGTGATGTATGCCTTTCCATTTCTTAAATATGCCTGTTTCCCTTCATTCCTTGCTGCCCTCACCTTTTCCCATTCCTTATTTCTTTCTTCCTCGCCGTAAAAATGTTAGGTCATCATCTAAATAAAATTGTGACCCTCTCAAGCATGCCTCTCGTTTTTAAGTAACCTTATTTTATCCTCGTAGCTCATCAATGTGACCCGAATATGTCTATCTCTCGCCTCCTTCTCTCACCTCGCCAATTCTGCTTGCTTTTTTTATCCGACCCTTCCATTGTAATCGATCCGACAAGAAGTCCCCGGTTAAACGATTTGTGTCTTCCCTGTCCCCATAATATTTTAACCCTTTGATGATTATATTTGATAACTTCTCATGTCTTTCTTTCTCTTCCGTTATTTGAATTTTTACTTGCTTCTCTATCAACTCTTTTTGTTGATTGACTGGTTCTTTTACTACTTGAGACCATGTCTTTGCCTTTGCTAATTCATTTCGTAGCTCATTTTCTCTTGTTTCCATGTTTTGGAGTGTTTTTCGTACCTCTTTTATTTGATTTGCATTTGTTTTTTCCACCTCTATTGCATCATTGATTGGGGGATGGATGGCTTGTTTGAGGACATGCCATTCACGTTGACCCATGTTTGCAAGGTTTTGTAGCTTTGACACTTGCTCCTTGAGTTGGTTGTTTTCCTTTTCCAGCCTCCGAATGGTGTTTATAACCTCATCTGATTTAGTTTCTTTTAATTTCTCCCTCCTTTCCATGCTTTCAAGTTTCTCTTTCATCTTCATTAGCTCTTGCACATAAAGTCTTGGTGCCCACATGGGTGTAATGGCAAATAGATGAATTTGTAAGAGCATGACCCAGGTTTGAACCCCACACTGCAATGAGGCATTCCATACCTGGACACTTCTATGACAGTGTGACCCATGGTAATGTGATTTTTGTTAGGGTAAAATAGGTAGTATATTGCATTATACTACATAGATTATTACATTTACTTTTTACTGCATACCATGAGATATTTATTGTTCTAAATATCTACTGGTTAACCTAGAGTAAATACCTAAATATCTTCAGATATTTAGGTTAGTTGTTTAGTTAGAACTCTCTACTTAGGTTAATAGTTAGCTACACGTTTCTCCTAACGTGTATTGTTAGCGTATTATATGCTAAAGCAGTTGTTATGTAATCTATATAACTAGCTTAATTTTTCTAAGCTAAGTTAGTTGATATTAATCAAAGCTTATTTCCTTTGCATTATTCGGAGAGTTTTGCTAACTACATTGGCATCAGAGCCAGAGGGAGTAGGAGAGAGGAAGAGTGAGCATCGGGAAACCTTCGTTCCACTGGAGAAGGCGAAGGCACACCTTCGTTCCACTGGAGAAGGCGAAGGCAACTGGTGACTTTAATTATTTTTTTTCTCCTATAGTTTGATGCATTGTTTTGATTAAATTTCCCGGAGGCAGAGGAGGTGGGATATTCCCAATTTTTGTGGGCCACCTCTGTCTCGGGAGGACTATCCCCGCAGAGGCTAGAGCCTGTAGCACCGAGCACGGATCCCGAGGCAGGGGATATTAATTTCCCCGACCGTGATCGCGAAAACTGGAGGGCTCCAATACCCCCGATGGCGATCCCAGCAGCGGGTCCGCCAACAGCCCACGGGAGCGCCTCGAGGGCAGGAGCGCCCTCACGCTTCCCGCGGCATGGGGACAGTCTCTGACGGGGATCGACTTACCGTCTCAAGAGGGTAGGCGCGCCCTCGGACGACTGAC
Source organism: Wollemia nobilis (assembly GCA_028583015.1). Taxonomy (NCBI): domain Eukaryota; kingdom Viridiplantae; phylum Streptophyta; class Pinopsida; order Araucariales; family Araucariaceae; genus Wollemia; species Wollemia nobilis. The sequence goes on along the minus strand of JAQPPZ010017084.1, from coordinate 2,762,806 downwards.
CGTCGGAGACATTCTTCGGTGACGGCGACTGGCCCATCACCACGAGAGGGCAAGAGCGCCCTCCGTGGCAGGAAACTGGACGACACAGAAACCGAAGGTGGACTGCACAACCACCTAGACGTTGAGTTGGCAGTTGACTTGGATCTGACAGGACACGTGGCAGGGTGACGTGGTGCGTCGAGGGCAGGACACATGGCAGGGTAACGGTTCTCTCCATCGGGCGACGAAACAGTGGTTTTTTTGACTGCCTGAAGGCAGTTGCTAGAAAGGGGGAGTATTGGGTTTCTTAAACCCTACATCCTGCGCCCGTAGGATAAATGTGGGACAAAAGTCCCCATTTTAAAAAAATTTCACGGAGCCCGCGTTGAAACATAAGGTGGGCCCTCCTTCTCCCTTCCCATCCGCACCTCGGAGTGCAGTGGCAAGAGTTCTTTGTTGCGGCACGCGTGATCGGGGGATCGAACCCCACACGCACCGCTTTGAAGAGATTTGTTAATTTTTTTGACACTCCGTTCGAAAGGATTATTCAAATACGAGATAATACCTCCTTGGTTTCAAAGTCGCTGTGCAGCCTACTGGTTTGTTCGGTCATTCGAGCCTGCGAGGTCCTGTGTTCGAAGCGGGGCGCAACATTTTTTTTCCGAATGTGAAAAGACTCTCCAACAAAAAGGTGCAACTTTTATTATTCTAAGGTTTATTCAATATTTAAAAAAAAATATTTGTTTTATTTTTTTATATATAATTTAGTGTGTTTGGATAAATTAAATCATTTTTTTTCAAAAATAATTAGATGATTTTATTTTCCCCAAATACCTTTATTATATAAAGTTTTAGTCATTAAAATATTTTTTTTAGTATTCAAACCTAAAAATTTGCCATCTCAAAATCAAGCAAAACCATTTCTTTAGTTTTCTTCACAAATTGGAGATAAAGAGACAAAGAGATTAAGACTTTGGTTGCATCACATAGAGGTTTTTCTTCCAACCTTTTGCAATAAACTACTCAAAATTCCTATAGTTTTCTCCCAATTTTTTTTTTTTTGGAGATAAAGAGACATAGGAACTTTATATTCTATTGCAAAACCAAAACACTTCAAAATTGGGCAAGGACAAAGGTCATTTTTTTTGCAACAAAACTAAATATTTGCTTTTGTTTTCTCCTTCAAAAAGAAGATATAAGACATAAAATTGCAAATTTTTGTTGTAAACTTGAAAAGAATTTTTGAACCTATTCTTTGCTCCTCATGCTTGAGTGTTGAAGACAAAAACCAAAGTCGTGTGTCGACTGGTCTGGAAGCCTTTCAAACGCGGGTCGTGTGTCGACTTGTCTTGAAAGGAGTGCTCGAATTTTCAATTTTGTAAAAATTAAGGGGGGATAGAAGTCATATTTTGTGATTCTATTTTTTGCAAAATTGTAAAGAGAAAAGGGGGGATATTTCAAAGCAAGAAAGGTGCATTCTCGATTGTACTCGACACCTTTTCTTAAAAAATTGACTATACTAGGTGTATTTTCGGTTGCATCCGACACCTAGAGTGATAATAATTTGGGTTTCTCTCTTGTTTTGATTATTGCACTAACAATCATGCTTTTTGTGTGCAATTAAACAATCAGATAGAACATTGAAGAAGCATTTCACAAAACCCAAACTTCACTCAAAATCATGCTACACCTTGCATAGGTTAAAACAAAGTCAATTTTTTTTTTTGCTCCCCATCAAAGGTCAAAATCCAAACACCTTGATTAACTCTCTTTTTTTGGCTTAATTTCCTCAAACTTTCCATCCTTCTTGAAGGGTGTTAAGGCAGGTGCCATTAAATATCCTAGAGAGCACAATCAGAAGTCTTTCAAAACCTACCCCTTTAATTTGCTCTATTTTGTTTGGCTTAATTTCCTCAAATTTTTCATCCCTTGTTAAGGGTGTTAAGGCAGGTGCCATTAAATATCTTAAAGAGCAAATTAAAATATTCCATATACTCTTTTGAGGGTATACTGCAAGATAAAGTCATCTTAGTCATATCAATTTGAAACCTTCAGCCATGATCAACAAGTATCTCAATGAGAGCCAACTGCTCAAAGGTTCAAATTATTCTGCCTGGAAAACTAAGATGAAAGCCATTTTAACTGTAGAGGAGATGTGGGGAATAGTGGATGGCACCGATTCTAGACCCACATCAGCAGGAGCAGATCAGACAGCTTATGATAAAAAGGATAAAAGACTTTCCTTATTGATCTTGCTAGCTGTTACCGATGACATACAACCTCATATAAGTGAAGCTAAAAATGGTAAGGAGGCATGGAATGCCTTAGCTACCATTTTTGAAGGAAAGAATCAATCAACAATTCTTAACCTTCAAACACAGCTTCATACTCTTCATATGAAATCTGGAGAGATAGTAGAGCTATTCCTCTGCAGAGTCGCAGATATAAAAACAAAACTGCAAGCCTTAGGAGAAAAAGTGGAAGACAATGTCTTGAACTCAATCATTTTAAGGGCTCTTCCAGACTCCTATAGAATGTTGATCACTTCACTGCAAGTCTCTGGAAGGACAATGACTTTTGTAGAGTTGGTAAATTTGCTTCAAACTCGAAGAAGCTAATCAACTCCAAAGAGATGAGGCATCCAACAATGCACTTTTCTCAAACAAGCAAAGTGGAAAGAAAAAGTGGAATCAACAGAAAGGATCTCCTTCTAACAAAGACAAGGGTACAGGCAAAGAGATTAAGAAGAAGAAGCAGTATTGTAAAATTTGTGATAAGGACACTCAAGAAACCAAAAGATGTTGGTTTAAAAACAAACCGCCCAATGAACAAGGACAAAAGAAGGGCAAAGGCAAACCAAAGAACAAGAACAAACAACAACAAGGACATGTTGCTATCATTGAAGATTCTAGTTCGGACTCTGAATGAGCACACAAAGTGCTCATGAAACATACATATTCCCCTCAAAAGGATACTGTTTGGTACATAGATTCAAGCGCTAGTAAACATATGACTGGCGATAAGTCCTGGTTTGAAACATATCGTCAAAGCTCTTCTCCTTTGTCTGGAGCTCGTAGTCCACCCTGGTCATTTCCCGGAGAGGCTTCTTCACTTTCGGGATTATCTTCTCTGTTGTAAGCACTCTCCTCTCGAAGTTAAACTTGGTGCGCTTTACCGGGGCGGCTATCTCTTCGAGTCTCCTCCGCTTCAGGTTTTGGAGGAAAGAGATAGGGTACTCTACAGCTCTTGTTGCCAGAGGCAAATCGTCCGTATTCTGGAGGTCGTCCATGAAGTCTAGTTCCCCCAGCCTAGGGTTCTGCTGAGACGTCTCTCCTGCGGGAATGGAATCAGGAGGAACCGGACGGACTTTGGAAGGATCGGCCGCTTCTGAGGGCGACCGGGGAGTGGAGATGGGAGCGGCTGATGCTGAAAGGGTTTCAAGCGGCTGAGGTGGTGGATGTAACGGTGAATGCACGGCTTCAGCACTAACCTCAGGCGAAGGGTTTGGGGTTTGACTCAGAGATAGGGAAACGTTGGGGTTCTGAGCAAACTGGTCGAAAGAATGGGGGCCGCTAGAAGGATGTGGAGACGGGGAGGAAGATGCGGCCACGGCTTGCTCGGATTGAGCGGGAGATGGAGTAGGAGTAGGGCTAGATGAGACCAGAGAGAGTGGGGCAGCAAACGTACCTGCGGGCTCCGCCTGAGCCGATCGTCGGATGGATGTCTGCGATTCTGGTTCCGGCGGCTGGCTCGGGATCGCCCAGAGAAACAAGCTCTGGAGCGGCTGAATGCGGCTGCGGCTCTGCGACTGGCTGCTGCACGGTCAGACTAGGTCGCCTGATTTTTTCAACTCTCTTCCTCTTTTTATTTTCCGGAGCGATGGCTGGATCGGGGGAAGGAGATGAAGCAGGTGCAGCAGGCGCTGATGTTCCCACGGTAAACTTGTACCGGGGTTTGACTTGCAGAAGGTCTGCCGCAACCGGTCTGCTCTCTGGCGGCGCTGGCGTCTTTTGTGCCTGAGGAATCACCTCGGGCGTTACCTTGATTAATTTCTTCGCCTTTTCAGGCGCCGCCTTGGAAGCCACGGGCTGCATTGGGTCCACTTGGATGTCTGTTGGGCCCGCGCTGGCAGTTGCCGAAGTGTACAACTGTTGGGAGGAAGACCCTCCTTTATAACCCTCAAAGGGACCTCGGGGAACGTAATCTTGATATGCGAATGGCCGCCACTCGTCATGGTGCTGGTCATATAGAGCTGAAAAGTCGTCATCAACGGCCAGATTTCTCCCTGGTGGATTTGTCGTGTTGCGTGCGGCACCTCATCTTCCAACATTCAATAATCTTTTCTTTTGGCCAGTTAAGGCCTCGCTATCTTGGAGATGAATTTTTTAAACCCCGGAGAAGAGAACTTGTGGTCCGGGTTTCGCTTGGGGTCATATGCTACCTCCTCGCAGTAAAAATCCTGCCACGGAGGCGAAGCTTCCATCAAGTCAATTTCCCAGTCAAGGTCAACATGGACCACATCGCATCTGTCTTCGATTATATCCGCCCGGGGGCAGAGATGCGTGAACTTTCCCCTTATCCCGTACGGGTCGTACTTCCAGCGCTGCGGCAGCAGAATCAGACCAATGTCAAAAAGCTCCCGCTCGAGATAGACATGCTGTCCTACCTCGAAAATCTCAACGTTCGCCCAGGAAAGAGGATATTGAAAGATCTGGCCTCTTTTCTTTCCTAGGCCGAACTCCTCCTCAACGTAATCCATCTGACGGGCAACCTCCATCCCAAACTGATGATCCGTGCACCAGTAGGGCAGCAGATGAGGTTTGCCCTTGAATCCGTAGATTCTGACCACAATCCCCTGCGTCAGTCTAAAAACGTCCCCGAGCTTCTGACTCAGGAAAGAGTTCGTCATTTCCCGCGGGGGGCGAGGGATCTCGCCATCGCTGAAGACTGACATGACCAACCCCGTAAAGTTGAAGTTAAACTTGTAGTAAGACCCTTTCCGGTATAGGTCATCCGTCCAGTCATAGACGGGCTGTGGCTCTCCCTTCTCGTTGACCTTCTTCATGTTCGGGATCGGCATCCGGGAGTGCAAATGATACAAACATAGCCAAGCTAGGACAGAACTGAACCGAAATTCAGTGGACTGCTTCTTCTGGAGCTTCACCAGGTCGGGAGTGGATGGCGTATGCAAGCCAATCCGCCCGATCGAAAAAGATGGGGCGCTTTCCACTTCTCTGCGCCGCCGGTTCGTAGGATTCTCCACACAGAGACATTCTCGCGATGCTAGCTGGTACGGCTGTACCACTCATCAGAGTCGCAGCCGAGGATCCATGCCAGAATGGTGTATAAATATTTGCTCTGAAACCTCGCCAAGGGCATGGGGCCGGTTGGCCACTGTCCAGCTGCAAGCGGGGCGTTCAGCTCTGAATTGAGGAAATCCCTCATCCTTTTTGTATGCATGAAGCGTCCCGCTTGCTCGCCCGCATTTATCTTTCTGACGATTGTGCTGGAGTCATACTCCAACCCTGGGGCGAAAGCTGGCTGGACAGTCTCCTTGCGCAGCGCGAACAAGGGTTTACCGCTGGAGCTGCAAATTTTCCGGGTAGCTGGTCTGTAATGTCTGACAATCAGGTCTACCAGCTCCGGGCATTGATGGACAGGAGGGCACAAGAACCGGAAAAGGTTTGACTTGTACGCCGCTCCGAAATGGTGAGAGGGCGAAACCTTGTCGCCCCAACTCTCCACATTTGTCCGCAGCCTTAGTCGTGCTCATAGAAAACGAGCCGTCCTTGTATCCCGCCGTAATTTATCGGAGGTGGTGGGGCTTGCCCACGCTGTACTTTCTTTGGCCGGGACTTTGACTTTCTCTCTGGCGGTGTTTCACTTCTGAAAACACCTAGCCGCGGTAAATCTTCGGGTCGCACCCTTCGCTGGATTGCGCTGGCATTGGCATCTTTCCTCCGTCCATCTCTCCGAAACAACAATAATTACGAATTCGTGGCGTCTCGCAGCAGATTTCGCAGTCACAGGAATAATCTGCACGATTTGGCATGTCTGGATGCATTAGACCCCCTTTTCTGGATAATGACAACATCATTAATGTCGCGCAGGAGGGGGTAGGTCGGCTGGCAAGTGAAGGAGTTATGTTTCTTGGGTGGCCGCGCAGGAGAATGTTTTGAAAAAGGTATCCCGGCTGCCGTGCCATGCTTTTTTGATTGCACTTTCATTGAGGACTGTGCAATCATTAAATTTATCTTGAACGCCGCGCCATGGCTGACGTCACTGCCGCAATCTGGGCACACTGCTCAAGAAAAAACCCCTTGGTGCGGAAACCCATCTCAAAACGGTCGCAATGCGCCTTGGGCCCAGCTTGGAGCTTTTAGAATATTTTATTCATTTTTTTTTTTTAAACAACTGTCCAAGCTGGCCCAGAAAACAAGGCGCAATCGGACTTCGCCCAAAAATCGAGCGCAGTCCGAACTGCGACTTGCATTGAGACTGTTTCTCTTTTCTTTTCTTACCGCGCCCAAGGATTGAGCGCAGTCCGGCCCTTTGCAAACTTCGGAAGAGAGGCGAGCACTTAGAGTTTTATTGCCTCTTGGGACCGGGTGCACGAGCTGCGCTAAGAAAATAGAGCGCGTTCGGACTTCGCCCGAAGTTCGGGCGAAGTTCGAACTTCGCGCGAAGTTTGCACTTCGCGCGCCGAGCTGCGCGTAGCGCGCGCGAAGTCGGACTTCGCTCAAAACTGAGCGCAGTCCGATCACTTCGTGCCCTTGCAGTTTTTCTCCCTTCAAACTTCGCTCTTTGCTGGCGCGCAGCCCGACTTCGCTGCGAAGTCGGGCAGCGGCCAACACTTAGACGTTTTTTGCTTTCTTCTTCACTCAAGCAGCCCCTTCACGAACTTCGCCCTTCCGAGGGCGACAACAGACTTCGCTGCGAAGTCTGTATTCTCTCCCATGTCGCAGTTCGGCTCAAACAAAATAAAAAACTGAAAGCTGGAAACTGTACATGCCGGAAAACAAAAATGCATAAGGGAAATTTTTACAAAGAAGGGCCACTCGGGCACCTTAAGCAGCGGTAAATTTTTAAGTGGAACCCGTTAACAGGGATAGGTAGGAGCTGACCCTCCATATCCCGAAGTACATAGGCATTGAACTGGTTCACCCGGGCAATCTGATAAGGGCCCTCCCGCAGAGCATCAAACTTCCCGTGGTTGCCCGGCTTCGCCTTATATGAGTCCCACTTCAGCACTGTGTCCCCGATTTTAAAAACTCGGGCAAGTGGTGCCTTTTGCAAACCAGCCTTGAGTGGCTGCAATATGATTAGTGAAGGCCTGGTATGCTTTTTCTCCGTCTTCTTCCAACTGCAGGAGTTGGCACAGCCTGTCGTCCACCGGGTCTCCACTGCTCCTGTCTTCGTCCAACATCCATAGGGCAGGGATTTCAATGTGGGATGGCATGACAGCCTCTTTGCCATAGACGAGCGCATAGGGGGACGTTCGATGGATTTCTTGAATGAAACTCCGTCCGCCCACGCGCCCGGTTCAGGAGTAAATGCCAAGTCCGCTTGTTTCTCACAATGGTCCTCCCGATGATTTTCGGGAGGTTCTTGTTAGTAGACTCGGCAAGGCCATTCCCTGCGGGTAGTAATTAGAAGACATCTTGTGATAGATGCCAAGTTTGCCAGCTGTACTCCGTGAGTACAGCCGCCTACGAATCCCGGACCATTGTCCGTCACAATTGACTCGGAACCCCGAGCGGGTAATCAGGCTCTCAATGAACCTGATGACCGTTTCTTGGTCTGCGTTCTTGGTCGGGATTGCCTCTGCCCACCGTGTGAAGTAATCGGTGGCTGTAAGAATAAACTTGTGTCCGGCAGAGGAACTAGGCGAAATCACCCCAATGAAGTCTAGACCCCATTGCTGGAACGGAGTCTCGGCTTGAATCGGTTGAAGGGGCAGGGGTGCTTTTCTCGTTTCCGCCAAAGAAACCTCCGGCATTGATCACACTTGGAACAGACCGCATAAGCGTCTGTAAATAGAGTGGGCCAATAGTACCCAACTCTAATTATTTTTAAGGCCGTAGGCCTTGCGTAATGATGACCCCCGTGCATCCCGGAATGAAAATCTCCGAGGACCCTGGGCTGGTCTGATTTTCTGACGCACCGCAACAGGATGCCGTCGATGTTTTTGAAGTAAAGCCCCTCGGGGCGAAGAGTGTACTTAAGTGCACCTAGCCGAAATCTCCTTCGTTGTGAGGCGTTCAGTGATCTCGGACATCTTCCGGTGCAGAAATATCTCACCAGCTCATCTCGTCCAATCACTCCCCTCCGATAAGGAGTTGGCTAGGTAGATGCGTGTCGCCGTGTCCTCCCACTTACAAGCGGAGATGCCGGCTACGCCGCTTCGGGCCAATTCCCGACACAAGGCTCGGCCCCCGATAAGCTTGGTGGGCCGCACTTCGATGTCGAACTCCCGGATTTTTGCAATCCATCCTCGCTCTCTTGTGACCCGGTTCTCCTTGTATGATGAAGCTTCGAACGTCCGGTGAATCACAAAGACAGTCGCTTTGCTCTGGGAGACAAAATGCCCGAACTTTCGGAGGGATTTCATAACAGCGTGAACTCCGCCGCTCTATAAAGTTGTACTTTTCCTCATGCGGCTGAATCACTTGGCTCAGAACGCTATGGGGCGCTCCTCGCCATCGTCTCCCTTCCGAGTTAGGACTGCAGCGTAACTTTCGGGTTCTCCCACTGCATAAAGGATGAAGTCCTTGGAGTAGTCCGGGTTAGTCAACACCGGAGCTTGCGCAATTCGAGCCTTGATTTCCTCGAAGGCTTGCTCTCTCTCATCACTCCATTCGTAAATTGTATCTTTTTTCAGCAGTTCGGCCATAGGCTTGATCACCTGTGCGAAGTCCGGAATGAACTTCCGCACGAAGTTAATCTGACCGAAGAAGGACTCGCAGCCCTTTTTTATCGATGGGGCTGGCAAGCGAAGGAGGGCTTCCGCTCTGTCGGGGTCAATGGCGAGGCCTTCCTCGGAGATGACATGTCCCAACAGACTTTCCTTCTTTTACCGCGAAGACAGACTTCTTCGGGTTTATAGAAATGCCGAATTCTCGACACCTCTCAAATATTTGCCGCAGGTGGGAAACATGATCCCCTCTTTGGTGAGAGAAAACAGTCATGTCATCAAGGTAGATAACAATGATCTTATTGAGCAGCTCTCGAAAGGCCAGGTCCATGGCCCTTTGGAATGTGGCACCAAGCATTGGATAAGCCAAAAGGCATGCGCTGATAGGCGAACGTCCCCCACTTGGTGGTGAACGCCGTCTTATGCCGGTCCTCATCTTTGACCCAAATCTGGTTGTAGCCGGAAAATCCATCTAAAAGTGAGAATCTCTGGGCTCCAAAGAACGATGTGTAGAATCTGGTCGATTTGGGGAAGCGGATAGTGGTCCCTGAGGGAAGCCTGATTCAGGTTTCTGAAGTCGACACAGAGACGAATGTCGCCATTCTTTTTCCTCACGGGCACCAAATTCGCGACCCAGGATGAATGTTTGATGGGGTAGATGATTTTGGCCTCCAACATCTTCAAGAGCTCGGCTTTCATCATGGCCTCAATCTTCGGATTTACGGCCCTCTGCTTCTGTCGGAATGGCTTGGCGCCATCCTCTAGCTCAATGGTATGTCGGATGACATTTCTGTCATACCCTCAAATCCTCGTAGCACCAGGCCACGATGTCGGGGAACTCTTGGCACAGTGATCTGATCTGCTCAAGTTCCTCCGAGGTGCGACCTGTTCCGACCTTGATAGTTTTACCAGGTTCAAGTTCCAGTGTCGGCATACCGCTTCGGGTCTACTTTGATCCCGTGAGATATTGCTCGTCATTCCGATCAAACAGACTTCTCCAATGTAATCAGTCCTTTTGGGACATGATTATTTTTTAACCGTATCAACCCCTCATATTGCTCGTCATCGTGGTCTCTACCTTAGATTGAACCAACTTCGTTAACCAAAAATGTGACGATCTCCTCGTCACAACTGAACACCCGCCGCTGGTGTCCTTATCAGCACGTAAGGCTCAGTAAATAGTGCGAACCGGCTTCGGTTTCGGACAACGTCATCACCGGAACGCACCTGGCTCCAACAGTACGCCGTAATGTCGCGTGTTTGTTTTTCTCACGCGATATCGCCTTGACATTCAACGAGTCGGACTCCATCGAGTCCCACACCCGGTTGCGGTACGCCCTAAGATAGTGCTGTTTGGAGGCGCACTTGTTCGTAACCTGGTGACACACCAGCTTTGAATCTCCAAAGATCTGCAGGTGTTTAATCCCCAGCCTCTCCGCCTTTCGCAAACCCAAGCACAGGGCTTCGTACTCCGCCGAGTTGTTAGTGCAGCTCCAGGCCAACCTGTAGGTATAGTCCTTCTGGATTCCGGTCGGAGAAACCAGAAGCACCCCTGCACCGGCGCCATTTTTGCATCGCGCGCCGTCAAAGAAAAGCTTCCACAGCTTCTCAGGTGCAGGTCCTACTTCCTTTGCAGCTGACTTGTCAAGCCTCTCGGGCTGTACGATGGAGTAACAGCCCTGCTCTGTCTCAATTACGGCATTGAAGTCCCGCAAAGAGAACTCATCTTCAAGCTGTAGCACTTCGAAGGCTTGCTCAGTCAACTCTACTGTCACCAGCTCTTCCTCCGACAACTGAACCATGCAGTCCAACTCTCCTCCGGGTATCTTCTCTACTAGGAAGGTGGAAGGCTTCTCATTGAAAATTTTCAGTCTCCTTCCTTTGAAGGGCACTTCCATGTGTGAGTAGTCTAGAGACAGGTACTCGCCCAACTTCGCAGCTGAACTCCCGAGAGAGACACATGCCGAAGTAGGGAGCCAGGTCAACAACCACGACCTCTTGGATGACCACGATGTCGAGAGCCTTGTGCAGCCGGATAGGGATGTCCTTTATGACACCAACTGTCTTGACAGGGGTGCCGTCTAATTGCAGCACGCCTTGGCTGCTCCGTGTGTACTCCATCCCGATCTCATCGCAGACGGCTTTCGGCATCACAGTCGTGGAAGCACCAGAGTCCACCATGCAGTTGTGAACTATGTGCCCTTGCATCCGTAAAGACAGATAAAAGGGAGGCGGTCTGTTCTTCCCAATGGCTGAGACTCGTCGTAGGTTGAACCAGGACAGCGGGCTATATCTGCTTGTCGCTCTTCATGTTCTTCAGAGATTCTTGCAGCAGATCCACTCGGCCTGGGAGCAGAAGAGCATCATACATGCTGATCCTAGCAGATGTTCTTTTCAACTCGTCTACTATGTCGTAGCCCGAGGTGCTAGCTCCTTCCGCTTCTTTTGCCGGCTCATACTTCGTCCGGTATCGCCGGGTAGCCTCAACTCGCCGTCTCTTGGTCGAGACGGGTACTTCAGCCTTCTCCCCGGGCTTGTTCTTTGGTTTTAGCTGGAGGCCGAGGTACGGGAGCTTTAGCCGGAACCGGAACTTTTGCTATAGGAGGCTTGGTTGGAACAGGGGCAGCCTTTGCCGGAGGAGGCTTGGCTGGAGCTTTATCTTTGGATGCCTTCTCCTGGGCCGTGTAGGGCCACAACCGCTTGTACGGTGGCAGCCCACCGGGCTGCGGCTTTTCTCTTCTGGCATAAACTTGCAAAGGCTTGGCAGCATCTGCGGTTTTCTTTTCTTCCTTGGCGGGCGGCACTAAATTCTCCTCTGGGAGGGCAAAGTTGGCTTCGCCGTCCAGGATCATGTAGAGTTCATCGTCCTCTATGGCGCTGCCGGCCAAAGTCTGGATGTAGTGCTGGTGCAATGTGCAGTCTTCCTCCGAATGCGGGTCATTGCACGTAGTGCACCAGTTAACCTGGTCGGAAGGACCAGCGGGTCTTCTATAGCAAGATTTCTGAGGCGGACGCCTCCGCAACCGGTGCTCGGGGGCTTGTCTTTTGTCGCCGCCGGGGCGCATATGGCCTCCTAGGAGCGAGGTCCATCTGGGCCTGATTCTTCTTCAGAGCGGTCATGTCATTGGACATGGCATGATATCCTGAGGCCAAAGCCCGCACCTCCTGGAGGATTGTATTCTGAATGCTACTGTCAGGAGGCGGCAACTGTGCCGGTGGAGGCAATGCGGCTAATGGAGGAGGGTTGGAATAAGGTGCGTACTGAGGGGGAGCAGGAAGTGCTGGAAAATGCGGAGCAGGAGGAGGCGGGTGAGGATAATGCAATTGAGGCGGGCCGTAAGGAGTTACGACCGGCGCCGGATTCCACTGTCGTCGGGGTTGCTGTCCTGATGTGGACGGCGCACCACCAGAAGCAGGAGGATACTGGGATCTGGGGAAGTCAGGATGAATGGGTTCCTGCACCCTGGACGGGAGTCTGCCGATAGAAATAATGTCAGCTTCAGCTTGCTGGGCAGCCTCGTACAGAGCAAGAAACTCGTCTATTCTGGCAATCTTCAGCAGCAGGCATATGTCTGAGTTGAAGGATCTCAGATAGTAGTGAGCAGCCATGCCACCGAAGGCCGAAGTTCGCGAGGTACCCGTTTCCAGGATCTCGCAAACCTGATGTTAAAGTCAGACACCTCCTCTTGAGGGTGTCTCTCGGATACTTTGGAACCGATGCAAAGAAAGAAGTAGGGTCAGCGGACTCGTTGCATCCTTTCACGAGCCTTCTGGCAAGCTGGGGCCACCCTGTGATGGATCCCTCTGGCAGCGATCTCCACCAGTAGAGAAGCTTTCCCCTCAGGGAAAGGGCCAGCAGACGGGTCTTCACACTCTCATCGGTAATGGAATGCAATGCGGCCAGGGCAAGGATGTCCTGGATGTGCTCGTACGCCGTCTTGCCGTAGCCGTCGTATGTAGGGATAGACTTTAAAGCAACAGGGGGCACAGCTTGTTGTCCGACCAGGGCCAAGGGCCCTGTAGAGTCCACCGCCGGGAAGAGATCATCGTCATTTTGCTGTTGAGCAGCCATTTCTTCTTCTTCTCCGCCGTCGGTTGTGTACTCAGTGTCGGTACTTTCCGAGGATGCAGATGCTTCTTCTTCCTCGGCCTCTTCTATTTCGTACTCAGCTCCGCCGACCTCGGCTTCGGCTTCTTCTTGAATTTCAGCCTCGGCTTCGTCGACACGAGCTTGCGGATCAGCCAGCCTCGGCAATTTCGCCTCGAGCGTTGATGTCCAGTTCGTAAAAGTCGCGGGCTTCTCGGATCCCTTGCTCGCCACCTTCTTGTTTGCATGAAGGTGCTAGGACCGGTCTTTCAGACTCAGAGGATTTGTTCGTGCAGAGTCGCCAGGTGCTCAGATTTCGAACAACAATGAAGCGAACACCGGTGCTTCGATTCTGTTGGGGGTGAGAAACTTCCTTGTCCCACCAAGTGCTCAGAAACCACTGTCAGCGCCAGGTGGAGACTGATCAGAAAATCTCTCTTCAAATGTGGGACCCTGGTCCCACCGGGCGTGCCAGAGAAACTGTTGGTTACGAATCTGCCATGAGGAAAGGATTTTGTGTGAATGCGCCCAGATTCGCCCACCAACTAGAAAGGCCGGAAGGAAGAGATGCCTTCCGTGCCAATCTCCGGAGAAGGCCGGCTCCTTGGGGGGTTTTATGGTTTAAGCTAAGAGTGCAGGAAAGAGATAAAGGAACGGAAAGAATTTACAAATGTGATTGGAGTTGGGTGGGGGGAACTAACAAGACGGCAACACATCAATCACCATTACTTACTGCATCATAAATACAAAGCATGACCAGGAACTGCAAAACCTAAGTATACTTTCTGTATTAAGCGATGTACGCACAGCTACAATGGTCCCCTAGCAAACATTCTCCCTACAAGGAGAACTAACAGAGACGGCAATGCATCAATCACCACTACGTACAACAACATAAACATTAAAGCAACCAAGAGATGTCAGAGCCGTGTATATGTGTTATGCAGAGAATTTATACGCACAGCTACAATGGTCCCCTAGCAAACATTCTCCCTACAAGGAGAACTAACAAAGACGGCAACGCATCAATCACCACTACGGACAGCAACGTAACACACAACTGATGGAACCGCTACCACATCTATTCTATGTATCCTCTAATCTATGAAGTTCAAAAGTACTTGGCCACCAAATGCCGAAATGAATCAACAAGCCATGACACAAGCAATGCTTTAGGCACTCGACCACCAAATGCTGAAACGAATCAACGAGCCGTGACACAGAAAACGTAAAGCATAAATATAAAGGAGAGGCAAAGCATAAAGAAATAAAAGCAAGAGAACAGAACTAGGCATACAATTTATATTTATAAGCAGAAGCACGGTTACAATGGTTCCCTAACAGACATTCCCCTTCCACCCTTTACAATGAAAACATGGTGGGTTTTTATAGCCCGAGTCCCTCCCGTTACATTAATGGGCACAAAGTCCCAGCCAAACACTAGCTGACAAAAGCGGCGAAGGAGCTGCAAATGCTAACCTTTGTCGGACCGGACTGTACCCGCAGCATGGTCTTCCTGGAAGCTGGACAGCTACGTGGCAGTGTGTTGGGTAGAACTTCTTCTCGGCAGGAATGCGGGTAGCTGGAGCGGGTAGAACCTCCAATCAGCTTTAAATGAGGCCACCGGCATAGGTAGTGCAGCCCATGCTCGTCCTTTTGCTCGGCACGTCTTGGCTCAAATCCCGAAGCTGGACACTTGTCAGATGATGGATGATGCTGTTTGACACGTGTCTGCCTTGAAAGGCACTTTATCCAACTTCGCTCGGGATCGTAGCGCCATCGGGTTGCGCAGGCAGAAACAACGTAGCCGGGAAGGCCTTCATGCCTTGGGTGTATTTCCGAGTTTGTTTCCCATCGCGCACTCGTCAAGGGCGCACTCCGACTTCGCCGCGAAGTCGGACTGCGCACAGGTGAAAGCTGATTCTCGCCGCCGTACGGACTTCGCTCCAGCACTTAGTCATTTTTCTGCCACCTGCCAGCGCTACAAGGTGCGCCCAGAAAGAGGGGCGAAGTCGGACTTCGCACCAAAACTGGGCGAAGTGCGGACTTCGCACCAAAACTGGGCGAAGTGCGAACTTCGCACCAACACTTAGCCATTTTCCAGGGCAACTGCTGTCAAATTTGAGATCCAACTGAGGGGCTCCAAGAAAGGGGGGAAGAAAGAGAATGTAGGAAAGAGAGAGAAAGGGAGAGAAGAAGAAAGGAAAATAGAGGAAGAGGGAAAAGGAAGAGCAGCACTGCTACAAAATTGAAAACATTGCACCCCGTGCAAAATGTGGCAACAGGTACTTATCTCCAGTAGTCTTCACTGTGGTGCATAATAAATGGATTCACCTACTTGTCTATATCTCATGTTTAAAAATAAATTTTCTTTGCACAACGTTTGAGATCAAAGCATGAAAATGCTTCCAATAGTGCTAAAATTAGACTTATGTCATGCAACTCAGTGGGGATCATGTTGATCTTCAAGATTATTCGTTGTGCCTCCTGTTGCATCATGTTTTCCAGGCTTCAGATCAAACATATTATATACCTAATCTATCTTGGTTTTGCTTCTCTAACTGTTTGACATAATGCTTTTAAAAAACAGGTGTTTGATTCATTAAATAACCTCAAGAACATTTGAGGACCAACTTTATAATTTATTCTATGCATTAGATTTTTGGTAGAAGCTGGAATATGCTGCTTTCTTCTAGGAAAAATGAACTTGAAGATATGAATGCAGAGTAGATATTCATTTTATTAGAATTTATCGTGCATCTTTCCATTCAAGATCATCTTTATGGAGAACCAGGTATTAAAGTGGAACAAAGTTCCATCATAAGAATATGCCATTGGAAATAACAGCTTGTGTGAATAAGAGCATCACAATGAATCAGTTTGAAATTAAGTTTTGTCATTGAGAATTGGGATTCCTCAAAAACATTGAGAGCTTTAGGATAAATTCAGACAAGAACTACTACATTTCATTTTATCTTTTGAATGAAGTTTTCTCTGAATAAAAAACTCATGTCTGCTTTAGTGAGAAGGAAGTGGTGAGTTAGTATCCAATCATACCTTGTTCTATATAATACTAAAGTGTTAACAATTAATTTTATCTAAAAGAATATTAGTCTTCTATGTAACTATTTGAATTCTAGTTATCTTCATGAAGTTGCAAACCCAGTAAAATTTAGGATTGTTCAACACCATCCCATAAGTGGAACCCAAATGTTTACAGTGCAAAACATTCCTATCTATTAGGTTTGTATGTATATTGCAACATGCTTAGGCAGTAATCTGTCTTATCCCCTTATAATAATGTTCTCTTTAAGCTAAACAAGCAATTTTTCTTTTATATGCTTGCCATCCATGATCAAACCAAAGTATTTTGATGAGGTAGAGTAGAAGAATTGAAGAAAATAAAAGAATTGATGTGAAACGAGGCCTTTATATCATCTTGTTGAAATGTGTAATTATTTTATTTTGTTCAATACTGACACATGTCATATTGTACTATTGGTCCACAAGCCCATTTTCACCTTGTGGGATGATCCTTGAATTACAGCATGATCCAATAATATGTTAGTTTGATGGTTATTGGGATCTGTGACATTGTATCATGGGTAACATTTATAATCTCATTCACATATCTTTTTCTACATTAGGTCAAGTTTCTTTTCTTTGTTAGTGAGAGATTATTGGTATCAAAGGGCACCTTATCATATATATTTTTACCTTTTCTCTATAAGTGCTCGATTATGTTTCCTTATTGAGAATTTGGGTAGTGTGTTAATTCCATTCAATTTTGCTTCTACTATGAATTTCTTCATGGTATTGAAGTGAGTGTGAATCTCCATTATTTCCGTTTAGAAGCTTGGTTCATGATAATCTTATTATTTTGCTTATGAAGGAAGTGCTTCCAGAAGAGTGATCTTAGAAGAGGGTTTTGGATCAAAATTGTTCCCCTCCCCTCAGGGTTTTCTAAAAATCTTGACTGTCTTTTAAGGTGTTTTTCTTAAAACGATCCATTTTCCTTCACTTCTCCATGTATTATTCCAGAAGCAAAGATGTTCATAAGGATAGAGACTTTAGGATTGGAGGGTTTGAAGATGATGTTAGACTTGGATAGACCATCCTTGCACGTTGAGAGGTTTTTGAGTAGGACCTAGTGCATCGGATCGATAGAGAAGTTGATTTCAGGTTTTCTTGACTTTCGGATATTCAAGATACAGGAGTTAGAGCTAGTGTTCCATATTATAGAAAGCAATTATTCAGGACAAATTGTCAAGAATTGTAGGAAAAGGTCAACTTTTTGAAATCTGTGCAAAAATCCATCGGGGTTCTCAATTTAGCTTATTTCTTTATTTCTACAACTCAGGTGAGGCTTGCTAAATTGTTGCCATCTTTCTAAAAAATTTGAATTTATTTTTTTATTTTGGAGGGAAGACATGGGTATTTTTTTGGGCTAGACAAAATATTTCATTATCCTCTTGTTGCTAGCTTGTTGTAAGGAGGGCATGTAGGACACATATCTGTTCAAGATCACGACATGGAGTCTAAAAAATATTGAATGGCCCCCATCTCTTCTCTTGAGTTGGCGCGATGGATGCCTGGTTAACCCAACTGGCTCAAGGTGCTTGTGTGAGTGTGGTGTGGGGTTTAATCTCCCTTATATAGGCATTTTGATTGTGCTTGGTGGTGGGGCTCAATCCTCTTGTCGTTTTCCCATTTTAGTTGCTTTCTGTGCAATAGGCCTTGTTGGATCTCCTTTTTAGGAGCTGACTCATGGTGTTAAAGTATCTTGCAGGGTGCATAGCTAGAATTGCAAGATCTAGGTGCTTGTGCCTATGATATCGGGGGTTCTATCCTTGCTCCCTCCTTGCTACTTGTGATGGTGGCTTTGATGTCTACTTTAGGTCCATTACCCTCGTCAAGTAGGCCCAAATGGTTGATGTGGTGCTTCTCATGGCCAATGTTGAACTTGAGGTGGCGAAAAGAAGTAAATCTTTTATAATTAAATATGCTTGTGGTAAATATTAGTCTACTAAGATGCAATGCATAGATAGTAGAGGTGGAGTTTTGGTATTGTGAAGGCTGCTGTAGGAAAATGTCAAGAAGAAGGATGCTGAATTTTGGAATATTTGTATTCACACAGAAAATTGAAGATCCAATAATGAAAATCAAGAATTCAGACTTTTTATGTAAAGTGATGTAGGTATCTAGCTATAGCAACTCAATTGTTTGTAAACTTTGAAGCTCTAAAGGAGAGAGTTGTGATTTGTCAAGGGTGGGGGACTTGAGTACAACCCCTTGTTCTCTAGCAAAAAGAAAATGCTTGTGGTAAATCAAATGCCACCAAATGCCATCCCATTTATAGATCAAGCAAAGTGGCATACAATAGTTCGTTCAGGTGTACAATAAGCTTATTGAACTAGATCATGCCAAGTGTCAAATCTATATTAAAGGTAGCATATTCAAAATTTTCCTTAATTAAAATTTTGGTAGTATTGGGTTTATTATTAAGGGCAATCTTGTGGAGGTCATATCTTCTTCATACAAAAGTGAAATTTGCCCTTTTTTCAGATGGCAGATGTTTTTGGGCTCTATGAAATGGTGTTAGTGTTGTTGTATTTCATTGTCTTGAAGCTGAAAATGTGCAAGAACCCAAAGAAACTCGAAGTCAATTATCTCCATATTCAAGGAGCGAATTATTCCATATGGGGCAACCAAATGAGATCACTATTAAAGAGTAGGGGATTGTTGATATATATGGACAAAAAGAATCCACCTTTTATTGACACTCTTAATGACATTTAGTTTCGCATATGCGGATATGTGGTTTAGTTGCATGGGCCCATATTCCTATTGAGTGATAGAACAACCTTTGATCTAAGAGTCATTGATGTATTTTTGTAGGGCATAACAAGTAGTCAAAGGCAAATTGACTTTATGATTCATCTACTTGGCATGTGATCACCAAGAGATGTCACTTTTGATGAGGTACTTAGTCATGGGCCTTCTGGACTGCTTTTGACTTTACTTGCTAGCTCTTCATCTCATTTGGTACCTAGTGGTACTTGTCCTCAAACTTACATTAATGATCATTCTTTGAGTCATGTCGATGCTCTTGTTGTTTAGGTTGATCCCCCTTTGCCTAGCAATTTGATTGAGGAGGTTGATTCTTCTCCTAGCACTTTAGTTGTGGATATTCCTTTAGATTCTAATGTCTTGGATAATCCTTCAGCTCTCAATGCTGCTTTTTTTGATGAGTTCATGTGTCCTGGGAATCTTTTGATTGTGGCTAAACCTTAGCCCAAGTATGGTAAGTCCACCCTTTTAGTTTGTCAAGGAGTTCTTGCAACAAGAATGTCATTCGAAGTCCTCATTTCATGCTTTGTTTAACAAGGTGGACGTTTATGGAGATCCTCCCACTTAAAGTCAGGCTAAGGGATGTGCTGAGTGGGATGCAACCATGAAATGGAATATAATATTTTGATGAAGAATTAGGCTTGGCAATCAGTTCGTTTGCCTAAAGGCAATAATATTGTTGGTTGCAAATGAGTCTACAAGACCAAGTTCTATGCTAATGGTTAGATTGAAAGCACAATGCTTGCCTCATTGCTAATGATTTTTCTTAGGAAGGAGTTGAGTACAGATAGCTTTTTGCTTTTGTTGCTTGCATGGACTCCATTCACAAGATCCTTTCAATTGTTGCTACATCATCTTGGAAAGTTTAGGAAGTGGATGTCAAAGGTGCCTTTTTCATTGGGACCTTTAGGAGGAGATCTATATGCAATAGTCTTGTGGATTTGGGCAGATGGGACCACACCATTGGTTTGCAAGTTCAAGAAGTCCTTTTATGGGATTAAGCAGGCACCTAATGCTCAGTATGAGAAGATTCACAATTTCTTTCTTTTCTTAAGCCTTCAGTGTTGTGAGGTTTAGCATGTTGTTTACATCAAGTATCATCAGGGCATGTTCTTATCATTGTGCTCTATGTTGACAATTTAATTATTACGGTAAGCTTGGCTTCCATGATTTAGGAAGTGAAGCTATGACTTCAAGATTCCTTTTAGATGACAATTTTTAACCTACATTATTTTTTGGGTGTTCACATTGTTTAGTTTTCTTTAGGTGTATCTCTTTCTCAGCTTCGATATTCTTTGGATATTTTGCAATGTTTTGAGATAGATGATTGTAAATTGAATCCTATTCCATTTGATTTTGAGGTGACGCTTGAGGCTAATTGTTTTTTGTATGATGGATGATATTGTCTGTTGGTATTTGGTGGGTAGTCTTCTTTATGCCACTCGCACTTGATCGGACATAGCCATTGCTGTCAGTTTGTGTTTCAGGTATATATATTAGTGCCTCATGAGTCACTAGAAAGTTGTCAGGTGGATTTTGCGCTGCATAAAGGGTACTATTATTTTGGGCATTCATTATACTATAGGGGCTGCCATTGTTTTGCAAGGCTATTCAGATTGAGATTGGGCCAATGATCTTGATGAGCATAAATCTACTTTTGGATATTTGTTTTTTTTTCAGCTCTAGACTTGTTTCCCAATAAGCAACATGCTACATCTTCATCTTCCATGAAAGCAAAATATTGTAGGGTGGTCCTTGTGAAACATCTTGAGTGGATGCAAATGGTTTTTTAGCAATTGAATCTTCATAATAAAGGCATTTGTACTTTATTTAGTGATGATCAAAGTTTTATTTGGTTTGCAATCTAGTGGACCATTGGCAAACCAAGCACATTGAGATTTGGATGCATTGCTTTAATTGACATCATTCTCAGAGTAAACTTATGCCAGTGTATGTGCCTTTTATGGATCAGCTTGCCAACATAATCATTAAGGCCATGCCAAAGGTCATCTTCATAAGATTGGGTGACTGATGTGGTGTGGGAGAGTTTCCCTTGGGGGGTGGGTGGGTGGTGGAGGAGGATGTTTAGTAATGCCTTCTCTTCATGTGCTCCATTCAGAATAAGGGAGGATGTTGAAATGCATAATCATTCACTTGGCCAAACCCGACGTTGTAGTTATCTTGTATTAGCCCATGGGCCCATTTTCATCCTTGTCCAATAACATGTTGGTTTGAAGGTTATTGGGATGTCACATTATATCGTGGGTAGTATTTATACTTCCACTCACTCATCTTTTTGTACATCAACTTGAAATTCTTTTCTTTGTGAGTGTGATTATTTGTGTCCAAGGAGAACTTATCGTATCTTCATGTTTGTTTTCTCTATGAATATTCTTTTTATTTCGTTTCTTCTGTGAATATTTCACGTCTTCAATGGGTGAATTTAGTGTGATATGATCCACAATTGTCAAAGATGTAATAAAAGGAAATAATGATTTAGTAGTCAACCATACCCTATTGTAAATAACACTACAAGTGTTAACCAAAAACTTTATGCAAAAGAATGTTAAGCTTTCCTATAATTATTAAATTCTACTAGTGCGCTTGAAGTTGTCGAACAAGTAAAATTTAGGATTGACAATGCCATCCCCATAAGCAAAACCGTAATTTACAATGCAAAAACAATTCTATATACTAAATTTATGTTTAGTGTGACATGGTATTGCAGTAACCTATGTTGTGCTCTAATACTAATGTTCTCTTCGTATTAAACTAAGTGTTTTGGTTCTATACACACACACATATGAATGCGATGACGATGAGTCCAAGGCACAACCATGGACTATAAGTACCCATGAAGAAACTCTTGTGAAGTTGCTAAGGCATGGGTTAATGAAGTATTAGTTTCATAGGAAGTCCTCCTTGCCAAAAATGCTTTTTCCTCAAAGCATAGGAGGTGAGGGATGAACTATAATAAAGGATTGAGACTTCCACAAAGCTTCTTCCTTTGGAAGACCTTTCCATTTAATCAAATATTCATTAGTTTGGCAAGAGTGGAGAGACCTCATGCATGTTTCTAAAATTCCTTTGGGCTGTAAGACAAGTTGAACTTTCTAGTCCAAGACAAAGAACTCAGTCTCAAGAGGAGTAAGGGCACTCAACTGGAGGAGGATGTTCAGTAATGTGGTCTCTTCATGTGCTCTGTTCAGATTTAGGGGCAGTGTTGAAATACATAATCATTCACTTTTGGCCAAAATTGACATTGTAGTTATCTTGTATTATTTTATTAGCCCATGGGAGTGTTGGTCATGAATCTGCCACAGGAAAGGGTTTGGTTTGTCTATGCGCCCTAGACCCGTCCAACACTTTGAAAGGCCGGAAGGAAGGGATGCCTTCCGTGCCAATCTCCAGAGAAGGTTGGCTCCTTTACTACACTACACTGGGGTTTCAGATTAGGGAACAGGAAAGGAATTGGGAAATTGCTGAAAGAAACAAATAACTGAAAGAAATAGGGAAATGGCCACAGGCCGGATGGTTCCAAGGGGAAGAACAAGCAACACAATTACTAACTCTTACTTAAACCAGCAGCAATCAATACTATGAATATAACATAAACTAACACTGAAACATTCTCTGATATGTATCCTTCAATAATTCCAGGTTTCGCTCTTTATCACACACTTAAATCCAGATTGCAGAATTACAACATGCATATAAAGAAACAAAATTAACAGAAATAATAATAGAAGGCATCATACACGGAAAAGAGTCCAGAATCAGAACCAGGAGTCTTAATATTGATGCAGAATTTAAGTACAACAGCTCTTTAGCAAAACGTTCCCCCCTATTACATTACATGGAGTGGCTTTTTATAGAAGAATTTCCCCCTGATTACATTAATGTCCAAACCCTAAAACTGGCGGAGCAGCTGAGATTTGACCTCTGCCAGATGACAGAGCATCCATGGAATGCGGCTCACTCGTGTTTGGAGCGGCTTCGGACGGTCTTTGCAGCTGGGGGAGCATGTCTCATTAATGCGGTAGGTGGAGCTTGCCCTAGGGGGCTTTTCCGGACTTGACAACGCCGCTTTGATGGGATGGGCAGGAGACCCAGACTCGTGCGCCATGAAGGCACCTTAAATTCCCACCTAACTTCTCTTTCTCGGGACGCGCGCCCTCCGGATGCAGCCTTAGCGTTAAAAAACGCTCGGCGAAACTTCGCTGGAAATCGGGCCCGAAATGCAGTTCTTCGCTTTTGGCATGGTTTGGCGGGAGGTTCGCTTGAATTGATCCCGAAACGCAGCTTCGTTGGAGTTGCTGCCCGAAGCTCGGAGTTCACTGGATTTCGAGGTGAAGTTGAGCTTTCTGGCCCGAAATTGAGCTTTGCCTGTGCCTTAGCCAATTTTTCAAGCCCGAAGTTGAGCTTTTTGGATTTAAGGGCGAAGTTGAGCTTTATGGGCCGAAATTGAGCTTTCTGGGCCGAAATTGAGCTTTCTGGGCGAAATTGAGCTTTGCCTGTGCCTTAGCCAATTTTTCAAGCCCGAAGTTGAGCTTTCTGGATTTCGGGGCGAAGTTGAGCTTTCTGGCCCGAAATTGAGCTTTCTGGTCGAAGTTGCGCTTTCTGGTTGAAGTTGAGCTTTCTGGGCCGAAGTTGAGCATTCGGGCGAAGTTGAGCTTTCTGGTCGTGCCTTAGCCAATTTTTCAAGCCCGAAATTGAGCTTTCGCTGGCTCTGCTTCCCGGGGCCATAACTTTTGATCCGCTGCCCCGATCGCCTATTATAATATATCGCCGGAAAGCTTGCGAAAAGATCTGCAATGACGAAATATCCAAAGATCATTTCATCCACTTTATCATCCTCTTTTAGGGCCTGCGAAAATGCCAACACTTCTGCATGCTCTTTGCCGCTTTAAAGCTCCATACTTAGGCAAAATTTTGTCAAAAAATTTAATGTGGCAAAAATGCCAACATTTCTGGCGGCTCGCGGGGCATTTAGCTTGTCTGAATGCAGATCGATCCCAGGCCTTTATCCATTGGGCAACAGAGTCATCCTCGCTGTCCTCCTCTGAGTGTTCACTGACGGCAGTAAACTCTTCCTCCAACTTCTCCCCTTCTGCCTCTTCCTCCTCTCTTTGGCGCTCATGGTCCTCTTTGGCGCACAAAAATGCACGAACTAAACTAAAAAAAACAACTGAAACTTTACTTACTAGCCGGCCTATTTACATTATTTACACAAAAGTTTGCGACATGATTGGCATGCCGCCACCACAAACCTAGCTTCGGGTGCCTATCCGGTGAATCTGCAGTGTCCGGACCAGATCTGATTGTACTTGAGTTGATCTTTGAAGTCCGGCTGGCCTCCCAAAGTTTGCCAGGTTGCGAATAGGGTGCAACGTGGCAGGTTATCATGCATGCCAGTACTCATACAATTAATGAATAATGTGGCAAAGAGATTTGCCACATGAGAGCCTTCTTCGAGCACTGGTTGCAGTGATGGCTGGAGCCAATACCACCACTTTAGAGAGTCCACTGGCTGCGGGCTCTTGAGTACGGGTTCCTCTAACTCCTTGATGCGATAGCAGGATTTTTCTGGTGATAGGCCTTCTATCGGGATCTCCTCAGGATCAGCCTCCTGATGAGGCGTGCTTGTTGGGTTTTGGCTGAATACTTGCGTGATATGCCCTGGGACACAAAAAGGGTGCAAAAATGTGCCCTCTTTGCTCTCAGAATCTGCCACTTGAGCCTGTTCCCCTTCTTGGCCCATCTCCTGATGGAAACTGCAAGCAACCATATTATCCATTGCTTGGGCAGTGCTTGCATATTCCCATCGTTGGCCTTGGACGAGATCCGCCTCTTGAGCTCCACACAGCTGCATTCCAGGTCTCTGCACAGTTTGAGGGATCTGCCATTGTGAATATTGTGCGGGATAGACGGGAGCAGCAACTACCGGAGAAAGTGATGGAAAGGCAGTTTCTCCCCACTGTATTTTTCCTGATAGGAGTAGAAGCCGCTCCGCTTGCACTGCTTCCTGAAAGACTTGAGGGAATCTCTGTTCCCCTGATTGCAGTAGGAGGAGGCTTATATCCGGGTGGAAAGCCCGAACATAGAAGAGGTGGGCCTGGGCGGGTGTCGGCTGGATTTCCTCTGGAATTCTCCTCCAACTCCTCCAAAATCGGACATTGAAGTCTGTGATGCTCTCTAGAGGTGCTCTCGTGATGGTGGAGAGGTGCATCAAGAGTTGGAAGGGATCCTGAGAGCCGTCAAATGTGTTGATGAGTGCTCCCGCTAAGTCCGCCCATGAACAGATGCTCTTACGCCCGAGTATTTTGTACCACTGCAGCGCCCTTCCTTCCAGAGACAGGACCAGAAGTCTGATCATGACATCTTCGTGGGCTATGTCATGGAGGGTCGCTAGAGCAGCAATATCTTCAAGGTGCTCTCGGGCCATTCCCTCAGTGCCATTGTATTTTGTTAGGGTCTTCAGGGCACTTTTGGGAATCTCATGCCAACTTTGGAGATTCAGAGGGCCAGGATCATCCCAGCTGGGATAGCATACCTTTGCCATTATAGCAGTGGTCTGCAGAGATCACGGTCCTTGCCACTAAGTCGGAGTCGCCAGGTGAACATTCTTTTCTCCGCTTGTGAGGTCAAGGCTGCTCACCAAACCTTGATTCCTCCGGGGTGTCTTCTTTCAGCTTAAAAGGCGCCTACGATCAAGAAATCTGGATCTTCAGCTCAACAGAGTCGCCAGGTGATTTTGCCAGATGAAGGCAAGCCAGAGATTCACCAAACTCGGGCTTCCTTAAAATATGGAGATTGTTCGTCCCACCGGGCGTGCCAGAAAAATTGTTGGTCACGGATCTGCCACAGGAAAGGATTTGGTCTGTCTATGCGCCCTAGACCCGTCCAACACTTTGAAAGGCCGGAAGGAAGGGATGCCTCCCGTGCCAATCTCCAGAGAAGGCTGGCTCCTTTACTACACTACATTGGGGTTTTAGATTAGGGAACTGGAAAGAGATTGGGAAATTGCTGAAAGAAACAAATAACTGAAAGAAAGAGAGAAATGGCCATAGGGATGGTTCCAAGGGGAAGAACAAGCAACACAATTACTAACTCCTACTTAAACCAGCAACAATCAATACTATGAATATAACAGAAACTAACACTGAAACATTCTCTGATATGTATCCTTCAATAATTCCAGGTTTCGTTCTTTATCACACACTTAAATCCAAATTGCAGAATTACAACATGCATATAAAGAAACAAAATTAACAGAAATAATAATAGAAGGCATCATACACAGAAAAGAGTCCAGAATCAGAACCAGGAGTCTTAATATTGATGCAGAATTCAAGTACAACAGCTCTTTAGCAAAATGTTCCCCCCTCATTACATTACATTGAGTGGCCTTTTATAGAAGAATTTTCCCTCGATTACATTAATGTCCAAACCCTAAAACTGGCGGAGCAGTTGAGATTTGACCTCTGCCAGATGACAGAGCATCCATGGAATGCGGCTCACTCGTGTTTGCAGCGGCTCCGGACGGGCTTTGCAGTTGGGACAGCATGTCTCATTAATGCGGTTGGTGGAGCCTGCCCTAGGGGGCTTTCCCGGACCTGACAGCGCCGTTTTGATGGGATGGGCAGGAGACCCAAACTCGTGCGCCATGAAGGCGCCTTAAATTCCCACCTAACTTCTCTTTCTCGGGACGCGCGCCCTTCGGATGCAGTCTTAGCGTTAAAAAACGCTCGACGAAACTTCGCTGGAAATCGGGCCCGAAATGCAGTTCTTCGCTTTTGGCATGGTCCGGCGGGAGGTTCGCTTGAATTGAGCCCGAAACGCAGCTTCGCTGGAGTTGTTGCCCGAAGCTGGGAGTTCGCTGGATTTCGGGGCGAAGTTGAGCTTTCTGGCCCGAAATTGAGCTTTCTGGCCGAAATTGAGCTTTGCCTGTGCCTTAGCCAATTTTTCAAGCTTGAAGTTGAGCTTTTTAAATTTTGGGGCGAAGTTGAGCTTTCTGTCCCGAAATTGAGCTTTCTGGTCGAAGTTGAGCTTTCTGGGCCGAAATTGAGCTTTCTAGGCGAAATTAAGCATTCTGGCCGAAATTGAGCTTTCTGGCCGAAGTTGAGCTTTCTGGCCCAAAATTGAGCTTTCTGGGCAAAATCGAGCTTTGCCTATGCCTTAGCCAATTTTTCAAGCCCGAGGTTGAGCTTTCTGGATTTTGGGGCGAAGTTGAGCTTTCTGGGCCGAAATTGAGCTTTCTGGGCGAAATTGAGCATTCTAGCCGAAATTGAGCTTTCTGGGCGAAATTGAGCTTTGCCTGTGCCTTAGCCAATTTTTCGAGCCCGAAGTTGAGCTTTCTGGATTTCGGGGCGAAGTTGAACTTTCTGGCCCAAAATTGAGCTTTTTGGCCGAAGTTGAGCTTTCTGGCCGAAGTTGAGGTTTTTGGCCCGAAGTTGAGCATTCTAGCCGAAGTTGAGCTTTCTGGCCGTGCCTTAGCCAATTTTTCAAGCCCGAAGTTGAGCTTTCATTGGTTCTGCTTCCCGGGGCCATAACTTTTGATCCGTTGCCCGATTTCCTATTATAGTACATCTCCGGAAAGCTTGCGAAAAGATCTGTAATGACGAAATATCCAAAGATCATTTCATCCAATTTATCCTCCTCTTTTAGGGCCTGTGAAAATGCCAACACTTCTGCATGTGCTTTGCCGCTTCAAAGTTCCATACTTGGGCAAAATTTTGTCAAAAAAAATTTAATGTGGCAAAAATGCCAACAGGAACCATTTTAATGTTTGTCCAATAACATGTTGGTTTGAAGGCTATTGGATATCACATTATATCGTGGGAAATATTTATACTTACACTTTCAATCACCCAACTTTTTGTACATCAGTTTGAAATTCTTTTCTTTGTTAGTATGATTATTTATGTCTAAGGAGAACTTATCATATCTTCATGTTAGTTTTCTCTATGCATATTCTCTTTACTTTGTTTCTTTTGTGAATCTCTTAAGTCTTCAATGGGTGAATTTACTGTGATATGATGCAAAACTGTCAAAGATGTAGCAAAAGGAAATAGTGATTTAGTAGGCAGCCATACCCGTTGTAAATAACACAAGTGTTAAATGAAAAAATTATGCAAAAGAATGATAGTCTTTCATGTAATTATTGAATTCTAGTAGTGCACATAAAGTTGCCAAACAAGTATAATTAAGGATTGACAATGCCATCCCATAAGCAAAACCGTAATATTTACAATGCAAAAAAGATTCTATCTACTAGATTTGTATGTATAGTGTGATGTAGTATTCGAGTAACCTATGTTGTGCTCTCATACTAGTGTTCTCTTCATATTAAACTAAGTGTTATGGTTCTATATATGTATACACACATACACACACACATATGGAAGTGCATATGAATGAGATTTAGGTGAGTCCAAGTCACAACCATGGACTATAAGTACCCATGAAGAAACACTATAAGTATTAGTTTCAAGGGAAGTCCTCCTTGCCAAAAATGCTTTGTTCTCAAAGCATAGGAAGTGAGTGTAGGCGCTAGTTCTAACTTGCCACCTTAGCACAAGAAATAAAGTCAGAAATAAAATATGCATGGAAGTCAAGTATGCATATAATAAAGTTTTGTTATAAGTTTGAATAAAATTGTAATGTTGTAATATTGCATGTAATAATGTAATGATGAGATAAGTAGGAGTCGTGTGAATAAGTGAGTTATCATGTAGTTTGTCTTGTAGTTAGGAGGAAAATGAAATGCAAATAGGAAAGAAGTGAGGTGGCGGGGTACCTTCCCCTTTAGTTTAAATAGACCCCCTCATTCATTTGAGCAGGTACAAATAGACACATACATATTGTAGACAGTTCATTGGAGATATTGTATGCACATGATAGTTCTGCACAAGAGCAAATATTGTATATGCTGAAGGTAGTATGTTGGGAGAAGCCATACACTATGTGACCGTATAGGCTCATATGTAATGCAATATCTTGTTAATATCTATTCATCATTCAACCATTGTTCTATGTGTGATATTTGCATGTGTTTACATTGATTGATTATTGCAGTAGATATAAAATCCAAACCCTATAATCTTGTATTTTGTTCTCCATATTTTGTTTGTACAAGGCTGTCTGGGTTAGTGCCAACACGTCCCATGCAAGCTTGGGCTGTTAGACTTGAAGGCAAGCCGTTTGGAAAAGTGTCAAGCCATCTAAGGAACCTTGCTAGGCGATTGGGCCGTCTAAACTTTGTATAGGGCCGTAAGGGAGGTTGATGCAGGCATCTGGCTACATCCGAAGAGTTGTTGAGCAGTTAATATGTCATTCATAATTGTTCCTCTAAGTGTGGAATACCACCGTTGTGTTACATTTGGCGTAGTTTCTGTTTGAAGTTCGAACCAGCACTGTGTGGAGCTTGGAGACGAGAGAGGTGTATGATAGATAACTCACCACGAGGATGTGGGAGACATGGGAAATGGAAGAGCGAGAGACCAACCATCACGAAGGAGTTTGAGGATTACACAACAACAAGAACGAGAAGAATGTGGACAAGTTGAGCATGGGGATGACTTGCATGTTGATGATGAAGACTTGCATGAAGGAAGAATATTGACAAAGCTTACTAGTGAGGAGATACAAGCGCTAGAAGTCAAACGGGTTTGGAACCCTCAAGAGGAGGGAAGCTCAGATGAAGAATGAGAAAGGTGGAAAACATTGTTATTAACAATGGAGGAAGAAAAGTTAATTAAAGCGGTTTTTTGGAGACGAGGAGCTCTGGAAGAGAAAACTAGGGCATTAGTTGGGTAGACGAAGGGATTTTTGGTTGCTGTGGAATTGAAGACAATATTGCTGCCCTAAGAGGGCCCAATGAGGACACCTCCGGATCCTCTTTTAGAGAGACAAAGTTCTTTTGCAGATTTGTTAAAGGATAAATTTCCAGCAGAGACAGAAGAAGCACAAAAAACTACATTAATGCTCTTTACGGCTGCCGGAAAAAGATCAACATCTCAACGAGGCAATAGATGCTTGCCACAGTCAGAATCAAGGCCAAAGATTATCATTTACCAAAGGATGGTAGAAGAAACAATCTTATATAGAGCCAATCATGATCTGATCTGTAAATTCATGGTTATTTGCCATACCCTAAATTTTTTGCATTCTTGGGTCCGGAAAAACTAGGAGCCTCTTGGTGAGTATTCTTTGTGGTTTATTAGCAATGGATATTTTATTGCTAGTTTTTCTTCACTTGCCGATAGAAATAGGGCTTTCGAATTAGAAAAGAGGAATCATGGTCTGACAGGATTAGTTGTTCAGCCCTGGAGAGTGGTATTTGATCCTCGAATTGAACCCACTGTTGTCCTGATTTGGATCCGTTTGTATGCACTTCCAATGGAGTTTTGGAATGATCAGGTATTGGAAATCATCGACAATTCCCTTGGAAGACATTTAGGTGTTTCCAGAGACACAATGGAAGGAAACACAACCGTTTATGCTAGATTATGCGTGGAAATGGATCTCAGCCAGCTTTTGCTAGCAAAGGTTGAACTCTTGCAGGACTATCTTGGATTCAGCAACTGGATTATGAGCCTTCAGGCGTAGAGTTTGCCACAAACATGGGAATTTGGCCTGATCCTGCCCAAACAATATGAACATAAAAATGGAAGCTCCTCTAGGAATGTCGAATCTTCCTAAGGAGGATAAGTCAACAATCAATAAAGAAACAACCAACATTTCTTAGGGCAAAGAAGCACAGGGAGATGGTTTTGAGCAGCCCAAAAGAAGGAGAAGGCAAAAGAAAAAAGATGGCAAAGAGCAAACCCAACTCAAGCCCTCCAATAGGTATGAGATCTTCAAGACACTAGTGGACCAGGAAGAAGAAAAATTCATGGAAGGAGTGGATGGGAATAATGAAAACAATAACAACCATGTTCAAGCTCCTCTTTCACCTCCTCCTATCCTACAACAATTAATTGAGTACAGTGAGTTACCACAATCAGAGATTGTAGGGGCATTGATAGTGCATAACCAAGAGCAACCGATAATTAAGGATGTCATCATGGGTATAGCAGAAAAGAACAGAGAAAGGCCAACTCTAGGGATAACTCGGGTGGAAAAGAGATAAAAAAATATCAGCTCTCAAGGAGTGGGTAGAAAATCAAATAAGGAATTGATAGCAGTTCAAGGAGACAAACTGATCACTGGAGGATTGGTGAGGCCAATAGACTCTTACTTGTCTCAAGGTAACCAATGATTATACAATCATGGAATGTTAGGGGTTTAAACAATAGAACCCATCAATCTATTGTTCGAAGACTCTTAGAAAAATGTAAAACAGATTTTTTGCTTATCCAGGAGACAAAAATGTCGTTGGATCTTATGTGTAAAACAATAAATAAAATTTGGAGGGGTGTTGGTCATATGGAAGTGGCTGCCCAAGGGGCCTTAGGGGAGATAGTTACTTTTTGGAACTCTCTTGAATGGAAAACAATAGAACATATAGCTTGGAGGGGTGTTCTCACATCACATTTTAGGAACAATGTGACAACTGGGCAGGTTTTAATCACAATTTTTTATGGGGCTCAAAACCTAGATGGTCAAATGCATCAATGGAAAGTGGTACATAACATAAGAGTCTCAAGGGAGGAGGTAGACTGGATTGTTGTTGGGGATTTTAATGCTAAATTATCCTCTAGAGATCAAGAAGGGGGAACCCTAATTTTGGACCCAGGGGATTGACTTATGATTGCCCAAGTCCATGCATTACTTTTGGTGGATATTAAATGCCCAGGATCCAACTATACTTGGACTAATAAGAGGAGGGAGCCACATAGTAGGAAGGTGAAGTTAGATCATTTTTTGGTTTCAGAGGAGGCGTTTGTGAAATGGAATATAAAATTTCAGATTTTGGAGGGTCCAGTTTCGGATCACTTTCCCATTTTGTTGGAAGGGGGGATCAAGACAGTGCAACATCACAAACCATTCAAATTTGAAAACATTTGGTTACAAAAAGAGGAGCTTCTAAAGAAAATTCCACAGTGTTGGGAAGAGGGACGCCTAGCATATGGGACAACAATGTTTAGATTCCACAAGCAACTTCATTATGTCAAGGATCAACTCAAACAATGGAGGCAAGCTAACAAGACAGGGATGAGGTCCAAAGAGCTCCATTGGTGGCCAGATGGGATGAGGTTCAAAAACACTTCAAGGAAGGAACAATTACAGAACAACTCAAAGAAGAGGATGATGCATTGCGTAAAGCGGTTGAGGACATTGACAACCAAGAGGAGATCTACTGGAAACAGAGAGCAAGAACCACTTGGTTATTAGAAGGTGATAAAAATACCAAATTTTTCCATCGGGCTGCTTGTGCTAGGAGACAATCGAACATGGAAGCTCTTCAGGATGAGAACGGACACTCCTTTGATACAATTCCAGGTATGCATTTCCATTCAATGGATTATTTTTCTAAACTGTTTAAGAAAAGTATGGTGCAAGATGAGGATGCTCAAAAAGTTCTTGTTGTCATACCCTCTGTTATCTCTGAAGAAGAAAATCAGGTCCTACTTAAACCCATTGATAGAGAGGAATTGAAGAAAGTAGCCTTTGGAATGAGTACCGGAAAAACACCAGGTCCAGATGGATTTCCAATTGAGTTTATTCAAGACTTCTGGGATAACTTGGAGGATGATGTAATGGTTGTTATAGAGGAGTCTAAAGGTAGTAAAAGAATGCTTAAAGCATTAAATCATACATTCATTGCCTTAATTCTGAAATGGGAGGAGGGGGTGCATATTTCAGATTATAGACCTATTGCCTTATGTAATGTCATATATAAAATAATCACAAAGGTAATGGCTGAGCGACTAAAACCTCTTCTACATAGCATTATTTCCTCGGAGCAAGGGGGTTTAGTAGAGGACAGATAGATCTTGGATGGTGTGGTTCTAGCTCAGGAGGCAATCCATTCAATGCAAAAATCTGGTAATAGGGGAATGTTCATAAAATTGGATATGTCAAAGGCTTATGATAGGGTGGAGTGGAGCTTCTTGTCAAAGATGATGGCAGCCTTTGGTTTCTCTTAGGATTGGATAGAGTGGGTCATGAGCTGTGTTTCTACTTCGACATGCTCAGTGTTAATCAAGGGCCTTCCCTCGCAACCATTTAGAGCTACTCAAGGTCTTCGTCAAGGAGATCCTTGTTCCCCCTATCTTTTTCTCATATTGGTTGAAGGCTTGGGTAGACTCATCTTGAGGAGAAGACAACAAGGTTTGCTAATAGGTATCAAGGTGGGTGAGGAAGTTTTGACTCACCTACAGTTTGTGGATGACACAGGATTGGTGGGAGTGGCCAACTTCAGGGAAGCAAAAATGATTAGAGATACACTTAATGTCTAGCTTAGGGCCACAAACCAAGTCATCAATAATAAAAAATCCAAAGTGGTCTTTTTCAATCTTGATCAAAGGCTTCAGGAAAAAAATTTAGAGGTCTTGGGATTCACAAGGACTTCTCTCCCAGTGGTATACCTGGGGGTCCCTTTGCATTTTAAAAAACTGAAAATAGATATCTGGAGGAATCTTTTGGATTGTATCAAGGAAATAATTAATCGTTGGTCTCACAAATGGTTAAGCTATGGAGGTAGATTAACTTTTTTGCAGTCAGCCATTCAAGCCATGACAATTTATAAATTTTCTATCCTTGCTACCCCACATACCATATGGAAAGAGTTGGACAAGATGGCTAGAAAATTTTTATGGGGAGGAGTAAAAGGAGAGAGGAAATGGGCCTTAGTAGGTTGGGAGAAAGTAAGCCAACCCAAGGTAAAGGGAGGTTTGGACTGAGGAGATCTGTAATGTCCCTTTTTAAGAAACAACAAACCCTTACTACGAAAATGCAGAAATTAAGTACAACAAGGAAATAACTCAGAAATTGCTCATAAAATAACACAAGTATGAGGAGAAATCAGCCAGTATCATATATTAAATATTGCCAAACCAATACAACAGCTCCCCAAGGCTGAACAGATGCAAAAACTCCTCAAAAATGACCCCAAATACAAGCGTAGGGTTTGGGGCTGCCAACAGATCTGAAACACATGACACAAATGCTCCCAAAAATGCCACGAACTCCTCACGGATGCCTCTTTTTTTGTATTTTTGATATTTTAGGGCAATAACACCTGCAATGATATTGCCAAGACCCCAACCATGCACCTCCAATGCACTATGGGAATGAGCAAGACCTGCAATCTCAACTCATGGAACCTCTAGGGTTTCAATATTCAATTCTGATATCAACATAACATGCCCAAAATGGGACGTCTCACTCCCTTATATAGGGTGAGGTTCTAATTTGGAGTTGACATCTCCCAACCCTAAAATCACTTAAAGTGCCTTATTACAACATAAAAACATAAAACATAAATAAACACAACTTAAGTTATGTCTCCTAGTCACATGAACCCCTTTTTCACTTTTATAATTAAGTGTAGGAGACATTTACAAAAATATTTATTTTTGGGACATTACAAGTCCACCCTCCTCAAATTGCTTGTCCTCAAGCAAAGTCAAAGCTGGAGCATCTAAAATTTCTGCACCTTCCCAAGTAGCATCCTCCATAGGCAAGTCCTTCCACTTCACAAGATATTCTTTGACAGTCCTACTCCTAAGCTTTCTCTCCCTTGTCTCAAGGATCAATTCAGGTTCAAGAATGAGCTTTCCTTCATCATCAAGGGGTGGCAAATCTGAAGATGGCTGAATATGTTGGCCCAAGGCCTTCTTCAAACAAGAAACATGGAAGACATTATGTATTTTACTTCCACTTGGAAGTTCCAAAGCATATGCAACCTGTCCAACCTTACTCAACACCTTGTAAGGTCCATAAAATTTGGGTTTGAGTTTTTCTGCTCCACTTCTTTTCAATGTAGACTGTTTGTAGGGCTGCAACCTAACATAAACCAAGTCTCCCACCTCAAATGAGCGCTCACTACGCTGCTGATCTGCATACTTCTTCTGCTGATTTTGTGCCGTAAGAATATTGTCCTTCAAAGCATTAAGAATATCTTGATTTTCTGCTGCAAAGTCTCTAGCTTTTTGGACCCTTGAATCACCAAAAATCAGATCTGAAAAGTGTGGGGCATCATAACCATAAAGTGCCTTGAATGGAGACATTTTTATGGACATATGATAAGTAGAATTGTAGCAATATTCACCAAGGTGCAGCCATTTAACCCATGCCTTTTGTTGACCTGAAACATAATTTCTCAAATATCCTTCAAGCCATTTGTTAACAATTTCAGTTTGCCCATCAGTTTGGGGATGGTAGCTAGTACTAGGAGTCAATTTAGTACCACATAGCTTAAACAATTCTTGCCAAAACATGCTCAAAAATCTGCTGTCCCTATCACTCACAATGGATTTAGGCAAACCATGCAATCTGAAAACTTCTTTAAAAAACAAATCAGCAACTTGTATGGCTGTACAAGTTGTTGAAATGGCATAGAAATGAGCAAATTTTGTCAATCTATCAACAACAACAAATATGCAATCCTTCATGTATACCTTGGGCAAACAAGTAATGAAGTCCATGGAGATACTTTCCCATTTCTGATTGGGAATAGGAAGTGGCTGAAGTAAACCAGCTGCAAATTCATGTTCCCCCTTGTTTTCTTGGCAAATAACACATTCCTGAACATGCAAGAAGACATCCCTTTTCAAACCCTTCCAATAGAATCTTTCTCTAACCCGTTTGTAAGTCTTGTAGAAACCCGGATGGCCTACAAGTGGAGCATCATGCATGGCTGTAATTAAAGCTTGTTTCAGCTTTGATTCAGGTACTAAAAACACTCTTCCCTTGCAAAAAATCAGTCCTTCTTTATGGCTGAACCTGTCATCTTCAACTTGCCCATTTATTAGTTTAGAACAAAAATCATTCTTTGCATATTCAGCCATAATTTTCACCTTCCAATCAGCAGAAATAATGGAAAGAGAATGAAAAGTAGGGTGCCTAGAAAGTGCATCAGCAGCTGAATTCTTCTTACCCTTTACAAACTCAATTTCAAAATCATATGATTGCAACTTTGTTACCCATTTCTGCTGTCTTTCATTCAGTTCAACTTGCCCCAAGAAGTATTTCAAACTGTTATGATCAGTTTTGACCACAAACTTGCCACACACTAAGTATTGCTTGAATTTGGTCAAGGCATGCATGATAGCTAGCATCTCTTTATCATAGATGCTGAAAGTTTTCTCCACATTTGAGAGCTTTCTACTCTCATAAGCAATGGGGCATCCTTGTTGCATAAGTACAGCTCCAACTCCAACACCTGAAGCATCACAAGCAATAGTAAAAGCAACAGAAA
Source organism: Wollemia nobilis (assembly GCA_028583015.1). Lineage (NCBI taxonomy): Eukaryota > Viridiplantae > Streptophyta > Pinopsida > Araucariales > Araucariaceae > Wollemia > Wollemia nobilis. The sequence continues at coordinate 2,726,608 of JAQPPZ010017084.1, read as the reverse complement.
AATCAGGAATAGCAAGTAAAGGAGTGGAAGTCATTACATCTTTCAGCTTTAGAAAAGCTAAAAGAGCCTCATTGGACCATGAAAAGGCCCCTTTCTTAGTTAATTCAGTAAGGGGGGCAGCCAAAGAAGAAAACCCCTTAATGAACCTCCTGTAGTAACTGCATAAACCCACAAAACCCCTCAATTCCGTTAGGTTGGATGGTATAGGCCATCTTTGTACAGCTGAAACTTTAGTTTGATCAACCTTCACCCCATCTTTGCAAATAATGTGCCCCAAGTATAAAATTTCAGTCATAGCAAATTCACATTTAGATTCTTTTGCATAAAACTCTTGCTGTCCTAAAACGCTCAAAACTGAATCTAAATGTTGTAAATGATCATCCCAATTTTTGCTATACACCAAAATATCATCAAAAAATACCAAGACAAAGCGCCTCAAATGCTGATTGAAAATTTGATTCATGGCTGATTGAAAAGTGGCTGGTGCATTAGTCAAACCAAAGGGCATAACCATAAACTCATAATGCCCACAATGGCATCTAAAGGCTGTTTTGTACACATCCTCATCCCTCATACGAATTTGGTGATATCCGGACCTAAGATCAATCTTTGAAAAATACATGGCCCCATGCAACTCATCTATTAGTTCATCCACCCTAGGAATAGGATATCTATTCTTTATGGTCTTCTTGTTTAATGCCCTATAGTCAATGCACATTCTCATGGTTCCATCCTTCTTTTTTACTAACACAACAGGTGAAGCAAAAGGACTACAACTAGGTCTAATGTGCCCACTCTCAAGTAAATCAGCAATGGTCTTTTCAATCTCATCTTTGAAAACCTTAGGATGCCTATAAGGTTTAATTATGACAGGTTTACTATTTGCTTCCAATTCAATAACATGCTGAAAACCTCTACTAGGTGGCAAACCTTTAGGTAGGTCAGAAAATACCTTAAGATGTTTTTGTAGTAAACCTTGAATTTGAGGATGATAGGTGGCTGATTTTTTCCCTTCTGAACTGAAAATTACAGCTGCCCACTCAACGTCCTTATGCCTTATCATCTTCTCCATTCTTTTGTATGAAACCTCCAAAATTTTGCAAGAATCTTTTGACCCATTTTCCTTGATTCCTTGCAACACCACATCTTTCCCTTCAAGCACAAATTTCAGTTCTAATTTCTGATAATTAGTAACATAATCACCAAGTGAATACAACCATTGCACACCCAAAACCATATGTGGAATACCTCCTAAGGGAAAAACAAAGAATTGCTCATCTACTTCCATGTTGCCAAAATTAATTTTTATGTTTCTTACCACTTTGTTGCATGTGATAAGATCACCATTGCCAATAGCAACACTAAAACCAGGAATGATAGCTGTAGGAAGATTCTTTCTAGTGGCAAACTTCTCATCAACAAAATTGTAAGTAGCACCACCATCTATTAAAACAATAACCTTTTCATCAAAAGATCTACCTGGTACCTTAATAGTGCGAAACTGATTCAGCCCACTTAAAGTGGCTAGGGAACCTTCAGGAACTTCCTCATACTCCCTTTGTGCTTCCTCTTCCAAGGGTGTCTCATCTGCCTCATAAAAATCAGGATTATCGGAATCAGAATCAGAATGTAATTCAATGATTTTCATACCTCCTTCTCTGGCATTTATGACCTCTTTGCCAAGGAGACTTGCAAATGAAACACTTGTTTTGTTTCCTTAGCTCATCTTTCTCTTCTTGTGTCAAGCGTGGGCCATTTGGGGGCTTATTAGGTGGCTGAAAACCAGATCTGAAACCTTCTCCATGCGTGGGATTCCTGCCATAAAAATTTCTCTCATTTCCACCTTGCTGCCCATACTGCTGTCCAAAAACTGTTTTTCTGGCTGCAAAAGGTGGTCTAGCAGGTGGATTATGTGCAAAATATTTCTGTCTAGGAGGTAAAACAGATTCTAAGCTTAAAGCTCTCTTAATGGCATCTTCAAGAGTGGCTGGTTCAAAAGCTTTAACTAATCCCTTCACGGGTTCCAACAAACCATCCATAAAAAGAAAAATTACCCTCTTGGGTGAAATATTTTGTACCTGAACTGAAAGTTGTTCAAACTCCTCCACATAGGCATGAATGGATGAAGTTTGCTTCAAAGTGGCAAGCTCCTTGAAATACTCTTCCACATTCCTCCTTTCAAACCTGTTCAAAACCCCGGTACAAAATTCATCAAATGTATCAATATCACCATGCCCTTGGGTTACTAACCCATGATGCCACCATGAGTAAGCACTACCCTCAAGGTGGAGTGTAGCAATCTGAACTGCATCAGCTTCAGAAATAGGCTCCAAGGTAAAATAAGTCTGCAATTTTTGAAGCCATGCCCTATCTGTAAGACCATCTTGACCATTAAATGAGGGAATGGTCACCTTTTGATGCAAAAAGGGCTTCTTTTTCTCTTTTTTAGCCTCAACAATAGATTTACCCACAATCTTCAAATATTTATCAAAAGAAACTGCTGCCCTAAAACCCTCAGATTTATTACTATAAGCAGCAAACCATTCATCTAATTCATCAGTTACCTCATTTTCCTCCCGTGGAGGTGGTGGAACAAGGAACATAGGCTTGGACGGCCTAGGCAAGGGAGTGTGTGAGTTAGATGATGACTCATGCCCATTGTTGTTGCCTCCCCTTTCTCCTTCCCTCCTTGTGCCATTTGGGTTGCCCAAAGCTGCCCTCAATTCTTGCTGATTTGTCTCTTGTAAGGACACCATTCTTTGCAGCATGTCAAGTAGGGCATCGAATTTTTGCTCACTCCTATCAACTGGCCTTTGGGGCTCCTCAACCTCTTCCCTGTTTGACATTTCCAAAGCGAGTCTGTTTCTCCTAGTAAAATATTGATGAACAGGAGGACGATGCATAAAACCCTATCAAACCCTAAAAAGATGGAAATCTGAAATTCTGACCACCAAAATTATTTTGAAACCATAGAACTGCAAATTGGTCAAAAGGGTATCCAAATCTGCAATTTTTATTTTCTGAAAAAAATCCCTAAAAATCCGTGAATCCCCTAAAAATCCACGATTTTCACTAGGGCACAACTTTTCACCATAGAAACACACTTATCACCACGAATAACTAAAAAACACTGAAAATGCTGAAACTAACCACAGGCTGGCAAGATTCCAGCTCTGATACCACTTGTAATGTCCCTTTTTAAGAAACAACAAACCCTTACTACGAAAATGCAGAAATTAAGTACAACAAGGAAATAACTCAGAAATTGCTCATAAAATAACACAAGTATGAGGAGAAATCAGCCAGTATCATATATTAAATATTGCCAAACCAATACAACAGCTCCCCAAGGCTGAACAGATGCAAAAACTCCTCAAAAATGACCCCAAATACAAGCGTAGGGTTTGGGGCTGCCAACAGATCTGAAACACATGACACAAATGCTCCCAAAAATGCCACGAACTCCTCACGGATGCCTCTTTTTTTGTATTTTTGATATTTTAGGGCAATAACACCTGCAATGATATTGCCAAGACCCCAACCATGCACCTCCAATGCACTATGGGAATGAGCAAGACCCGCAATCTCAACTCATGGAACCTCTAGGGTTTCAATATTCAATTCCGATATCAACATAACATGCCCAAAATGGGACGTCTCACTCCCTTATATAGGGTGAGGTTCTAATTTGGAGTTGACATCTCCCAACCCTAAAATCACTTAAAGTGCCTTATTACAACATAAAAACATAAAACATAAATAAACACAACTTAAGTTATGTCTCCTAGTCACATGAACCCCTTTTTCACTTTTATAATTAAGTGTAGGAGACATTTACAAAAATATTTATTTTTGGGACATTACAAGATCAGAATTAAATAATAAAGCTTTGGCTAGAAAGCTTTACTGGAGGTGGATTTCCCAACCAACTTCTTTATTCAGTAGTGTTTTAACTAGTAAATATTTGGGACAAGTAAACCCAAATGAGGTGGGTCGTTTCCCTTTGGATGGTAATGGGTCCTTAGTGTGGCAAGCTCTAAAGTTAGGATCTCAGGTAGTGAAAGATGGATTATTTTGGAAAGTGGGGAGAGGGGAGAAGGCACGATTTTGGATAGATTCATGGGATCAATACCCACCTATCATTGTTGAATTCCCAGAATTGCAACCAATAAAAACAGCCATGGAAACCAGGGGTTGGATTCAAATTGAAAGTTATTTCAACACTAGTCAGCTGGGGGATTATAAGTTTAAGTAGTTTAAGAAGTTGGATGAGTGGCCAATTTCAATCCCTCCGGAATTGACAACCATCATGACTAAAATCTTGGCAGAAAGATTTCTCACAGGTAGAGATGAGGAGGATGAATTAGCTTGGGGCTATGGGAGCCTTGGTGTCTACACAGTGAAGGATGGATATGATAAGATCCTTCCAAAGCCTCCTCCTCATGCATATTAGGTTGAGGATTGGAGAAAGGTTTGGCAGTCCAAGGGTTGGCCGAAAGTAAACTTCTTTGCCTAGCAGTTCATGCACAATGGAATTCTTACTTTTGATAATCTCAGACATAGGGGAATCATCGGTCCATCTCAATGTGTTTTATGCTACAAGAGCGAGGAAACATCTGACCACTTGATGTTTGAGTGCCCATTCACGCGCCAAATATGGGAGCGATGGTTTTTATCATATAAAATTTGAATCAATGGTGATTTGAATTGGATTAATATTTGGGAAAGATGGAAGAGGGGTAGATTTAATTCTAAAGCTCTTTGTATTGCTTGGCAGCTTGGATTAAACTTCATTTGGTGGCAAGTGTGGTTGGAGAGAAATAGCAGAATTTTTAGAGAAACCTTTTCATCGTTAGTTGGCGTTTGGCAGGTCATTTGGAGCAAAGTCACAAAAACTTTGGCAGTGTATGCTAAAGAGGAAACTCAGGCTGTTATAGGGACAATGGAGAAGGAAGTTGAAATTTTTATGGTATGCCATCAATTTGCTTTCCTAAATATCAATAAACAAATTCAGGTAACTATTTACACAATAAGGTATTAAACTGATTTAAAAATTTGGGCCATGTATCAATTTATAAGTGAATGATGTCAAATCACTTGTGTCAATGTGTCTACTATTATCTCATAGAAGGAATGTTGTGTTTCTAACAATTATTATTGTTGTTTAATTGGTTTCTTCTCATGTTCTATTGTAAGTGTGTAGTCAATAGACTTATTGAGTATGTTGTATCCAATGTTCCATGGAGTTTCTAGAACATGGATGGTGTGAGACATTGGACTTCATCGAGACATCAGTATGTGCCTTTGAGATGAGGAGGCACATCTCCACAATGGATCTTAAATGTGGGGAGGCATCCCCATGGAACAAAGGTTATACCTTGCCAGAGATTGAGCTTTTCACACAGAACCAAACTTCTTAATAATAATAAATAAAAGGAAGGCTATTCTCAGAAATTGTGTTTTGGACGAGTGGAAGCTAGTTCCCATATAAGCAAAGTCCGAACTGGCCTCTAAACTATTGGCTTGTATTTTTTAATAAATCTAATACACTTTTGGTAGAAGTGGAAGATTAGTCAATAATTTCATGGCATCTTTGGTTATCGAAGTTGATCTTATAGCACGTCTTTTAGTAGATCTCTGTTCTTCTTTATTATGTGTGTGTTTCTGCATGGTGCAAGGGCCCTTCTTTTCTTCAATTTCCTTCAGTCATGACTCAGAGATCTGTATTCTCATGGACATGTTTTTTTTTGTTGCAGAACATATGTATCTGCAAGTAAAGCATTAGCATATTATCCCGATTGTGCAGGTTTTGATGATTTTTTGGCCTAATTAATTGTAGTATACACCTATTGAAAAAGTTATGTTTTTTCTGTACAATCTCTGAGATCCATATATTCAGCATGCTTGATCTCAGAAATGGTACAGGAAATAATCAACTCTTTCAATGAAAATGTTTCTTGGATATTCCTTTCTACTTTTCTTTTGTGCAGAAAATGTTTCTGCTCTTCCATGATTTCCAAATTCATTGAGACATTGGGATTACTAATATCAGCATTTTAGAGTGACTTATGATTCAAATGTAGACCATCCAGAATCTTCTTGAGAGTTGTGATGTTTTCATGCATCACCTTGTAAACATGGACAGCATTTTGGAAATTGCACCTTTATCACAAAAAATCTACAACTCTGCTATTTTTTTCAGAGATGCTAGCTGTAAATGACCATTTTATAATGCATAGGTACTGTTATCATTAGTCACTATATTTGTCAGAGTATGTTGGCCTCATAATTGTAGATGACTGATTTTGGGAATGTCGCTCGGTCATGCTTCTTACTTGTGGAAAGGAAATGAGAGCCCGAGCTATTCATCATCTGGCACATGTGCCCTTTACACTGGAGGGTCCATGATTTTTGAAACTTCACATACACTATCAATGGCATTAATAACCTTCAGGCTTTAAGTCCTGTAGCCCCTTGGATACTGATGTGGTCATTCATGAATAGATAACATAGCAGGCATTGGAAACCTTCATTAGGACTTATGGATAGTAGTCATATAAGAAAATAGGGTCAATAAATGTTGCTTGAAGAAAATAAGGCATAGTGAATTTTCTATGGGGGAAGAGAGGGGAGAGCTGTGGGTCAACATGTCCAAGTACTTGGTAACCATGTCAGCTTGGGTTGTGGTCATATCTTACTCTCACTTAAGCTAATAGATCTGGACACTTGTTTTTAAATGTATTCAGGCACTCAGCTTACCACTAAGTAAAGGATTTTTGCTCTGAGAGAACTGAAGTATCTTAATGGCTTGACAGACAATTTTTGAAGTCTAAATTTGCTTTCTCAAAAACTCCTGCATCAATCGATCAAATGTCTATAAACAGCCAATATATATACATGTTTCATTATCCTAAACCCATAAATATTATTCCAGCTAGCAGAAGTTTTTCTATCATATTTCAGTCCTAACGTATGGTTAGCTGTACATTGTAACAAATTGCATTTTCTGAAGCAACTTCCTAGGGATCTTTAACATCATGAACTAATAAACTTTATTTTTTTTACAGCATTGACACCTGGACACTTGTTTATAAATGTAGCATTCAGGCACTCAGCTTACCACTAAGTAATGGCCTTTTGCTATGAGAGAACTGGAGTATCTTGAATGACTTGAAAGACAATTTTTGAAGTCTAAATTTGCTCTCTCAGAAACTCCTGCATCAATCTATCAAATGTGCATAAACAGCCAATATACATACATGTTTCATTATCCTATAGCCCATAAATATTATTCCAGCTAGCAGAAGATTTTCTAGTCCTTTTGTATGATTAGCTGTACATGGTCAAATAGTATTTTCTGAAGTAACACTCCTAGGGATCTTTAATATCATGAACTATTAAAATATATTGTTTTTACAGCATTGACACCTGGACACTTGTTTTTAATTGTAGCTTTCAGGCACTCAGCTTACCACTATGTAATGGCTTTTCGCTCTGAGAGAACTGGAGTGTCTTGAATGGCTTGAAAGACAATTTTTGGAGTCTAAATTTGATCTCTCACAAACTCCATAAATCTATCAAATGTGCATATATATATTTATTTCATTATCCTATAGCCCATAAATACTATTCCAGCTAGCAGAAGTTTTTCTATCATATTTCAGTCCTAATGTATGGTTAACTGTACATGATATCACATAGCCTTTTCTGAAGCAACATTCATAGGGATCTTTAACATCATGAACTAATAAACTTAATTGTTTTTACAGCATTGATACCATGGTTGCAGATCAAGCCAAGAATCATGGTCTCAAGATGCATGAAATGCCAGGGTCTCGAGCAATGGTTGCTGGTGGGAGCCTCAAAGGAGTAATTTTTGAATTTGTTTTGCATTAAAGAGAGCAACTGAGAGATTCTGAAGTGATAGTGCTTGTCAGTGATTTCACTCCTTTGAGGTTTCATTTTTTAGTAAAATATTGTGTCTATTCTACATGTGGATGAAACATGAATTGTCAATTACATATGTAAATATCTCTGAATATTTTACTTGTGAGATATTTCTCTTTGGTATCTAAAGGACTTGTTAGGATGGTTACAAATACATGACAGGGATAACATGCCTCTATAATGTATTTGTTTGGCCCTAATGAGGATTAACTTTGATATTAATTTCTACTTTTCCTTTGTACCATTGCTTGATCATTGAGACTCCACTGTTTGCCATGAAAGTCCTAGATATCTTTATATAATTCAACACTCCTCTTTAATGTGAAAGGGGACATACTACAGCTACCTGGCTGACATGTTTTCTTTCAATCATATCTAAATTCCTTGTGTTAGAAAGCAGGCACCTAATACGGTTCACGGTATTGCACTAAGGAAAGCTACATATGTTTTTCAATTGTTTGACATGCATTCAATTTTGTTGTTTAATATTATCATACAAATGGTGACTGTCAAATTGTCGGTCCTAATTGGTACAAGTATAGTACAGAAACTTGGACTCGGCACAGACTCGGCAAGGGCAATTTTTGACTCGGACTCGGACTTTACAAAAATCAACAAAACTCTACCAAACAAAATGGAAGAAAATGTAAATTTTCATTCGAAAAAAGTTTTTTTTCATGCATTTCACAATTAATTAACATTATACAAATCCAAGATTAATACTGTAAGCAATACAACCTTAAACTATACATGAAAGTGACAAAACACACATCAATGTAACTGCGAGGTGGCTGTTAGATTCAGTCTTGGAGCATCTGCAAGTCCTTTTGTTGTCATTTAGCGTGCTGTTTATTTGTAATTGTTTCCCCCTAATGAATATGTAGTGTTTACTAATATTTCATATTGAGTTAAGAATCAAGAGAGAGTACATAAGGCTGGTGCATATCCCTTCTACTTTCCATGGTTAGATTGTGGCTGTAGTAGGGGATGCCTCCCATAGACGAATGGTTATATATGGGCTAGTGGCTACTGTTAGAAAATCCTTCAAGTTATGTCATCTCCCATTCTGGTTTTGTGGCCACACATAGGTGCAGTGCTCAAACCAAAACTGAATATGGTTGCTGCTATTCTTTGGCAGAGTATGGATAGTATACTATCCTTCAAAGGGTATAACTACATATCACAATTAATATTCAACTTGTCTTCCTTAGAAAGAAACCTCAAGGACATTTTGTGCTTCTTCAAATGGCCTCTTGATATTTTAAAATCAGTGGGATTGTGAGAGGGCCCAAGCACTGTATTGTTCCATCTTTCATGTCTAATTCTTGACACCTTTGAGTTGCCTCAAACATGGTGAATGTTTACTATGTTGGTTAGGATTTTGGAAGCATTTGTTTGTTCCTAGGCCTAGTGGTTAGATGAATGTTCAAAATAATGTATATTACAGGGAATTCTTGATTATTGAAGATGTTACACTTTGCATGGGGTGGGACATATTGCCATGGAACTCCATACAAGATTGGTTTAGGTTCCTCTTAATGTTATCTACCCTTTTGGTTTCAACTTCCATTGTTGATCTTCTTTGACCTTATCCCTGTACTTTGCTGACTAATTTTTATTTTCCTTTTGTCTTTGGTCCTTTGTAATCAGGTGGGCCTTGTAGCATTAGACTTCCTTTTGGTTCTTTAAGTGTAACTATTGGGTGGCTGTTAGATTCTTGAAAACTAGGATAAAAATTTGGGTTTAGGGTGCAAATGGGTGTTTTTTGGGTTTGATTTCACCTTCTCTTTGCTCTCTTTGCAAGTGGAAACAACAAAAATAGACCAATTTAGGGGAAGAAAATTATGTCGTTTTTCTGTGTTTTTCCCATTACAACCAAGTTTTTTTCTTGGACTTGCAAGTTTTATGAGTCCAAAAAAACTCACAAGAAAAAAGAAACTCAGTGAGTCCAGAAAAACTTGTCGAGCCGAGTCAAAAAAACTTGGGAGGGTCGACTCGAGCATGGACTTGGTGAGTTTATCAAAAATTCGCTAAGTTTCGTAACTATGGGTACAAGTACCCTTATAAACATACATGTGTAGATTTTTTCTTACTTTGAAATTATAGTTATTGAATCTGAAATAGAATGTTTAGTTTATATGGGATCCTTGATAGGTTGCTTGGAACTATAACTAGCAGCAAGAAAGAACAACCAAGTGACGATGACTTGACTAGTTATTATAAACAAAGTCTTATGATTATTTCATCATAGATTTTTAAAATGAAGTCATAATTAAACAAAGCTTTAGGAAGAGGTTGCTAACATCAAAATACTAAAATTATTTTCAACTTCAAATTCCTATATTTGAACCTAGAAGCAAAGTGAATAGAGGACTGCATTTTGGATATAACTCAACTAAATGAAGTAAAAATTGCATGCTTCTTCTAGAAAACTCAAAGGACTATTTGTGGTAAATTTTAATTAAAAAATACGTTCATTTGACCATTAAAATGACAAAACATAGTTTATTATACAAACATGAATTCTTACTCATAAGAGCTCCAAATAAACCAAAATTTATATATTATGTATTTGACATCATAACCTACATGTTGGAATATCTAACCTTATTAGGCCAAGGTCGACTATGATGAAGTGCCTACGAGAACTCTTGATGTAGGCTAGGGGCAAGTGCAACGTAAGCCTATGAGCATTTTTCTATGTCAGCCTATGGACGTCTTCTATGTAAGCCTACAAGTATTTTGTATGTACCTACGAATGTTCTTCTAAATAAGCCTATAAGTGTTCTATGTAAGCCTACGTGTTGTTTTGATGTATTCATCCTTAACTACATTGGTTAAACAATCATTATATTTAACCTTGATTAGAGGGTTTAATACACTTATTATATTGGAATTTAACCTTCAAGTCAGGTAATGTCGGCTTAAGGTTAGCATTTAATTGGGGGTTAGGTATTATTATATATACCCCACAATGACTAATCCATTGTATCAGTGTGATGTGAGATCATGGGGATGCCTATGAGCACCTACCCCTTATTCCTTTTTCATCTCTCTTTATTTCGTTTAATTGCTATCTTTATTTCACTAATTTATTATTTTGCATATGATTGTGGTAAATGTAGTGATGGAGGATATCATATTGCAAATTTCAACATGGTATTAGAGCCAATATGAAGCAAATTCACTCAATCACATAAAAACTCGTATAGGGCAAACCTTGGAAGATATGGACGAACCATCAGTTATGTTGGATTCCTTGTGAAAATATCAAACTATTTTTTCCAAATTTAAATTCAAAATTGGAATATTCCATTAGGTGGCAGGAAAAGGTAGGAAGACACATTTTTTTTCTCGACGAGAAACCTGCTAGTAGTGTTTCCTTTTCAAGCTGTCAAGGCCCATTCGAAATTGTTGACACAATGTGGTGCAATGGTTAAGCCTTTTGGAGATATGTTTGAGGTTGCTCATTCGGGGTGAGGCAATATAGCCTTTTCATGTTTGTGGCACAAGTTGGAGACATGCACAAGTTTGATCACAAGTTTCTTTGCCAAGAGGCATTGTCGTAGCACTACTAAAGTAGTAGGGGGTTTGGTTGGAAGGTGGAAGGTTTAGGGTTCCAACCCCAATGCTTGTGCATCACGGTTACTTCGCTTTGGTTCGATTGGCCTTATTTGATTAGCCAGATGACATGAGAACAATGCCATAAGCAACTTTAATCCTTTTTCTTCTTGTGTGAGCAATGGTTAGTGCAAGGATGTATTACAGGCCATTTATTAATCAACACATTGACAATGCATTAGCAAAGCAGATGGCTTGTGGATCGGAGGTTGCCTATTTGAAACTCTACTTTACATTTTGTTGGTATACGATTTTGCACGAGCATTCTTAACTCCTTTGGTTAATTTGAAGTTATGTGCCCTTAATTGCAAAGGTGGGGGCACTTGGCTAGGGTTGTGAGCCTAGGGTGCCTACCATCTCAAAGACCCAAGTTCCCATCTCGTTAGTGGTTGATTTTGAGCAACTCGGATGCCTAAACCAATATATATAAAGGTTTTTCCAATCCTTTTTTGTCGAGTACCAACTTCCCATTTGTCGATCCAACAATGTTGTTAGTCTAGTGACAAGGGCGATGTTAGCATAACAAAGGTGGCACCTTGAGGATGTGATAAGTGGTAGATTTTGATTAGTGAATTGTTCTCCTAAGGTTTGAAATTTATTTTTCTTAATTTTTCATGCTAATATGCCCAAACTTTTGGAGGCCAAACCATTTTAATACAAAATTGTTTTGGGCCCCTTTTTTCAAATTGCACATTTTTTCATGCCCTACAAACAAATAACAATTCAAGGACTTGCTACAATATTGAGGGGTTTTTTGTGCAAAACATACCCAATTACCATTCTCCTCTTTACTTTGGTACAACATTAACTCCAATAGACCCATTGGCATGGTGTTTGGTAAGCTTGTTTACATCTAGCATATCTATGGTTTAGATTCACACAAGCAACAAGATTGAATTGATGGAATCGAGTAAGTTGAAAAATATTATTCCAATTAACAAAACAAGTACAACCTTTACAAATATATACAATATGGTGTCTCTTGGTTTCAAAAGACTCTTGATGTTTCAGAGACCAACATGGCATGTCCCTTCATATTCTATGCCTTCAATAAAGTGATAAAAATAATGTAATAATTAATGTCTAACATCCCCCCTTATTACATTATTTGGTATACAAAGAGAATTGCAAAACAATTCAAACTTGACTTGTCCAAGTGCCTTTGTGAAAATATTTGTAAGTTGGTCTCCGATGGGAATGTATTTGAGTTGTATTTGGTGGTTCTAAACTTGCTATCGAATGAAATGACATTGTGCTTCAATATGTTTTGTCTTTTCATGAAATACTAGATTCTTGATCAATTTCTTAACACCTTCATTATCATAATTTGACAATGTTGGTCATCTTTTGCACGCACCCATATCTAATAGAATGATTTGTAAGTATAGTGCTTCACATGGATTTTCTCGTGTACCATGGTATTCTACATCCGTGGATGATAGTGCCACTACATGTTGCTTTTTACTATGACAAGTCTAAATCCTAAATGAAATATATATCCTGACGTCAACTTCCTATCATCTATAGAGCCAAAAAGTTTGAGTCCATGTATCCTTGTAAGAAAAAAATATCATTCTTCTTATATTATTGGCCATATTATATTGTACCATAGACATAATGCAATATTCCCTTTATCACTTTCCAATGACTCCTTAGGATCCTACATGAATCTGGACAGTTGTAACCCTTGCTCCATGTTGCCTTAGGTTTACAATCAGTCATTCTATATTTTTCGAGTAATGTATTGGCATATTTTGTTTGCATGATCACGATGTGATTCTTCTTTTGCCAAACTTCTAAGGCAATACAATAGTGCAAAAGTCCCAAATCTGTCATATCAAATGACTGTTTCAAACCATTCTTCACATTATCCACTAATTTATCTTAACTCCCCATGATGACCAGATCATCAACATACACTACAAGGACCACTATGTCAGAACCACTTTTCTTGATATAGAGATTTGGATTAGAGGAACTTCTTGTAAAACCATGCTACAAGGGGTGATCATTAATTTTGATTTACGAGGCTCTAGGAGTCTGTTTCAACCCAAATAGTGATTTCTCTAGTTAACAATTTTTTTTTTGTTTCCCATCAACAACAAATCCTTCAGGTTGGGTCTTGTACACCTCTTCTTCAAGATCACCATTGAGGAAGGCACTTTTAACATCCATTTGATGAATTTTCCACCTAAGTTGTGTTGCCAATGCACAAATTGTATGAATAGTGGTCATCTTAGCTATAGGTGCAAATGTTTCTACATAGTCAATACCTTCCCTTTATACAAAAACCTTTGGAACAAGTCAAGCCTCATATTTATTAATGGAGTCGTTTACCTTGTGTTTAATTTTGAAGACCCATTTGCAACCTATGGGCTTCTTTCCTTTAGGCAGATCAACCAAGTCTCATGTTTCATTCTATTTATTCTACTTCCATTGCTTCTTTCCACTAAGGCAAATTGATTGCATCCTTTACTGATATTGATTCTGAGTTCTCCATTACTAAAGTCATCAAGCCCAAATTTACTTCTTCCTATGTACTCTTGCGAGTATGAGGTCTAGTGGAAGTTATATCAGGTGGTGTATCAAACTTAACATCTCTAAGAGTATTTGTGAGCCATTTAGAGTCTTTTTTTTGTTATGGTGGTATCACCACTATGTTAGAAATAGATTATATTACATCATTTGGGTCATGTAAATGTACCTTCCTAGGTACATACTTAGGACATTAGATTACTTTAGGGGGAAGTTATCTAGTTACTTCATGCAATGTAATAAATGCACAAGTGTCAATGTGCAAGTTGTATATGTGCAAGGTGTCCCTTGCACAACTAGGTAGAGTGTTGGCCAAGGAACCTATCTTCCTATATAAAAAGGGCCTCATTGTAACAAGAAGAATATAGAAGCTCAGAGCATATTCGTAGGTAGTAGCATAGTGTTGTGTAGATCACCATATATTGGTGATGGGTGCAATGTAGTCCAGTAGCTTTGTTCATGGAGTGTCCATTTCCTCCATAGCTACATTGTATTCATTTCCATCATTTCTATTTATAGCATATTTCAGTCATCTCACAGATTTACTTTCTTTCATATTATTCTGCATCTTGTGATTGCTATCTCCCATTGCATACTGCATCAAAAGCTAATAGTGGTATCAGAGCCATGGTAGATCTAGCCACAGTAGATCAATAGGAAAACCACCATTATCATTGAGCCTGAGTTTTTTGTCAACTTGATGCATTGTTGGACCAACCACTATCAAAAAATCTCAGAAGAGTCTAGGTGGTAGAATTAGGGAGAGCCACAAGTGAGGATTGAAAGAAATCTTAGTTCCAAAAATACTGAGATTACATTTGGCTAGAGTCTTTCCACAGAGTTGTAGGAAAAACTCGTGAAGACTAGGACTCAACATTCAATCCACTAGATTGACAAATCAACTAGTGAAGATCATTCAAGATATCTAGAATTTGTTAACTATTGCCCAAAGTTTCTTTTGTTGCAGAAAATTAATTCTCAGATGATTGGGACACCTCCTACAATAGAAATCTAGGAGACTTCAACTTCGTTGCCCGAAGGTCGACGTGCCTTCATAGTGCAGAGATTAGTTCCTTGTGCAAGAAAAGAATACTACGAAAGAATACTTCTGGAGAAGAGTCATGGTGAAGTTAGGAGACTAGAGATCTCCATTGCTAGATTGAGAACTTCATAGAAGAAGAGAAGGCCATAGTAGCCTTGATCCAGAAGAAAATGCCACAAAAGCCTTGATCTAGAAGAAAAGGCCATAGAAGCCTTGATCCAGAAGAAAAGGCCACAAAAGCCTTGTTCCAGAAGAAAAGGCCATAGAAGCCTTGATAAAAAAAGGCCACATAAGCCTTGATATTGAAGAAAAGGCCACAAAAGCCTTGATACTGAAGAAAAGGCCACAAAAGCCTTGATACTAAAAAAAGGCCACAAAAGCCTTGATCCTGAAGAAGACTCTAGAAGAGAGTATCTGATTCAGAAGCAGATTAAGATTTTAGTACTAATACTTTGTTGCAAGGAAAGGAGATTCAGTGAGTTGGGAAACTTCCTACAAGAAAGTTAGGAAGAGTATCTTCTTTAGAATCAATCCAACACCTGAAGCAAAATTGAAGGTAAAGAGATCAGGAGAAGATCTCATTGAAGAACTTCTAGTATTGGAAGAAGAAGGACTAGGAGAGTCCTGCTCGAATCCAAAAGTAGCAGAATCAGAGATCCAGAAGAAGATCTCACCACCAACACTTCCAGGAGCAGAAGGTTGAAGAAAAGGTCTCAAGGAAGACCAGAAGAAGCTGCAAGATCAAAGACCTTGGGGAGGTCTCAATGAGCATCCAGTAAAAGGCTTGGAGAGCCTTACTGAAGAAATCATCAAAGGAGAACTCATTGGAGAAATTCACTACAGAAGATAGTGAAATATTTGGGACAATTGTCGCCATTCGACAACAAGCCCAAAAGAAGAAGAATTTGGCAAGGAGTGCCAAATCTCAGAAGACCTCAAGACATTCAGAATCTTGAGAAGAAGATCCTGCTTGAAGTTAGAATTTGACAAGAAGACTTGAAGACAGGAGAAGCCTACCAAATCCAAGAGATTTGAAGATTACCTCTCACAGCAAGAAGGCACCATTTCAGAGACAAAGACTTCTCCAAATCTACAACAAAAGGAGAATATTTCTTAAAGGATCAAATCATCAAAACCTAGGCTCGTAAAAGAAAGTTTGAGACCACTTTTTGGTGAAGAAGAAACTAAGCAACAAGATCCTACTCAAAGCAACAACTTGGTGATCTTAGACACCAAGATCTACATCCTCTACAGAAGTTGCAAAAGAGCTACAAAAGCTTTCAAAAATGTAAGCAACTATTGGTGCAAGTAGATTCATTAATTGGATTACTTATCAAATTTGTTAAAGCACCTTAATTTGGATTAGAGTTGCAAAAGAGGAAAATTGAATTACAGT
This sequence comes from Wollemia nobilis, assembly GCA_028583015.1. Classification (NCBI taxonomy): domain Eukaryota; kingdom Viridiplantae; phylum Streptophyta; class Pinopsida; order Araucariales; family Araucariaceae; genus Wollemia; species Wollemia nobilis. The sequence goes on along the minus strand of JAQPPZ010017084.1, from coordinate 2,710,067 downwards.
CTTCAAAAGTGCAAAAGGGAAAATTTTCTTTTAAGGTTCATTTGCACATTAGCTTTGGAGTTGATTAGATTACAAAATTACAACTATCTATCAACTACCAAATATCTACTTTGGAAAGAAAAAGAAGACTAGTTCCTACAACTTTGTTTGTAGTGAAATTGCAGAATAACTCTTGAAGATTCATTTCAGATTATTCTTGATTAGTTGTAGTAAATTGATTAAGTGCACTTATAAGTTATTTTGAGAGTTGATTGGAGTGATAAGGTGTGATTTTTAGTGCATTAAAAGTGAAATATTAGTGGGTTCATTTGCACTACTATATTACTCTCAAAAAGCTTAGTGTTTGTGTTCTTGAGAAAGGCACAAAATCAGATTAGCATCAAGTGTCTAAAGACACCATTAGTGCACCAAAATCTGCAACTTTTAGTGGCCAAGAGAAGCCACCGAAGATCAGCAAAGGAAGCCTCAAATCGAGACTTGGTGAGTCTCAAATTCAAAGCACAATAAGGTTTTTGTTACAAAGAAATAGTGCAGAAAAATACAACAAAAAGGGAGCTTCTATCAAGTGGTTACAAGCTTGGGTTCATTTGTAAAATAACCAAGAAAAAATGGGAAGGTGTCTAATCAAAGAGACATCCTCAAAACCCTTACATTGCATTCAAAAATCTGCCACAAAACCAGAAAATCAGACCTGCAAAAAGAGTGCAAGAAAGGGTGCAATAAAAAGGTTTTTATATACAAATATTGTTACATGGTATTGCACTTCTCTAATACGTTCTAAGCAGGAAGAGGGCATATTTTAAGGTGCCTCAAAGGCACATTATTCTCAAGAAGAGCATAGCCGAATACTAGCACACTCCAAGCATAAAGAAGCCTCTCAAAAGGGCTCACATCATGCACGGGTTGGACAACCATAATAGGTAACCTACAAAGCACAAGAAAGGTGTCACATTGCTCACTAAAGGAGACAAATCCAGCAACATATAAGCAAGGGAAATCAAAGCAAGCAAATTGGAATCATACGTCCAATCAAGGAGCATTCAATACCATCATTGGAGCATCAAGAAGTCTCCACCAAAGCATTGCCATTCGAACTCCATTCAAGAGCCACCAAAGCTCCACCAAAGCTCCTCCAAATCTCCACCAAAGCTCCACCATAAGCATTGCTTGGTTGGAAACATCTCAGCACCAACAAAGTACAACAAAGAACAAGGTGGAAAAATACATTGAAGGGCTTGCAAGAAGGCATTGATAAGACAAGGGCATGCAAAGGAAAGAAGGTGCCACTTGTCATTCTCCAAAAGAACCCTAAAACGCCCACAAAGGAATGTTGAATTTCACACATGTGAAAGGAGACGTTACAACATTATTTTGGCACCCATATTCCATGTGGAAGAGGAGTTACTTTCAGCCATAAGCGTTATAGTAAGAGGCCTCACATACGTTGAAGCAGAGAAGCCACTTGGACAACGCACAAAGAGGGAATAAAAATATTCCAAGCAAAGGTGACACTTGTAACAGGCGTTAGAACAGAGTTGGTGACTCCACCAAGTGTCCAAAGCATCCTTGGAGCATTGAATAAAACCGCTGTGACACTTGTCACTCATCAAAATATTGACCACCTATTAAAGGCACCTTGGACCAGGGAGAACGTAGCATTCGGGAGCATTCAGAAGTAGCAAAGAGAAGTGTAAGAACTCTCGGTCAAACAGGTCAAGGGAAGCATTAAAGAAGGGCATTGAAGCCAAGGAGCATGTTGAAGAATCTATCATTACTCACAGCGCCCAAGAAGGACAGATTACAACCATACACATCCGATTTCATAAAGGTGCAAAGCTTTATTAAGGTAAAATTTCCCCTATCTAATTTGCTTTCATTAAAAAGGGAGTTATAAGGTTATATTCTAAGGTTGAAGTATTAAAGGAAATCAATCTTTATTTGAAAGCAAAACTTAGGGAAATTAAATATCAAAGTAGTCTAATATTTGCAAAACACAACCTAGGAGAAATAAGGGATACTACTTGGAATTAATCCATTGATATTTGCAAATATTATTGTGTTCTAATTTTCCAAATTTGGGAGTTATAAGGGTTACAACACCAAACTAGGTTATTGAAAATTAGAAACACTAAAATCAAATCCTAAGGGATATTAAAAGGGGTTTATTAAAGCTTTTCTAAAGTTGGAATATTAGCAAAATATTTGTCTCAAAATTTCACAAAAAGGGACAAGGGGAAATCCAACATTAAAACCTCTTCAAAATTGGAAAAGTGCTTAGTTCAATAGGAGTAATAAGGTGTTAGAAAAGTTGATTTTTGATATTTACAAAACTTTACAAAATCAACCAAAAATTGAACTACATTTTACAAGAGCACTATATCATATTCCAAAATCACTAGGGAGTCATAAGGCATTCTACAAAACTTGGTAATAATAGCATCTACCAAAGATTATCAAGTTCTATATAATTGGGAAGATATAAGCTTTCTACAAAACCTAAAATTCCATTAGGTGTATATACTCTCATTACTAGGGAGACATAAGGAAGCCTACAAACCTAAGGATTAATAAAGGTTTTATCAAATCAAGCTTATATACTTCAATTAGGGATCATATATCCTAATATAGGGAGTCATAAGGTAGACTACAAAGAAAATCCTATCTCATTTCTTCAATTCTACTTCTTCAAATGGGAAAAGGAATGTCATACAATGAATGTAAAATTTGCTCCAACAGGAACCAATCTACAAAACATGAAAATATGTGGTACATTAACTCAAGAGCCAATCATCATATGATAGGAAATATACAATGGTTTAACTGCCTTGAAGTTGTTAAAGGCTACAAACTAAGAATTGCAAATAGCCAAACTTATCCTATACATGGATATGGATGTGTAACACCTAGAAAATCATTTCCAAATCTTCTACTACAAAAAGTATTGTATGTTCCTGGATTAACATTCAATCTCATTTCAGTAAGCAAGTTAGTAGAAAACAACTATATGATCAACTTTGGATATATAGATGGAATCAATACATGTCTCATCATGAATCAAGGTGAAATAAAAACAACAAGATCAATCCAGGGAAATACATATATCCTAGACTCAATGGAAATCTCACAAGATATTGTGGTGTTTCAAAATGATGCTAACATATTTTTAGAGGAACAGGTTGGAGAAAATGAAGAACCAATACACCACAAAGGCAAGCATAGAAGAATCAAAATCAAGAATATGAGAGGACAATTGCACCATGCTCTACTCAATCATCAAAAATCAGAACCAAATGAAGATACTCACAAAGAGAACAATAAAGGTGGTTGGATAGAAGATAAGGATGATGAACTTGAACAAGCCAAAGATCATTCAATGGAAGAAGATCCACATTGAAGACTAAAGTCTTCAATACCCAAATAATGTAATACATGGGGGTGTTAGAAATAGATTATATTACATCATTTGGGTCATGTAAATGTACCTTCCTAGGTACATACTTAGGACATTAGATTACTTTAGGGGAAAGTTATCTAGTTACTTCATGCAATGCTTCTAGTTACTTTATTTTATTGGTAGAATCTCTGGGGTAGGTCATCAAAGCTGAATGTTCTATTGTAGGCCTTAAGCCTACTACGCCCATCAATCCCATATCCCATCATCAATTTACCGATGGTACTCTTCTGTCCTTTCAAGCTTAAATTTCGTAAGCAAAATCAGCCATAATTATTCTGGAATATTATGAACAGGCGACGGGTCAAAAGGTTAATTTTAGGAAAAATGTTATTTTTTTTATCAATACTCCTCCAGCAAGTTAGTTGAGGATTGCAGATATTCTGGGATGTAATATTAGGTCTCTCCATTTAGCCTACTTGGGGATGCTTCAAGATCATCCTTGTGGGAACTGATTATGGAGCATGTCCAGAGAAAGCTTGCAAGCTGGAAAGGGGCTCTCCTAAGCCAAGCAGGAAAAGTGATGTTAGTTAAGGCCACCCTTCAAAGCATCCCGGTATATTTCCTTTCTCTATTCCGAATCTCGGGTAAGATTCTTGAAAGAATAGAACAGATCCAACGCTCATTTCTTTGGTCAGGAGCAAGTGAGAAAAAGAAATTTCATCTAGTGGCAAGGTACCAAGTATGCAACAAGGAGGAGGAGGGCGTTTTAGGTCTTAGAAGATTGAAATCCATGAACAAAGCTCTTGTTGCCAAGCAGGGTTGGAGATTGGTTCAAGAGGAGAAAGTGGGATGGGTTGATATTGTCAAAGCCAAATACCTAAATGATGGGAAGCAGTTTATTAGAGACCCGTTACCCCTCCAGGGTTTAGCTTTCTGGTCTAGCCTGATTTGGTGTAGATCGAATATTTGTAGAGGGGGTAGGTGGTGTTTGGGAGATGGTAGGTCTGTCGAATTTTGGAGTGATGTGTGGGTGATTGAGGTTCCATTGGAGTCAAGATCAGAGCTGGCTTTAGTCAAACCAATTATAGATCATTTTTGGGGGAATAAGGTTTGTGATTTCATTGAAAGGATTGAAGACCACCCCCGATGGAAACCATTTGACTTCCCAAGACTTTTGGTGGAGGAAAGGAGGGCATTTGATGAAATTTTTAATATCATTAAATGGATTATAATTCCTAGAAGAGAAATTACGGATAGATTCATCTAGGGAATTAGAGAAGGATGGGAAATTCTTTGTCAAATCAACTTATTTAGCAGCAGATGGTCCTTCTAATCCTTGGTTTTTGACAGATAAAATTTGGTTGAAAGGACTAACTCCAAAAATCAACATTTTCTTTTAGTTGGCCATACAAGGAAAATTTCTAACTTTAGACAATCTCAAAAAAAGAGGTATGATTTTTCCTAATGCTTGTTTCTTGTGTAGAAATACAGAGGAATCCCCACTCCATCTTCTTTTCAACTGTCCTTTCTCGTAGGAGGTTTTCAACTACTTTTTCAAATATTTGAACATCCAATGGGTGTTTTCGAACAACCTAGAGGATGTGTTGACCCAATGGGTTTCTCCCTTCTCGTCTCTCCACATTCGTTGCTTTTGGAAATTCAGCCTTCCTCATATCTAGTGGTGGATTTGTAAGGAAAGAAACTCAAGGGTGTTTAAGGATGTTGCTCATTCGACTAAAGTTGTGGCTTTGCAGGCAATTTATTTTTTCGTGGAGAACATTAGAACCCTAAATATGAATGCTATGATTGTAGAGCAGGAATGATTAGTGGAGATATATCTTGGATTCAATGCCAATCCTCAACCAGTTAGACTTGCTGTACCTCCGAACAGAGCCAGGGTTAAGTGGGAGCCACCTCCAATTGGTTGGATGAAGTTGAATTTTTATAGTGCATCTAAAGGGAATCCGGGTCCTGCAGGTATTGGAGGTATTGTAAGGAACCATGATGGCTTGATAATTTTAGCCTTTTGATAATAAAAGCCATCAAACCAGTCACTTTGCTGAAGCCAAGACCCTGTTCCAAGAAGTTTCTCTATTGGATTCTATAAGTTATCGAAAACTAATCATTGAAGGGGACTCCCTTAATATTATAAATATGGCAAGAGGGACTCAATCTCCTACTTGGACTATTTTGAACCTTCTTCTGTAATTTCAGAGATACATCCAAAATCTGGAAGAGGTTCAGTTTAAGCATACATATAGGGAAGGTAATCGAGTGACAGATCTATTGGCTAACAAAGTAGTTATTCAGAATGGTTTAGTGGTGTGGCGGGATAATTTCTCGGTAGATATTACTTTTATCGATAATGACCTCATACACAATTAGTCGCTCTGGTCGAGTTGTTGTTGATGACTTGGCTGCAAAACTTGGGGGTGCTTGTTGATTTTGGGTTTTCGCACCAAATTTCATATCTCCAAGCTATTGTTTCCTCCCTGCAAGCCACAATCTCCAATGTGAAAGAAAATATTGTCCTAATGGGTTGGCAGATATGGGAAAGCAACGACCTCATGGGAGAGAATGGGACTGGTGCATGGCTCAGTTCGTGGTTCAGGTCCTGCTACTGATATGTGTTTGGTTGGTTATATATGACATCCTAATTTGATTTCAATTTGTTTTAAGTTTTAAATTATATATGGTCTTACCCATGTATTGGTTTGGATTTGGAAGGGATAACTCCTTTGATTGGTCATTCCTCGATTATTATCGAATGTAAGTAATTTTGGCTCCCTCTTTTCGGGTAGGTTTAGTCTCTTTTGTACAAGGTTTGGAGATCCTTTAAAAACTCCTTCATCCATCTAATAAAAAATAAATAAATGCACAAGTGTCAATGTGCAAGTTGTATATGTGCAAGGTGTCCCTTGCACAACTAGGTAGAGTGTTGGCCAAGGAACCTATATTCCTATATAAAAAGGGCCTCATTGTAACAAGTAGAATATAGAAGCTCAAAGCATATTTGTAGGTAGTAGCATAGTACTGTGTAGATCAACATATATTAGTGATGGGTGCAATGTAGTCCAGTAACTTTGTTAATGGAATGTCTATTTCCTCCATAGCTATATTGTATTCATTTTCGTCATTTCTATTTACAACATATTTCAATCATCTCATAGGTTTACTTTCTTTCATATTATTCTGCATCTTGTGATTGCTATCTCCCATTGCATACTACATAAAAAGCTAACACACTACTAATTATGCAACTAGTTTACCAACCACTTTTGAATTATTTTTCAAAACTTCTTGACTAGCTTCCTCATTTGACTCCATGCTCATAATTAGAGGTGTAGTTTCCTTAGACTCCTTAGAATCTTCAACGTCTACCTTAAACTCTTCATAAAATATCATATCTCTATCAACATGAATTTTCTTAGTGATTGGGTCAATCAGTCGATAGGATTTGATGCCTCATCATACCTAAGAAATATACAAGACAAAGTTTTGGCATCTAATTTTGTCCTCTTTTACTTTGGTACATGCATGTACACCTTGCATTAAAAGACTTTGAAGTGTGCCACTAAGGGTTTCCTTCCAAACCAAGATTATTTAGGTGTAATCCCTTGAAGGGCCTTTGTAGATGCTCTATTTTGAAGATACACCATAATATTGACAACTTTAGCCCAAAAATTGTTGCTTTATATTTGCTCCAATGAGCATGCAACAAACCATTTTCATGATGGGATGATTCATTTTCTCAACAACCCTATTTTGCTATGGAGTGTAGGTGGTGTTAAGTTGTTGCTTGATCCCATATCGTACCAAAAATCTTGAAAAATTGTTGAATGTTTATTCCCCTCTCAATCTCAGCAGAGGACTTAAATATGATGCTTAGTTTCTATTTCAACAAGCTTCTTGAAGCATTGGAAATTTATGAAGGCATTTGATTTGAGTGGTAGGAAATATACCCACATATTTTGTGAGTAATCATCAACAAAAAACTAAAAGTACCCATGTCCTGTAATTGTTTGGAATTGGTTTGCATATATTTGTATGCATGACATCTAATGGTCTTTTAACTTTGTGAGTGCTAAGCTCAAACGGTACTTGGTATTGCTTTCCTGCTAAACAATCCAAGAAAAATGATAGTGTGGGTGAAAGGTTGGAAAAATCTATAACCATATGATGTGTATCTAGTTGGATGAAATTTCTAGAACTTAGATGTCTAAATATCCTATACCAGAGAGAGGTAGCATCTATCGTGGTTGCTAATAGTGCAATATTATGAGATGAGATGACATTGAGAGCAAACAATCCATTCTTATACGAACCAATTGCTACAAACTTGTCATTAACAACTTTGAATTCAACTACCATGTCTCGATGCAACATTTGTGATATTGAATGCAAGTTGCTTGCTAACCATGGTACATATCACATATTTTCAACTATGCATTTTCTATCAAATAGATTGACAAAAACATTTCCTAATCCTTTAACCTAATAGGTCTTTATCATCAACAATTGTGACTAGTTTTCCATATTTTTTTTATGGAATCAAACCATTTTTTGTCTTTAGTCATATGTTTGCTAGCCCTTGAATCAATATACCTGTAGTGAAATCATTACTATAGTAGGGTAGGTTCTTGCCCCAAAAGAAATACAAGCAATAATTATCACTTGAGCCAACCAGATGAGAAGCCCTAAAGCTCCATCTGTGTACCAAGTAGTTGATTCAAAGGAAGCACCAACAAAGGACAATCTTTGCCAAAGACTTTTAGTATGCTCAAAACTTCCCTTACGTTGAGGTAAATTCATCTACCCAACTCAAGCCAACAAGGTACTTTCAACCTTTTTGATGGTGACTACGCCTCCCCACATCATCAAAAGGAACCCCTAAGCCTTCTAGGTGGTGACTAAAGTGGTCCCTGTTGATCTGAGTGTATGTCCTTAATCTGGTTTTTTGGGAGCTTTTTATGATGGTGCAATGTTGTTAACCTATCCGTCCATTGTTATCTACATCTCTCTAACCCTAACCTTCTCTTACCCTAAACTCCAAACCCTAAGTGAGCATAATTGTGTCAACAACCTGCTAAGTTGACAAGGAACCAACCTACTCTGGAGGTTGGATCGAAAACTCCTATTTTGGTCCATCCAATGTTGAGTGTTGAGTTGCAGCTATCGGGTGCAAGCCTGGACAGAAACTAGGAAGATAGACAACCATAGTATTGAGTGAAAACTTGGTGCAATTCAGTGCCCAATAGTTTTTGGCATGCCCGGTGGGACCAGTTCACAAGGAACACGAAACCCATCAAAAGAGTTATTGTTATCTCAACCCGAAGGAATCAAGATTGGGTGAATTGTCTTGACCTTGTTAGCGGAGAAAAGAAAGTTCACCTGGTGACTCCCTGGTCAGAAGACCCTAAAAAAGTATTGTAGACCAATACCCTTTCATGTATACCAGGTCTTTCAAGAGGAACAACCCTGATTCTTTCTTTCATTGTGAGTTACCTCAAAGAGGGGTTGTTGTTATCAAAAGTTTGGATCAAGATTTTATTGAAGAAGAAGAGCTTCTGGAAGAAAACCCAATAGTTCCCCCAAGAAGACCTACAACCAGAAACATGGCACATAATGTGGCTCCTAATCAGCCACTTCAGAAGTACCCTAATTGGGATTCAACTGGGCCCCTTAGATTAGCACAAATGGATGCCATTCCCTAGGTTGTATCTAAGGCAACCCCCACGTATGATGGATTTGGGAAAATAACTTACGAGCACTGCCAAGATATCCTGAATCTGGCAGCAATCCACAACATAAAAGAAGAAAATATTATTGTCAAAATTCTAGCCCTGTCCTTTCATGGAAAGATATTGCATTGGTTCAGAACTCTGGAAGATAATTCTATCACTTCATGGAAATATTTGGCTGAGCCATTCATAGAAGAATTTAATGAATCTACTGATCCTTTTTCCCTACTGAATCAGTTTATAACCATGCAAAAAACCCAACAAGAAACTATCTCAGACTTCAATTTGAGATTTAGTAGAACATGGAAGAGAATTCCCCCTACTGCTAGACCAGCTGCATGTTTGGCTTATATGTATTATATACATGCCCTGGGATCAGAACTAGGTCTACAGACACAACAATCTGGAGTAGAAACCTTTCCCCAAGTTTATAATGCAGTCATCCATGCTGAAAATATCCTAATCAATGTGGGAAGAATTCCCCCAAAACCGTGTTACCCTATAACTCAGAAACCAATAGTGGCCATGAGCAATCCACAAAGCCCTCCTACATGGACCCCCTTTCTTTACCATCTCCATCTCCACAAATGAATCTGATTCCTTGGTCTAAACTGATAGCCTCTACACCTCCTTTTCCTCCCCTTCCTTCCCAACCTTCTCAAGAATTGTCTGCTATTCTGGATATACAAAATACCATGAAAACTTTGAGTAATAGAATGAATTCAATGGAAAAGAGAGATCAAGAAAGGTCACAATAGAGGAGATTCCCATATGTGAAACAAAGATCAAAGGCCTGGTCCTAGTAATAGTACTAGGGTTAGGGTGAATGCAGCATATGAGGATCCGAAGTGTTCAACAGATACCACTCTTGCAAATGTTTGGTGTTTGGTATGCAATGACCCCCATGACTCACAATCTTGTGTGATGTATCAACACCATGTTCAACAAGCTATGGATCAAGCTGAAAGGAATCATAAGGGGAGGGTTAATATGTTATGGCACCCTGATCAGATCATGGCCGAAAAAGAGTTGGATGAAGAAAGCCCAATTGTTGTGATGACAAGATCTGGAAAGAAAGCTTTACAAGTAGACCCCTAGAAGATGGGACAATTCCAGGTCCCTTCTCAAAAGAAAGTTGACTCCCCCCTCAAAGCATTGACACTTTTCCTATCCCTCAAGCTAGAGGGAAGGAGAAGACAGATAGTCTCCCTAAAAATCTCGAAAGAGAAACAAAAGGAGACAGAATGAGATCCAAGGGTGAGGATCAAGAAAGGCTCAGGTTCCCCTCTATTACCAAAAGATAAATATTAGAGGCAACCCAACAATACAAAAGGAAATATGGTGAGCCAGACAGAGGGCTAGAAAGACTATCCCTGACCAAGTATGAGTACAACATTGTTGAGGAGATGAAAAGGATTCCATCAAAAGCTAGCCTATATGATACTCTTTTCATCTCGGGCCAGATTGACCTGCTTAAAGCTTCCCTCAACAAAAATCCCTAGAATAGACCAACCACCACCATCCTCAGTATACCACTAGAAAAGAGAGAAATGACACCTGTTGTTCTAAAAAACAAACCTCCCCCTTTCTATATATCCTTAAGAATGGAAGGATGGGTAGTCCAAAATTGTATGATTGATTCAGGAGCATCAACCACAGTTATGCCTAAGGTGGTCTGTGAAGAAATGGGTATGGAATATACCCGGTCTTGTCTTGGAGTGTTGCAATTAGATGGGACACCTATCAAAATAGTTGGGGTTATTAAAGATGTACTGATGAGGTTGCATAGAGCTCCCGAGGTAACAGTGGTGCAGGAAATAGTGGTGGTGGACTTGGAACCTTATTTTGGGTTATGCCTCTCAAGAGAATTTACTGCAAAACTAGGAGGATGTATGTACATGGATTATTCTAGCATGGTAATCCCTTTCAAAGGAAAAAGGATAAGGATAACACCTGAGAAACCAGTTGCTTATCATATTGAAAAAATTGAAGAGGATCTGTGCAATCTTAATCCTGTGGAGGAATTTGAGCTAGTGGAAAACATTGAAGAGCTAGACATTGAAGATGAGTTGCCTTTCAGAGAAGACTATAGTCAATTTGGAACTGGTATGGGTACATACAACATCACAACTGAACTGGAAAAGAAACTCCCTACTATTTCTAATCAATCCCTAAGAAACAAAGAAACATGGGTTATGCATTTTGATGGTGCTAAATGTAGAAATGGTGCAGGGGCTGGTGTGGTTCTACAATCATAGTCTGAAGGGATAAATAATTTTTCTTATAGACTGACATGGTCATGTACCAACAATGCTATAGAATACGAGGCTTTGTGCCTCGGATTGATGCAAGCAGAAAGCATGGGCATCAAGATTTTGAACATATATGGTGATTCTGAGTTGATAGTCCATCAGGTAAGGAATAAGTGCATCGAGTAAGCACCATTACTTGAAAGCTTACAAAAATAGGGTATGGGACCTAATGGATTCATTTGATGCCCCCGAATCTAAGTTTTGTGCCTAGAGAAGATAATCACCTGGCAGATTCTTTGGCAACAAAGGGAGCTAATTTCAATCCTCCTGTAGATTTTGGAACTAAGAAGACCAAGGGAATTAAAATGGTTTTCAGACCTACAGTGCCAGACAAGCAGATATTCTGGCAGGTTTTTGAAAGTGATGAACAAATTCTGGATTTTATGATAAGAGAAGCATGCTTCTCAACTGTCCAAGAGGAAGACTTGGAGGAAATAGATCAACAAGACTTTATCCAACTAAGAAACAATCATATCCCAAGGGGATTGGTCACCCTTGAAAGTCTATTTGATAATGAAGATAGAAAGAAGGTTGGAGCTATGAAGGTCGGTAAAAATATCTATAAGGAAGTGGAGGTCGGAATAGGAAAGAAGCTCAATGTTGGGATCCAGTGTTCACCTGAGGAAGCAGAGGAGATTAAAGCTTTATGCTTAAAATACCAAGACACTGTGGCTTGGTCATATGAAGACCTTAAGGTGTATGACAAAAATATTATCCAACATACTATCGAGTTAGAACCCGATGCTAAACCATTTCGAAAAAAATAG